>OU452299.1:6402500-8802500 GCA_911728535.1 Pammene fasciana
ATGGCAATTCCAATCATCGTTTTCAAGTAGTTAAAGGGATCCCATTTATAGATTATAAATTTCTTGGCTAAGATCTAGTATCTTAGATACTAGGTTCTACTAGTATCTACTAGATCCTAGAGCTTAACTAAGCAAGTAAGCTAACTACTATAAAAATACCCAAGCGCGCGCATTCATACATACATATTCTTTAGGGACGAGTACATTCAGATTATGACAGAAAAACCAAATGTAACCTAAAAGAGATTATTTCGAGAAATAAATAATGTTTTGAGCGATCCTCCACAGCCATATTTTGGTTTGATCTCTAGTAAAATCAAAGGATTCTTCTACTTTTGATATTCATAAAAAATAATAACTAGAATTCAATATCTCAATATAAAGTTTCCTTACGTAGGTATTTACAGTAATAATAAATAACTGGAAAAAAATCCTCAAATTTACTAGGGTTAAAAATTTCTCATTAAACATTATA
Source organism: Pammene fasciana (assembly GCA_911728535.1). Classification (NCBI taxonomy): domain Eukaryota; kingdom Metazoa; phylum Arthropoda; class Insecta; order Lepidoptera; family Tortricidae; genus Pammene; species Pammene fasciana. Next base: position 6,402,976 of record OU452299.1, read on the forward strand.
ACAAAATCTGTGCAAAAAAGTGCTATTTTTTATTTATTAGTTATTTGAAGTATCTATGAAGTTCTACTTAATTTTGTAATTTAATTTCAAACAGAAAAACCTATATATTGGCTGAGGAGATTGATTATCTACATTAATAAATTACTCAGTGCTTTCTGGGTACTACGTAAAGATTAAATGTGTCCTTAGGAAGAGCTACGCACGCCGGTTTCTGTCTCAGATCTTCAAGATGTTCAGCTCCGATATCGAACTCTTGCATGATGTTAGCGAACATGACAAAACTCATGGTCGTCACGAGCGTCTGTCCGATGCATGTCCGCTTCCCGATGCTGAAGGGCAAGAAATGGGGGATGTTCTTCTTCACTGATACTACTTCTTTCTCAATCTCTGTTGTCTTATCTAAAGGCCCTGTTCGTTCGCTCTCGGATTCCATACCTGAATCGCACTGGGATTTCCTCCTGACACGCAGTTTACTCCGTTCCAAGAATCGAGACGGATCGAATTTCTCTGGCTCATTCCAGTATTTCTCCGATGTGTTTAGCTCGTAGTTGTTGATAAAGATCGTCGTGCCTTTCTCAACTCCGAAGCCAGCTACTTCGGCGCTCTCAGTAGCTACATGAGGAACTATGGGAGATGACGAGTACCTTAAGACTTCCAAGATAGTAGCTTCAGTGTAAGGTAGATTACTTCTATCAACTAGACCGATAGCTCGTTTCCCTTTAGTGACGCCCTCAATTTCTGAACGAATCTTCTTGCCTACTTCAGGATCACGCGCCACAGCAGCTAAGCTCAGCATAACCAGGTTTCCTACAGACGAATGACCGCCCAAGAAATCTTCAAGCATGAAAATGATTGTATCTCTATCAACAGTCGGATCATCATGGAGTACTCTTAGCAGACCATCGAGAAAATCTTTTTCCGGACCGTCCGTTTCCAAATTCATCTCCCTTTGCTCAACGATTCTAGATAGTATAAACGAGCGAATCTCTTTTGACCAGTTGGATAGCTTATCCATATGCTTTTTGTAAAAAGGTGAAAGCCAAGGCAGGAAGTCCACAGCGTATCCTTGATTGATTTCCCAGAAGATCTCATCGAAATGGTCGACGATTTTGCGGAATTCTACATCATCTTCTTCAAATCTGACGTTGCACATGTAATGACTGAACATGTTCATAGCTGTAGACATGAGGAGAGGCTTAAGGTTGATGGCAGATTCTGTGGTCCTGGTGACGTGTTTGAGGGTCTGGACGAGTTCGATGGCCTCGAACGTGGCGACGCTGCCGATACGTGCGAAGTTGTCGGTGTGCTGCTTGGGGCCGCAGTGCCGGCGCGCCAGGTTGCGTCTGCGCAGCTGAAGGTTCGACCAATCGCAGAGCGCCAGCGCTGGAAAGAAAAAAAAACTATTTGAGCACAAAATTAGATACATGCTAGCTCCACCGTAGTAGAAATAGATGAGCAAGTGAGATGTTTGAAATATTTTTAAGACAACGGAACATACTTATAGGCTATTTCATATTTCCGAGAGAAAACGCCTGTGAATTAGTATAAAAATGCGCAAATCACTTCAGATGTGCGTATAATATTTGAAGGGTTCCCTCGATTTGTCCATGATCCCATCATCAGATTCTGACTTGATGACAATAGGACCGGACCATCTGTAAATTAACCCTCCCAGAAAAAAAAGATATTTAAAATTGGTCCAGTCATCTACGAATAATACAGTCAGCAGCAGAAGTAGCTAAACCTGTGTGGTGTTCACGAATCACAAATGACATTCACGCGCTCTTATTCTTAAGGTTAACCTTTTAACTGTCTTCCGTCAAAATTGTAACTTTAAATTTTGTACTCTATCATAATTTATGAAGGTGTTATTCACGTTGTCACTTTGTCTTATATATCAGACGACGGCGGTTAAAAGGCCAATAAAGTCGTGTCCAGCTCATTTCAAACACCGCACCCGCTTTGCTATTATTACTGCAGACTGTACATAAAAATAAGCAAAAACAAAGATCCCGACGAATTAATAACCTCATTTTTCGAAATCAAGATTTCAAGAAATCGGTTGATGATCCTCATACGACTTCAACGTCAAGCGTGTGAAGATCATTTTGAACACCTCACCCCTTTAAAAACGTTTAGGTACTACTGACTGTACCAATTCGATGATTTATATAGGCACAATTTAGAAAACCCTATCACTTTAAAAAAAGCTCCATAAAAACAAGGAAATGTACCCATTTTTATAACGTTACGGTTATTTTGTTTAGCTTGACCCCATATACAGTGCGTAAATTTAATACGGGCGAGCCTTTTAACGGTGGTTTACATAGGTCATACTGAACAAGTTTCACTATGGAGGTAACCTTATATTTCAAAAAAAAATTTGGCTTCCTCATACAAAATGTCGCCCATGCGACAAAATGTATGAGTCTGGCAAAAAAAACCGTGATTTCGGGGCAGGCTACCATAACCCACGAAGGCGACTTGGGGAGCATCTTTTATTTATAAGTTTATTTTAGTTTTATATATATAGTTTGGCCAGAGTTTGTTCCACTTCAAGCATAGACAGGGAGAATCATACTTCTCTTCTCTAGTCTTTTTCTAATGCTAGTACTCACACTACTAAAAAAGGGATGGGTATAGCATGTTACTCTGACTGTTACTGCGCTTTTGGTTTGCCAGACTATAGGTTTATTGTTTCTGTAGTTTAATTGTGTACATATTTAAATAAAGAATAACAATGAGAATAAATTTAACAATGATCAATGCATAAAAAAAAATAAAAAAATATATAGCTCGTTTCGTTTAGTCCATGACCTATGTTTTCAACCATGTTTTAGTCGAAATTGCCCCGCTGTATCTTAGTAAAAGTTCTTCAATATGACCTTGTATAAAATTACTAAGGATGGAAAAAAGCTGTATAATCGAGTATATAAACGAAAGACAAGTTAATTACTATATTATGCAGTGTTTGTGCTGTAAAAGTAAAAACGCTAGCATGAAAGTATCAGAGCATGGCTGAGTTTGTCAAGCATAAAACACGCTAGAGCGAGATGAGCGATCAGGCATGGCGCGACTTTTAACCCCAAATATACAAAAATATTGGTGATCCTTTTAAAGGAATTGTAATTGGTATCGTATTTTAATTATGAAAATAAAAAGAAAAAAATGTCGCGAAAAAATTTTTTGGTGTTGTATGGAGGGTTGGCTAGCTGCTAGCTGTGACGACGTGTCTCATACAATTTCTTTTTACTTCCAAAAACCAATACGATACCATACCAGTATTTTTGTTACAGCAGTAGGTACTATTTTTGTATCCACAAAGAAAAACAATAAAATAAATAGATGTATAATAGATGGCTTTTGCAAGTAAAGCTTGTACTCATAAAGAATTAAAATTCAAGAAGTCATAACCATAAAATAAACCTACACTTTAATTACTTAAAAATAAATAAAGTAAAAACTATAAGTAATCTAAACTAAATTACACCCAAAAAACTTCTTCGCGAGAAACGAAATTTGGTTTTGTATGAAGGGTTGGCCAGCTTCACAGTGTGGAATTTTACATCAAAATCGGACATGGGTTAAATAATGGCGTAGTATAAAGCTCAATGAATACTAAATACAAATATGTAATCCCCACTTGTTAATTCCTTATAGTTTTCGAGAAATCATACTTTTAAGTTTGCTTTCAGAAACTCCAAAAAAACCATAGAAGTGTTCATATTTTATGAATACGTGCCTGTATAAACTTTCTTGTAATACTAAACGTTATATCTGTTCTGACTGTTAATTCTAAAATCAAAAATATCCTTAAAAAGTTGTTTAGATCTGAGAAATTTGCAATTTAGTAGTCAAACTATTTTATTTTTTTAAATAAAATTCCAAAGGTACACGGAATTATTTCTTATCTACAGATCTTCTTTACACCAAATGTATCCGATATTATTTATTTGAATAACGTTAACGAATGGATTTAGGATTTAAAGGAATATAAAAAATTGTGTTAGCGCTGCTACTTGGTAAAGCGCCTGATTCATCTAACATAGCAAAGTTACCACTTAACATTTTATTACTACATAAAGGGTACCTCCTTTAAAAAACGCGATGTAAGCCATCATAATTCGTGTATTGAGCCTATTATTGGAATCAGCTAGATAACTCAGAAATTGAAAAATTATCCTTGTGTTACCTACCTACTAAATTTCTGTAGGTATACCTATTAAGTGACATGGACGAAGTAATTCAAATTCTAGAAAACTTTCATACAGGTATCAGGGTTATTCTGGTATCAGAAGAGAAGTTATCTATGTATGTAAAAGACTAATTCTCACTCACTTTTCCTTTAAAAACTGTATGGGAAAATTGCGTTTGTTTCAAGCATGTGCTTATTGTGCATGAATAGTACATAATAATTTGGTAAAAGTTTTGACTTGTTTCTTCACGCGTTAGCTTGTAGGATAGACTTTTACCTTGCCTATGCACACTGAGTTTTTCATTCCAGCAGTTTGCGTCACTGGCGTATTTACCGCGTGTTTTTTACGGCGTGTTAATAGTTATAGTGATACACTCGAACGCGCGTAGATGTAAATTTGGAGTCAAATTCGTTACTTTTAAAGTAGTCTGCCGGGCACTTCCGGCCATGCAGGAACTGGCAGACTGGGTTTTTCTGTACCCAAAAATAAATTACTAAGACGTATTTGTTGCCACAAGTGTCATCTTTATATCCAATGCCGTAGGTAAATGCCATCCGTTTAAGTGGTACTTTTTGGTGCTTTCGGCCATTCTATTTTTTCTTAACTCAGCATCCCTTTATGAACTTGTGCCATGGGGTTTATCTTTGTATCACGTAACGTAGCAAATCTTACGGTCCCCGCCTGTACTATAAATAAAAGCTTGTAAAATTGGATCAGACTATGCTATTTTATGTAGAGATAACTTTTATCAATTGTATCTAATGTTGACTCCGCCAATAATTCTCAATAGTTGGAGTACTTAGTGATGTTGTACCGAAAGACCTTGATCTATGTATGGGGTCCAATTACAGACTACCTACTAACCTACTAATAATAATCAGTTGGATGACCGGAGCATAGTAAGATAATTTTACAGTAATTATAAATTTGACTGCAATTCGATTTCTGTTTTATTAAACTCAATGTCGTGTGACAACCCTAAAGATCAGAATTATCAGAAAAACTTAGAACTTTAATAACTTCCAACTCCAGAAACCTTAATTATTGAATTTTGGATATGATTTTTTAAGTAAGAAAATTAATATGTTTTTCTTGAAACTAACTCCGCTTACAGTATCAAAAGGTAATAAGAGAGATATTATGTTTTGTTACATAAAGTACAATATCTTTGTTATTTAAGACTTAGAAACATTGATATTTGAAACCTAAATACTGTGTATAAATATACTGACGATAAGCAGTAATGTTCAAGCCAGTAATCAAAGCATTTGGAGAAAATTAAGAATTTCACTTTTAGAAAAAATTAAAAGTCGGCACATTAGTATGGATTTCTTAAAAAGTATCATTAATTTCCGGACACAGACCTTGCTATTACGTCGAACACTCCTAAAGCTATCTATTAGTGTCATAAACTACTTCCGGTTATTGGCATGTCCGATTTTGATGTAAAATTCCACACTGTGAGCTTGGACCAGCTGTCCCATACAAAAAAAAATCACGTCAAAAAAAATTTTCTCCTACTTTTCATAGTCGCAATGATGTCAATTATGCCCTTAAACGGATTACTAGTATTTTCGTTACACTTTGTATGATAATTGATAAAATAATAACCTACTATAACAGTCATCACTCACAGTTAAACTTTGTACTTGTTATTCAAGTTTAATATGTCAAGTAAGTAAATCTGTTGTTTACTATTAAGTACTATAATTAATATAAATTATGAGTACACATGCATTTTTCGTTATTTTAGCGTAAATCTTATGACCGAGTTAAAAACGCTGATCCGTCTACTAGCTAACTAGTTTAATACAAAAATAGAATTTCACTAGCTAACCGATTATTTAAGTATTTAGACATCAAAAATCTATAGAAGGATAATATATTTTGGTATTAAAGGGAGGCCTATACCCGACAGGGGTCCTAACACTAAAATTAAATAAATATAAAATTGTTAATAGTTATTAAGTAGTTATGGAATAAAAAGGCTTTTTATTTTATTTTATTATATTAAAAAAATATTTATTTATAGGAGCCAAGAGTGTCCCACTGCTGGGCAAAAGCCTCCCTCCTTCCCTTCCACGTGTCCCGGTCTTGAGCCGTCTCCCACCAGTTTCTATCTATTTAACATAATCTACGAATTTTTCTAATTTTATTTTTTCTTTAAAAAGAAACTTATAACGACAAAAATTACTTCACGTTTTTACTAGTTTGCAGCAAGCAAACTTGTACTAAGTGCACTTAATAAAATTCATACTAAAAATCTATCAAAAAATGTATTAATTATGACATAGGTAGTAATAGTTTTTTTCTATAATCGAAAATTCTATCCATCCCTACTTGTATCATGAACGAGAAATCACTTTTTCTTTTACAAGTGATGTATTTATGGAGTAACCTATTAAAGCGAGTAAAAAAATGCGCATAATAATGTGCAGGCGCATTGAAATAGGTTAAGTATCTTTAAAAGAAACAGAGCTGCACATTGTAGGTAAACTATACTCATATACATGACTCTAGAGAAAAACTAGTGTACCAAAAATGCTGGTGATCATTTATGGGCATACTTAGTATCGTATTCTAATTTTATGAATAAATTAGAAAAAAACACGTGAAAAAAAATTTGATTTTGTTTTGCGGTTGGTCGACTGGGAACACCTGTCCCTTGCAAATATTTTTTTTCGCGTTTAAAAATGTTTCCTCCTACATTTTCTAATTCACAATACGATACCAATTATGCCCTTAAACGGATCACCTGTATTTTTCTTACACCCTGTATATTTGCGTGTTTTTTACGCCTACAGAAAGTGACAGCAAGTGTTATATAGGCTGTTTATTATTGAAGGTTTTTGCTTGTAAGAAAAAAAGCTCATTTTCTAGGTCGTTAAGACCAGCAGACCGTAGCTAAATTTATGGGGCGTCGGAGTAATAGGAGATGCGCATAATCTACATGAGCATATGTGTGTACACTTAATATCATTTTGGGGTAGATACTCGGAAAACCTACACGGAATAAAGCTTCCAAGATATTCTCAATCGAAGACATTATTATTTTCTTGAAAATATTTCCTCGTGACAAGTATTTATTTACTTTACCAAAAATATGATTCTTCGCTTAATAAAACAATGTTTTCTTAAAATAGAAATACAAAAATGTATTGTTTCAAGAGTATATTGAGTAAATAAGAGAGATTGGCTACTTTAATCAAACAAGTATTATCTTAGGTAAAAGAAAACTAGAAAATCTGTAAGAATATATCCGCTTCGTTATTGACGCAACGGGTAACCAGAAGGCTGGGGCATACTTTGTCCAACGCATCGGCATTGCTGTCCAGCGCGGCAATGCCGCTAGCCTTCTGGGCACCCTTCCGTTTGGCACTGATTTGGAGCCCATTTTTTATTTGTAACTTTTATTTTGTAGGTTTTAGTTTAGTTTAGTATTAGTTTATTTTTAAGATTTGTTAGTTGTAATTTATTTTTAGGTTTAATATTAGTTTTTATTTTATGTAAATTAAATTTGTTTATATAGTTTTTAAATAATACATTTGTAATGTGAATTAATCGACCGAATTTGATTTGATTTGGCTTTAATACATGCCTTCGTTATATTTAAAATTTTAATTTATTTTCGTTAAAGGAAATAAAATGCTCGTCACGAGGAAATATTTTCAACATAATATGTCTTAGATTGAATTGAGAATATCCCGGAAGCTTTTTTTTCCGTGTACCTATAATTACTGACTCGGAAAATCTTATTTAATTTATGATTAGTAGTTTAGATTGTTATGAATGTACTGTACTTACCTATCTTTTACTCAAATAAACAGCTGTTTTTTGTATGAAACTAAATAAAAAATTAGAACTTGTTGTAAGAAAGTGGAAAGAATAAATCGTTTCAAAGTTTCAAAATATTTTCTAAATAAGTACAGGATATTTTTAGCAACTTTATGGGGTTAGCGTGTACGTATGACAAGGACAAGTTTCATAATTAAATTGCGGAAAAAATCAACATTCCCGGAAACTGGCAATATTGCAAAACGGCGAACATGGTAACAATTCGTAGCTATTTGCTAGATTGCTTCCTTCGTAATGTATTAGGGGGCCCCCCGACTATCAGTCGGCCTGAAGATATCGGCCTGTCAGTTAAAACAAAAATTTAACAACTCCGAACAACTGACAGGCCAATATCGTCATGCCGACTGATAGTGGACGGGCCCCATTAGCCTATAAACACTTGCAATGCAAGTACAGGAATCAAATATCTGGCACAATTTCTTTATACTGATGGGTGAGCCAGTTTTATTTAATTACTAGCAGTTGCCCGCGGCTTCGCCCGCGCACATTATGATTAATGCAGATTTCTACTCTTGAATAAAAGTTTTTCCCGCGACTTCCTTTGCGTAGAATTAGTAATTGACCCCCCTTTTTACCCTCTTAGGGAATGACTTCTGGGATAACTATTATGTATCCATCCCCAGAACTCAAACTATCTCTATACCAAATCATCTAAATAGGTTCAGCGGTTATCAATTCCCCATATAAACTTTCAACCCCCTTTTCACCTCTTAAAGGGTTGATTTTCGGGATAAAACTATCCTATGTCGTTTTCCGAGACTCAAACTATCTCTATACTAAGTTTCATCTAAATCGGTTCATCTGAAAATAATTCTCTATAAAACTTCCAACCCCTTTGCTATGCACCCCCGTAAGCTTTGTTTTTCGGGATAAATACAATTTTGCCCCTTCCCAGGACCCAAACTATCTCCATACCAAGTTTCATCTAAATCGGTTCAACATTTAAAAATGCCCCATACAAACTTTTAACCCCCATTTCACCACTTTAAGTAACGATTTTAGGAAATTAAAAAAAAACACGCAAATACGGATCTTACTTGCGCCTCAAAGGTTTCGTACGAACAACTTTTTTATTACATTTTTGAAAAAAGACGCTTTCAGAATGATTTCATGAGAATTAATAGGGCGGCTGAGTGTGAATCGGACACGTACCCCGATTTTTTTTGTCTTAAGTCGGACTGGTGCTTGACTGCACTCTTATTAGTTTTCCTGTAATTTATACGTAAATAACTATTATATCTGTAATTTTTGCAAATTTTTCTGTCGAACAGTTTCCGATATTGATTAATTTAAACCTTTTTTTTAATAACTTCAAAGTTATGTATGTTAAAATTATACTAATTAGAGATCCTCACATTAAGCCCTTTTATTTGATACGCCACACAATAAAGTTATTTGTTTTTTGATTTCTCATTTACCTACCCACAAATCCCCCTCCCCCCCTTAATGTTTAAAATTCATAAATTGGCGTTACATGCCTGCCTTTGGGTCACTGACTTACAAACAAAGTCGCACCATAAGGGTTCCTTTTCTACTATTTTGGTACGAAACCCTAAAAACATCCTTTTCGCTTCCCGGGACTCTCTATACTAAGTTTTATCAAAATCGGTTCAGCTGTTAAAAATTCCCCATTCAAACCTCCAACGCCATTTCATCCCCTTAACCTTAGGGTTAATTTTCGAAATGAAAACTATTTATATGTCCGTTCTCGGGACTTAAATTATCTCTATACAAAGTTTCATCTAAATCGTTCACGTTTAAAAATTCCCCATGCAAACTTGCAACCCCCGTTTCATCCTTAACCTTTAGGGCTGATTTTCGAGGTAAAAACAATTTTATGTTCCTTTTCGGGACTCAAACTATCTGTATGCTAATTAGCATTAAGTTTCATCTAAATCGGTCTAGGTGTTGAAAATTTCCTGATCAAAATTCCAATCCCTTTTTCCTTCAAGGGATGATTTTCGGAACGAAAACAACCCTTAGTCATTTGCAGGGATTCACACTTACTATATACCAAGTTTCGTCTAAATCGGTTCAACGGTTTAAAATTCCCTATAAAAACCTGCAACCCCCGTTTCACCCTTAACTTTTTTACCTTTAAGGGTAGTTTTCGCGAAAAAAACTATTTTTTTCCTCCCCGGGCCTCAAACTATCTGTATACCAAGTTTCATCTAAATCGGTTCAGCTGTGAAAAAATCCTATATAAACTACCAACCCTCTTTTCACACCTTTACGGGTTAATTTTTTCAATGAAAATAACCCTTAGTCGTTTCCCGGGATTCAAACTATCTATTATATCAAGTTTCATTTAAATCGGTTCAACGGTTAAAAATTCTCTATACAACCTTCCAATCCCCTTTTCACCCCCTTAAGGGCTGATTTTCGGTATAGAAACTACCCTATGTCCTTTCCCGGAGGTAAAATTATTTATTTAACAAAAATTTCGAAATTGATGCCATTTTCGTACTTAGTTAACGTCCCAAAATACCATAAAACGACTCCCATATTCATATTTAGTAATTTCAACCCTATCGCACTCGCACCCCAACAGGGGGATGATATTTCACGCCCGCCACGTTGTATCATAAAATCATTAGTGTTTTCGTAATCAGCGACCCGATAAACCATAGAAAAGATACCCATGTTGATTTTCAGACTTTGTCACCCCCATTTCCCCCTTTATGGGGTTGAATTTTCAAAAAACCTGAAACACGTGTTTACATATTTATTATTAGGAATACTCCTGTGAAGTTTCAAATAAAACAGTCTAACTAATCTTGTTTCCCTATACAAACTTTGGACCCCCATTTAACCCCCTGGGGGATGATATTTTACACCTGCCACGTTGTATAATAAAATGGTTGTTATTTTCCTAATCAGCGACCCGATAAACCATAGAAACGATACCCATATTGAGTTTCAGACTTTTTCACCCCCATTTCCCCCTTTAAGGAGTTGAATTTTCAAAAAATCTGAAACACGTGTTTACTCATTTATTGTTAGAAATACTCCGGTGAAGTTTCAAATAAAATAGTCTAACTAATCCTGTTTTCCTATACAAACTTTGGACCCCCATTTCACCCCCTGGGGGATGATATTTTACACCTGCCACGTTGTATAATAAAATGGTTGTTGTTTTCGTAATCAGCGGCCCGATAAACCATAAAAACGATACCCATATTGATTTTCAGACTTTTTCACCCCCATTTTCCCCTTTAAGGAGTTGAATTTTTAAAAAAGCTGAAACACGTGTTTACTCATTTATTGTTAGAAATACTCCGGTGAAGTTTCAAATAAAATAGTCTAACTAATCTTGTTTCCCTATACAAACTTTGGACCCCCATTTCACCCCCTGGGGGATGATATTTTACACCTGCCACGTTGTATGATAATATGGTTGTTGTTTTCGTAATCAGCGACCCGATAAACCATAGGAACGATACCCATATTGATTTTCAGACTTTTTCACCCCCATTTCCCCCTTTAAGGAGTTAAATTTTCAAAAAGCTGAAACACGTGTTTACTCATTTATTGTTAGGAATACTCCGGTGAAGTTTCAAATAAAATAGTCTAACAAATCTTGTTTCCCCATACAAACTTTGGACCCCCATTTCACCCCCTTACGGGGTGAATTTTGAAAAATCCTTTCTTAGTGCACTCCTAGACCTTATAAGGGACCTACATGCCAAATTTGGAAACTCTAGACCCAGCGGTTTAGGCTGTGCGTTGATATGTCAGTCAGTCAGTCAGTCAGTCAGTCAGTTTCTTCTTTTATATATTTAGATAAAAAAGCTGAAGTCTCATTAATGTTGTCTTAGTTGCCGCGAAAAAAACTTTCAAAGAATCACATCGCGTGTATTGAATTTAAATTAAGTATGATTAAGTACATCCCCACGTTACAAACACACAATTCGGGATGTAATTTAAATTCAGTACCTACACGCGATCTATTTAAAGTAATTTTATTTCAAAAGTGTTATTATCTTAATTTAAATCGTGCAAAAAATCTATATAAATGTAAGTTATTGAAGTAACCGTGACCTAAATAATCTAATTACTGAACGTCCTTTAGGTATCGTTTTTCCAAATATTTAAAAATGTAATTTAAGCCTATTTCCTATATAAATTGAAATGTCAGCATCTCACATATCACATAAAGCTACTGTATGCAAGCAGAAATTACTGGTTTACAAATGTATAAATATACATTATTTAATAATAATAATGTTTGTCTGTCATTAGATGGTTAAAAGAAAATAACGAAGCGTAACACGTTTTTTAGTTGGAGAGATTATTTCTGAATATCTTTGTTGAATCAAAAAATGTTCTAGGAAACCTCAAAGTTACTAGTATTTTGAAACCCTATCGATTGATGTGCAACGTATTAATATTTGCAAATACACTTTTGGGCGTTTTAGTTACATGTATGTAGTGTCCCCCTATTAAAAGTATATTTTTCAGTATTAATACTAAAGTAAGCAGCGTAAAAATTCCCAAGACATACAGATCGATGCACGGACGAATGGACGAATAGACGGAAATGACAAAATTATAAGGAGTTTTTGTCTTTTTGGATACAGAGCTACGGCCCCTAAAAAAACTGAACTGAAACTGAAAGTTAATAGAACAGCCCATGGAAGTTTTGGTATTCCTCGTTTTCTTGTATTACTGGACCGCAATTAGAATGGGATAAGAGTTGACAGATTTTCCATATGCTTACGTCAAAATTTGTATGGGTTGACAGCTAACTTAATCCCATTCTCATCGCGATTCAGTAATAATTTGACTCTATGAATCGGAATTGATAACAAAATCAGCAGTAAAACATATGTTTTATGCACCTAATTTTCATTAATGTGCATATGACATATTTAGTAGAAACTGCTTCATCAGTAGTCGAGCCTATATCGAATTCACGTAAACAATTATTGTAGGTTTCTAAATAAGAACGGTTTCATTTAACATCTACACGCATTTTCCCATGGCACAATTACAATCCAGGTTTTGTTCACGCAATTCTGAGAAGAAAGTAATTGGGCTGATTTTCAACCGACTTCAAGATTTCGAAGGAGATTCTCAATTGCCATTTTTTTATGTATGTTTACCTATTATTCAAAGACGGCTGGACCAATTTGGAAAATTCAGAATTCTTCACAGTTGGTCTCATTGTAACCAGGTCAGGATCTGATGATGGGATCTTGGAGAAATTGAGTGAAATCTTCAAATATTATAGGCAAACCTATAGTGATTTCCTTTTGGAAAGATGGAGTCTAAGTAAAGTCGGTTCATTTTTTGTTTAAGATTTACGAAAACTAGCGGATAAAAATACCTTTTAGCTGTTATATACGTCTTCTGTATACCCCTTCGCTTCGCTATGCTACAGGTGTTTTTACATATTAGCAAATGTTTCATCTACTAATTCCAGCTCTGTACGTCTTTTGCCGATGGTGGTGGTAAACAAACGTGAAGCATTTCTCATATTCTTTCATATAAAATACGCTACAACTGATTATAGAACGGATATTTTATAAATTAACCGTTTATAGTGCAACCTTTTTTTTTAAATATCTCGGTCCCTGCACGCCATCCAATGTTGGCGTCATATAATTAAATAATTCACTAGTTAAGACCTTTCTAATGAGATATGTCTCAATCGTATACACTCATGGTACAAAATGCCCATTCTCCATTCTTAATTTGCTTTAGCTTCCCTTTTTTTTAATTTGAATCTATTTATGTGATTTCTACTTCAAATCGCGAGTGCTTTCGATCCTGATAGGAGAAAATTTCTACACGTTTTTTGTTACCCACTTAGTTACTCACCCACTTAGAACTCTATAAAAAATGGTAACTCAGTGGAATAAAAACTTGAGACACTTTTTCACCTATAGGGTTTGGTCCGATTTTTTTTTGACCCTTAATATCTTGAAGTCACATTTGGTCCACTTGACATGACGTCACATATTGATAAATATTATTTAAAATATAAACGTAATTTAAAATTATTAGACCTATACTTTCAAGATATTTTAAATATGCAAATAAAAAAAATCCAACATGTTTGAATGTCCGACAAAACGGCATGAGAGATATTCTTCAAAAAAGTAATTTTTTATACTTACACGATATTTGTAAATGTGATGTCACATGAGCCTTATTACAACTTGTCACACTTTGTTGGCCTACTCGCACCCCGTGTGACGTAATTAATGACTGACCCCAAAAGTTGGTGCAGTGTCTGTGATATGACTGTACTATTAAAAATACATTATCAGTTTCATAGTCATCCCCCTATCGTTTATTGCGACTTATGCCACGACTTAATTGAGCCTGGGGTGCGCTTGGCAACCTAATCCCATGAATTGGCAGTAAGCACTAGTTTTTACGAGAGCGACTGTCACCTGGAGTTCAATTTTTGAATCTCACCGGTGACTTTTTTTGTATGCAGCCGATTACTATTTAGTACGAAATAAGTCACCCGATGAGATTCAAAAATCGAACTCCAGGCCTCCGAACCGAACCTAGATGCCAAACTAGGCCTAATTGGAATTCATTTCGGTTTCCTTACGATGTTTTCCTGCACCAAATCCATCAATTATTAAATGATATTTCGTGCCTTTATGAGTTCCAAAAAACTTATTGGTAAAATAAGTGGTATTGGTTGGTGGCGTTTTAGCACCAGACTACCAGTGCTTTTTTTTTCTTCTCCTCTAAACGTGTGACGTAATTAATGAATGGCCCCAAAGTTGGTGCAGTGTTACCATGACCTAACTATACTATTGAAAGTATCCAGTGTGGCGCCACCATAAGAAATCTAGTATCAAGTGACATTATGTACCCCCCATTCAGCTCATGTGATGACCTGATACCGTGAAATTAAGTGTGACAATGTACCATTGACATACTTAAATAACCATTCGTCCTTATAACAATGGCGTTATGTATATAATTGTGTAGAATTTTGTAGTTAAAGCTTAAAGTTACAACTGAGGTTAAGTCAAGAGCGAAAAGCGTGCGCGTGAGTTGATTTGAAAGAAAAAATAGAGATAGTTTGTTTTTTTGATCTAGAATGTCTTGGGGCCCAAAGTTTGGGCTTGTTCTACTCAGAATCACGAACATATTTCGATCCTGATGATAAAAAAATGATCCAAACTTTCCATGCAAAATTTAAGTTTACTAGTTGGCCGTGACTTCACAGAAATAAAAAAGTTTATATTCATACTGAAATGTGACGTAATAGACAAAATTTGGGCCACTTTTTACACAGTTTTATTTAGCTTGACCCCGTATATTCATTTGTTTATTTGTTTATACGCATCAAATCTTGTAAGTTAAATTTCAACCACTTCCCGGTGTCTGATTGAGCTGAAATTTGGTATACTTCCGTAGTTTACATGACTATGCTACTAGGTACAGCAATAAAACTGTGTACCAAAAAACATTTATTGGTAGAATAGAGAAAGCTAAGGATTCTAAGTAAAGTCTGGACGAAACAGGTTTAGAAATTTTTCTTTAACCTCTAGCGACCCACCATAAAAGAAAGATTGGAAGTGAAATTTGAACCAAAAGCGTTAGAAAATAGAATTGAATTTCTTATGTTTAGAAATCGAACTAAACAAAACAAAAGCAACTCTGTACCAATTAAAATATAATCAAATTTTCATTGAATATGATATTTTGTACTAATATTAGCACTTTGAACCTCAGGAGGTTAAAACACCCGATTGAGGTGCTTAAAATGACATTGTTGAGATAATTCCTTGTGCTAACTGTAATGGAAATAATAGGTAGTACATTTCGATGCCAGTGACACGATGCCAATAATGACCTGATTGTTTGTTCCTGTGTTATGGATTTATCTATATCTATCTATTATATATATCGTCGCCTAGTACCCACAACACAAGCCTTAGTGAGCTTATTGTGGTACTAGGTTGATTTGTGTAAGATTGTCCCATAATATTTATTTATTAAATACCTGCCTAGTACTGGGTTGAAACTACAACTAAACTACGCACTTGTAATACTAAACTTTGCACTTTACTCCAAAGATACGTTTTTTTCAAACATTAATTTATAACAGCGATTTTTTTGTTTATATAGTTTTAAAATGTCATTCTAAGATGACTGAACGAAAAATCCTATAAACTTTCCATCGGGAAGTAAATATTCATCAAAATATATACGAAGCGTTTCTTTTTTTGTCTGATTTTCCGTCATCCATAAATAACCTGTCTTAAGGAACCATAATAAATAATAAAATATTTATTTATTTATTTAGGCGATTATTTAGAAATTAATTAAATGACGATTTATACATGTTCAAATTTTTGTAGGATTTTCTGTCTACGCAATGATTAACATGACTTTTAAGTCATACAACTAAATACTTCTGCTGTTATGAATTATTTCCAAATTTGACATTTTTCCCATACCTACAAGTGAAAATAAAATGCCTACTTGTACAACTCCTATCGCCTATACCACAACAATAGACATTGCACTAGGTTTCTGGTATCGAAAACTATTAACTTTATGGAGGTCAGTGGCGCTTGGCCCTTGCATAATAGGTCACGAATGGGTCACATATCTTTTGCATTTTTATTTTACATTACTTTTTTCATAGGAACTATGGCAAAAATCGGAAATATTGCCTGTTTTCAACCGACTGTAAGATTTCGAAGGAGCAGGTTATCAAATCTTTGTTTTTTTTTCTTTTTGCAATAGTTTAAAAATGTGTTTTCACCGGTTATTCAAAGGCGGCTGGACCGATTTGGAAAAATCTTTTTTTTTTTGTTTGATAGAGTATACTTCACAGTTAGTCCCACTTTCACCAGATCCAGATCTGATGATGGGATCCTTGAGAAATCGAGAGAACTCTTCAACTATTATAGGCGCACCTATAGCGATTTCACTATTTTTTAAAACAACTCGGCCACTTCCTCTTGGAATAGCGGATCCTAAGTGAAGTTCGTTCATGTTTGTTAATTATATTGTATATTAGTTTTGTCATAAGCAGTATGGTAAAGATGGGAAATATTGCTTATTTTTGTAGAGGAAATTCTGTGAACAGGCGTAAAGTGGAGTGTTATAAGTTCGACCGATATGCGCGTCTGCCAGATAGGCGTCTTTCATACTACTGCGGTTTCCACATGCGGCGCCGGTGCGCGAGAGAGATAGCGCGCATGTGTATAGCGCTGTCACGCCTGCATAACGTCGCCGTATGCGGTTGCGGCCAGTGTGCATCGCCATAGATACACGTTTGTGGCACTGTACCGGTAAAATGGTTTAAGTTAAACCTATTTATTTAAGGGCCGACATCAACATTTTGACCGACACAAATTTGTCCTCAACTTTTAAATTACGTTTTAAAATTTCACCTTTAAATAATGACCTTTCTCTGTTTGGCTTTATGGTCAATGTAAAAACATTCAAGCACCCAACAATAAAACCTAATAAACAGAATGTATGTATATTAGAAGCCTGATTTCTTGGTAACTCCAGAGATATTTTGAGTAACGCAATGGACACTTAAATCTGTCGGTCAAAAAGTTTATTGGCCCTTAAATTGAATGCGGTTTTATTAGAAAACAGGTATTCTTACGAGTGTTCTTAGACATTTTCCTAAACTTTTGTATACCACGATGGTGATGAACAAACGACCATGTTAAGACTGCGTTATTAAGTGAATAATTAAAAGTTAATTAATTAATTTTGTCCTTCGCTGCCTGAAACACAGGGAATCCTAGTTCAGGCATTTGTGAACTACCTGTCGTTAAAAAATCTTAGCCTGTAAGAGCAACCACTGTACTATACTTTTCTCAATAGATTATTTGTATTTGTATTTGTATTTGCGTTTACTGTCTAGTGGCGCCCTCATAGGGGGTTTGTGTTTCCGAATAGTTAAACTAATCAATTTCTGTATAATCCAACAATTATGTTAATGGCGTCTACAATCAGCGCTATTTTGACACAAAAGTCGTACCTTTCAATACAGGCCATTCTTACGGGGGAGGGGGGGCTTAAAAATTTGCATAATGAATACTTCTGTAGCTAGGAAGCTTCAAAATATGACTGAGATTGCATTCTTAATCGCAGTTTACGTCATATTTTTTTCTATTCTACGCAATTACGCATTCTAAAAATATACTTATGCTGGCCAAATACATATATTGAATTACCGATCATGCGTTATTTGCGTTATTCCAGCGGAACTACATAAATATTCCCTTTGAGAAAAAAAAGTACCTTGTTTTTTTAGCATCAAAAAAGTTACCGTCGTTTTAAAAAGTATTTTTTTTAAATTATTGATAAAAGTCATTAATCACGGCTTAGTCAATCTACAGTCATGATACATAATTATGCTTTTAACTTACAATTTTGCTATATTTTACCACAGACTGTATAGATTTGACATTATCCAAAGCTTAACCAACAAGTTTTTTTTTGCGATAGCAGCATCCTCTACGCATGGCTTCGTCCGTTAAATTGTACACATGATCATGTTGACTGTATACGCTTTTAGGCTTAGACTATTCAACCAACCGGGCCGGCCATGGCTGTCATCCTCTATAAGTACAAAAAAAGTCTTGCGGCTGTTTTATGCGGGGGAGGGGAACTTCAAAAAGTATGCGAAATGTCAAAATAGTCACGTCAGATAACCGTCAGTCCATACAATAAGTATGACCACTGGTCATATATTTTCGGCAGAGGGGAACGCCTGTCAATGGCCGCTCCGATTGGTTAAGTGCTCTAAGCTTTTAGGTTACCTATGTCGGCAATAAGGCAGACCTAGTCGGGCTCCCGCAGAGCCTTGCTGGCTCGACGCACGCGTGCGTACACGCCGGGTTGAAGGTTCGTTGGATGATCAGTGCCACCCCGCGTTTTATGAGTTTACGTTCTTTTAAATTACATATGTGAAAATCAAAATACGCCAGGGGTAAGTGATAGAAGTATATTTTATATTAATGCTCTTTTTTAAATTTTTTTATTTCTCTTTAAATGTACTAAAAAAATACATGTTATCAGCACCACAAACAAAAAAGGAACTGTACTTATACCGATATTATTCAGTTTTTACTTTATCAATAAAAAAGTTTTTTTTAATAGGTGACATTTTACAACTATTTTAAACGAATAGGCAAACCTTATGATTTAGGTAATTACATTATTATATGTTTTTGAATATACGTTTTATTATCAAAGGGCTACTTTAATTACAAATAATTTCGGAATATTAAAGCTTGGTATTTAAAGAATAAAAATGAGTTATATCTATTAAAAAAATATTAAGTGAAATTTTGTACCGCATTGTGTAATGGAGACTATTTTTTGGCAATATTTCCGTTTTGGAAAATATTACCGAATAATTGTGGTTTTTATTGTTAGCTCAAAGTTAAACGTAATGTTTTTTTTGTTAATGATAAATCGAGATAAATGCAGGTTTGCACAAAAAGAGCCGGGCAAGGGTTACAGTCTTATGGAGCCATAGAATCCATCTTTGAATAAATCACAGTTGCAATTTTTAGGCAATTAACTAAGGTGTAAAACACATTTAGCGGCATTCAGATATTAGAAAAAAAACTGCTAGGAATCGGAAAGTCTATGGTGGCAGAATTTTTTAATGTATATTTTACATTCAGCCAGAGGTTGGATTTCCGACATCGGCTGATTTTTAAAAACCTATTTCTAACAGATCTAGATTCATTTGGGCTCATTCTATTTAGAACTACCAGCGTATTGGATTTTGACAGTATAAAAGAAATGTCCCACAATTCCCAAAAAAAAATCAAATATACACTATGTACGTCACACCCGAAAAAAATAGTTCATATTGTGATATAATTGAACCAACATTTTTGACACGTGTTTTTATTTGTAAAAATCAGGTTTTCTGTTTTTTTTTTAAACACTCAATTATTTAATTTTAAAACAGGCAAGTTATCTGAAGTAAGTATAGTTTTAACTGTAGTAGTGGCTACCAAACCCTACATGGACATAGTGTGACATAATCAGCTAAGTAATTTGGTTTCTTAGCGTCAAAAACAATGATATACATACGCGACTAAAAAGGATTACAAAAATAGACAAAAAATAAATATTTAAAACGATACACTCAAGAAATTTCGGTAGAGTTTAAATTATTCGAAACATATCCCGAGCTGCCCGTTTTAAAAAGAAAAAAAAAAGAAAAAACTACTTACAGTTGTTCCTATCGCCAGCAAAAAGCCGATGGAAGCGCTCGAAGTCAGGCCGGCCGCCGAAGAATTTCCCATTCTGGTTCAGAACCTCCCTGATCAGCTCCAAGTTATTAACAACTAAACACTGTGTCCCGCCCAATTTTATGCTAAAAATATCCCCATACTCTTTGGCTAGCTCCGTAAACGCTTGAAAAGGAGACTCATGCTTCCCCAAAAGATGTAGACTACCAACGACTGGCAAAGGCGTCGGCCCCGGCGCTTCTCTCAAAACCACCTCTTTAGCATCCCCATATTTAGTTTCCCGTTTGATACTAACCGTTTTACGGGTATAAACTTTATGTAAAATGAGAATAGCGATGGCGATTAAGAGTAGGGCACTCATTTTTTCTTTATTAGAAAATTTTTCGAGTGACCACACCGGTTTGACAGTCGTTTTGGCGGGAACGCGCTAGCCACTGCACGGAGTTAGAGCTGTGCCTCCATTTTATACACTTGGCTGTGATTATTCCAACCGATTGTCTTCTTTTTTTGTCACGTTCGCCGCTCCAATGTAAAATGGCGCTTAGCACGATGTACTTAAATCGAAACTTTATAATCTCTATGTGATCCAGTAACCAGAATCTTTGGTACACAATATTTTTGTTGTGTTAATTTTTGAATTTGGTACTGCAGAGTAGACTGGATGGGAGTTACTGTAAGATTGATTTTAAAAGCGTTATCAAAGCATTAAATAATTGGAGCAACTGGTATTAGGGTCACTTGTCTTTGTGGACTGATGAGAATGATCACGTTGGCAAAAAACTAGGTACGCTAGTTAGGCATCATTCATTTATTACGTAAGATTATTTAAGGGGGAGGGAGGTAGACAATATATTATTATTTCTTGCGTGGGGGAGGGCGGAGTCGTAACGATTGTTTCATAAAATCACAAAAATGAGCTAAGTTACATTAGTTAGAATACTTTGAAAATAGGATTATACCGTAAAATAAAAGTAAAGTTTGATTAATACTTAATATATACCTAAATATTATTAGTAGGTTACCTACAAAACTAACGTTTCTGGTATAATTCTTTTCTTTAAAAAATATAACTATGGGTACAACTAGGCGTATCCCACATTGTATGCATTTTCTTAATATATATGAAGCAGGGGGAAAATCACTAGAACTACAGTTAGGTATAAATTTCAAAAAATCGAGGGACTTACTCACAATATGAAATAAATAGGAGCGCGTACCTCTCGTTTTAAGTATTTTTTATGCCACACCTGGCCATAAAGTGGCTTTTTCCGCACGCTACGCGTACGGAAAAAGACGCTTTCTGGCCAAGTGTACACATAAAATGATGTACACAACAGGGGAGGTAATAAAGAAAGCCCTCGATCGCATATTTACGTCCCTCGCTTGCAGCTCAGGCCGTAAACTTCTGCGATCTCGGCCTTTCTTTGTTTTACCATCCTAGTTGTGTAATGTACTATTAACATGCACGGAAAAAAAAGCTTGCGGGATATTCTCAATCTAAGACATTATTATATTATGTTTAAAATATTTCCTCGTAACAAGCATTTATTTCCTTTAACGAAAATAAATTAAAGTTTTAAATATAACGAAGCGAATATATTCTTACAGATTGTCTAGTTTTCTTTTACCTAAGATAATACTTGTTTAATTAAAGTACCTACACTCTCTCTTATTTACTCAATATACTCTTGAAACAATACATTTTGTATTACTATTTTAAGAAAACGTGGTTTCATTAAGCGAAGAATCATATTTTTGGTAAAGGAAATAAATACTTGTCACGAGGAAATATTTTCAAGAAAATAATAACGTCTTGGATTGGGTATATCCCGGAAGCTTTTTTTTCCGTGTGAGCTTACGTGTTCCTATCTTTTGAATAGAGTTTACAAAATTTCGGTAAGGTGTTAATAAAGTTCATTTGCTTACAACTTAAAGTATAATAAAGAAGAAAACATTTTGGTCAGTATAGGCCTTAGTTTACAAGTCCCAAAACTTAAGTAATTAGCAGACGAAGTTTGGTTGCTGGTAACAAAAAAATGTTAGCGTAACTAGCCAAGCGGACCTCAAGCCCAATTTAGCTGTTAAAAGCCGAGAACAAATAGCACAATCAAAAATCAAATAGCAAATAGCATAACTTATTATTTTATTATTAGTAGCATCGCCCACAATCTCTCTGCTTTGCCTTAAGGTTGACTGGTAGAGAATGCCTTATAGCATTAAGTCCGCCTTTTGTATTTAAGATTTTCTTTTGTGCAATAAAGGTTAAATAAATAAACCAACAATAGAAGGATGATTTTTTATATAGCACAGTGAACTTTAGAATGACAAAAAACATATTAAAATAGCAAGCTTCTTTTTAAGGTCAGTTTTTTAAATGAAAAACATTTGTCTTTTACACTATTAAGGGGTAAATAAAAGTAAGTAAGTTAATTGAACTCGCGGAGCGTAAGCGAAGTGAGTTCTTACAAACAACTCCAGACCCAACTGTTACCTGGCTACGTCTCGGCATTTGGATGGCTTTTTGATTTCGATAGTTTGTCCGACGATAACTTTAGTAACGTTTTTCTGATCTTAGGAATTTTTATGGGGCTGTAGCAAATATACATAAAATTTGTAAGTTCGTATATAAGCGGGATCGATTAAGTGGCTATGGGGCTAGAAGGAGAAAAAAAATCCTCCTTGGGGTCTTGTTATATTGGTCAACTCGTTTGCAAGTAGATCGCGAGTTCTCAGTTCAAGGCGACTACTAGTTAAGTACCTACACGGAAAAAAACGTATCTTCACGTCTTCTTCATCGAAGACATAATCCTCTTCGTCAAAACAATATTATTTTGTATATAACGAAAACAATTTGCTCTGGGCAAAGTATTCTTTATTCAAGTAAAATGTCTTTATTGAAGTAAAATATATCTTGGGCTAAAGATATAAAATTAGTCCAAGAAAATATTTGCTTAAATGTTTAAACAATAATATTTTCGCATTGGTATTCTAGGCTGAATATATCCTTTTTTTCCGTGTACCTATGGGGAAATTTTATACAATTCAATGATAAAATTAAATACCTATACCTATTAATTTTATTTACTTTTGAAATAATATAGGTAAGTAATAGATAGTTATTTAATATATAATAAGAAATAGTTATTTGTGCAACAAGAGAGGAAAGTTGGTTTTTCTTGCGAGTGTGATTTTGAGTCCCGAGTTAGCCAAAGATTCTATAATTGAATCACGAGCGAAGCGAGTGATTCTAAGTTTTAATCTTGAGCGTAGCGAGGGATCTCAAGAATACGAGATGTAAAAAACTTTTCTCTCGTGTGACACACAACTTTTCACCTCAGTAGTGAGAACATATTAAAGTTAAAAAAACACATTTCTGTATATTCCTGAATGAAAGGCATCATTATTAGGACGAAAAGCTTCTAGAAACAAAATTTCACTCCAGGGTGTGAGGATAGTAGGCTTGTTCGAACTGCTGAGGGGAAAATGTATATTTCCAACTTTCGAGATCAAGGTTTATTGATCAGTTTTTTAAAGATAATATTCGCGAAATTAATCAGTGCATTCGGATATTCAGCACAAACATGGCTGACCTCTGTTTGCCTTTATTTCTTGTCTGGAATTTCTGGATAGGTAAAACTTTAGTAAACATCCTTAGAAAAAACTCAATGTCACAAGTACGCTTCGTCGTCAAAAATGTAAACAGCAAAATTGTAAACAAAAACGCTACGACGGAATAAGTGACGCTATTTCCAAATAGATAATAAAAAAATAGGCCAAATATTAAATAATAATAAAATTAAGTCTAGATATTTTTATTGCAAAAGCGTACAAATTAACTTTACATCAGTCAACTTAACTAGAAACATTGCTGCCGTTCGTCGTCGTTTCCGGTGCAAAAGTGCCCATTACGCTAGCGGTATTACCCCGCTGGATAGCCACGGACAACCTTTGCACCAGAAACGACTCGGAGCGGGGGTCCTCTCCCTTTTGTCTAAGTCGATGGCCTATGTCCCGTGCAATTTTTTTCGCATAATCGCAAAATAATAAAATAAATAAATAATTAATAAATATTTGGGGACAATCTTACACAAATCAACCTAGTCCCAAATCAGAGACTATAGAGATATAGACCGCCACAGCCTAAGAACTTTTTGAAGCTCAAGTCAATTGCGCCATCTATGTCAAAGACCCTTAAAAATACAAATAGCGTAACAAATAGCGTACTAGTAGTACACTAGTACCTACTAGGTGGAGTAGCAGTGCAGGTGACATTTTTCTTACAATTTCAGTATTTTTAAGGGTCTTTGACATAGATGGCGCAATTGACTTGAGCTTCAAAAAATCCTTAGGTTGTGGCGGTCTATATCTCTATAGTCTCTGCCCAAAATAAGCAAAGATTGTACTATGGGTACTAGGCGACGATAAACCTACTTATATAGATAAATATATGCACGGAAAAAAAACTTCCGGGATATTCTCAATCCAAGACACTATTATTTTCTTGAAAATATTTCCTCGTGACAAGTATTTATTTCCTTTACCAAAAATATGCTTCTTCGCTTAATAAAACCACGTTTTCTTAAAATAAAAATGTATTGTTTCAAGAGTATATTGAGTAAGAGAGATTCTACTTTAATCAAACAAGTATTATCTTAGGTAAAAGAAAACTAGAAAATCTGTAAGAATATATTCACTTCGTTGTATTTAAAACTTTAATTTATTTTCGTTAAAGGAAATAAATGCTTGTCACGAGGAAATATTTTCAACATAATATAATAATGTCTTAGATTGAGAACATCCCGGAAGCTTTTTTTTCCGTGACATATACCTACTTACATACATAGAAAACACCCATAAATCAGGAACAAATATTCGTGATAAACACACAAATAAATGCCCTGACCAGGATTCGTAGCCGGGACCTCCTGCTTCGTAGGCAGGGTCACTACCAACTGGGCTATGAGGCCGCTAAATAATAATCTAACTCTAATCTTTTCTTTCAGAAACGTTCAAGACGGTTACATTAGCAGATTACTAATGTAATACGTAATTTAATTTACACTAAATTCATTTTCTATAATGTGTATGCCCTATTTTTTTATGCCATTATAATTTTCCATAATTTTCTCGCTTCGCTAGCATGCTTCGCAGGCTGTTTGTTCGCAGTTCACCTAACACTCTTCTCCTCGCTTCGCTCGTTGTTGCACCTATTTTGACTCTGTCAAATGGCAGAAAACCTGACACTTAGGTGCTCTGATTCGGCTTTTGTAGCCTATTTATGAAAAATGATGATTATGACTTGTATTGGTGTGGATAAATATTATAATTTATGGAAAATGTCATTATTGCATTTTAAAGTAGGATAGGACATGTAACCATTATAGCATACGACTATTATGGCACAAAACATAGTATTTGTGAAATTATGATAGACAATGTTATGTCACTTGTTTCTTATGGCAAATGAACTTAGTGCAAGTGATATTATGGGAAATGAGGGTATCCCCAAAGCATTTTGGCTTCTCTGATTTCGATTGAATTCTGGTTTGGACTAGATGAGATACTGTGGTTTTTTATATCAATTTTAGCTTCCTTAATTCTATTCAGCTTGAAACTGTAACTTACAAGGCACCTTATCTGATTTTAATTGTAACAAAATAACAAAGCTGTTGGGAATATAGTTTGTCCGGAAAGAAAAGTGTTGTGGTTGATATGGGAGATACATTCTACGACACTATTATTTCCGGACAGACTCTACTATTATTTACTCTGCCTACAGATTTGGCCAAACATACCTCTTCTCATGCCCAATTACCATGCCTCCAGGCAAATATTCAAGCACTCGCATAAACATTTCGAGCCGCCACGTGCGCAAGATGGCGGTCAGTTTTTGTCCGTCGCCATTTGCAATTCAATACTATGACGCGCGCACTGGCAAACAGTATAACATAAATTTTATTTACAATATCCTTAATTCAACGAGTTGCTATGGGTTTCTATTTGAGATTTAATACCTGAATATGTTAGCTAGAGTGCGAAGAAGCGTTGCTGAGTGTGTAAACTTTACATTAACGGCCTCGTAGCCTAGTTGGTAGTGACCCTGCCTATGAAGCAGGGGGCCCCGGGTTCGAATACTGGTCAGGGCATTTATTTGTGTGCTTTTATTTATCTATATATATCTATTATATATATCGTCGCCTAGTATCCACAACACAAGCCTTATTGAGCTTACTGTGGGACTATACCTTGTGCAACCTAAGAAGCGGTTTTTGACACCTGTCATCTCAGTACATTTTATAACCTAAAATCGGACTTGCGGCCATCTTGTCGAGCAAGGTGGTTTGGTTTCGGGAAAAACTTCTTATTTTATGTTCATTTTCGTGATTCAATGTGTAATATATAAGCTTATTCTGCAGTGATTTAACGAACTAGTGAGCAACTAATGAAGAATTAGTCTCGAAACATGTGTAACCCCTGTTTGAGTTAGATATCCGTTAGTCCACGTGCTGTTTGTAGGGAGTAGCTATCTCCTTATAAAAAGCCTAACCTCACCGTACGACGTCCAGCTCTTGGAGCAAAATTTTAATTAATTAACCGTACATTTGTCGTATCTACTTCGACATTGGCAAAATTGTCCCAATATTGTGGACAGAATGCCATATTTTAAAAATTGAATTGAACCTAAAATCGATTTTAGGATTTTTGATTTGTGTAAGATTGTCCATTGTCCTAATATTTATTAATTGTTTATTTAAAAAAAACTGAATAGAGCGCTGGTAGCCTGGCGGTAAGAGACGTCAGACTTTCAATCCGGAGTTCTCAGGTTCAAACCCCTTGTACCACTGAGTTTTTCGGGACCTAACTATGTAAGAAATATCTTTTAATATTTACTAGCCGCTTTTCGGTAAAGAAAATCGTGAGGAAACCCGGCTTAACCTTTTTAAGGTCTAATATTCTCTAGTATTTCCCTCAAAGCTGGAAGGTCAGATAGCAGTCGCTTTCGTAAAAACTCCTTGCACCAATCAATGGGATTAGCTTGCCAAACAGACCCTTATTTCAATTGTGTCGTTGCAAAACGCCATGACAAAGGATGACTTTGATTATTAAACCAACCGGATGCGACACGCGCTCTCATTTCTATCGGAAAAAGTCTGCCGTATTTTACGGGGGAGGGGAACGTCAAATGTATGGGACACGTCAAAATAGGCACGTCAAATAAACGTCAGTCCATACAATGAGTATGACCACTGGTCATACATTTTCGGCAGAGGGGAACGCCTGTCAATGGCTGCTCCGCTTGGTTTAAAGCTCTAAGAAGGATGATCGCGTTTTCATAATGTTTGTCTGTTAGCGCCCATTTACACTTTGATTAATATTTAGTGCGAGTTCACAGGGTATTTTTTCAATTACTAGCCATATTGTGGGAGGTGATTAAGTAAGTCATACTCAACTACTTTTTCTATGGGAAATCCACCCGAAATCCTAAAATAGTACATTTCGATATTAGTGCGGAAAGTATGTCATTACTTCACGAGCACCGAGATATCATGCCACGAGCCGTAGGCGAGTGGCAAGACTCGGGACGAGTGAAGAATGACATTTACGCACGTGTATCGAACGACGTTTTTTAATACAGTAGTGAAAAAATTATAAAATTGACAATTATTCACTTTGAGTAACAGCTCAAAGTGAATAATTGTCATTTAGTAAAAAGTTTAAATCCACCTCTCACATGCCTCTCACTCTGTTGCTTTGACATGTCGTTCTCATCTGTGGACCACCTATATAGGTTTCGGTCACCATCATTATGCGTCTATGGTAACTCTCTCTAACTAATGTGTTAATGTCAGTATGCTGATGGCCCTAGCAGCCAAAACTCTAATAAATTTAAAAAAAAGTCAGTTGTCAAAATATTTACACCAAAATCAAAATATATTTGAAAATATTTTTGAAATCAATTTTATGTTGCTAATTGTTATGAAACAGTAAGTAGTTAATAAGGATTTGACGAGAGTGTTAATCAATACCTTTCGTTTGATACCAAACTCAACCATACTTGCTCGTAAAAGTAGCAAATAAGATAACCAATGTAACAGGACCCCTTTACAAAACCTTTTTAGGCCTTCTAATTTCAGAACCCCCGTCTCAATCCAGCTCATATACGAACTCGCAAATTTTGTTGGTCTCTGCTACAACCCCAACAAATTTCATAAAGATAGGAAAATCGTTACTAAAGTTATCGTCGGACAAACTATCGAAATCAAAAAGCCATCCAAATGCCGAGACGTCCCAGTAGCCAGGCGACAGTTCGGTCTGGGTCGCGTTTTATAAAGTTACAATTTACAATTTCGCTTTTTGCCTCTCTTTCTAGCACATATATTGGATAGAAAGAGAGGCAAACAGCGAAATTGTAAATTGTAACTTTATAAAACGCGACCCTGGAGTTGTTTGTAAGAACGATCTTCGCTTACGCTCCGCGAGTTCGAAAACTAACATCTCCATCATAAAAAATCGTGCCAGCTGTGAATTTACCTACGTACGAACTAGCTATGATATAAGTATATAGTTTAGTATGAGTGTGTGTATTGTGACGGGCCGGTAACTAACTAACTACGGAACCCTACACTGAGCATGGCCCGACATACTCTTGGCCGGTTTTATTTTATTTGAAATCAGGTTATCCAGAGTGATCGAAATTTCAGACATATTTTATTTGAACAAAATTAGGTAGCCTTGCGGTAAGATGTCCGACTTTCAATCCGGAGGTCTCGGGTTCAAACCCCGGCTCGTACCACTGAGTTTTTCGGAACTTATGTGCGGAATATCATTTGATATTTACCAGTCGCTTTTCGGTGAAGGAAAACATCGTAAGGAAACCGGACCTAAACCCAAAAAGATGGCAGTCGCTTTCGTAAAAACTAGTGTCTATGCCAATTCATGGGATTAGGTTGTCAAGCGGACCCCAAGCCGGGATAAACGCTAGGAAGAAGAAGAAAATTAGTTCAGTAGTTTCAGGGGCTTTTCCAAATATTTAGTTCTTAATACGTATTGTTTATATTCATATATTGTTTATATAGCTGAGCCACTTTCCTATTCAATATGTTTTAAGCATTTTTCTGTACTCTGATTATGTACTTATGCGAACGTATTGAATAAACGTCTTTTATTATTATTTCCTCTTTATTCAATTTTTTTTCTTAGTATAGGTTTTTTACAATATTTTTATAAAAGTAAAATACAAAAAATACATCAAAAACACACAAAAACAATAAAAACATTATAAAAAACCTATCCTAGGGTGCCGCCGGCAACGGAGCAAGGCCCAGGCTGCCGGTGGTTATTATTATTATTATTATTATATGTATTTAAGGGCAAGGATGAAATTAGGTATTTGTTTTACGCGGGCATCATCTATTACCGCTACAGTAACCGCTTGCCGATGTGTTATAAAAATTCCCGAGTGCACTAACGGAGCCTAAAAGAGAAACTAGATCAAAGTCCAAGTATGTAAATAAGGATTCGTAGTCTTTTCTGAATGGTCTATAAATAGACTTGGCCTATTTTTGCCCCGGCACGGCAGGTTGTCGCCTATGACGTGTCTGAATACAGAATACTTTTCACCTTAGACTATTCAACCAACCGGACCGGCCATGTCTGTCATTTTCTATACCTACAAAAAAAGTCTGCAGTTTTTTTGCGGGGGAGGGGAATTTCAAATGTATGCGAAACGTCCAAATAGCCACGTTAGATAAACGTCAGTCCATACAATGAGTATGACCACTGGTCATATATTTTCGGCAGAGGGGAACGCCTGTCAATGGCTGCTCCGGTTGGTTTAAAGCTCTAAGCTTTTCATAGACATATCCCTAGACTTGCAATGGTAATAACAATACCATGATTAAACGGGATGGTCTTATTACACTTTCCTTAGATATGACAGAGAAGGCGAGGCGCTATTATCGTTGGTCCTTTTTTTTAAATTTATTACCAAGAAAATTATGACTGTTACAATATTTTTTAGCTTCGCCAAACTGTATAACAGTTTGTTGGCAAAAATAGCACTCTTTATCACTATCTTATTATATACTAGCTGTACCCGCGCGGCTTCGCTCGCGTGTGTTGCAGTTGATTCTGTTACCTTTCGTTATCCTCAACAGTCCATTGCTGAACGCTTTCTACTTGTAAAATTTTATAAAGTCAGTTTAGCAGTTTAGCTAAAACCGACTTCTTCCATATAACTTCGACATCCCAAAAGATCGACGGAAAGCGTCTAAGATTGCACTGTGTCAGCCATGGTCAAGATAAGCATGTGAGTGGGAAGATCTGGCGAGCTAAAAACTCTTTTTCTCCCATCTTGAATGTTTAACCTAACAATTCTTGCTATACTTAGCAATAGTACGGTGAATTTTTTCTTTATGCGGGGGGCACCGCCCCCCGAGCCCCCCTTGTTTACCGCCTATTCCGTGGTAAGCCCTATCAAAACTCTTTTTCTCCCATCTTAAATGATTAACCTAACAATTTTTGGTACCATTAGCAATACTGCGGTGTTTTTTTATGCGGGGGGCTCCGCCCCCCGAGCCCCCCTTTAATTGCGGCCCGTCACGTGATACACCCCGTCAAAACCCTTTTTCTCCCATCTTGAATGTTTAACCTAACAGTTCTTGGTATACTTAGCAATAGTGCGGTGTTTTTTCTTTATGCGGGGGGCTCCGCCCCCCGAGCCCCCCTTTCTTTGCGGCCCATCACGTGCTAAACCCTATCAAAACTCTTTTTCTCCCATCTTGAATGTTTAACCTAACAATTTTTGGTATACTTAGCAATAGTGCGGGGTGTTGTTTCTTTATGCGGGGGGCTCCGCCCCCGAGCCCCCCTTGTTTGCCACCTGTCCCGTGGTAAGCCCTATCAAAACTCTTTTTCTCCCATTTTAAATGATTAACCTAACAATTTTTGGTATAATTAGCAATACTACGGTGTTTTTTCTTTATGCCCGAACCCCCCTTTAATTGCGGTCCGTCACGTGATACACCCTGTCAAAACTCTTTTTCTCCCATCTTGATTGTTTAACTTAACAGTTCTTGGTATACTTAACAATAGTACAGTGTATTTTTTCTTTATGCGGGGGGCTCCGCCCCCCGAGCCCCCCTTTCTTTGCCGCCCGTCACGTGCTAAACCCTATCAAAACTATTTTTCTCCCATCTTGAATGTTTAACCTAACAATTCTTGCTATACTTAGCAATAGTACGGAGTATTTTTTCTTTATGCGGGGGGCTCCGCCCCCCGAGCCCCCGTTTCTTTGCCGCCTGTCACGTGCTAAACCCTATCAAAACTCTTTTTCTCCCATTTTTTATGTTTAACCTAACAATTCTTGGTATAATTAGCAATAGTACGGTGTGTTCTTTTTATGAGGGGGCTCCGCCCCCCGAGCCCCCCTTTGTTTGCGGCCCGGCACGTGATATACCCTGTCAAAACTCTTTTTCTCCCATCTTGAATGTTTAACCTAACAATTTTTGGTAAAATTAGCAATAGTCCGGTGTGTTTTTTTCCTTTTTCGCGGGGTGCTCCCCGACCCCCTCCCCCTTTTATCAACCACCTCGTGGAAAATTCTCCCATCTTGAACATTCAAACATTTTTGGTAACAATAGCAATAGTAGTGTGTTTTTCTTTATGCGAGTCCCCTTTAACCATCTATTACGTAAATTCTATCAAAACTGATTTTTCTTCCGTCTTTAACATTCAACTTAACAGTTTGTTGAATTTTGTAATTCTAATTTATTTTTTCCCCTTGCATAGGCTTGTATTGGCCCTATGGTTGACGACTGGTAGAGAATACAATTTGGTATTATACTTACTCGCCATTTCGTGCAATATCATCAGTGTTTTCAACAGCTCTGTTGATGAGATAGGCGTTGCTAAGCAACCGCGTGCTAGCGCGCCAGGCCTCAACAGAAAGAGGTAGCATAGATAGTACCTACCTACTATAGCCATCTAGGGAAATCTCTGCGAACTCGTGTTGCATTTAGTATGCACCTAAACTACATATGTTGTGGTCAGATTTTGCGTAGGGAGGACTCGGTTAGTGACAAAGTCCTGCGAGAGATAGCGTTACCTAATCGTATAGCCAAAGACATATCTAGATACCCCTTTTGATGGTACGTATTTTTTACTTTTCCACTATATTTAACCAGTATATTATTATTTAACCCATTTATTTATTTATATATGAATGAATATAAACTAACCGAAAGTAGTTAAACATCAATTTGCTGCTTGAGCTTAACACTCATATTCAAAGTTTAAACCCCCCTTAAACCCCCTTAAATCCAAAATGTTCGTATTTTTTATAGCCTATGTCCTGACCAGAGGTCTGTTGAACCTGCTAGTGAAGTTTTTATCGAAATCGGTTCAGGCGTTTTGACGCCAACTCTCCCCATCCAAACAGACAAACAGACAAACAGACAAAAATTCTAAAAATCGTCGAAACGTGTTCTGTTATCGATTCTAAGAGCTACTAACTCATTTTTTTACTAATATCTCCAATGTACAGATTTTTTACCCTCTTCACCTTTATTATATGTATAGAAAAATTCTAAAAATCGTCGAAACGTGTTCTGTTATCGATTCTAAGAGCTACTAACTCATTTTTTTACTAATATCTCCAATGTACAGATTTTTTACCCTCTTCACCTTTATTATATGTATAGATTATATGTATAGATATAACTATGTATGTATGTTAACGTTTCTCTACCTTTTCGCCGAAAATTACATTGCCGAATTTCACTTGCCAACCAACTTTTCGCAGAAGTTTCATTTGGCCGAATTTCATTTCCCAACTTTACATAAGCCAACCTAGCCTAACCCAACCTAGCAGGTAATTTTCATTTCCCAACTATAGGGATGGGAAATGAAATGGTTGCGAAATAATTATTTGAAAAAAGTTGTTCGGCCAAATGAAACTTTTGCGAAAAGTTGGTTGTCAAGTGAAATTCGGCAATACAATTTTCGGCGAAAAAGCAGGATACCGTATGTTAACAATGAGTTAGTATCTACCAAAGCCTTAATTTTGAAGTCCCAAAACATAAATTACTAGTAGAAGAAGTCTGTTTGCTGGTAAAAAATAACAGTGTTCATGTTGATGTATGTAAAAAAAACTGACACGAGTCAGAAAAGCCCGAATATCATAAAACATTCCTACATCTATTGTTTTAGATCAGCAGAAAAAACACGTGAGAGTAAAATGTGCTTTAGCTCCCGCTTTCCTTGCGTGAAATAACACGTTTTACGAGCTAGTGTGGTGCAAAATGTATACAGGATGGCCAAACAAGACCTAAATTAAAAAGATTAAGAGCTCAAAGAGGACCCAGTGTGTTTACGACGAGGGATCTCTCTTGTTCCTTTAGCCGTCAACACAGTGAATCCTCAGGGTCGGCAACGCGCATGTGACACCTCTGGAGTTACAGGCGTCCATAGGATACGGTCTGCTTACCATCAGGTGGGCCGTATGCTTGTTTACCACCGTCGTTGTATTAAAATGGGTGGTGGCGATGAAAATGGCCATTCAAAAGTCCAAAAATCAAATCGATCTAAGAGGTTCCAAAACCATCTAGGGAGGATTGGCAGCGAAAACCTAACAGCCAACGGGAATTCAGTTGTGTTTTGGGCACTCTGTATTGTTTGTTGGTCCAATGAGACTCGAGTGTGCATATTGAATGAATGATTCTTTATTTTCAGTCAATAATGTCGGTCTACTTTCCCCGAGGTCGTATCTATTACAGGTCTATTCACGAGAGTTGGCGCGAGATTTGACAGAATTTCTATGAAAATGGCTGTCACTCAGTAGAAATCTCGCGCCAACTTTCGTGAATATACCTGTACTACACGTAACAAAGACATGTGCAACACCGGATGTCATCTATAAAGGGTTCTACCCACTATCAGTCCGCCGTACGATATCAGTCTGTCAGACCAAAAATTTGACAGTTCCGAACAACTGAAAGGCATGAATTTATATAAAGTGGATCTAATTCTTACACTTTTTCCCTAACCACCGTTGAACCTTATTACTGAGCATAACAGTTCATTACAGGAGACTATTAAAAAGTAGTAAAAACGTTCCCATAGAGAGCATAAAGGGGGCGATGTCCCACTCGCACTCGTTACAAAATTGTCACATTTGATGGACATTTGACACATATTGACATTTTGCTTGTCTGATGACGTCATTACCTCCTTAGTCAAAACGAGACACAATCCCCTAGATAACCTTCTCTTTCAGCCTCACTTTTTGACCGAAGTATTTCATCCACTTCATATCCATGCTGAAAGGCCGATATCGTCCGGCGGACTGATAGTCGGTGGGGGGATTCCGTTTCCGGGCACAAACAATACAGTGTCTCGAGAGTAATTTTTAGTTTTTGATTCATTTTCGTTGTTCAGTGTGAAATATGTAGCGTATTGTGCGGTGATCTAACGAACAAGTGCCAACTAATGAAGAATTAGTCTCGAAACGCGTGTAACTGCTGTTTGGGCCAGTCAACGGTTGTCCTGCCTCGGCCGGCACGTGCTGTTTGTAGAAAGAAGCTACCTTTCTACAAAACGGTAGGCCTCGCCGTACAAAGTCAAGCTCCAAGAGCAAACTTACAATTAACCGTACACTTGTCGCCACTACTTCGACATTGGCAAAATTGTCCTAATATATTGACAGAATGCCAATTATTTTCAAACAAACTAACTAGTCGGTGGGCCCCTGGCCAGGCGCAACACACACTTGAGATTCAGCTATCAGAATATGGATGGTAGAAGGTAAGGATGACAATCTCTCCGTTACAAAAGTGTCCACCAAAAGGCGTGGAATTGGTGGCGTCACTTTAGCTTTAGCTAGTCCGGGTTCATACACGAAAGCAATACTAGCGCTACGATGGCGCTACGTGCAGAGATTTAGAACTTTTAGCTGCTGTTTCCCGCCGCTGGACACTTTTTATAAAAATCTAGCTGAATTTCGTCAATGGGCTGCATGTAAAAATTCTGTCACCATAGACCATTTTCCGGCTTCCAGTAGATTTTTGTCTATGATAGCTAAACTTCGCTAGGTGTGTATTGAGCCTATAATATCGATCGATTTATTTGTCGATACAATTTCTAAATTGCTTACCAAGACGAATGCAACGAGCCTAAACATGACGGGATAATTTTCAGTACTACTTGAGTAGTTCCTAGCATTGATTTATTATACAGGGTGTCCCAGAAATCGACGTCAAGCCGTGAATGGATGATAGACCAAGTTATAACAGTTATCAGAAAAATAAAAATAAAAGCTATCACATGATCTTCAAAAATTATGGTCACTTTAAAAATTTACTAGAATATTCACGCCCTGGTCTCTTAACTTCTAGTAAATTTTTAAAGTGACCATAATTTTTGAAGAACATGTGATAGATTTTTTTTTGTATTTTTGTGATAACTGTTATAACTTGGTCTATCATCCATTCACGGCTTGACGTCGATTTCTGGGACACCCGTATATGCGACTAGATGGGACATCTAGAACAAATTTCGTGCGCCATGCTTGGCGGTTGACAGCTGTGACAGAGTCAAAGAGAAGTATAGACTTGTAGTGATTTTAACTACAACTTTTAAGACAAAAAAATCTTAGGGATGTCTCCAGTTACTCAATGGTTTCTAGGCGATTATCACACTGACGCCGCAACCGCGTGCGCAAGCGTGACAGCACTATACACACGCAGAGCGATATCTCGCTCGCACACCGTCGCCGCATGCGGAAACCGCAGCAGTGTGATGGCTCCTCTACATGATGGGCCATCATAGAGACGCAGCTATACGACGGAACGGGATAGCAATATCGCTAGCTCCCTCTAACGCATAGCTGCGTCCCTATGATGGCACATCATGTAGAGGAGCCATTAAAGCCGCCGGCTATCTTCTAGCTTCATCATCAGATCAACTCCAAATGATGTCAAGATAATTTTAAACACCTCGTCTGCTTACCTATTTTTGCTACTGAATGTACAGTCACCAGCAATAGTATCTTCCTACACGAAGGCCGCAAAAATATGTGACACGTTCCTACGCCCCTAGAAATAAGAGCGTGTCACATATTTTTGCGGCCTTCGTGTAGGAAGATACTATTGCCGGTGACTGTACATACATACAATCACGCTTATATCCCAAAAGGGGTAGGCAGAGATCACGGATTTCCATTTGCTACGATCAATGCAGCAGAACGGCTCTCCGTGAGCAACTTCCTGCCACTTCTTCGCTGCTGAATGTATATGTCACCGTAAAATTGTCAAAACCGTTAATTTATAATCTAACTAGAGAGATTGTAAACTATCGAAAGATTGTGAACCGTAACGTGCTGCTTACAATTTAACGGATTTTTTTTTAATTGTCAAACGTAAAGCCGCGCACGCTGATTGGTCGATTTCCAAAGCCTAGATAGGTGCGACGCGCTAATTGGTCGGATAAACTTAGCAATCAAACACAGGTGTCAGTGAAAACTAAAGTGCTATTAAAAAAAGTCGGTTCTGGCGCTCGCCGGCCGCTGCCGCGGCACGCTCGCTTCGCTCGCTCGGCGTCGCGCGTTGTTTTAGCCCGGTTGACCTAACACATTCCTCGCTTCGCTCGTCGTCGCACCTATCTAGGTTCTGGAATCAGCGTCCTTTTAAGCGGCTTTACGTTTGACAATACCTAACGGTTCCTAGTCGATAGTTTATAATCTAACGAAAAATAATCCGTTAAATTGTAAGCAGTACGTTACGGTTCACAATTTTTCGATAGTTTACAATCTCGCCAGTTAGATTATAAACTAACGGTATTTACAATCTTACGGTGTCATATTAACTGAAATAATCAGTTATGGAACAGGAAAAACCGAAACCTATTTAATATCGTTGTAAAAAAATATATACATGACTTTTCCTCAATACGATTTTTCTGTATGTATAATGTACTGGGTTTTTCCTAGGAGCAATAAATTAAACGTAGATTTTATTGCTCAAAGAAGACAACGTTTCTTCAGCGACTTTTTAAAAATAACATATTATTGTTTAATTTTTAGAACACTTTATATAGTAGTCTCAGTACAAATGCGAAAAAATTGTGCGCATCGAGAAAAAGTTGTGAATTTTTGACCATAGATAGAGTGAGCAAAGATGAATATTTTTTAGTATTGGCGGTCTGTAAAATTTTTGGACCTTCACGTCAAAATCAGGGGTCCCGTGCAATATGTTATTAGATAAAGATAAAGATAGATAAAGATAGATTTATTGGTAACATCCAGGTACAAGTCAGATTAAAAAAAAAGTTGTGCCGCGAGGAAAAACATAAATTGTGACGGTTTAACATAAACCGTCACAATTCAAACGACGCGACGTCTGTTTTCCGTTACTCAACTTAAGTAAAAAAAAACCAGAAGTTTTTTGTATTAAAGGTGTATAAAATGTATATGTTTCTATAATTTATATTAAATATGCTCCTTTATAATATTTTTTATTATTAGAAAACAAATGATATATATTAGTTATATGACGTTCTAAAAAAAAAATAAAAAAATTGTGTTTTTCCTCGCCACACAATTTTTTTTTAATAAGAAATTTTACATTTTTAATATCACAAATGAATTCCGCATGTCTGTTTTACACGGAAATGATACCACACAACCCCTAGCAGCCTTAACCATAGAGTAATAACGTATTTCACAGGACCCCTGATTTTGACGTGAAGGTCCAAAAATTTTACGGACCTCCAATACTAAAAAATATTTATCGTGGGCCATTCTATCCATGGTCAAAAATTCACAACTTTTTCTCGATGCGCACAATTTTTACAAATTCGAGCTCTGCATAGTTTATTCAAAAACGCAATGTATTCCGAAATTGATTATGCCTGTAACAGCTCATTTTGTACGGTCGACGTCAAAAATATGTTTACACTTTTGCACCTTACTCCTTTGTAATAAGGTCCATAAGTGTAAACATATTTTTGACGTCGACTGTACACCCGGCCCGCTTCGCTACTTATGCTGCTGACTGTATGCGGTCGCTTGCATTGGCGCCACTTGACTTATGCTAAATACAATTAAACGCAACCGCTAAAAACAAAAAAACAACGCTTAGTTACGGAAGGCATTCAATTTTGAACTTTAAGCACATTGATTCATATTCCACTAAGCAACCAATCATTCTTACGAGAATCATCGTATGTTATTAAGACTTAAGTTGAAACTGCATAAATTTGGGTTACGATTTAATGTAGAACAGGGTAGAGTAGAAGTTCGTTTGAGCTGTTCAAAAGTGCAAATTGTACGGGCCAGGAAATTGATTCTTTAGCAGTTCGCGGTTCAAGGAAATTTGGTTGTTTTACTTATGCTGGGAAATATCCAATGTAAAGTGAACCGTGAACTGCTGAAAAATCAATGACCGTACGATAATTATTATGCATTTTTGATAGCACGCAAATATTTTCTGCGTAAATATTAGTACTAAATATATTTAATAATTTCTCCGAACATTCTTATTGATGTTCGTTATGGTGAAAGTACGAGTGTTTTTATTTAATTAAAATAATTCGCAAGAATACTAAATATGTATTAAGTATTCGGGGTATCAAGCGATCCGGTTTTTTTGTGGGGATTAAATGTCTTTCAATAGGGAATATTACGCAAAACTCTGCGTAGGGGGCGGCACTAGCGGATACAGAGGGTCTACCGCGAAACACGAAAATAAAAGTTTCGTTACCTGGTTCTCTGTCACTTTTTCATATTCGAGCGATATAGAGGCACATGTCAAAATTTCGATTCTCTCGTTTCACGATAGGGTCTTTGTAAACAAACCGCCTTGGTGCACAAATGACATATTTATCCGTTATAAATTATCCATGAAAGCTTGTAAAGGCCTAGTATGTATTACGAACTCTATGGTTTACCGGTGTGCTAGCGCTGCACTCTGGTGGCAGAATATTGCAGTAATATCCCCTATATTCAATATTTTTCGAGATTAATTTAACTTCGTAAGGCCCAGTTTACCTATTTTTAGGACAAGTGAAATAGCGACCCAGTATCCTAAAAATAGAACATCAGATTATGAATTTTTAGCTTTTGAAACGAGGTTCTTTGTTTTAATTTTGAACAAAAAAGTTGACCTCTTTTTTATCTGTGACGCACGCGATTTCGAGACATTGCCGCCTAGGTAGGTGCAACGAAGTCAATCGATGGATCCAAATCCGCAATGTATTATAAATCGCAGGTGACTAGTCGCTTACGTTTGTAGAGGCCTTAAGGGGTATAAGGGAATGAGTAGGTACCTACTTAGTTTTTTTATACCACGACGATGGCAAACAGGCGTACGGCCCGCCTGATGGTTTTCGCTTTTTGTATGGGGAATGTTTCAATTTGGTAATATTCCCCATAAAAAACGAGGAAACTTTCGGAAACTCACTATCACATGCGCGTTGCCAACCCTTTGCAAATCTGTACACTTCATATATTTTCGGCTATCGCCTTTAACTGAGACCTTCTTTTGATAACTCAAAAACTACTTTCATTTATTAAAAAAACTATTGTGTCAAAAAAGTAATCGTTTGCGCAACCAATGCAGTCGGATTTATTATTAACCAAGTAGTTAATTCGACTTGTTGCCAGTTTGTCTAGTTACTTACAGTCACCATCAGATATATCGGAGCGGCCAAGGTGGTCACAAATATCTGAACAACGCTTCTATTGTCAAGGCGATAAAGTGCATGTTCAGATATTTTGAGTACCCTGGCCGCTCCGATATATTTGATGGTGACTCTGAAACCACATGCTTAGAAGCCTAAAGAGTTAAGATTTTTTTAAAGTCAATTGTTTGAAGTTTTTATACATTTTCATACAATTTTCATTCAACAAGATCTCCGGAAGCCGAATTCTGTTGCGTAGTGACCTGTTCTGACCTAATTTATTCCCAAATGTCATACGGAAACATCAATAAATAACTTCAGAAAAAGATTATATTATCATTGAAAATCACACGCGAACTTGACATCTCTGACCTTAAGAAAAAAGACGTTTTTCGTCTGAATAGACACGAAAGTTAAGGCCTTTTTGGACACTTTATACATGCAAAATCTCGACCTTCTAGCGCAGACGGATAAAAAAAATTGCGTTACTATTTTGTTTTACGAAGAAGGGATTCCGTGCTTCAATACAATGATACCTACGAATACAACACAAATAAATAAATACTAAGTAAGTATACAAGATGGACAGACGACCTTATAAAGATCGCCGGAAGACGCTGGATGCAAGTCGCTTCCGACCGATACTTATGGAGGTCCAAAGAGGAGACCTATGTTCAGCAGTGGACGTCTTTATGGTTGAGATGATGATGATGATGATGATGATGGTGATGATGATGATGAAGTATACATGATCACTTAGCCCACCTTTCCAAAAGCATATGCCCGTGCTACAGTAAAAAATACACAACGTTAAAACCAGTTACACTTTGCAATTATTCGGGACCAATAGCTAGGGATACACGCACAGATTTGCCCGTCGGATTTGTAATGCAGATATGCCCGGCAGACAGATCCGTCCATGTATGGCGCTATTTAGATGTGTCCGCAGACAAATCCGTGTACAATTCGCGCAATACATGGATGGATCTGTGCGCCGGGCATATCAGCCTGTCAAATGCGGTAGGCAGATCTATGTATCCCTAGTTAAAAGCGGTATTAGACATTGCAACCTGCAGGGCCCAATCTGTCAGGTTGGAAATGTGTAATTAAAGGTAGGGCCCGTAGGGAGCTGAAGGAGGGGTAGGGAAAGGCAGGGTACACAACAGATTGGGCCCTGCAGGTGGCAATGTCTAATAGCCGTTTAATCTGTCATGTAGGTACCCTGCCTCTCCCTACCCTCTTTGGACTTAGTGTGCATTTCCACCAGAGCTATGCGATGGGTTGCGAGGAATGTGTTTTTAATGAACCAATAGAAACGCTTCATTTACCTATCCTCGCTTGGCA
The DNA here is from genome assembly GCA_911728535.1 of Pammene fasciana. Lineage (NCBI taxonomy): Eukaryota > Metazoa > Arthropoda > Insecta > Lepidoptera > Tortricidae > Pammene > Pammene fasciana. The sequence goes on from OU452299.1 coordinate 6,444,266, forward strand.
TAGCTCTAGTGGGTACAACTCAGCGGAGCGAGGTTTTTGTACATACAAAACAAAGGAATGATGTGTGTGGAGAATGTGTTGCCAGGAATCTGTTTCGAGGAATGTGTTGCGAGGTACTAAACTATCAGTTACTTACTAAGTAGACTGCGTTTGTTAAAGGCGACACGCCCTCTCTACGTATCCTTGCACCGCTCAGCATACCTCGCAACGCACCTTCGCACCCTCAGCTACCTCGCACATCTCTGGTGGAAACACTCACAACGGTATCCTGCCTTTTCGCCGAAAATTGTATTGCCGAATTTCACTTGCCAACCAACTTTCCACCATTCATTTCCCAACCCCACAGTTGGGAAATGAAATTCGGCCAAATTAAACTTCTGCGAAAGGTTGGGTGGCAAGTGAAACTCGGCAGTACAACTTTCGGCGAAAAAGCAGAGAACCCCTCGCTCTGCATCTTTGCACCGCTCAGCTACCTAGCAAATCTTTCAGTGCCTTCCTTCTATACTTAATACTATTTAGTCTGTGGTCCGATAAGTTTGGTTACAGATCTCTAAAAATTTACCTTTCAGGCCACGCATGAAGTTTTTTTGGCACGTCTGGAGATTGCATAATTCACGAGTATTAAAATATTTAACAGGCTCTTACCTAGGGAAGGCAGGATCAGGAGTATCAAGATACATAATAAGTATAAAACTTACATTATTACTATTATTATTTAACAAACGGCCTCCTAGCCCAGTCGGCATCGGCAGTGATCTGCCTACGAAGCAGGAGGTCCCGGGTTCGAATTCTGGTCAGGGCATTTATTTGTGTGTTTATCACAGATATTTGTCCTGAGTTATGAATGTTTTCTATGTATTTAAGTATTTATCTATTATCAAAATGTATGGGAAAAGTGTTCCTTCGATTTGTGGCTTTTCTAGCTGGAATTTTTGTTTGATCTCATACAAGCTTTTGATCCTGGATAGAAATGGGATCAAATGGCGTCATAAAAAAAGTTCGCCAAAAATTACCTTTTTCTCGCACCCTGTATGTTTTTTCCAAAATCTGTAAATGCGATCCTTCATTTATTTGAAATAGAGGGAAGGTCTTCTAAGACCATTTTCACGTAGCAGCACGGGATCTGGTAGCTGCCCTCACTGACCCAAAAAGAAAATCCACCCTGTATATCATCGTCTAGTACCCATAATGCAAGTCTTATTGAGCTTACTGTGGTACTAGTTCGATAGGTGTAACATTGTCCCATAATATTAATTTATTGCAGAGGTGTAAAAGTGAGCTACAGGTGAACGAGTTAATGCAAGATACGAATCTATCTGTCAAACATATCATATACCCTTCTTCAGAGATAAAGATATTCAGCCACCTACTTTAACAACAGGAAAATACTAGTTTCGAAGTGGGTTTTGTCCAAACGATATCAGCTAGGGATACACGCACAGATGTGCCCGCCGGATTTGTCCGACGGATATGCCCGGCGGACAAATCCGTGCGTGTATGACGCGAATTGGACACGGATTTGTCTGCAGACATCGGACATCACGCCGGGCATATCCGTCGGACAAATCCAGCGGACACATCTGTGACTACTCATTATTCCGCAAAGGAGAATGGGCATTTTTGTATGGGGAGTGTACCATGGATGTATACAGTTGAGACGTATCTCGTTTTAAAGGTCTTAATCAGATAATTATTTTTTTGTATGGCACCAACATTGGATATCGTGCAGGGACCGAGATATTAAAAAAAAAGAGCGAACATATAAAGGGCATTTTTTCAAAATATACGCTATGTAATCAATTATAGCATGTTTTATCTTAAAGAACATGAGAAATTCTTCAATGCTGTGTACAACATCCTACGTTTGAATACCTACCGAGAATGTTACTGAATTTCCGAGAATGTTACTGAATTTCCGAGAATGTTACTGAATTTCCAAGAATGTTACTGAATTTTTGAGAATGTTCTGCAACTTCTACATTGCTACCCACAGGTAAGAAATGGTTCGCATTGTTTTTTAAATTAGGTAATGTCTGATGTGCAGAAAATGTGTTGGTATTTTTTTCATACTATCCGCCAATGATTTTTTCAGAATCTAGAAATTTTATGGCAAATAATTATTTCGCATCGCAAGATATACAAACTTATTATTTGCACATCTGGATTTTTTTTCTGTACTTGTCGGTATAATAGTTACGTTAAGGTCGATGTGAATGTCTGTTTTGATTGCGACCCAACTCACCCCATTTTAGGCTGGCTCTACATGATGGGCCATCATAGGGACGCAGCTATACGACAGAATGAGATCGCAATATCGTTAGCTCCCTCTAACGCATAGCTGCGTCCCTATGATGGCCCATCATGTAGAGGAGCCATCACAGTAGTATATTTATTTATACATTTAAGATTTTTGTGCCTACTTCTGTGTTACGAATAAATAAATATCGAATATTTGAATTTTGAATATTTAACGATCGACGCGTGACTTTGCACGTTTGTCCTCATTGAAATTCCAACTTTTAAGAGTCGCCAGGACGCTCGCGTTCCCATACAAACGCAGTTTAGCTCTGATTTTAAAACGACATGCTTTAGAACCACGAAATTTGGTATGGGCATTCTAGCAGTACAGATCTATGTTGGTAATTCATTTTCGTTGCTAAAAATTGGAATACAAAGAAAATATAGCAAAAATAAGTTTTGTATGTAAATCTGTATCTGACTGTATTTTCTTTGTATTACAATTTTTTGCAACGAAAACGAATTACCGACATAGATCTGTACTACTAAAATGCTCATGCCAAATTTCGTGGTTCTAAAGCATGTCGTTTTAAAATGAAAGCTAAACTGCGTTTGTATGGGAACGCGAGCGTCCTGGCGACTCTTAACGCTTCAACCCACCGGATGGGATGGATGGGTGCTGGAAACAAAGTTACCGGGCTGTAAAGTACGAAAACTATTATTTATCGAACGACCGGAGCGTAAGGGAGGCGTTTACAAACAACTTCTGGATACTGGGACCACCACCACCACCATCTCAGCCATAAGACATCCACTGCTGAACATAGGCCTCCCCTTTATGTATGTATGTATGTAAACACTTTATTGTACATAAAAAAGTTACAATAAAACATGATAAAAGAGAAAACAAAGTACAAAGGCGAACTTATCCCTGTAAGGGATCTCTTCCAGATAGCCTTTGAGCAAATGAGAGAAAACTATAAGATAGACAAACAAGCACTATGTACTTAGTGTACGGAAATAAACATCGAAACAAATTATCTACTTAACCTAAGTAATAAATACACATATAATATATAATCATATATATATACATATATATTAAACATCTATAATACTAGGTACCTACTCAACTAGAAGACAAATCATTCGGAAGCCACAATTTATGTAATTTTCCCTTCAGTGATGCAACCGACTGGGATTGTCTAAAGGACAACGGCAACTCATTCCACAACTGCACAGCACGTACTGAGAAAGACTTGGAATACGACTTGGTCGTCCTAAACGGTATAGCAAGAGTGAGGTTCGCACTCGACCTCAAGCGGTGACCACTACCATCAGCCAAATATCTAAATCTTTCGGAGAGGTATTGTGGGGAGGTCGGATTAAAAAGGGTGTTAAAAAGAAGGCATAGAATATGCACGTTCCTGCGCTGGCGTATAAAGGCTTTAAAGGGGGGGTTTGCCATACGCGCCACGCTTGGCAGGCAGGTTGGCGCGCGCAGTTTTTATTTATTTATTGTTGTTTAGGCTTTCGGACGATGCTGCTGCCCATCTCCACCATATCATATCTGCTGATGCTACTGGGACGTCATGTTATTATATGGCTAATTTTCGTAACGAAACTGAGAAAATTAAGGACAGATTATATAATGGTACAAAATATTTGCGATTGACGTATTTGTGTTGGCACTGTCGGCTTTTTGCTACAGCTCCTTGGTTTAAAACCTTTGGTCCACTCGACAACCTCATCCCAGGAATTGGCGCAGTCACTAGTTTTTACGAAAGCTACTGCCATCTGATCTTCCAACCCAGACTGGAATCTGGAACTGGACTTTATTGGGATTGGGTTGGGTTTTTCACGATGCTTTCCTTCACCGAAAAGCAGTCGCTTCGTGAATGTTTCGTTTTTGTCTTACACTGAGATGTAAGACAAAAACGAACATTTCCAAGAAAATACGAAAGGAAAGGATTATTCACTACATCTGTAAATAAGTATCAAATAATATTTCGACATAAGTGTTACGAGCCGGGGTTTGAACCCGAGATATTTTGGAATTTTATGCTACAAACCATTTAAGTTTGTAGGTAAATAGTTCACGCGAACACATGTTAATTTCTAGGGTTCCATACCCAAAGAGAAAAAAACGGGATCCTATTAGGTTCTAAGACTCCGCTGTCCGTCTGTCACCAGGCTGTATTTCATGAACCGTGATAGTTAGACAGTTGATATATTCACAGATGATGTATTTCTGTTGCCGCTATAACAACAAATAATACAGAACAGAATAAAATAAATATTTAAGGGGGCTCCCATACAACAGACATGATTTTTTTGCCGTTTTTATAGATAATGGCACGGAAACCTTCGTGCGCGAGTCCGACTCGCAGTTTGGGGGGCGATTTTTGACTTTCGAGCGCTCGGATTTAAAGAAATTAAGCTCGAAAATAATCGCGCACAAAAGTTTGTCGCCGTTATTTTTGCATGAAAGTAAATAGATTAAATAATAACGACTTTAAATTTCTAACCCTTCATCGTTTTATTAGGAGTTTTAAATGTCAGATTCAAGCGCGCGAATCTCAAAAATGGCCCCTCCGGGGGGTGATTTTTGTGATTCGAGCACTCGAAAGTGACATTTAAAACTCTGAATAAAACGATGAAATTATGTTTTAAAAATAAAAGCGATATAAATTTTAAATAATGATTATTTAAACTATTAATTCCATGCGAAAAAATTGGCGACAAACTTTTGTGTGCGATTATTTTCGAGCTTGAATTTTTTGAATTCGAGCGTCCGGCTGTCAAAAATCGGCCCCCTGATCGTTTTTTTTTAATTTAAATACTACAAATGACACTTTTAACCGTTAACCAGTATTCCTTGTCATCCTATTTCTGTGATTTTAGTAATTTCCACTAGTACCTATAGTTAACTTTCCTTGAATCTTAATCTGGAGCCGCGAATATGTTATCCATACGGCTAGGGTCCCTTTTCAATAATTCATGTTAGTCTAACTGTCTCCTCCATACATAACTGAGTAGACACAAACAACTTTTGACACTGTTTTTGAATTATAACGGATATATTCGATTAAAGCGTTCGGATACTGTTTGTACGAATTGACGTTAGATTATGACAATAGTACATTACGTACCTAGGGCGGTAAAATAAAGAAGGGCCCTGATCGCTGGCATTTGTGGCCCGAACCGAAGGTAAGGGCCATAAACAAGCGATCTGAGGCCTTCATTACTACCGCCCGTGGTGCGTACATAATTTTACGTCTTGACGTAAATGCTTTTTTTGTGTGCATCTGTGGCAGAGACATGAAGGTATACATGAAAGTCCCTCTGACTTCTTCAAACAAAAGTTACCACAAAAAATACTTAAGTCACTGTGACGTCATTGGGCAATAATGACAAGAAGTCTTAATGTCAATATTGTCAATGTGGGTCGGTTTTGTAATTTATTTATTTATCTTTTAGCTACATGTCACTGGATATAGATAGGCATTTCTTCTGTGGGGTAGTAGTGAGAAAGCAGATGATGAAGAAAACCCAGTGAGTGCTGCGAGGTCTAGATGGGACAGTGCAGCTGCCAAGTTTGTTACTCTTTTAGCACCCAGGGATCACGTGTAGGCAGGGGGGTTTCACTATGTCTCTCTCCATTGTACCTGTTTTTTAAATTTCGCGCCACGTGCCGGTGGCTTAATGAGGGCAGGGTTGGCATATCGCTTATTATCTAATGGGTGCGTTCGAGAATAATAGTTTATAGTAGTAGTATTGTACTAAAATAATAATTAAATTGGGCAAATAAGGTAATAAATCTGATATTTATCTAGTTTTGTATTAAATTTACTGATAGATTAGGTAGATTAAGACAGATTGACTAGTCACTTTTTTCTGTAGATACCACGTGCACGGAATGAAGCACGTTGACAACCCTATTTTATTTTTTGCACAGATAACATTTTCATTTCTATAGCTAAGGGTCACCACACACCTAGCGGTTTTCCTCGCGGAATTAGCGGAAGTAGCGGAAATTTGTCTATGGTAGCGGAAATTTGTCTATGGTAGCAGATTTTTTGTATGGAAGCCATAGACAAATTTCCGCTACCATAGACAAATTAAGCATTTTGTCTATGAATTTCCGCTACTTCCGCTAATTCCGCGAGGAAAACCGCTAGGTGTGTGGTGACCCTAAATGTCAAAATCAGGAAGGAGAACCTTCTGTACTCTAGTACTATTCATTATTCTGTGGTGTAGGGTTGTTGAAGGTGTTTCTTACGGACGCAGTCACATCGAGCTTTGTAATGAGTGTGAGTGAGACACTGCCCCCTACTTTATGCTATTTATATGACCGGTTTTTCTAGTATCCTATGAACAACTGTTTTGCTCGGTAATTCGGTTCAGCTGTGGCTTGGGAAAAAGTATATCAGCTAGGGCTATTCGGATAGGTCCATTGTTAAGACTAAATCTACTCTTGTCCATCTTAGGCCTCTACATGATGGGCCATCATAGGGACGCAGCTATACAACAGAACGAGATCGCAATATCGTTAGCTCCCTCTAACGCATAGCTGCGTCTCTATGATGGGCCATCATGTATAGGAGCCATTAGATCATTTTATCTCCAGCCTGGCTGCCTCTGACTGTTCTATGCCCCGGTGACTCTATAAAAAAACTAATGTCTTTCAAACTTTGTTTAGTAATAAAGTTTTATTTAATAAATAAAATATCAAAACAGTACCAATGCAGAAAGGGACGACAATAACTCCATCATAACTTCATGAAATAGCTGCATTTCGCGTTACAAATGCTTCTATAGTCTGGCTCGCCAATAAGTGAGTAACGGTGGAAGTAATAAGCTATACTTATCCCTTTTAGTAGTGAGGATACTAGCTTCAAAAAGAGATAATATGATTATCTCTGTCTATGCTTGAAGTAAAACAAACCCTGACCAAACTATACATCCCCATCCCAATTGGTTCCTTGATTTATTCCGTGCGTAAGTATCCGAACGTGTCTGAATCATGTATCAACCTGGATACAATATGCATGGAAAACCTGCGTCATCAGACTCCCGCGCCGCATCTCATGCAATATTGTTTTTTCTGAATCCCAATGGAAACCCGTGTTTTCGCGAAAACTCGAAAACAGGATATTATAATACGCATTCAGATCTATAAGTAATGGTCTCTACAATCGGCGCAATATTGACACCGAACTCGCACGCGATTTCGGTTAAAAACCGCAATGTATTAAAAATCGCAGGTGACTAGTTGCTTACGTTTGTAGAGGTCTAAGGTTCTGGCCTATAACCGCGAAGCACTTCGTTCATCGAATCGCCTATTTACATCACTTTCTTTCGTATATGCAAGAGCGATAGAGACGGGACCATCGTTATTTAAAATACAAATCAGGAATAAAATTATTCCGCTAAGAATTTTGTTACAAATTTTCGTTAAATTTTCTCGCATATGAATTATTCCCGACAAAATTATTTTGAATAATTTTAAGGAGAATAAAATCAACATGAGTTTATTCTTACGACTTTTTATTCAAATTATGATTTGATTCTTGCATGCCCGACACTACACTCAACTGGGCGAGGTGTCCTTACAAAACAGGCAGTTCAAAGAAGTCGATCGCGATTTTGACACAAATTTCGCGACGTTGCCGTCTAGGTACGTGCAACGAAATCAATCGATGGATCAAAAACCGCAATGTATTAAAAATCGCAGGTGACTAGTTGCTTACGTTTGTAGAGGTCTAAATGGTTCTGGCCTATAACCGCGAAGCACTTCGTTCATCGAATCGTCTATTTGCATCACTTTCTTTCGTATATGCCAGAGCGATAGAGACGGGACCATCGTTTTGTCGATTTTCGAACTTCGCGGTAGGCCCCCTGGATCTGGCCTACCGCCAAGTTTGAAATCCGACATTTCGTTGTCTCCGTTTCTATGGCTCTTGCATATTCGAAAGAGTGATGCAAATAGACGATTTAGGTTCGCGGTTAAAGGCCAGGGGCCAATTTTTGAGATCTGAGCGAATTCAAGAAAATTAAGCTCGAAAATAATCACACACAGAAGTTTGACGCCATTATTTTTACATTAAATTAATAGTTTTAATAATCATGGTTTTCATATCCTATCACTGTTATTTTTAAGACACCATTTCATCGTTTTATAAGTCAGATTCGAGCGCTCGAATCTAAAAAATTACTAGGAAATGCAACCCGGGTTTTTTTTTTGTATGAAGAAACCCGGGTTTCCGGGTACTACGGGCTAAAAATTACCCTCCTGGTCCAAAAAGATGCTAACGGCCTCTACAATCAGCCCAATTTTGACATAAAAATTTGCGCGTGATTTCGAGACATTGCCGTCTAGGTAGGTACCACAAAATCAATCGATGGATCAAAAACCGCAATGTACCTATTAAAAATCGCAGGTGACTAAGTCGCTTACGTTTGCAGAGGCGTTATTAGCTAGGGATACACGCACAGATGTACCCGCCAGATTTGTCCGACGGATGTGCCCGGCGGACAAATCCGTGCGTGTATGGCGCGAATTGGACACGGATTTGTCTGCGGACACATCTGAATAGCGCCATACACGAACGGATCTGTCCGCCGGGCATGTCCGTCGGACAAATCCGGCGGACACATTTGTGCGTGTATCCCTAGCTAATAACGTTCCAGTCGCGTTCATGCGCAAACTAGCTCTAAGGCTCAAAACACACCTGAGCTGAATTAAGCCAATTCATAGACAAAATGCTTAAATTAAATAGGTGGGAGAGAGAGACAGGCTCGTGAGCATTCGAGTCCAATGTTCAAAAAATGGTCCATCTACCATATTGGCTATAACAGCTAATAAGCTATTAGTGCTGCTGCATTTTGGAAAAAAAAACATATACCGCGTTTTTGGGTTTCGGTAAATTTAAAGAGATCTTACTGAGCTTTAATCAAATTAATTTCTCAAAGATACCGGTATTCTAATAAGCCCGTAATTGGCGTAATTTCTAAGATAATCGATACAAATTTTTTTCGCATAAGAAGTTACTTTGTGTTTACCTAATAACTAAATTGAAATATTTCAAAAAAGAAACAAGCATTTACAAGTAGGTATGGATAGAATATGGTAACATGCGCGGCCAGGGGGAGCGGCACAATCCGCCGGGAGATTGAAGTTACTCAATTGTATAGCGGCAGCAGAAAGAAAATGACGTTGCTCTGCAGCGCCATCTAGTTGGGGCCTCAAAAAGTTCATAGGCTGTGGCTGTAATTGCTGTATATTATTATTTATAGTCTCTGATCTTACCTAACCATATGCTAAAATTAAAGATTTTGAAAAAAAACCGCTGCAAATGCATTGTGTTAATTTATTTTAGAATGTTGCATACGAAGTTTATAAAAGTTAGATTTTTTTTGTACAGTCGCCATCAAATATATCGGGGCAGCCAGGGTACTCAATAATATCTGCACATGCACTTTATCGCCTCTACAATAGAGGCGTTGTTCAAATATTTGTGACCACCTTTGGCCAATCCGATATATCTGATGGCAACTGTACACATAGTTTAAGATTTTTTACATAGGAATTGGCACCCATATAGATCTTTCCAGATTATTTTATTGACGAAATCGACAACGACACATACTCTTAACATTGAATTTGGCTCTCATTTCACATTCATATTGATGGGATTTATAATCTGGCTGGCCAATAAGAGCAGTAACAGTGGAAGTAATAAGCTATACTCATCCCTATTTTAGTAACGAGGGTACTAGCGTAAGAAAGAGATAGTATGATTCTCTCTGTCTATGCTTGAAGTAGATCAGACATGCCCAAACTACAACTAAAAAGATTCGAATCATTAACGCCATCAACAGCAAATTATATGGTTAAATAAAAGACTAAAAAAACTCATTCTTATTTCAAAAAATCATGCGATCGTTTCCCGCCAATCCAGAAAAAGTCTGAATACATCACACATATCACGAGCTCATGATTTGAATTATTCAAGTCGGATTCCTAAACTAAACCTTAAGTGTTTACAAACTAAGTCGGAAATAAAAAATCCCAATTATCGTTTTAAAATCAAAACAGCCCAGATGGACTTTAACATATATATAGTCGGTATCCATTTTATATTCAGCCAGTGTTGTTCCAGTGGGTGACGGCACGCTTGCCTTAGTTCAAATGGAAAAAAAATGGCGGAAGATTGAGAATTAGGTGAGTTTCGTTATTGCATAAAAATTGATTACCTAAAATTTATTAAAATTAATGCTTGCATTATTTATTAAATAATATTATGTTTGTACAGGTAAACTTATGAATTAAATACCTATTAATTGAATTAATTTTACATGCAACAGATCTAATTAAATAAACAGACAAATGCTTGGAAAATGTAAGGATTTCCGGTACATAAAAAAAAATATCGTAATATTTAATTTTGTTTTTGTTTTAAGCCGTCCCTATTTAACGTTAATAAACTACACTACATACCGGGTGTTTCCTGTACTAGGAGCAATAAATTAAAGTGTAGATTCTACTCCTCAAACCAGATAACGCTTGTTCAGCAACTTTTAAAAATAACTTATGGTTTGATTTTTATTACACTTTGAAGTTTATTCGAACACGCAATGTATTCCGACATTGATTATGTCTGTATAGTAGGGTGACAAGCAATATCAAATAGACGGATTTTAACGTACATTGAAATAGTAGTTTATGTAACTGTTACGTAATAGGGGTCCTTAAAACACGAGTGTGGTTTTATGAAACGAACGAAGTGAGTTTCATAATAAGATCACACGAGTGTTTTAAGGCCTAATTACGTACAGTTACATACAATGCTTTATCTACACACATATTATAAACCCGAAATGATGATTGAATGACTGCAATTGCACGGATTGCACGCCATCGCCATGACCAACTCGATTGTGTCGGCGGTCGGGCGGCGCATGCCCGCACCCGGATTTTCATAATGATATCGAATTTTTGCTTATTATTTGATAATAATAACATCGTTACAGATAACACATTTGTTCTAACTACTAATTTTTACTTTAAGAAGACGTTCGAAATTTGAACGTAATTAAGGTATCGGTTACCGATACTAAAATGTAAACATTAAGATGCAGCCACAGATACTCATATCTAAATATAGGTCGTTTGCTCATCGATCCTGACCATAAAATAGACATATTAGGGTATGGATGTAGATAAATACTATTTAGTTTGTATGAAAAAGAGGCAATCTACAAAATACATCTTTTTTAAAAGTTGTTGAACAAATGTGTTGTTGTTGGAGGACTAGAATCTACGTTTTAATTTATTGCTCGTATTACAGGAAACACTCTGTATAACTTATTTAAAACCTTAAGATTTTTTACAGTGTAGGTCTAGGTATGCAATAGACTATAAATAAGCAAATACAAAATAGTACCACCTTGCCAAGGCTGTCCTTGGCATTAATTGGGAAAGCACAACTGCTTTAAATCAATATAAATACAAAACCAATAATATGATAGTGTGTTTAGCGTGGCACCCGATCACAAGCAAATAATGGACTAATCAAAAACGCATATTACTAACATTCTCAAAAACCAGTAACATTCTCGGAAATTTCCGGATAATTACACAAAAAGTCGAGGATTTTTATTTTTTATTTTATTTTATTTTATTTTAGATACATGGAAAACCAACAGCATAATACATTACTATAAACTAGAGTAGAATTATAAAGCCAATTACAGGTTTTCACTTATAAATAATTAATTAAATTTCTAATGAAAACATTCCAGGAATTAACAAAATATTTATTTTATAGTTTTTATAAACTCGTGAATGGGATAGTCAATAAAAATTATTGATAACTGCGGTGTCCAACTAATAGGGGATATTACTACAATATTCTGCCACCAGAGTGCAGCACTACCACACCGGTAAACCAAAGAGTTTTTAATACATACTAGGCCTTAAACTGTTTATTTACAAGTTTTCATAGATCATTTATAACGAATAAATATGTCATTTGCGCACCAAGGCGATTTGTTTACAGAGGGCCTATCGTGAAACGAGAAAATCGAAACTTTGACATGTGCCTCTCTATCGCTCGAATATGAAAGAGTGACAGAGAACCAGGTAACGAAATTCCTATTTTCGTGTTTCGTGGTAGGCCCTCTGGATGTGCTAGTGCCGCCCCCTACGCAGAGTTTTGCGTAGGGGGCGCTGCGGGGGTTACGCTGAATAATTTTTATAGTTCGTAAAATGTAAGTTCTGAGAACGTTCCGTATGGAAAATTTCGCAACTTTGGAAACTACCAAGGAGAAGTTTCCAAGGTTGCGAAATATTGCTACGCATGTACCAACTTCACATTATAATCTAATTTTAAATTTATCGATTTTCGCGAAAACTGTCTTAGACAGAATTCTGGAATATTCGATTTATTATTTATCAAGAGGTAATTTTTTTTGCGAATGTTTTGGGATGGGATACACGCACAGATGTGTCCGCCGGATTTGTCCGACGGATATGCCCGGCGAACACATCTGTCCGTGTATGGCGCGAATTGGACACGGATGTGTCCGCCAGACGTCTGTCCGCTGTCTGTCCGTTGTCCAATTCGCGCCATACACGGACGGATGTGTCCGCCGGGCATATCCGTCGGACAAATCCGGCGGACACATCTGTGCGTGTATCCCTTTCCAATTTTCGTAGTTCGGCCCCACTTAATAGTAAGTACCTTTTATTTTTGAAAATGTTCAATTTTTAGGTAGTAGTAGTAGTAAAACACTTTATTGCACTAAAACATTGTACACTAAACAATTATGAAACATACATGTAATTTGTACAACGGCGAACTTATCCCTACAAGGGATCTCTTCCAGCTAATCTTAGAGTAACCGAGAAATGCTGAGATCTGGCAAACATATTGAAATTTATCATGTGCAAGACGGCAAGAGTTTTCGTCTGTTAACTTTTAAACCTAATCTTAGACTAACTTAATCCAGCTAGGACGCCACAAATGTAACAATCTGCTAATTAAGTCAAAAATTTAATTTAATTAACTAATATACACGAAATATTCGCGAATGACAAAGCCACGAAAAACTTAATCCATAATATATTAACAAATAAATGAAGCATGGTGATTTAGGTTATGCTATGAAATTAAAATATGAAATAATACGCAAAACGAAAGATATTAATATAATAACTGCCAATAAGTACGTATAACTGTTTATTTATATAATCCTACTTACCCTTAAAGTCTTAACATTTTATTTTACCTATTCGATTAGGTACAGTCGACCTCAAAAATATGTTTACTCTTTAGCATCTACTACTACTCCTTTGCAAAAGTGTAAACATATCTTTGACTTTGACATCAACTGTACATTTTCTCGACACAGACTCTGAGGCCTATTACCACGAGCCCTTTCATTTATTCCTTTAATTGCCTGTATTCTATGTCGTTCAAAAAAAACTTGACTATATAAAGTGTGTGGAGCGCCCTAGCAAGGTTTCACCTTAGAGCGCTCCAGACACTCATCGGAATTCAGTTTCCATAGAGGAAAATCAGCTGTAAGGCTCAAAACACACCTAGCGGAATTTTGGCAGTAATGTATGGAGCTTTGTCGACGGTAGCTTAAATTTGTCTATGGCCTCCATACATTACTGCCTCCATTCCGCTAGGTGTGTTTTGAGCCTAAGGGTCGCCACACACCTAGCGGTTTTCCTCGCGGAATTACCGGAAGTAGCGGAAATTCGTCTATGGTAGCAGATTTTTTGTATGGAAGCCATAGACAAATTTCCGCTACCATAGACAAATTAAGCATTTTGTCTATGAATTTCCGCTACTTCCGGTAATTCCGCGAGGAAAACCGCTAGGTATGTGGTGACCCTAAGACAGATATCCGGCTGAAAATTGGCTGTGAATCCATACAAACACTCAGCTAGCATAGACAAATTTTCTATTTTTTTATGATGTCTATGAATAGGTAGCTAAATTTCGCTCAAATGTGTGATGCGCTTGAGTAATACTTTTATGTTTTTTTTTCAGGTCTCCATGGCCAAATCAAAAGGTCATTTTGCCATTCTCAACACAACAACCATGGCTTGGAGCAACACTATGGATTACGCGGGCTGTCAAATTGAAAATGATGTTTTACTTTTTTATCCCCGGCTGGCCTGGGCGTTGGTGCGAACAGCCGTAGAGATTTTTCATGCTTATAGGTTTAATATCATGATGACTGTGATATTAGTTTTAGTAGTTTGTGTTATTTATAAATCATATTGGAGTCCTGTGGTGTATGTCAAAGTGAGTAGTAGGTATAATTATATTTTCTAACTATGATCTTAAGATTTATTAAATGTTTTGATGTTTTGAAACCACCTATTGATTAATTAATTAATTTGTCGCCCGATAAATTGGCGAGAGAGCTAGTTTTTTTGGCAAGTTCAGATTTTTTTGTAATGTCATCAACCTACCTATTTTTTTATGATATAAAAATAAACTTTTGTGGACTTAGCTTTTGAAGGGGTACTCGATTTAAGTATAAATGTTTTCATCATAAAAATGGTTACATTTTCTTTACTTAATATATTTCGTATTTTATATTTTTTAAGGAGCTAGTTGATATTGGTTACGAGCATATACCAAAGGGGGTAAACCGGGAGATCCGCATCGCCAGGGCAATGAAGGGCCGTCAATGGGGGGTCAAATTGCCCCCACCCTACCCCAACGGGTGGTTCGTTGTGGCAGAGAGCAGAAATCTGAAAAATGGAGACGTCACTAGCGTCGATGCTTTAGGTACGAAAACAACACTGTCCTACCATACATAAGAGCAGTACAGTCCGTGAGCTCTCGAAAGAACCTTCGGGCTTTAGAAAGAGATGTCGGGTATCAATCAACAGTGACACGTGAAAGAGCAGAACAGCAATATTACCTTCGTCTGTCATCGCCAATTCCCGAAGGTTCTTCTTAAAGCTCACGGACTTTAAGTACAATTCGAAAACCAAAGTGAATGAGTTTTCCAATAGTCTTAGAGTTTGAGTAGTGCAAAATCTTTTCTTCTTGTTTATCTTGGTGACAATGGTGACATTCGGTGACTTTTTACGTCTGTTGTCAAAAACTACTCCTTGCCAGTAAAATTAAATAGTACCATTGAAATTCCCCAACATGGCGAGGGCCAAATAAAGAGTTGTCGGGCTTTACATACAGTTTTCACCCCCAGGTCAGAACTTCTGCGTTTATCGGGGCGAAGACGGCATCGCGCGCTGCGTCGACGCTTATTGCCCCCACCTGGGGGCAAACCTGGGGATAGGGGGCAAAGTGGGGGGCAGTTGCATCGAATGCCCTTTCCACAAGTGGAGGTTCAACGCAGAGGGCGCGTGCGTCAACGTTCCAGGGCAAGACAATCGTAAGTTGACAAATATTATGAAACATTCCGCTTATCTTAGTGAGAAACTGCATTGAGATATTGGAGGCAAATTGAGTGGCAGTTGGATCGAGTGTCCCTTCCATAAGCTTAGGGATACACGCACAGATCTGCCCGCCAGATTTGTCTGGCAGATATGCCCGGCGCACAGATCCGTCCATGTATGGCGCGAATTGGACACGGATTTGTCTGAGGACACAACACATCTGAATAGCGCCATACATGGGCGAATCTGTCCGCCGGGCATATCCACCGGATAAATCCGGCGGGCGGATCTGTGCGTGTATAGTAGTGTATACCTAGCTATTAGTGTAAAATCAGTACTGAAGACTTATAGTGCACGAATAAAAATTGGACATTCAACCCACCTCAGGGTGAATAGGGGATATTACTGCAATGTTCTGCCACCGGAGTGCAGCACTAGCACACCGGTAAACCATAGAGTTCTTAGGTAATACATACCCCTTAAACAGTTTCTTATAGGTTTTCATAGATAATTTATAACGAATAAATATGTCATTTGTGCACCAAGGCGGTTTGTTTACAGAGGGCCTAATCGTGAAACGAACGAATCGAAATTTTGACTTTTGCCTCTCTATCGCTCTAATATGTAAGAGTGACAGAGAACCAGGTAACGAAACTTTTATTTTCGTGTTTCGGGGTAGGCCCTCTTGTTGTGCTAGTGCCGCCCCCTACGCAGAGTTTTGCGTAATATTCCCTACTAGCTTTTGCCCGCGACTTCGTCTGCGTGGAATTAGTAATCCCCCGTAAAGGAATCAATTCTGGATATCAACTATTCTATATCCTTTCCCAGAGCTCAAACTATCTCCAGCGTTCAACGCTTATTGATTCCCCATACAAACTTTCAACCCCCTATTCACCCCCTGTAGGGTTGATTTTTGGGATGAAAACTATCCTATGTCATTTTCCGGGACTCAAATTATCTCCATACTAATTTTCATCTAAATTGGTTCAGCAGTTAAAAATTCTCCATACAAACTTTCAACCCCTTTTCACCCCCTCCGGAGTTGATTTTCGGGATAAAAACTTCAGCCGTTTTCACGTGATGCGCGGTCAAATAAACAGACAAACAGACAAAAATTCTAAAAACTTTTGGAACGTGTTCTATTATCGATTCTAAGTATCCCCAGCCAACTTTTTTTCTAATATCTTCCATGTACAGACTTTCGAGCCTCTTCAGCTTTATTATATGTATAGATTTAGGAATATGGAATATGGGGTACTATGGGGGGGTGGGTGAATCAACTGTTAGAAACGGGTCATTTTTGAACATGCTACATTAAATATCAAATTCTAGAAAAACTTATATTTTAGTTAAAATTCTGTCCACATGTTTATTAAGTCAGACAACCAAGCCAACACTTCAGTGTATAATTCACGAAAATATTAATTTCTTAATTATTTATATACACAGCAGAGCACGTTGTTTCCAGGTTTTTTTTATGAAAAATGTGTATTTTCTCCTGCGTTACCGGTTTTATTTGGGAATGTAGATACATTTGATGTGATGAATAGGTGATATCGATAAATTTGGAAGTCTTATAATAACGTTTCGTGATGTGATATGTATCATCTTAAAGTCGCCTTTTAAGTTTTTATATCGTAAAAGATAATTGGTGTCCTAAAAGTTGATTCACCCGGGCATAGAGGAATAATAGGCAAGCATAGAGTGCTCACTCCATACAACTGGTTATTAGCCCGAAAGCTTGACATTTTGAAGGCTAGACGACTAAGGGGATGAGGCAGGAGCGTGCAGGGGGCGTGAATACCAAGTTTTTACAACGGGCGCCCTATTCACACGCGCGTGACCTATATCAGTGCTCGCTCGTAAGTTAGTTTGAATTTAATGAAAATATTAATTAAAAATTTCATTGTTCACAGCCCCCAAAGGCGTCTCCATCCGAACCTGGCCTACAAAAGAGGCCGATGGGGCAGTGTGGATCTGGCATGACGCGGAGCACCGGCCTCCGTTATGGCCGATCAACGACGCCGATGAGCTGGCCTCGTGGGGGTACAGAGGCCGAAACGAGTTCGTTGTCGGCTCGCATTGTATGGTAAATACTTGCATAGAGTAACTTATATAAAAGAGCAGCCTTAGAGTCTGCAAGCGCTAAGTCACTTGCTGAGTTTTACGTGCAGGCGCGGCATACATTTATTTTGGTTGGACTACAAAGCAGGTATTAAAAAAGCTCATAACAAAAATCGACGATCTAATTTTTATCACTGAAACGCCTGGGAGGCATCTAATTGCAACGAAAACTGTATTGTAAGAGCAACACACAAGTATGCCTTGTACAACCTAAGAAGCAATCTTTGACACCTGTCATCCAGTACATTTTATAACCTTAAATCGATTTTAGGTTATAAAATGTACTGAAATGACAGGTGTCAAAAATTGCTTCTTAGGTCGTACAGGGTATAGTAGTTGTCTGGCATCTTGTGATGGTGTATTTTTCCATTTTTGTGCTTTTTAAAAATTAAACTGTTTACAGGACATACCAGAAAATGGCGCTGATGTGGCCCACCTCAACGCGGTCCACTCTACTTCTTTGCTGTCCAGTCTGGGGGAGAAATACCCGTTTCTGCTCAATTTTATAGGTATTCGAATTATTGCCAATATCAATAAATAAGGGCAAAGACTATAAATAATGAAATGAAAATGAAATGAAATGAAATTAATTTAATCCAGAAACATGTCCATATTGTTATAATTAATTAATTATACTAATAATAAAATAAAATAACATAAAATTACGTTAAAATTAAAATTTAAAATTACTTTTGTGCCAAGCCAGTGTCACGGGTCGCCCGACCCCGTTTAACCGGCTAATGTAGGCAGCCCACCGTCTAAGAAGTTTTTGAAGCTTAGGTCTGACTGAAGTGCCATGAATAGTTATTCAATAATAATTACAGTCTACAAATTTTCAAATCCGCATCGCAGGCTTCGTCAGGAGGATACAAAAACAGGTCAACCACAGGCTTCGTCACATAACAACCAATATTTACAACAAGCAATCCGCCACAGGCTTTGTCAATAATAGCTCGCTTTATAGTTATTTAAACGTTAATGACATTAAAAACCGCATCCACGTATTGACAGGTCAGCACTCCTGGGCAGCAGAGTGGTCGCGAGGGGAAGGACATGTCGCCACTATGAAGTTGGAGCACCACTACAAAATGGGAGACTTGAGCGTATTCCACATGGACGTGGTGGCCACACAGGTAACATACATTGTTAGATACTTGTGTTGACAAGCACTCGTGGGTCGGAGTGGTCGCGGCGGGAGGAACATGTCGCCACTATGATGTAGGAGCAACACTACAAAATGGGGGAAATTGAGCGTATTCCACATAGAAGTGGTGAAAACACAAGTGCCTGCCTTATTTTAATATTCCCACTTATCTCCCAGGCATTCCAAACAATCCCAGGATCCGATTAGCAAGCTTCACTCAATATCGTAAATGACATAACCTTTTCGACCTTCAATCATTGTTTTACCTTCCAAACCAGAGAGGAAACTAGGTCTAATCCGGATTAAAAATCTAATGATTATATGCTGTCTGTTCCAGATAGGCCCCGGCCACGTACGACTACGCATTGAAACCGGCTTCGGTCCACTACTGATCTCACAATCAGTAACCCCCATAGGACCGCTCCTACAACGTGTGGTACATAGAATGTTCTCACCGTGTTATAACGCACCCATTGTGACTGCATTTATATGGGGAGAGAGTAACATGGTAAGTTATTAACGGTTTTTGTTGGACATTGATTATAGCGCCACCTTTTGGTGAAGTTTGGAACTAAGTACTACTAGCTCGTTTTTTGCAGCGAGATCAATATTATAAATAACTATATAATTTAAACATTATCCTAAAGTTACGCATCCTGAAAAGTGATACTAGAATTATACTGACCAATATATTAAGCACTAACAGTAAAAGTTTCATTACAATCATAAAAACAAACTTAAAACTACCTCTACATTTTCGGTAACCTTCGGTCGATCTCGTTCAGATGGCGTTTCAGACTAGGAGCCTCAAAAAGTTCTTAGACTGTGCGCCTCTATTAAATAGATACTCTCTAAATACATTTTTTTTCCAGTTCGAGCGTGACGTCATGATTTGGAACAACAAGCGCTACATGAGCTCCCCAGCCTACGTACGGACGGACAAGACAATTCGCTCATTCAGAGCGTGGTACTCGCAGTTTTACTCCGAAAACAGCATCAGTTTTAAAGACGCAACTCAGAATCCTTTAGATTGGTGAACAGTGCCATCTGTTGATAGGTAGCAAAAATAACAATAGTAAAACTCGCTGATGACGTTTTTGAAGGCACCCCGCCAAAAATACGTCTTAAAGAGTCCGGTGACGATTTGAAAACGAAAATCGCTAATAATTAAATTACGCACTTGAATCGTATTTTAAAAGATAGTTTGAAGTCTTGTTCTAGCAAAAAAAAATTTTTGGTCCTTTTATGTATTAATATTTAATATCCGAAAACTCAATTCTTACAGAGCTTGTTTAGTGAGGTGAGGACGTATATTCCAACCAAAAAGTGTAGAAATTAAAAAGTGGCAACATCGTAGTGTCGTCCCTTTCAAATCAATCTAAAACGGCTATTACACATTGCAACCTGCAGGGCCCAATCTGTCAGGTTGGAAGGTGTAATTGAAGGTAGGGCCCTTAGGGAGCTGAAGGAGGGGTAGGAAGAGGCAGGGTACACAACAGACTGGGCCCTGCAGGTTGCAATGTGTAATAGCCGTTTTAGATTGACGACATTAGGACGACACTACGATGTTGCCACTTTTTAATTTCTACACTTTTTGGTCGGAATATAGATTCGTGCAATCTTGTCGCTTGATTTTTAGTTATTATTTTTTATGGCCCCTCATATATTTTATAATATCCGATTAAAGCATGAAGTTTATTTCTGTATTTTTTTTATAATTTAATACAATCTCTAAAATGGCACGTAAATTTCGAAAATTTTTCATAAAATTGCTCTAGCTAAACATACTCTCACTTAAAAATATATATCAAAATAAAAAAAACTGTTCAATTTATTCGTAAAAATCGCGAAAGAAGTGTTAGATAGGGATCAAATATTCATAAATGAATCATAAAAAAAAGCGTTACATTGATACAATTTAAAAAGAAACGATCTGCCAAAATGTGTATACCAACTAATAGAAATTTTGTTAGTTACTACAAAATAGTAACAAAAAGTTGAGCGAAATCGAAAAAAAAGTTTACCGGACTCTTAAGCGGGATAGCGAATGCGGGACTGTTCTAAAGGACCTCAAGTTAGGACGCATGTCAATGACAAAACACGAAGTGAGTTGGTGACACCACATTAAACAAAACATAGTTTTTAAATATGTTATTATTCAATTCTGTACTTATTTATCAAAACACGCAAATGTACCAGTATATTCACCCAGTACTTACTTATATTATATTTATTAAGTTATTTACTGTAAGTACCTAATACTTTCCCAACCGATTTCAAGATTTCGAGGGAGGAGGTTATCAATTCGTCGGGATCTTTGTTTTTTTTTTCAATTTTTTTATGTATGTGACCGATTATTCGAAGACGGCTGGACCGATTTCGAAAATTCTCTTGTTTGATAGAGAGTAAGATACTTCACAGTTAGTCCCATTGTCACGGTCTAGATCTGATGATGGGATCCTGGAGAAATGGAGGGAACTCTTCAACTATTATACCTTCAGATACTAAAATGAGAGCTCGATCTACGCCGATTTGAACCATAATGCCCAATTTTTTAAAACGTAACAATATAAATGTAATTTTACTACATAATCTGCCCAATACAACAGTTATTTTAATACAAGACCAGAGGGAATGGTTAGAAATTATGCAATCGGACTATCATAGTAATGTACAAGTTGCAGAACATTCTCAAAAATTTAGTAACATTCTCGGAAATTTCCGGAAAATTAGATGAGACTTTAAATTAAAAATTAAAAATACAATAGTCCATATAATATATTAAATTTCCAATGAGAATATTAGCTAGGGATACACGCGCAGATGTGTCCGCGGGATTTGTCCGACAGATATGCCCGGCGGACACATCCGTCCGTGTATGGCGCGAATTGGACACGGATGTGTCCGCCAGACGTCTGTCCGCTGTATGTCCGTTGTCCAATTCGCGCCATACACGGACGGATGTGTCCGCCGGGTATATCCGTCGGATAAATCTGGCGGACACATCTGTGCGTGTATCCCTAGCTAATCCCTATGGGAATTATAAAAAAAGTTATTATTAGTATCATATTTAGGAACTCGTAAATTAGATTTCTTGAATAATTTTTATTGTTCGTAAAATGTAAGTTCTGAGAAATATTCCGTATAGAAAATTTCGCATCTTTGGAAACTTCTCCTTGGTGTATTGCTAGGCTATCATTTTAGTTTCTGGAGAAAATATGTGATAGTCTAGATCAAAAGGTACCATTTGACGGCTGGTGCTTACGTATTTATTGCACGAATACAATATTCAATCTGTACAATGTAAGCGCATTTTGCCAAATGGTACCTTTTAGAAATAAGTGTCACATACAGCGATTTAGAAAGTGTACAAAATTGTATAGAATGGTAACGGGTAAATTAAAGTGTGACGTGATGTGTGATTTGTTACGTTTAATAATATTTTAAGGATAATTAATGATTACAGATCAATAAAATATTTAAAAGAGAATTACAGCATTTTTTTATTTTGTACAGTCGCCATCAAATATATCGGAACGGCCACGGTACCCAAAAACATCTGAACATGCACTATATCGCCTTGACAATAGAGGCGTTGTTCAGATATTTTGTCACCTTGGCCGCTCCGATATATCTGATGGCAACTGTACAATAAGTAACATCTATTCCCTTAGTTAATCGTACTAGATAGACCACAAAAATACTTGAAACCAACAGGAATATTATTTTACTAGCTGTACCCGCGCGGCTTCGCTCGCGTGTGTTGCAGTTGATTCTGTTACTTTTCGTTATCCTCAACAGTCCATTGCTGAACACTTTCTACTTGTCAAATTTTATAAAGTCAGTTTAGCAGTTTAGCTAAAACCGACTTCTTCCATATAACTTCGACTTCCCAAAAGATCGACGGAAAGCGTCTAAGATTGAACTGTGTCAGCCATGGTCAAGAGAAGCATGTGAGTGGGAAGATCTGGCGAGCTAAAAAGTCAGAGCTTTGTAGAGTCATGTAGAGTCGAACGGCCGAAGTATCTCAGAGGAGAGTGCAGCAGGCGGTCAGAGATCGAACACAAATTAATGATAAGTCTTAAAAGTAAACCGAAGGGTGGAAAGACCAATAATAAGGCAGCCCTTCCACTAAGGCGGAGATGAGAGGAGACGTGCGGGAATCAACCAATAGCCGGGAATTAACTAAGAACCGTCACCGTGACCATGACTGATGCCTTGCTGATGATCGATTCCCGCATGTGCCCTCTTATCTTTAATCGTATCCGTATCAATAGCAAGGCAGCTTTAGTGGTAAGGTCTGCGTAGGCCGACAGCTAAACACTAATTAGAGTCGAAAACCCGAAGCGTCCCAGAGACCTTGGACGTGAGAAACAACCTTGATGTTAAAGTGTAAGCAAAATGGCCCCCAAGCAGCCTTTCATGTAGTAAACTCTATCAAAACTGTTATTGATTCCGTCTTAAATATTCAACTTAACCATTTTATATTTATTACATTAATAGTGAAAGTGCTGTGTGTTTTTGGTTTATGCAAGCCTTCTGCCGCTTATGCCATAACGCAAACTCTATCAAAACATTTTTCTTCCCATCTGAAATATTCAACCTTACCATTTTTGGTAAAAATAACAATGGTACGGTGTTTTTGTCTCATGCGGGGGGCTCCGCCCCCGAGCCCCCCTTGTACCGTCTGCCGCGTGGAAAACTCTGTCAAACTCTTGCTCCCATCTTAAACATTCAACCTTACCAATTTTGATAACAATAGCAATAGCGCAGTGTGTTTTTTCTTTATGCTGGTGGTCCCCCTTTAACCGCCTTTCACGTGCTAAAATCTATCAAAACTCTTTTTCTCCCATCTTAAATGTTTAACCTAACAATTTGTGGTATAATGAGCAATGGTATGGTGTTTTTTTGATCTTCATGCGGGGAGCTCCGCCCCCTGAGCTTCCCTTTGTTTACCGCCCGTCACATGGTAAACCCTATCGAAACTCTTTTTCTCTCATGTTAAATGTTCAACCTAAATTTTTTTAGTATAAGTAGCAATAGTGCGGTGTGTATTTTCTTTATGCGGGGGCTCCGCCCCCCGGGGCCTCGTTTCTTTACTGCCTATTACGTGGTAAGCCCTATAAAAACTCTTTTTCTCCCATCTTAAATTCTTTATATAATCTAACAATTCTTGGTATAATTAGCAATACTACGGTGTGTTTTTTCTTTATGCGAGGGGCTCCGCCCCCCGAGCCCCCCTTTCTTTCCGGCCCGTCACGTGCTAAACCCTATCAAAACTCTTTTTTTCTCATCTTGAATGTTTAACCTAACAATTCTTGGTATACTTAGCAATAGTGCGGGGTGTTTTTTCTTTATGCGGGGGGTCCGCCCCCCGAGCCCCCCTTGTTTACCGCCTGTCCCGTGGTAAGCTCTATCAAAACTCTTTTTCTCCCATCTTAAATGATTAACCTAACAATTTTTGGTATAATTAGCAATACTACGGTGTTTTTTCTTTATGCCCGAGCCCCCATTTAATTGCGGCCCGTCACGTGATACACCCTGTCAAAACTCTTTTTCTCCCATCTTGAATGTTTAACCTAGCAGTTCTTGGTATACTTAGCAATAGTACGGTGGGGTTTTTCTTTGTGCGGGGGGCTCCGCCCCCCGAGCCCCCCTTTCTTTGCCACCCGTCACGTGCTAAACCCTATCAAAACTCTTTTTCTCCCATCTTGAATGTTTAACCTAACAATTCTTGCTATACTTAGCAATAGTACAGGGTATTTTTTCTTTATGCGGGGGGCTCCGCCCCCCGAGCCCCCCTTTCTTTGCCGCCCGTCACGTGCTAAACCCTATCAAAACTCTTTTTCTCCCATCTTGAATGTTTAACCTAACAATTCTTGCTATACTTAGCAATAGTACAGGGTATTTTTTCTTTATGCGGGGGGCTCCGCCCCCCGAGCCCCCCTTTCTTTACCTCCTGTAACGTGCTAAACCCTATCAAAACTCTTTTTCTCCCATCTTGAATGTTTAACCTAGCAGTTCTTGGTATACTTAGCAATAGTACGGTGGGGTTTTTCTTTGTGCGGGGGGCTCCGCCCCCCGAGCCCCCCTTTCTTTGCCACCCGTCACGTGCTAAACCCTATCAAAACTCTTTTTCTCCCATCTTGAATGTTTAACCTAACAATTCTTGCTATACTTAGCAATAGTACAGGGTATTTTTTCTTTATGCGGGGGGCTCCGCCCCTCGAGCCCCCCTTTCTTTGCCGCCCGTCACGTGCTAAACCCTATCAAAACTCTTTTTCTCCCATCTTGAATGTTTAACCTAACAATTCTTGCTATACTTAGCAATAGTACAGGGTATTTTTTCTTTATGCGGGGGGCTCCGCCCCCCGAGCCCCCCTTTCTTTACCTCCTGTAACGTGCTAAACCCTATCAAAACTCTTTTTCTCCCATCTTGAATGTTTGACCTAACAATTCTTGTTATACTTAGCAATAGGACGGTGAGTTTTTTCTTTGTGCGGGGGGCTCCGCCCCCCGTGCCCCCCTTTCTTTACCTCCTGTAACGTGCTAAACCCTATCAAAACTCTTTTTCTCCCATCTTGAATGTTTGACCTAACAATTCTTGTTATACTTAGCAATAGGACGGTGAGTTTTTTCTTTGTGCGGGGGGCTCCGCCCCCCGTGCCCCCCTTTCTTTACCGCCTGTAACGTGCTAAACCCTATCAAAACTCTTTTTCTCCCATCTTGAATGTTTAACCTAACAATTCTTGGTATAATTAGTAATAGTTCGGTGTGTTTTTTTTATGCGGGGGGCTCCGCCCCCCGAGCCCCCCTTTGTTTGCGGCCCGGCACGTGATAAACCCTGTCAAAACTCTTTTTCTCCCATCTTGAATGTTTAACCTAACAGTTCTATGGTATAATTAGCAATCCGACCCCCTCCCCCTTCTACCAACCACCTCGTGGAAAATTCTCCCATCTTGAACATTCAAACATTTTTGGTAACAATAGCAATAGTAGTGTGTTTTTCTTCATGCGAGTCCCCTTTAACCATCTATTACGTAAATTCTATCAAAACTGATTTTTCTTCCGTCTCTATTTCTAATTTATTTTTTCCCCTTGCATAGGCTTATATTGGCCCTATGGTTGAGGACTGGTAGATAATACAATTTGGTATTATAGTTACTCGCCATTTCGTGCAATATAGAGGAAATAAATAAAATATTCTTAAAGGGTAGGCAACGTGCATGTAAATCCTCTGAAGTTACAGGCGTCCATAGGCTACGCTAACTGCTTGGCATCATGCGGCGGGCCGTATGCTTCAATGCATGTTCCCATTATACTCATAGTAGCATAGATAGTACCTACCTACTATAGCCATCTAGGGAAATCTCTGCGAACTCGTGTTGCATTTAGTATGCACCTAAACTACATATGTAGTGGTCAGATTTTGCGTAGGGAGGACTCGGTTAGTGACAAAGTCCTGCGAGAGATAGCGTTACCTAATCGTATAGCCAAAGACATATCTAGATACCCCTTTTGATGGTACGTATTTTTTACTTTTCCACTATATTTAACCAGTATATTATTATTTAACCCATTTATTTATTTATATATGAATGAATATGAACTAACCGAAAGTAGTTAAACAAATATCAATTTGCTGCTTGAGCTTAACACTCATATTCATTTCCCATACAAAGTTTAAACCCCCCTTAAACCCCCTTAAATCCAAAAAGTTCGTAATTTTTATAGCCTATGTCCTGCCCAGAGGTCTGTTGAACCGGCTAGTGAAGTTTTTATCGAAATCGGTTCAGGCGTTTTGACGCCAACTCTCCCCATCCAAACAGACAAACAGACAAACAGACAAAAATTCTAAAAATCGTCGAAACGTGTTCTGTTATCGATTCTAAGAGCTACTAACTCATTTTTTTACTAATATCTCCAATGTACAGATTTTTGACCCTCTTCGCCTTTATTATATGTATAGATAGATAGATTATCCATTTATAAAATAAAATAAAATATGGTTAGTGTGGTGACCCTAACCACACTTTTTTTTATAGCCTATGTTGTGTCCCACTGCTAGGCAAAGGCCTCCCCTCTTTTCCGCCACTCGTCACGGCCTGGTGCATGTTCCCGCCAGTCGCTACAAATGGCATCCAGGTCGTACTGCCATCTAACCATATTTTATTTATATTACCACCAGAGGCCAGTTTTATAAAGCTACAAGTTACAATTTACAAGCGGAACTCTTTTTCTAACCCTATGTGCTAGAAAAAGACTTTCGCTTGTAAATTGTAACTTGTAGCTTTATAAAACCGGCCTCAGGTAAAACCCAATGCGGGTACCATCGCCCACACTGTTAACTGTCCAATGATGGACCTTATGCCTTTCATAATAAGGGCCACCGATGTACAATTGTAGCTACAGTTTTGTGTTGCTGTTTGTACAGTCGCCATCAAATATATCGGAGCGGCCATGGTACTCAAAGATATCTGAACATACACTTTGTCGCATCACAATAGAGGTGTTGTTCAGATATTTGTGACCAACTTGGCCGCTCCGATATATCCTGATGGCGACTGTACAACAAAATAAAACAGGTTTTCTTCTTCTTCCTCCTAGCGTTTGTCCCGGCTTGGGGTCCGCTTGACAACCTAATCCCATGAATTGGCCTAGACACTAGTTTTTCCGAAAGCGACTGCCATCTGACCTTCCAACCCAGAGGGGAAGCTAAGCATTTTTTGGGATTAGGGCCGATTTCCTAACGATGTTTTCCTTCACCGAAAAGCGACTGGTAAATATCAAATGATATATCGTACATAAGTTCCGAAAAACTCAGTGGTGCGAGCCGAGGTTTGAACCCGAGACCTCCGGATTGAAAGTCGGACGTCTTACCGCAAGGCTACCAGCGCTTCAAACAAAAAAAAACAGGCCCCTTTACATAAAAATTCCATATAAGTTGACCTGTTTCCATTATCCTCGAGAATCACAAAAAGATTACTCATCTAATCGTGTGAAAAAACCCAGTAATTTGCATTATAGTGGTAGGCCATTTGCCTTTTAGTGAGTCAATAGCAGTGCAAGCAACCAGTTGCTTATAAGTTACTAGAAAATATAAGGACTTCAAAATTACGCGGCAAGATAATTTGTAAGTACCTACTTACTTAATTACTTATTTCCAAAAATATGAAGTTGTTATTCTTTCTGCTAGGTACAAAGGCTTATTTTATATATGTTTCAAATTATTAACGCTGAATTTATTGTGCTTAGTTATATCTTTAATTTGAGTTGTAACTACTTCCGTTGAATCTTTGACAGCGATTCAAAAAAGAAGTTATGAGTGTTATGACCAGTTTTTATTTAAATTACGAGTAGTTACTTAATGTTTTCATGTACATACATAAAATGTGCATGAAAATATTCGATTAACTGATAAATTTATTGATATTGTTTCTTAAGGCGGTTATCACACTGCTGCGGATCCGCATGCGGCGCCGGTGCGCGAACGAGTGGCATGGGCATTCTAGTAGTAGAGATCTATGTCGGTAATTCATTTTCGTTGCAAAAAAATGTAATACAAAGAAAATACAGCCAGACACAGATTTACATACAAAACTTATTTTTGCTATATTTTCTTTGTATTACAATTTTTAGCAACGAAAACGAATTACCGACATAGATCTGTACTACTAGAATGCCGATGCCAAATTTCGTGGTTCTAAAGCATTTCGCTTTAAAATGAGAGCTGAACTACGTTTGTATGGGGACGCGAGTTCACGCGAGCGTCCTGGCGACTCTTAAAAGATCATAAACACTATACTATTAATTATTATTTATTAATATGTACTTGGACATTTTTGTTCAGTAAACAGCTGCAAAAACATGTTTCACAATTAATGTTGAATGTTTACACTTTTGCACCTTATTACAATGGAGTAAGGTGCAAAAGTGTAAACAACTGTACATAGTCGGCCATTGATTATCACTTATCACTAACACAGTAAGTACCTAAAATTAACATAATGAATATTTTCCCATAAACAGAACACTGTAATTACTGTGGTATTCTCTCTACTATTATAATATAGCAACTGTATAAATACAGTCACTATACTTGCCATCATAGTTAGAAGTTATACAATAAGTAGTACATTACACAACTAGGGTGGTAAAACAAAGAAAGGCCGAGATCGCAGAAGTTTGCGGCCTGAGCTGCAAGCGAGGGACGTAAATATGCGATCGAGGGCTTTCTTTATTACCTCCCGTGTTGTGTACATCATTTTATGTCTACACTTGGCCAGAAAGCGTCTTTTTCCGTACGCGCTGCGTGCGGAAAAAGCCACTTTATGGCCAGGTGTGACATAAAGAAAATAACAGACCCACAATATCGAAATATTTATCTCTAACTGTATCTTCAAACACGATGTTTTTCATGAATCTCGTTCATAAATAAATACTATGAAACTATTAATTCCCGGCAGGCTGGAAATTGTTTTAATACCTTCATTTGGTCCTAAATTCGAGTCATCAGAGTGCCTAATCCCAGGAGGTGTGCATTATATTTGGGAAATTTTAGCTCCTATGTTGATCCTGAGAACCTTATTTCAGCATTTACAACTATTTTTCCCTAACCGCCAGTCGATATGTACTGTATTGACCGTCCAGTGGCGCCGTCATTGGGCGGATTGTATTTCCTAATAAACGAATCAATTTCTGTATAATCCCTCATGTTAAGAGGCGCCAGGACGCTCGCGTACCCATACAAACGTAGTTCAGCTCTCATTTTAAAACGACATGCTTTAGAACCATGAAATTTGGCATGCGTATTCTAATAGTACAGATCTAGGTCGGACATTCATTTTCATTGCTATAAATTGTAATACAAAGAAAATACAGCAAGTTACAGATTTACATACAAAACTTATTTTTGCTATAGTTTCTTTGTATTACAATTTTTAGCAACGAAAATGAATGTCAGACCTAGATCTGTATTAGTAGAATGCTCATGCCAAATTTCATGGTTCTAAAGCATGTCGTTTTAAAATGAGAGCTAAACTACGTTTGTATGGGAACCCGAGTTCACGCGAACGTCCTGGCAACTCTTACCCCCTTATTCATAAACGTCTACTAAAGTTAAGAGGCCTCTGATAATCGTTTGTCCCTTTCCGTTCAACCTGTATGAGAAAAAGGGACAAACGATTATCAGTGGTCTCTTAAGGCCCTACGTTGACTACAAAATGCCTATTCCTGAGCCACGCCTACTGAGCCCCACTCTTCAAATCGAGACTCACACATAGAAGCGGTCGCAGCCACTATCAAGCTAAAGCTCCATCTAGCTTAAAAGTTGTTAACTACCACTGGAGTAACTCGGCCATAGAGTTAATATGAACATTATGAACCAATCACCACTAGATGGCGTTGTTCTTAAAACAAAATATTTATTGTTCTGTTATGTCCTATTTAAGTATTATTTCGATGTAATTATAATATATCTACTGTTGTCATAAAATCTACAGGACTACGTGCTTTTTCGTAACCTACCTACTTCTAAGTATTGTTTTGAGAGGTACCGATAAAAGATAATTAAAACCCTAAAAAAACTTTAGCAAGATAGTTTTTAGGGTTCCGTACTTCCGTAGTCAACTAGGAACCCTTATAGTTTCGCCATGTCCGTCCTAATAATAATAAAAGTAATAGTTTCGTGAATAATAATAATAATAGCGCTAAAATTTCGCAAAAGGGTGCCATATATATAGGTAACTTTCGAACTGTGGGTCCAAAAAAAATCAGAAAAAAATCAATGAAAACTAAATTGAATATTGTTTGAGCCGTTTGTAAAATGACGTAGGTGCCGCCAAATATCCCTTAATGAAACTTTTTCAGCAGATGTATTGTAACAGTCTGGCAACTACGGAACCCTCCACTGAGCATAGCTCGACATGCTCTTGGCCGGTTTTTTCTTTAATTATATTCGTGAAATGTTTTGTAGACAGTTCTTTTAAACAAGATACATTTGTTAGTTATTTCATTGACGTAATGAGAGATTATCGAGAGAAGGCATACCTATGGGTTTACTTTTATTGAACGTCCAATTATTAACCGACTTCAGGAAAATGAGGTTTGCAATTTGACCTGTATGTTTGTACGTATTTTCCACGATTATCTCACGTTAGGTTAAATCAATTTTGATGCAGTTTTTAGAAAATTATGTGTAGAAAATTATGTCTAGAAAAGATTTTTGGTATAGGGTCAGGTGGTCGACAGTGGAACACTTTTTTGGTGGCCATCACCAATGTCTATAAGAGGTTGTTGTTCACGTCAAAAATGGTAATAAAACTAGGAACAAAAATATAAAAATACTTTTATTTTCTTAAATAATCAATACTGAAAAAAATATGACCAAACCATAATATAACTAAAATGCCATTATTATTGATCTTAATTCGTTATAACAGTAGTACATTCAAAATATTTGAACGGTGGCCTTAAACTGCACAAGATAAATTATTAATTTCCCCTACTTTCATATTCATCACACGAAATCGCCATAAAAATATGAGGGTCATATACAGATTGGGGAGAAATCTGGGTCGTGATCCTGAACCACTTTTACTGACTCAGAAATTGATCAAAATTATGATAATACAGTAGCATTCGATCAAACAGAAATAATTTTATTATGTTTCAAGAAAAAAATAATATTAAGCTAAGTAAGTCATAGTCACCCTATTAGTTTTGATACAGGGCCGTTGTATGGAAAACGGCAAGTATGAGTAGGGTGACCAAATTACCCGTTAAAATGTATGTTTCCACTTATCATTTGAAATAGTAGTTTATGTAACTGTTACGTAATAGGGGTCCTTAAAACACGAGTGTGGTTTTATGAAACGAACGAAGTGAGTTTCATAATAAGATCACACGAGTGTTTTAAGGCCTAATTACGTACAGTTGCATACCGAAATGATGATTGAATGACTGCCATTGCACGGATTGCACGCCATCGCCATGGCCATCTCGATTGTGCCGGCGGTCGGCGGGGCGCGTGCCGGCGGGTCGGAGCATCCCGGATTTTCATAATGATATCGAATTTTTGCTTATTATTTGATAATAATAACATCGTTACAGATGAGAAATTTGTTCTAACTTTTAACGAAACAATCTATTTTTATGGTGGTTATAACGTGCGGTTTTTGAACGCATCATGGAGGGTTATGATATGGGTGTAGATAAAATTATTATGAGTATTGGTAACATAAACATTATTATTAACATCATTAAGCTAATCTTTTAATAATGGTAGCTATCAGCTAGGGTTGAGCATTTTCTTTATCAGCGACTTCTTTTTTTTTTCTCTGAACGACATACGGTGGGTCCCTTATTGGTCGTTTCCTAGTAAACCTTGGGTCGACCAATTCGGGCAACAAACAGTCAAAATAAAATTTAATTAATTTAGGCTCCATCACTGTGTACCAGAAGTTATCATCCTTCTCAATCATTTCTGTTCTTATTTTATTTTCGCCATACCATACCGCGAAAAGGCATTTCTGTTTTTTTGCGATATGCATTTGTCCTTGAGCTTGCATAAACCAGTCAGATTTTCGATTAACATATACTTCCCCAGTATCTTTTTTAATGCGCCACAACTGGACTTTTCCTTGTACGATGGCTTCGTCTATTCCAATTTTAAACGGAGCGACAGGGCATTTTACTTCCAGTAGCATATCATCATTTATAACACCATCTGGTGTAGCTCCTAGAAATGAATGTTTCTCGTCAATAAAAAGGCCACACTTTTCTATCGTGATGTTGTGCAATGTAGCCAGTTGCTCGATTGCAATGTGTTCATTTTTTTTGCCATGCGCAACTGATGCAACGTGGTCTAAATTGGCCTTATATAACATATTTTTAACAATGTTTTGGCAGCTATTTTTTTCTATTCTTTTAACCACTTTGCCAAAATTGGAGGCTGTCAGTAAATTTCTCCGCAGCTCCAGCCATTCACCACTTTCAGCTTGAAGTGTTGTCCGTTTTTCAATCTCTCGTCTTTCTTGATCCGTTAATTGTAAATTCTTAAGGAACAACTCCTTCTGCTGGTCGTACACATCGGTATCCATGTCTGGTGTATCAGCGTTCTCTCCGTAGTTTATGTCAGTTTTTGTTGTCTTTTGGAAGAATTTTTTAGTTTTTCTTTGACATTTTCTGTTATATTCCCGCTTTTTCTGTTTCTTTACTTCGTATTGAAGCAAGTTTTCTCTAACTGGGTCTTGGTTAAAATTTTGATGCACAGTAGAAAGTATATTTCCTGTATTAAATGATACTAACGCTCCTGCACATCGAGCCTGATAAGATCTTCTTAGAGCATAATTAACTCGTTTACCCCCAATAAATTTAGCAATTACACTGTTAAAACATTCCACTATGTTAGAATCTACATTTTCGACAAGGCTTCGCGCATGTTTTGCAACGTCATTAACTATATATTGCATTCTATACCACAAATTACACTTAAAATAATTATTATGGCTTATTACATTTTTGCGATTGCAAATTTCCCTATTGCAATCGTCATGTGACCCGAATCCATGTTTAAGACAGCCAGTTATATCTTTGTGGAGTAAATCTACTCTATCTGGTTTTTTACTGACATGGTGTAGTTCGATACAATCAGTTATATATTTTCTGGCACTCAAAATTTGTTTGTCAGTAAGTAATTTTCGTTCACCAACTCCGTACCTGGTATCCGTCTTAAGAAACTGTAATTTGTTACAAAAATTTCGTAAAATATGGTTTTTGCAATATATTTTTTCCACCGTTCTGTTTTTATATGGACGGGATTCTAAAATTTTAGTATACGTATTGCTGTCCCCGTCTGCAATGAATCTGCTGTAAATACAACCATGCATTTCAATTGATTGCTTGAAGCCTTCAACTATTATGCTGGCTTCCATTGCTGTTGAAGGACCGTCAAAATTTTTATAACATGAGTGTTCCTTCACAGTCTCGTTATTTTTATTTGCGCGAGCGCAGATACAGCAATATTTATTCTTTACGCTCATAAATAAGACTTGCCCAAAGCGTCGACCTATTATTGCTGCAGCTCCTGACGACGCAGAGTAATTCGTCCTATACGATCTTTTTGACCAACATCCATCGAGCACTACGTCAAGTAATGGTATACCATCTTTGTCCACTTTTCCTTCCCGTATAGCTGCTTCCTTTTCTTTTTGGGCTGCTTTTATCATTTCGTCCCAAGCTGTCAATTCCCACTCATTACATACTTCGTCTTGAACTCTGTTATAAGTGTAATCTGATATATTGGGTAAATCCATCGCTGCTATAAATTGGTTAAGTTCTGCATTGCCACATCCTGCCGCCATTATTCCAGATACAGCACCTTTGTTTAAATTCTCTGAAGAATTTTTTAATTTAAATGTTTTTTTACATAATTGACAGGACACATTGAACACGGAATGTAGACCCTTCCTTTTTTCAGAGTCAATCTTCAAAGTACTTAATCCACAGTCAAAAAGAGATTCATGGGTAGATATTTCTTGTAATTCGCTTAAAAATCCCTGTATATCAATGATGCGATGACCAGTTATGATATTTCCAACCTCATCCTGAAACAAAAATGCCGTAACATTATTATAAATTATGTAGGTATGTATATGAAATGAAATGAAAAAAAAACGTCTATTTTCAGGCGACTACTGGCTCATAGATAAATTACCTTAAAGACTAGCATACATATTATATTATGAAATAAAACTATTATTTTGGTGACAAGACGGTTTTCTGTTGTGCCACCTGCTCCGGTGTAATATTTGGCAGCGTCCCTCGGAACCACCGAAACACTACACCCTTCGGCCAGAAGCCCGCGCTCTCTATGATGCACGCGCACCACAAACGAGCTGAAGTGCACGTAATAGCGCGATCGCAGCTGGAACACCCTCAGGTGGTACGAGTAGCTGGTCTTCTTGCTAATATAATCCACCACATCTGCTGCCGTGGCGGAAACATGCATATGTTGTATTTACAGCAGGTTCATTGCAGACGGGGACAGCAATACGTATACTAAAATTTTGGAATCCCGTCCGTATAAAGACACAACGGTGGAAAAAATACATAGCAAAACCATATCTTACTAAGTTTTTGTACAAAATTAAAGTTGCTTCAGACGGATATCAAGTACGGAGTTGGTGAACGAAAATCAAACACCAATCCGGTTAAACGGGTTCGGGGTGACCCGTGACACTAGCTTTCAATTGTGATATGGTTATTTATGATAGTGTTATTTTAATGTCATACAATTTTATTTTGTTTAATAATTATAGTAATATCAATTTACAATGCCGGCGGGAAGCAGTCCGTTTGATGTCGCTAACCTGTTAGCATGTGTTTGGCCAAGCCTTTAGAGAATACTTGCTTTAATACGAAGTAAAGAAACAGAAAAAGCGACAATATAACAGAAAATGTCAAAAAATAAATAAAACACTCTTCCATACAATAACAAAAACTGACTACGGTGAGAACGCTGATACAGCAGACATGGATACCGATGTGTAAGAGCAGAGTTGTTTCTTAAAAATTGTGCCAATCCACGGGATCTACTTGCAATCCACTTTGTCGATATGAAGTTACTAGTATTTTCTAAAACTATACATTAATGAAAGAATGAAGTGTCCTTGTCAATTGGCAAAGTGGTCCCTTGCACTAAACTTGTCCACAATTTACAACGAACGGATCAAGAAAGACGAGATATTGAAAAACAAAAAACACTACAAGCTAAAAATGGTGAATCAGCTACAATAATATTGCTCGCTCAAAGAAAAAAACAATATATAGATAACAGCAATTTTATTTCATCAAATAATAGGTTAACACATTCGAAATAGATTATTAGATGAATCCACCAATATTAATGACCAATCTTAAAACAAAAAAAAAACCTAACAACCAAGCGGGCCGCCCCGCCCGGCACGTATTTGGCTTCGTATTTTTTTTGCGATTTTTTTTAAAAATGCTATAGTGAGAGAGAGATAGGCCAAACACGTGTCAAGTTTTGTTATTATTGGTAGTGGTTTGTTGTATTTATTTGCGTATTTATTTTAATACGCAAAAAAATTAGACTCGTGCAGGGTCGACTATATACAGCGGAATAGCAAAGCAATATTATTGTAGTTTATAATATAGACTTCCGCAAAGTAAGGCCTGATTCTATAACTTATTTGAAAATGTTGAGGAGCTGCGGAGAAATTTAATAACAGTCTCCAATTTTGGCAAAGTGGTTAAAAAACTAGAAAAAAATAGCTGCCAAAACATTATTAAAAATATGTTCTATAAGGCCAATTTAGACAATGTAGCAATTGATGCGACGTGCATATATGTGATGTACATAAACTGACATGAACTGACATGAAGAAATGGCTACGTTGCAGATCAATATATAAAAGTGTGACCTTTTTCTTAACGAGAAAGATCGATTTCTAGTAAGGAGCTACATCAGATGGTGTTATAAACGATGATACGTAAAATTGGAATGGGTCACTACGTTGGACACAGAAAAGGCTTCGTTAGACAACACCAATATAGAGGTAGTATAATGTGACCTTTTTATTGACGAGAAACATCAATTTCTGAACGCTACAGCCGATGAACGAAACTTTATTGCACAAAATGCAATGTAAATTATGTACAAATGGCGGACTTAATATCTAAAGGCATTTTATTCCAGTCAACCACAACTATATGAAATGTAACCATAGCTACTTACGTCACATTTGTCAAATGTAATTTCATAGGGTTGTTCCTCGGCGACTTGTTTCTGCTTCTTTGTTTGTTTATTTTGTCTAGAAAAGGAAAAGTATTTCACATTGAATTCCCGAGCATAATCATATAATCAATAATAATAAAGCATACAGTTCACATTTCACCCTCATAATAAATATATAATAAATATATCTATAATAAATCTTACGTTTCGTCATGGAAATCCAAAGGCAATTTACGTTTTCGACCGTCTAAAACGATGTTCTGCTGAGGCTCTAGATTTCCATATTCTATTTTTTCCATAAAGCAAACCTCACTTGTATTTTCAGGGTTGGTTTCGTTTAAGTCCTTACTTTCAATGAAGTTTGATTTTGGTGTACTAGAAAAAAGGACACCTGAGTTACTTATTTTATTCCGCAGTAGACCATAAGAGTGCAATAGTAGAACTATTTTGGTTCATAATTACTGCATAGTTGCATACTTACGTTTCGTCATGGAAATCCAAATGCAAATTACGATTACGACCGTCTAAAACGATGTTCTGCTGAGGCTCTGAATTTCTATATTCTATTTTTTCCGTAAAGCGAACCTCACTTGTATTTTCAGGGTTGGTTTCGTTTAAGTCCTTACTTTCGATTGTTTCAATTAAGTTTGATTTTGGTGTACTAGAAAAAAAGGACACCTGAGTTACTTATTTTATTCCGCAGTAGACCATAGCATAAAAGTGCAACAGTAGAACTATTTTGGACCGCATTTCTTGTGTTATGTTATTGTATATTATCATGACTAATAATATAACACAATATTGCATACTTACATTATTCGTGTTGATGTGATACTGTGATCGTCCAAATCTAAATACATTGGTGCTGATTCCAACTCCACTGGAACGTTTTCTCTCAGTAAACCATCGTTTTCTTCGTTGCTATCCGGCTCCAACATATTTTGGTGATTCAGTGTCGAGGCAGAAAGTGTACTAAAAAGTATAATATTTTACTAATCAATCGCTACTTTCATATCATGCTAAAATAAAAATACAATAAATCAGTAGCCCAATCCATAGCGATAATAACGACTGTTTCAATGCTCAACAATTGACCCTACATATTTTATTGGCGTACATAAATTCAATTTGGAACAAGACATAGGTATATACATGGATAGCAAAGAAAATGTATAAATAGAGAGGCACAGACTAAGAAATTTTAGTGCTCCAAGTTTGATAGCATTACTAGATGGTGCTCTACGACCCCATACAATCCATACATTATAGGTTTAACAGACGGTGAGATTCGGTTTGGGCCGGTACCATTCCAGCCACCAGCATCTACAGGGCATCGCGCCGCTACTATATAGGGAGCTAGCGCAACTGCAGCCGGAGCAGCGAAGAACCCCCCCCCCCCCCCCTTGTACTCCCAGGGACCCACAACGCCGCTCAGAGGCCATCACGACCTCAACCACTTATAACCCAAAAGGGATTATAAAAGAAGAGAACGACGAGTTCGGGCCGGACCACGGACCGATAAGAACACTGCTATTTGTTAGAGTGACATAGCTAAATACCTCTCTCACTCTACCAAATAGCAACGTCCTTATCGGTCCGTGTCTGGCCGGAACCGAATCTCACCATCTGTTACTGTTACGGCTATTATGCGGTAACTCTGGTTTGCTCTGGTTCAAATAATTCATAACTCTTTCTCTTAGCTTTGATGTAATCTGGTAAAAAAGGAAGGCTAGATGATTTTATCCCTTATAGGTACAGTCGACGTCAAAGATATTTTTACACTTTTGCACCTTATTACAAAGGCGTAAGGTGTAAAATTATAAACATAATATTTGACGTCGACTGTACAATAATTACCTATACCTCCAGTTAAAGTCGACGCCAAGAGTAGGTATGTAGGTACTTATGTAAAACTACCATGATCCATGATTTGAAATGATAGGGAAGAAGTTGACAAGTCGCACCGAAAAATTGATGAAATTTGAACCTAAAAAAAAATCATAAGGTTCAAATTTCTTCAATTTTATATCTCGAGTTATCAACTTCTTCCCGCCTTGTACCGTATTGTTGCATTGTTACTAGGAACAGTTGACTAAAGAGAGATATATACCTACCTATTCACTTTTACGCCTTATTGCGTTGTAATAAGGTCCAAAAGTGGATACATCTCTTTGTAGTCGACTGTACCTACACTCGCAACTACATAGAAACCTATTCGCCAATACAAGGTATAAGAGGTAGGTAAGTAGTTTGATTATTAGTATAGGTATAGATAGATACTTACGTTTCGTTTTTTTTTGTTTTAATATAATTCATCAATTCCACTTGCTGTCTCAATCGCCTTAAATTTGATTTTTTGTTTTTTTTGGGCTTCCTTTTGTTCCCCATTTCCACGATTACTAATTTAGCTTGATAGTACAAAATACAGAAAACTTCACAGTTCACACGCCACGCGACACAAACGGAACAGATGAAGAACTGGCGCAGCGATCACACCGCAAGTAGTCCGCAACTGACTGATCGACAGTCATTCCAATATACCTATTATACCTAAGGGCCCTTTGGCGTATTTCACACTGCTGCGGTTTCCGCATGCGGCGCGAGCGAGATAGCGCTCTGCATGTGTATAGCACTGTCGCGCTTGCACGCCGTTGTCGCATGTGGTTGCGGCGCCAGTGTGATAATTGCCTGTAACTACCACAAGAGCGAGCGAGATACATAGTACCTAAACGTTCACTCGCGCGCCGCTTGCGTTATTTTTAACTAAAGTGTTTTTTGACTGTTATACAAACCGGAGGTCGTTGGTTCAAATCCGCACAAATAATGATTTTTTTGTATTTTGTATAATAATATTATTTACTTTTAATTTTTTATTTCATATGAGGCTGTTTAAAATTTATGATTTTATAAATTTAATATGAAAAACAATATAAAAATATATAAATTTAAGTATTGATTAACTAGATAGGTATAATATAATTATTGACACATTATTGACCTAATTTGTGTTCTTTTGCCATACATCACATACATAAATTTAAAAAATTGTATATTAGTATTTAGTATTCATTTTTTTTTGTTGCTAAAACACTGTTAATTTTTATTTTACAATGAGTATAGATTTTTATTAAAAAAAAAACAAAAAAGCATTTTTAACAATGAGATCCGAACCGGGTACAACAAGGACGTTAAATCACCTATTTCCAATCTTCTACGACGCACCGCTAAAAGTACACAGGCCTTGTTGGCGAAATTTTGTGCCTGTTTGTAATGAAAGATTTCGGTGAAATCAGGAAACTAACGCACACAAGTGTACCTTGTAGTCTCGTAAACTAGTCCAATTCTCAAAGACCTCCGGATCCGTTCGTAATGAACGGAGCTGTAGGTCAACGTTTATCGGCTATGATATTTTGTCGTAAATATGAGCGCTACGCGAACGGCAAGCGTCCGGCCTCGTTGACATTCGCCGGCCGTCTGGTCAGGCTTGCGCAAGGGATGGGCTTATGACTTCGGCGCATGAGAAAAAGAGAAACAAAACGTTGAAAAGTGGGCGTTGTTTGATGAATTCGTGAAATCAAAAATGCTACCAAGAATTTAGATTTTATTATGAATACGATAATATTTATCTGTGCAATACCATAGAAGACATGAAAACCTTTACTTTAAAGTAAATTAGGCTGCATAAAAATGATTTGTTTACTTGTGCTGAGGTAAAAAAGAAAAATGAAGACGTAACTTTGGATTTATTTTCTATCGAGGAAATTTTAAGCATTCGTGTTTCGAGTTGTGTTATACAATACATCATATAGTCAAAAAAACATATATCCGAAAATCATATATGTTCGTTTCCCATGCTAGCCGCTGTCAAGTTTTAAAGATCGCGTAATTTTTCAATTCACGGCCTTAAGTTTAGTGGCCGTTTATGAATAAGGGGTTTAGGTTGTAGGTAGTCCTACTAATCCGCAGCTTTTGGTATTTGTCACATAGTTTCATTTTGCGTATTTTTTGCTTCATTACCTAAACGGCAAATGGTGGCTAAAGCCAAAAGTAAGTAATATAAAACTGTATCACATAGATTATAAGTTGCGAAATTAGTAGGACATGAGGGATTATACAGAAATTGATTCGGTTATTAGAAAACACAATCCCCCTAATGAGGGCGCCACTGGACGGTCGACGCAGTGTTAATTATATGTTCAAACATTTTAACTTATCTAACCCAAGTTCATACCTACATAATTACTGATAAGGTATAAAACCATTATAAAACAAAAACTAACCGTGGATTGTATTTAGTTTGTTGTCAACTTGTTTCGAGGGAGTTGTATTTTACAATAAATACAAAAAAACTACAAAATGGGAGATCTTGAGGTTTCTATTTTTTTGTGTATTTTGAAAAAAGTTATGTAATGTAGTAGTATAATATATGCTTATAATTTTTTGGTAAGTTTTTAGTAAAAAAATCCTCAGTTAAAACGTGAAACGAACACCTTTGCCCTATCTTTCTCAAATTTTCTTGTTCAGATTCAGAATGTGTGGGTATAGATAATTATTTGAGTTTCAACTATAATTGAGTTTTGTTTTTTTTTCTGAATATAGGAGATGCCGGAACCCCACGCTGCATTTAAAAACTGTGGAAAGAAGGAGGGACTAGAAGTATGGAGAATTGAGGTGAATATAACTTTTATTTTAAATAGGCACCCAAATTAATATTTTTAGTTTTCATACCTTTCTAGCTGACCCGGCAAACTTCGTACCGTCAAGTCTGGCGACTTTGCCAAGGGTTACTAACTTTGCCACCAGCAGAGTTCATAAGGTAATCCTTTCATACCACCGACAACGTATATTTTTTAGTGTTGTGCCTACTTTTAGTAGAAAATATGGTTATTAATTGGCAAAATTATTATGAATGAGACAACACCACGGCAACCATTTTCTTACCATTTCAGTTCCAAATTCGTCACTCACATAATCATAAGGGTCGTTCTCGCGTTTCGTGCAAATCGGTATTATATGCAATTTACCAAAAACCTTGTGATGTTTTAGAGTAACTGTTAATGCAATGTTATTAGATAGGGTCTAAGGTATATTTATCACCATAAAGCAAATGGTAAAAGGTGTTAGTTTTCTGTATATGTGTAATAAATACCCCCTTTTTTCATTCATCTCTACATGAAACTCGTGAAGGTATAACTTTAGCTTTAAATTTGACCTCAAAAAATTTGCAATAGAATCCTCGTTGTTTCTCCAATCAACAACTAATTAAGTTAAGATTTTATTCATATAATATTAGCATCTGGATACTAACAAGTAAAATTTTACAGCCATATAAGTCTATGGTTCCAACAATTTCTTCATTACCGCCGCGAGAAAGAGATTATCTATATTTCGGTATATAGAGACGATGTATAGCGGCTACCGTCGGTAAAATATATCGTTCGTGGCTCAGTTGGACTCTTGCTACCGCAGGGTACGCCCTTGTGTCACTATTGGCGAACTTTCGTAGATTCTCTAGTGTCGAAAAGGGGTGTGGTCCGAGTTTTAATTCATCGCCATCCAGCGATTTATACAGTAAGTACCAAGTGTAATACGTTGTAATTATACCTATTATATGTGTTTTTAAGTTGCCTTGCACGTGGCTCATTCTGGAAATTGAAGGTCAGATATC
Source organism: Pammene fasciana (assembly GCA_911728535.1). Taxonomy (NCBI): domain Eukaryota; kingdom Metazoa; phylum Arthropoda; class Insecta; order Lepidoptera; family Tortricidae; genus Pammene; species Pammene fasciana. Next base: position 6,486,630 of record OU452299.1, read on the forward strand.
AATCGACTTAGGCAGCCAAAACTACTAAAACTTCATTCATATCTGTTTCATTCACTTCTTTTCCTTCCAATTTTAGAAGGGAAGGTAATGAATGAATTAAGAAGGTAATGATAATTATGTTCGAGGTTATACATTCAAAGAAATTAACGAAAATGAAGGCATCGACAAAAGAATCTTCTGATGTTAAAAAATTTAATAAAGAGGTGCCAGGTCTGGATTCATAGTCTGAAAACGACATACCTGGTGAAATACCGAAGTTTGATGAAACAAATACAGAAAAGCTACCTACTCGTATACTCAACGACAAAACTTATGATCAGAATCAGGACTCCCCGACCATTCGAAACATTATTAATATAGATGATGCTGCACTCCTCGACCAAATTGATGACCAGACTTTTTTGGAGACAAGCAAAATAGATTCACCTAATACAACCATAAATGCCATACCCATACCATAAATACCAGAACCCATAAATAAAACGGCAGAATATCTCCTTATGTCACAATATTGCCAAACGTTAAATTTGATTGGCAGAACTCTAAATTTTGTCTAAAACCTAGAGCTTCAATCCGGTCAACACGAGTTCAAAAAATGTATATCTGGTACTACTGAGCAGGAAATTTTCACAACGGATACTAAAAATGATACTATACTTTACTTACTTACTTCCTGCAGTGGCGCAGCGACCCAAAGTGGATCTTGGCCTCCGACACTAAAGATCGCCAGGCTTCTCTGTTCACAGCCGTCTCTGTCCAGTCAAAGGCGCCCAGCGCGGTGAGGTCCTTCAGCTCCTCATCTTTCCAGCGGTACCTAGGACGCCCAGATGGTCTTCGACAAGTCGGCTGGCCAGAGTATGCTCTCCAGACAGCACGATCTTCACCCATACGAACTACGTGTCTGAACCATCGGAGTCTGGCGGCTTTTGTTTCCCCAATGATGTTCAGCTCGGACACCAGATCTTCAATTTCCTGGTTCTAACGGTGTTTCCAGGTTCCATCCTCTCTGCGAATGGGTCCCAGTATTTTGTGGTAGATTCTTCGCTCAGCCACCAGCAGTGCCTGTTCTTCTTTTTGAGTTAGTGTCCAGGCTTCACGTCCTTATGTCAATATTGGCCTTATAATGGTTTTGTATAAGCGCAGTTTCGTCTTTCTGATCATTAGCTTGGACACCAACACTTTGTGTAGAGCAGCTGCGCAACAAAGAGCGCTCTGGGTCTGGACCTGTATCTCGTCTTCCCTCTGGTTAGTATCAGTAACGATGCATCCAAGATACTTAAACCTATCCACCCCCTTGTACGAGGTATATCCTACCGTGAGAAGTTTCCTACGAATCTTTGTGTTTCTGTATCTCTTCATATAAAGGTATTCAGTTTTTTCGTGGTTAATTCGTAGGCCAACCTTTACAGCTTCTTCCTCTAGTTTCTGGGCGGACCTGCAGACGCTTGCTTCGGTTTCTCCCATATAAGTGCCAGATCGCCAGCATACCCTACAATCCGATGTCTCCCATTTAACTCTACTCCGCCATCAGGAACAGTGGCCTTCTTAATGATATATTCAAGCGCCAAGTTAAATAAGCTAAGGGAGAGCGCATCTCCTTGTTTGAGCCTATTTTTAGCTTTAGGCTTTTCTGAAATCCACAAAGAGGACATTACAGCTCTGGGCACATTCCCACTTCCGACCAGATATGCTGAATTATGTGGAACACTCTTTCCCGTTAGGGCTGGAAATATGGAGGTACGGCTTAATACTTCCATACTTCACTTGGCAGTCAGTCAATGCCAGGAGCTTTGTTATTTTTTAGCCTCATGATCGCCTTGGTGACTTCATCAAAATATGGTGGGGGCACTGGTTCGTAATTGCTTTCTGCTGCTATGGAAGTGTTCTGACTTAACGGGCAGTTGAGAAGGTCACTAAAATAATTCCTCCACAGGTGTTTCTGCTTCTCTGGGTCAAATGTAAGGTTACCCTCATTATCTATTAGGGCCTGCGTTTTAGGTTGACAACCCTTCCTTGTCACCCTTACCTCACGATAAAAGAGTCCAGTCTCAGATGCTATTATGAATATTTCCATACTTGATACCAAATCGTCTAGGTGTTTCCGTTTCGCCTGCCTTATGGTGTTTTTACAATTTTGGCGCATCGTCGCATATTTAGCAACCCATATGGTGTCTTGGTCCGCTAGTATCTTAAGATGCCTTCTCTCTTCCACTGCCTTTTCACATTCTGGGGTATTTTAATCGATCGAGTCAATTGCGCCCTCTATCCGAAAGCCTCCTAAAGTTACCGAAAATGTAAGAGGAAATGTCACCTGCACTGCTACTCCATCTAGTAGCTACTAGTGTACTACTAGTACGCAGGCCAAGTCAGCTTGATTGTCCGTGCGCAGTGCTTTAGACACTCACTCTTAATGTTAATTTTTTTTAAAATGGTTTTTTTTCAATAAATACAGCTTTTATGTTTGATTTCATGAGTTTGTTTCATTACATTCTATTGGAAAAATTACCATCCCATGGAATTTTCATTTCTTTCCTTTTTGAATCATTACCATCTCAGCATATTTCATTACCAGCGCGTAGTTCATTACCAGAAGTCTTATTAAATAGAAAATAATAAGGTTATGACGGTGCCTTTCCCATAAAAATGTTAATCAATGAATCCACTCTTCATAAACACCAAAAAAGTTACCAAAAAAGATAAAAATTACAAATCAAGAGAATATCACCGATTTGCACGAAACGCGAGAACGACCCATAAAAGTTAGTGCTCAAGAACTTTAAAAAGTTTAGAGTATAAACATCGCATCCAGGTACGTACATTTTAGATATTATGTTATTTAAATGGTAAGGAATGAATTGATTACCTTATAAATGCCGTAGTGTTTGAATTGAGTCCCATAATTGTTTTGGCAAAGTTACCAGACCACGCCGACTAATATGGGAGGGCATCTTTGCCATGTTTTGTAGCGGCCTAGGATTGGTACACAAGCATAAAATTTAAATTACATTTTTCATAAGATAGATACTTTTTAGGGTTCCGTAGCCCTTATAGATTCGTCATGTCTGTCTGTCCGTCCGTATGTCACAGCCATTTTACTCGGAAACTATAAGACGTATCATTATCAAATTTTTACATAAAGTGTATTGTGTGTGCAGCTACTTAGTTTTGTAGAGAAATTACTAAAAAAATATTTTTAGGGGGGCACTCCATATGTGTAAGTAATTATCAAAAAAAATTTTTTTGACAAATATCAACATGATGCACATCAATCGATAGGTCTCTAAAAATAACAATGTTCAAACAACTGAGGTTTCTTTGAACATTTTTTGATTAAGTGGATATTTTCAGAAATAATCGCTCCGAAAGTCATACAAATTTTGTCCCCTCCCCCTGTAACTTTTGAACCGTAAGTCCAAAAATTATGAAAAAAATCAAGAAGATACACCTTTTAATATTCTTTCAACCAAAATTATTTTGAGTATTATCGGTATAGGCGTTTTGAGTTATCTCCAAAAAACTACAAACTTAGGAAGATACGACCTTGCGATAATAATTTATTCGATATGGTCTAAGAGCTGGCCACGTCAGATGTGACACAATAATGAGAGTTTTGTAACCAGTCCAATCAGATTGCATAACAATCCCTATTGCTAGATCCGGGCATCTGCCAGCTTTTAATGGGTGGAGCACAGAGTGACAGACCAACAAAGTTTTTAAGTTGGAAAAAAGTTATACCGAAACAGGTAAAAACTGCTGAAGTTGTATCATTTATAGAGAACAGGGCCTATATTTTAATATTAGAATCACAATTATTTGTGATTGGTGTTGTAAGTCGGAAGCGACTTGCATCCAGCTTCTTCCGGCGACCTTTATAAGGTCGTCTGTCCATCTTGTGAGTGGACCTCCTACGCTGCGCTTGCTAGTCCGTGGTCTCCACTCGAGCACTTTTCGACCCCATCTGCCATCTGCATCTCAAAGCTCAAAGTCGCTCAACGAGCTATGGAGAGGGCTATGCTCGGAGTTTCTCTACGTGATCGAATCAGAAATGAGGAGATCCGTAGACGAACTAATGTTACCGACATAGCCCACAGGATTAGCAAGCTGAAGTGGCAATGAGCAGGCCACATCCGAGTATATAATCTGTAGAACAGAAATAAAAATAAATTGGGATATGGAAGAGCGGTGCCTCCTAGCACAGGTTATTTAGTAAATAACTTACAAGGAGACGCCGGTTAATATATGATTTGTACTGGTTGTTAAGCAAATAAAGAATTTTGTTTTTTTTTATTTGAGTTTTTTACATTGCACGCAGTGATTTTTTTTAAATATAATTTATTAATACTACTTTTTATTTATCGTGATGTTTTAGGTGTTTTTTTACACAATAAAGTTTATTCATACATACATACATTATGTGTGTTGTGGGTAACTTTGTGATAAGCACACAAATAAATGTCCTGACCCGATTCGAACCCGGGACCTCCTGCTTCATAGGCTGGGTCACTACCGACTAGGCTAGGAGGCCGTTAGGCTTATACTTTCTTAGTACATTTCTATACGAAGCGGCCCTTTTTCATGGAAAAAATTGTAAAGCAGAATGTTCGTGAGAATGAGTTCAAAACAAATTTGAACTCATTCTCACGAACACTAATGTTATTTCGTTAATGAGTATCGATAACGCAGTTAATTATATCGGAAACTCATTACACTCATTTATTAATCATACAAATGTTTTAGTTGACATTTTAATCATAATCTAAACAAAAAGGTAAATGTCGATTTCGTTTCAAGGCCACTAAAAGAATGAGGAAAGCAACGCGTATAATTATAGCACTTAAGGCCATTCCTCGATTCGGACAAGCCACGCCCAACCGTAAGAGCCACGTTTATGGCTCCCGTGCACGAAAGAAAGAGATGCAGCGCTCTTAAGGATCACACTTTTTCGCCAAACTACGATAAATAAGCGAATCTATAAAGTTTTATCTAATTTTGCTTCTGTGACATTTTAGATAATACCATATTTTTTACTTAGTTATATTGATTAATCTCTCATAGTTTTCGTAAGCTAAGAAAAATAAGGGGGAAAAGGACCCAACTACAGATTTTTTTTCTATCGAGCCAACTTTCAGGTATCGTGTTTCGGCTTGTGTACATATAGTCTAATAATATATATTCGAAAATAAATTCAGTCCTTTTTCCCGTTTAGTCAATAGAGCGTTTGAAAAACCTATAATTTTTCAAAGTAACCCCTTAATGATTAAAAAAAAATTAGATCACTGGCTTTTTGGATATGTGTAATGTATACAGTTTGTAGTAAAAGGTCCCAAAACGTACCAAAAAAATACAGTTATTATTTATTTAATGCAGGAGATTTCACAGAAACATACATAATATAAATTAGGGTAAATCGCCAGTAATTGACCACCGTTCAGGTACTAGTCAACTCATACTAAAAATGAACTCTAAATCACATATCAACAGAATTCATTTTAGTTTAAGGTTTTAATTAGGTACTTGCGAGCCTTCAATAGCAGGCCAATTTATATCAAAATGAATTCTATTTGAAGGTGAATAGAGTCCTTTTTTAGTATTAGGTGGCCAGTAATTGAACGGTGGCCAGTTACTTTTATCTTTATAGAGCCAGACCACATTAACACTACCGGGCTATATGGCAATTTATGTGAATTTGTTTAAAGGCTCACAATAGTAAGCGACTAGTCACCTGCGATTTTTAATAGATTGCGGTTATTGATCCATCGATTAATTTCGTTGCTCCTATCTAGACGGTAACGTCTCGAAGTCGCGCGCTAGTTTAGTGACAAAATTGCGCCGATTGTAGAGGCCATAAGACAGCTCTGGCTCTGACAGCTCAAACAAATTGACAGAAGTATTGCCATATAACCCGGTAGTGTTAATGTGGTCCAGCTATAGGAACACTTGTTCTTTTCAGAATTTCCAGCCAGTCCCCGTTCCATTGAGTAATCACGGGAAATTCTTCAGCGGCGATTCTTACATTGTGTTAAAGGTATATCTTATGTTTCTTTATAAATCATTGATAAAATGTACTAACAAATAATATACAGTGTGTAAATCTAGTACGGGAGATAAATTAAACCAGGCATAGAACTCATTAGTGTACATAATCATTAATTAAGATGTTTTTTTAAGTTACACTTAACGGTGACTCAATAATTAATTTATATTGATTTTATGTTTACAAATATATTGACACTAGATTTCTATTTATTACAGACCTCAGGCATCCCGGCGTCCCTGAACTACGACGTGCACTTCTGGCTGGGCAGTGAAAGCTCGCAGGATGAAAAGGGGGCCGCCGCCATCTTGTCTGTCAATTTGGACGAAGTCAGATTCAATGGAGCCGCGGTCCAACATAGGGAGATGCAACACTATGAGAGCCAGACGTTTTTGGACTATTTTAAACCTAGTAAGTAAGGTTTAAGAGGAAAAGACGGACATGTAGTACATAGGGAGAAAGAAGGAGATATTTAAAAACAAACAGTTCAACTTATCGAGGTTCTACTTAATTTATTTAACACTTTCGCAACCTCGTAGCGCTACGCCCTACGCTCGTAGCGTGTAGCCAGGTATTCCTCGTATGTAGCGCGTAGTAGCTACAAACAGAGAACCCGACTGTCGGGTTCTCGGTGCTGAATGTGTCAGATGGTTTTACAAGTGAGAATTGGGTTCTACTTGACACTATGGTAAGCCCAGTTGCCCATTCATTATTAAATATATTTTTGGCCCTACCATCACACTGCTGCAGTTTCCGCACGCGGTGATGATGTGCGAGCGAGATAGCGTCCTGTATACCTATGTATAATAATGTATACGCTGTCCCATTCACCCAATACGGTTGCGGTCCCAGTGTAATAAGTTGATAACCGCGTAACTACAACCAAATAGCCGATACACAAATAGATTGTCTTGATTACATCGTAAAATACCTACTTACTGGAAACTCGAGTACATCAGTGAAAGTGTTCAATCCACCTAAGCAAGTATTTCGGCCTCTCGGTCACGTGGTTCCGTGGTGTAGTGGTTATCACATCTGCTTTACACGCAGAAGGCCGCCAGTTCGATCCTGGCCGGAATCATATATTTTTAACCGACTTGGAAAAAAGAGAAGTTGATATGTTCGGATGTTTATATCTTTTTGCCGTATATTTTTACAAGTTTAATATAAGTACCTATGTAGTACTAACTTTTGATAAGGTTAAAATAAGTAAGTAATTAGTACCATTTTTTCTATCGATTTGTATAATTCAAAATTTTGATATTGCTTAAAAAGCTCTTAAAAAGATTGTTGATTTTGTCGTGCTCCTTAAAGTTTTTTAAATATATTTTTTTGTAAATGACATGATTTTGCCACTTACAACAAAAAACTGAAAAGGTTATGACACATTTTTTAAATGTAAATGTTGTAAGGGACAACGAACAGAGTTGTAAGGAATTTATGTTCTGGTATACTCGTTCAGAAAAATCCAGAGCTGTAAGGGATTAACGTCTTATCTATTGTGTTCGGACTGCCACCGCACGTGCCATGATGAAAAAAATGGTTTGGTTACACGTAAGCGTTGAATGAATTTCTACTATATAGACCACGCAATAAGATTCAATATGAACTAATACAAAAAAGCCCTAAGTTCTTTACGGTTGCATCCAGCGCAGGCGACTCAAACGCTCGGGGACCAGCGTAACTTGAAATCGAGATCCCAAATAGATATGCGTAATGCGGAGAGCGCCCTTGCACAGGTACTACGAGCGCCCGGCTAGTCAGCTCTTAGGAGGCCAATGGAATGTTTCTTACCTCGCAGGTAAAAACAGGGTCGGATTCTGATTGAAACATTTGAATTGATATACGCTTTACTTTTCTTTATTAAGAAAATAATAAACATGATTTAAATAAAATATTGGGTAAATATAATTACAATAATAATAAGTCAACTATTAAAACATTTCGTGGCAACGCGACTCCAGTTTTAGTTTTATTCTTAGATTAAGCATTTGTCTAATTTTAAATAACGTTAATGTTTCATTAGGCTTTAATGCAGCACAATATTTTTATTATTAGACTTTCGTTATGAATGATGATTTGTGACAAATTAGACAAATGCTTAATCTAAGAATAAAACTAAAACTGGAGCAGCGTTGCCACGAAATGTTTTAATAGTTGACTTATTATTATTGTAATTATATTTACCCAATGTTTTATTTAAATCATGTTTATTATTTTCTTAATAAAGAAAAGTAAAGCGTATATCAATTCAAATGTTTCAATCAGAATCCGACCCTGTTTTTACCTGCGAGGTAAGAAACATTCCATTGGCCTCCTAAGAGCTGACTAGCCGGGCGCTCGTAGTACCTGTGCAAGGGCGCTCTCCGCATTACGCATATCTATTTGGGATCTCGATTTCAAGTTACGCTGGTCCCCGAGCGTTTGAGTCGCCTGCGCTGGATGCAACCGTAAAGAACTTAGGGCTTTTTTGTATTAGTTCATATTGAATCTTATTGCGTGGTCTATATAGTAGAAATTCATTCAACGCTTACGTGTAACCAAACCATTTTTTTCATCATGGCACGTGCGGTGGCAGTCCGAACACAATAGATAAGACGTTAATCCCTTACAGCTCTGGATTTTTCTGAACGAGTATATGTATGGCAAAAGGGTCACAATTTTTTAAATTGAATATATGTATCAGTTTTTATTTGCAAAAGAAAAGACATATTTTTTATCAAAAATGACACAAATTCCTGCCCATTTATACACTTTTATTTAGCTTGACTCCGTATATGTATGTGCTTCAAATATTCTTAACTTTCAACCACTTACCGGTGTCTGATTGAGCTGGGTATACTTCCGTAATTTACATGAGTATGCTATCTATTGTCAGCAATAAAAGTGTGTACCAAAAAATATTTTTAGTGAGTTACTTGTCTGTAGCCATACGACAACTAACTCACTAAAAATATTTTTTGGTGTCACTGGATATATTTAGGCATTATGACTCTCTCGTAGTAGTGGAAAGCAGATGATCAGGAATATCCAGTGAGTGCTGCGAGTTCCAGATGGGACAGTGCCGCTGCCAAGTTCGTTACTCTTTTAGCACCACCCAGGGATCACGTGTAGGGTTGTCTAAGTTGTTTCCTACGGACGCAGAGTAACATTGGTCCCCATGATTGTTTTTCAGTGATACGCTACTTGGACGGAGGACACGCATCAGGGTTCAGTAAAGTGACCACAAATGAGGGTTCGGAGCGGCGCCTGTTTCAGATCAAAGGCAAGAAGAATGTGCGCGTTACGCAGGTAACTCCATACAGGCGCTACTTTGCTATTAGAAAAGAAGATCGATTTTAAATTAATAGACATAAAGGAATAGTAGAAAAATCCACTGGCTCAGGAGAGACTCGAACTCGCAACTCGGGGAAACATGCCCATCGCTCTGACCAACTGAGCTACTGAGACTTACCCGATAGCTGCAAATTTCTCCACCATATCCTTTATTTTCCTTTATTTCTAAACATTGTGGTATCTTTAGCAGACGTTCTGCTTAATACAACAATAAATCGTCAATTTTGTTAGGGAAATCGGCCCAGATGATTCAGGACCGGTTAGAAAAATTTACATAGTTTCTAGATCAAGTGGTAAAAGGACCGTGAAACCTGTTATTGGGGAAATTGGAAAATCATGCATTTAAATTATGAATCTGAGATGTCGAATAGTTATTACAGAAAATCGTCTCAAATATATATGCGACCATATTTTGGTAGGCCTAGAATTGTCGTCTTTTTTTGGAATTAGAATTTTGGTTGCGCGAAAAAAAATGCCTGTTTTGCTTCATGCGGCACATTTTTCGCCAAAAAATGCCTAGCCCTTTTCAACGCCGTTCATTTAGGTACTTAATAGGTATATTATGCATAGGTACAATATTTGAACCATAACTTGAACAGCAAATATTGCACGAAGTATGTTAAAAATGCCACTGTAGCAGCCAGCTAGCCCTTACACTTGCTTGATAGGGTTGAGTGCGTTGAGATGAATAAGTAGACGAGTCCAAGTTACACTGGTTTATTATCGATGTTAATCGTACGCAAGTTAGATATGCACTGACATTTGGTTACTTATAATATAGCGTTGAAACGCGGGCTAAAGTAGGCCGCGACGTAAACAGAAAAATGTACAGTAGTGAGACTGTACACTTATGATTTTTCTTAACTTTTAAAATAAAGTTAAAAACAGAGTAGTGGCCCTAAAGACGAAAGACCCCCAGAAAATGAACTATGGACCTAAAAATCACAAATTTTTCAGGTGGAAGCTCACGTCTCCAAGATGAACGTTGGCGACTGCTTCATCCTGGACAAAGGGCATGACGTGTTCGTGTATGTGGGGGCGGAAGCCAAGAGTGTGGAACGGCATACGGCCATCAGGGCCGCCAATCAGATCCGGGACCAGGATCATAAGGGGAGGGGCGTTGTGCAGATCATTGGTACGTAATTTTTCAGGGGTTTTCAATGTTTAGAGTAAAATCGGTCGTCATGCAGATCATGAAAATATACTTTCATTGCTTAAGTTAGTTCTCGCTAAAGATTCTCAAAAAGCTGACGACAACGACAATGTGACCAATGGCCGCACCTGGCTCGATTTTTCTGTTAGGGGGTAATTTTCATAATAAAAAAAACCGGCCAAGAGCATGTCGGGCCATGCTCAGGGTAGGGTTCCGTAAACTGAGACCATTAATTCAAAGGGTCGTTTCTTACGGGAAATTTGGCGGCGCTTACGTCATTTTTACTTACGTCCTTTCACTATGGGTTTTTGAATGATAACTCAAAAACGGCTAAACCGATTTATTTCAATATAGTTTTCCTTGAAGGTACTCATTAGGTCTCAGTTTCATGATTTTTTTCAAAATTTTAGGACCCACGATTCAAAAGTTAGACGGGGGGACGCCCTGTTTTAAACTTTCGGAGCTATTATTTCCGAGAGTATTAGTTTTATCCAAAAACTGTTTTAAAAGACCCTAATTATTTTTAAAAGACCTATCCAACGATACCCCACACAACTTGGTTGGAACGAAAAAAAATATTTCGCCCCCCACTTCACGTGTAGGGGAGGTACCCTAACAAAATATATTTTTCGCGTTTTTATTCTACCGTTTTGTCGGCTTGGTTAATGCACATATTCAAACCAAATTTCAGCTTTCTAGTGCTAACGGTCACTGAGCTAGACCGCGGACGGACGGACGGACGGACATGGCGAAACTATAAGGGTTCCGTTTTTGCCATTTTGGCTACGGAACCCTAAAAAAGGAGTTTATAACTCTCCTAAAACACTCGCGTATGGTCGTTTTTACTCGTGTTATTAGCCATTTTTATTATAATTTTAATCATAAATCATGCTTAGAAGAGTTTATTAATGCGTGTTAATCTTCTTACTTGAACTACTATACAGTCTGTGAGCTCTAAAAAGAACCTTCGAGTTTTAGAAAGAGACGTCGGGTATCAATCAACAGTACACATGAAAAAGCAGAACAGCAATATTACCTTCGTGTGTCATCGCCGATTCCCGAAGGTTCTTCTTAAAGCTCACGGACTGTAGAGTAGGTTGAAAAGTCCCCAGCCCAAGACACAAAGCAAAAATAAGAAAAAAATATAAAAATAAATAATTATTTTTCTTTCTTTTGCTTTGTGTCTTGAGCTGGGAGCTTTTCAATCCGCTCTCGTAGAGTACTAATTCAGTTCTGCTGTTTCAGATGCTAGCTCCAATGACGAGGAGCTGAACGCCTTCTTCACAGCCCTGGGTTCAGGAGACAAGAACTCCGTCCCCCCGGCCTCAGATGGAGGGGATGACGGGGTATGTGTATTCAAACTGCCCTGTAATACTAAATGGCGATTTGTTCCCGCATGTAACATTTTCTCCGCGAATTGTAGTGCATTAGATGGCGCTATTGCGTTTGCCAGAATTTCGGGAACCAGAAAGTCCAGGAGGTTCGGGAGGCCAGACAGGTTAATGGTCCTTGGTACCCGAGGTTTGTGTAGGTAGTTATTATCACATTGTGCAACCTAGAAGGTAAATTTCGCAACTTTGGAAACTTCTCCTCGGTGCATTGATAATTCGGTACTTTCTGAGTACAACCTCCTTTTAAATAGAAATAAAAATAGTTGTTATATTCTATGTCTATGTTTTTACTTAGACATACGAAACTGGAGCCACAAGGGAAGTGAAACTCCTGGAAATCTCTGACGCATCTGGAGAGATGAAGACCACGGAAATAAAGCCGATTAAGGGGAAAGAACAGCTTAAAACCGATGTAAGTTATTCAAAATTATATTAAAATATTTAAAAAAGAGAAAGACGATCATTGTTGTAAAAACATAAAAAAATGAGTTTTTCTTTATGTTTGTAAGTTTTTTTTCGGTGCTATTTTTACTCATGGAAAATTTAATACTTTCACTTTTGAAAAAAAAAAGATATCCGAGAGCATTCTCACCTATAGTCTGGCAAACCAAAAAGCGCAGTAACAGTCAGAGTAACATGCTATACCCATCCCTTTTTTAGTAGTGAAAGTACTAGCATTAGACAAAGACAGTATGATTCTCCCTGTCTATGCTTGAAGTGGAACAAACTCTGGCCAAACTATAGCATCCAAGATGCAGACCTATTTCTAATGAGAAATAGGCTTATTTTTGGGATTTATTACGATAAAGCAGTACGTTACGGCTCTTTTGAGTGATATATATAAATTACACAAAGCTTTCTCCTTGTTTTGCTTGTTTTAGAATAATATTAATAAAAAGCACTGTTTTGGATACCTATTTCAGGAGTGTTACATCCTGGATGCGTACACCAGCGGAGTCTTCGTGTGGGTTGGAAAGAAATCAAACAAGAAGGTATTTTTTTAAATAATTATTTAAAAAATACAATGTGTAATAAAATAAACATGCTGGTGATCCTTTTAGGGGCATAATTAGTGTCGTATTCTATGTATGAAAAAGTAAAAAAAAAACTCGCAAAAACCAAATTTGGTAATGTATTGAAAGTTAGCTGGATGGGACCGTGTCCCTAAAAAAAAGTTTTTTTCGTGTCTAAAATACATTTTTTCTAGTTTTTCTTACTCGCAATACGATATCAATTATTAAAAGGATCACAAGTATTTTGTTACACCCGGTGTACGCCCGTAGTTCTTAATCCCTGTCTCATTTGATGGAAAATGAAGACCAAACCTAAGATGTAGCTCACTGACTCAATAATATCTCATTCACTCTTGTTTTAAAGCTTACCCGAATCGTATTTTATATTTCAGGATACTTAATTTTACAAAGATTATTTGGAAATTATGCGATTAATACCAAAATGTAAATAGCAGTCACCGAATTTGCAAAAGGACATTTTCGTAACACGTTTTTTTTGTGATTTAGGAAAAGATGGAGGCCATGAGCAGAGCCCAGGAATATCTGAAGAAAAACAACTGCCCTGTTTGGGTAAGTGTTTTAACATTATACAGGGTATTTTTTACGCTTAGCCATATTTTGCGAGGACAAACTGAGCAACTTTTACGATGTGACAAACCACAGAATCTCTAAAAAAATGCTCTCCTAAAAAAACATTGAAATCCGAACAGCCGAAATGTATGAAACATACAGGATATCTGCGAGTTTTTAACGTAATTTTTTGTTGTTTTTTTTTTTTCAGATCCACGTGTCTAAAGTACCCGAAGGAGGAGAGCCTGCACCTTTTAAGTTATTTTTCCCTGAATGGGCTTAAATGCCTCAAAACATGACAATATAACTATTGCCAAAGTGCACAAAGTATTTTCTAGATATGAGTTTTACTTGCTATTTTAAGTTTGGTATTATGTCAGTTTTTTTTATAATTTTAAAGTAGAAATTTATTATAATGCTCACTTGCTAAAATGCCAAAGATTTGTATTGTATTTTATGAAGTATTTTGATATTTCTGAATAATGTTTGTAATATCACCTATAATTCATCATCATCATCATCATCATCATCTCAGCCATAAGACGTCCAGTGTTGAACATAGGCGTCCCCTTTGAAGGGTGCCACGCTTGGCACTCTTGGCAGGCGGGTTGGCGCGCGAAGTTTTTTTTGTTTTGTTTTGTTCACCTATAATTGTAACAAGAAAAATAAATATGTAATGGAATAATATAAGAATTTATTTAATTAATGTTACCCAAAGTGTAAATGAATATATTTACAAAAAAAATAAATAAAAAAAAACATAATACAATATACTTCGTTTATTTTTAATTAACCCTCCAAAAATGGCTCTCAAACTTATATAATTCATTTATTTCCCTACGTTACAAGTTCATCTTTGAGTCACTGGCTTATAGTATGCGAACCAAATTTCAACTCAATAGGGAATATTACGCAAAACTCTGCGTAGGGGGCGGCACTAGCACAAAAGAAGGGCCTACCGCGAAACACGAAAATAAAAATTTCGTTACCTGGTTCTCTGTCACTCTTATGTATTCGAGCGATAGTGAGGGAAATGTCATAATTTCGATTTTCTCGTTTCACAATAGGCCCTCTTTAAACAAACCGCCTTGGTGCAAAAATGACATATTTATTCGTTATAAATTATCTATGAAAACTTGTAAAAACTGTTTAAGGCCTAGTATGTATTAAAAGCTCTATGGTTTACCGATGTGCTAGTGCTGCACTCTGGCAGCATAACATTGCAGTAGGTAATATCCCTTATTGTGGCCCAGTATCTTCGCAGAAAATCGGCTGTGACAGACGGACAAACATCTGGAGTGATCCATCACTAGGGTAATATAAGCTAATTATGCAATTATAAAATGCTAGTAAACATGTAAACAAGTGATATGTGAGTGCGTTCACTTAACGGTTCCTAGTAATATTTACGTGCGATTAAATATCGATTAATTACTGTTTTGTTTTTTCCTTATATTAAAAAAATAGCAAGAAATATATAAAAAGCTAAATGAGAATGAGGTTTGGCAATGTAGATTCCGCGTTATTATTTTTTAATATTATTAGTGCATACAAAATAATTTCTAAAAAAATCCCTAATATATAGTCTGGAAAACCAAAAAGCGCAGTAACAGTCAGAGTAACATACTATACCCATCCCGTTTTTAGTAGTGAGAGTACTACTTGAAGTGAAACAAACTCTGTCCAAACTATACTAAGTTAATTAGTTAAATGTTTAACCATAATGCATCGAAATTCCTTTTTTTTTCACAGTGTACGCGTTCATAAAGTACTTTTATAAGTACATTTATTAAATAAAACTAACAACTTTTGACAACATATTTTTATTGGTTGGTTAAAAAACATAACATAATTATACAAACAGTTTGTTTTCCTCGAATAACATAATAATGTCCAATAATAATGATATCATTTTCGTAGTAATCAGAACTTCGAGTTCAAGTTGATAACACGGCCGCTAAACACTTACGCCATGTCGCTACTGATTGACACAGTAAACTATTATTGAGCAGTAGCCTAAGTCGATTATCACACACACGCAAGCGCATGCGACGACGGCGTGCAAGCGTACCAGGGGGGTCATTTTTGAGATTCGAGCACTCGAAAGTAACATTTACAACTTAGAATAAAACGATGAAATTGTAAAAATAACAGCGATAGGGATTTAAAATCGTGAATATTTAAACTATTAATTTCATGCGAAAAAAATTCCGGTAAGCTTTTGTGTGCGATTTTTCGAACTTAAACTTTTTGAATTCGGACGCTCGAAAGTCAAAAATTGACCCCCCGCGCTATACACATGCAGAGCGCTAACTTGCTTGCGGATCGGCGCAGTGTGAAAGGTAACCCTATCATTTCAACTTCTATAAACGAATCGAGTCCAACTAATTTTCTACTGTAAAAGATAAAAAAGTATTGGATGAAATAGTATTTTGTGCAACAGTTACATACCTAATAAGGGTTCTTAACATTCGAGGGCCGAAGTTACAAAATGAGGCGAAGCCGAATTTTGTAAAAACAGACCCGAGAATTTTAAGACCTAATTATGTACCGAAGCACACAATAGTTTTTCTATGAGTGCTTCAGCAAGGCGGTAAGAAGTGAGTACGACGAATACCGTGCAAAACCTGCTGCTTCTGTATAATTGAGTAACTTCGATTTCCCGGTGAATTGTGCCGGCGGCGCCCGCCCGACACGCGGGGCGGGGCCCGGCAACAGTGTCACAATATTGTATGGAAATCCTTTCTGTCATAGTTATGGATGCTACAATATGCGACCATAAAAGCTCTATCGAAAAGTATGCGCTAGTAGTTCCGCCAACACAATCTCAATTCAAGTATTACAGTCGCCGAGTATAAAAAGAATAATTTGGCAATTCAATTTGGCAAATTTAACATGACTGCAGAGTGCACCGCTATTTAGGAGATTTTTCCATTTAGTTATTTCATTCTGATTAAGATTTTTTCCTCAGAATATATTTTTGTTAGTTACTTTAAGTATATCAAGTTAATAAAATTGAACTAATGGTTTAGTTTTATTTCGTTTGTATCAGGTTTTATTCTTATAATTTTAGTTCTAATTTTAGCATTGTTGGTAAGTAATCTTAAAAAATATATACTACACTAAATTAATTTTAAATATACCACAAATAATGCCGAGGATAATCAGAGGTTGTCATACTGCTATGAAACCTCACCGTGCCGTCAACACCGGTTCAAGAAGTCAACTGCCACTTATATAAGATCAGTCGCCCGCGCACCTCCAAGGCGCATGCGCGATTTTAAACCCAGTTCTAACGGATCTACAATGTAAGTACTTGTTTACTTTTTTCTGGCTTAAAATCCTTCCAAATTGATATTTTAAATGACAAAATAGTTATTAAACGTAAATGTTCGGTATATTTTTCATTTGGATAATGTTCGGTAACAAACAAAAATGGTGACTTCATTTCAATTGTTTTTTGAATTTTAGTTTGTTTTTTTAAGCAAAAACTTGCCCTTAAAGGATTTATAAGTGATATGGCGGCAGAGAAGAGTTTTTGTTTCATTATGTGGATAACTATAGATGAAATTGATGACAGTTTAATTTTTTTTATTGTGGGTATTAATTCAAATTATGAATAAAAAACCGTCCAAGAGCATGTCGGGCCATGCTCAGTGTAGGGTTCCGTAAACTGAGACCATTAATTCAAAAGGTCGTGTCTTACGGGAAATTTGGCGGCGCTTACGTCATTTTTACTTACGTCCTTTCACTATGGGTTTTTGAGTGATAACTCAAAAACGGCTCAACCGATTTATTTCAATATAGTTTTCATTGAAGGTACTCATTAGGTCTCAGTTTAATTAATTTTTTCAAAATTTTAGAACTCACGATTCAAAAGTTAGATGGGGGGGGGGACGCCCTGTTTTAAACTTTCGGAGCTATTATTTCCGAAAGTATCAGTTTTATCCAAAAACCGTTCTAAAAAACCCTAATTCTTTTTAAAAGACCTATCCAACGATACCCCACACAACTTGGTTAGAACGAAAAAAAATTTCGCCCCCACTTCACGTGTACGGGAGGTACCCTAACAAAATATATTTTTCGCGTTTTTATTCTACCGTTTTGTCGGCTTGGTTAATGCACATATTCAAACCAAATTTCAGCTTTCTAGTGCTAACGGCCACTGAGCTAGACCGCGGATGGACGGACGGACGGACGGGGGTGAATTTCAACAGGTGCAAAATTTACCTAATTTTGGTGGGATTTTTTATTTTTGTAGTTTATGTCTAAATTATGTATCGATAATACGTAACTAGTCACAATCGATATTGTGTATTAATGGCCCTTCATTATACATAGTAGTTTTAGAGATATTATGATTTTAATAATTTGGTTGCCACCAAAATTGCGTCTACCCACCAAAATTAGATTTACTGGCCACCAAAATTGTATATCCACACCAAAGTTAGATATTTCTGCAAATTAAAAGTAAATTTAACTAGTTATCAACTGAAAATGAATCTAAGACAATTGTATTATCATCCCTTTTAATATATTATAACAACAAAGTACAAAAAACTGAACAATCAAATCAAACAGTAAGTAAAGTATAAAATGCTAATCAACAATGCTTAATCCTTTTTCTTTCATGAAACAACGTAACTCAGTAAGAAATACTACAAGAATACAATTAATTAAATCGTTAGCATCAGTCACAATCGATCAGAATTGCTTACATATTTTTATACTAGCTTTTGCCCGCGACTTCGTCTGAGTGGAATTAGTAACCACTGGAAGGAAACCAAACCAACCCAAGGAATGAATTCTGGATATCAACTATTCTATATCATTCCCCAGAGCTCAAACTATCTCCAGCGTTCAACAAATATTGGTTCCCCATAAAAACTTTCAACCCCATTTTTAATCCCCTAAAGGGTTGATTTTCGGGATATAAACTAACGTATATTATTTCCCGGGGCTCAAACTTTGAGTAGGGATTGCAATCCGGATTTTATCCGAAAAACTATGTACCCAGTTCATCTTAATCGTCGGTTCAGTGATTAATAATTATCGACTTTAAGTACCCCCAGCCAACTTTTTTTCGAATATCTTCAATGTACAGCAAGACTTTCGACCCTCTTCAGCTTTATTCAAGCTTTGTTATATGTTTAGAAGATTTAATTTGTACCAACTTCACTTTAACTTAAATCTGGCGACAGTTGAGATCTTTGACTCTGAGAGTAAACATAAGTTTACTCGCAATCAATACTTACACTACTGACATAATTTTAATTATAGTCTGTATCTTTAGGTATTTAAATAAAAGTAAACAAAATCTACCCTCAAATGGCTCCTTCAGCCAGTTGAGGGTAGATGACAAACATTACATGATCATATAATGTAGGTTAAAGTCAGGTCGTTCAGTGACAGATCCAGGCGCTTTTGTATTTGGTTATATATATTTTTACTGGTAATAGTGGTAAATTGGTAATCAATGCACTTAGTAATGCTGTGAATACAAAATATAAATATATGACAGTAAATACAAAATTACTTAGTTTAGGCTCATAAATATCATGTTTGGTTTCCAAATTACCACCAAAACCACCAAAATTGATGCACCAAAATTAGAACCATTGCATAAAAGTGCATTTTAAAAGTAAACCGTATCATTCACTTCAGTTCCAAGTGAATATTTTAAAAAAGAAACTATAAACATGCTTTAAATACAGTTCACACAAAAACAACTACTTTTCGGTCATTAGTTAGATACACCACCAAAATTGCATTAAAAAGTATTTTAATACACCAAAATTAGATACTTATGCGTTTGCTGGACAGATCTAGTGAGGTACGACACGTGCTTCATCGCTCAGTGCCGGAGTGGAACCGAATTAACAGGTTACTATACATTTGTTAGCCTTGTTGCGTTTCGTTCGACCATAAAATCATTTTCAAAATTTACCACCAAAATTGACTATTTTACCAGGACAACAATGAATGCTTAGTTTAGAGTATGAATTCATGTACTAATCTTCACTTTTATTTTCTTATAATATACGTAGACTAATAACGAGTAAAAGTTTGTGAAGTTTTAGTTAAATCAACGGACGTTATAGTTCTACTATAAAAATTATTCAAGAAAAATGGATTCAGGACACTACACCAAAATTATAATTGCGGCGAAAAAAAATTTTTTTATAAAAATCAATAACTTTTATAACATTTTGCGACTTGGCTTAAGATAATAATTTGTGTAAGGTTTTCAGAAAAAAATATACCATTGTGAAACTATTAGTCCACACTGTCATTATCAGCTCCGCCGTAAAAAAAAATCGTTGAGATATTCACCCACGGACGGACGGACGGACATGGCGAAACTATAAGGGTTCCGTTTTTGCCATTTTGGCTACGGAACCCTAATAAATGGGACAACAATTTCTGTTATATTATACAAAACATACCCTGGAAACTTTTAAAGAGGAATTCGTGATTACGTGTAACTTTGTGCGTTTAAATTGTATTTTTGTATATCTAAATATCGTAGATTTATCACACATCTATTAAACTATGTACCTACATAATTTTTGGTCTCACACTTTATATTTATCCTTCTGTTAGTTTTATTCCAAAATCATTTGTTTTTTGTCCATAATGTTGGACAAAGTTTAACTTAAAACTATTACTCCCTATTTTAGTTCAATCCACCTGGTGGATAATTTGAAATTTGAATCAAGTGTTGAATGTCTGTTTTGAGAACGAAACGAACGTTTGTTGTTTGACATTGAATGCCTGTTTCAATTTAGATGGTCAGTAGGTAACTACCCGGTAATTGTACGATAATTACGATCAAAACGCCCTTAACCTTAGTCTCTCAGACTACTTGTGTATCAGAATGCTAAAGTAACTATTATAATTTAGTTTCAAAACCCACTGATAATAAATGTGAACTTTTTTTTAAAGAACTATCCTATGATACCCCACACGATATATTTGGAGTAAAACAAATCATCCCCCACTTCATGTGTAGGGGAAGTACCCTAATAAAAAATATTTTTCCAATTTTTGTTCTACCACTTTGTCGGCGTGATTATTGCAAATACTCATACCAAATTTCAGCTTTCTAGTGCTACCGATGACTGAGCTAATCCGCGGACAGACAGACAGACGAACATGCCGAAACTGTAAAGGTTCCAAGTTGACTACGGAACCCTAAAAACGGGTTTTTATTATTCCGCTAGCAGTATTAAAAACTAGGAAAAAGCACAAGCATGATTATGATATACTTTTCTCAACTTGCAAGATTCTTCCCGTTCATTGTAAGGTTGTATATTTAAATGTCCTACATAGTTATTACTCTGAAGATTGTAAAATACAAAGAATAAGTAAACGCACGACTAGGTCCTCTAAAAAGATAAAATTAACACAACCGTCAGCAAATAACTATTATGGTCGAAGAACAAAAGAATTCTTGATACCTAATATTTACAATGAATACCCTCTTTTACTAGAAACACCTAAACTAAAAATGGGTAGTCTGAAGTCAAAGCTTAAAGAAATGTTACTAGAAAAATATGAAATTAATTAAATATAATTATTAGATTATATCGATAAAAGTACTTACTTATAGATTATAGATACCTACTGTGCACCCAGGTTCGGAGTTGCGTGGACAATTTATGAATGAATTCATTCATAATGTGTCCATGCACTTTTGAATCTCAATGTTCATTTCCATAGATTAAGATTTAGAAGAGCGCATCGCCAACAAACTGTCTCACAGTTTGGCGAAACTTTAGTTTAAGGAAAATTTGTATTTTCACATGTATTTCAATAAAAAAAAAAAAAAAAAAAAAAAAAAAAATTTACTGATTTTTTTCAATTGCTTATTTTGATTGAATAAAATTCTGATGCAACTAAAGTTCGATGTGATTAATGTATGAATATTTATTTATTTTGATTATAGCCTGAGGGTATTGACATATTATCATATTTATCATAGCAGTGTCCGATGGTTGAGACGTCGACATACCAAATATATCAATATCACTAATTACCTATTTTGACACAAACGGGACTTAATCGCGTACACTTACTTTTATCATTTTCCGGACGTTTCGAGCGTGTCGTAATGATCGTGGTCGCGAGCGGTCACTGCACATTAGTATATTCTGCTTACAAATCATAATATCTAAAAGTTTAAATAAGTACATAAATAATTGTATCTATAATAACTTTCTACTTTTTAAGATATAATGGATGAAAACAAGATAATTAAAAAATTATAATAAATATTAATAAATTTCGCCGAGAACCTATAATTGATTATGTAAAACTATACCTTACCTAACATCTCATAGACAAGACAACCATAAAGTCAAACTTTTAGAATTTATAATATGTGTAGATAAAGGAATGTATGTGAGTGTATTTAATTAGGCCTAAAACACTCTTGTGGGGGCCAATTTTTGACTTTCGAGCGTCCGAATTCAAAAAGTTTAAGTTTGAAAATAATCGCACAAAGCTATAAGATTAGTTGCAAAAATCACTAATGTGCTGCTTGGGTAATTACCTATTTTGACAAAAACGGGACTTAATCGCGTACACTTACTTTTATTATTTTCCGGACGTTTCGAGCGTGTCGTAATGATCGTGGTCGCGGGCGGTCACTGCACATTAGTATATTCTGCTTACAAATCATAATATCTAAAAGTTTAAATAAGTACATAAATAATTGTATCTATAATAACTTTCTACTTTTTAAGATATAATGGATGAAAACAAGATAATTGAAAAATTATAATAAATATTAATAAATTTCGCCGAGAACCTATAATTGATTATGTAAAACTATACCTTACCTAACATCTCATAGACAAGACAACCATAAAGTCAAACTTTTAGAATTTATAATATGTGTAAATAAAGGAATGTAGGGGAAGATGGGGAGGCTTCGTACACTTTTTTTTCGGAGCCTTGTAAAACAAAATGTATCAGATATTTTACAATGAAACGAATGCTATGTTATTGTCCATTTATCGGCCTATAATAATAGCGCATTTCTGGCTTGATATAAAGCAACTTGGCCAAGCTATAACGATTTTTCCAAAAAATGGGAACTGTACGAATTCACCCCACCACGCGGGGTAGCTCCGTACACTATTCGTTTCTCCCCGGGATTCATGATTTTACCAGCTATTTCGCCAGTTTCAATCACTTTTTAAACATATCTTACTGACCTGTTTTTGCAATTATGTTATTCTTGATTTTAACTTACATGGGGTGCATTCGTACAGTATGAAATTACATACATTTTTAGTGTACGAAGGTACCCCAATCCAACGGACCAGAAAAAAATCAAATTAAAAAAAATATCGTTAATATAATCCCAAAAGTATTGTTTAAATAACAATATTTAGCATATATTTACAAACAATACTAAAGCATTTTTTCTGAGTCCATCCAAACTTTTTGGAAACAAACGCATTCAAAGGAGAACTCAAAATTACTTGCGAGTGGCGAAAACACATATCAGCTCTTTCTGGCGAAATCTTGTACCGCACTGCCATTACATTTGGAAGGTAGCCTATGCATGTAAGTAGCCGTGTTGCATACAAATATGAACGCTTCAGCGTGTTGGATAGCCGAGATATGACTACTGTACGAAGGCTCCCAGTGTACGAATCTACCCTGTCTTCCCCTATGTGAGTGTATTTAATTAGGCCTAAAACACTCTTGTGGGGGCCAATTTTTGACTTTCGAGCGCCCGAATTCAAAAAGTTTAAGTTCGAAAATAATCGCACACAAAAGCTTACCGCCAATTTTTTCGCATAAAATTAATAGTTTAAATACTCATGATTTCAAATTCCTATTACTGTTATTATTAAAACATAATTTCGTCGTTTTATTTTGAGTTGTAAATGTCACTTTCGAGTACTCGAATCTCAAAAATCACCCCCCAGATCTTATTATGAAACTCGCCTGCAGCTCGTTTAAAAAAAACACTCTTATTATTAGGACCCTTTATTACGTAACAATTAAATAAACTACTAAGACGTTTAAGTAAAAATATCATACTTATCATTACTCATACCAAACCTATAACATAACACTTGTATACAAATACTTAGATACTATGTAAATATTACAAAGTATAGTTATTAAATAATAAGTGATATAATAACATTTATAGTCTGGCAAACCAAAAGCGCAGTAACAGTCAGAGTAACATGCTATACCCATCCCTTTTTTAGTAGTGAGAGTACTAGCATTAGAAAAAGACAGTATGATTCTCCCTGTCTATGCTTGAAGTGGAACAAACTCTGGCCAAACTATATTCACATAATTACCATAAACAAGAGTATATAGCCTAATAATACTCGTATATATTCGAAAATATATTCAGTCCCTTTTCCCGTTTAGTCAATAGAGCGTTTGAAAACACCTATAATTTTTCAAAGTAGCCCTTAAGCTCATTTTGAACACCCTACCCGTTAATCTACTTTCGCTGCTGGCTGTACAAACAAAACATATCATTTTTCTGACACATTTTTATTCATTCCACTTTCTTTATGTAACGCTTTAATGTAATGTCACCAGATTTTACAAAGTAAACCTTCTTTACATATTATTTACAGTTTATTTTGCGGTCTCTTATCTATCTACTAAGCTGAGCCGTCTTCTTGCAGATATATATTCGCATATGCAAAAGTTAAAGTCACTTTCACAAACTATAAAAAATCTACAACCGTTGATGTATGTTCTTAAAATGATACGAGTTTCATTATGACAGGAGTTTTCCAATAATTCCGCAACTTATGATCTATGTGACGCAGTTTTATATGGATTTATATTACTTTCTTTTGACTTGATCACCTAAACGTATAAAAAGTGGCCAACAATTGCCGTTTAGGTAATGAAGCAAAAAATACGCAAAATGTAACTATGTGAAAAAGACCAAAAGTTGCGGAATTACTAGGACTACAATTTAACATGAGAGATTATACAGAAATTGTTTTGTTTATTAGGAAATATAATCTCCCAATGAGGGCGCTACTGGATGGTCGACACAGTCTAATCCCCTTATTCATAAACGGCCACTAAAGTTAAGAGATCGCTGATAATCGTTTGTCCCTTTCCCTCATATAGGTTGGGCGGAAAGGGATAAACGATTATCACAGGCCTCTTAACTTTAGTAGACGTTTATGAATAAGGGGGTTAATAGACTAATCACTATCACTACATAGTATAAAACAAAGTCGCTTCCTGCCGTCTGTCTGTATGTATGCTTAGATCTTTAAAACTACGCAACGGATTTTGATGCGGTTTTTTTAAATAGATAGAGTGATTCAAGAGGAAGGTTTATATGTATAGTTGCACCCGTGCGAAGCCGGGGCGGGTCGCTAGTGTACTTAATAAATAAAATAGAAGAAGGTTGACTGGTAGAGAATGCCTTATGGCATTAAGTCCGCATTGTGTACGATAAGTTTTCTTTTTGTGAAATTAAGATTAAATAAATAAATAAAGAGTACTTACTGGGTTATCGTGTTGGGGGGTTGTATTTAGGTTTTTTATCAAAGGTGCCCAGATTTAATCTGTGTTAGGTGTTATAAACAAAGAGGCAGACAAATCAATAATAAATATATACAAATATAAACAAAACGAAGCAAAATTATTTGTTTAGTCCAGTTAAATATATATTGCGATAATAAGTCAAAGGTTACTTTACCTAGTTACTATTCATAGTATGACTCAATTAACTTAACTAACTACTACCACGAAATTCTATTGTTATTCATTAGTAAGAATTATGTATGTGATTTAATTATTTATTTTAATTTTGATTTTCGATTAACTTTTAACTGACATTGACATATGATTTCTAGCATTAGGTAATTAATTTTGTGATTTAAATTATTGGAAGTTATTTAAATATAGATCACACTAATGGGGTTGGCCGGTCGAAAGTATTTACAGATGGCACCAGCATAGCTGGTACCTGTCAGTCCTACAAATAGTGTCAAATCCTGTTTTTTTTTTGACCTGGATGGGCTAGCCTTTAAGCTAAATCCCATACAACAATACTAGTGAAAGGGACCTAGCTATGCTGGCGCCATCTGGCCAAACCGTTGACAGTTGCCAACCCCATTACATAATTATAATATTATTTTTAATACAGTTCCTTCAAAAGAGTTCATTAGAAGTTATTTTTGTTCCTAGCCGTATATTGCAATTTTGTGCATGTTAATTTAAAAAAATGAGGCAGGATGATTTATTTTTGAAATGTAAAAGTAAGTAGGTAAGTAAGTAAATCATTTATTGCCACGTAAAAAACACATTACAATTAGGGTCTTTTACACCAGATCACAATGTAAACTTAACCTAGACATTTATAACTATTATTTTGTATACAAAACTATAACCAAAAATGCGTGACAAAAGGACAGTCTCAGCTGTAGGCTGGAAGCCTCGCCTTTACGACGCGGTTCCAGCGCTGGTTTTCAGATTATTAACAAAATTATGTAGATTATTTAACAACATTCATGAAAAAAATCGTACCTGTAGTTATTGATGTATTATGTATTCTACTAGATGTGACATCTAGAACACATTTTGTGCGCCATGTTTGGCTGTTGACAGCTATGACAGAATCAAATAGTAGTATAGACTTGTAGTGATTTTCACTACAACAAAAAAATTCTTAGGGATGCCATCTCCTGTTACTGAATAGCTAGGGATACACGCACAGATGTGCCCGCCGGATTTGTCCGACGGATATGCCCGGCGGACAGATCCGTTCGTGTATGGCGCTATTCAGATGTGTCCGCAGACACATCCGTGTCCAATTCGCACCATACACGGACGGATCTGTCCGCCAGGCATATCCGTCGAACAAATCCGGCGGGCACATCTGTGCATGTATCCGTAGCTATTTATTGGCTGTGGTACCAGTTGCATGCATGCATCTCGTGGCAAGGTATCACGGGGCTTGTAATCAGTTTGCACCCTTGCATCAAATAGTACTTAGAATACAGGGAGTTTTTCAATAACTATCCATATTGTGCGAGGTGATTTGGTAGGCCATACTTAATAACTTTTACTATGGGGCCAACTCCGAAATCTCGAAAACAATTTTGTGAGTTCATACATTGCGGCCAATCAGCCGTTGACGTTTTCTATGGGGAGACCTAAAAAAAATTTGGGATTTCGGGGTTGGTTCCATAGAAAAAGTTGTTCAGTATGACCAGAGACTAGGGAATGCAACCCGGGTTTTTTTAGTATGAAAATACCCGGGTATTACCCGGAAACCCGGGTATTACCCGGAAACCCGGGTTTCTTCATACTAAAAAAACCCGGGTTGCAATCCCAACTAGAGAATATAGAGATATAGACGACCACAGGCTAAGAACTTTTTGAAGCTCATGTCGATCGCGCCATCTATTCAAAGCCACCTAAAGATACCGAATATGTAAAAGAAATGTCACCTGCACAGCTACTCCACCTAGTAACAAATAACGTACTAATAGTACACTAGTAGCTACTACCTCCCACAATACGGCTGGTTATTGAAAAAACATCCTGTATAGCCACATAACAAATTGCGCCCACAACATACAAGATGTCTTTAACCTTATCGTTAGAATGAGATAAATCAAGGATAACTCGTTTGAATGCCGGTCGCGTGCTATTATCATGTATACAAATCGCAAACTGTGTCCTAGCTAACGCTATAATATACAAAGCTATACACAAAATATGTTTACAGTCAAATGGGGTAATTTTAGACAGATGACGTGACTAAAGACAGTAAAGACACACAGGTAACTAAACACCTTTTAAAGAAAACTAATGTATGGTACTTAGTTACAGGAATAAGTAATTGTTATAAACACAAAGATAATAAATTTCACAGTGATTTCCCACTCAGCGGTCTTGACATGGGCCTAAATTCCTTGTCTTTAGTTACCCCGCGAGTAACATTTTACCCCATTTGACGGTATCTACCCCCATAACCGTCCATGATACGTCCGAAAACCGCACGTTGTGAGGTTGTGACCACCATAAAATAGACTGTTTCGTTAGAAGTTAGAACAAATGTTTTATCTGTAACAATGTTATTGCCAAATAATAACTAATAATTCGATAAAATTATGAAAATCCGGCCTGCGCCCCGACCGTGGTCATGGCAATGTGCATGTCACACCTCTGGTATTGGAGGCATCCATAGCTAGATACCAGCTTACCATCAGGCGAGCCGTACGCCTGTTTGCCACCGTCATGGTTTAAAAAAATAGAATTCTTTGTCACTTTATCCACTTGGCATTATGTGGTAATGATAAATCCACAATATGCCTGATGGTAGAAAATGGTGCCTGCAGTCTAGACTTTGTCATCATGACAAATAATGCAGCAGCTAGTCATTAAGTGACTAACATACCTTATGACTACGTACTTAATTGCAACATTTTTCCTTATGAATGAGTTTTTCCGCTTCACACAGTTTTTATCCAGTTATATTGGAGTCATAAAAACTTAAGAGGCCTTAGTCCCGTGAACGTTCCTCAATTTCACGATTTCTTACTCGATAGATGGCGTTAGCGCTCAGTACACGGCCGCTGGCAATAACAAGGACGATACGCACGCTTCAATAGTCTTGATCGTTTTCAAGCAAAATTATTTTTACGCATAAGTTGTACAAACTTTTTATTTTCTTTTACATGGAAGAAAGAATTATACGCAACTAAAATCAATAGGCCTGTTGGAGGTACAGTCGCCATCAGATAGATCGGAGCGGCCAAGGTGGCCACAAATATCTAAACAACGCCTCTATTTCAGTACAGTGGCCACTCTGATATATTTGATGGCGACTGTACACAGAATCAGATAGATATGGTTCAAGGTTATTTTGGAACAGGATCTTAAGCCGAAGGATTTTGAGCTTCAACGTCACATTTACGTCAACTTTGTTGACCTAGGCCGGCAATGTTGTTATAAAGTGTGTGTATAGACGTGGAAATTTACAAAAAAAAAGATAATTTCTAGGATGATTCAGAAAATACAAAAAAATAGGTACCTATTTCAAAAACAGAAACAGTTCAATCCCCATGTAAAATAGTGAACATTTTTGAAAAAAATTGTAGTGGAGAATTCCGAAATTCATTTCATTATCGCTCGTATCCCATTGTAATAAGAGTCAAATCTCATAATTACCCGCCACTTTTTTCCTGTCGAAATTACCCCAATGCACCCTACGTAATATTCCACATTTTGGAATTTTTCTGTCGACATTGCCGGTCCGACCCAACGTACTCCCAATTACACCAGACTTTCTTCTATCCACCACAGCGAATTTTATCATGTAATGATGGACTAGCCACTAGCGACATCTGTACCTTATTTTTTGAATGTAATATGTATTCTATTACTGTTTCAGTATGGCTCAAATTCGGACGCTAGCGGCGCTGCTGCTGCTCGTGGCCTGCGCATACGCACGCACCGCGACCCGCACCCCCGCCGTCACCGGTATTACCAGTCTCACTGACAAGGTACTGATAGCAACCCAGACTACACAGACACCTCATCATTAAGCTTTTACAGGGAGCACGAGGTCACCACACATCAGCGCAATTTTATTCGTAAATTTCTACGATTCGAACAGCACATCTCAATAGTATTCTACACCAATTTGTAGTATAATAATCCAGGTTCACCCCTGTAACTTGATTTTTGTGGATATTTTTAATTCACATGAGTAATGGTCAAAAACACGTCAAAAACGTTAACTCAATTGAAATAAGCGGTCGCTCTCAATGCTCTCATACAGTACGGGAGCACAGATGCGTGGTGATGGTGACCCCGAGTTGTACTTATGATCTATCTAGTTAATGGTTGAGGTTATCTGTGGATAGCAATAAGGATAGTATAGCCAACCAAGGGATAAAACACATCTGATCTGAATTCAGCAAATTCATAGACAAAATGCTTAAATTTGTCTATGGCTGCTTAAATTTGTCTATGGCCTCCATACAAATTTAAGAGTCGCCAGGACGCTCGCGTGAACTCACGTTCCCATACAAACGTAGTTTAGCTCTCATTTTAAAACGACATGCTTTAGAACCACGAAATTTGGCATGGGCATTCTAGTAGTACTGATCTAGGTCGGACATTCGTTTTCGTTGCTAAAAATTGTAATACAAAGAAAATATAGCAAAAATAAGTTTTGTATGTAAAACTGTATCTGGCTGTATTTTCTTTGTATTAAAATTTTTAGCAACGAAAACGAATTACCGACATAGATCTGTACTGCTAGAATGCCCATGCCAAATTTCGTGGTTCTAAAGCATCTTGTTTTAAAATGAGAGCTAAACTACGTTTGTATGGAAACGCGAGCGTCCTGGCGACTCTTAAGCATTTTATCTATGAATTTTCTTAATTCGTCTCAGGTGTGTGGAGTGCCTAAAATATAGAGAGTATTCGTTGCTCCATACCTCGTTTTTTTAGATTAGAAAAATAACGATCGGTTTCGCCAACATACAGTCGCCATAAAATATCGGAGCAGCCAGAGTAGTCAAAATATCTAAACATGTACTTTATCGCTTTTGACAATACATTGTTCAGATATTTGTGACCACCTTGGCCGCCTCATATCTGATGGTGACTGTATCTTAATTTTTTCTTTATCCTGCGGTCCGCTTGGTAGCCTAATCCCATAAATTGGCTTAGACACTAGTTTTTACGAAAGCCACTGTCATTATATCCTCATAACTAGGCCAAAACAATAGTTGGCCTTCGTTTTCCTCTTTCAATATCTTAAAAAAACATAAGATGTTTATCTCGACACTAAATATTCGACTTAATATCTTTATACTTCAGGTATATAATCAGTTGTATGTTACATTAGAAAACGCCTTTTTATAAACATTCTTTAGTTCATCTCTGATGCAGGCGAGACGGTTACACATCGCCGGCGAGGGTGTTGCCAATTTTAGAATAATCTTAATTTTATGGAAATTATATGATGGTGGGGTTTTTTTGTGTAGAATTATGGTACCGGTTTATTTTTACACAATCAGGTTGCTACGTTTTCCTTATCGGATCCTTTATATAAAAACTTTGCCAAAAAGTCCTAAAATCCTCTTGTACAACTACAATAATTTTGCTTTGCTATTCCGCCTATGTATGTTATACTTATTTGCGTATTTTAGCATGCAATAAATCATGCATTAAGTACTGTTTCCACCTTCCCACCACAAAATAAATACACAAATAAATACAACAAACCACCACCAATAATACTAAAACTTGACACGTGTTTCGCCTCTCTACGAGGCATCCTCAGTAGCTGCTAGAGATGTTATCCTCTTGTACAGTCGACGGCAAAAATTATACAGATACAATTTTCAACCTTATTACAAAGGACTAAAGGTGCAAAAGAATGCATATGTTTGGCGTTGACTGTACGTTTAACAATGTGTTTTCTCAACCCTTATCCATACATATTAGCTCGGGATACAGGCAGGGCACAGATCTGCCCGGCGGATCTGTCTGACGGATATGGACAGATATGTGCGTGTATCTGCTTTTATGCGAGGTGATTGTGATTAGCGCCACATGAAACAACTCTTACCATAGAACCAACTCCTGAATCGTGAATAGGTACTTAGGTAGATATAGGTACTAAAAACCTGAATAACAAAAATGTATTCGTCAATAAAATTTCAGGATATATATATTTCTAACACTGGCAACCCCGTGGCATTGACATTGTATTATCAAAGCAGTTGAATCGCGTGGCAGTTTAGAACCGCCCGTGCCTCTGTCGCGAGCGTATTTAAAACTAAATTGCATTGGTTTTTTTAAAAGTTGCCAGTAAGTATGTAATTCGTAATGTTTTGTTATGTGAATTCACGATTATTATAATTTTGCAGATGGGATTGTTATTGTGGTTGTCAAAAAAACGCTGTTACTATGCGGTTTTTACAGAAATGAGGGTTTATGTGAAAATGTAGCACGAGATAAGGACGACAATATATATTTTGTCTAAAAAACTAGACATGTAAAACTATTTTTCGACTAAAAGCGTATTAAAATATTTGCTTCAAAGTTTAGTGTTTGTAACTATTTACTCGGAAGTTTTTTTTCTAAAATACACGCCAAAGACATGTCTTAAAAAAACAATATTATAAACTAAATATTAATTAGAAACTTGGTCCATGCAAAGTTGGTTAAAAAAATAAAGGCCACAGGCTTGTTTATATCATTCAAAAACATTCTCATCTAAGTATTTTAAGAAAAAGTTAATTAAGAGTATTTTTAATTTACGCAACTACATCTGTTACATTCCAGCTTATTGAAATTAATATTTAAATAAATCCTACTGCAATGTAACATTGTAAATATGAGAACTACCCTCCAAATGCTTTATCAGATTAATTTAATGTTACATTTTTGAACAATATTTTTTATTAATCAGTTTTGAGCGTAATTTTGCACCTATCCATCAACATCAGTTCATGTAACCCCAGCTAATAGCTAAGGATATACGTACAGATCTGCCCGCCGGATTTGCCCGGCGCACAGATCCGTCCATGTATGGCACGAATTGGATACGGATTTGTCTGCGGACACATCTAAATAGCGCCATACACAGATGGATCTGTCCGCCGGGCATATCCGCCGGCAGATCTTGTACGTCTGATCTGTAATCTCATATCTGGATCCAGTTAAAAGACTGAAAACAAAAGTCTACGGTATTGTTTTTCTCTGGCGTAAGTAGTACCGTTCGCGTGCTACAGCTGCCATCGTGCACAACTTTGCCTGGCTTGCAAAACATGGTTTTCTTCACGAAACTGCTATTGTTTCATACATTTAATTCCAAACTTTAAAATGATACATATCACGACTTAAAAATATGACTAAAATATCACTAAACTACATACTTATAAAATAAAATGCGATTTATATCTTATTTCTGAGATGAGAGATAGAGGCGGCCATAGATATAGGAATAAATAGCTGTTTGTTGAAGAAAACCATGTTTTTCAGCCAGGAAAAGTTGTGTATCGTAGGCAAAATTGTAGTACGTAACAGTATGTTCCTCATTATCACTGCACGCGGCTGCACTCACTTGTGTTTAGTCACTACGCGCGACATGTTTCGGAGAGCTTACGTCTCCATCCTCAAGCCCTCAAGCCAGGCGCGGTCCCAGGGAGGGGGGGGTCACGTGGGACATGACCCCCCCCAAAATCCTACATACTATACTATATATACTATTAGAAATAGAAAAAAATTTTTACAGACCCCCTCAAAAATTTGAAAAAAAAAATTCTACATTAGTGTCCCCCCCCAAAATTTTCGTCTGCGACCGCGCCTGCCTCAAGCACTAAGAGTACAAATGAGTATGCAGTGATAATAGTGTTATTATGTCTCACGAAAGGTATGTTTTCCTGTTTTAAGTTAATTGTAAAAATAAATTATGAAGATGGATTAGCCGTTTAGTTTGGAAAATGCGTTTCATTACACGATTAGCTATACTAGGCAGATCTCAGACTGCCCTGGGCAGATCGTGACTGCCAGCGTGTGACTATGGGGCACCGGTGCAAACTATACACCACATTATACACGACTGCCCGAGGCGTAAGTACCCAGGGAATGCCATAGACCTTCACTCACCTGATGCAGACGCAACCCAGTGGGTGAAGAATCTAGACATAGTACTTTAGATTGTAAAATTGATTAAGCGACTCCGTAATATTTAATGCCATACGAATAAATAAATAAATAGCTAATCGTGTAATGAAACGCATTTTCCAAACTAAACGGCTAATCCATCTTCATAATTTATTTTTACAATTAACTTAAAACAGGAAAACATACCTTTCGTGAGACATAATAACACTATTCTGCCCACCGGATTTGTCTGGCGGATATGCCCTGCGGACAGATCCATGTATGGGGCGAATCCCGAATCTGTTATAAATAAGCTTGTAACATTGTACTTGGTACAGTCAGCACCAGAAATAGCTAAGTGGGTGAGGTGTCCAAAATGACCTTCACAAGCACTTAAACAACAATAAAGTCGTCCCAAGAACATTTCAAACATCGGTGAATGTACATAGCTAATCTAAATAGGGAAACATGCAAATCTGCCTGGATGATCTGTCTGCTGGGTATCCCAGGAGGACAGATGTTTAAATACATGTCCCAGAAATATTCACGCCCTGGTCTCTTAACTTCTAGTAAATTTTTAGAGTGACCATAATTTTTGAAGAACATGTGATAGATTTTTTTTTGTATTTTTCTGATAACTGTTATAACTTGGTCTATCATCCATTCACGGCTTGACGTAAATTTCTGGGACACCCTGTATATTGAGCTAATGGTGCTATACAGATCTGTCCGTGGCAATAGGCATTTCCTCCCACGAACGCTGCGGCTGTGGAATAAACTCCCTGCCGAGGTTTTCCCAGCGGACGAGGTTCTTGTGGACGCCTGTAACCTCAGAGGATTCACATATGCGTTGCCTCCCCCCCCCCCCCCCCCCTTTCACTGCTATGCTACGCGCGTACCGCTACGCCGTAGCCGATAACATGGGATTCCCGCTATGTAGCGAAAATGCTTCGCAGAGCCGTGACGCCAACGTGTCGTCATTAGCACTGAATGGGTTAAGCATTAAGAACCTACTCTCCTTTTAATTTATTGCTCGTATTACAGGAAACACCCGGTATATCCTAGGCTAATGAGGTGTTACTGATGTCCTTCGAGCACTTATTTTGAAGTAGGTAAACTGATTGTAACCATGTTTATGACTCAAGTTCTGACACGAAAAAGATAAGAATATAATTCCTAAAGTGACAGTAACTTGTTTTAAAACTAATACATGTGTTAACTATACCTTGAGCAATCTAACCGCTTCTTAGATTGCACACAGTATAGTTACTAGGGCAATGTACTACATTTAAAAAAAAATCTTATGGATTTGATATCAATATGCTTAGATTTTGACATCAAAATGATATCTAAATAAATTTTGATTGCGACAACCATTATTATTTTAAGTGTTTTAGATAATTAAATATACAGTACAAGTATTAAACTAAATTAATACCTAACTAGTGTTTTAGTATTTATTTTAAGAAATCTCTTTTTATAAAATATGCACTTATTTAACATTTAATTGATCATAACTTTACAAGAAAAGGACGATCTTAAAAAGTCAAAAGTCATAAGCAATATGGCTAATTCTATTTAACAACTCAAACCATGACAATATTTTTTTGTAAATAAGCTTGCTTGTGTGAACTTTTGATGACAAAAAAAGAACTAACTAATTAATATATAATAAATAAATAAGATATATTTTATTACTTACTTAAAATCTGTTTTAAATATTGAAAACGTTTTCATTTTCTCAAGTTGTCGGTTAAAAATGTACCTATGTTAGCGAAATTCGCGGGAAAACGGCCGTTAAATTGAAAATAAATTTTATAGCTCAAATGACGCAATGAACATGAATCAACTTCAGTAGTTTTAGTACCCCAAGGGCAGAGTTAACATGAAAAATAGCAATATGTGGCAGATTTACGACTTAAATGTTATTTTATAATATTAATACATTTTTATTTTTCGCATTGGGTACATATTAAGTGCGAGTCGAACTCGCTCAAGAATATTTCCTTACCATTATCTCTAAAAACGGCAATAAAATCTTGTCTGTTGTATGGGAGCCCCCTTAAATATTTATTTCATTCTGGTTTTTAGTGTTTGTTGTTATAGGGGCAAGGCAACGGAAATACATCATTTGTGAAAATTACAGCTGTCTAATTGTAACGGTTCATGAGATACAGCCTGGTGACAGACGGATAGACAGACAGCCAGGCAGGCAGGCAGACAGACAGACAGACAGACAGACCCCCGACAGACAGGGTCCCGTTTTTACCTGTTGTGTAAAGAACCCTAAAAAAGCAGCCTTAAAATAACGAAGTGATTCCAAGTTAAGTCGTCTAGTACTTGCAACAAGCCTGGAGCTTACTTTGGGACTAGGTCGGTTTGTTTAAGAGTCGCCAGGACGCTCGCGTTCCCATACAAACGTAGTTTACCTCTCATTTTAAAACGACATGCTTTAGAACCACGAAATTTGGCATGGGAATTTTAGTAATATAGATCTATGTCGGTAATTAGTTTTCGTTGCTAAAAATTTTAATACAAAGAAAATACAGCCAGATACAGATTTACATACAAAACTTATTTTTGCTATATTTTCTTTGTATTACAATTTTTAGCAACGAAAACGAATTACCGACATAGATCTGAACTGCTAGAATGCCCATGCCAAATTTCGTGGTTCTAAAGCATGTCGTTTTAAAAAATGAGAGCTGAACTACGTTTGTATGGGGACGCGAGTTCACGCGAGCGTCCTGGCGACTCTTAAGATTGTCTCATAATATTTATTTATTTATAATTAAGCGATAAATTGGCAACCCTAACGAATGTATACAAATAACTGCACATTTCGTTCGTCTTCATAAAACTAGCAGATAAACAAACAAACGTGTTATTTATAGCTATGCCATAGTGAAAACATAAAAGTAGGATAACTTCCCCCAACTGGTGCTGCTTGTTCTTATTGCGTGAGGGTCGGCCAATATACCTAATCAATAAAATTATGTAACCATAAAATATCCTTTCCTGACACTCTTACTAGCCCCAATCCAGACATTATTATAAATTGTATGGCATGCACAGTGGAAAGGACAATCAGTCAGAGTACAACCTTGAGGTCGTCAAGTCAGTTAATTCATCATTCCTCACATAATTCTATATATAAATTGGTTCAGAAGTAACCGTGAAGAGGTCAATTTTGCATTTTGAACATTTGTAGGAATTTAAATGTAATATTTTGTGAAATGCCTTTTACTTACTATTTTTATAGATAGGTGTTAAAGGAAGGAGAAAATAAATATTTTTTGCCAGGTTTCTTAAAAAACCCGGTATTTATGTATGTCTCAGCAAAAACATGATATTTACAAATGCCTACTGGGAATACGTAAGAAAAATATAAATATTATATACTGGTTTTTGAAATTAAATACTTGGTTGTTATAAAATTATTCTAATCGCACATTTCGCGCCATAGAAAGGTTTATTTCCATGCTCTTGACATACGTCGCACCTGGACCAATAATGCTTCTTTATTTGGCCGAAAGGTTAACTGGTAGAGAATGCCTTACGGCATTAAATCCGCCTTTTAAACCGTATATTTTTATGGTGCAATAAAGTCTAAATAAATAAAGGTTATCCCAATAGCAAATAATAAATGACTAGTTGACTACTTTTCTATTTTCGCTGTGAATTCTTGAAATGTTTTACGACTACTATAAAATGGAACTTTGATCGTGTAGCTGTGGGTAGCAACCCTCTCTTAATAGCTTCCAAAATAGTGGGAAATACAGACATAATGACAGATTTATTTTTATACTCGGCGACTGTAATACTCGAATTGAGATTGTGGTGGCGGAACTACTACCGCATACTTTTCGATAGAGCTTCTATGGTCGCATATTGTAGCATCCATAACAATCACAGAAAGGATTTCCATACAATATTGTGACACTGTTGTCGGGCCCCGCATTGCGTGTCGCCGCCGGCACAATCCACCGGGAGATCGAACGTTACGAGATTACATAGAAGCAGTAGGTTGTGCACGGCTTTCGTCGAACTCAATTCTTACCGGCTTGCTTAAGCACTCGTATAAAAACTATTGTGTGCAACGGTACATAATAAGGGTACTTAAAATTCTCGGGTTTGTTTTTACAAAATTCGGCCTCGCCTCATTTTGTAACTTCGACCCTCGAATCTTAAGAACCCTCATTATGTAACTGTTACACAAAATACTATTATACGATAATTTAGGTTGTTTTAGTATTTTTATTTGGTATCTCCCACGAACGCTCCGGCTATGGAATGAACTCCCTGCGGAGGTTTTCCCAGAGGGCTACTGCAGTATGAGATTGTTCAAAAACGTAGTGTAAAGGTTCTTAAAGGATAGGCAACGCGTATGTGAATCCTCTGAAATTACAGGCCTCTGTACCTTAAGTATCAAATATTTTTTTCTTATTTTAAAATACATACAGGGTGGAAAGATAAGTCGGGCCCTGGAGGGAAACTACCTTAAAACGTTGAGATAGCTCAATACACTGAAAGGAAACATTCCTTTATTTTTCCTAAAAAGTAAAACTGCATTCACAGATTTTTTTCTAATTTTCCCTTTTTTCGATACTAAAATTGTATGATTTTTCTTTTTTCATTATTTATGGGTTCTCTTGTGCCGTAAATTTGGTTGGTATTAAGAAGTTTGTATTCTTGTTGGAAATAGGATCGTTTGTCATGAATTGTCATAAAAATTGTTTTTGACAAAAAATACAAAATGAGTAGTTTTTTTGTGAATTGTACATTTTCTCGAAAATTTGTAAATGCAGATATGTCTCTTTTTAAAAATAAAAGAATGTTTTCTTTCAGTTAATTGAGCTATCTCAACGTTTTAAGGTAGTTTCCCTACAGGGCCCGACTTATCTTTCCACCCTGTATATTTCTAGTCTGATGTTTAGAACAGTCACATTTATAGTAAAAATAAAATATTCAAGCAAAAAACCCTCCTTTATGTCCTCCTCAGTACAATATACATATGATAGCTATAGTCCATTAAACTCAATTTCTACCAGCTTTCCTGGTTTTCAAAGCTTATCTTAAACGAAAAAAAAAGTGAAATGAACTCCAGTATGTCCACAGCAGTAGCTCGTTTCTAATACCTAATTTTAATTTCTATTTCAATTTCTTCATTGCGAAAATACGAATAATATAATATAGTAATAAAATACTTATAATAAAGTATCGAAATTACGATTATATCACATAAAGCTAACTGCATGTTGCTTCAAATTCAGCATATTCTGTTTTGATTCACACGCGATCTAAATTTGATCCACATTGGACGTGCCGGTCATATTGACATCAACAAAGGCATGTCGAATTGGATTTCGCATTCACGGGATTACCAATGACATGCGTTATTTGGAGCTCGTCCAAGAAATAAGTCATAGTGACTATGTCAGTATCAGTAAAGCTGAAGTAAATCCAGCAACCAAGGAGATGTTTCCAAAATTGCGTTTCTAATTATTATTATTATCATAGATAAATGAGTAGATAGATTGCTAACTCCATACATAGCAAAACTACTAATTAAATAATAAGTCGTATGGGAGGTATGGTTTAACTCATTTATACTAAGTTTTAAGCACACTTAAATCGTAATACGTATTAAGCTGTAATCTTTTGAATAATAACTTTTAGCAAAGCTCGCTTAAAACTTATTACATGTACGCATTTAGCCATGTATGGAAAGAACACTCTAGGTACTTAATTCTCTTTGTTATTATGTATAAATAATGATGGTTTCGTCACTATAGGAGTTGGTCACAAAGTATACATAAGTTGCTCAGTTTGACCTATGTATTGGCTATGTGCGAAGTGCATGGTGGGAGTAACGTGAACGATCGCAGCGCACAAAGGTAACAAGAAATTGGGCTCTTGTCAATATCACATTTGAAAATATTTGACATCAGCCGTAGGGTCAACTGTCCAAATAGTGAATCAGCCAGTGACATTTCATAAAAGCAAGGAGTATATGCCATTAATAAAAAAGAAAAAACCCTTTCACCCCCTGCTCAAGAGATGGCGCCACACTCATGCACACAGTCAATAGGTACTAGGTACTCTAGTAAAAGTATGAGTAAAGGTTGTAAGACACCGTATATTTAAACCAAAATATACTATGTTTCATGTTTTTTGAAATTTCTCATTATGTCCAATGTCCGAAACATTACACTTTATCCATATAACACACTCAAGAGTGGTTTAACTCATTGAAATGAAGATAAACAAAGTGCAAATGTTTTTCACGGTCAATAAACATACATTTACGCACCGCTAAAGACCCGAATAAGTCCGAGCCCCCATTATCTACAA
The DNA here is from genome assembly GCA_911728535.1 of Pammene fasciana. Taxonomy (NCBI): domain Eukaryota; kingdom Metazoa; phylum Arthropoda; class Insecta; order Lepidoptera; family Tortricidae; genus Pammene; species Pammene fasciana. Next base: position 6,526,131 of record OU452299.1, read on the forward strand.
TGACAACATATGTCAGGGTCTACTTATACTGGTTATAGTAGATATAGTGTTTTGTATAGCCTGATGAGATCCAGATGTTCTAGGTTTTATTACCAGAGCACTAGGTACATTAAAATTCTTTAGATTTAAATAAACAAGCTGTAGTTTCATATTTGTTTGTGATTTGGACATAATAATATCGGGTTGTTTTAACCGTGGTACCACGGCCTTTGTACCACCAAAGAAATTCTCCGTAGACCCACAACACCGAAATGGGACTATGGGTAATTGAAAAGAACCGGGTATTAACCGCGGTCCCACTGCTATGACCCTCAGTGGATCCACGAGTACAAATTTTGTCCCCATAGACCCACTGCTCGAGAATGGTATTCATTTGCTAGTATTTAAAGGCACAGCAAAAAAAATAACCAAAACCTACCTTGCCTATTAAAAAAAGAATAGTATTTAGAGGCGTAATTTATGACATATCTATTGCTGTGGGACTACGGGAAATATTTATTTTCGAGGAATGACCCGTGGGCCCACGGACAGTTTCGTATTCAAAAAGATAACTTAAAACTGGAGCAGTGGGGTCTACGGGGAAAATACGGGGAAAAAAAATTCCCGTGGTCCCCCGTGGTACAAAAACCGTGGTACCACGGGTAAAACCCTAATAATATATGTAAGTACTTACCTTAAAACGGGATCAATGTTACTCTGCGTCCGTAGGAAACACCTTAGACAACCCTACACGTGATCCCTGGGTGGTGCTAAGAGTAACAAACTTGGCAGCCGCACTGTCCCATCTGGACCTCGCAACGCTCACTGGAATTTCTTCACCATCTACTTTCCCACAACTATTACCATCCGAAAGAAGAAATAACACCTATATCCAGTGACGTGTAGCCATACGATAAATATCTATATATCGGAGCGGCCAATGTGGTCACAAATATCTGAACGATGTCATTGTCAAGGCGATAAAGTCCATGTTCAGATATTTTTGAGTTCCTTAGCCGCTCCGACATATTTGATGGCGACGTAGGAGACTCAATTTATGTGACGTTACATTTACAAATATTGTGTACAGCCGACGTCAAAGATATCGTTACGGACAAATTTACAAAAATATGTTTACACGACTTTATTGTCTTAGCCATAAAGTCGCCTAACATATTTTTGTAACTTTGTCCGTAACGATATCTTTGACGTCGTCTGTATAATGTTTTAATATTCATTTTTATTGAAGAAACTGTTCCGTTCAGTCCCTGACATTTAAATATGTACTTATTTTGTATTGTCTAAAAAACATTTATTATAAGAAAAAGAAATGTTACACACCTCACATCCACAGCGCAGGTTTCGTCAATGTTGCTACTGCCAAAATCGGAATCCACTACATGCTTCGTCAACAAAAAATACAAAAACAAATCCGCAACAGGCCTCGTCAAAACATACCTACTTAAAACTAACATAAAAAGAAATTTAAGACCCGTACTGATCCCTACCTGGCCCAAATGTTCCAAATACGCCAGCTGCATTGCCACGCTGAATGGCTAAAGATATCTGCTGGACCAGATAAGAGCCAGCACGGGGGTCGCAGCCCCTGTCCCTCAACCGGCGCCCGATCTCCCTAACCAGCCTCTTGGCCTCGGCACACCATGGCCCAGCCGTCTCAACAGCAATCGGAACAAAGTCGTACACTGGCCCAAGGTTGGCATATTTGCCGTGTTTGAACTTGGCAGCAGCCTCGGCCGCCGCACCTGCTTTCTTGCTCGTGTGACCGACATGAGTGGGAGCAAAAGTACACACGCATGTGGCATCCCACAGCAGGCTCCGGCCTTTCGCCCACGGGACCAGTGTAAGACCGTCCGGCCTCTTGCCATCCGTACGGCTCAAACCAGGAGGCTCCAAAATGCAGGGTATGTTCGCCGAGACCATAGCACGACGAACCAACTCATTAATGGCTTGATGCCTTGGTATACGCCCCACACACCGCACGCAACTAAGACCGTGGTGCCCATTAGCCCCGACCATTGTACCACAAGGACATCTGTGGGGCTCACAAACGTCACTGCCTAGCCGTAAGGCAACACTCACCCTCACCGTGTCATTGTCTAGCAACGTTCCTAAGTGAGGTGAGGGCAACGCGTGCAGCCAAGCTCCTGACTCAGGCTCCGCAACAGCCTTCAGACGAGCTGCATCTACCCCAAGAGCGCCATTTAACAGACACGCGTGCACTCGTTTACAGAGGATGTCGTCCCAAAGCCGTTGCGACGCGGGATTCTCGGGTTCTAAACCGTCTGTCGAGCGAACGGACCACTCAACCAACGCCTCACGAACAAACGGGACGCAGATACTGTCACCATCCAAACACAATATCTTAGCGACAAGTACCGACGACGCGTGAGCCGAGGCAAGAAAAGCGACAATCCCGACATCCCGCATGGCACGGACCCCCAAACCCCCATAACGAACAGGAAGCGATGCCTGCTGCCACTGAGCGTCATTGAAGCCCACGTTCAAGATGGATTCGAGCCCCCGTCTAAGCACAGCATCGAAACTACTAACCTCCTGCCCAAACGACCAAGTAGGAGCCGTCCTCAGCGCATAGGTTATACGTGGCATCGCAAAACAATTACGCAACAGAACCAGAGCCACATGCGCCGACAGCTGACTCAAACGCTGCAAGGAAGAGTCCAGTGCCGATGTTTTCTTCTGGAGCACAGAACTCACCCCGTCGAGAAAAATTGGAGCACCAAGGAGACAAAACGTTGACTTTGTTAGTATCGTGATGCCGGGCAACGCTGTCTCAAAATCTGACAGGAAATCAGGTCTTTTTGTATTGTTATAGATAGATATTTTTCGGATATTGAATTCTTTCTCCTAGCGTTTGTCTCGGTTTGGGGTCCGCTTGGCAACCTAATCCCATGAATTTTACTAGTTTCCAATATTGAATTGTTTTAAAGTATTTTGAATGATATTAATAACAATATTATATTATGTTTTCAGTCTAAATTTATATAAAATCGATTGATTGTGTATAATCATTTGCATACAACTTTTTGAATAAAAAAATAAATACAAAATGCAAAATATTATACTTACCTACAGTCCAACAACATCAATCTTGTCCAGTTATTTACTTAAGTTATCACGATATTGGACCAGCTAACTACTATCCCGAAAAGGTCTTTATCAGTATCACAAAGGCAGCAGTCAATTTGCAAAATGTCTGAAACCAACGCTAAAATAGATAAAGATGAGACATTATGTACACAAGACTGCTATTTGGCGGCAGACAGGCCCGGCAGTGACGTCATGCCAACAAAGGTCACCATGGCCTTCCAATCCCTTATCGATCCCATAAAGTAATGGCCCATGTCGAGAACCTTAGGCTCGCTAGCAGTGAAATTGTTTTGCACGAAAAAAATGGTTGCCTGTGAAGTCGTTTTACGGACGATAATTTTGCGTAATAATAATAACGTCACTCTAGGTTAGGTTTTTTATAATGTGTTTATGTTTTATATTGTTTTTGTTTTGTATGGTATATTTTATTTTAATTTTATATTCATATTGTAAAAAGCCTAACTTAAGAAAGAAAATAAATATACGGAAAATAACGTCATAAGAAAACATTGATGCAAAATTGCATACTTTTATTTATGGATTGAATTGAATTATTATCACTTAATTTATTTAGGAAAATGATCAAATCAATGCAGTACCTTCGCCATCAAATATACCGGAGCGGCCAAGGTACTCAAAAATATCTGAACATGCACTGTATCGCCTTGACAATAGAGGCGTTGTTCAGATATTTATGACCAGATGGTCATTTTACATGCTTCTCAGTCGTATGGCTTGTGGCCGTAACGTGACCGGAACGGAACGTGACACTTTTTCGTGCATGCTACCGGTGTTCATCAATTTATAAGACGTTATCACTACACGTCAAAAAATACAAACGGACTTTATGCTTACTGCGTTTCCAGCAGAGATGAGCGAGGATGCGTTGAGAAGAATGTGTTTTTAGGGTTCTGTAGCCAAAATGGCAAAAACGGAACCCTTATAGTTTCGCCATGTCCGTCCGTCCGTCCGTCCGTCCGCGGTCTAGCTCAGTGACCGTTAGCACTAGAAAGCTGAAATTTGGTTTGAATATGTGCATTAACTAAGCCGACAAAACGGTAGAATAAAAACGCGTAAAATATATTTTGTTAGGGTACCTCCCGTACACGTGAAGTGGGGGGCGAAATTTTTTTTCGTTCCAACCAAGTTGTGTGGGGTATCGTTGGATAGGTCTTTTAAAAAAAAATAGTGTCTTCTAAAACAGTTTTTGGATAAAACTAATACTTTCGGAAATAATAGCTCCAAAAGTTTAAAACAGGGCGTCCCCCCCCCCCCCTGGCTTGATGAGTACCTTCAATGAAAACTATATTGAAATAAATCGGTTGAGCCGTTTTTGAGTTATCATTCCAAAACCCATAGTGAAAGGACGTAAGTAAAAATGACGTAAGCGCCGCTAAATTTCCCGTAAGAAACGACCTTTTGAATTAATGGTCTCAGTTTACGGAACCCTACACTGAGCATAGCCCGACATGCTCTTGGCCGGTTTTTTTTAAGAACCAATCCTAGAGCTGCGTTCGACGCGTTCGAGGATAAACAAATGAATTGATTCTATTGGTTTTAAAACACATTACTCGCAATTGAAGGCATGTTTACAAAAACAACATAACTGCTTAGAGCGGTTGACACTTTTTTAAGAACATTGTTAATCGTTTCAGGTGTCAACCAGTGTAGTCAGTTATGTTGTTTTTGTAAACATCCCTTCAATTGATTGCTTATGCCTGTATGGCGACAACGGATAGGTATACCGGGTGTACAATCCAAATGGGTCAGTATGGAGAAGTCGGAAACTATGAGAGATAGCGAGATCTGTTCTTAGGACCATGAGGTCGATTTTAAATTTAATAATAATTAGATTGAAACTTTTTTATTAACTCTCATACATAACCGGGAATCGAACCTGGTCAAAATCATCATCATCATCATCTTAAGAGCCTTGCTCTTGTCGGTGGAGTAATCGCCATTCAGTCCTGTTCTCCGCTAATGTTTTTAGCTCTTGATACGACATAATGTTGGCTTTTTCTTTGGCTTGGTCTAGAAATGCACGTCTTGGTCTTCCTCGGCCTCTTCTATTTGGTATTCTCCCTTCAATAATCGTTTTTATGTAATCATCATGACGTATCAGGTGCCCTAACATATTTCCCCTTCTGTTTCCAATTGTTTTGAGTAGGCATCTGTTCTCCCCTACCACATACCAAAAAAAATCAATGTGTATAAATTGTGCAAGTCGCAAGAAGCACAACAATAATGGAATCTTGTTTAAATAATTGAAAGAAAAACCCACCAATAAGATAATTATTTTATTTCAGTAAATGTTCAGAATTTATACAGAATTGCTTGCAGAATTTATACACAATGATTTTGACCAGGTTCGATTCCCGGTTATGTATGAGAGTTAATAAAAAAGTTTGAATGTAATGATTATTAAATCTAAAATCGACGTCATGGTTCCTAAGAACAGATCTCGCTATCTCTCATAGTTTTCGACTTCTCCATACTGACCCATTTGGATTGTACACCCGGTATACATTAACTTTTTTTAATTAGTGTATGGAGTGCCTTCCCTAAAAATACTTTTCAGCAAATACTAATTAGCGGTATTTTGGCTACAACAACTGTGAAAGAATAAATCAGTGTTTAACAATAAAATATTAAATTCGCAATTTTCATGCATGCGTAATAATGAAAACCACGATCGCGGCCAAAAATCTATTGCTTTTTTGCCCTGTATTAAATAAAGTCAACAAGTCGCAGTTAATAGTGGTCAGTAACACGATTACAGGGGACATTGTTTACCCAAATTGTTTTCCTGGCCTTGGGCCAAAATGATATTAATGTTCTTTATTTACGTTCACATGACGTTCACCTTTTCTGACTATTCCAAGATTACAGCAGCATGAGGTCATACAAGCGATATAAGTCAATGTCACCATTTGGCACAGTAGCAGTTAAATTTTTAATAAAATTTTAGGTAGAAAAATTTGATCAGTTTATAAAGGGAGAGCTAGCCACGTCAGATATGACACAATGATGAGAGCAAGGAAACCCGTCTAGTTAGTTATGCTTATTTATAGACCTGATCATCTGGCAGCTGTAAATTGGTGGAGGTCAAAGAATGCAAACCACTTCAAGAAAACAAATCCTAGAGTTCTGGTTTTCATACAATATTATGAGAAATTATATAAATGATTAGATTATATCATAGCCAAAAGTTTCTGTTGGGGGAAGTAGTGCCAAACGACGTAAAACTAATTCATAGTTTGTCGCCAACTGTTTCTGTTTCCGCAGTAATATGCAATGTTTTTTCTAATGTGAAAATATAGGCCCTGTCCTCTATAACTGAGACAACTTCGGCAGTTTTTATCTATTTTTGTAGTAGTACATATTTTCCAATTCAAAGATTTTGCTGGTCTGTGACCTCCACCCATTAAGAGTCGCCAGGACGCTCGCGTGAACTCGCGTTCCCATACAAACGTAGTTTAGCTCTCATTTTAAAACGACATGCTTTGGAACCATGAAATTTGGCATGGGCATTCTAGTAGTACAGATCTATGTCGGACAGTCGTTTTCGTTGCTAAAAATTCTAATACAAAGAAAGTATGTATCTCAAAAATAAGTTTTGTATGTATATCTATAACTGGGTGTATTTTCTTTGTATTACAATATTTAGTAACGAAAACAGCCAAATTTCATGACTCTAAAGCATGTCGTTTTAAAATGAGAGCTAAACTACGTTTGTATGGGGACGCGAGTTCACGCGAGCGTCCTGGCGATTCTTAAAAGATGCCAGATCCCCGATCTAGAAATAAGGATAGTACAGCAATCTAACCAGAACGATTATGTTGCTCTCTTTATTTTGTCATATCCGACGTAGCCAGCTCTTAGTCCATAATATTTTGCGGTAAAATAAATGGGCTATCAAAAGTTTGCGTAACTTTTATGATGGTCATTATTTTATTTCTTCTGACCAGGAGTAGCAGTGCAGGTGACATTTCTCCTTACATTTTGGGTATCTTTAGTAGGGACGAATATTCGCATTCGCATTCGTATAATGCGAATATTCGCATCATTTTTGACATTCGTATCAACATTCGCATTCGCATCAAATGATGCGAATATTTTTCGAATGCGAATGTTGGTAGAACACATCCTGTTTTGACCGCACTGACCCGGCCCATGGTCAATTGGTCATATGCTTGCTCATACACAGGAAGTGAATTGAGTTTTTTGAATCTACTCCGTAACATTCGTATTCGCATTCGGACATTCGCATCCTGAATATTCGCATTCGCATTCGCGACTGTAAGATAAACGACATTCGTGACATCCCTGATCTTTAGGCGCAGATGACGCGATTGACTTGAGCTTCAAAAAGTTCTTAGGATGTGCTGCTCTACTATAGAAGTTACTCTATGGTATTAGGTTGCCAAGCGGTCCAGGTTCAACTGAGCCGTGGCAAACGTTAGAAGAAGAAATGTTACTTAATTGTGTTTGTTTGTTATAGGACGCGAGACACAAGGCTATGGTGCACCCAGCGTTTGCGAATGCCGGCAGGCAAGCCGGATTAGAAGTTTGGAGGATCGAGGTATGTTAATACATTAGGTTACTGAACGGAAAGAACCGCTGTTTAGACGTATGGTCTAGAGGTAAGGGTGTCAGCTGTGAAAGCTGAAGACGTCTGATCGAATCTGGAATCGGTCACTGGAGGGCATTGTCACTTTTTCTGAAGAATATGAACTTACTAACTATTTTGGCTCAGCGATCCAAAGAGAATCTTGGCCTCCGAAACGAGAGCACGCCACCTATCCCGATCCTGCGCAACTAATACTGCGAAGATTATGATTATAATATTTATTTTTTTAGTTCTGGAAACTTATTATTTGTGCTTTACACATATAAATTCAATATAAATTTTACAAAGGCAAGAGAAGTATTTGCTCCGCTATTTTATACAAGATGGCAAAAAAAGAACTAAATTCCCGTTGGCTGTAAGGTTTTGGGATGCTACCAATCCTCCCTAGATAGTTTATGTAAGCTCTCACATCGATTTGATTTTTGGATTTTTGTATGGCTATTGAGCGGCGGCGGTGAGTAATTGCCATACAAAAGTCCAAAAATCAAAGTCCAAGAATCGATCTTAGAGGTTCCGAAACCATTGGGAATTTCGTTATTTTTCGGTCACTCTGTATATGCATTGTCAGTTCACGTATTATTCAGTGTATCATATGGCAATTTTTTTCTTATATTTTAGGATTTCAACCCAGTGCCCGTACCGCAGAAGGATGTCGGAAAATTCTATAAAGGAGACTCCTACATCGTCCTCAAGGTATGGCGAAATATTATATAGTTTTCACACCACCTGCTCGACAATGCCAAATCATGAAAACCTTACCGAAAGCAAGTCATTATAGCCCTTGGATTTAAGCAGAGTAATATACTCCTCGATAATAAAGCTGTTTTAGTCACGGGCGCGTTTGAACCCCTGACTACACTTCCCTCGCTACGTTCGGGAATTAAATCATAACCCCTTGTAAAATCTGGAGGGCTATTCGACTGTGCATAAATGACAGTGTCATGCAATAGCACCACAACACCTCCGCCATATCTCACTTTTGAGTGACGCATAGCTTCACTAAAGTAAGATAGGTACTTACGTCAAAATCACAGATCAGCAATGCGCATGTGCGAGCGCTGGTAGGACTAGATACGTGGTTGGACCTAAGATGCTTGTATCACTCTTGCGCTTTGCGCCCCGTTAGCGCCAGTGTCAGTTTGAGATTTGCGGAGCTAACATTATCAGATTCTAAGCAAGAGAATAATTTTATATAAATGGATGAAGTGGTATATCATGACAAAAGTTCCATAAATACTCATTATTATACAAACCCTTGTTACATTTAGTTCTTGCGTAGTATTACTGCTGAATGATTAGAATGATTTTTCAGATTATCTCATCAAAATATGTATAAATGTATCGATCTCTGTACCCCAACGCTATTAGCACAGATATCTGACAGCTAAGACAATTATTTGTCAAATATACTAACACGGTCGATTCCTATAGAAACTATAGACAAGGGCGCCTCTATCCTAAGAACGACTACGCATAAAGAGATCGGTCCTCTGTGAGCGATACCTACTGTTAATGTGACAGATAAAACCAACAGCAATACAATCGCAATAGAGGTGACATATGTTAGTGTTACACTTAGTCGAGTCGAATAGAGGTCCTGGAATCCTTCGTTTAGGATTCAATAACGCGCCCGTGAAATAAAACAGTGATTTATCCCCTTGGTGTACAATCTACTATTTACGTTTGTAGTAGCACAGAGCTTCAATTAATTTTTGTAGTAAGTATTTAGCAAACACAGTCCCGTCAACTGCTGCAACTTTGCCTACGATGCTCAACTTTGCCTTGCTTGAAAAACATGGTTTTCTTCAACAAACAGCTATTTATATCTTATTTATAAGATCGCTGTCATCTCAGGAATAAGATATAAATAGCTGTTTGGTGAAGAAAACCATGTTTTTCAAGGCTGGCAAAGTTGTAGCAGTTGACGGTAGGTAGTTTAAATATCAATGTCAGTATTATTTTTGTAAGCGAATTCCAACAGATGTCTACGATAGTTGCGGTTTTTTGCAGCAGTACACTCTACAGCAATTTACCAATTGGAATCTAAGCTGAACTCGTCTTTCAGACCTCAGCGGACAAACGGAACAACTTATCCTGGGACATCCACTACTGGATTGGCAGTGAGTCCAGCCAAGATGAGTCGGGCGCGGCGGCCATCTTGACTGTCGGACTTGACGATAAGTTTGGAGGAGCGGCTATCCAGCATAGAGAGACTTTGGGGTATGAGAGCCCACAGTTTCTGCAGTACTTCCAACCTGGTAAGTTACCGTTCAAGATAATTCATAGTTACAATAAACAAACACCTGACTATTCAGCCTGACATATATCCACGAGTAAAATGTAGGTTGTTTCTTCCGCGAGGAGAGGGCACCATCATGGCAGTTGACAATTTAGGTGGCCTGATTATTCAGTACAGGGATTTTAGGATCTCCGCAGTTCTTATAGAGTACCAAGACATTTACCTTTGAAAGTCTGAACAGTAACGATGTTACTTATAAGTTGGCAAGAATGTATAGAAATATCCGAGTATGTAATACAAGTTGTACTAGTGTTAAAAGACATAATAACTTAAAGATAAAATCCTCATGTCCAAATAGCACTAGACCCTACGTTGTTTTCCTGCCGGTGAGCAAGGGTTGCCAGAAATTTCAAAGAAAATGCAGTGTGTTGGCGTCCCTTTAGCCGTCAACACGGTGAGTCCTCCGTTGTCATAAAGAGTCGGCAACGTGCATGTGACACCTCTGGAGTTACATACATCCCTAAGCTACGACAGCTGTGGACCGTATGCCGGTTTGCCACCGTCGTGGTAATAAAAACAAATCTATATGATATACAGTCTAAAGAGAGAAGAAAGTCCGTAAGGGCACTTACAAACGTCAATTGACGTAATGTCGGTAAAGTATGCTAAATATGGACTAACTTGGTGTTTTCATAAAAATGGTAAACAAAACAACACAATTAGCGTGTTTGAGCTGATTGTTAAACTAGCTAATCGATGACGTAGACTCCGTACAATAGAATAATAGGCCAGTCATCAGGCTAGTTTGCGCTACCAAATTAGGCATCGCCAGGCTACCATCAGATCAAGGAGTTTAGAACTTATGGTGTTTACTAGAAGAAGCAAAATTCCTTTTGTCCAACGCCCGTAGCAAAGGTTTGTAACTGGCTACAAACGAGGAATTTAATTTATCGGTTTGAAAATGGGTTATCATCATCAACATAAGTTATTGGGCTCTTGTCGATGGAGCAATTTCTGTGTATATCTGTTCTTTGCCTTCTCCTTGATAGCCTGATACGACACGACGTTTATTTTTTCCTTGACTTGATCCATGTTGGCTTTCCTGACATCCTTTATACTTCTTGAAAAAGAAGAAATTTGACCCGTTTTAAATACTATTTAACTCTTATTTTAGTTGTCTTTTGTGTGGGCATATTCTATCTTTTAGTTTTATTAAGTAGTTAATTAGGATTGCATATTTGTAGGCTATGATGTAAAATTGTTAATTTAATGTGTTTTTTATGAATAATAGTTATTTGTTATACAAGGGTGCAAAGTTGTATTTTAACCGCGAGTGTGGACTTGAAGCACGAGCTAGCGAATGGATTCTAGGGTTGAACTACGAGCTAGCGAGTGGATTCTAGGGTTGAACCACGAGCGAAGCGAGTGGTTCGAAAATAGAATCCTGAGCGAAGCGAGTAGTTCAAAAATAGAATCCTGAGCGTAGTGAGTGTTGCAACACACGAGACGTAAAAATAACTTTGCAGCCGTGTGTAACACAAATCTTTTCACCTCACTAAAGCGAGGAAAATACTACATGTTTGTCTTTTTTTGATTTTTTTTAACTTTTTTGACTTTTTTGACTTTTTTATTTTTAACTTTTTTGATTTTTGACTTTTTTTACTTCTGCGGTAACCGTCCGATAAGGAACTTTGTTCCAAAAAACCTAACTAATAACACTGTGGTAGATAGATAGAGTAAAGGTGTGTGGTAGATAGATAGAGTATAGGTTACCTATCAGCAGTTGGACGGCAGGTTGTTAATTGAACTAATTGAAGTAATAAATGCGCAGGCAGAGTATTTACAGTATATTTACACAAGATGGTTATATACAACACTAATCATTAAATTGGGAAAATCAGCAGACGAATTCATATATAACGGTTAGGTAGCGTAGTGTTGTGTGTCTCGTTGCTAGGCAACCGCGCGCTGCAACATGCAGGTAGTGGCGGGCTAGCAGGCCGCCACAACACGTTCGAATTTCAAATATTCTTTGCTCCCTTGTGAATAAAATGCAGTTTTGCTATCTGTTTTTAAAGAATAAAAAAGGCCTTTCCGAGCTAGGGAGGTGAAAAATGTTTTTCTTAGTCTTTAAATAAATAGAAGTCATTATTTAACTCATTATATTAACGAATATAATTCGCGTATTCCAGCAATCCGTTACGTGGACGGCGGGCACGCCTCCGGCTTCCACCATGTGACCACCAACGCCGGCGCAGCCAAACGCCTCTTCCAGATCAAGGGCAAGCGGAACGTTCGCGTCAGACAGGTTTGTATTATTTAAGTATTTAAGTACTGAAAATCAAATCACAAATATTTTATTTATTTATAAATTTGTTATTCAAAGGAGCTTAACCTTTTCGACGCCATGTCAAACGCAAAACCTACCACTCAGACGCCACGACATCTAAATGTCAAAAATGAAGTTAAACTTTATGTGTGTGCATGTAGGTCTATTTTGCTCTGTGGTCGGTGACCTATATATCGGTCTTTGGTGTTGGACCTGTGGTGCCGATATATACGTCTTTGGCGTGGAAAAGGTTAACGCCCATGGTAAACTTCACTCTAGTCCAACAGCGCAAGTTTGTGTCCTTCATAACACATAAATCTCTAGGTGGACCCGCTGATCTCCTCGATGAACAAGGGCGACTGCTTCATCCTGGACGTGGACCAGAACATCTACGTGTATGTCGGCGAAAAGGCCAAGAATGTCGAGAAGATGAAGGCCAACTCCGTGGCCAACCAGATCAGGGACCAGGATCATAATGGCAGGGGACGTGTGGAAATCATTGGTACGTATTTCAAGTAGAAAGACTTATATACAAATGTCTTTGAATCAAGTTTGTTTTTCGGCGTACGCCAAGGCAGCTTATTTAGACCTTTACTCTAGAATCTCAATCTCAAATCTCAGACATCATAATTTAATCATAACGGCAGAGGACGTGTCGCGCTGAAGTGCTTGGTAATTACGTATTTCGAAGCTTGTGTTGGATTGCTGATGGGACTACTTTCTTCAAAATGTTAACTTACCGCTGCAAAAATAGCTAAAATTTGGAACGCGTTAAATTGTTTGGGTAGAAAATTAAACAAAAGAAAAACTGTTTAATTCAATTTTTAAAAAATCTGTCGAATTGAGAACCTCGTCCTTTTTTTGAAGTCTGTTAAAAAGCACAAATATTTATACTATACTACTAGCAGTTGCCCGCGGCTTCGCCCGCGTACATTATGATTAATGCAGATTTCTACTCTTGAATAAAAGTTTTTCCCCGCGACTTCCTTTGCGTAGAATTAGTAATTGACCCCCCTTTTTACCCTCTTAGGGAATGACTTCTGGGATAACTATTATGTATCCATCCCCAGAACTCAAACTGTCTCTAAACCAAATCATCTAAATAGGTTCAGCGGTTATCAATTCCCCATATAAACTTTCAACCCCCTTTTCACCTCTTAAAGGGTTGATTTTCGGGATAAAACTATCCTATGTCGTTTTCCGAGACTCAAACTATCTCTATACCAAGTTTCATCTAAATCGGTTCAACTGAAAATACATAATTCTCTATAAAACTTCCAACCCCTTTGCTATGCACCCCCGTAAGCTTTGTTTTCGGGATAAATACAATTTTCCCCTTCCCGGGACCCAAACTATCTCCATACCAAGTTTCATCTAAATCGGTTCAACATTTAAAAATGCCCCATACAAACTTTTAACCCCCATTTCACTCCTTTAAGTAACGATTTTAGGAAATTAAAAAAAAACACGCAAGTACGGGTCTTACTTGCGCCTCAAAGGTTTCGTACGAACAACTTTTTTATTCCATTTTTGAAAAAAGACGCTTTCAGCATGATTTCATGAGAATAAATAGGGCGGCTGAATGCGAATCGGACACGTACCCCGATTTTTTTTTGTCTTAAGTAGGACTGGTGCTTGACTGCACTCTTATTAGTTTTTCTGTAATTTATACGTAAATAGCTACTATATCTGTAATTTTTGCAAATTTTTCTGTCGAACAGTTTCCGATATTGATTAATTTACACCTTTTTTTAATTACTTCAAAGTTATGTATGTTAAAATTATACTAATTAGAGATCCTTACATTAAGCCCTTTTATTTGATACGCCACACAATAAAGTTATTTGTTTTTTGATTTCTCATTTACCTACCCACAAATCCCCCTCCCCCCCCCCCCCCCCCCCCCGTCCCCTTAATGTTTAAAATTCATAAATTGGCGTTACATGCCTACCTTTGGGTCACTGACTTACAATCAAAGTCGCACCATAAGGGTTCCTTTTCTACCATTTTGGTACGAAACCCTAAAAACATCCTTTTCGCTTCCCGGGACTCTCTATACTAAGTTTTATCAAAATCGGTTCAGCTGTTAAAAATTCCCCATTCAAACCTCCAACGCCATTTCATCCCCTTAACCTTAGGGTTAATTTTCGAAATAAAAACTATTTATATGTCCGTTCTCGGGACTTAAATTATCTCTATACAAGGTTTCATCTAAATCGTTCACGTTTAAAAATTCCCCATGCAAATTTGCAACCCCCATTTCACCCTTAACCTTTAGGGCTGATTTTCGAGGTAAAAACAATTTTATGTTCCTTCTCGGGACTCAAACTATCTGTATGCTAATTAGCATTAAGTTTCATCTAAATCGGTCCAGGTGTTAAAAATTTCCTGATCAAAATTCCAATCCATTTTTTCCTTTAAGGGATGATTTTCGGAACGAAAACAACCCTTAGTCATTTGCAGGGATTCACACTTACTATATACCAAGTTTCGTCTAAATCGGTTCAACGGTTTAAAATTCCCTATAAAAACCTGCAGCCCCCGTTTCACCCTTAAATTTTTTACCTTTAAGGGTAGTTTTCGCGAAAAAAAACTATTTTTTTTCCTCCCCGGGCCTCAAACTATATGTATACCAAGTTTCATCTAAATCGGTTCAGCTGTGAAAAAATCCTATATAAACTACCAACCCTCTTTTCACCCCTTTACGGGTTAATTTTTTCAATGAAAATAACCCTTAGTCGTTTCCCGAGATTCAAACTATCTATTATATCAAGTTTCATTTAAATCGGTTTAACGGTTAAAAATTCTCTATACAACCTTCCAATCCCCTTTTCACCCCCTTAAGGGCTGATTTTCGGTATAGAAACTACCCTATGTCCTTTCCCGGAGGTAAAATTATTTCTTTAACAAAAATTTCGAGATTGATGCCATTTTCGTACTTATTTAACGTCCCAAAATACCATAAATCGACCCAACAGGGGGATGATATTTCACGCCCGCCACGTTGTATCATAAAATTTTGGGGTTTTCGTAATCAGCGACCCGATAAACCATAGAAAAGATACCCATCTTGATTTTCAGACTTTGTCACCCCCATTTCCCCTTTTATGGGGTTGAATTTTCAAAAAACCTGAAACACGTGTTTACATATTTATTGTTAGGAATACTCCTGTGAAGTTTCCAATAAAACAGTCTAACTAATCTTGCTTCCCTATACAAACTTTGGACCCCCATTTCACCCCCTGGGGGATGATATTTTACACCCGCCACGTTGTATAATAAAATGGTTGTTGTTTTCGTAATCAGCGACCCGATAAACCATAGAAACGATATCCATATTGATTTTCAGACTTTTTCACCCCCATTTCCCCCTTTAAGGAGTTGAATTTTCAAAAAAGCTGAAACACGTGTTTACTCATTTATTGTTAGAAATACTCCGGTGAAGTTTCAAATAAAACAGTCTAACTAATCTTGTTTCCCTATACAAACTTTGGACCCCCATTTCACCCCCTGGGGGATGATATTTTACACCCGCCACGTTGTATAATAAAATGGTTGTTGTTTTCGTAATCAGCGACCCGATAAACCATAGAAACGATATCCATATTGATTTTCAGACTTTTTCACCCCCATTTCTTCCTTTAAGGAGTTGAATTTTCAAAAAAGCTGAAACACGTGTTTACTCATTTATTGTTAGAAATACTCCGGTGAAGTTTCAAATAAAACAGTCTAACTAATCTTGTTTCCCTATACAAACTTTGGACCCCCATTTCACCCCCTGGGGGATGATATTTTACACCTGCCACGTTGTATGATAATATGGTTGTTGTTTTCGTAATCAGCGACCCGATAAACCATAGGAACGATACCCATATTGATTTTCAGACTTTTTCACCCCCATTTCCCCCTTTAAGGAGTTAAATTTTCAAAAAAGCTGAAACACGTGTTTACTCATTCATTGTTAGGAATACTCCGGTGAAGTTTCAAATAAAATAGTCTAAGTAATCTTGTTTCCCTATACAAACTTTGGACCCCCATTTCACCCCCTTACGGGGTGAATTTTGAAAAATCCTTTCTTAGTGCACCCCTAGACCTTATAAGGGACCTACATGCCAAATTTGGAAACTCTAGACCCAGCGGTTTAGGCTGTGCGTTGATATGTCAGTCAGTCAGTCAGTCAGTCAGTCAGTCAGTCAGTTTCTTCTTTTATATATTTAGATTTAAGTATGCGAATAGAAATTTCTAAAGACTTCTATTTATGCATGACATGACATAGCCTTTAACATTTGCTAGGGATACACGCACAGATGTGCCCGCCGGATTTGTCCGACGGATATGCCCAGCGGACAAATCCGTGCGTGTCTGGCGCGAATTGGACACGGATTTGTCTGCGGACACATCTGCATAGCGCCATACACAAATCTGTCCGCCGGGCAAATCCATCGGACAACTCTGGCGGGCACATCTGTGCGTGTATCCCTAGCTATTAAGTTGACAGTTAATTTTTTCGGGCACTAAGTCAACATTCAAATCTTCCGTTAACAATATTTTTTTCTTGTTTTTAACCTTATACTCAAAAGCTCCGTCACATTTCAGATCCGTACTCCAGCGAGACAGACGTGCAGAAGTTCTTCACTGCTCTCGGCTCTGGTACCAAGGACAGCGTGCCCGAAGAAAGCGCGGGTGGCGACGACCAGGTTAGATCGTAGGCTACAGTAACAGCTTACCAAGCTATACGCTCGTTAGCCGCCGACGTGGCATAAAGAACAGTGTTTCTACATCCCCTATAGGTGGCAAGAATGGTTAAATGCTAAAGCTAAATATTTAATTTATGGGAAAGTCCTTCGTTCTGTTCCACATGGTGATTACGAAGCTTACCCTAAGAACTTCCTTCTCGATTTAGTTAAAGTATAATCTATAGTTTGCCTAATATCATTCTGGCTCAATTTGGCTACAAATATATTATTTCCCACTTTTTTCGATTATCTTTGTGTATTTTTTATTTTTTGTAACGCACGACACGACCGAGGCTTGAACCCACGACTTTTTTACATACAACAGGTTAATCCACCGGCATCTTCTGTCTTTTTCTAGGCCTTCGAAAAGAGCGAAGAGCAGACCATCACCCTCTCCGAGATCTCCGACAGTACCGGCTCTCTGAAGATCACCCCGCTGCCCAAACCCCTCCGCCAAGAACAACTCAAGCCAGCTGTAAGTTTTCTCGAATTCATCAACTTTAATAGCAAACAAAAATGAGATAAAGACAACAGAGAGGGAAGAGATACAACAAAAAATTTGCGGGGCGGGTTGACGACCGAATTTCAATGTTTGATTTTGAAATGAGTGATGGTTTGACCGTCATGTCTAGGATTATTATAAATCATGAATATCAGCAGACCTTATCTTCTGCCTGAAATAATCGTCTGTATAATAATCGTTATCCCTTTCAAAGTTCAAAAAATAAATAGTTAACTGCTTCCAATCACTTAGCTTAAAGATTTATTGTTTACTACCGCCAATTGAATGAAAAATTGTTGGAAGCTTACCTGACGTGCTTGGAATAAACTCAAGAAATATTTCTCTTCTACAGGAATGCTACATTTTGGACACAGTTAGCGGCAGCATCTACGTTTGGGTTGGCAAGCAGTCTACAGACAAGGTAAGACAACCAAACATTACTATACCTATTAAACAAGATATCAATACTTATCACGTCTATAAATTAGTGCATACACACCTAATTCATATCATTAAATATCTTCTCCAGGAAAAGTCGGAAGCTATGAACAAGGCCCAGCAATATTTGAACGCGAAGAACTATCCTAAATGGGTGAGTTTTCTTTTCGTCTCCACTAACGCATTCCGTTTCTATTGATCAAGACAGAATAATGTATAGGAGAGCCAGGGTAACTATCAAGCAATAAATATTTTACTAATTTTGTAAAAAAGCAGAAACGCCACTAACGGTTCTATATTTTTTAGGGAAAATGTTTAAAAAAAACTGGTATCGCCTTTAGCACACCTACACATTCGCATGTGGCAGCGAAAAAAATGTCTCACTCTACAGCGAGTTGAGATAGTTGGTACTGTTTCGCTAGTGATTCTCACATGCAAATGCGTAGGTGAACTAAAGACGTAAGTGCTCATCCGGAAATCAAGTAATCAGAATTTGACTTCTATTTCGTCCCGTGACCCCAGCCATCGTGATAGTAATATTTTTCCGAGCCCCTTCTCCTTTCCCATAAAGTATCACATTATTACTGGACGAGCCCTAAGGCTTGAACTGGATTCGGGGTAAGACAGCGGGCTGGTTTGCAACCCTCAAAAGTCCCTCCTTCTCTTGATCCATGTGTTCTTCTTCGCTTCCCTCTCACAATGAACTAAACAACATTTTTAAATTACCAGGTGCAAGTAACCAGGATCCCTCAGGGCACGGAACCTGCTGCCTTCAAGCAGTACTTCGCTACATGGAGAGACGTTGGTATGTCGCACTCCCGTCTGGTCAGATCGCTCAGTGGTGAGTACATACATACAAAGATGCACAAAAACTGTGCCTATACTTATACAGTGTGTTTCTGTAATAGGAGCAATAAATTAAAACATAGATTCTACTCCTCAAACTACAAAACTTTTGTTCAACAACTTAAAAAAATATGTATTTTGTAGATTGTCTCTTTTTCATACAAACTAAATAGTATTTTCAATGAACGTTAAAATCCGTCTAATTGACATTGCTTGTCACCCTACAGACATAGTCAATTTTGGAATACATTGCGTGTTCGAAAAAACTTTAAACTGTCCTAATAATCAAACTATACGTTATTTTTAAAGTCGCTGAACAAACGTTTCCTGGTTTGAGGAGTAGAATCTACGTTTTAATTTATTGCTCCTATTACAGAAACACACTGTATAAAGGCTGCCTTTCCAGTGAGATGCAGATGTCCGGCAGATTATGATATTAGCTAGGCATTTATTTATTTTATTTATTTATTTATTTTATTATTCAAATAAGTTACACAGCATTACAGTTATACAACCAAGGCACTGAGAACTACAAACAATTAATATTCCAGACATAATTAAAACTAGTTGGATTTAGGCGACGTAACTGCGTGGCCCCGTTGCGTCGTCTGATCTGCACGCATATAGATGTGCCCGCCGGATTTGTCCGACGGATATGCCCGGCGGACAGATCTATCCGTGTATGGCGCTATTTAGATGTGTCCGCAGACAAATCCGTGTCCAATTCGCGCCATACACGGACGGATATGTCCGCCGGGCATAACCGTCGGACAAATCCGGCGGGCGCATCTGTGCGTGTATCCCTAGCTATTGGTTGATTCCCGCACCTCCTCTCCGGCTCAGTGGAAAGGCAGCCTTACGCCTACGCCTCGAATTCGACGCTCGGTATTTGCCAATTTTATTAACAATTTCTGCGATTTGCTTTGCGCAATTATCCTCATTCTTCAGTATGTTTTTGCAGATGTAGAATACTTTGATGGAGACGAGGCTACGTCAGAAAAGCGAGCGAGGGTTGTTGGCAAAACTGGTGCTGCCCGTGGCTTCATGCCTGATCAAGGCGATGGCGAATATGTTGTCTACAGGTTAGTATTCTGCCTTAGTATCTAGCCATTATTAGATACAATACACCCTTTTTTTTGTGCCGCATACAAGTTCAATTTTATCATATGTTATATTGCGATGTGATGAAGCATGCTTACCTAAAACTTTTTATTTGAAAAAGTCCAAGATATTACGGGTCATGAGGTCTTTTTTTGTACCACTCTAGTGACAAACATGCATACGATCCACCTTATGGTAAGCACCTACCGTAGCCTATGGATGCCTGCAAGTCCAGAGGGGTCACGGTGTAGTCGCTTGAGAAAATCTTAGGCAGGGAGTTTATTCCACAGCAGGAGCGATCGTGGAAGGAAATTCCTCCTAAGCACATTTAGATAAAGCGTGCATTTTACTCCTAAATTAATAATGTTGGCTAAAATCAAGAACATCTCATACCAATCTCAATCACCAATTCTATGTTTTAGAATCGAAGGCCGTGAACTGGCGAAAGCATACGACTCTGCCTCACCCGGCACTGAACCTGGCAAGCGTTTCGGCGAGCTCTACCAAGGGGACTCCTACGTCATTCAGTATCAGTACCAAGGGGAAACTGGTCGTGGGCACGTCGTGTACTTCTGGCTGGTAAGTTAGACAACAACAACAAGAATGGCATGCAACTTTTCCTTACCAAGAATGGAACCTGGCAAGCGTTTCAGAAAGCTCTACCAATGGGTGTTGACAGCAGGGAGAGACTGTGAAGGTTGCCGGAAGAAGCTTTCGAGGTGCCATCAACGAATTATATTGGATACATGTACAAATTCTTCACCTTCAGCATTTTAATCTCTTCAAACTCTCACTCTATCTTCCTGACTGTACCGCATATCCTTTGCAAAGTGATTTAAGTTAATAGTTAACCAATATTAAATTGTTATAGGGTAAGGATTCGACGCTGGACGAGCGAGCTGCTGCGGCTATCCAATCAGTTGGTCTCGACAACTCTGTAAGTATAGTCTGATTAGTGGTTAACTTAAACCCGTAGTAAAAGTAAAAGTAATAAGCTAGACTCATCCCTTTTAACCGACTTCAAAAAAGAGGCGGTTCTCAATTCGACTGTTTTTTTTTATTGGTGAAGGTACCAGAGGCGTCTTTACCTATAGTGCAGGGTGTGCCGTGCGAGCTACATTTTTATACATTGATATTGATTTCGAATATCTTCTTCCTCCTAGCGTGTATCCCGGCTTGGGGTCCGCTTGACAACCTCGATTTCGGGTATCTAAATAAAAAATGGAAAACAGCATATGATAATTGAACATCTTGTTTTCAGCTCTCTGGTAAAGCTACCCTAGTGAGAGTACCACAGGGCGAGGAACCTCAGCACTTCCTCAAGATTTTCAAAGGTATGCTAAATTAATTACTAAATACATTTTATACATTACTATTTCATTATTTTAATAATTCATCATAACACA
Organism: Pammene fasciana; assembly: GCA_911728535.1. Classification (NCBI taxonomy): domain Eukaryota; kingdom Metazoa; phylum Arthropoda; class Insecta; order Lepidoptera; family Tortricidae; genus Pammene; species Pammene fasciana. The sequence goes on from OU452299.1 coordinate 6,547,466, forward strand.
CTTTCATTTCAATTATTAATTTATTCATTTTCTCCGGCTCTATACCTACCACCTACCTAGTCGATAGTGACCCTGCCTATGAAGCTGGAGGTCCCGGGTTTGAATCCTGGTCAGGGAATCTATATGTGTGTTTATCACGGATACTTGTTCCTGAGTTGTATTTAAGTATTTATCTATATCTATCTGTTATATATATCGTCGCCAAGTACCCACAACATAAGCTTTATTGAGGTTACTGTGGTACTAGGTTGATTTGTGTAAGGGAGTGTCCTAGTATTTATTTATTTCAATCATTTATATAATATATGTATGGGTTTAAATAAGGTGATAAAAAAGCTTTTACCATTGGAATTGTAAAGGATAATACCACTACCTAATAATTATATTATTTCGTCAGGTCGCCTGGTAACCCTCCTCGGCGGAAAAGCCTCTGGCTTCAGGAACTCTAACCAAAAAGACGATTATGATACTGATGGAGTCAGGCTGTTCAAGGTAAGTCTTTCCTTACAAAATGATCCCGCGTGAACCAAACAACTTGGGAAATAGAGCTTTCCTTAATTTAAGTTTTTAAGCAAACAAAGGTAAATGCACTTAATATGATTGCTAAGGGAGTATATGTATGTGTATGTATGGCATGTTCATATTATAAACGAAAACTTTGTTTATGTAGATGATTGTTCTTTCTTCATGCAAAAACTAGGATCGATTTCCTCTTTGTATATCTCTGTATATTCGGTGAAGTAAGCTTCACCGAAAAGCGGTCGATAGATATCAAGTGATATTTTTTAACTAAATTAATTAATAAATAAATTCTGTATAACTCAGCTAGGGATACATGCACCGATGTGCCCGCCGGATTTGTCCCACGGATATGCCCGGCTGACAGATCTGTTCATGTATGGCGCTATTCAGATGTGTCCGCAGACAAATCCGTGTCCAATTCGCGCCTTACACGCACGGATTTGTCCGCCGGGCATATACGTCGGACAAATCCGGCGAGCACATCTGTGCGTGTATCCCTAGCTATTGGTTGAAGCCGAGACCCCCAGAATGAAAGTCGAATGTCTTACCACGAGGCTTAACCTTATACACACACGCTTACTCTATTAACAGCTACTATATATGGTCTGTAATTAACTAATCACAGATCCACGGTACCAAAGCCGCTGAAGACATGAGGGCTGAGCAGGTGCCAGAAGTCACCACCAGTCTGCAGCCTGAGGATGTGTTCCTGCTGGAGACACCTTCCAAGGTCTACGTGTGGTATGGACAGGTGAGTCTTCATAATCAGCTGTTTTGGCTACAAGATACGAAAAATGAGCTGTTAACAATACCTATATTTTGATACAGTTTCTCAAAATTTAATTCCTACTTATTCTCTTCAGACATCCAGTGAAGCAGAACAGCAGGACGCGAAGCACTTTGTTGAAAGGATCCTTGGCGCTGACCGTCAGTTTGAGGTCATCACGCAGGGCAATGAGCCTGACGACTTCTGGTCTTACCTGAGTAAGTATAAACCAGTGAGTGGCTGATGACATTCATGGTAATTTTCTGATACCTCTCCTCTTCCCTCATGATAATAAATCGTGACGAATTGTGTTGTCCATCCATGTGACGCGATTGAGGGCCCCCTGCATGGAGCCACACGCCTTGCACCATTTAGTGGCTAACGGCCCTTTGGTACCTACGCGTAGTAATTAGGTATACCATTTTCTCCATGAGCTGTAATAAAAGTACCTACTTAAATGTCTGGAAATTAGGTAATCAGTGTGAATCAAGTTCTAATAATGCTTCTGGTTTACGAGTAGACATACGTAAGTACTCAAAGATTCGAAAACAAATTTCAAAAAACTCTGTGGTAAGAGTAGAGAGTGGGGTTTAAATCCGAGACCTACGGATTTAAAGCCGGATGTGTATGATTCGGTTTCCTCTAATTCTTAATTTAAGCTAAAGAGTCTTATTCAAAACTGCTTAAATAAAGCATGGTCTTCCTTTTCAGCTGGTGATGCCTCTCAAGTATCTAGCACTGAAGCCTGGCGCGAGCGTGTGACGAAGCGAATCGGCGCCGAACCGCGTCTCTTCGACGCTGATCTGACTGGCAACAACGCGGTTAAATTTGAGGAAATCATCAACTTTGAACAAAAGGTAAGAATGGGTACCTTTAGGGGGCTTTCGCGCAGATGGCGCGTTTGACTTGAGTTCAAATAGTTCTTAGGCTGTGCTGCTTTACTATCTAAGTTACTGTATGCTTACAATAAATAAACCAATCGCGTAAATCCGCAGGATCTTCATCAAGATGACGTCTACGTCCTGGATTCAGGCGACGAGTTGTACGTCTGGATTGGAAAAGAGGCGAGCACCGCCATGAAGAAAGCCGGCAACCACATTGCTGAGGTATATACAAAACGCAATCATTATTTATTCGTTGGACAAGTTTAGCAATACACCAAGGATATATTTCCAAAGTTGCGAAATTTTCTATACGGAATGTTCTCTGAACTTAAATTTTACGAACAATAAAAAAAAATCAGGAAGTGGTTGAACACCGCCGTTATCAATTATTTCAACTGACTATCTCATTTACGAGTTAATAAAAATAATCTTAATACATTTTTTTTTGTTTCATTTAATTGGATATATTTTAATTGGAAATTTAATTTAAATTCTCGTGTAGTTTTCCAGAAATTTCCGAGAATGTTACCGAAATTTTGAGAATGTTCTGCAACTTGTACATTGCTAGATCTGATTACGAGACGAGTGTGTATATATCATATGTCACAACGACTGAGAAGTTTGGGGATGGGAGGTTAACATGCGTGAACGCATGTGTGCTTTTGTGTGAGTTAGCTCAAAGTCGGAAGCCTTCAGAACATCAAGTACAGATATCGCTACTAGTGGCTTCTCATCATTATTACAATAGCTAAATTCACTGTGATGGACAGAAGACCATCTGGTGTAATTAGAAGCACGTTAGAACAGTAATCCGAATGATCCGGGTTCGAATCCTATGATGTTCCACAGTCGACAATGCTAATTTTTTTCAGTATAATGATTAATAAACATCTGTTTCCAATTTGGAGTATCTGTCTGTTATAAAACTGAAGATAAGATGGTTATTTTTTTCAGAAGCCATAGTGCTTACACAAAAGCCTGATATTCTTTGAATTTTACAACATTGCCGTCTCTTCAAAAATTAAATATTAATCTTTTATTGTTTTCCAGGCTTACCTGAGGAAAGTACGTCACGCTGGCTCAGCAGTGGTCGTGGTTATCAAACAGGACCATGAGCCTGAACTGTTCAAGGCCGTCTTCGGGGAATGGGACCCTCAGATGTGGCTGGTAAGTAAACGCCAAGACAATAAAATAAAATAAAATAAAATAAATATTTGAGGACAATCTTACACAAATCAACCTAGTCCCAAACTAAGCAAAGCTTGTACTATGGGTACTAGGCGACGATACACATACTTATATAGATAAATATATACTTAGATACATAGAAAACACCCATAACTCAGGAACAAATATTCGTGATAAACACACAAATAAATGCCCTGACCAGGATTTGAACCCGGGACCTCCTGCTTCGTAGGCAGGGTCACTATCAACTGGGCTAGGAGGCCGTTAAAATGACGCGATTGATACATTTATAAATATATAAGATATTTATTCTTCAATTTAGGCACATTACAATGCACTTATGAACGTCAGAGAGAAAAAAAGAAACACCGATTCTAACCCTTATGATATGACCGGCAAGAAACTCGGCGGGACTTATTTTTTCAGAACAGTAATACATTAACAATTTAACACATACACAATAGTTTCCAACGATCGCTCACTGAAAATGTAACGCTATTTGTAACTAGCCCTAGCACAGGCCTCGGTCTTTTTGGGCTGTTACTGCACACGATCCTGCTTATTCATAAACGTACTTCAAACCTCAATTAACTAAATCATCTTTTGTCCTTATCTGTCACTTTGACAGTTGTGGTTGTTAGGAGCAGACAAAACATAATTTAACTGAATGAGGTTTGAAACACGTTTATGAATAAGCAGGTATGCCTTTAAACGGGTGCCCTCTTTTTCGCATTAAATGGATTGTCATATTTGCACATGGCATAACACGATTGGCATAATGCCATTTCACATAAAAGTCACTATAATAATGCATATATTCGCCTAATAAGTAATTTTCATAACGTTATATGAGCATAAAATGTTCTGGTATAACATGAAGAAGAATAAAAATCAGTTCGCCTAATTTCAATGTGCATAACATATACTAACTCGAACATCTTGTCCTACTAATTTAGAAAATCATAACATCCTAGTGTATAAAATATACTAAGTCGAACATTTATTCCTACTAGTTTAGAAAATCCTAACATCCTAGTGCACTACTTAAGTCGAAAATATATTCCTAATAACTTAGAAAATCCGAACATCCTATATGTAGTGTATAACATATACTAAGTCGGACATACTCGTACATATACATATGTTCCTATTCATTTAGAAACTCCAAACAACCTTATACTGAACCTTAAAAAACATACTGTTTACAGAAAAGTAGGTTTAGGTAAGGTTAGAACTGTGATAACACAACCGAATTGCGTCAGAAAGTAGGTTTAGGTTAGGTTAGAACTGCGAAACCTCAAAATCCAAACTGTAAAAGTTAGAAGCGATTGGTTAGGTTAAAAGTCTAAGGCGGAAGCAAAGGGAGCCTTGGTAGAGATTATCATGAAAAGGGTGTACCCTTGTTTTGTCGACAACCTTTTCATCGAATATTATTTCATCGACAACGATTCATCGACACTTTAGTACTAGTAATATTGTTTGGCGTTATTTTATTTCAACTACTATTTATTTAAATTTATCTTACTACGTAGAAATACTATTCAACGAATATTACTTAATCGCTCATTTGTTTCAAATTATGTTAAATGGCACAACTACAAAACATTGCAATTCATTTCTTCGACTTATTAATTACTTTAATACAATTTTATAATATATGTCCCAGCGTCCCGCAAGAAAACGAACTGTTGCCAGAAGTGGGTTAGGTTAGGTTAGAACTGCGACCCCCAAGAAAACGAACTGTTGCCAGAAGTGGGTTAGGTTAGGTTAGAACTGCGACCCCCAAGAAAACGATCTGTTACCAGAAGTGGGTTAGGTTAGGTTAGAACTGCGTCCCTCAAGAAAATAAACTGTTGCCACAAGTGGGTTAGGTTAGGTTAGAACTGCGACCCCCAAGAAAACGAACTGTTGCCAGAAGTGGGTTAGGTTAGGTTAGAACTGCGCCCCCTAAGAAAATAAACTGTTGCCAGAAGTGGGTTAGGTTAGGTTAGAACTGCAAACCCCAAGAATACGAACTGTGGCCAGAAGTGGGTTAGGTTAGGTTAGAACTGCGATCCCCAAGAAAACAGACAGGTTTAATGCACCTCTATTTGATTTAAATTCTTCGCATACAAGTGTCTCCTCTGCATCACTCATTTTTCACCATACTATAATATACACAGGTAATTAAATCACTTCAGACGATCAACCATTCGATCAGAAAAACAATTTCATATCTGAAACTACCCACATAGCTATAATCGTGCAGAGTGAGCCAACTGACGTGATTGCGTTTATGAGTGGTGATTATGAATTAGACTACTTTAGAAAAGTAAGTATTATGTCATATTTTATTAGTCGTGTAAGTATTAGGATATTCAGATTTAGGTTTTTTGGGTTATGCGTATGGATGGATTCGATATGGGGATTTTATGACATTAAACCAATAGGACGGAGATCTCTTAGGATTTGCAAGCTTATGCGTATAACCATTAGGACAATCGATCTATTCGGATCAATAGTTATGCTAAACGTTCTTATGCCAATGGTTGTTATGCTAAGTAAAAATAGTCAAGATGAATTTATGCGTTCCAATATAGACCCCCTTTAAACATTGGTTCGGACAAACATAAATAATGTTGTACTTTAAGAAATAGTGAATATTTATAAGTCTATATGTATTTGTTGATAAATAAAAACTAGTAGTTCTGTGAACCGAAGACTTCGGAGCATTTCTCCCCTTTTCCCCCCTTTTCACCCTCCCTCGAAACTTTTTTTTTTACAACAACCTCTGAGGAAGTGTGGGATTGACCTTTTACCCGAAAATGATTGAAATCCGCTCATAAATAACGCGACAGCAAACTTCCCACACAATTTTTGGCAAATAAATCAAGAAACGTATATGCCAAGGTTCATCGAAATCGGATGATAAATGCGACCTCTAGACCGACACTAACCAACCAACCAACCAATACACACGCATCAATATGCCAAATCGTCGTACCAGTGAAAACGGAGACGTTCGTCGCCTCGCTACGCTCGGCTCCTCAGTCAATAAAAAATTAATGAAATCTTAAAGACAATAATAGCTAGGAATACACGCACAGATGTGCCCACCGGATTTATCCGACGGATATGCCCGGCGGAGAGATCCGTACGTGTATTGCGCTATTCAGATGTGTCTCGTGCAGATGGCGCTTCTGACTTGAGCTTCAAAACGTTCTTAGACTGAGGCTGTTCATATTATTCATCTACACCCATATCATAAACCCTCCATGATGCGTTCAAAAACCGCAAATTATGACCACCATAAAAATAGACTGTTTTGTTAGAAGTTAGAACAAATGTCTTATCTGTAACGATGTTATTATTATCAAATAATAAGCAAAAATTCGATATCATTATGAAAATCCGGCCTGCTCCCCGACAGCCGGCACGCGCCCATCCAACCGCCGGCACTTTTAAAATTTTCCCTGTAGGTATTTCTAAACATTGTTGGCAAATAACTGTAACATTTAATATTATTGTTTCAGAAAAACAAGAGTGCGGAAGAAGAAATCAACAATGACATCGATATCGATTAGAAATATATCATAATATTATACTTAGAGCACAAATAATGTGATATAACTTTTAAGATGTAAACCCATTTTTATAACTTTGTGAAATAAATGTTTTAAAAAAACTTCGCATTTTTATTTTCGCCAGCGTAAGTAACAAAGGTATCATCCCGTCCCAAGTGATAACTTGTGAAATTACTGAGTAAATGAAGCCTCGTGAAGGTCAGCTGCTGATGCGGTCCCGTTGGCGGGTTGAGGCATCAATGGCAGTCATTTCTTCGGCGGATGTTTCGCAGTGAAAAGATCGTCTGCTGCTAGCCTACTATGGTCGGGTTTTTATCGCCTGTCCCCATACCTGTCACGCTCTAACAAGTACGTAGGTAAGTGTGAAAGTGACGCATAGTGCGATAAGTGATAAAATGGCAACCATGGATGGCCATCTGGTCACGTGAACATACGGAGTGATAACTTGTGAAATTACTGAGTAAATGAAGCCTCGTGAAGGTCAGCTACCGATGCGGTTCCGTTGGCGGGTTGAGGCATCAACGGCAGTCATTTCTTCGGCGGATGTTTCGCAGTGAAAAGACCGTCTGCTGGCCACGTGAACATACGGTCTTCAGGACATCAGCTGATGGTCTTTCCTCTTCAAAACTACCAAAACTTAACAGGACATTTCAATCATTGCCAGGACTATAACCGCGAACCACTTCGTCAAATCGCCTATTTGCATCACTCTCTTTCGAATATGCAATAGAGACGGAGCGATAGAGACGGAGACAACGAAATTTAGATTTTAAGTTCACGGTTGGCCCCCAGGACGCTATTGGAGCTGGTGCGCATGCGTCACATGCAAAGCTTCGTTATGCGGCTCGCGGGCGCATGGTAGCTTTTCAGCGGGTCAGACACTGTCAGTAATAATGTCATTATTTCTGTACCCGTCCTTTTCTATGTATATGAAGAATGAGAAGGATGAGTAGAGAAATAATGTCATTATTACTGACAGTGTCTGGTCAGCTTTCCTTTCAAGCACAGACAGAAAAATCGTGCCACTGACGCCAGACCGCGAACGTACTTGGAATATTTTGAACTTGACACGTGCTGGCGCTGACGGCACAACTTACCGTGCGCATGATTTGACGTCTTTGGCGGTCAAAGGGTTAACACGCCTCTTACGCCTCTGCAAAGATCCCATCATCGTCCCAACATGCGTTGTACATCGCCGCAGCCCAATCAGCGCCCTAATGCGTTCTTATTGTATGACTTCAAAGTGATTTTTCTCCATGAATTGGGCTAGGTACAGGAGTAAAAGGACTGCAAAAAGCTTTGAACTTTACTCTCTCTAAGACCATATCAGACAGGCATAATGTTCAAAACCTACAGTTAATAAGGCTACCCCCCACACTAGCGTCTTCCGAGCGTCGACGTCGCCCAAGCACCCGCGCAGCGGCGACGTCGCGTCAACGCTCGAAAGACGCTAGTGTCGAAAATTCCAGTAGATACCTAATACTCAAAACAAAATTTATACCTATTGCCAAAATTTTGGAACAATGTGATTATGTATAGACATGGTTACAATACAAGTAGGTAAAACGTGAAGGGAAGAGATAATTCGCAGTCAATGGAGGTACAGTCGTCCAAAAATGTGATTTACCACCCTACGGTTGTAGTTCGTTTGAACGTCATGAGACAACAAGGTCGTGCATGTTTTAAACTCCGTTAGAAATGTCAGCCTTAGCGATCGTTAGATCTCGCAGAAACTTTTGTCAAAACTGGTAGACCACTTTCTTGGTCGATTGTACCTAAAGTACTTAAATACGAGTACAGCATCCCCGATAAGCAAATATGTCTACAACCTACCTACTACACCATTCTAGATTATAACTGCCTACCAACTAGTACTATAATCGCGTGTCACTCGTACCGGACTTACGTCACTTCGGCTCTGAAGAATAAACATGTTGACATTAAAAAAGCCAAATTAGGAATTATCTCAAGTAGAATAACTTGATTCATGTTGCCTTTTGTTTTAATTGCGTCTTTAATGCAAAGAAATAAGAGATTAAAATGGATAATGTGACTTATGACGTTTTTTAAACGAGTTTTATGGACTAAGAGCTGGCCACGTCAGATATGACATAATAATGAGAGCAACAAAACCCATCTGGTTAGATTGTTGTACTATCCTTATTGCTAGATCCGGGCATCAGGCAGCTTTTAATGGGTGGCGGTTAGAATTATAGGCTAGCAAAATATTTCAATTGGAAAATGTTACTACCAAAATAGGTAAAAACTGCCACAGTTATCTCAGATAGAGGACAGGGCCTATATGTGACGTCCCACGGGTGAAAGTACCTTATGGCGGTTGGCGCTTACGTTGCGAAGCATCGCATTAGTATTGCAGCGTCGTCAGAAATAGCGTAAATCCCAGCCGCCATAAGGTACTTTTTCTCGTGGAATGTCACATATTTTCACTTAGTAACAAAAAACACTGCATGTTATTGCGGAAATAGAAAGAGTAGGCGACAAACTATAAATTACATTTGACGTCGTTTGGCACTAGTTTCCCCCAACAGAGACTTTTGGGCCAAAAGTTTTGGCAATGATATAATCTAATTATTTATATAATTTCTGATAATATTGCTTCAAAACCAGACCTCTAGGATTTGTTTTCTTGAAATGGTTTGCATTTTTTCACCTCCACCACTTAACAGCTGCAGATATATAAATAAGCAATCTGACTAGAGGCGTTTAGTTGCTCTCATTATTGTGTCATATCTGATGTGGCTAGCTCTCGGTCTATTATTTTAATTATTGACACAGTTGGCTTGCAGTTGTATTCACAATGTCTCGTTGAAATCATGTGACACTTAAAAATATACAAAGATGGACCACATTTTTGGGATATTGCTTGTGTTTTGTTTAATTTTTAAAGTAAATAGTCATGGTATGAGTGTAGTGTTTTCGTGGAAGCAAATTAGTTATAATTTTGATGGAGTTTTATGTAAGTTAACAAATATTCTTAGCTCATATCTTGAAGTAAGGAAATGACAATAAAATAAAGACTAGAGGCTTTGTTTTGCAACAATCAATTGAAATAACCATGTGCTTTTTCAATTAAGAAAGAAATCTCCATCACTGGCACATGGCCAGCTTTAAGCTTTGATTATTAAACCAACCGGATACCGGATGAGAGACGCGCTCTCATTTCTATCGGAAAAAGTCTGCCGTTTTTTGCGGGGGAGGGGAACGTCAAATGTATGCGAAACGTCAAAATAGCCACGTCAAATAAACGTCAGTCTATACAATGAGTATGACCACTGGTCATACTCATTCGGCAGAGGGGAACGCCTGTCAATGGCTACTCCCCTTGGTTTAAATCTCTTTAAGGGTCGCCACACACCTAGCGGTTTTCCTCGCGGAATTACCGGAAGTAGCGGAAATTTGTCTATGGTAGCGGAAATTTGTCTATGGTAGCAGATTTTTTGTATGGAAGCCATAGACAAATTACCGGAAGTAGAGGAAATTCATAGACAAAATGCTTAATTTGTCTATGAATTTCCGCTACTTCCGGTAATTCCGCGAGGAAAACCGCTAGGTGTGTGGCGACCCTAAGTGTATGTAAAATCTTTTGTCATATGTAATGGCCTCTACAATCGGCGCAATTTTGACACTAAACTCGCACGCGATTTCGAGACATTGCCGTCTAGGTAGGTGATCAGAAAGCGCAATGTATTAAAAATCGCAGGTGACTGTTTGCCTGAAATACAGGAACGCCATAGACCTTTCTTAATCCATTAAAACAACACAACAAAACAACAACAACAAACAACAACAACAATTATTTCAGACGCAAAAAATTCGGATTACGACCGCACAGTGAGCGACAGCGTTCACTTTGCCGACGATTTGGAGGATGCCGAGAAGTTCTTCATACAATACAACAATGTGCCAATCGGATTTGAAGTACATGAAGACACAGTCTACGTCACCGTGCCCAGAAGACGACATGGTACGAGTTACAGTCCGTGAGGTCTAAAAAGAACCTTCGGGTTTTAGAGAGAGACGTCGGGTCAACAGTGACACATGAAAAAGCAGAATAGCAATATTACCTTCGTGTGGCATCCCTGATTCCCGAAGGTTCATAAAGCTCACGGACTGTACTTTATTTTACAAAACGAACATCCCGAATGAATTAAAAAACCTCCTTTGAAATCTTGAAGTTGTAAAAAAGCAGAATTTACAACAACGGTTAGGTCTCGTCGGGAATAGTTGCGTTATGTTATATTCCTTGTAAAGGGTTAACTTTTGACCGCCAAAGACGTCTAATCATGCACACGGAAAGTCGTGTCCTCAGCGCCAGCGTGATATCACGTCCAAAACATTACCGGTTTGGCTTGCCCTTCGCGCGTGCTGGCGCTGAATGCTCTTCATGCTCTTCCTGTCTTCATTTCGTCTGGTGAAAACCAAAACTCACTAAGTACTTCCACAAGTTAATACCCATAAGGAACCGTACCAGTCACAAAACAAGGTTGATTTTCGTTTATTTTTTTTTTTGCAATTAGTGAGTTTTGGTTGTCACCTGACGATTTATTTTGTAATGCAATTTAAATTTGCATTACAAAATAAAATTTTCTACTCCTGCATTCTAATTTGCCAATAAAATTACTGTCAGGTATATTCAAAGCATATAGTTTATGAACGTTGTCATAATATGACTCAAAAGTCGATTCTTAGGGATATAATGGGTCTGTTGCCGGGGCGGGCCCCGCGCCGCCGCCACCCGCCGCTGTAGGCAAGGGAGGCGCCGGCACAATCAGCCAGGAGATTGAAGACAATTGTATAGAGGCAGCAGGTCATTCGTCGAACTCAATGCTTACCGGCTTGCCTAGCACTCGTAGAAAAACTATTGTGTGCAACGGTACATAATTAGGTCTTAAAATTCTCGGATCTGTTTTAACAAAATTCGGCTTCGCCTCATTTTGTAACTTCGACCCTCGAATCTTAAGCACCGTTATTATGTAACTGTTGCACAAAATACTATTGATTACAAATTATCTTATGAACTCATTTCAAACACCCCCTTGCTTCTTTTCTTTTGTAATTATTAACTCATTCCAGGTATCCCCTCGACCTTAAACTATGTAACACTGTCCGACCACAACCCGGTTCTCCGTCCATACCCTGACGTAGCCAGCAGGAGCTCTGTGGTCTCCGTGTACCGGCCCAGGGTCGACGAGTGTGGAAGACTTTGGATAGTGGACACTGGGCTACTGGAGGTTCCTGGTAAGCAGGAAAAGTACACGATATTTCCGGAAAATTACTCGAGAAATTAAATTAAATTTCCAATGTGACCATTCCCTATAGGAATTATAAAAAAAAATGCTTTATGAACTCGTAAATGAGACGGTCAGTTAAAATTATTGATAACGGCGGTGTCCAGCGACTTCCTGAATAATTTTTATTGTTCGTAATATTAAAGAGTCGCCAGGATGCTCGCGTTCCCATACAAACGTAGTTCAGCTCTCATTTTAAAACGACATGCTTTAGAACCACAAAATTTGGCATGGGCATTTTACTAGTACAGATCTAGGTCGGACATTCGTTTTCGTTGCTAAAAATTTTAATACAGAGAAAATACAGCCAGTTACATATTTACATACAAAACTTATTTTTGCTATATTTTCTTTGTATTACAATTTTTAGCAACGAAAATGAATGTCCGACCTAGATCTGTACTATTAGAATGCCCATGCCAAATTTCGTGGTTCTAAAGAATGTTGTTTTAAAATGAGAGCTGAGCTACGTTTGTATGGGGACGCGAGTGCACACGAGCATCCTGGTGACTCTTAAGATCTGAAAGCATGCAGTGTGGAAAATTTCGCAACTTTGGAAACTTCTCCTCGGTGCATTGCTAGCCAGTATCATCATCATCTCAGCCATAACATAAGACGTCCCCTGCTGAACATAGGCCTCCCCTTTGGACCTCCATAAGTATCGTTCGGAAGCGACTTGCATCCAGCGTCTTCCGACGACCTTTATAAGGTCGTCTGTCCATCTTGTGAGTGGACGTACGCTGCGCTTGCTAGTCCGTGGTCTCCACTCGAGCACTTTTCGACCCCATCGGCCATCTGCTCTGCGTGCAATGTGGCCTGCCCATTGCCACTTCAGCTTGCTAATCCCAACATGCATGCATGCTTGGCTTGCTAGCCAGTATAGGTCTCTAGTATTTGTATTACGTGCATTTAAATGGTCTACAAACGCCAAGAATAACAAAATTTAAGGGTGTTTCAGGGGATAGAAAACAAATTCAGCCTCCCGCAATAGTCGTCTATGATCTAAACAGCAAAAAGCAGATTTTAAGATACCAACTTAAACCTACAGATCTTATCGACGACAAGACGCCTGCAGGTATTTAATCACCTCTTAATTTATTACTCTGGCGCTATCAAAAAGTGTGATGCTTAGCTATATAATAGCTAGGGATACACGCACATCAGATGTGTCCGCCGGATTTGTCCGGACACATCCGTCCGTGTATGGCGCGAATTGGACAACGGACAGACAGCGGACAGACGTCTGGCGGACACATCCGTGTCCAATTCGCGCCATACACGGACGGATGTGTCCGCCGGGCATATCCGTCGGACAAATCCGGCGGACACATCTGTGCGTGTATCCCTAGCTAAAGTGTGATGCTTAGCTATACATATAATGGCTTCAAAGTTTAAGACCTGTCAATAGAAATAGAACACCCATATCTTTATAAACTTGGACGAGCGCATTGCTCATGTCTCGAGGACAATAATGAGTTTTCATATAATAGTTTTAAAAAAAACATGCATAACAATAATTAATCCATACCAATTCCATTATATTCCCTTCCGTCCATGACAAAATATTGTCATTTCCAAGCATGCCTGAGAAAAAACCTTTTTATATTTTACGTTATGATAAATCCAGGTCTAACCTCAATAACGGTGGACGTTGGAGCTTCCTGCGAAGACACGTATGCCTACATCACAGACCTGGCCACCAACGGACTTATCGTCTTCTCACTAAAAGAGAGAGACAGCTGGAGAATCCAGGACGACAGTTTTAGAATGGATGAGGGAGCTATGAACTTTACTGTGGCAGGTATGTGTTCACAGCCTTTTCTATTTGATAATAGGAATGTCGATACATGTTGAATCTTGTGATAATGCATTCTATTAAAATCTTCTTCTTCTTCGGCTTAGCGTTTTCCCGGCCTAGTGCCAGGGTCCGCTTTTCTGCTTAACCTTCTCCATTTTGCCCGGTCTTCGACATCCTTAGGTATGTCCGCCGTATCCACTTTCACGACGTCCAGCCAGCGCATCTTAGGCCTGCCCCGGTATCTAGGGCCTGCTTGGACAATGAGGTCGAGGCATCTATTTTTTACGTAGTCCGTTGGTCTGCGTTTGATATGCCATACCATCGGAGACGACTTCCCTGCAGCTTATCCGCAATATCACGAACTCTGAGGGTGCCACGGAAGTGTTCGTTACGGATGCGATCTAGTCGCGTAACGCCACACATCCAATGAATTCTATTATAATAATGCGGTAAAAATGTATCTCTTCCCCGCTTATCTCAGAAAATTCTGGCCTTAAATTTTTGAAAAAGTGCAAGAGTAGTTATAGCTGCAGATTACAGGAAAACCTTTAAGATCTTTATGGTCAAGCATGAGTCGGGGTTACGGAAAAAACATTGTGTGATCACGTCACACATCTACCTACGAAACCCTCGGGGAATAAACCCGATTTGTACTTGGCCGCTTTTTTTAAAGTCATCACCCCTGCATTTTAATTCCAAACGTTTGGTGGTATTACAGGACATGTAATTAACTGGCGAGATGGATTGTTCAGCATTGCGCTGTCCCACCGGGATACCACAGGCAGCAGAACAGCCTTCCTCCATCCTCTGGTGTCCACCCAGGAGTACTCCGTCAACACGGCAGTGCTGAAGTCTTCGAAGCAAGGAAATTTCAGTAGCCAAGCAATGGTAAGTGTATGTACAGTCAAGGAATTTGATTCGCGTACCGTTTCGTTGATTTACTGCTTGAAATGTCGGAATATCATAAGGCTTTTCTGGATTATTCTAGCGACTTCACATACGCTTTTCTTCCAGCTCGATATACTGCACAATATTGAAGTTGCACAGTAGAAATTCATTGCATTGGTTTTTCTTCACATTATTTGATTCTATACAAACGCCTTTTTTCCAATACGCGTTTCTGCACGATTTTTATGTTTCACATTGGTAATTCACCACAACCTTATTTCTTCACACTCGGAGTTTCTATACAAACGCTTTTTTTCCTATTCGCATCTCTGCACGATTTTGAATCTGACAGTATGCATTAGACTAAGAGCTGACCTCGGAAAATAGGTCACAATAACATAGGTACATTTTTTTTAAATAATCATCATGGTACTCGATTTCGGCCTATTCGGGGGTACTGGTTTCGAAAATGGGGTCCGTTTTAGATTCCAAGATGGCGGACGGGCAATTTTTCGTAAAAGTCGACATGGTACTCGATTTCGGCCTATTCGGGGGTACTGATTTCGAAAATGGGGTCCATTTTAGATTCCAAGATGGCGGACGGGCAATTTTCGTAAAAGTCGACATGGTACTCGATTTCGGCCTATTCGGGGGTACTGATTTCGAAAATGGGGTCCATTTTAGATTCCAAGATGGCGGACGGGCAATTTTCGTAAAAGGCGACATGGTACTCGATTTCGGCCTATTCGGGGGTACTGGTTTCGAAAATGGGGTCCATTTTAGATTCCAAGATGGCGGACGGGCAATTTTTGTAAAAGTCGACATGGTACTCGATTTCGGCCTATTCGGGGGTACTGATTTCGAAAATGGGGTCCATTTTAGATTCCAAGATGGCGGACGGGCATTTTTCGTAAAAGTCGACATGGTACTCGATTTCGGCCTATTCGGGGGTACTGGTTTCGAAAATGGGGTCCATTTTAGATTCCAAGATGGCGGACGGGCAATTTTTCGTAAAAGTCGACATGGTACTCGATTTCGGCCTATTCGGGGGTACTGATTTCGAAAATGGGGTCCATTTTAGATTCCAAGATGGCGGACGGGCATTTTTCGTAAAAGTCGACATGGTACTCGATTTCGGCCTATTCGGGGGTACTGGTTTCGAAAATGGGGTCCATTTTAGATTCCAAGATGGCGGACGGGCAATTTTTCGTAAAAGTCGACATGGTACTCGATTTCGGCCTATTCGGGGGTACTGATTTCGAAAATGGAGTCCATTTTAGATTCCAAGATGGCGGACGGGCAATTTTCGTAAAAGTCGACATGGTACTCGATTTCGGCCTATTCGGGGGTACTGATTTCGAAAATGGGGTCCATTTTAGATTCCAAGATGGCGGACGGGCAATTTTCGTAAAAGGCGACATGGTACTCGATTTCGGCCTATTCGGGGGTACTGGTTTCGAAAATGGGGTCCATTTTAGATTCCAAGATGGCGGACGGGCAATTTTTCGTAAAAGTTGACATGGTACTCGATTTCGGCCTATTCGGGGGTACTGATTTCGAAAATGGGGTCCATTTTAGATTCCAAGATGGCGGACGGGCAATTTTTCGTAAAAGTCGACATGGTACTCGATTTCGGCCTATTCGGGGGTACTGGTTTCGAAAATGGGGTCCATTTTAGATTCCAAGATGGCGGACGGGCAATTTTTCGTAAAAGTCGACATGGTACTCGATTTCGGCCTATTCGGGGGTACTGATTTCGAAAATGGAGTCCATTTTAGATTCCAAGATGGCGGACGGGCAATTTTCGTAAAAGTCGACATGGTACTCGATTTCGGCCTATTCGGGGGTACTGGTTTCGAAAATGGGGTCCATTTTAGATTCCAAGATGGCGGACGGGCAATTTTCGTAAAAGGCGACATGGTACTCGATTTCGGCCTATTCGGGGGTACTGGTTTCGAAAATGGGGTCCATTTTAGATTCCAAGATGGCGGACGGGCAATTTTTCGTAAAAGTCGACATGGTACTCGATTTCGGCCTATTCGGGGGTACTGATTTCGAAAATGGGGTCCATTTTAGATTCCAAGATGGCGGACGGGCATTTTTCGTAAAAGTCGACATGGTACTCGATTTCGGCCTATTCGGGGGTACTGGTTTCGAAAATGGGGTCCATTTTAGATTCCAAGATGGCGGACGGGCAATTTTTCGTAAAAGTCGACATGGTACTCGATTTCGGCCTATTCGGGGGTACTGATTTCGAAAATGGGGTCCATTTTAGATTCCAAGATGGCGGACGGGCATTTTTCGTAAAAGTCGACATGGTACTCGATTTCGGCCTATTCGGGGGTACTGGTTTCGAAAATGGGGTCCATTTTAGATTCCAAGATGGCGGACGGGCAATTTTTCGTAAAAGTCGACATGGTACTCGATTTCGGCCTATTCGGGGGTACTGATTTCGAAAATGGAGTCCATTTTAGATTCCAAGATGGCGGACGGGCAATTTTCGTAAAAGTCGACATGGTACTCGATTTCGGCCTATTCGGGGGTACTGATTTCGAAAATGGGGTCCATTTTAGATTCCAAGATGGCGGACGGGCAATTTTCGTAAAAGGCGACATGGTACTCGATTTCGGCCTATTCGGGGGTACTGGTTTCGAAAATGGGGTCCATTTTAGATTCCAAGATGGCGGACGGGCAATTTTTCGTAAAAGTTGACATGGTACTCGATTTCGGCCTATTCGGGGGTACTGATTTCGAAAATGGGATCCATTTTAGATTCCAAGATGGCGGACGGGCAATTTTTCGTAAAAGTCGACATGGTACTCGATTTCGGCCTATTCGGGGGTACTGATTTCGAAAATGGGGTCCATTTTAGATTCCAAGATGGCGGACGGGCATTTTTCGTAAAAGTCGACATGGTACTCGATTTCGGCCTATTCGGGGGTACTGGTTTCGAAAATGGGGTCCATTTTAGATTCCAAGATGGCGGACGGGCAATTTTTCGTAAAAGTCGACATGGTACTCGATTTCGGCCTATTCGGGGGTACTGATTTCGAAAATGGAGTCCATTTTAGATTCCAAGATGGCGGACGGGCAATTTTCGTAAAAGTCGACATGGTACTCGATTTCGGCCTATTCGGGGGTACTGATTTCGAAAATGGGGTCCATTTTAGATTCCAAGATGGCGGACGGGCAATTTTCGTAAAAGGCGACATGGTACTCGATTTCGGCCTATTCGGGGGTACTGGTTTCGAAAATGGGGTCCATTTTAGATTCCAAGATGGCGGACGGGCAATTTTTCGTAAAAGTTGACATGGTACTCGATTTCGGCCTATTCGGGGTACTGATTTCGAAAATGGGGTCCATTTTAGATTCCAAGATGGCGGACGGGCAATTTTCGTAAAAGGCGACATGGTACTCGATTTCGGCCTATTCGGGGGTACTGGTTTCGAAAATGGGGTCCATTTTAGATTCCAAGATGGCGGACGGGCAATTTTTCGTAAAAGTTGACATGGTACTCGATTTCGGCCTATTCGGGGGTACTGATTTCGAAAATGGGGTCCATTTTAGATTCCAAGATGGCGGACGGGCAATTTTCGTAAAAGTCGACATGGTACTCGATTTCGGCCTATTCGGGGGTGCTGCAAAGGGCCATTGCACGTGGTGCAAGTGGGTGGCGAGGGCTTACCGTTCAGTAAGTTTCACGGCCGCGTGCGCTCTGGTCGGCACTCCGCCTTGGTAGCTCGCCAGAGTGTACGAGTGAACGGCGGCACGGAGAGCGCTCGGGGAGTGCCCGGCCCCGGAAGAGCGGGAGGCCGTTCGGCAGGAGGCTGGGAACGCATTGGATACAACAGCACCAGAAAAGGTTATAAAGCAGAAAGACAGTCTTCCGCCCGAAATTCAGGACCTAATTCATTGGAGAAACGTATTAAAACAAAACGTCAAAAGAGCACGCCACCACCCTACTGCAAAACAACTTTATAACGAAGCTAAGGCAAAAGTACAAAAAGCCTTGGAGTTGCATAGGGAACAAAGCTGGAAGAAAATTATCGAGAGCACTAACAACAACAGAGCTAAAATGTGGAAAGTGCAAAAAACACTTAAGAAACCAATTTCAAAACTACCTATGCTGCCAGGATGTACAACAGAAATAGACACTATAGATACCTTGGTGAATACCGCTATAATCAAAGACACTATTATCTCTGAAATAGACTCAGGAATGGAAATAACAACTCCATTCCAACCCCTGGAAGAAGCATCACCTGAAGAAATTAAAAGGGCTATCTTTAGTTTCAAAAATAAAAAAGCACCAGGTCCAGATAATATTAAAGTGGAAACCATTAAATTAGCTGGACCAGCATTCTGGAGAGGACTAGGAAAAGCCATTAACTATGTACTGGTCACCAGGTACTATCCAAAACAATGGAAACTTGGGGAGTGTATTTTTTTACATAAGCCAGGCAAAAACTACAAAGATCCTAAGTCATACAGACCTATTACATTATTAAATATAATGGGTAAGATCTGCGAGAGAATCATGTTCAAAAGAATAATGAGCGCATGTCACACTCTAATTCCTAATTTCCAACACGGGTTCATGAGTGGTAAAGGAACCAGCACCCAGATCCTAAGAACTTCGAAGTTTATTTGTGACGCATTATCCG
The DNA here is from genome assembly GCA_911728535.1 of Pammene fasciana. Classification (NCBI taxonomy): domain Eukaryota; kingdom Metazoa; phylum Arthropoda; class Insecta; order Lepidoptera; family Tortricidae; genus Pammene; species Pammene fasciana. The sequence goes on from OU452299.1 coordinate 6,567,048, forward strand.
AAGGCCACAGTGTTGCCATGATATCAACCGATCTAAGTAAAGCTTTTGATTCTATAAATCATAAAGGCCTTACAAGAAAACTCCAAGATGCTGACGTACCAAATAATGTGATTAAGCTCATCGAAAATTATCTCACAAACAGAAAAATACGAGGCAGATACAGAACGGTTACAGGAGAAGAAAAATTAGTCCCCAACGGAGTACCCCAAGGATCTATTCTGGGACCAATGATATTTAACCTTTATGTACACGACCTCCCGAATACCAAGATTGCGGGACAAATGCTTTCACAATATGCAGATGATCTCTGCATACTAAACGCATCTGAAAAACCTGACCATGCAACGACTAGGGCTACATGGGCGGCAGAAGAAATTATGGACTACTATGAACGATGGGGTTTACATTGCAATGTGGATAAAACTGAATGTATAATGTTTACTAAAAAACAATCTAGGAGTACTTCAAGAAAAGGCTATAAACCGTTTGTAAAGCTCAAGGGAACAGTGTTAGAATATAAAGAAAGTGTAAGATATTTAGGTGTCATACTCGACAGAAGACTCAGTATGAATGAACATGTAAAAAAAGTAATCGCTAGAGCTAAATGTGTGAGAGGAATGCTGTCCCCAATAATTGGATGGTATTCGAAAGTCAATATAGAAACAAAATTAGCCGTGATTCAAGCATGTCTGTTACCTATTATCGATTACGGTACAGTACAACTACTTCCTAGAATTAGCAAAACGAACCTGCAGTCCATTGAGCGTCAGTACAGAATGGCGCTAAAGTCGGCTGGTGGATTCCCTAGGTCACTTCCAACCTCCGCTCTATGGGAAATGCTCGATGAGGACCCATGGCACATAAGAATACATGACCTACACCATGATATGATACAGAAACTGGACAAACTGTGCATTCAAGGGCTCGATACCCCGGGACCAATATATAGCAGATATGGCCAGTTTAACCCAATGCTTCTCAGCACAAGAATTGGTGAAGTGCAATATATAAATAAGCTAGAGAGGGGTAAACATGTTAGCAAGCGTAAAGTCCCTGCTAGAGTTTCCTTGCTATGAATAAATTATAATTTGTTCATAGCTTACAAATGCAAATTTACACATAAATTAAATTACTAGATCTTTAAGACATATGTAATTACCATCCACACCCGCTCAGCGGACAAAATTTGTAACAAAAATGATATACAATAAATATGTTTCTATTCTATTCTATGGGAACGCATTCATCCGACACTGGTTGGATGACCTCACTTCAGCTACTTTCGCCCGCCGGACATGACGCGCTGGGGCCAGTTCTACAAGGTTGGCTCGAGCGGTCACACGAGCGGTAATCAAAGAAACATACGTTCTCCATACAAAATATCACAAAAATCCTTCCTATTTTTTGCTTACGTTATAAATTATGTCTACTGTGAAAATTTCAAGTCTCTTAGTTCAGTAGTTTCGGGTCACGGGATGAACTTTACAAAACACTGAAAATTTGTCTTAGTTTTTAATTAAGAGTCTTAACACAAAATATCACATCCCATGCTAAAACAAACGCATGTTTCTCATACAAAAGATCATAAAAATCCTTCTTTATTCCTTGCTTACGTTGTAAATAATGCCTACTGTGAAAAATTCAAGTCTGTACGTTTAGTAGTTTCGGGTCCGCCATCTTGGAATCTAAAATGGACCCCATTTTCGAAATCAGTACCCCCGAATAGGCCAAAATCGAGTACGATGTCAACTTTTACGAAAAATGCCCGTCCGCCATCTTGGAATCTAAAATGGACCCCATTTTCAAAATCAGTACCCCCGAATAGGCCGAAATCGAGTACCATGTCGACTTTTACGAAAAATTGCCCGTCCGCCATCTTGGAATCTAAAATGGACCCCATTTTCGAAACCAGTACCCCCGAATAGGCCGAGATCGAGTACCATGTCGACTTTTACGAAAAATGCCCGTCCGCCATCTTGGAATCTAAAATGGACCCCATTTTCGAAATCAGTACCCCCGAATAGGCCGAAATCGAGTACCATGTCGACTTTTACGAAAAATTGCCCGTCCGCCATCTTGGAATCTAAAATGGACCCCATTTTCTAAACCAGGACCCCCGAATAGGCCGAAATCGAGTACCATGTCGACTTTTACGAAAAATGCCCGTCCGCCATCTTGGAATCTAAAATGGACCCCATTTCCGAAACCAGTACCCCCGAATAGGCCGAAATCGAGTACCATGTCGACTTTTACGAAAAATTGCCCGTCCGCCATCTTGGAATCTAAAATGGACTCCATTTTCTAAACCAGTAGCCCCGAATAAGCCGAAATCGAGTACCATGTCGACTTTAACGAAAATTGCCCGTCCGCCATCTTGCAATCTAAAATGGACCCCATTTTCGAAACCAGTACCCCCGAATAGGCCGAAATCGAGTACCATGTCGACTTTTACGAAAATTGCCCGTCCGCCATCTTGGAATCTAAAACGGGCCCCATTTTCGAAATCAGTACCCCCGAATAGGCTGAAATCGAGTACCATGTCGACTTTTACGAAAAATGCCCGTCCGCCATCTTGGAATCTAAAATGGACCCCATTTTCGAAACCAGTACCCCCGAATAGGCCGAAATCGAGTACCATGATGATTATTAAAAAAATGTACCTATGTTATTGTGACCTATTTTCCGAGGTCAGCTCTTAGTCTAATGCATACTGTCAGATTCAAAATCGTGCAGAGATGCGAATAGGAAAAAAAGCGTTTGTATAGAAACTCCGAGTGTGAAGAAATAAGGTTGTGGTGAATTACCAATGTGAAACATAAAAATCGTGCAGAAACGCGTATTGGAAAAACGGCGTTTGTATAGAATCAATTAACGTGAAAATAAAACGATTGCGGTGAATTTCTACTGTGCAACTTCAATATTGTGCAGTAGCTGGAAGAAACGCGTATGTGAAGTCGCTAGAATAATCCATATTTCGGATTTTAAGCAAGCCAAGAAACATAGCCCTTAGTACTATCAATTGTCATCAGTAATTTAGACTTAAGACGGTACGCGAATCAAATTCCTTGACTGTACATCAGTCTTAGTTGCGGGTGACAGTCGGCGACGCGACCAGCGTTGTGTCAAGCTTTCTAGAAATTTGATCGGCGTTAACTAAGGCCGCATCAGTCACATCACATCCATAGGGTAGAGACCAAGGCTAACCTAACCTAACCGTAGGGCGAAATAGCTAACGTTAAGATTTTTGTCAGAAAGGAAGGTCAAAATCAACCCGGGACGCTGTTTGTCCGACCCGTTATCTTATAAAACGGATAATGAATGACATAAATGCTTCTTTATCCGTTTTGGCCTATGATATATAATAACGACAGATGGCTTATGCACGCTCCAAAAGTGAAGCGCTTAAAATGAGTGAATTCAAACAATGCGGACGTGAACAACGACAGTGACAAAGTCGTAATGATTGTCAATACAGATAAATATACCAGAATTATTGTTTAGGTCATCAAATAAATTTGGCAGCATTTTTTGTGCTCATTATGTTAGAGTATAACCCATCCCATTGGTTTTGGCCTACAATCCGATTCGCCTCAGTCCCTACATTTGAATTACTTTGCCATGGACACGTGATGAGTTTCGTATGCAAGTAGCTGATTAATAATTATCCTTTTCTAGCACCTAGGCACAAGGGGCCCTCTAACCCAAAGCGGTAGCCATGACTACCACAACGGCGTCCTGTACTTCGCCAACGTGGCCCAAGATGGTATCCTCTGCTGGAATACCAGGAAACCCCTGACACCAAAGAACGTGGTGCTTGTAGCGCAGGATCATGAGAAGCTAGTTTATATATCAGGTAAGTTATTATAAAAAAAAATATGGACTTCACTGGGTAAAAATGCTTTAATAAACACGTAACAAAAATTTTATTAAAATAATTAAACTAAACTAATATTAAAATAAACTAAATTAAAACTAAATACAACTATATATCTATAAAACTACCTAAAAACTTACCTAAAATCCCAGTTACAAAAAGAATACCCCCTCCAAGAGGTCCTCCTGCGGCAGGGAACCCATAACGCTGGCACTTGGACTTCACTTAAACTACTTATTTCCAAGAGCAAAAAAATATGAGGCACGACGTCCCGGCCGACCAACCCTCCATAGAAAATCAATTGTATGCCACACCTGGCCATAAAGTGGCTTTTTCCGCACGCAAAAAGATGCTTTCTGGCCAAGTGTAGACATAAAATGATGTACACAACACGGGAAGTAATAAAGAAAGCCCTCGATCGCACATTTACGTCCCTCGCTTGCAGCTCGGGCCGCAAACTTCTGCGATCTTTGTTTTACCACCCTAGTTGTGTAATGTACTATTTTTTCGAGTGAAGTTTTTTTTCTTGATTTTTCATACTTAGAATACTATACCAATTATGGCCTTAAACAAATTACCAGCACTTTGGTTATTACTTGTATTTTAGGTGACATTTTGTTTGTGCCTGATTTTTTATTATCAGTAATTAACTAATTATATGATTATTGCAGACTTAAAGGTCAAATCAGATGAGGTGTGGGTCTTGGTAAATCAGATCCCGCGTTTTATCTACGACACCTTGGACCCGAGGCAAAATAATTTCTACATTCTTAAGTAAGTTATTAAATACTAAGCATTCATTTTGATTTTAAATTTGAATATTCTAGTAGTAATGATAACATAATTGGGGATCAATGTTACTCTGCGTCCGTAGGAAACACCTTAGACAACCCTACACGGGATCCCTGGGTGGTACTAAAAGAGTAACAAACTTGGCAGCTGCACTGTCCCATCTGGCCCTCGCAGCACTCACTGGATTTTCTTCACCAACGAAATGCTACATTGTTGTAGTGTTGTGATTCAGGTGTACAGCTAATAATACTCACAGATCTGCCCGTCGGATTTGTCTGGCGGATATGCCCGGCGCACAGATCCGTCCATGTATGGCGCGAATTGGACACGGGTTTGTCTGCGGACACATCTGAATAGCGCCATACAATGACGGATCTGTCCGATGGCATGGCAGATCTGTGCGTATATCCCTAGCTAATGCTTATTTTCCCGCTTGGATGTAAAACATCTTCCGCCACATTTTCGAACAGTGGCGTAAATATTTAAATAATAGACTCTTTAGACTGGGAGCAAAATCTCAAATTCGCTCTCCTTCTCCATGCGACAGGCAAATGATATTACTTTTGGGCAACCGGGCTTTTTACGTGGTTTAGACCCTGCTGTATCCGAATCGCCGGTTGCCATCAAAGAAACTACAACCAGAAGTGAGATACGGCCAAAAAAAGGACCCGTTTTTTAGCTTTTCTTAAATAACTCGAAAACAGTAGCACCTACCAAAAAATGTTCTTGCACTTAAGTAATCTACATAAAATTCTCTATAAAAAAGGTTCTATACAGTTTTTTGCTGGGATCAATGTTTAATGAGATATTAAGGGACTAAGATAGACAATAAACATATATACTAATTAGCTTTTTCCCGCGAGTTTGTCTGCGTGGGATTAACATTCGCTATAATAAATTAATGAAATGCCGTAGTATAATCTTACAGCAAAAATAAATTTAACGTATAAGCTTTTTTACGTCTACAGTAAGCAACAATTCCATACCAACTTCAACCCCCCGTTTCATCCCTTTAAAAGATGATTACTGGGATAAAAACTATCTTATATCCTTCCCCACAACTCAAACTATCATCACACCAAATTTCATCTAAATTGGTTCAGCGGTTTAAGCGTGAAGAGGTAAGAGACCCACTGACTAGTCCAAAATTATTAAACTCTCTCTCCTTCTCGATGCGACAGGCAAAGCATATTACTTTTTGTTTACACGGATTTTTACCCTATTTGGACCCTTCTGAGTTCGAAATTTAAAATATTTTTTTACCGGAAGTGAAATATTTAAGGTGGCGGCCAGTATAAACCTAAGCGTCGAAAAATCTATGTTCCCCTTATGGATACCCCCCATTCATTATGCTTTATTTTTAACGATTGTTATTTTTGGGAATAACAGTTGTAATTATAATATTTTGCAATTGCCATCAAATAATGTTACATTCTTTACACCCACTCTTTACACCTTTACAACAGCTCCATCATTCACCTGAAAGGTTCCGAGCTAGAAGGCCCTCAAGCATTCCGAGGTGCCGTCAGCGGAGGAGATTGCACGAGCAGAATTACAATGGGCCCGTAAGAGCAACGACGACGGGGTACCGGAGGTCTGCAGACGTGTTCCCAAAACCCCGTCCACAAAGCGCTTGGTGGAATACAGTGTTGACGGCGATTTCTAATTTTAAAGACCAGTATATTTGGAACCATTGCAAATAGGTAATCTTTTTTTTTTAAATACGTGTCATTACAACTGTTATTCCCAAAAATAACAATCGTTAAAAATAAAGTATTATCAATGGGGGTATCCATACCATACGAGGAACATAGATTTTTCGTCGCTTAGGTTTATACTGACCGCCATCTTAAATATTCCACTTCCGGTAAAAAAAATATTTAAATTTCGAACTCAGAAGGGTCCAAATAGGGTAAAAATCCGTGTAAACAAAAAGTAATATGCTTTGCCTGTCGCATCGAGAAGGAGAGAGAGTTTAATAATTTTGGACTAGTCAGTGGGTCTCTTACCTCTTCACGCTTAAACCGCTGAACCAATTTAGATGAAATTTCGTGTGATGATATTTTGAGTTGTGGGGAAGGATATAAGATAGTTTTTATGCCAGTAATCATCTTTTAAAGGGATGAAACGGGGGGTTGAAGTTGGTATGGAATTGTTGCTTACTGTAGACGTAAAAAAGCTTATACGTTAAATTTATTTTTGCTGTCAGATTAAACTACGGCATTTCATTAATTTATTATAGCGAATGTTAATCCCACGTAGACAAACTCGCGGGAAAAAACTAATTAGTATATATGTTTATTGTCTATCTTAGTCCCTTAATATCTCATTAAACATTGATCCCAGCAAAAAACTGTATAGAACCTTTTTTATAGAGAATTTTATGTAAATTACTTAAGTAGAAGAACATTTTTTGGTAGGTGCTACTGTTTTCGAGTTATTTAAGAAAAGCTAAAAAACGGGTCCTTTTTTTGGCCGTATCTCACTTCTGGTTGTAGTTTCTTTGATGGCAACCGGCAATTCAGATACAGCAGGGTCTAAACCAGGTAAAAAGCCCGGTTGCCCAAAAGTAATATCGTTTGCTTCTCGACAACGATTTCTTGAAAAAAAAAACCAGACTACTTCTTTTTCAGAGGGAAAGTACAAGATCTGATCCAGAATACAAAGTGCGCGTAAAATCAATTGACTGAGTATTATAGTGTTTTAATTACATTACAGATTTTTTTTTATACTGTTAATTTTCCGAAAACCTAAAGTAAATTTTGTCACAAGTGAGCAAAAGCACATTAAGGGCCGGTTGCACCAAACTGTCTGTGAACGTAAACGTAATCGTAAAAAAAATCTTGTATGAAAAGTTTGAAATTTTTCTATGGGATGACAGCTCCGTCGCCATATTTAACGTTGATGAGTCTGTTAATTGTGCGTGGTGCAACCCACCCTAAGTCATCAACGAAGCATAGAATCTACTATTCTTGAAGGTACCTTATACTTTTTTTTATACCACGACGGTGGCAAACAAGCATACGGCCCACCTGATGGTAAGCAGCTACCGTAGCCCATGGACGCCTGCAACTCCAGAAGTGTCACATGCGCGTTGCCGACCCTATACAAAAGGAGGATTCACTGTATCGACGGTAAAGGAACAAGAGGGTCCCTCGTCGACAACACACTGGGTCCTCTTCGAGCTCTTTGGCAACCTAACTCACCAGCAGGAACACAACACTATGAGTAGGGTCTAGTGCTATTTGGCTGTGGTTTTCTGTAAGGTAGAGGTACTTCCCCAGTCAGGCTCTGCTCCAGATTTAGCGAGATGACATTCGCTGTGCTATGCCCTACCACACAAAACGAAATGACATTTTTTTATACCACGACGGCAGCAAACAATTAAGCATACGGTCCGCCTGATGGTAAGTAGTTACCGTAACCTATGGACGCCTGCAACTCCAGAGAATTCACAAGCCCGTTGCCTACCCTTTAAGGCCATTCCTCGATTCGGCCAAACCACGCCCATCCGTTAGAGACACGTTTATGGCTCCCGTGCACGAAAGAAAGAGATGCAGCGCTCTTAAGAATCAGACTTTTTGAACAAACTACGATAAATAAGCGAATCTATAAAGTTTTGTCTATTTTTGCTTCTGTGACTTTTTAGATAAACCAAAATACCATATTTTTTACTAAATTATATTGCTTAATCTCTTATAGTTTACGTAAGCTAAGAAAAATAAGGGGAAAAAGGACCCAACTTCGGATTTTTTTTCTATCGAGGCAACTTTCAGCAATCGTGTTTTAGCTTGTGCCAAAAACAAGAGTATATAGTCTAATAATATATATTCGAAAATAAATTCAGTCCCTTTTCCCGTTTAGTCACTAGAGCGTTTGAAAAAACCTATAATTTTTCAAAGAACCTATACACTCTTTTTTTGAAGAACCTCATACTGTAGTCCTCTGGGAAAACCTCGGCGGGGAGTTCATTCCACAGTCGGAGCGTTCGCGGGAGGAAATTCCTCTTAAGCTGTGCATTGTGCGACCCTTTAGGCTCCAGGGTGTGAGGATGAACACCCTGCCGACGGCGAGAGGTGCGGTGATAAAAAGTGGTTTTTACCCATACCTCTCTTTTGAAACCTTATGAGTATATTGTAGTGAAACCGGCAACTACAAGACCCTACACTGAGCATGGCCCGACATGTTCTTGGTCGGTTTTTACATTCACCTGTCCCGTTGTCTGTAATCAAATCTTGTGAGTTAAATTTTACCCACCTCCCGATTTCCGATTGAGCTGGATTTTTTAACACATGTGTATATTAATTATTTTTTCTATTCGTATACGGGCTTTTTATTGCCTGCTAGAAGGGGACAAAGTGGCACTTTTCTGTTCTAAGACATAAAAGTCTTTTTCATCCTGTCGGTCTCCTACAAACAAATTTCTTATTGAATTAATCGATTCATTATAACCATACTTAAGCACATATAAAACTAAAATAAACATAATTCAACAATAATAAAAAACAAATTCCTCTAAGGTGTGTGAAAAGCAGTATGTGTCGCAAAGAAGTGAAAATATTTTGGGCGTTAACACTTGAATCCCTCACTACGCTCAGGAGTCGCCTTTAGAATCACGAGCGTAGCGAGGATATTATAGACTCCATCGCTTCTTTTAGGATTCAATACACACCCTGGCCGTAAATATTTAATTTTGCTCCCTTGTTACACAATCTACTATTGTATAAGGGCAGAACCGCCGTGACCGTGGGATGCCCGGCCTTAGAATTGTCCCCCACCATATCGTCCCGTGGTTGAAGGAGTCTGCTAAGGGAATATACCGGGAGATGGGCAGCAGCATCTTCCGAAAGCCTAAACAACAATAAACAAAAAAAACTGCGCGCGCCAACCCGCCTGCCAAACGTGGCGCGTATGGCAAACCCCCCCCCCCCCCCTTTAAGGGGAGGCCTATGTTCAGCAGTGGACGTCTTATGGCTGAGATGATGATGATGATGATGATGATGAGGTTGCGGATGCGCATGCGAATATTCGCAACATCCCTGGTTCACACAGGCACACAGGCGAGCACGCGCGCGAGTACCAGCGCGAGTGCCAGCGCGCATGTGTAAACCAACACCTGCGAGTAGTCGCTAAAACGGATATTAGACATTGCAACTTGCAGGGCCCAATCTGTTGTGTACCCTGCCTCTCCCTTCCCCACCTTCAGCTCCCTACGGGCCCTACCTTCAATTACACCTTCCAACCTGACAGATTGGGCCCTGCAGGTTGCAATGTCTAATACCGCTTTAATCAAACCAAGGATCGTATTGCAATATTTGCAATCATATTTGTACTTATTACATTGCTTCTCTGGGATTGAAAGATACATTACTGAGTTGTAATTAAATTAAATGTAACTAATAGCAAACTAATACGTAGCTGTTCAGTTCAAATATTAATTACGTGCTCATAGTTAGGTACTTAACATTGAAAACAAGTCTTAATTAATGATTACCTACACTAATAAATGTTTTGTCTGGTTTAAGTTATTGCTCGTATTCAACTTATTTGCTGTATGTGCTAATAAATGAATTAATAATACATCCAGACGCCTTTTATTCCGAGTTCAGTTTAGTTTATTTAAACAAGTTTTCGCGTGACAAAATGTACACATGCGTACATGCGTCAATAAGTGTCCTTGGTGGCCCCAATCCCATTTGTTTGCTGCGTTTAACTTCTTTTTTTTCAATTTTGTGTAATTTTATCAACTATATTATAATTATTATTGCAAACCGACATTATCACCCTTAAAAGTAGGCATTATGGCTGAGTATTGGCCGAGATTCTTTGGTCTATGTCCGTTTAATCAGAGACTATAGAGGGCTTCCTAATGATTCTCCGAAATATTACTCGCAGATTTTCGATTCGCAGACAACGACTCGCCGAACAACGATTCGCAGAATGGTTTATTCGTAGATGTATCTTTTGGTCGACTAACGTTTGGCAGCTCTACGATTCGCAACCGATTCAGTTCGCATCTGTTTCAATTCGCAGAACTAGTATTGGAAGAAATTCGTTTGGCAGAGTAATCATTTCGATTCCGTAACTTTTAGTAGAGTAATGTTTAGATTTTACACAATTCGTTTTTTAGGAACTGTATAAAAGGCCAAACACTTTCACGGCGTGTACATATGACGCGACACATGTTTTTTTTAATCCCTAAAACTACATTTTATACGGTGATTTCAAGTTTAATACATTAGAAATACTACTTATTTATCCCCAGAATTTGGATAATTAAGGTAGGTGAAAAGGGGGCTGAAACCTTTTATGGGGAAATGCAGATACGGCTAGTTATTGAAAAAATACCCTATATAAAAATTGCTTCTCCAAAGCAATAGTTTGAGTTCTAGGGTTGGAAATAGATAATTTTTTGCCCCGTAATATTCTCTTGAGGAGATAAAAAGGGGTGGATAACTAATTTCACAAGACAAAGTTGTGGGCAAAAGCTAGTATAATACTATGCTTAAGATTTAGCCAGACATAAAGGACCATGTACATGATAACGATAGGTAACTGATAAAAAAATACAGGATACTTTGTACTCGTACATAGCTATATGCCTAATGCCGTCAATGGATGAACTTTTGATTTGTGAATATTAATACCAAATGATTATTCTTCGAACCGTTTTTCTACTAATGGTTGGTCGACTCATCGTGTCACTTACAAAACCATCATTCTACGAAAAGAAATTCCGCGAATCAATAATCTGCGCATTGACTGGTCTTCGAAAAGATTACTCTGCGTAATGAAATTCTGCCAATCGTGTTTCTACCAAAGAACCCATCTGCGATAATATTTCGGAGAATCAATAGGTCACCGGCCCGGCTACCTAATGATTCCCCGAAATATTACTCGCAGATTTTCGATTCGCAGACAACGACTCGCCGAACAACGATTCGCAAAATGGTTTATTAGTAGATGTATCTTTTGGTCGACTAACGTTTGGCAGCTCTACGGTTCTCAACCGATTCAGTTCGCATCTGTTTCAATTCGCAGAACGATTATTGGAAAAATATTGTTTGTCAGAGTAATCATTTCGATTCCGTAACTTTTAGTAGAGTAATGATTAGAATTCTACACAATTCATTTTTTGGGAACCAACTGGTAAAGGCCAAACACGTTCACGGTTCGAATATGGTGCGACACCTACTAGACGGAGAGCTGGCCACGTCAGATATGACACAATAATGAGAGCAACGAAACCCCTCTAGTTAGTTTGCTATCCTATGCTTATTTCTAGATCCGGACATCTGGCAGCTGTAAAGTGGTGGAGGTAAAAGAAAGCGAATAACTTAAAGAAAACAAATTCTACACTTCTGGTTTTGATCTAATATTATGAGAAATTATGTAATTAATTAGATTATATAATATCCAAAAGTTTCGGTTGGGGGAAGTAGTGCCAAATGATCTATAATGTAATTTTTGGTTACTCGCCTACTGTTTTTGTTTGCGCAATAATACACAATGTTTTTGGTTCTAATGTTAAAATATAGGCCCTGTTCTCTATAAATGACACAACTTCAGCAGTTTTTAACTATTTCGATATTACTTTTTTCCAACTTAAAAACTTTGTTGGTCTGTCACTCTGATCTCCACCCATTAAAAGCTGCCAGATGCCCGGATCTAGCAATAAGGATGGTTATGCAATCTAACTGGACTGATTACAAACCTCTCATTATTGTGTCACATCTGACGTGCCCAGCTCTTAGACCATACGTGCAAGCGAAGTCTGCGTTAAAATCAGATCCCTAAAACTATATTTTAAATCGTCATTTCAAGTTTAATGATTACTATAAATTAAATAAATTATTCCTAAATTCTTCTGCGAGCCCTATGTCTCTCTAAATAACTATTATAACTATGCCGGGTCCAAAGATCCCATCGTGCGTTTGGTGCTGCTTTTCCTCGAAATCTTGTGAGCATACTATTGATAGTGTTTATGGTAGCTTATCTGACAGGGGTTCATTATACCACATTATATTACACCACAAGGTGGCCCATTATGTATACATATACATTTGGTAATTATGTATACACAATGTGAAGGGTCGTAAAGAACTGCACTACACAAATAAAACATTTATGGGGTAAAATTTAAGCACAGATTACACAGACACCTCATCATTAAGCTTTTACAGGGAGCACGAGGTCACGATACATCAGCGCAATTTTATTCGTAAATGTCTTCTTCTTCAACACATCTTAATAGTATTCTACGCCAATTTGTAGTATAACAATCCAGGTTCACCCCAGTAACTTGATTTTTGTAGATATTTTTAATTCACATGAGTAATTATCAAAAACGTTAACTCAATTGAAATAAGCGGTTGCGCTCTCATACAAAATTAGTACGGGAGCACAGATGCGTGGTAACCCCGAGTTGTACTTATGATCTATCTAGTGGTTGAGGTTATCTATGGGTAAAAGTGAATGTGTGATGGAGACATTCGGACCCGGCATGGTTCAGAACGGGTTTTAGTTTTTTTTAACTATAGTGTATAACTATCAGGTTTACCTTTACAGAATCTATTATTTTGTTTGCATTCTGCTTCCGAAATCCTGCTCGAATAAAGCAATATCTTCAGTATTAATACAGCAGCCTATGAAGCTACATGTCTGCGGGTTGTCATAAGCAATGACGTTGCAATCTGGGTCAGTTGTACAACGTTGAAAGGACCCGTAGTTTTGATTATAGCGGGTACAATCTGTAACAAGCCACATATTAAGTAAATGTTGTAATACTTAAATAGGGAGTAGACTTATAAGGAAATAAATAAAAACGGGTAATTCACGTCTTTTAAGTCGAACACTACCCGGCCGCAACCGCCGCCCGCGAGCGCTCGCGAGCGGAGAGCCGCGGCCCGCCGTCTGCGTCGGTTAGCCAACGCGAATGGCTCATGAATCAACGCGAATGGCTCGAGCAATATTCGCCTTAAAAGACGTGAGTTCCCGTTTTTATTTATTTACTATGTCTGAGTCTAACGGAAGTTTTGTGTTTAAAAAAAGTAAACTGTCGGTGACTCGAGTAGCAGACTTCGGCTTATGTAGAGTAATGCCTAGTAATATTGAATTTAAACTTTCGTGAGACATATTAACACTGCATGCGGCTGTACTCACTTGTGTTTAGTCACTACGCGCAACATGTTTCGGAGAGCTTAGGTCTCCATCCTCAAGCACTAATTAAGAGTGCTAGGTCGCGCGTAGTGACTAAACACAAGTGAGTACAGCCGCATGCAGTGATAATGGCATGGTACCTAATATATTATGTTAATTTAGGTAGTACCTTGTAGCCTGGGCCAAAGTTCATTTTGGACAGTCAGCAAACTATGACCCTATTCTTTTGCTTTAACAATAAGCGAATGGTAAGATAAATCTTTACGAAAATAACATCAAACATCAGAATTGGTAATTGAACGAATAGGGAATATTACGCAAAACTCTGCGTAGGGGGGGCGGCACTAGGATACACCGAAGGCCTACCGCGAAACACGAAAATAAAAGTTTCGTTGCCTGGTTCTCTGTCACTCTTACTTATACGAGCGATAAAGAGGCAGAAGTCAAAATTTCGATTCTTTCGTTTCACGGTAGGCCCTATGGAAACAAACCGCCTTGGTGCACAAATGACATATTTATTCGTTATAAATTATCTATGAAAACTTGCAAAAAACTGTTGAAGGCCTTGTATGTATTAAGAACTTTACGGTTTACCGATGTGCTAGTGCTGCACTCTGGTGGCTGAACATTGCAGTAATATCCCCTATTGACAAATATCATAAAATGTTCAGAGAGACACAGCACATTCATTGACAACTTAGCTTAGCAGGTAAGCAAGTCAAATAGGTTCGCCACATCAGCCCCCCAGACCCTTAGGGTAGGTAGTAGAAGGATCTTTTTTAGGAGTTGCTAATAAATAGGGTGTCGAGTATCTAGCACTATCCTATCCGGCATATCTGATAACATGAACGCTGCTTTTAATCTGTGAATTGATACAGAAACAGGTTTTCCCGAAATTTCAATGACGAAACATTTGTCATTTCTCTTCTAAACTTTGTAAGGACCGGCATAAGGGGGTTCGAGTGATTTCGCATTCGCACGAGATCTCGCCATGAAAACACACGTGAAACTGTATGCAGACCCCTAAATACAAATATTTTAAAAGTTCCGTCGCGCTCCACAAAAGGTTATAATTTCTTAATATGATGACGAAACCTACTTATAAAATCAGAATAATAAGTAAGTGTCAAGCTCTTTTTGAACACCTCACCCGCTTACCTACTTCTGCTACTAACTGTACAAGGATTATTTGATGCGTGGTTAAAATAAGTACTAAAAACTTTGACTATTCAACCAACCGGACTGGCCATGTCTGGCAATTTCTATACAAAAAAGTCTGCCGATTTTTGCAGGGGACGGGAACATCAAATGTATGCGAAACGTCAAAATAGCCACGTCAAATAAATGTCAGTCCATACAATGAGTACAACCACTGGGCATATATTTTCGGCAGAGGGGAACCCCTATTAATGGCTACTCCGCTTGGTTTAAAGCTCTATGACTAAAAATGTTGTACCGATTCCGATGTAAAATACTTACAGTCAGTAGGTAACACGTCTCCATCCTCTGACCTCACACAATTAGTGTAAAAGACAGCCTGAAAAAAAATTAACAGTAATTAGCTAATTGACAATTACGACCTAAACGCTAAAGTAAGCCATATCATCACGAGGTGGTTATTTTCCCGAACGAAGTGAGGGAAAATTGTTCGAGTGGTAATATGGCTTTTAGACCCAAGTCATGCATACTATTTTTCACTTCGATAGCGAGAAAATAATGAAATAAAATTAAATATTTATTTACATAGCTAAATATACAGAGGTACTACAGTACAAATACTAAACTAAATTAAATAATGATTATTTACTCACGATAACTAATCTAAGGTATGCTGTCTGCTCTGCACGGCGCCCGGCCCATCGCCGCGAGTCGGGCCCATCCTCGCGAGGATGGGCTGCGCACCGTGCAGACTTTACGAAATTAGACTTTAATTACATAACAATAAGAACTATGAGAAGCGAAATTATGTATGCATATCATATTTTTGAGCATGAGAAGTGAAAATAAAATTAAAATAGACTTACCAACAAAAATACGACACTAATAATTTTCATGATGCCGCTGTTAGTGAACCTGAAATGATTCCCAACGCTCGTCTTGCTGCCTTTTATGAAATGAAATGAAATTGCTGGCTTTTATACCACAATGAGACAAAAGAGTTTTCGGTTATTATTATAAATAACTACGCAAAAACAGCTACCTAAATAACTGCCGATTGGTGGCGACAATACTGTCACGTATAATATATTTTCATTTTTTGCAAAGGTTTTAATACATTTAATTCCAAACTATAGCGGGACTGTGTATATACAAACACCGGCACTACTGTTAAAACGTTTATTATTATACGAACACAGTTAAAATTGTACAGACACAAGTCTAGGCTATGTATTTTTAAGTTCTATGAAAATTACGGTGGGTCGGTGGCGCGCGAGTGTCGCATGTTCACTATGCGGCGGCCGGCTGTCTACTAGCGCGAGCGATTGACGCGCTGCGTGGTTATGAAAAATGGCGGCACGCGCCAACGACTGGTTGACCCGCGGCTTAGCTTGTTATGAAGCGAGCCGGGGGTCTACCCCTAGTGGTCCTTACGGAAGCACGCCGTACAGGCGTGCCGTCAAGGTCACGCGCTACATACTCCCCCTCGAGTTCATGATGACGCCCACGTTCATGGACTCGCACATTACTCTGATCACGGTTACGTGGACGCCCTCTATTACGTTTAGGCACTACGGGAGAAGGAAGCACTTCATCTCTACTATTAAAACGAACGAGCTGTGAAGCGTGATACTTACCCAGAACCTCACCGGGTGAGTCAGAATTAGCGATCAGGTAAGTTGTGGGACTAACCTTTTTAACGACCATGTAGGGACCATCTCTTTTCGGCGCAAACTTAGCCGAAAAATTCTTAGCTGCATTGCTAAGAACATGTGACGTAACGAGGACACTATCACCAACTTCGAATACGTCACCTGGCTGACGAGATTTGTCAGCATATTCCTTACGCTTGTCCTGCTGAGCTTCTACACGATCTCGTACTGCTGACAGAGAACTGATAAACGAGCGCAGATACGGCGTAATCTGAGGAACAAAGTTTTCCTTATCGAGGACGGCTCTTAAATCATAACTAACCTCTATAGGAGATCTCATTTCACGTGCAAACATGAGGTACGCCGGAGGAGCGCCAGTCGCTTGACACACGGCACTATTCATGGCAAACCGGATTACACCCAGCTTCGTTGGCCATGCTGTATGATCGTTTCCAACCAAATGCGCCAGCTGAGTTTTTAAATCCCTATTTTTGCGTTCGGCGGGATTCGCTTCGGGGTGGTACAGCGGGAGCAGGTTCTGCTCAACTCCGAGGATATACATGCAGTGTTGCATGACGGCCCCGACAAACTGGACCCCATTGTCTGAGACTACCCTCCGTGGAAAACCGTACCTGAGGAAGTACTCTTCTACCAGAGTACGCGCGCAAGCTTCCGAAGTAGCCTCTTTCAACGCATAAAGCTCCACCCACCGTGTGGCGGTATCCTCCACCAAGAGGATCCAACGCTCTCCCTTCTCTCCTTCCGGTAATGGACCGAACAAGTGAATAGCTATAACCTCATTTCGTTGACTGAGGACCGGAGTTTGAAGGAGACCGGAAGGCTTCTCATTCGATGCCTTGTATCTCTGACATATCACGCAGCTTTTAACGTACTCGGTGATGACACGCCGCATCCCCGGAAAGAAAAAACGTTGCGATATCTTGTGAAAAGTCCTCTCCACTCCCTGGTGCCCCGATAGTGGAGAGTCGTGGCACTCCTTTAAGATGTCGAGATGAAGCGAAACAGGAACCACCAGCTGCGGCTCTTCGCTATCTACATCAGGATTGTACCTGTACAAGAAGCCTTGCTGCATGAAGTATCCTCTCTCAGACCAGCGCTTTGCTCCAACGGCTGCTGCATCTGATGTACTCTCTAACTCTACTATAACCTTTTCCAGCTCCGGGTCATCGAGCTGAGCGCGACGTAGGTCCGTAGGGCTGCGGGCAGGTAAGTCTATAACGACTGCACACACACCACACTGATCTTCGCTGTCCTCTGCTCGCATCACCTCCTTCTTTGCAGGTGTGACACGATAAGGCGGCGCCGCGATAGGCGGGTGGTCGCCCGTGTCAATCCTGTGCTCTGCAAACGGAGTTGGCCCTCCCCCTGGCTCAAACAGGTCCCTGTTCTCAGTGAGTAAACGGGCAAGCAACTCGTGCTGTTGTGCATTGAGCGAAGTGGCTTCGTCTTCCCTAAGTGCCTCTAAAGCAGCCACACACAGAGTTGGAGGTGACGCACTCTCAAACTCTAACTTATACTTTTCATTTATGTCGTCACAAAAGTGCCAAGAACCTCTACCGAAACTAACATCAACGTCAAAATCCGTAAGAAAGTCTATTCCAAGAAGGGACTCATTACCCTTGGAATCAGGAAAAATTACAAAACTAGCCATTCTGGTTTTATGTTTTAGTGTCACCTCCACCTCCGCGGTGAGTACAGTCCTATCCCTACTGACACCGTCTGCCAACCTAACATTCCTTGTTGACGACACTATCGGGTGTCCTTTACTTTTCAGGAAAGCATATAACGTGTGACCTGCGACACTAGTTTTAGCCGCGGGATCTACAAGCGCAGAGCCAATCGCACCGAGAATGCCGATTTTAAAAATGGGACGGGGACGAGAAGTTTTGACAACATCGCTGACCTGTTCACAAACAGCTTGACAAACACTGACTCTATCACACTCGGCTTGAGATTCCACGGCTTCACAAGAAAAAGTTTGAGAACCATTGGACTTCTTACAAACAGTTTGAATATCGTTGACCTTAGCACAATTCATTTTAGCATCATTGACTTTGTCACAAAAAGTTTGAGCATCATTGACTTTAGCGTAAAAAGTTTGAACATCATTAGCTTTATAGCATGAAGTTAAAACATCGTTAACTTTAGCGTAAAAAGTTTGACTATCATCGACTTTACCGCAAAAAGTTTGAGAAGCACTGGGCTTGCAAACATCATCAACGCAAACATTGGTACAGTCAGAAACATTTTTGTGAGAATTAGCTTCTTTTAAAATATGGCTACAAGAAGTTTGACTATCGCTGACTATGTCAAAAACAGACTGACAATAATTTACTTCAGCACCTAAAACTTTACCTTCATTATTACAAAACAAATTTTGTACGTAAGCAAAATCCCTTACGGCATCCGTAGGGTTACCTCCATAGTGCGCAGGCGAAGGGTTAACAGTCGGCGCGGTACTTGTCCATGGCGCGGCCGGAATGCCCGCCATGCGCGCCGTTGCTCCGCGGACGGTGGCGTAAGTATCGCGCTCTCGCGAAGAATCGTGAGTGCGCGCAGGACTTTCGCTGCGCCGTGCTGCGGGACTTTTGCCGTGCCGTGCACGCGACTTCACCTCGTCGGAGTCGGACGGCGGTGATACGAGTTGCGACGAGTCGTAACCGCTTGCTCCGCCCTCGCGCGGGCTAGCGGCGCTGTCGGCGTGACTGGATACGTCGACCGAATAAAACGACAACCCCGAGTTAGCACTAGACTTACAATTAGGGCACTTCAAGCGAATAACATTGGGGGCACCGCAACCGTAACACTTAATTTTCTCATCGACCTTATTTTCTACGCACTTATCACTTTTTTCACCTTTATTAAGTTTTTCACAATTGTCTTTACTATGTCCACCGCGATGACAGTAAACGCAGAACAAACGACGTGGCTTAACCTCTGCTTGACCAGAAACGGACGAACACGGCGCACGCGACGTTGTAGCGTTGTCGGCGGGGGCGGCGCGCTGCGCGGCAACGCCGCTCGCGCTCGCTCCGCCGGCGCGCGACCTTGTTCGACTCGGTGAAACACTGGAAGCCGATGCTGTAGAACACTGACGATCATTTGTTTTCCTCGTCTGTACTGGAACATGATTTTCTTTTCGCGAATCTTCTATATTTTGACAATGTTTCAATAAACTATCAAATGTATCTATATTGTCTCTTTTCAGCCTTTTTCGTATGCGGCGATCCAAGAGTCCGAACACCATGTCTATTTGGACTCGCTCGCTTAGGTCTTCTGGTGGCAACTTGGCTAACAACGCTCTAGCTCTTGAAACGAACAGCTCAGTTGTTTCGTCACCTTGAACTAAAGAGAATAACTCTGTGTAAATTACGAAAGGAGGGCGGCGCTCGCCGAACGCACTGCGTAATTTATCCAGCGCTTCTTCCCACGTCTTTATCTGTTTCTTTACACCTTGCCACCACATTCCTGCATCTTTAACGAGCAACAGCGACAGGCCGCGAATGGCATTTTCATCAGTGATATGCATAGCTGACTTATAGCTTTCAACACAATCTACGAAGCTTTCTAAATGCTCCTCCTTACCACCGCCGTAACGAGCCGTGCACTGCGCGAAGTTCGCATTTACTGAGGCGAACGTAACCGCAGCGGCAACGGCGGCAGCCGTAGCGTCGGCCTGCGACGGAGTTGAAGATCGCACCTCACGTAGCAGTTGCTGACAAAACTCATTCTGAGTTTGTTGCAAAGTGGTCAACATTGTCGTTAAAGCCTCTTGATTCATTGTAATCTCGTTGGCTGAGGACTCGGGACTCCCGTCTCTGGATCCTAACGACTGTCTTCCACCTCGACGGCGACGTGAACCGGGCGGCATTTTGCAAAGTCACTATTAAGTACGTACACTTTTAAACACTAACTAACGAACGTTCTAGACCCACAAACGTTGGGCGGCCAGAATATAGCGGGACTGTGTATATACAAACACCGGCACTACTGTTAAAACGTTTATTATTATACGAACACAGTTAAAATTGTACAGACACAAGTCTAGGCTATGTATTTTTAAGTTCTATGAAAATTACGGTGGGTCGGTGGCGCGCGAGTGTCGCATGTTCACTATGCGGCGGCCGGCTGTCTACTAGCGCGAGCGATTGACGCGCTGCGTGGTTATGAAAAATGGCGGCACGCGCCAACGACTGGTTGACCCGCGGCTTAGCTTGTTATGAAGCGAGCCGGGGGTCTACCCCTAGTGGTCCTTACGGAAGCACGCCGTACAGGCGTGCCGTCAAGGTCACGCGCTACAAAACTGATTTATTACAAATATTACACAAAGGGTATACATTTATTTACATAACTAAATATACAGAGGCACTACAGTACAAATACTAAACTAAATTAATAACTAGCTAAAATCTAAACTAGGCCCTTGCGGCATTGTACCAAGGATGCTGGCGGCATTTCCTCGTTGTATCGCAATGCTGATACGTTGTGTGAGGAAAACGCCGGCTCTTCGGTCACCAGTTACGTCAACCAGACGCTTCGCGATTTCTGCAAAAAACTTGTGTGCGCTGGGACCCCATGGACCTAGAGTTTCAACTCCAAAAGGTACAAAATGGTACTCTCTACCGAGACTTTTATATTTGTTACGTTTTGAAATTTCGGCGCTTTCCGCCGCTGCGCCCGCTTTTACGTTAGTCCGTTGGAGGTGGGACGGTGCCAGTGTGTCTACGCAGGTAGCATTCCACACTAACATCCGTCCCAGGCTCCAAGGAACCAAAGACACCCCATCAGGCCTCTTGCCATCATCCCTGATAATGCCAGTCGGCTCAAGAAGAGCAGGCACATTGATGGTGGCAAGAGACCGACGGATAATATACTCGTAATACGGCTCCTTATACAGAATTTCATTCCTTGGCTTGGTTCGTCTTCTTAAAATGTGATGTTTGGTATTAGAACTATCTTTTATTTATCTCCGGGTCTATAAAATTTTGTCGCGAAAATAAAGTAAACCTACTAAGTTTCAACCCCTTTTATACCTCGTTAGTGGTTGAATTTCAAAAAATGGTAGGTAATATTACCATAGACATTATAAAGTAGGAAGAAGTGGTGCCGTGATGACGACATTGTGATTTCAATTGTGTCAAATAGTGAGCCGATTTCCTCGTGTTTGGTGTGTTTACGCGCGACACGCACACATATAGGGATCATCCATTAATTACGTCACACCAATTTCATGATTTTTTTTACCCCTCCCTCCCCCCTTGTCACACTTCGTCACAATTAACTGCACCCTCCCCTCTTAATGTGACGTCACATTTAGATTTTTAGTTTAGGAAGGCGTTGTAAAATGAGCCTTTCGGCCTTAGTAATACATTCGCTATTTCGAAAACAATAAGTCGTTAAACTCGGCCAGAAAAATAGTATCAAATTTATAGGGAACTAAAGTATTCAAACAAATCCGAGTATGTACAAAATTTGTTTAGTACAATGTTTGTTAACAAATGAAATTATTTTTTTAAAACATAGATTTGGTAAAAAAATTATATGTGAGGATTGTGAGGTCACAAACATGGAACTCCTCCCTCCCCCCTGTCACCATATGTCACATTTTGTCGACCCCCTCCTCCCCCCCCCCCTTTGAGGTGTGATGTAATAAATGGATGATCCCATACAACTCGTGGACAAGCGGTGATTGGTTCAAACGTCAAAAGTGAGTGTGTGTGCACGAGACTGCGGCTTACTATGGAATCACAGTTTTGTCTTCGTGGGATCACGTCTTCTTATTTTATACTAGTAACTGCGTTGCAGTAGGTTCTGTCACTTTTCGTTACCCTCAACAGTCCATTGCTAAACGCTTCCTACATGTCATATTTCATACAGTATGTTTAGCAGTTTAGCTAAAATTGACTTCTTGCATATAACTTCGACATCCCAAAAGATCGACTGAAAGCGTCTGAGATTTGACTGTGTCCAACCTAGAAATTTTTGGTATGATAAGCAATGTGTTTTTTCTTTCTTGGCCCCCCTTTCTATGCCGCCCATCACATGGTAATCTTTATCAAAACTCTTTTTCTCCCATCTCAAATGCCTAACCTAACAATTTTTGGTATAATAAGCAATAGTACGGTGTGTTTCTTCTGTATGCGGGGGGAGGAGCCCCCTGAGCCCCTTTTTGCCGCCCATAACGTGGTTAACTCTATTAAAACTCTTTTTCTCCCATCTCAAATGTTCGACGTAACAATTTTTAGTATAATAAGCAATAGTACGGTGTGTTTTTCCTTTATGCGGGGGGCTCCGCCCCCCGAGCCCCCTTTCTTAGCAGCCCGTCACGCGGCAAACTCTATCAAAACTCTTTTTCTCCCATCTCAAATGTTCGACGTAACAATTTTTGGTATAATTAGCAATAGTTTGGTGTGTTTTTTCTTTATGCGGGGGGAGGAGCCCCCTGAGCCCCTTTTTGCCGCCCATAACGTGGTTAACTCTATTAAAACTCTTTTTCTCCCATCTCAAATGTTCGACGTAACAATTTTTAGTATAATAAGCAATAGTACGGTGTGTTTTTCCTTTATGCGGGGGGCTCCGCCCCCCGAGCCCCCCCTTCTTGGCAGCCCGTCACGCGGCAAACTCTATCAAAACTCTTTTTCTCCCATCTCAAATGTTCAACGTAACAATTTTTGGTATAATTAGCAATAGTACGGTGTGTTTTTCTTTATGCGGGGGGCTCCGCCCCCCGAGCCTCCCTTTTTTTGCCGCCCATCATGTGATTAACTCTATCAAAACTCTTCTTCTCCCATCTCAAATATTTAAGGTAAAAATTTTTGGTAAAATTAGCAATAAATAGTACACTGTGTTTTTTGTTTGTGCGGGGGGCTCCGCCCCCCGAGCCCCCCTTTCTTTGCAGCCCATCACGCGGAAAACTCTATCAAAACTCTTGTTCTCCCATCTCAAATGTTCGACGTAACAATTTTTGGTATAATAAGCAATAGTACGGTGTGGTTTTTTTTTTATGCGGGGGGAGGAGCCCCCTGAGCCCCTTTTTGCCGCCCATAACGTGGTTAACTCTATTAAAACTCTTTTTCTCCCATCTCAAATGTTCGACGTAACAATTTTTAGTATAATAAGCAATAGTACGGTGTGTTTTTCCTTTATGCGGGGGGCTCCGCCCCCCGAGCCCCCCCTTCTTGGCAGCCCGTCACGCGGCAAACTCTATCAAAACTCTTTTTCTCCCATCTCAAATGTTCAACGTAACAATTTTTGGTATAATTAGCAATAGTACGGTGTGTTTTTCTTTATGCGGGGGGCTCCGCCCCCCGAGCCTCCCTTTTTTTGCCGCCCATCATGTGATTAACTCTATCAAAACTCTTCTTCTCCCATCTCAAATATTTAAGGTAAAAATTTTTGGTAAAATTAGCAATAAATAGTACACTGTGTTTTTTGTTTGTGCGGGGGGCTCCGCCCCCCGAGCCCCCCTTTCTTTGCAGCCCATCACGCGGAAAACTCTATCAAAACTCTTGTTCTCCCATCTCAAATGTTCGACGTAACAATTTTTGGTATAATAAGCAATAGTACGGTGTGGTTTTTTTTTATGCGGGGGGCTCCGCCCCCCGAGCCCCCCCTTCTTTACCGCCCGTCACGTAGTGAACTCTATCAAAACTCTTTTTCTCTCATTTCAAATATTCAACGTAACAATTTTTGGTATAATTAGCAAAAGTACGGTGTGTTTTTTCTTTATGCGGGGGGCTCCGCCCCCCGAGCCCCCCTTTCTTTGCTGCCCATCACGTAGTAAACTCTATCAAAACTGTTTTTCTCCCATCTCAAATGTTCAACGTAGCAGTTTTTGGTAAAATTTGCAATTTTACCGTTTTTTTTATTGCGAGGGGCTCCGCTCCCCGAGCCCCCCGTTCTTTACCGCCCGTCACGTAGTGAACTCTATCAAAACTCTTTTTCTCCCATCTCAAATGTTCGACGTAACAATTTTTGGTATAATAAGCAATAGTACGGTGTGTTTTTTCTTTATGCGGGGGACTCCGCCCCCCGAGCCCTCCTTTTTTTGCCGCCCATCACGCGGCAAACACTATCAAAACCTTTGTTCTCCCATTTCAAATGTTCGACGTAACAATTTTTGGTATAATAAGCAATAGTACGGTGTGTTTTTTCTTTATGCGGGGGGCTCAGCCCCCCGAGCCCCCCTTTCTTTGCGGCCCATCACGTAGTAAACTCTATCAAAACTGTTTTTCTCCCATCTCAAATGTTCAACGTAGCAATTTTTGGTATAATTTGCAATATTACCGTTTTTTTATTGCGGGGGGCTCCGCCCCCCGAGCCCCCTGTTCTTTACCGCCCGTCACGTAGTGAACTCTATCAAAACTCTTTTTCTCCCATTTCAAATATTCAACGTAAGAATTTTTGGTATAATTAGCAATAGTACAGTGTGTTTTTTGTTTATGCGGGGGGCTCCGCCCCCCGAGCTCCCCTTTCTTTGCAGTCCGTCACGTGGTAAATTCTATCAAAACTCTTTTTCTCCCATCTCAAATGTTCAACGTAGCAGTTTTTGGTATAATTTGCAATATTGTCGTTTTTTCTTTTTGCGCCCCCCTCTCTTTGACGCCCATCACGCGGTGAACTCTATCTAAACTCTTTTTCGGTAGGGTGTGCCTGTACTTTTCGATTTCCGTGTTTCACTATGTTCCGTTTGTTTTTTTATAGTTAGTTAATTTAACTTTTATTCTTGCACCTTTTGTACATGTCTGTTGTATAGGCCCAATGGTTGACTGGTGGAAAATACCATTTGGTATGATGTCCGCCGTTTGGTCTCACAGTTTTGTATTTCGTGCAATATAGTGTAAATAAAAAAAGATTCTTATAGGGAGGCAACGCGCACATAAAACCTCTAGATTTACAGGCGTCCATTGGCTACCCTGAGTGCTTACCATCACGCGGATCGTATAATTGTTTGCCATCGCCGTGGTTTAAAAAATATATAGTTGAAATACAAAGGCATAAGTATTTTTTACCATATAAAGGAATTTCCCATACAAACTTTAAACCCCCCTTAAACCCCTTTAAATCCAAAAAGTTCGTATTTTTTATAGCCTATGTCCTGACCAGAGGTCTGTAGAACCTGCTAGTGAAGTTTTTATCGAAATCGGTTCAGGCGTTTTGACGCCAACTCTCCCCATCCAAACAGACAAACAGACAAACAGACAAAAATTCTAAAAATCGCCAAAACGTGTTCTGTTATCGATTCTAAGAGCTACTAACTCATTTTTTTACTAATATCTCCAATGTACAGATTTTTGACCCTCTTCACCTTTATTATATGTATAGATGTATAGATAGCTATTACTTTGTTTATTTTTTAAATTAGCAAGCAACGTACGAAGTTTCAAGTCTAACTAAAAATGTTGAATCCTACCCATACAAACTTTAAACCCCCTTTTACCCCCTTAGTGTTCAAAATAGGCAAGTCGGTAAGAATTAAGTTCGCCGAATGCCTTACAATCTGTTCCCTCTATACATTGTACCTGATTTGCTGGATAGTATATTATATGAATGAATATTGTATGAAAACCCAATACAGCATCCGCGACGAAGCTAAAATTTGCGACCATAAAAACTGCATCGAAAAGTATGCGCTAGGAGATCGGTGTACAAAGTCTCAATTCCAGCATTATAGTCGACGAGTACAAAAAAATACTATCGCGGTTTATTTCTACCCGATTCAAAATGCTGAGATGAAACCATTTCGTGGCACTTTCTTGTTTTATGTCTTCTTTCCTTTTATTTCAGTTATGTGTATGTGTTTACGAATAAACTATTTCTATTCTATTCTATTCTAAATTTTAATTACGGGAGCATGATAAAAGTGTAATGTGGTGTAGGTACTTAACTTAAAAAATCTCTTTATAAATGATTACACTGCTCAGTCTTATTAGACAAACTGGCAGCGGGTTACCGCGTGGTTGGAGAGAGATTCAAATAAAAGCTGGCGACTGTACTGATTGAGTTTTTAGGCTTTTGTGGTAACATAATATAAAGCTTGTAAAAGCGTAAAATTATTAAATATAGAATAAAATGGGACGACACAAGATAAAAGGCGAGGCGAGCGGTGGGCGCTAAGCCATAGACAAGAAGAGAACGAGTGTTGTCATGCACAATAATTATATAGTAGAGAATAATAGACAATTATACATTATTTTTAACAAATCTTATGGGTCACCACACACCTAGCGGTATTCCTCGCGGAATTAGCGGAAGTAGCGGAAATTTGTCTATGGTAGCGGAAATTTGTCTATGGTAGCAGATTTTTGTATTGAAGCCATAGACAAATTTCCGCTACCATAGACAAATTAAGCATTTTGTCTATGAATTTCCGAATTTATCTGGTTTAATTTATAGCTCGTATTGAATTTACTCACTGTATACCTGCGTCCAAATGTTTTTTTTTCAGAAGATTAAATGTAGAATTCAGTATATTTGAACAAGTGTTACAAAAGAAAACAATGCGTGAAAAACGTGTCCTTGTACTGCCTGAGCAATGATCTCATGTTTGCTTCGTTTAGTTAATATTTCTTTCAGGGGGGTAACATTACGCCATAAAGCTTATGTTCTAAGCATTAGATAAGAGATAAGAGATTTTTATTGCATTTCCAGGTACTTATGCTAGGTACATCGTGGACCCTGATAGGGTATAGCAACAGTAGTTTTATAATATCTATACCTAATTATACATAACAATCTTAAATTTAATACGCACACGTATACACTGATGAAAGAGATGTGCGCATACACAATCGTACGCGTGACACATTTTCCGTCCCTCATCGCGTATACGGGAAAAGTTGTTTGTCACACTTTGTTTGCCACACTTCTGTCATCGTCACCATGGCAACCAGGCTATTTTAGGGTGGCCAGTGACCTTAAAATCATTTTCCCACAATGCTGGGTAAGTATTGACTTACGCAATATGGAAATTTATGTTTTAAGAGAGAAAAAAATATTTTTACTTCTCATGCTCGTAAAGTTTCACTTTATGCTGGGTATAGGCGGACCAAAACTCAATTTTATGCACAAGTGCATAAAAAATTGCCATTGTCAAAATAGCCTTAGAAGAAGTCAATTTTTTATGCACTTGTGCATAAAATTGAGTTTTAGTCCGCCTATACCCAGCATAAAGTGAAACTTTACGAGCATGAGAAGTAAAAAAATATAAACACTTATGAAAGAAATTCCTTTTCTTTTTATTTCCTCACAATCGAAGTAAAAAGTAGAGTGTATAACTCGTCCATAAAACCCATTTTACGCTCGTACTTTATATCCATCCTCGCTCGCAAGCTCGCTCGTATGGATAAACGCCTCGCGTAAAATGGTGCGTTTTATGCACTTGTTGTACAATCTACTATAGTTCATGAAGATTTCGACAAAAAGTTCAACAGATATGACGTTTTATACTAAAATAGCTATTGGATTAGACCAGCTGGGCAGTAAATTAGACATTAATCCTTGATTTTAATGAAAATGACATTTTGATTGCGCGGATTAAGACAGATTTTTGCAAATATAGCGGTCATATTATAATCTGGATTTTTTTTAAATATAGAAATTATAGTTATGATATAACAATGGGGAAATTTCTGTATATGTGGTAACTCTAATCCTATCTGTCAAAATATATCTGTCCCTTACCGGGTATACGCTGATCCTCTGTCTATTCTATAGTAGGTCTATGATTTCTTTTGTTTCAATTTTTTTAATTTTGTCAATCATTATTTTTGACACCTGTCATCTCAGTAGGTACATTTTATGATCTAAAATCGGATTTTTGTACTGAAATGACAGGTGTCAAATATTGCTTTTTAGATTGCACGGCGTATAGGTAGATGTATTGTGAGATCTAGTACAAAATTTTCACTTATAAGGGTCACCACATACCTAGCGGTTTTCCTCGCGGAATTAGCGGAAGTAGCGGAAATTTGTCTATGGTAGCGGAAATTTGTCTATGGTAGCAGATTTTTTGTATGGAAGCCATAGACAAATTTCCGCTACCATAGACAAATTAAGCATTTTGTCTATGAATTTCCGCTACTTCCGCTAATTCCGCGAGGAAAACCGCTAGGTATGTGGTGACCCTAATGCTCAAAAAGTGTGTCATATTATGCTTACGAAGGCGGACTAAAGTAGTACATGTAGCCCCTACATAGAGCTAATAATAGTAGATTGTTTGACAAGGGTCTAAAGTAAGCCATATTACCACGAGGTGGTTATTTTCCCGAACGAAGTGAGAGAAAATTGTTCGAGTGGTAATATGGCTTTTAGACCCAAGTCATACATACAATTTTTCACTTCGATTGCGAGAAAAGAATGAAATAAAATAAAATAAAATAATGATTATTTAAATACGCACAATAACAAATCTAAGGTGAAAATTTGGTTTGACTTGACCGAAGTTCGTGTCGTCTGCTCTGCGCGGCGCCGCCCGACGCCGCGGGCCCCGCCGCAGGATGGGCTGCACACTTTACGAAATTAGGCTTTAAGCACATAACAATAAGAACTATGAGGAGCGAAATTATGTATACATACTAGCCCTAGGGGTTAAATGTACTACTTTAGTTCGCCTACGTAAGCCTAATAGGACAAACTTTTTGAGCATGAGAAGTGAAAATAGATTAAGCTCCCTTTGCATAAAACCTTACCTCACACGGTAGCAAATCAGGCACATACTACAGCAATAGATAATAGTTAGGAACACTGGATTATAGTAGGTTGCCATGGCCTAGCCTGGAAGAACATAGTTTTTTTACCCGACTGCGCGACGCAAAAGAAAGTAGGTAATGTGTTTAACAGTCTAATGTGGGTTATCTGCAGTGGGCCGTCGGACTATGACTGAAATTTAATGGATCAGTCAGTTGTATAAGTTTACAAAAAAAAGACAGTTGTAATCAATTATATTCTGTAATTTTTAACCTTAATATTACTAGTAGTCCGCCTCGAACTGAGAACTCGCGATTTCCTTGCAAACGAATTGACCAATATAACAAGACACCAAAGAGGATTTTTTTTTCTCCTTCTAGCTCCATAGCCACTTGATCGATCCTCCTCATACACGAACTTACAAATTTTATGTATCTCTGCTCTAGCCCCAAGAAATTCCATAAAGATCAGAAAAACGTAACTAAAGTTATTGTCAGACAAACTATCGTAATCAAAAAGCCATCCAAATGCCGAGATGTCCCAGTAGCCAGGTGACAGTTCGGTCTGGAGTTGTTTGTAAGAACTCACTTCGCTTACGCTCCGCGAGTTCGATTACAAAGTTCGTAAACATCTAACTCCAAGTCGGCCTGCTAGAGCTGCGCAGCTGTCAATCTGTTTTGGCCCATAGACAATCGAGCCTCTCTTCTTAGTTTGTTCGAAATTGGAACGCTGCTTGTCTCCGGGAGCCAACACTGGCAGCTCAGGATTAACCTGTAAAAAATAACTAGTAGTCCACCTCGAACTGAGAACTCGCGATTGACTTGCAAACGAGTTGACCAATATAACAAGACCCCAAGTCGGATTTTTTTTCTGCTTCTAGCTCCATAACCACTTGATCGATCTTGCTCATATACGAACTCTCAAATTTTATGTATCTCTGCTACAGCCCCAAGAAATTTCATAAAGATCAGAAAAACGTTACTAAAGTTATCATCGGACAAACTATCGAAATCAAAAAGCCATCCAAATGCCGAGACGTCCCAGTAGCCAGGTGACAGTTCGGTCTGGAGTTGTTTGTAAGAACTCACTTCGCTTACGCTCCGCGAGTTCGATAATTGGAACAGTCAGCAGCAGAAGTAGCTACGCATTTTTTTTATTATTTAAGCGGGTAGCAGTGGCGGCGGGTCAAAATTCTTTTAGGCAAGCCGGTGCTGACTTTGCTTGTTTTTCTAAAGGGTCAGCAACGCGGCGCATGTGACACCTCTGGAGTTGCAGTCGTCCTTAGACCACAGTAGCTGTTTGGCGAGCCGTATGCTTGTTTGCCACCGATATGGTATTAAAAAAATCTATTATTTAATATATTTAGTCAATGACCTTACAGGATGATGCACGGTGTTCCGTACCATGCCGACGTATTTCGGAGAGCCTAGGTCTCCGTCTTCAAGCACTAGGAGTGCTACTTGAACCGGCCCGTAGAGCAGTGCGCTGCCGTCGCGTTGCCGACTGTCGACTAAAGTGCCGTGAGTGTAACCGTTTTAATTTAAAGTGTTTGTTTTATGTCGCTGTTCTTCTTTATTTTATTTTTTTTCTTATGGACTTTAGGCGGTATTGCCTGTAGCCAATGTCAAGTATAAAAAGGCGGGAAATAAGAGCTTGTAAGATTCAATCTTTAGGTACAATGCATGGTACAATGTCTTCAATCGATAAGTATTTTGTTTAATCAAATAAGTTTTAGGCAACGTTGTTCGGTAGAAGTTGCATAAGCCTTGTTAGTTGCTATTTGTAGAGTGATAGCTACTCCCTACAAAAGGCTCGAGGAGGCTACAGGTTGTTCTGAACCAATCAATGGTTACACGCCTTTTAAGACTAATTCTTCATTATATCCGCACACTTGTTCGTTAGATCACCGCACAATAAGCTATCTATATTACACACTGAACCACGAAAATGAACAAAAGACAAATAATTTATCCCAACGAGCTGCGACCATGATGAGCTCAACCCATAGACCCCCGCTCTTCTTCTTTGTAGGTCCCTCATTACTGAGGATCGTGACCACTTGGTTTTGCAGTTCCTGTGATTTGTCTCCATCGCTCTCGATCTCCCGTGGCCCTCGCCGCTTTATGGAGTTTGCCTGATGTGGCCTTCTGGTCAGACCATCTGGTTGACGGGGGTTAAGTTAAGTAAATATAATCGTTTGCAATCAACGAATGTAAAAAAAGTTCCTTTGTTATAACGACTTCCCAATCAATACATTTTAACTAGTAGTCCGCCTAGAACTGAGAACTCGCGATTCACTTGCAAAAGAGTTGACCAATATAACAAGACCCTAAGGAGGATCTTTTTTCTCCTTCTAGCTCCATAACCACTTGATGGATCCTGCTCATATACGAACTCTCAAATTGTATGTACTTACCTCTGCTACATCCCCAAGAAATTCCATAAAGATCAGGAAAACGTTACTAAGTTATCGTCGGACAAACTAACTAAATCAAAAAGCAATCCAAATGCCGAGACGTCCCAGTAGCCAGGTGACAGTTGGGTCTGGAGTTGTTTGTAAGAACTCACTTCGCTTACGCTCCGCGAGTTCGATTAACTACGGCTGTAACAAAAATACTGATGATCCATTTAAGGGCATAAATGGTATTATTGCGAATTTACGTCTGGTAAAGGAGGATTTATTTTAAGCGTGATATTTATTTGTATCGGGCGCGTCGTCCCAGCCGGACTCTCAATATATAACCTTTTTTTTCGCGTGATCTTTTTTTCTTATTTTTTCATAATCGAACTCGCGGAGCGTAAGCGAAGTGAGTTCTTACAAACAACTCCAGACCGAACTGTCACCTGGCTACTGGGACGTCTCGGCATTTGGATGACTTTTTGATTTCGATAGTTTGTCCGACGATAACTTTAGTAACGTTTTTCTGATCTTTATGAAATTTCTTGGGGCTGTAGCAGAGATACATAAAATTTGTAAGTTCGTATACAAGGTGTAACAAAAATACTGGTGATCCTTTAAAGGGCATAATTGGTATCGTATTCTAATTACGAAAAAGTAAGAAAAAATTTTTTTCGCGCGAAACAAAATTTTGGTTTAGTATGGAGGGTCGGCCAGCTGGGACCACGTGTCCCATAGAAAAAAAAATTTTTTCGCGTCCAAAAATTTTTTCTCATACTTTTTCTTAGTCGTAATATGATACCAATTATGCCCTTAAACGGGTCACCAGTATTTTTGTTAAGGAGAAAAAAATCCTGCTTGGAGTCTTTTTATATTGGTCAACTCGTTTGCAAGTAAATCGCGAGTTCTCAGTTCGAGGCGGACTACTAGTTATACATAAAATAATATTACGATCGCCGAACGCCGAATAACAGCCGATTATTAGTGGTATCACTAGCATGTAGCACTTGTATAAATACAATGGTAATTACAGTCGGGGCCAGATGATTAGGAACACGAATTTTTTTTTTCATACAATTGCATACAAGTATGACTTTGAATATTTGATGAGTAAGCTTGATGCGGTTGACCAATTGTATTATTGATAATACTAGTAGTCCGCCTCGAACTGAGAACTCGCGATTTACTTGCAAACGAGTTGACCAATATAACAACTAACAAGACTCCAAGCAGGATTTTTTTCCCCTTTAGCTCCATAGCCACTTGATCGATCCTGCTCATATACGAACTTACAAATTTTATGTATCTCTGCTACAGCCCCAAGAAATTTCATAAAGATCAGAAAAACGTTACTAAAGTTATCGTCGGACAAACTATCGAAATCAAAAAGCCATCCAAATGCCGAGACGTCCCAGTAGCCAGGTGACAGTTCGGTCTGGAGTTGTTTGTAAGAACTCACTTCGCTTACGCTCCGCGAGTTCGATAATGCACGGGTGTTTAAACAAGGTTTACTATAATTCAAACAAAGTAAATGTAAAACATGTGCTTTAGAAAATACAGACGATTAAAATTGTCCCCAATTTTTTGCAATACATCGTTCCTAATTAAAGTATGGAGTTATAAAAAGTGTTCACTGACCCATCTGTATTTTCTAAAGCACACGTTTTACGTCAACTTTGTTTGCACTAAAGTAAACCTTGTTTAACCTTTTGACCGCTGTATCTCAAAAATTGAACTCTCAATTTTGAACTCTGTCATAATTTATGAAGGTACTCTAGTACTATTCATTATTCTGTGATGAAGGTGTCTTTCACTTTGTCTCATACATATATCAGACGACGGCGGTCAAAAGGTTTATACCCGTGCATTGTATTATCTTATCAATAGTAAAATTGGTCAACCACATCAAGCATTTTTCATCAAATTACCAAAGTCATATTTCTTTGCAGTTGTATGGAAAAAAATATTGTGTTCTTAATTATCTGGCCACAACTGTATATATTGTCTCATCTTTAACATAATTATAGCATTAAACGATACATCATTAAAATAAATTAATATACTTAATTAACCTTTTCGACGCCATGTCAAACGCAAAACCTACCACTCAGACGCCACGACATCTAAATGTCAAAAATGAAGTTGAACTTTATGCATGTGCATGTAGGTCTATTTTGCTCTGTGGTCGGTGTCCGATATATCGGTCTTTGGCGTTGGACCTGTGGTGCCGATATATACGTCTTTGGCGTGGAAAAGGTTAAACATGTTGCGTTGTCAGACTGGTGTAGAAACATCTAAGTAAACTAACTAGTTAAATAAACTATTTATGATACTTTTTTTCCTTTTATTTGTAGGAATGTTAACAAGTTCCATCTTTTGCCCGTTACTGCGTATGTACCTAAAAGCAAGTATCTCATAGAGCTGAAACACCCGTATCACCGTAAGGGATAGAACACACACAACGCGACTAATTTGGAAACGCCTTTCAAGATGGCTGATAGCATACTGTAGCTAGCCTACATAATTTAGTCGGTTTCATTGTTACCCTTCAAAGAGCGGTGGAGGGTGATAAACGTTTCTATTGTACTTAGGACCTTATGGAAGTAAGCATTAATCACAAGGGTGAGTCTATGATAAGGACCAACGATAGTAGCGCCTTCTCTGTCATATCTATGGAAAGTGTAATAAGACTATCCCGTTCAATCTTGGTATTATTAGTTCCGTGTCAGATCTATGGGTGGTATTTCTATGGTATGTACCTAATAAATGAAAAATATACCATGGAGAGATCCCTAAAGGGATAAGTTCGCCTTTGTACAAATGTTATGTTTTTTTTCATGTATTTTTACATTTGTTGTACAATAATGAAAGTGTTGGCCGTGGGGTGCCCGGCCTTAGAATTGTCCCCCGCCATATCGTCCCGTGGTTGCAGTACGAGTCTGCTAAGGGAATATACTGGGAGATGGGCAGCAGCATCTTCCGAAAGCCTAAACAACAATAAACAAAAAAAACTGCGCGCGCCAACCCGCCTGTGGCGCGTATGACAAACCCCCCCTTTAAGGGGAGGCCTATGTTCAGCAGTGGACGTCTTATGGCTGAGATGATGATGATGCATGAAAGTGTTTTAGGTAGCAGTAAGCAGCAGGATTTTATAAATGTAAGCAGTAGTGCTTACATTTATAAAATCAATAAATCATTGGTAAAGGATGAGAGCTCGGAGCTTTTCTTGTGCTAGATCTAAAATATCCATGCCATTTTTTGGATAAAATATGTGTACAGTCGCAATCAAATATATCGGAGCGGCCGGGGTACTCAAAAATATCTGAACATGCACTTTATCGCCTTAAATATAGAGGCGTTGTTCAGATATTTGTGACCACCTTGGCCACTCCGATATATCTGACGGCGACTGTACTTACATGACGTGAATCACATAGCAAGAACCAGTTATATTAGGTACATATTGTAGAGAAAAAAGCAGTTTAATTTTCAAATATTGCTATAATTATTGATATATAAGATGGAGGTGATATTTAAGCAAAGATTTCCACCCAGGTGGAAAGCGTCCGTCTGGACGCCCCAGATACCGCTGGAGCGACGAAGCCCTAAAAGGTATTGGAGTACCGGATTGGCGTGAAGTGGCGGAATAGGTCAGAGTGGCGTTCTCTTGTGTCAGAGGCCTAGATCCGTTTTGGGTCACCGAGCCAGTGAAGTAAAGTAAATAATATACTAATATGAATAACTCTAAGCATTGTAAGCAGAAAATTGCGCCATATTAACTTCTGCCACTGACTAATGTGCCTTGTACAGTTAACAGCAGTAGTTAGCTACTTCTGCTGTTGGCTGTAGCGGGTGAGCTGTTCAAAATAATCTTGGCACGAATTTATTCTCAAGATAATTTTTAAAAAAAAGAACCGACTTCACTTAGGATCCGCTATTCCAAGAGGAAGTGGCAGAGTTGCTGTGATAAAAAAGATAAAAGATAAAAGATATTTATTCTTCAATTTAGGCACATTACAATGCACTTATGAACGTCAGAAAGAAAAGAAACTACCACCGGTTCTAACCCTACACCTCTGACCCGAGAAGTTTTACTTATTACCGGCAAGAAACTCGGCGGGACTTATTTTTTCAAAACAGTACTACAAATACATTAAAGATACTATATACAATAATGCGTAGTTCTTCAAGAAGGCATATCAAAACAGCTTGAGAGACAGACATGTACCTGCCTATTGTGTAATTAAAATGAAAAATAAAAATAAAATCCAAATCTGACTGCTTCGCAATACGTTTGATATTCTTTCTTACTTGAACTGTGTCCTCTAAATGTTAGATGATTTTATAGATTCTGGTTTGGGCCATGCATATATGTCTGTCATATAGTCCTCGACCCTGTAATAACCCTTGGACATTAAAGTTTTTTTCAAGTATTTCTTAAGAGCGGGAAATGATAGATTCAAAACATCGACGGGTAACTTGTTATAAATATGAATACCCTGGCCAAAAAATGACTTATATGCTTTGCGGACACGACATCGTCTGGTAGCAAGCTTATTTTTATTTCTAGTGTTATAGCTGTGGATGTCAGAATTCTTCTTGAATGTGTGTATATTCTTTACAACAAAAATAATATTATCATAGATATATTGGGACGCAAGAGTTAAAATATTAATTTTTTTAAATAATTCTCTAATTGATGTACCTGCCTTTAAGTTATACATAAAGCGAATGGCTCTTTTCTGTAAAACAAAAATAGTCTGTATGTCAGCTGCTTTGCCCCAAACCAGAATTCCATATGACATTACACTATGAAAATAACTATAATAAACTAAGCGAGCTGTCTCAATATTAGTCAGTTGTCTAATTTTTCTAACGGCATGAGCGGCTGAACTTAGTCTAAGAGCGAGTTTTTTTATATGAGGACTCCATTGTAAATTTTTGTCCAACGTTGAACCAAGGAACACAGTTTTATCTACTATATCTAAACATTCACCATTTATAACTATATTAGTGTCCATTGGTGCCACGTTTGGCAAAACAAATCGAATACATTTAGTTTTCTTAGCATTAAGTAACAGATTGTTAGTAGTAAACCAGTTTAGTACGCCAGCTAGTGTATTGTTAATTACAGATAAATCATTGGATTGCCGTTCAACTTTCAAAATTAAAGATGTATCACCGGCAAACAAAATCATACCACAAAGGTTTTGTACTACACAAGGTAAATCATTTATATAAACCAAAAACAGGAATGGGCCCAGAATGGAACCCTGTGGCACTCCTAATTTTACTAAAGTCCCTTTAGACTGGGTTTTATTTACAACAACTGTTTGTGTTCTATTGCTAAGGTAAGAAGACATGAGACTCAGGGCATTTTCTGAAAGACCATAGTGTTCTAATTTAAGAATGAGCGTTCTATGATCTACACAATCAAAAGCTTTTGAAAGGTCACAGAATATACCAATTGCATCATAACGTTTGTCTCGCCAAGCATTGAAAATATGTTTAATGAGTTCTGCAGCAGCGTCGGTTGTGGAACGACCCTTTGTGAAACCAAACTGATTGCTTGTAAGCAGTCCATGTCTGTTGAAGTGCCCCAGTAGATTTAACATTATCTTTTCAAAGACTTTACTTAGTACAGGAAGTATCGATATCGGTCGGAAATTATTTAGATCACTAGAATCACCCGATTTAAATAGAGGTATGACTTTACTACATTTCATTAGATCTGGAAAAACACCTTGTGAAACTGAATTGTTATAAATGATGGCTAAGTAAGGCGCTATGTCGTCTATGATATTGCTGATGACTACAACTGATATTCCCCATAAGTCCTCAGTTTTCTTTAAATTGAGTGATTTGAATGACTTTACAATTTTTTCGGAATCCACTAGGTCAAATTCAAAGATCGTATTACATTTCTTAATATTAGCGCAAAGTAAGGAATGAGCTTGAGACGAAGATGATTGTAGGCATTTTGTGGTATTTAATGCTATGTTAGAAAAATAATCTTCGAATGCCGAGGCAACATCGTCATTTGACATGACCTGTTGTTCCTCCGAGACAATGTTGACTTGACAATCGCGTGATTTACATTTACCAGCTTCCTTATTAATAATATTCCACACTGTTTTCACCTTGTTGTCCGACATTTTTATTTTTGCACTAGTATAGTTCGCCTTAGCAGTTAAACACACCTTCTTGAAAATTTTTGAATAGTTTTTTACATAGTCCAGAAAATCTGAAGTTTTGTTCACTTCTCTCTCTCCATAAAGTTCATAAAGCCTCTTTCTACTTTTATGAATACCTACAGTAGCCCATTCACTAAACTTTGCTTTAGCTTTAGTTTTTGACCCACTAATAGTTCTCAGTTTGAAATGTTTATTAAATTGACAAAGAATCATACTAAACAAATCTTCATACAAACTATTTGACTCATAAAAATGTGAATAAGGCAGTGTGGAGAGATGATTTTGAATTTCTTTTTTGAATAATTCCAAACGATAACCAGTAATGGGTCTATATGTTATAGCTTGTGGAATTTCCTGAATTGGCTTTATAAAAGATGCCCTTTGCCCGCTGTGATCAGAATTAAAACAGTTAAATATTTCCTTATCCAGACATTCACAGTTACAATAAATATTATCAAGGCATGTCGCACTAGTGACACCCACCCGGGTAGGTTCAAAGAACAAATTAAACATATTAAACGACTTAAATAAACATAGCAATTTAATAGAATTAATAGAAGATTCAAGCAAATTAACATTAAAATCTCCACAGACTATAACATGCTTTCGGCAGTTTCGGTTATTAGTCACTAATTTCAGCACATTTTCCATGGTATTTTCAAATGTGTTGAAATCAGCTGCGGCCGCTGTTGGTGGTCTATATACACAAATAACAATATAACTTTCTAATTCTACACAAGAAATTTCTACAATTCTCTCTATGGAATATTTTACAACATCCTTCCGTTCTTTACATCTCAGGCCATTTTTAACAATTATAAGGGAACCACCATGAATGGCAGATTTTCTAGCATAGAAACTGATTAATTTAAAGTTAATAAAATCAAAAATTAAATGTTCTTCTTTTAGCCAATGTTCTGTAATACACATAATTTGTACATCATTATTATCTAAGAATAAACCTATCTCTAACTCTTTGCTGGAAAAACCCTGAATATTCTGATGCACAACATTCATATTCAGATGTTTTCCCGCTGTCCGACAATCTAGTTTAAATGTGAAAAAGTCATTGTGGCGCTGTTCGCTTGCCGAGATCTATTTATAACACTATTATTTCTATTTGGCTCAATATTAAAGGCCAACAAAAGTGAAAAGCAGTGAAATCACTATAGGTGTGCCTATAATAGTTGAAGAGTTCCCTCGATTTCTCCAGGATCCCATCATCAGACCCCGACTTGGTGACAAAGGAACCATCTAGGGGTTATATTCGTTCGATAAAAAAAAATTGAAAATCGGTTCAGGATTCTCGGAGATATCGAGTAACATACATACAAAAAAAAAAAAAAAAAAATAATGATAAAAAAAGTCTGTCGAATTGAGAACCCCTTTCTATTTTGAAGTCGGTTAAAAATAAGAGCGTGTTAAGGCCATTTTGAACACCTCACCCAGTTAACTACTTCTGCTGCTGACTGTATCATGACACTGGTATCTCGTGCCAAATATTTATATGTTTAGTCAAATTACTTTTATAACGACACGAATACGCACAGATTTCACATTTGAATGGTTTCTCATTAGTGTGTACCCTTTGGTGTACCCTTAACGATTGGCCATCCCTACAGGTATAATCACAGGATGTGCATTCAAATGGTCTCTCGTTAGTATGTATCATTAGGTGACGTTTTAGACCACCTCTCAAGCGGTACTTGAAACCGCAGTCATCGCAAATGTATGGTTTCTCATCGGTGTGTCGCATTTTGTGCTTCAGTAAGTTGTGGTGGAGGCTGCATCTGTAACTACACTGGTCACATTTGAAAGGTTTTTCACCACTATGTTTCATTTTGTGTATCCGTAAACTGTTTCTAAATTTATACGCATTCTGACATTGGTTGCATTTGAATGGTTTGTCACCCATGTGTTCTTTTAAATGCAATAGAAACCGACTTTTCATGCTGCATATGAAGTTGCAGTCGTTGCATTGGAAAGTTCTCTCACTATGCATTTGTTGATGACGCAACCACACCTTTTTGCGACTGCATTTGAAACTGCATTCTGTACAATTGTACGGTCGTGGTTTGTGTGATCTCTGGTGACGACCTAAGTCACTTTTCCGCGTACATGAATAGTCACAGTGTCCACATTTAAATGAATTCTCAGGCCTATGTGTTGCCTCATGTTTTTGTATGTAAGCCTTGGTTCGACAGGCATATGAACACTGGCGACATTTATATGGTTTCTCTCCAGTGTGTGTCATTTCGTGGTGAAGTATGCTTGTTTTTTGGTCAGTACTGAAACTACATTTTGAACACTTGTAGCGTTTTTCTCTCTTTTCATCGTGTATTTTTTCATGAACTGTCAAAACATCTTTCCGGCTACATTTGTAGTCACACAGGTGACATTTGAATGGTTTTTCTCGGGTATGCGTAAGCAAATGATTTTGCAAATGTAATTTGCGACCAGCAACATACTTGCACTTTTTACACTTAAAATATGCTGTACCGTGTTTGCTTTTCTTATGCTTTAAAAGAAGCAATTTGCTGGAAAACATCGATTTACACTTTTTGCATGTAAAATGATTAATTATTTCTTTTGATAATTCGTGATTATTCAGTTTTACTTTATTTTTTGTATCCTCATTTTTGGGAATAATGAACTCAGATTTTAAATCATCATCAGCCTTTTGTGTATCATTCTCTGTAATTTCTTCTTTTTTCTCTACCTTCATCTCGGTTTCAGCACGCCATTCTTTTTTCATATTTTCTTCATCGTTTTTTACGTCTGCTTTAGCTACAATGTAAGTTAAAACACAACATTAGTTATAATATAATGGTTTTTTTTTCTACATTTTCAATGTCACAATTTGATAAAACCTTTTATACTTTATGACTGATTATGGTTTTAATAGTATGTGCACAGTTATAAACAATCTATAGGAGAATATTGTAGTCAAAGAAAAATGTTTTTAAATTATATTTTTTACAGACAACTTTAAACTTATCCTTTTAAGGGTACAGTCCTGTCTATAGCATAATTTTTATCAATAAAATCAAATCATTTAACAATAACATAATTGCATGTGTTTTGAGTCATTACTAAAACAATCAAAATGATCTTTATTTCCTACAGGATAGGATTAATTCCTTTTGACAACTTTTAGTAGTATTTTTACCTTTCAGTGCAAATGCCAAGTCGGGCAACCGTATAACTTCTGGACCGATAACCACTTCCCGCTTGACCACGTGGTCTCGGTACAAGCTGGCCTGTATAGCTGTCTTGCTCTCACCCTCATCCTCAGGTTCCTCTTTCACTATTGTTATTTCTAGAGACATGTTGGACATGTTTTTGTTGATAACCTGAAGAAATCAACTAAATATTATCCATTCATAGCAGGGATTGAATACAGGTATTATTTACATACAAATTTACCGGTATTCAATTTCCGTATCTCGGTTGTTAATGAATATTTTTGAATATTTTTCGGACTATCTGATAATTTATTACAACTAACTACATTTCATAATATCATGTAAACATTGCGAAAGTCGGGCGCTATTTTGATTTTAAGTAATACCGGTAACAATCCCTGATTCAAAGATCTGAAATTTTAAACCATATTCATTGGAACAGAATGGTATAAACTCCAAGCTTCAAAAGTAGAAGGAAACAATTGAAAACCACTTTATGGTGCCTAAATGTAGTATCAATCCCATTGCAGTAAAAAGTAAATGCTATTGTACCTACCATCAGTGGCCAAGTGACAATTTACAAGCGGAAGTCTCTTTCTAACCCTATGTATTAGAAAGAGACTACCGTTTGTAAATTGTCAATTGTAGCTTTATTAAATAGGTCACAGGTTCAGAATTGCATTACCAATTTATGAATGAATTCATTGATAAGTTGGGCATGCAATTCCGAACCCATTAGTACAATGGCTTGGTAATTTTAGGTCTTGTTATTCAACACAACTAAGACCAATGTCTCAAAGCATAATTATGCCCAGCAAATAGCTGCATTTGAAGGACTGGTTTAAGATTTAATTCCGATACAGAGCCAAGTAACAAGAATAGTTTGGGGTCAAAGTTTCTTGCTTAGAGCATTATTATTATTGTTATTCTGCTAGCGTTTGTCCTGGTCTTGCCAAAGCTCAATTGAGCCTGGGGTCCGCTCGGCAACCTAATCCCAGGAATTGACGTAGGCTCTAGTTTATACGAGCGACTGTCATCGGACCTTCCAACCCAGAGGAGAAACTAGGCCTTGTTAGGATTAGATCCAGTTTCCTTACGATGCTTTCCTTCACCGAAAAGCGGGTGGTAAATATCAGATGATATTTGGTACATAAGTTCCGAAAAACTCAGTGGTACGACCCGGGGATCTGAACCCGAGACCTCCGGATTGAAAGTCTAACGTTCTACCGCCAGGCCACCAGAGTATAGTCAGAGAGAATTATAATGTGTTTTTCTCACGCTATCGCTAGTACTATTACAACAACAATACTACAACAAGGGATTAGTATCCCTAGTTTTTTCGTCTACCGTTTTTTACCGTGAAATCGTTAATAAAAATTTTGGATTGCCAGACAAACAGTCAATGGTTTTCTATAGGGTTTCAAGTGAGTTCGCTTATACTTAGACTTACTTGAAATTAAAGGGTTATTACTTCGAGAAACAGCTCGTCAATGGACCTACTTTTCAATTTATGAAAATTAAAGTAGCTGTCTATTTTACTGTAATAAATAAAGAGAAAGTACCAACCCAAAACGGATTGAAATGACATTATGACACTGAGTTATGAGTATGACATAAATGTGACAGTGACAGTATAAAAAAAGTGTGTTCGGATACTGCCATCCAAGATTGCGCATCGTTGCGTGTTTTATTGCTGCGAACTTCGCACATATTGTACAATACCCAAAGTCTGTTGGATGCAAATAAAAAATCATATTTTGCTTGATTTTTAATTTTATTAATTTGCTACGCGGCTATCACACTGATGTAGATCCGCATGTTGTATGTTGGTTGTATGTGAACAAACTATGATGTAAACACCGCCTTAAACCAACACACACGTCCGAAAACAAAAGTAATTAAACAAAACGCACTTTACGCACTAAATGTCAAATGACGTTTACGTTTGACGTGACGTGTCGATTTGTTTGAAGTTACACTTTTTCGAAACGCTTGCGATTTCTAAATCGGCTTACATTATCAGAATATTCGATAAGCATTTTATCGCCATAATATCCACGTAGCTTACATTCAGAGGCAAATCAATTATCCTCGCTTTTAATACGGTGTAGTATAGAGGTTAGTTAGCGTTTACGTATTTCAAAATTTTCACTTTAATTTTGCTATTACGATTAAAATTGTGAGCTGAGGTGTGTCGAGAGTTAATAATCATTCTTGTCGTATACTTTTCAGGTGTGAAACATGTTCCGATTTCTAGTTTTTGCTGCTTTTCTGCAGTGTTGTATTTCGCAACAATATCAGCAAAAGGTCGCTCCTGGGGTGCCCCCGCAGAGCTATCAGGTAATTATCAATTACTTATCTTACTCCCAATGTCTCTGTATTAAATGCTAGATATGATGTAGGTGTCTAGGTGGCACAGTTTGGGATTTCCCCAACTGATTCAATGGTGGGTAAAAGTTATTTCAGTATTAATAATACAATAATCCAGCTTATTTAGCTGACCTGGCCACCGCTGGGCACAAGCC
Source organism: Pammene fasciana (assembly GCA_911728535.1). NCBI lineage: Eukaryota > Metazoa > Arthropoda > Insecta > Lepidoptera > Tortricidae > Pammene > Pammene fasciana. Next base: position 6,610,693 of record OU452299.1, read on the forward strand.
TCCTCTCATAAAGACTCATAAAGAGAGTCATTGCGTTTCTTCACAAAGCAGGTTGGAGACTTTTAAGGTTCTCGGTACAAAAATTTAAACCTATAATGGAAATTCTTGTATAATAGAAATCTCATCATCTCATCTTACCATATTATACAGTACCTAAGTCTGCCTTCCAACTTCTCTCTCAATTGCTCATAGGTTAACTGGGAGAAATTCCTTAAAGGGATAAGTTTGCCTTTGTATGTATCTTGTTGTCTTTTCTTGTACAATAAATAGTTTACTTCAACTACTACTTCTAGAACTGTCTCTATTTTAAACAATTAATTTTTTTTGTTTGTATTTATTTTCCCATAGAAACAAGCAAATTTTAAATGTAAAATAATTTCAACTAATATTTTGAGCTACTATTATTTGATGGTTCATATTGTAAATTATAATATTAAATAGCCGTGTCTACACCTGGCGCACGGCCTCTCGCGAGGAAATCGCCGCGCGCCGCAGCTCGGCTAGTGGGGACTTGCCTCGACTGAGACAAACGCAATGCCTCGGGCGAGGCACGACCACACTAGCCGAGCTGCCGCACGCGGCGATATCCTCGCGAGGCGGTGCGACAGGTGTAGACACGGCTAATGACACTGTTGCCATTCAAAACTATTTAGGTTAAACATTATGTACTTTTCAAGTAATCAGACTGAATGCCTTACAATGCTTGCTTTGTAATGTGCCTAAATTGAAGAATAAATATCTTTTTTTTTTTAATCCTAGTAATTGTTCAAGCAAAAGGTACATCGTTGTCGGTTGTCAATAAGGCATTACTGCCATAATAATTAATTTAGAAAGAAACTCTATTAATAACCGACAATGATGTACCTTTTGCTTGAAAACGTCACACATGATGAAGATAAAAATAGATAGTCCTATAACTCTATATCATCTTGTTACATTTATTTACATATTATTATTTATTTAATGTGTTATATCTACTTTTCAGAATTATCAACAGCCCCCGCCCCCACCACCTCCTCAAGGTCACCAGCAGGTATGGTAGATGTATTAATTTTTGTTTATAAAAAAAATCCTTACCGTTTTAATGCTAGCCAACCACAGACTACAAACACAGCACTTTTGAGCAGTCATAGGGACTTCTCATTTATCGACTTCCGATATACATATTTTATCAATACATTTTAGGATACAACATAAAACAACAGGCGGTCTTATCGCCATCCAATATATATCGGAGCGGCCAACATACTCAAAAATATCTGAACATGCACTTTATCGCCTTGACAATAGAGGCGTTAATCAGATATTTAGACCACTTCAGCCGCTCCGATATATTTGATGGCGTCTGTACAGTTGTATTTTTTCTTGAGTGGCTTAAATATTTCTATTTATTCAATACTGTCCTACAGCCGCCCCAACAGCAGTTCCAACAACAACAACAGTACCAGCAACCTCCTCAACAGCAGCAGTACCAACAGCCGCCCCCTCCTCAACAACAATACCAGCAGCCGCCACAACCACAGCAGGGCCAAATCAAAGTGCAGCATGACCATCATGGAGGTGAGTGACATTCTATATCATTCTACAGCTCCAGCAGTAGTACCAGCAACCCCCTCCGCACCAGTAGTACCAGCAGCCGCCACCACCACAGCAGGGCCAAATCAAAGTGCAGCATGACCATCATGGAGGTGCATGACATTTTATATCATTCTACAGCCCCAGCAGTAGTACCAGCAACCCCCTCCGCACCAGCAGTACCAGCAGCCGCCTCCACCACAGCAGGGCCAAATCAAAGTGCAGCATGACCATCATGGAGGTGAGTGACATTCTATATCATTCTACAGCCCCAGCAGTAGTACCAGCAGCCTCCTCAACAGCAGCAGTACCAACAGCCCCCTCCGCAGCAGCAGTACCAGCAGCCACCACAACCGCAGCAGGGCCAAATCAAAGTGCAGCATGACCATCATGGAGGTGAGTGACATTCTATATCATTCTACAGCCCCAGCAGTAGTACCAGCAGCCTCCTCAACAGCAGCAGTACCAACAGCCCCCTCCGCAGCAGCAGTACCAGCAGCCACCACAACCGCAGCAGGGCCAAATCAAAGTGCAGCATGACCATCATGGAGGTGAGTGACATTCTATATCATTCTACAGCCCCAGCAGTAGTACCAGCAGCCTCCTCAACAGCAGCAGTACCAACAGCCCCCTCCGCAGCAGCAGTACCAGCAGCCACCACAACCGCAGCAGGGCCAAATCAAAGTGTAGCATGACCATCATGGAGGTGAGTGACATTTTATATCATTCTACAACCCCAGCAGTAGTACCAGCAACAATAATACTAAATGCCGCCACTGCAGTAGGGCCAAATCAAAGTGCAGCTTGACCATCATGAGGGTGTACTATTCTACATTATTTTCAGCCTCCCTACTTTCCCCACCATAGCTCTACCAACAGCCGCCACCAGAGGCCAGTTTTATAAAGCTACAAATTACATTTTACAAGCGGAACTCTCTTTCTAACCCTATGTGTTAGAAAAAGACTTCCGCTTGTAAATTGTAACTTGTAGCTTTATAAAACTGGCCTCAGGGCTCGGAAACCGGAATTTGCTCCATAGTAAAAACAGGTTTTTTTTTACGTTCTCTCGTTACTGTTTCATATTTAATCGAAAGATCCTATAATATGAAGTGAAAATCTATATACGTACATAAAAACCATAACATAATTAAATATATTGGGTTATTTTGGGGTTTTTTGGTTTAACCGGTTACAAGCCCTGACCGCCATCACAGCAGGGCCAAATCAAAGTGCATCACAACTGTCATTGAGTAGAGTGCCATCTTCCAGCAGTCCCGACCAGTTTTCTGTATTGTCAGATACCGCGTTGGCGTACAGTTAACATTTAAGAGTCGCCAGGACGCGCGCGTTCCCATACAAACGTAATTTAGCTCTCATTTTAAAACGACATGCTTTAGAACCACGAAATTTGGCATGGAAATTCTAGTAGTATAAATCTATGTCGGTAATTAGTTTTCATTGCTAAAAATTGTAATACAAAGAAAATACAGCCAGATACAGATTTACATACAAAACTTATTTTTGCTATATTTTCTTTGTATTACAATTTTTAGCAACGAAAACGAATTACCGACATAGATTTGTACTGCTAGAATGCCCATGGCAAATTTCGTGGTTCTAAAGCATGTCGTTTTAAAATGAGAGCTGAACTGCGTTTGTATGGGGACGCGAGTTCACGCGAGCGTCCTGGCGACTCTTAAATGTAAACATTGTAGTAAATTGTAAGTAATTTTAATATTTTTATTTTCAGAACCGCAACTACTGAACGCTGCTAACATTGCCCACGAAAGAGAGTGAGTACCTATACATTTTTACAAAACAATTATTTTTATACAACGACGGTGGCAAACAAGCTTACGGCCCGCCTGATAGTTAGCACCTACCGTAGCCTATTGACGCCACATGTAGATAAAAAAGTACCATTTAGCGGCCAGCGCTTACTCTTTCATTGTTCAAATACCGTATAATGTCACAAATTGATTCTCAATAACCACATTCACCCTTTTTCAGACACATCCAAGAGCACATGGATGTGCCCATAGACACATCTAAGATGTCTGAGCAGGAGCTCCAGTTCCACTATTTCAAGATGCACGACGCGGACAACAACAACAAGCTGGACGGATGCGAGCTCATCAAGAGCCTCATTCATTGGCACGGTAAGTACAATTTAAAAAATTGCAACTTTGCCCATGTGGGCAAAGTCATCATAATAAATCACCAACACGTCCAAGCAGGAGCTCCAGTTTCACTTATTCAAGATACAGGACTCTGAAAACAAGAAGCTGTGGACGAATGAAAGCTCATCAAGAGCCTCGTACATTGGCATGGTGAGTACAGTTTAAAAAATGCAATTTGGCCCATGTGGGCAATCTCATCATAATCGAGTGCTATCCTGGGTAAAATATGATTGTAACTTCTCAAAAAAATATTTGACGGTTATTCTTTCTTTAGTAAATCCTGCAAAAATTACAAAGAAAAATAATGTCTTAAGTGTCGATCGAATTTTGACGTTATACAAAACTTTAACGGGCTATATCTCCATCTTTTTTTTGACAGAAGAAAAAGTATGTGTCCAATTTGTTTTATAATCTAACTGACGAACTATTTTTATTTATTTAGTACACAAGTATATTTTTTATAACGACTTTGCCCAGATTAATTACGTATAGGGTGGCAAAGATGTCAATTTTTCCACGGGCCTCTTGCTCGGTCTCCTATCGGGAGATCAGGATTTAAAATATTCGGAATCAATACTAGACTAGACATTTCCCACGAGCTATACCCACTATACTGACTGATTACAATACTAAACAAACTACACGCAAGGACAATGAAAACAGTAACTTTATGGCAACTAATTTGAAAATTTGCCGAAAATGACATACTAAGAAAGATGTTTATTAACCCCCTTAGTTAACAAACATTTATTTTGACAGTTGATAGAATTAAACTAGGTACTTTGCCCATTTTCTTATTGCAATAAAATAGTATGACTTTGCCCAAAGTAAAACCTAATTTAGTTATGAAAAAGTACCGGAACAGTACACCTACTTGTAGAGTTTTTTTAAAGATGTACACAAGTTGGTTTGGTTAATTTGTATAGGACACTATGGTATTTATTTCAATTACCTACACAAGGCATACAAGTATAGAGTGTTTCCTGTAATACGAGCAATAAATTAAAACGTAGATTCTACTCCTCAAACAACAGCACTTTTGTTCAACAACTTTTTTATTTTGTAGATTGTCTCTTTTTCATACAAACTAAATAGTATTTTCAATGTACGTTAAAATCCGTCTATTTGACATTGCTTGTCACCCTTCAGACATAATCAATGTCGGAATACATTGCGTGTTCGGAAGAACTTTAAAGTGTCCTAAAAATCAAACCTTAAGTTATTTTTAAAAGTCGCTGAACAAACGTTGTCTGGTTTGAGGAGTAGAATCTACGTTTTAATTTATTGCTCCTATTACAGGAAACACCCGGTAGACAGTTTACACATGAAGTTCAAGGAATCGTAGGGGACCCCGATTGTACTAAAAAACGCCTTGCCCCGTTTTCTCTGCAAGAATTCCTCAGATTTCGTGCATTTACTATATACGGTGACGCGTTTTTTTGGTTAAATGGTTATATTTTATGTCGGTTTTTTGGGATTAAATGTGTGTTTAAATGTTAAATGTTGCCAGGGGTGGGATTCTTGTTTCATGGTATGTGATTTTTAAGAAAAATATTTCGGTTTTTGTTTTAAAAATTTCCCTTTTAAAATCGATGGGTAAAATCGAAATATTTTTACATTCATTTGTACATTGAGTAAAAAGTCACAACGTATTTTTTTCGTGTTTGTGATTTTTTTACTCGCTGATAAATAGTATCAACTACTTTCTAGTCGATTGTCGTGCGAAATCTAACAAGTTAACCTTTTTTTAAATGTAAAAAAAGTCGCCCTGTATAATTAATATAATTATAGGTGGAACAATTTTGTGATTCTTCCGAGCAACTATTTATAATATGACATAGCTTATTTGATAAAGAACCTGTCAAACCCTTAAAATTTTCCTAAAATCAGCGTTTACAAAAAAACTTTTGTCCATTCCATAGTATATGTAAATTTTTGACAAAAAAATAATGGAAAAATATTTCTATATTACTGATTGTCAATTTTGTTCAATCTACAAATTAATATCTATCGATAAATTTAGTAATTGTTCCATTCAGGCCGTTGAGCTATCTCAACGTTTTAAAGTATTCCCTCTCGACTCCATTTTTCTACAATAATATATTTCTACTATATGAATGAATGAATGATGTTTATTTGCATTAAACATGGTACAATGGTTCTTACATTTTGGTTAGTATCACATGATTAACTACAGACTATAATTGACTTACAACGCCCATAAATCAAAGAACAACATATTGTGTCACGACAATCGCAAGTAGTTGCGCTATTCGACTGGGGCTTGCTATCCGGACATTAATACGGATAGTCGGATACCATCCATACAACTTACAATTCGGAATATCCAGATTGCAAGCCCTATAATCCACTCACTCATTTGTGTCTGTCTCTTTTCTATGTACGCTACAGAACAGGGACACAAGCAGCAACCCCAGCCAGGGGCGCCACCCGCCGGAGAAAAGATCTTTGGTGACGACGAACTTGTCAATCTAATAGACCCGATTTTAAACATGGACGACCATAACCGGGACGGTTATATTGATTATCCGGAATTTATAAGGGCACAACAGAAAAGTCAGAATAAGGAGGGGCAATAGTATTAAACATTCCAATTTTGACGAGTTTAGGGTGCTTTATGTCCCCATTTGAGCATAGTTAAATAATATTAATTTATTAAATCGCGTTCAGATGGTATTGGTACGGTCAGCTGCAACAAAAAAGTCCCCCGCTGCCATACAAACTTTGTATGCAGGGGGGGTCCTTTTCTCTGCAGCTGACTTTACCAGTTAGTGAGATTATACGGTTTTAAACATCAGATATACATTAAAACGCTGTCTATATATATATATATTATATCAGTTATAAAATTGTAGTTCCAGTACTATTTATGATTCGAAAACGTGAAAACGTACTAAGACTGTAAGCCACTATTTAAGAATGGAAAATACACATAATTGCATTAAAAAACGTGTCAGTATGTAAGGAAATGTCCTTTGCATTTGAGTGTAGATGTTTACACTCCGGTACAGAATTAAATGTTCCTTACAAAATGAATAATAATGTGGTGCCAAGATGAACGTATTTGTTATATTGTTGCTACTTAATAGCTCAAATGGGGACTCAGCTTAAAGACATGGTCAGTTCGGTATCGATCAGTATTACACAATTCTCAAATGTGACTAATATCGAAAAATATATAAAAAAGTATATTGTCAATTACCAATGAAATATATATTTTGAACATCCTTTGGGAGTTACAAACAAAAAAGGCTCTAGTTGGCTTTTATAGTTAATCGGCTCCTACATTAATTAGACCCTTTTTTTGTGAATATCTCTTATAATGGTCCATATTTATGCTGTGTATCAACATTCTAACGGTAACAGTTTTTGACTATTTTTTTTACAATTTTTTAAAGTATATAATTTTAGGTATTTTCTCGAGCGAATAAGTTCAAATTTTAAAACAATATGTTTTATGCAGGAGATTTGCATCACCACCAAAAAACATACTATTGAAAAAAAAAGACATATAAAGAAAAACTTAATGTGGTTGTGAAGTAGAGACACCATTATATTTTCTCAGGATATACCATATATTGGCCGACTACTCGGTGAACTATCAAATTTATTCCAAGCAAGGGTTTTGTTGGGAGCAAGCAAGCATTAACTAGAGCCCGCACACGTGTACCCCCATAAGGGATAGATATATAGATGTCCATAATCACTTCTACAGCACAAACCAGAACAATTTACCATTATTTTCATTAGCCGACACAACTTTCTAGGAAAAATAACAGCTTTTCTCGTAGCAATCACAGAAATTCTTGAAGCAATCGCGAATTATATCTGTTTGTTACCCTCCACTGCTAGAAGTTACGCGTGGAGGGTAATAGGAACTATGACAAGGACCAACGATAATAGCACCTCTCTGCCGTACCTATTGAAAGCGTAATAAGACCATCCCGTTCTATCTTGATATTACTATTACCATGCCCCGTCTATACATTTTATCCTATGTCTATGGAGTACTCTAATGGGGAAGGCAACTGTCAAAGTGACGTTTCCAACATTGGTCCTATATTGGTCCTTAGAAAAGCTAAATTTGTATGGCGCGAAGTAAGTAGTTTTTTTTATTATCGCGAAAATGGCTCAATGTTTTCTCGAATTGCTCCGAAATTGAGGTTTCTAAAATACACTTAAATTAAAATGCTGTAGACTAACGCCATAGAGAAGGTTAAGGACCATTCATCTTCTGTCTCTTCCTCTTTTTGTATAGAATCTGGAACAGCGCCCTCTACAAAAAGTTTTCACCCGCCTTCTCCAATGAGTCGTTTTTCAATGACGTATACAAACTGGTCGATTAAGTTTGAATCTAATGTCATCGCTTATATAGTTTCGCCATAGTTTGTTCCACTTCAAGCTAAGACAGGGAGAATCATACTGTCTTTTTCTAATGCTAGTACTCCCACTACTAAAAACGGGATGGTTATAGCATGTTACTCTGACTGTTACTGCGCTTTTTGGTTTGCCAGACTATAATTTGTATAGTTGGTGGAAAAACACTATACGGCCGGCACAACATCCTGGGCTGAAAAAAATTGATAGTTCCTCGGTTAATGGGCCAATGTATGGTCTATTCTGAGAGAAAATTCTAGTGGTTTCACTATTTCATAACTAAAAAATCTCTTTCATATATTTTTTCTGTTTTTTTTTATGATAACCATAGTTTTTTTGGTGATGCAAATCTGAATAAAAAACACAATTTCAAAATAGCTCGAATAGATACTGAAAAATAAATACTAAAAAAATTGTTTAATAAAATCATAAGCCAAAAACTGTCGCTAGGATGTTGATACTTAGCATACATATGTTTCATTATAATAGCTCACCGAAGGAAGCCCGAAGGAAATAATTCGTGTATAGCTGAATTTTGGTGAAGTTGTAGATAAAGGTGTCTTACACAACTTACTAAAAGTACCCATGGATAGGGGTGCCGCTAACGGGGAGAGGGGGGTGTAAAGGTCCCCTTTTTTGGCTTTTCGTAAATAACTCAGTAGCGGTGGCTCATACGAAAAAATGTTCTTCTACTTAATTAATCCACAAATGATTTTGTACAAAAAAGGTTCTTTACACTTTTTTGTTGAGATCAATGTATAATGAGATTTCGAGGAAATACGATAATCACTTTTAGAAACTTTTGGAGCTTTTATTTACGAAACTATTAGTTTTGTCTAAAAATTGTTTTAGAAACCCCATATTTATATTAAAAGACCTATCCAACGACACCCCTGACCCCACACATTAGGGGTGAATTAAAAAACATAATTTACCCCCCACTTCATGTGTTCGGGAGTTACCCTAAAAAATAATATTTGTTCAGATTTTGTTTTAAAACTTTGTCTGCGTGATCAAAACACATACTCATACGAAGTTTAACTATTCTAGTACTAACCATCACTGCGCAAAGCCGTGAACGGACAGACTGGGACAAACGGACAGCGAAACTATAAGGTTAGGAAGTTGATTGCAGGCGTCCATAGGCTATGGGAACTGCTTACCATCAGACGGGTCGTATGCTTGTTTGCCACCGTCGTGGCATAAAAAATAAAAAGTAAAAAAATACCCTCTTCAACCTGCTCAGTGATGGTTAGTACTTGAATAGTTAAACTTCGTATGAGTATGTGTTTTGAAAACACAGACAAACTTTTAAAACAAAATCTGAAAAATATTATTTTTTGGGGTACCTCCCGAACACATGAAGTGGGAGGTAAATTCTTTTTTTACTCCACCCCTAGTGTTTGGGGTGTCGTTGGATGGGTCTTTTAATATAAATATGGGTTTTCTAAAACAACTTTTAGACAAAACTAATAGTTTAGTAAAGAATAGCTCCGAAAGTTTCAAAAAGTGATTATCGTATTTCCTCGAAATCTCATTAATCTCATTATACATTGATCCCAGCAAAAAAAGTGTAAAGAACCTTTTTTGTAGAAAATTATTTGTGGATTAATTAAGTAGAAGAACATTTTTTCGTATGAGCCACCGCTACTGAGTTATTTACGAAAAGCCAAAAAAGGGGACCTTTACACCCCCCTCTCCCCGTTAGCGGCACCCCTATCCATGGGTACTTTTGGTATGTTGTGTAAGACACCTTTGTCTACAATTGACTATAGCAGTGAGTGTACACGATGCCGCGGCCACGCCGACGCCGCGCCGACGCCGCACCTCTGCGCGCTCTTTCTCTCTCTGATACACAGAAAGGGAGGGAAGGCGCATAGGTGCGGCGGCGTCGCGGTCTACGCCAAACCAATAATGACCTTAGAGTAAAACGTATGGTATCTTATGACGGCTATACACGTCGTTGGCGTCGAAAAGGTTAAGCCTCTCGTATACACAGCACAAAGGTGCGGTAGTGTCGTGGCCGTGACATATCGTGTATACGCGCCTTTAGTCAGTGATCGAAATTATGACCTTGAAGCTTATAAGCTTAACGCCACTGTCTTCTATACAAGACAATGGGTGCACTTTAAAATTAAATTGCACTGCAAATAAGATTTTCTTTCGCGAGCTATGTTATACCAAAAAAACAATAGTAGGTACTTACAGGTTCGTTTTGAAATGTAATAATTCATAAATTAAATCTCATATTTACGTACACCAAATGTGCCGAAAGTGTCTTAAATTTCGATCACTGTAAAACTCTTTGGGGTTTCACTTAATTATCGTATTTATATATTTTATTATGAAATAAATATATGTCGAAAACCTAATCGAACTACAGAAAAGACGGTACTGATTGACACTGAGTAGCAGAGAGTAGAAAATTTTAATAAATTGTTGACAGATTATTTCTTGAGTGTTTATAATTATTTAAACTACTCTCTGGGAAACACGATCTGTTGATATCAGATATATTTAAGTTGATTGCAGTCATGGATTTAGGATATTAGCGCTTTTTTTTAAACAAAATTTTTCGGTTGTCTCACTGAGCAGTTCGGAAAAAAATTATTTTACAATCATCTCAAATATATCTGACAATTAGGATCCACATGTTTCGTTAAGTAAATGTAGTGATTCTATAAAAAAAATATAATTTCTTAAATATTACAGAAATGTGAAAAGAGTTTGTGTGTGTATATAATTGCTTAAAACTCTTTTTACATTATAAATCGTGCCAAACTGAACAAAACACATTTTAATTTAAAAAAAACATGTGGATCTGACCCTAAAGGATTAACGAAAGGTGACGTATTCTTTATGTTTTGTCAATAATTTCAAAACTAGAAGTAATTTTCAAATGATCAATACTTAACTATAGTGATTTTTATCGTCCAGTTTGATATACAGTAGTGGTACAAAAAATTCAATTGCTTATTGGTATTTTCGATTAAAACAAAAGTAACCCTATTTTGATGAATTAACAACAGTAACTTGGCAACCAAGTTTTATTTTTTCGTATCACTAGGTTAAAATACATTGTACCTACGACAGCCTGGATTCATATAATGAATGAATAAATATGGTAGAAATCACTATGATATGGTACGTATGAGTTCTTCGGTTATTTTATGTTCTAAAATGTATATTGTATATATTGACGTGACTGTACACTTAAAGTGTCTAATTCGAATTTGATCCTTCCAATTGGTTGTTTTTGTTTTGTATATTTTTTTATTAAGGCGAACACACACTCACACCGAGGTCTGCAGCATAGAGAATCTCCTATAGAGTAATACTGTTGTTCATTTTGTTCGCGTCACGAGTCACCAAAACTTGAGGAAGACGTGCGGGGCGGGTAGGTAATAGCGGCGCTGCGATTGGTCGATTCAAGGACCGCGCGCTGTCGCATGCTTGCGTAGTGATGGGACATGTGTACTACAAGTAATCCGTACTGTGCGTACCGTAACGTAATTCACTGTTGCTAATTGAGGTACCTTATCTGTGGCACGTGGCACGCAGTCATTTATGAATTGTTAGATTGGTCTCTTCACTCGCCGCAGCAGATCGGCGTGTTTGTGTGAATCGCCCTAGGTGCTCCTTTTATGTTTTCGTATGCTTAGTAAGCGCGGTCTGACTATACTTCTTTAAGTTACTATTATAAGTTGTACTCAATGTTACTCGAATATGAAATTATTTCCAATTCGTTGTCTACTGCGAGCCCCAACCAACGAGTATCAGACTTTGGTGTTTCCGTTCGCCTCTGATATTCCACGTTTCGTTAAAAAAGCTTTTTAATTTGTAATGTTTTCTGGGACTTTTTTATAGATGTTTTAAATGTACTGCCGTATACATTATGCGTTGAGTCTGGTTGTCAAAAAAAGAAAAAGCGTGACAATTTTTTTCAATTACTGCTAAATATGTTGGCGTTTTAAAAGCGTTATCTAGTACCTATAGCAGTCAAACTCTGAGCATGATGTGGCATGATCATTTCTTAGACTTTGATTTATTGTCAATTGTCATTGCGGGACACAAAATATTGAATTATATTCCTATTGTGTTACGCTACTCGTAATTTCCATGCATCTTGTAGGGCAAAGTTAGAAAGACTTTCGTTTCAATTGGGATGGAAGACTTAGTAGTTTTGAGTAAAAATAACTAAAATAAAAAGCAGAAAACGTCACAATAAATGTTTTTTTGAGAAATGCTTATTTACAGGGTGATAACGTAACATTAAATAATCAAGTTGCATTATAATGTATACGTAGTTACTAGTAGTATTTGTAAAAAAAATACGGATGGAAAATTGTCGATTTTGGCTAGCTCGTTGGTTGGACTTCAGGGCACAATTATTATATAAGTACGACTCGATATATTCCTCAAGAAACTCTGCATTTCTTTACTTTCTCAAACATACTATAATAAACTATTTTTTATTACTTTTTCCGATTTATGTCTTAATTACTTTAAGTGATGAATTTTAAATATACAACTTTGAAATGTTTTCTATTTTTACTCTTGTTCTCAAATTGCGGGCCACTTCTTAACTCTTTAACCTTTTGACTGCCATAGTCATTAATAGACGACCACGGTAACGTACAGTTTAAAATTAATTTGCGTAAATAAATATTTCGTGTATTTGTATATAAAATTAGTTTAGTTAATTTTCCAAAAGGCGTTCTGTGTAACCCTTTGACCGCCAAAGACGTTAAATCACGCGCAGGGAAACTTATGCCCTAACCGCAGCGCGTGATATCAGGTAATCAGGTCCAAAATATAAGGCCCTGGGTTTTCTGACCACCCGTCGCCGGCGGCCGGCAACCGACGCCATACAAACATCCGATCGAATCCGAATGTTTTGTATGGCGTCGGTCGCCGGCCGCCGGCGACGGGTGGTCAGAAGACCCAAGGCCTAACCGGTTTGCCTTGCGTGGTGCGCTGGCGATAACGGCACGATTTCTCCGTCCGATGCTTGACGATCAAAGGGTTAATTCAATTAACTTAAAATAATGAAAATAATTTTATAAGGTCTGCGTCTATGTTTTGACTGCGTTATATATATATATAACTCGATTTATGAATGTGGGTACCCACTGCGTTATCCTAATTATATGGTCACCACAAACTTAACCGTTTCCTAAAAATAGCAAACTGACTGATTTCAACAAATATTCTGCGTATTTTTTCGACAAAGAGAAAAACGCTAGTAAAAACAATCTTAAATTTATTACAATGGTAAGATTTACACAATGCGTAACCTCATTAACCACACCCGATAGAATTAGTTTACAGTCGCCATCAGAGATATCGGAGCGGCCAAGGTGGTCACAAATATCTGAACGTCTCTATTGTCACGGCGATAAAGTCATGTTCAGATATTTTTGAGTACCGTGGCCGCTCCGATATATTTAAGTTATGGCAGTTATCCTGAATTTTGCAGAAAAGAGATTTTGTATCGGTAGGTGGACCTTGCAGACGTCTTGTTTTACTATTAAATGTATATTACAACTTCACAACCTAGAGTAGAGTTAATAATTGAGTGAAGTAATTTGACAGCACTTTACATAGTTTTGCAAACAGCTTTGTATGCCAGAAGCTGTCAATTATGCCACTCAATTACAAATAATCACAGCAAAACAAGAGGTGTTTTAGGCGACAAAATAGTTGGTTCAATAGTTTCAATACTCGTCGGTCGTACAATCGTCATCAAATATCCTTATTTTTTCGTATTGAAGTCCTAAAGTAAACATATTTGACGTCGACTGTACTAACCGCGTCATCAAAAACGTTTCCAGACGGCCAAGACGAACAAATAACACATATGGAAGACAACGAACTCTCACTCGTCACTGATATGATATTGACGAACAACGACTCCAATTTAGATGGGTACATCGACTACGCCGAGTTCAGAATAGCATTGACGGGGGTGAACAGGAAACAATACTATCTGAAAGACGGACAAGTGCTCACTTATTAAAAATAATGCACAAACATACCTACATTCATTCATACATATAGGTATTACTAAAACCATACATCGTTGTTTTTATTTTACCGTAGGGTTGTACATTTAAATCACACATTGATTATAAGTCGTGGCTACTTGAAGTACTTATGTCGTGATATGGCGTCTTTGGCGTTCAAAGAGTAAACGACTCACCGCTTCCAGACGGGCACGAACAGAAAGTGACGCATATGGACGACACGGAGCTGTCTCTTCTCACGGAGATGTTAATGGGCAACAACGACTTCAATAATGATGGGTTCATAGACTATGCCGAGTATAGAAAAGTATTTTCACACCACCTGCTCGACAATGCCAAATTATGTATCATGAAAACCCCACCGAAAGCAAATCATTGTAGCCCTTGGCTTTAGCGGTAAATAATGTTACATTATAACCAGCCGGGTAATAATGTGATTTTACCTCTTATTGTTATGTACTTAAAATGTAATTTCGCAAAGTCCGGACGGCGCCTCAGCTACTTAATCTTCGCGAGCCGCGGCGTCACGCCGAACTGATTTGAAAATGGAACACATTTAAAATCCTAAAACAATTGCCGCGAGTGTCATAAGACGCTGCAGTATACGGAGAAATACTTCAGATTATATTAAAGTAGAAGATAAAATTCTAATAATACGTACTAAACATCCACTTTCTCTTTTGATTTACTTTCATAAAATTCCGTTTCTAGTAGCCTTGGTTTTGTTATTGTCTCGCAAGAGGTGAGAAAAGTAGAGTATACTCCTTGCGGATAAAGCTGTTTTAGTCACGTGCGCGCTTAAATCCCTCACTGCACTCAGGGCTCAGTCTTATTCCCCCTCGCTGCGCTCGGGAGTTAAATCTAGAGTCCTTCGTTACGTTCAGAATTTAATAGCGCGGCCGTGACATAAAACAGTGCTTATCCCTTTGGTGTACAATCCACTATGGTTACTGGAAGGAAGGAAGTGGAACTGAAAGATGGGCGTACGCTGGCGTTTTAAATGAATAAAGTTATATGTTATGGTGTCTGACTATTTTATATTTAACCCTTTGACCGCCAAGGCCGTCAAATCACGCGCACGGAAAGTCGTAGTTAGGGAGGCGAGGTAGCTAAATGGCGTAATTCAACGGCGCCGTCGAGACCTATCAAAATCGAAAGATAAAATAATTTCGAAAAGAAAAGCTCGTATGGCAAAAACCATTTTAGCGGTGGGTTTGGCGTGTACGGTTTTTCAAAAATGTTAAAAAAAACAGTTACTTAGGCATTCTCGAGTGCGTCAGATATTCATACTACGTATGCCCCGAGTGCCTCTGATAACAACGGTATACTAATCTGCCGGTTTGCGTGGTGGGGGTAGGCATATAAAGTAGTCAAAAATGCAAAAAAAAAAATTTACTCGAGCGCGTCAGATTTTCGGAAGGGGTGTTAAGTAGGCCCCAAGGAAGCTCCCTTTAAAAAAACTGACGATTTCGGCGTGACGATAAGTTACGATGAATTTTTGAAAATGCAAAAAAAAAAGTTTTTTTGAAATACTCGAGCGCGTCAGATTTTCATAGGGGAGGTTTATCTCGGTATCCTGAAAGCATATTTTTTTAATCTGACAAAAATGTTGGTGGGTTCTCTTAATCTGACCGAAAAAGGTTTTTTGGTTTCTTTTTTTTCCTTTCTTTCTCCTTGATAAAATGAGGAATTTAAGAATGACAATAAAGCGATAGATACAACCAACGTAAATGTAGATGAAATGTAGTACGAAGTGTATTATTTATTGTATAAAAAAATGAAATGATATAAAAATTGGATTATAATTGTATTGTTATGTATGATCTTTACATTTTTGCTCAATACAATTCATCTTCTTCTTCTTCTTCACTGGAACTTTCATATTGTGGCTCCTCATCCACAATTCTTTCCTGCTGAGTGACTAATAATATACATACATGAAACTGTACATGTTAATAATACTTTTGTATACAGATACGCGTAACTTTTTCCGAGTCCACGAACATTGTCGAGAAGCTTTAGAAAAAGAAATTTTTTTTGAGATATAATAAAAGTCACATAATTTAATCATCGTTATTTCATATCAATTTTTTTAACACCCTCAGTTTTCG
This sequence comes from Pammene fasciana, assembly GCA_911728535.1. Lineage (NCBI taxonomy): Eukaryota > Metazoa > Arthropoda > Insecta > Lepidoptera > Tortricidae > Pammene > Pammene fasciana. Next base: position 6,626,983 of record OU452299.1, read on the forward strand.
AGATATACTCAAAAAACCGGGAGTTTGAGTTTTTATGATGCTTCAAGTCAAAAAGTTTTAACTTTGGACAAAAATGTAAAGAGACCTTTTTTGTGTAAAATAAAATTACCTTTTTTGATTTATTTAAACTTTTTTTTGTAAAATGTATCGTTCGCGACTTATATGCCGTAACGCGTTCTTAGGAAGACGAAATGGCTCCTCCACACTTCCGGTCATGCGGAAACCGGCAGATTTTGTATTTTTAGTAAGTTTTAGATTATATTCTTCAAAATAAAAAAATAAAAAATCGCGCTCGAGAATGCCGGATTAACGTTTTTTTTTTACAAGTTCGCGACCCTATAACTCGGCGGCGTCAAAGACTTATCGTCAGATTAGTTAAATTTAGTCTTTAAACACTAAAATCAACCCCCAATATCTTAATCTGACGCGCTCGAGCATTTCAGACTATCCATTTTTTTACTAATCTGATCGTCTATCCTAGGCGCGCGTCACTACATATAGAGCTAAATACTTTACAAGGTTGTTCTATTAGGTCTAAGGTATCTCTCATATCTTAAACTGCCACGCACGAGTATTGCCGAAAATTCCCCTATTCGCCTCCCTAACTATCGTGCTCTCAGCGCCAGGACGTGATAGCACGTCCAAAATATAACCCGTTTGCTTTGCGCGCTCGCACGCGCTGGCGCTGAGCGCACGATTTTACCGTCATAGACAAATTTAAGCATTTTGTCTATGAATTTTCTTAATTCAGACCAAGTATGTGCCTCAAAATAGGTTTAATACTCGTCGGTCGTACAGTCGACATCAAATATCCTTATTTTTTCGTATGGAAGTCCAAAAGTATAAACATATTTGACGTCGACTGTACTAACCGCGTCATCAAAAACACTTCCAGACGGTCACGAAGAACGAGTAACACACATAGAAGACAAAGAACTCTCACTCGTCACTGATATGATAATGATGAACAACGACTTCAATTTAGATGGGTACATCGACTACGCTGAGTACAGAAAATCAATCACGGATTCCGTGAACAGGAAAGAGTACCAACTGGAAGACGGACGGACGGTCTTTTTTTAAAATAATGCACAAACATACCTACATACATTCATACATATACTACTAAAACCATACATCGTTGTTTTTATTTTACCATAGGGTTGTACATTTAAACACATTGAATATAAGTCCTAGCTACTTGAAGTACTTGATATGTCGTGATATGACGTCTTTGGCGTTCAAAGAGTAAACGACTCACCGCTTCCAGACGGGCACGAACAGAAAGTGACGCATATGGACGACACGGAGCTGGCTCTTCTCACGGACATGGTAATGGGCAACAACGACTTCAATAATGATGGGTTCATAGACTATGCCGAGTATAGAAAAGTATTGGTTAGTGGAAGGAAGGAAGTGGAACTGAAAGATGGGCGTACGCTGGCGTTTTAAATGAATAAACGTATATGTAATGGTATTTGACTATTTTATATTTAACCCTTTGACCGCCAAGGCCGTCAAATCACGCGCACGGAAAGTCTTGCCCTCAGTGCCAGGACGTGATAGCACGTCCAAAATATAACCGGTTTGCTATGCGCGCTCACACGCGCTGGCGCTGAGGGCACGATTTTACCGTCATACACAAATTTAAGCATTTTGTCTATGAATTTTCTTATTTCAGACCAAGTATGTGCGACAAAATAATTGGTTTAATACTAGTCAGTCGTACAGTTGACATCAAATATCCTTATTTTTTCATATTGAAGTCCAAAAGTAAACATATTTGACGTCGACTGTACTAACCGCGTCATCAAAAACGTTTCCAGACGGCCAAGACGAACAAATAACACTTATGGAAGACAACGAACTCTCACTCGTCACTGATATGATAATGACGAACAACGACTCCAATTCAGATGGGTACATCGCCTACGCTGAGTTCAGAAAAGCATTGACGGAAGTGAACAGGAAACAAGACTATGTGAAAGACGGACGAGTGCTCACTTATTAAAAATAATGCACAAACATACCTACAGGCATTCATACATATAGTACTAAAACCATACAACGTTGTTTTTATTTTACCATAGTGTTGTACATTTAAATCACACATTGATTAAGTCGTGGCTACTTGAAGTACTTGATATGTCGTGATATGACGTCTTTGGCGTTCAAATTGTAAACGACTCACCGCTTCCAGACGGGCACGAACAGAAAGTGACGCATATGGACGACACGGAGCTGTCTCTTCTCACGGACATGGTAATGGGCAACAACGACCTCAATAATGATGGGTTTATAGACTATGCCGAGTATAGAAAAGGATTGGTCACTGGAAGGAAGCAAATGGAACTGAAAGATGGGCGTACGCTGACGTTTTAAATGAATAAACTTATATATAATGGTGTTTGACTATTTTATATTTAACCCTTTGACCGCCAAGGCCGTCAAATCAGGGTTTTACCCGTGGTACCACGGTTTTTGTACCACGGGTCTCCCGGGAATTTTTTTTCCCTGGTGGTCCACTGCTCCAGGTTTAAGTTATCTTTTTGAATACGAAACTGTCCGTGGGCCCACAGGTCATTCCTCGAAAATAAATATTTGCCGTAGTCCCACAGCAATAGATATGTCATAAATTACGCCTCTAAATACTATTCTTTTTTTAATAGGCAAGGTAGGTTTTGGTTATTTTTTTTTGCTGTGCCTTTAAATACTAGCAAATGAATACCATTCTCGAGCAGTGGGTCTATGGGGACAAAATTAGTACTCGTGGATCCACTGAGAGTCATAGCAGTGGGACCACGGTTAATACCCGGTTCTTTTCAATTACCCATAGTCCCATTTCGGTGTTGTGGGTCTACGGAGAAAAATTTTTACCCGTGGTCCCCCGTGGTACAAAGGCCGTGGTACCACGGTTAAAACCCGGTCAAATCATGGGCACGGAAAGTCGTGCCCTGAGCGCCAGGGCGTGATAGCACGTCCAAAATATAACCGGTTTGTCGCGCGCGCTGACGCTGAGGGCACGATTTTACCGTCATAGACAAATTTAAGCATCCATAGACAAATTTAAGCATTTTGTCTATGAATTTTCTTAATTCAGACCAAGTATGTGCGACAAAATAGTTGGTTTAATACTAGACGGTCGTATAGTCGACATCAAATATCCTTACTTTTTCGTATTGAAGTCCAAAAGTAAATATATTTGACGTCGACTGTACTAACCGCGTCATCAAAAACGTTTCCAGACGGCCAAGACGAACAATTAACAAATAACACTTATGGAAGACAAAGAACTCTCACTCGTCACTGATATGATAATGACGAACAAAGACTCCAATTTAGATGGGTACATCGACTACGCCGAGTTCAGAAAAGCATTGACGGGGTTGAACAGGAAACAATACTATCTGAAAGACGGACGAGTGCTCACTTATTAAAAATAATGCACAAACATACCTACATACATTCATACATATACTACTAAAACCATACCTCGTTGTTGCCATAGGGTTGTACATTTAAACACATTGAATATAAGTTGTGGCTACTTGCAGTACTTGATATGACGTCTTTGGCGTTCAAAGAGTAAACGACTCACCGCTTCCAGACGGGCACGAACAGAAAGTGACGCATATGGACGACACGGAGCTGTCTCTTCTCACGGACATGGCAATGGGCAACAACGACTTCAATAATGATGGGTTCATAGACTATGCCGAGTATAGAAAAGGATTCGTTACTGGAAGGAAGGAAATTGAACTGAAAGATGGGCGTACGGTGAGGTTTTAAATGAATAAACTTATATGTAATGGTGTTTGACTATTTTATATTTAACCCTTTGACCGCCAAGGCCGTCAAATCACGCGCACGGAAAGCGTGTCCTCAGCGCCAGGACGTGATAGCACGTCCAAAATATAACCGTTTTGTCGCGCGCGCTGGCGCTGAGGGCACGACTTTACCATCATAAACAAATTTAAGCGTTCATAGACAAATTTAAGCATTTTGTTTATGAATTTTCTTAATTCAAACCAAGTATGTGCGACAAAATAGTTGGTTTAATACTCGTCGGTCGTACAGTCGACATCAAATATCCTTATTTTTTCGTATTGAAGTCCAAACCAAAAGTAAACATATTTGACGTCGACTGTAGTAAACGCGTCATCAAAAACGTTTCCAGACGGCCAAGACGAACAAATAACACTTATAGAAGACAATGAACTCTCACTCGTCATTGATATGATAATGATGAACAACGACTCCAATTTAGATGGGTACATCGACTACGCCGAGTTCAGAAAAGCATTGACGGGGGCGGAACAATACTATCTGAAAGACGGACGAGTGCTCACTTATTAAAAATAAAATTATGCACAAACATACCTACATACATTCATACATATATTACTAAAACCATACATCGTTGTTTTTATTTTACCATAGGATTGTACATTTAAATCACACATTGATTATAAGTCGTGGCTACTTGAAGTACTTGATATGTCGTGATATGACGTCTTTGGCGTTCAAAGAGTAAACGACTCACCGCTTCCAGACGGGTACGAACAGAAAGTGACGCATATGGACGACACGGGGCTGGCTCTTCTCACGGACATTGTAATGGGCAACAACGACTTTAATAATGATGGGTTCATAGACTATGCCGAGTATAGAAAAGTATTGGTTACTGGAAGGAAGGAAGTGGAACTGAAAGATGGGCGTACGCTGGCGTTTTAAATGAAAAAACGTATATGTAATGGTGTTTGACTATTTTATATTTAACCCTTTGACCGCCAAGGCCGTCAAATCACGCGCACGGAAAGCATGTCCTCAGCGCCAGGACGTGATAGCACGTCCAAAATATAACCGGTTTGCTTTGCGCGCTCGCGCGCGCAGGCGCTGAGGGCACGATTTTACCGCCATATGCTTGGCGTTCATAAGGTTAACACAAGTCAGGGTTGTAGTTGTAGCCAGAGTTAAATTGAAATACATAGTTACAGCATGGGCATTGTCCCAGCCACGGACACCCCGCTACGGCGTCAGCCAGCGTGGCGTGGGCGCGGCGTGACACCGTTAAGCCTAATTTATGACAACGCTTACATTCAAACCTCAGCGACGCGACCCGCTCACGCCACTCTATCGTACTCGTGTCGTGTGTAATAAAATAAATGTGTATAATATAAGGTCAGGGTATCCCAAACTAGTGGGGTGCGCTCCACTTGCGGGGCGTAGAGTGATCCAAGGGGGCGCAGCGATTGGTGCAGACTAACTGTGTGTGCCTGTCCCGCGGCTCGGACGGTGCCTGGTTTTGGTGAGGCGCATAGGGTAAAAGGTTAGGAACCCTTGCTTTAGGTAGACCGCAGATTCGTACATATGCTGTTTGCGTCGTTGTCATCCTAAACGGATCATAGAAGTATTTATATAAAAACATTGTTCGAGTGGCTCGGACCCCGTTGCTTCGAAATTTGTTTTTATACAGTCGAGGCAAAAATAGGGGTGTTATTTGACCGCTATGTGTGTCTGTCTGTCTTTGTATCTGTCTGTAGCAGCGTAGTGCTAAAACGGTTGAACCGATTGGAATGAATTGTTTTTTTTAAAGCAGGTTTTCTAGCGAGAAATGTTATATCAAGATATTCTAAATCGCTTCAGCCGTTTAAAGATAAAACTGTTTTTGGTGACAACAGTAGTCGCTTGCTCGCGTGCGTTGGGTCTGCGACCTTATGGTCTTATTGTACGCTTTTCTTAGAATCTAATGTAACAGATTCTAAGGCTTATAATAATGATGTAGGCGTGTGTGTGTATTTTATAATTTCACAGCGGCAATCAAAATACCGGGCTCGGTGTACCGCGTTATGTCCAAAATACTTATGTCCAAAAAGTGCAAAAAAACGTTATATTGACGAACGTTGCAGTGTCCGCAAGTGTGAGTGTTACTAACGTACTACACTTAGTACGAAATCCCTATCAAATCTAGGGTAAGTGCCGTTTTATATTTGTGATGTTTTATTTGTTTTTATAATAATATTAGAAATATGCAAGCGTTATGGAAAATTTGGTCTAGGTACATCATGTCTACACATAGTCACGTGAGTCACTTCAAATCTAACTTTAGTCTAGGTACTTTAAGCTTATGATTTATAACGAATAAATGTGTTATTGGCATTTGTCTAGGTACTTACATCTAATGTAATAATGTTTAGGTACCTACTTATATAATAAATAATTGTATTACCCTTTGTCCTTTACCGGAACTCAAACTATCTTCATACATATTTTAATCTAAATTGGTTCAACGGTTTAAGTGTGACAGAGAGATAAATAGGTACCGCCCATTCATACTCACTCAGCAACATATTGTATCTCTAATCATAATTCACGCACAAAATTCGGTAGGTCTTTACTACATAGTTATACGATTTTATATGATTTCAGGTCAAATGGACAAGACCCACGCGACTTACTCGGACAAGCAGCTGGAAGACGTACTGGAACACGTCTTCAAGCACACGGACGTAAACAAGGACGGGTATATCGACTATCTCGAGTATCGGGTTAGCAACTACAAGGCTAAGAAGGCTCAGGATATTAAGGAGGCCAAGTAGTGGTTGGTGGGTGTATTCCCTTCGTCATAGGCGCGCGATGAAGGTGGAGACAGATGGGAGATGAATATGAAAAACTCGCACAGATGGGAATACATTCGTTAGTAGAAAAAGTTATGAACATACCTAAGTTAAAAACATAAACCGCGTTAATGCTGTTTCCTGTTAGATCCACATTTAACCTTTTGACCGCCAGGTGGCGAAGTAATAAGTCATGGTGGTCATGCCCATGACGCCAAATTCAAAAACAAAAGAAACTAATAACGCCAAACATCAAAAAAGGGTTTTAATCTAGGAGTGGAACATTGCATAGTTTTTGAACGGACGGCTACAGACGTCGGTGGCGTCAGTGCATGGCCCGACATGCCGTGACGTGACTGGCCGTCAATGGCGCTCAAAAGGTTAAATTGAATATAGCACATTTTCTGTTTTCACCGAAGTTTCAAGACAAGGGAATCACTTCATTTAGTTATCGTCGCTCAAATGAAATGGTTTTATATATAAAACCTATAGGTTCTTAACAAACACATCCCTCGTTACGATTCCCAGAGGCCAGTTTTATAAAGCTACAAGTTACAATTTACAAGCGGAACTCTCTTTCTAACCCTGTGTGGTAGAAAGAGACTTCCGCTTGTAAATTGTAACTTGTAGCTTTATAAAACTGGCCTCAGCACATCTCTGGTGAAAATGCAGCCGTAAACTAGGTTAGTTTGACTGAAATATGAATTGAATAAGTAACTAAATACGCATGGAAATCAAAGTATATAAATGGTTGACTGGCCATGTTTGTTTAGATTACGGATGCTAACAGTCTAAATTTGTGTCAATTATGTCATAAAAACTTTGTTTTCAGCCCAAGGTAAATACTATATAAGCGCCATCTACCTACTGGCAGTGTCTAATTCAACACAAGAATTTCAAACTCAAACTCAAACTCAAAACGTTTATTGCAAACATATTACAATACAGTAATACGAACCCTGTAAGGGCACAGCAATGTGTACATAGCAAACTGGGTTTACCGCGGTAAACCACGCCGTAAAACGGCTATTAGACATTGCAACCTGCAGGGCCCAATCTGTTGTGTACCCTGCCTCTCCCTAACCCTCCTTCAGCTCCCTAAGGGCCCTACCTTTAATTACACCTTCCAACCTGACAAATTGGGCCCGGCAGGTTGCAATGTTTAATACCGCTTTAACACAGATCCGCCGTTGCAGTCCCATTACGGACTACGGCGTTGTCAATCGCCATACTTCTTCCTCACCTCCCACTCACACAGTTGCTGAGTTTACCGCGGTAAACCCTCGCCTTAACACAGGATCCGCCATTGCAATCCGACGGCATCTTTCGTTATTTTGTTGTTGTTGTATTTTTATTTTTAACATCTACGACTATCGAATCACTTAACTACTTTCAGAAAGCTCATATCCTTGGGTGACAACGAAAACTGCTCCTACAGTCACCATCAGATATATCGGAGCGGCCAAGGTGGTCATAAATATCTGAACGCCTCTATTGTCAACGTGATAAAGTGCATGTTCAGATATTTTTGAATACCCTGGCCGCTCCGATATATTTGATGGCCACTGTAGAAGTTTATAGCCATAATGATCCGTACGTGCGTGTAAGAAAACAAGTTTAATTTTCTTCTAATATTTTTTTTGCCATTAGTGGGATTTGGTTGTCATCTGACGATTTTATAGTTATTTTTTTGTAAACGCAAAATATATACTTAGTTTAACACTTTAATAAATGGTTGAAACAAATTTAATGCATCACCTAGTTTTCTTTTGTCATTTTTTAACTAATTTGGTTTTCTTCACAGACTTTAAGGTAAGAACAAATCAGTTTAACTCGTAGTTTTGCCTTTTATTTAAAGCCATACCAGAAATATATGACCATGCGCCATGTTGCGGAATTTCATTGAAACTAATTTTTTCATACTAAACTGAACTGTCACCATATACATATATGAGAAAAAAAGCGCCCTTTGACAATGGTCATATATAAGGCACAACACACACTTGAGCGGGATTCAGCTATGATAGCAAAAATCAGGCGAAGTCGGAAAGTTGTCTATCGCTGACCTCGCGTATGGCGTATAGACGAAATTCAGCCGGTAAGTTGGATTTTTCCGTCTTTCGGCAGAACTTTGTCTATCATAACTGAATTCAGCCATCCTTGCGCACTCGCGCGCGGTGGCGCTGAGGGCACAATTTTTCCGTCCGATGCTTGGCGTTCAAAGGGTTAAAAGCGGTATTAGACATTGTAACCTGCAGGGCCCAATCTGTCAGGTTGGAAGGTGTAATGAAACGTAGGGAGCTGAAGGAGGGGGAGGGAGAGGCAGGGTACACAACAGATTGGGCCCTGCAGGTTGCAATGTCTAATAGCCGTTTAAGCGTTATGGCGTACGCTGTGAAAGCCTCTTTTAACTCTTTCAAGTAAGATTTATATCGGATCGCTTACGTCCAGTATCTAGGCGTGCGAGTGGAGTTTTCGTATATGACGTATGGCATACAAAGGGTTAATTTGTTTCCCCAGGCTCCGATGGTCAGACGGTAGAGAGCCCGACTGTGTATAAGGATGACGATTTGTCTCAAATCGTGGAAGGAGCACTGGAACAGGCGGACAAGAATAACGATGGTTTCATCAGCTACGCAGAATTCAGAGCAGTGGCTGCCCCGCACTAGGAAACCGGCGCTCTTTTTACCAGACGTTAAAAAGGGCCTAAATTGTGAGTGCCAGGTTGACAGGACCATGATAAATTTTTAGAACGAGAATTCCAAGTTTTAGTACCTATATTATAGTATTTTGTACCTCACATGATATAATTTGTACCTCGCTAAAAATCGAGATATATTGAAAATTTTACTATAATAGCTGAAATGTAGTTAATTAACTAGTGACTTAAAATAGCGACACCGGATTTAGAAGTCAAGACCACTGACTGTATTTTTAATAAGAAACCAGATCTAGAAAATAAGACTCATTATAAGTTGATCTTTTATTTAAACTAAAGCGTAAAATTATTATATTTTTCGTGCTAATTTTTATTCTTTAATTTCATTTTATAACGACTGAAATTCGCATTGTCTTATTTTTAGCTCATGGCTCATAGATAATGCGCACAAAAATATATACGGACGTATATTCTACTAATACAATATTTAAATAATAGTAGTTTATGTAACTGTTACGTAATAGGGGTCCTTAAAATACGCGTGTGGTTTTATGAAACGAACGAAGTGAGTTTCATAATAAGATCACACGAGTGTTTTAAGGCCTAATTACGTACAGTTGCAAACACAGCTTTATCTACACACATATTATAAACCCTAAATGATGAATGAATGACTGCCATTGCACGGATTGCACCGCCATCGCCATGGCCAACTCGATTGTGGCGGTAGGGGGGGCGCGTGCCGGCGGTTGGATGGGCGCGTGCCGGCTGTCGGGGAGCAGGCCGGATTTTCATAATGATATCGAATTTTTGATTATTATTTGATAATAATAACAACATCAACATCGTTACAGATAAGACATTTGTTCTAACTTCTAACAAAACAGTCTATTTTTATGGTGTTCATAACATGCGGTTTTTGAACGCATCATGGACGGTTTATGATATGGGTGTAGATAAATATTTTTAAACACGCCAGAGCCAAAAAAAATACCTTTGACCTTTGTAGTAATAATTATGCCACAAGCCTGGGCCTTTGTTGCTGGTAGCTCCCTAGGTTAGATTTTTAATAATGTTTTATTAATTTTTTATATTTTAGATGTATTTTTGTATTTTACTTTCATAAAAATGCAAATATCCTAACCTAACTTAAGATAAAAGATAAATAGAGAGATAACGCCATATATATTATAAAGGGGTTCTGGGAGTGTTATTTCATAGTTTTTGAACGGACACCTACTGACGTCGGTGGCGCCAGTGGCACGACTTGCCGAGGCCGTGACTGGCGTCAAATGCAAGAGCTCGTTAAGCGAGGTTTAGACTAGCATTGGTCTCTATTGAATAGGGGTGATAACACTGATAACACATGTTGAATTATGCAATGAAATTTAGTTGGTAGGATGCAAAATTATCAAAATATCCAAATGAAGTAAACATTTAAAAAATGCTTCAAAGTTTCAAATTTTTTCGATTTTTGAAAGTACGAAATTCAAAAAACCAATGATACCATTCGATTTCTAACATTTTATTATGAAATAAATTGTATGGCAACCATATACATAAACGCAACATTTCACTGTAAAAATAGCAATTTCATAATTTTTCCATACTTTAAACAGGGCAAATATGAAGCCGTGACGTCACGGCTTTATATCATTGTGTTAGGAGCGTTTTGAGAAACAAATGCAAATCGCAGACTTTAAGTCTCTTTCCTGTCTTTTATGTCGATTTAAGGCAATTGGCCCCATATAGACATTTGATCCTCACAACAAAACGAATCGATTGATACCATGCATGAAAAACATTCATCTAGCCTATTGGCAAAGCTGTAGGCTGTGGCCGTCGTTGGCGTCCATGGCACGACTTTCGGATGTCGGCCACAGCCGACTGTGGCGGTTAAAGGGATGATTGATTGGTGGATTATGATAGCTAGACGCCACAGTGCTGCCACCTGGTAAAAAAAAAGATTGTAGAAACCCTCATTGGCGCGATTCAAGTTCAGCACTTTTGAAACGTGATCAACCTAAACTAGTCTTGTGTTACAATAATTAAGGTTTAAGTATTTTAGCATGGCGATTGGTAAAGCTGTTAGTGGATTCATGTAATAAAACTAATACCTAAAGGATTTTATGTAAAACCTAAATTTGTATTTCAGTTGGCACCTTAACCATTTGACCGCCACAGTCGGCTGTGGCCGACATCCGAAAGTTGTGCCATGGATGCCAACGACGGCCACAGCCGACAGCTTTATCAATACAATAGGGACCTACGCGGAATTCCGCAAAGTTCAATTTCGCTTAAACAATGCGCTTGCGTGGCGCCAGTGACGCATCATTTTTGTTCAACGCTTGGCGTTCAAAGGGTTAATAAAATAAAACTGCTTTTTAATAAAGATAAAGTAAGTGTATTCATTATCAGACGTATAAGGCCTATATATATATAAAAACCCTTCAAATTTACAAATAGTCACGTATATTGGATGTTTTTTTTAATAACTAGGCATATTTACATACATGCAAAAAGCATAATGCATTTAAAGCATTTTTGTCTAATGCATGTTTACATACTTTAATAATATGCTATGTACCTTAATTCATGACATGTAATATTTAACAATATTATGAATAAATGAGTATGAGTATGAGTATTGTAAGAGCTGATTATGTACTTAAAGCCATACTTAACTCCTTTTTTTATGGGATAAACCCCGAAATCCCAAAAAAATTTACGCCTCCCCAAACTATACAGGTGGATTTTCTTTTTAGGTCAGTGAGGGCAGCTACCAGATCCCGTGCTGCTACGCGAAAATGGTCTAAGAAGACCTTCCCTCGATTTCAAATGAATGAAGATTCTCGTTTACAGATTTTAGAAAAAAGCATACAGGGTGCGAGAAAAAGGTCATTTTTGACAAACTTTTTTGTGTTATTCGATCCCATTCCAATCCAGGATCAAAAGCTTGTATTGTATGCAGCGACTGGTAATATACCTAGACTATGAACTCGAGCTGCAAAATGACCCCACAAAAAGTCTGCCGCGAGGGGCGGTGCTTGCAAACTCTGCCACGAGGCCCGTTAGTTAACAAATGGCGGTCCTATGACACGGTAGTAGTGACGTTTATGAAAAAAATCTAATAAATAATTAAAAATGCCTTCTTGCGCCGTAAAATGGTGTCAGAGTTGATCTGGTAAAAATAATAAAAAAGACGACATCACTTATCATACGTAAGTAAAGCCGAAACCATATTATTATAAATTTCTTTTACCGGATAATTTTATATGGGGATGGTGCTATGCCCACTTTTGAACAACCATTGAAATGTCTTATGATTATTTACTTATTACTTTTTATTCAAATAAATGTTTTGAGTTAAATTAAATATATATGTTTACACCCCATATTTCAAAAGACGCAGATAAAGTAAAAAGTATACAATTGCTTCGGAGCAGGGATCGACAACGATATTACTTAAAATCAAAATAGCCGACATTTGCATTGTTGACGTGATATTCTGAAATGTAATTTAGGTAAACGTAATAAATTATTAGATTAACCAAAAAATATCCTAAAGTATCAATTAGCAGCCGGAATACCGAAATTATATACCGGTTCATTTGTATAAAAATAGTACCGCTATTCAATCCAACCAGCAAGAATCGATTTTGCTTATAAAACTGAATCAGAACTTTAAAAAATAACTGGATTTGTAAAATAATTCACAGTTCCAAACTTGTTTGAGCAAGCAATGTACAAAATCATCAAAATCATCTGTTGCTTTATTGGATGCAGTACAAGAAAAATAGTTTTTACTTTGTATGAAAAAAATATATAATCATTAAATAACCATTATTCACAATTCACATAAACCCTGACCAGAAATATATGACCATGCGCCATGTTGCGAAATTTCATTGGCACAAAATTTTTCATACTAAACTAAACTGTCATCATACACATAAGAAAAAAAAGCACCCTCTTGACAATGGTCATATATGTATTTCTGGTCAGGTTTAGTTATAGGCTAAAGCACAATCGCAAAAGCACAATCGGTCTTCGCAGTTAAAACTCTACAACCAGAGGCAGGCTGTATAGTCTGTCTATGGAAATGAGTGATAGCTACCGCAAAGAAATCAAAGATGAATTTTAATTTACATATTTAAATTAAACAAAACAAGCTGACCAATATAACAAGACCCGTGTGATGAACTTTTCCCGCTTTCTAGCTCCATAACCCCTTAATCGATCCTGCTCATATACGCACTCTCAAACTACATATATGTATCCCTATTATAACCCCAACAAATTTCATAAAGATCAAGAAAACGTTACTCAAGTTCAGTCTTTCAATCGTCGATCGAACTCTCAAAATCAGAAAGTCATCGAAATGCAGAGACGTCCCAGGAGCCAGAAGCTGTTTGTAAGAACTCACTTCCGACGCTCCGCTCGTTCTATAATAATACTCACTGCGTGTGCACGCTTTTCAGTTATTAAGGTATGATAGAGACGCACTCTGTGATAACATCATTTAACGCTACAGTAAAACACGATAACGTTAGTATCAGCTTATTTCCTTAAAAATAAAATTCAAACATATCAACAAAAAAGATACATTCGAAGATTGTTCTTTATTTTATGAAATCGTCCACTGATAATGCGTTTCCAATGACACCGTTGTCTTGTCATTTTCAAGTGTCAGTGCTACGACGAATAACAGCAAATTATTTTGACACAGACCAATCGTATTTTAAATAATTGTTGTAATTGAAAACAGACTAATATTTTGACGTCCTTTGATTGGTAGTGTAGTGAGCATGCGTATATCGAGTTGTTTCCCAGTTTCAGGCTGACGGTTTGTTTGAAGCTCGCCGTCCATATTTATTATCAGTTGCTGATTGTATGTGACCAAAAAAATTCCGGCTAGAAAAGCCACAAATCGAGGAAATCTTTTCCCACACATTTGTATGAAATAAAATCTTTTATTTTTCACACGCTATTTTTTTACGCAAATCGATCCCATTCAATGACGTGCAACAAAGATCTATCATCTCTTTAAAAAAAAACAAAGCCAACGACACGAGGTGTTCCCAGGCGGTCACCCATCCAAGTACTGACCTCGCCCGACGTTGCTTAACTTCGGTGATCGGACGAGAACCGGTGTATTCAACGTGGTATGGACGTTGGCGACCGGGTAGTTGAATTCTTCCATCATATCAATATTTTTAATTATGTTACTGAATGACGTCACTATCGACCTGTCATTGTCTCAATAAACTTCAGACATCTGATCGACCCAATAGTATAACATCCAAAATGTTTATCTGATTTTGGAGTTGGTCCCGTAATAAAAGTTGTATAGTACCAAATTACCGCGCACAATATGGCTAGTTATTGTAAAAATCACCTTGTACAGTCGCCATCAGATATATCGGAGCGGCCAGGGTACTCAAAAATATCTGAACGTGCACTTTATCGCCTTGACAATTGAGGCATTGTTCAGATATTTGTGACCACCTTGGCTGCTCCGATATATTTGATAGCGACTCTACAAAAATGTCTGTTAGTTGAATTTAAATGTGACAAAACCCATAATAAATTCTCGAGTTATTTTCTAGATTTCAAACCTCATCCTCGCATGCTATTCTGTACATCTCTCCATTGATCATAACATACTGGTGTCCGTCATTCTCAATAACCTCCAAAGGCATTGTATCCTCCGCACCACTAACTTCCATTTCTTCAATTTGCTTCTCATCTTTAACTTCTTCCATACAATCCTGCTTCTCAATATTTTCAACCTGTTCAACATGTTGACTTAGTTCAAAATCGCTATTTTCAACATAACTTTGTTCATCACCGGGTTTCAAAATTTCGATATTCTCTATTGTAACTCGCGTAGGTATTATTTGGGCGACAGCGGATTCTAATTCCGTTTGTTTCTTCTTCTTTCTCCCTTTCCTATGGTCCTTTTTGGTGTTTATACAAACTGCAGATTCCTCAGCATCCTGGCTAAAAATGAAGTAATTTTGATATTCCACCGGCTTCGATTTCTGCTCCAAATAGTCAACTAACTCCACTTGTAATTGTTCCACTCTGTGTCTCTCTAACTCGTTGATTATGATTTTCATGTGAGCGTAGACGAAGATCTTGTTCTTGGATTTGAAGACTTTGGTCCTGACGGGGGGAATGATCAGGTTGTGGACGGTTTCTGAGTGTTCTTTCAAGCTTTTCCAGTAGGAGAACTCGAGGCCGCAGAATTCGCATTTGAAGAGTTTCGTAGGTGCATGTACCTGGGAACAGTAATTTGATGTAATCACGTACCAATAAGTGTAGTGTATAATACCAGGACCAGAAAAGCCATTAATAGAAAGGATTGGAAACAGCTGGGAGAGGCCTATGTGTCAGAAGACACGCTGAACACTAATCCGGAAAATCCGATGTGTTAGATTTTAAGTAAAGTTTATAAATGTAATTTATACTGTTTTAGTTTCGGCAATAAAGGCTATTATGATGATTATGATAATGCCAGGACCACAACGTCTATACCTGATTTTAAACAAATAAAAGAACTGACTTTACAGAGGCTCCACCTTTCCAAGAGCAAATGCCCGAGTTGCTGTAAAAAATACTGAAATCATTATAGGTGTGCCTATAATAGTTGAAGAGTTCCCTCGATTTCTCCAGGAGGGATTTCCCATCATCAGATCCTCACCTGGTGACAATGGGACCAACTTAAAAAAAAAACCAAATCAATCAAAAATCTTGACGAATTGAGACCCTCCTCCAGACATCTGGCAGCTTTGTATCAGTGGGCCGTGACCTCTATACTGTTGCCCACTGCCCACCTTCAGGATGTGGTCCTTGCAGTCGGAGCGGAACCGGAAGCGGCTCGTGCAGAGCGCGCAGCGGTAGGGGCGGCGCGCGTGGTGCGCGAGCACGTGCGCCACGTGCGCGCCCGCCGAGCCCAGCGCGCGCGCGCACAGCCGGCACTGCTGCGCCACGTCCGAGTGCGAGCGGATGTGCGCTTCCAGGGCGGGCTTGAAGATCTGATTCATTACAAATACTATTATTATAAGGATAAACGCGCAAATCTCTGCGCAGATGGCGCCGCAATCGCAAAAAAACACTTTATTAACATTGTTATTGGTTATGGTTTGTATACGTTTAATTCTGAACAGTACAGAGAGTCCTGACCTCATGTAAATGGTGCTTAAAAAAAGAAGAACCATTTTATAATCTGAGAGTTTTTATCTTCATTCTGAATCTGTTATCATTGAAATAGATTAAGATTAATTTAAAAATAATATACTAAAGTTTAAAACAACACTTATTCCCGTCTGCGCCCGCCAGAGACGGATGGAACTACACACATTCCCATTTGTGCCCAATGAGGACAGGACGACCAAAAAGTGTAGAAATTAAAAAACGGCAACATCGTAGTGTAGTCCCTTTCAAATCAATCTAAGAAAACGGGACGACACTACGACGTTGCCACTTTTTAATTTCTACACTTTTTGGTCGGAGTATGTGTCCCCGATAGGAAGAGGTGGGAATGAACTTGTACCCTGTGCCATGCGGGGACACAGACGGGAATACACTATATTTTTGTACTCACCGACATGCCGCATATGTCACAGATGCTGTTCTGGGTGAGATAACGATACTGCAGTGTCAAGTGCGCGTGGACAAACCTATATTAACCGGTATATTTTGAACCGGTTCATCTCCTTAAATACTCACCGACATGCCGCATATGTCACAGATGCTGTTCTGGGTGACATAGCGATACTGCAGGTTCGGGTGTGAGTGTATGTAGTGCGTTTTGTACTCGATGGGGTTATGTAGCATCTCCGAACACTGGAAATAATCGAAAATAAATGTAATGGAACAAGGATAAGTCTCATGGTTGGACATAGACGTTTACTTGAAAAATAGCCTTAGGTATCACGTTCATAGACGGTGTGGAAGTGTCTTTTGTGAGTGTGGCATGCAACCCGGTCAACAAGAGTGAAAAAGTGAACGAGTGAACAACAACCTTATGATGATTGTTTTGTGACTTCTAGCCCCATAACCTCTAGATCGGTCCTGCTCGTACAAGACCACTCATGTTAATCTCTGCCACAACACCAAAAAATTTCATAAAGATCAGAAAAACATTACTAGAGCTATCGCGGATTTTTATATTACCAATAAAGTATGAATATGAAGAAACGCTCAAAATCAAAAAGCCCTCGAAATGCAGAGTTGTCCCAGTAGCTAGGTGACAGTTGTGTCTGAAGTTGTTTGTAAGAGCTTCGCTTTGCTTACGCTCCGCTCGTGAGAAAGTCTGTTTTTATACTTTACAATTTAAATTCTTTATCATTTATTTTACGAGCATTAGGGCTCAATAGTCTCGCTCTTGCCGTGGGCGGATGCACTCGATAATAATCATAGTAGATTAATCGAAGCCGGTTAACGAGGGGGCTGGGCCGTAGCCAGAATTGCAGTTAAGATAGGTCATGGCCAATTCTAAGGTAGGGCAATAGTATTTTAAGGTAGGGCTTTGCCCCATAATGCCTCCTCCAGCTACGGGTCTGCGAGGGGGTGAGAATTCAGCACTTACGTAGCAGCAGCTGCGAGGGTACTTCCTGGCGTCTCGGCACGTGATGAAATGCGTTTCCAATTCCTCCTCAGTTTCGTATAGCTTTTTGCAGGGGATACACGCAAACCTGTAAATTTTTTGAACGTAATGATGTATGTAACGTTCGGACCCGGATCTGTCCTTAAACTACGTCCAAGGGGTATAGGCGCTGCGAATGTCATCTCGCTAAATGTGGCAGGGCACAGCTCAGCTAATCTCGCTTAAGTCTGGAGCTGTACCCGACTGGGGAAGTAAACTCCACCTTACAGGTGAGAAAGTAAAAAAATAACTCTTAAAACTGTCTCTCACCAATCTGGATTGCATGGAATCCTTCCACTTACAGCAAAAAGCAATTTTTTACGTAATAGTAATGTGTAGATAGTAATGTCTCAAATTTTGTATGGATATTTCGGTTTACACTTCGTATGAATGAATACAAAACTCATACCGTTCACTGCATTTATGTTGGGGATCACCACCGGTAAGTAGGTCGTCTACGTATAATTCAATGATTAGTTTACATCACGACAGAGATATTTAACTTACTGAACCATATCGGCGCCCGCGTGGTTCATGCTGACGAGATGTTGCTCTAACCTTATTGATCTATGAACTGCACGCTGCATTCGCTGCATTTGTGTTGTGGAACGCCAACAGTGAGTAGGTCGTCTATGTATACATTAAATGATTAGTTTACGTCACACAGATATTTAACTTACTGAACCATATCAGCGCCCGCGTGGTTCATGTTGAGGAGGTGTCGCTCTAAACAGCGTTGACCAAGAACTGCACGCTGTATTTGTGTTGTGGATCACCACCGGTGAGTAGGTCGTCTACGTATAATTCAATGATTAGTTTACACTACGTCACAGATATTTAACTTACTGAACCATATCAGCGCCCGCGTGGTTCATGTTGACGAGGTGTCGCTCTAAACTGCGTTGATCAATGAACTGGACGCTGCATTCACTGCATTTGTGTTGGGGATCGCCCACCAGTGGGTCGTTCAAGCTCTGTTAAATAAAACAAGGGTTTTAACGCCTAACCAAACATGTATTCACTTGCTCATAAAGCGTGCCATTACATGCAAGCGGGAGTTATATAATAATAATAATAATAAAGCCTTTTTATTTCCCATATATCTTATACCTAATTTACATCTATTTTATATTTTACTTAATTTTTAGGGACCCCTATTGTAGGGTATAGGCCTCCTCCAGGTTCTTCCACCTCGTTCTGTCCTGGGCTACCGATAGCCAGTTTTTGCCGGTTACTTTCATAATATAGCGGGAGTTATAGTACAAGTTTATTCTCTAGGGAGTAGGTAATGACATATTTAATATATTGGTAAAAAAAATTGCAAGTATGATGAAAAACATTGTATTAAATTCGAAAGGAAAGAATATTAAAAACTCTAGTCATAAAAGCTCTCTGTTCGCTCTCGAGCATCTATTTCCAGAGACTAGTGTACTACTAGTGCGCTATTTGTTACTAGGTGGAGACGGTGGAGTAGCAGTGCAGGTGACATTTTCTCTTACATTTTCGGTATCTTTAGGCGGCTTTCGGACAGAGGGCGCAATTGACTTGAGCTTCAAAAAGTTCTTAGGCTGTGGCCGTCTATATCTCTATAGTCTCTGCTATTTCTAAACTGTGGTTCGAAATATTTCTGTACTATTTCGCACTGTCAAAGCGATAAAAACTATGGAGTTTGAAGTTGAGTGAAACTCTAAAAACGTCATGAGGTACTTAAACAGCCGAGAAGCGAGGCCGTATACAGCGCGAGGCAGGCATTACTCACGATATATCCATGTTCGTGCAGCTGGTGCCTATAGTAGAGACGCATGGTCCTCAAGGCGGCCCCACAAAGGTTGCAAGGGATGTATTTAACGTGTTTGCGCGCCATGTGTTCCAAAAGTCTATGTGAGGCTCTGAAATAGAATGGTTGATTAAATTATGTCCTACAAATAGTATAATAGCTATTTATGCAACAAGTGCGGAAAGTGGATGATTTCCGACGAGTGGAATTTTATTCACGAGCGAGCAAAGCGAGCGAGTTTACAAAGGAATACGAGTCAGAAATCATCTTTACGCACGTGTATCATACAATGTTTTACAATGCATTGTACGAGTAAATCAAAAAACATATCATGGCAAATAAGTTTAATAATTTAAATTAAAAATTATATTTGTACAATTTTCAATGTCAGAACGCAATAGAGCACAAGCATTTGTTACATTAAACAAAAAAAATAAACTATTAAAAGTTAAAAAAAAATGAAAACAAAGAGCACTAGTGCGGAAAGGTACTACTTTCCGCATGATATGGCTCCGTAGAAAACAAAAAGCACTAGTGCGGAAAAGTACTACTTTCCGCATAATATGGCTCCGTAGGAAACGCACTTTTCGAGCACATGCATTGTAAAGTATATATTCCAGATAGCTTAATGGTCAAACATTGGTTTTGAGAGTATATTGGTGTAACTTACTTGAATGTCTTCCCGCATTCTACGCACGAGTGTGTCTTAGCGTGCGCCAGATCATTATGCTTGAGCGCCTGCTCTCTGTAAACATATCGCTATGTTTAACTAACTAGTAGTCCGCCTCGAACTGAGAACTCGCGAGTTACTTACAAACGAGTTGACCAATATAACAAGACCCTAAGGAGGATTTTTATTCTCCTTCTAGCTCCATAACCACTTGATCGATCCTGCTCATATACGAACTTAAAATTTTTATGTATCTCTGCACATAGCTGCATACAGCCCCAAGAAATTTCATAAAGATCAGAAAAACGTTATTAAAGTTATCGTCGGACAAACTATCGAAATCAAAAAGCCATCCAAATGCCGAGACGTCCCAGTAGCCGCGCGACAGTTCGGTCTGGAGTTGTTTGTAAGAACTCGCTTCGCTTACGCTCCGCGAGTTCGACTACAGTATTCATTTTCACTTTCCAAGAGTAAATGTCAGAGTTACTATTAAAAAAATCCCAAAACAACATTTCGAAGGTTGAGATTCTCAATTCGTCGGGATCTGATTTTTTTCCCAAGACAGCTGTACAGATCTGGAAAATTCTTTTTTTTATTGAGTTTACTTCACAGTTGGTCCCATTGTCATCAGGTCAGGATCTGATGATGGGATCCTGGAGAAATTAAGAGAACTCTCCAAATATTACAGGCACGCCTAAACGCCTATAGTGATTCGAATATTTTTTACGGTTCTTTCCCTTTTCGCCGAAAATTGTATTGCCGAATTTCACTTGCCAACCAACGTTTCGCAGAAGTTTCATTTGGACGAATTTCATTTCCCAACTTTACATAATTCAACCTAACCTAACCTAGTAGGTAATTTTCATTCCCCAACTATGGGGTTGGGAAATGAAATGGTTGCGAAATAAGTATTTGGTAAAAGTTATTCGGCCAAATGAAACTTCTGCGAAAAGCTCATTAGTAGCAGTAGTGCATTTGCTTTTAGAAAGGTGGCGGCAAAGTGAAGTCGGTTCTTTTCTGTTTAAAATTATTTTAATCAGTTAACCCTCATGACTCAGCGATCCAAAAAGGGCTTGACCTCCAAAGCCATTACGAAGTACCATATGTGTTTTTTTTTGTGAAAGATCCCACTTTGTCGTGACACATTGATTCATTCACTAATAAATAGAAAGCGTATATTGTGTACTTTTAGAAAGTACTAATAACTCCATACCCACAAAAAAACGGGACCTTTTCCTGCACTGCCACATACAAGGTGTAACAAAAATGCTAGTGATTCTTTTAAGGTAATTGGTATCCTATTATAATTATGAAAACCAAAGAAAAAAAAATTTCGCTCTACTAAAACTTTTGGTTTAGTATGGAGGATCGGCCGGCTGTGACCACCTGTCCCATAGAAAAAAAAATCTGCGTCCAAAAATGTTTTCTCCTACTTTTTCTTAGTCGTAATATGATACCAATTATGCCCTTAAACGGATCACCAATATTTTTGTTACATTGTATATCCTTACTTACCTCGTAGTGCACACCTCCTTGCACAACATACAAGTGTACATGTATCGATGCTTGAGAACCATGTGGCTTTCCAGGCTTCTGCGGAACTTGAAGCCGAGGCGGCAAATGTCGCATGAAAAACACTCTTCGCCCGGCTTCGCTTCGCCTGGCTTAAAAATTAAAATTAAAAAGCTTTTATTAATTCGTAGTTTGAGATTTCAATTTTTTTTTTGTAGAAACTAGAGTTTACGCCAATTATTGGGATTTGGTTGCCGAGTGGACCTAAGAAGCGCTGGTAGCCTTGCGCTAGGACGTCCAACTTTCAATCCGGAGGTCTCGGGTTCAAATCCCGGCTCGTACCACTGAGTTTTTCGGAACTTATGGACGGTATATCATTTGATATTTACCAGTCGGTTTTCGGTGAAGGAAAACATCGTAAGGAAACCGGAACTAATCCCAAAAAGGCCTAGTTTCCCCTTTGGGTTGGAAGGTGAGATAGCAGTCGCTTTCGTAAAAACTAGTGTCTACGCCAATTCATGGGATTAGGTTGCCAAGCGGGCCCCAAGCCGGGATAAACGCTAGGAAGAAGAGAAGAAGGTTGCCGAGTGGAGCTAAAGCTCCCTTCTGAGAGGAATAAATGCTAGAAAGATGATATTATCAAAACTTTTAAGTCGGCCTCGGCAGGAATAGGAAAATGGGTGCCGCTCAGCATTTGCCATGGCGCTGGTTTTCAGGACAACCATGTAAAACAAGCAAATCAAAACAATTAAAACAATAAGAGCTGTTACCTCCTGCTTGCGGCTGTGCTCCTGGCGGGAGCGGAGCAGCATCACGTCGCCCATCATCTGCTGCGACAGAGCTGTTATTGTGAAGGTAGACAGAGCTTGCCGGAGCTCCTTTTTGCGGTCTATAATATTAGTATCGAATTGGTAATTTTGGGTGTTGTGCTTGGATTTTACATGATTTACTGCATCTCTCCTGAAATGAAAGATTAAACACAAATAAAACCGGTCAAGTGCGAGTCGGACTCGCGCACGAAGGGTTTCGTACCCTTATCTATAAAAACGGCAAAAAAATTAGAGATGGGCCGACTAGTCGGGAAAGCCGAATATTCGGCATCATTTGTAGTCGGCGACTAGTCGGCAAAAAATGCCGAATATTCGGCACTTTAATACCTACAGGAAAATAAGAACTTGGCAGAAGTTTAACCCTTATTTTTAGTTATGAAATTTAAATCTTATAAGTAGTACATATTTGTTATCTTTTTGCCATCAGACACGCCATCGCCAGCGCCGGTTCGTAAACAAAACTGGTCAAAACATGAACGCGTGATAGACAATGGCACGGCTGACGAAGCGAAATGAGCGTTTCCGATTGCATCCGAACCTAGCCAAAACCTACGATCGGCATTGCCGACTAGTCGGCCGATTAATCGGCAATTTGAAAACCGATTAGTCGGCAAAAACCCTAGTCGGCCCATCTCTAAAAAAAATCATGTCTGTTATATGGGAGCCCACCTTCAATATTTATTTTATTCTGGTTTTTAGTACTTATTGTTATAGCGGCAACAGAAATACATCATCTGTGAAAATTTCAACTGTGTAACTGTCACGGTTAGTGAGATACAGCCTGGTGACAGACGGACAGACAGACAGACAGACGAAGTCTTAGTAATAGGGTCCCGTTCTTACCCTTTGGGTATGGAACATTAAAAAGTAAAGGAAACAACGAAAAAATCTCCAATTAAATATGACAAACAATCATGCAACATGCTTGATGTTAAGTTACCATGTAGCCTATGGGTGTTTGCATTAGAATCCAAAAATGTGACCCGTGGAGAACACCCAAACATTCGGACATACAAAATCACTTCCACTCATATAAATTTTTTTTAATAAATGGCCAAAATACTTACTGAGTATATACCTTGGCGCTACAGATTTTACATGAATATTCATACATGTGGCAATTCGCCACATGTATGTTTAGATCCGTTACCGTAGGAAATTTGTTCTTGCACACTTGACATTCATGGTCGAATATTCTCTGAAAAAAAAACATGGTTTTCTTACTAGTCGGGAAAGCCGACTATTCGGCATCATTTGTAGTCGGCGATTAGTCGGCGACTAGTCGGCAAAAAATGCCGAATATTCGGCACTTTAATATCTACAGGAAAATAAGAACTTGGCAGAAGTTTAACCCTTTTCTTAGTTATGAATATCTAAATCTTATTATAGTGTTTGTTTTCTTTTTGCCTTCAAACACGCCAGCGCTGGTCATGAACGCGTGATGGCTCCTCTACATGATGGGCCATCATAGGGACGCAGCTATGCGTTAGAGAGAGCTAACGTTATTGCGATCTCGTTCTGTCGTATAGCTGCGTCCCTATGATGGCCCATCATGTAGAGCCGGCCTGATAGACAATGGCACGGCGGACGAAGCTAAACGAGCGTTTCCGATTGCACCCGAACTTAGCTAAAACCTACGATCGGCATTGCCGACTAGTCGGCCGATTAATCGGCAATTTGAAAACCGATTAGTCGGCCGATTGTGTAGTCGGCAAAAACCCTAGTCGGCCCATCTCTAATGTAGAGTTATCGAAATCGCGGAGCGTAAGCGAAGAGAGTTCTTACAAACAACTCCAGACCGAACTGTCACCTGGCTACTGGGACGTCTCTGCATTTGGATGGCTTTTTGATTTCGATAGTTTGTCCGACGATAACTTTAGTAACGTTTTTCTGATCTTTATGAAATTTCTTGGGGCTGTAGCAGAGATACATAAAATTTGTAAGTTCGTATATGAGCAGGATCGATAGAGTGGTTATGGAGCTAAAAGGAGAAAAAAAATCCTCCTTAGGGTCTTGATATTGGTCAACTCATTTGCAAGTAAATCGCGAGTTCTTAGTTCGAGGCGGACTACTAGTTAAAAGGAATTTGATAGCTAAGATGATAGCACTGTATGGTGTCTTGTGATTTGTGTATATGCGTAAAGATTAGGTAACTCATATTCATAATACTCATTTTAACAGAATCATATGGCTAAAGTGACTCACGATAGTTTAAAATTAATATTTTATACTACAAATTGGAAACAGATGTCCATAACAATGAAACAATGCTTGAAGAACTCGGGATTCGAACCCGCGTCCTTCGGATTGCCGATCCGACGTGCTTCCAATTACACCAGACGATCCTCTATCTATCACAGCGAATTTAGTCATGTAATGGAGGACAAGTCACTAGCGACATCTGTAACCTGATGTTATTGAAGGTTTACAACCTTGAACCAACTCTAAAGGCAGTTAAGCATATGCCAGACGGCATATAACAAGCCCCTCCGACAGAGCGACCTTGGTCGGGACGGACCGTGTAAATAGACAGTTGTTGTCAACCAAATTGTATGAACCACCAACCAAAGTCAGGGTGAGCTTGGACCTGAGGAGACATGTTGGCAACCGTCTAGATAGCACTTTATGCTCTACGCATATTTTATACTCACTTTATTATGGTACTCCACATGTTTAACCAGTTCCTCCATGGTCTTATAAATTGTCACACACATAGCACACTTATAGGGCGCCTGCGCAAACTGTGGCAAATTTCTCCGTAACTCCATCTTCCGTTTTTGCTCATCTAAATTCAAAACTTTCAATTCAAACGCCATCATCGTTTTCGCCACTGTGGCATTTGCAAAACCTGTATTTGACAGAAATTTGTCAATTTCTTCATTTTTTTTTGGCTCCGGTTCTGGTTCATCAACATTCTCATTATCGCTTTCTGGTTCCGGTTCAGTTTTAAGATCTTTGAATATGTCATTCATGTCTATGTTTGCTGTGTCTAGATCTGGCTCAAGTGGCTCTAAGTAATCATTGGTTGGTATATCCTCAACATCATTATTGGTTGCATCCTCGTCTGCTGCTTCAGGCTCATATTCTTCTGGTAATTCTGATATATCCTCTTTAATTTCTGGTTTGATGTCAATAATATGTTTACTGTGTGGAGAAAACCACCATAAGCCTTTACTTAAAATAATAGACTACTACTATGAATGAATGAATGTATTTATTACAAGTAATTTTGACTCATACATTACACTATCGTTCATGGACTAAATTAAATAGAGTGGTCCAAGGGTGGTCCCTTGAGGCATACCCCGTATGATAAAGGAAATAACATTCATTATTTCTTAACAAACAGAATTTCTTATTGTGTTAAGATAATATTACTACAATATAATAAACTCATTAATAAAAAAAGAACTATTAACAGCACAATACCTGAAAAATATACTGTTGAGGAGTCAAATGCTTCTGAAAACCTGAAATTGGAAAAAGCGACAAACCTGAGACTTCTTGCATATTGAGAAGGATCCAAGTCATATTTCTGCAAAGAATCATCTACTTGGCCTTCTTCATTGGCTAGGAGATAGCAGGAGTTGTTGTGCGGCTCCCAGAAATTTAGAGATGATTCCAAATTGGTCTTCTTTCGGTTTACTGTGACTATGTCACTGTAAGTTACCTAAAATGATATACCAATTTTTAAAAATAGTATAGCAATTTAGATGAAGTCCCAGTATGGTAGGTATATCTGACCTTAAGGGCTCTTACAGACGAGCGACAGTACGCGACTCACTGTCGCGCGACCGTCGCCGATAGTCGGCGACGGTCGCTGGCGACCGCCTGCGACAGCTATCGGCGACAGCTGGCGACAGTCGCCGACTATCGGCGACGGTCGCGCGACAGCCGGCGACCGTCAGCGACAGCTGGCGACAGTCGGCGACCGTCAGCGACAGCTGGCGACAGCCGGCGACCGTCAGCGACAGCTGGCGACCGTCGCCGACTGTCGCCAGCTGTCGCTGACGGTCGCCTGCTGTCGCGCGACCGTCGCCGATAGTCGGCGACGGTCGGTGACTGTCGCCAGCTGTCGCCGATAGCTGTCGCAGGCGGTCGCCAGCGACCGTCGCCGACTATCGGCGACGGTCGCGCGACAGTGAGTCGCGTACTGTCGCTCGTCTGTAAGAGCCCTTAAGTATACATAACTGAATTAAATTATGTAATCACAATGTTTGCTTTTATACCTAGATATCCGTTTAAATTCGTTTAAACCGTTATTTTGAATAAAAATACTTTTTTATTAAATTAATGATAACATTGTGCTGCAAATGCTAGTCAGTGCCGGCCTTAGGGGTGGGCGAAGGGGGCCTAGGCCTAGGGGCGCCGGGGCCACAGGGACGCTCCAGGCCTCCCATAGGACGCTCTCGTATAGTCTGAATGTTGCTGCTTGAGAAGGGGGGGGGGGGGGGGATCGCTGAGTGGGGCGCCAGGAGGGCTAAGGCTGGCCGTGATGCTAGTTATATTTTAGATTAGATAAATATCAGTGAAATTAGCTCATGTTTCTTTATATAATATTCCACCATTCTCAATATTTTGCATAGTAAATGAGTATGGTACATCTCTACTTACAATGTCCTTCACCATAGTGACTGGTAAATATCAAATAATATTTATTTCCAAAAAGAGAGTAAATGTACCATAAAATTCTTTAATGCACTAACTAACCTGTTTTCTAACAGACATGATCTCCTTCAACACAAAGTGTGCTCGCCGGCTCTTTCTTCTGAAAGCCAGGCTTTTCCTGATGTGGTGGCGACATTCCACACAGAAGTAGACTGGGTAGCCATCACCTTCTGCAATCTGTAATTTATGAAGAGTCAGTAATCATGTTCATATCGCCAGAATGCGTATGCAGTAAGGTATAATCAGGAGGAATATACACATCCACACTAGACGAGCTGACTCTCACGGCAATTCCCTAGTGAGGCAGTGTGACTGGTGTGGACCCGCCTAATGTTTCAGGAGTTGATGGTATATTCGGTGGTGGTGGTAACCGGTGGTAGTTTCTCATACGTTCAGTGCATTGTAATGTGCCTAAATTGAAGAATAAATATCTTTTATTTTTTAAACAGGTTGTAGTTTCTTAACATTATTAATATGAATAAAAAAAATCGCTTTATTACCTGGAGACCCGTGATGGCAGAGTACTGTCTCTTGGAGGCGTCTCCAATTTTCTCTAGCCTGCCTTTCACCGTCAGGCAACTCCGACATGCTTTCACATCCCACATCCTGAAAATTTCAATTATTAATAGCTGCTCAATATTTTACCTGTTTGGTGTTTGGCGCTGTAATTTATACAATTTTAGATAGGTATAACAGAGCTTTATGGGTGTAACCATTTAGGTTTGCTTAGTCCTAGTCAATTCCTCTGTGATGTAATGAAGCTAAAACTATTTTTATGTTATCATTATCAATGTTGGGTTCTGATTCTCAGACTATGAAATTATATTTTTTTGATAAAGCTGAACTAACTAGTTTCTATCCAAGAACAAAATACTAACGGAGAAAAATTAGGCGTACCTTACCCGGTTAAACCTTATTAAATTATAATAGAATAAATCAAAGATAAACTACATTTTGAATATATTCAAGCGCCAAATCAAAATAATAACCACAGAATCTATTTCGAGTAAAAGTGAAATGAAAATTGAAACGTGAACAACAGCAGAACGAACAAATTAGACAAATTTTACCTAAAAATAAAATTTATATTAATTTACTAACCTTGTTCCAAGCTTTCAAATTGGAGATGGCGACATTCGTTTCATGCTGGCAACACCACAGTTCCGATGACGTCACTATGACGTAGGGCACAATCCGGTTGTTATCGGTTTTTTACATCCAGCTGGCAGGCTGCGCGCCATTGCTCAGACCATTGGACTCTCAATTTGCTTATTTTGACCTACCGTCCAATGTGACAAGTGGACGGTAGGTAGCCACTGTGAATTGACAGGTGGCAACATAGCCACTGTAGGTAGATAGGTGGCAATGTTTTGGTATGTAAACAAACAGCAATCAGCTGTTGATAATCGATACCTTTACAGAGATGCCAAGGGATTTCATTGAAGACGCTGAAAAGACAAGCTTAAACTAAACCCTACTGCTGAAATAAAAGCTTTGTTAAATATTATACTTACCTTATTTTTGCAGCAGTAAGTTTATGTGTAAAAATGTGTATGAAAACAAAATTAATTATGAAAGAATATGCAAAAAACTAATTATGCAAATCCCAGCAGGCAGCAATGAAAATAAAGCTTGGAACAAGGTTAGTAAATTAATATAAATTTTATTTTTAGGTAAAATTTGTCTATTAATTTGACTGAACCTTGTTCCAAGCTTTCAAATTGAGAAGTGTTTGATATCGACTGCTGGATGTGATAGGATTGTGAGTAAGTATGGGAAAGATCGCCAATGTGAATCAAAAGAAAACTAAATGGAATTATAAGAAAACTTATAATGTATTAATAAATCACACTAGCTAATTTAACACACATATTACAATTGATTCTTTGAATCATATTGCCTCAAAGCATTTATCTAAAGGATTATTAGAACACGATTTATGATTAATAATTGTTTTCTTATAAAACTTATGAAAAGTATTAGCACTCTGCCAGTTACCCCTTTCTAGGATATCATTAATGTTATGATTGTCAAACCAGCCTGACGAAGCAACTGCGGAGCGGACACTGCCCGCACTACTGCTAATGTTAGCATCTTTTAGAACTGATTTTACCCATCCTCCTATGATGGTTCGTGAAGCTGGCTTTACTGGACCACAAGTTGAAATAAACAGATTATTTAAGTTCCCTCTTCGGTTCCGAGACAAAGAAATCAAAGTTGTAATCCAATAAACAGGATCAATATTTTGATTGTAATCACACTTCAATAATTTCCAGCCTGATTGCCTGCGAGACGTGTTGTCTGTCTTGGAACCGAACTCAGGCCAAAAAATTACATACTCAGATTCAACTATACAACTAGATTCGTTAATATTCAATAACGTTAGATCATGGACACGACGCCCTGAGCAAAGTAATAACAAAATTGCACATCTTCTAGACACCTCAAACAAAGTGGACTGGGGCGGCTCATTATTTTCTAAATAGGTACACAAATTTCTAACATCCCATATACTATCTTTATGGGGCTTCGGCCTACTTAGAGCAATAGCTTTCAAAGCCTGGCGGACCACTAGGTGTGAGCTAAGAGGTGGGCCTGATTGTACAGGACAAAAGGTTGAAACTACCGATTTATGCAAGCAAATCGTACTATGAGATAATTTTTCTACTAAATGCAAATCTGTAAGAAATCTTGCCAAATCTTGCGGTTCCGGGTTATCCCTGGCAATATTATGAGCTGTACACCATCTACACCACCTTAACCAGGCCGGTTTATAAGACGCTAACGAGGACTTTCGCCAACCGCCTACAAGTAAATCTTTTTGCTTGTCATTCCATGAATCTAGCAAGGTGGCCCACCCCGTATCAGCCAGACTTCTAAAGCTATCCGCTTGACATCGACCGGTGGCCTTTGAGTCTGAACATCTACTAACTGAGTTTGCAGGTCTCGAATCTCGATTGGAGGGGCCAGGGATCGGTTCTTCACATCGCTGCGCCAAAACACCTTCTCCCAATTTGGTACAACTAGTAGGTACATACCCTCTGCATCGTTCAGGTGACTGAGAACTCTCGGGATCAGACATGGAGGAGGAAATATCCATGCTAGAGGATACGCCCATCTCCGACTGAATGCATCGACGAACGACGCCTCGGGATCCGTCTGGTCCAGAGTCGCATATAACGGGACCACGTGGGCTCTTCTCGATGCAAAAAGGTCTATCTGGGGAGTCCCCCATACCTGAAATATCTGGTCGGTTGCCGAGTGTAGTAGATGCCACTCTGATTGACAGCGAAGCCTTGAAAGCCGATCGGCCTCCGTGTTGTATCTGCCGGGAATGAACTGGATCGTCATTTGGATGTGATACTGGTCCAACGCGTCGAGTATCCGATAAGTCATCTCCATCATTTTGTGTGACCTCGTACCGCCCTCGTTTCGCAGGTATGACACTACCGTCCGATTGTCCGACATTATCATCAGGGATGAATGGGTGAGCACGTGCCTCTGCAAAGTTATTACCTTTAGCACCGCCATCATTTCTAGGAGATTGGAATGCTGGTGAGCCTCGCGCTGAGACCATTGGCCCGCTAACTGCTCGTTGTTCAGCAAGGCGCCCCAACCCTGGCCTGATGCATCCGTTGTCAAAAAGAATTGGGGCGCTGGAGGGTGGAGCGGAGACGTCGTACCCACGTGGTTGATCCACCATTCTAACTCTGTATACAACACTGTCGGGAGCTTTACCTTTGCTCGTGGGCTGGTTGCAGAATCTTGCAGTAGCTGGTTGCAAAACGTCAGCAACAGCCTGCTGTTTAGGCGACCTCTCGTGACAGCAAAGCTGGCAAAATTCACTAGACCCAGCAAGGACTGGACCTGCTTTAATGAAGCGTACTTGCGATCTAGCATCGTCTGGGATTTTTGAATCACATTCTGGATCTTTTCGCTCGGGAGAGATTTCAGATTGTTCCATGGATCCCATAGTATACCCAGGAACTCTATCGACCTCTGGGGTACCAAGGCAGACTTCTCGTAATTTACTGTCCAGCCTAAGCCTTCGAGAATCTGAAGGGAAAGGCTTACCTGGTTCTGGAGTAATGATCGGCTCTGGCACGCAAGAAGAAAGTCGTCCAAATACACGATGACTCTGATGCCGTGAGATCTGAGAACTTCCGCTACCCAATTGGTGACCAGAGCGAAGGTCCTCGGAGATGATGCAAGGCCGAATGGTAATGACGTCACCTGCCAGAGCTGGTTTTGAAATATTACCCTCAGGAATCTTCGGTGTGAAGCACAGACTGGGACATGAAAGTATGCATTGTGAAGATCCAGCTTTACTAGCCAATCGCGTGGCTGGAGAAAGTCCGGGACTTTGTACATGTTGATAAGATGAAACTTGGCCACAAATACGTACTTGTTTAGTAATCGTAGGTTGAAAACTGGCCGCACGGTTCCGTTTTTCTTCGGTACCAGGAACATGCTCGAAACGAAACTTGGGGTCAACGGAGCAGGCTCTAGTACACCCTGTTTTATCATAATTTCCATTTGAACAATCATTTCCTGACTTTCTTTTGTGGATAATTTTGACGAAAGTCTGGAAGGGTGCACTAAAGGCGGCTTTCTGGCAAAGGGTATCCGGTACCCAGACAGGATGTTGATTATATAATCGGGAGCCCCCAAGGATCTCCACTGGTCCAAATAATTTGCCAGTTGACCCGCTCGAAAACTGATATAGTCAATCGTAACGTCTGCGAAATCTCTTACCTTGTCTATTCCTGTAATACCTGTCGCTTTGCGGATTGGGTCGAGATGGCCCGGCTTTACGCTTCCTGTCTTGAGGAGCGGGAGCAGGCGCGGGGGCCGGAGCAGCCGACGAGGGTCCAGGATACACACGGAAACTAGAGTATTCCGTGCTCTTTTTGGACTGCTCTGACTGTGGGGCTCTTTGCGCAAGAGCTCGTTTGGCAGCACCTCCTTGCGCAGGAGTGCGTGGAGAGAAAAATACCTTATCAATCCCGCCATTCTTCGTTACACAGTCAGAAAACCGTTTATCATCAAACAGGTGCTCCTGTGTAGGTGGGATCTTTCGAAGAGATTCCTTCATGTAACGATCCCTGACAAAATGCAACACACCATCCCTTCGTTGTTGAATAATGTCTGCACGACGACCACAAACCATCTGCAACAGGTCTAAGTGAATGCGTGAATAATCACCTTCCGAAAAAACTTCGTTGATTTTTTCTGCAACCGCTTCCATTGTACATTCAGGTTGTGAACCCAACCAAGCTACAAAGGTCTCGAAACCTGCTTTTAACTTCTCATTTTGTATGATGAGAGCATGAGACACGGCTGCTAGAGTCTTCTCGGTAACGGCGAGGGCCCGGTTACGATCAAAAGTTTTTACCATGTCGTTACTCTCCAACTCAGTGAAGCCCGGAGAAGACACGTACGTATTCTGGGCATCTATGTAACGTACCTGTGACCAGTTGTTCGAATTAAAATGCTGCAATTTGTCCAAGATGTCAGCGTGCTCCTTCGAGGTTACAGCGCCCGTTGATTTGAGGGTAGTTTCAAGTTTGAAACTAATATCCTTTGTAGGCCGTGGTCCCGGTAACGCAGGGGCCTCTGGAGTCTCCAGCTCGTCAGGCGTACAAATCGATAATACGTCCGACTCACTGTCAAATTCTTGTGGTCGAGAACAAAAATTGTCACGTAAAGACCTTACCTCGTGAGCTAATTTGGACACTACATCCTCTAACCTGGACATCCGCTCGTGTTCAGGTAACGCCGACGTACCCGGATCATGCACTTTAGGATTCGAACTATCCATATTAAATTTGGAACTGTACTTTTTTAGAAAATTACTCGCAATTTTCTAATCAGAGGTGTTTCCTCCGCAAGAAACAAATCGCCAATGGTCTGAGCAATGGCGCGCAGCCTGCCAGCTGGATGTAAAAAACCGATAACAACCGGATTGTGCCCTACGTCATAGTGACGTCATCGGAACTGTGGTGTTGCCAGCATGAAACGAATGTCGCCATCTCCAATTTGAAAGCTTGGAACAAGGTTCAGTCAAATTAATACAAAATGGCGATGAATATGGCGAGATTGGCGAGCAAAAATCAATGCTGCCAACATGTAAGAAAAAGTTGACAACGGTGTAATGTAAACTATAGCGTTTTTATGCATGTCTCAAACAAACCAAGTTTAGCTTGGCGTTTTCGATCCGTCGAAATTTTATTCGTTTGTGTCGTTTTAAACAAAAATGCTATCAAAAGCGATGTATTGTAGTCTTGTTTAACTACTCTAATTATATATAATGTAATAGGATTTCAATTTAATCGGCGTATAAACTTAAAAACATCAACAAAGTCTCATAACCTCAAAATGAGTTCCATACAAGAAAGGCTTCAACTGAAGAGGATCCCGTTAGACACCTGGAATGTTAGAGAACAACTATGTCTGGCTTCAGCCGTGGTCAGGAGCGGAGACCAGAACTGGATGTCGGTGTCTAGAGCGTTGAAAACTGTGGGAGAACCTAATAGACCTGCAGATTGGTATTCTCAGAAAAGGTAACAACAATAACAATTGGATTTAGTCGCCATCAGATATATCGGAGCGGTCAAGGTGGTCACAATGTATTGTCAAAATGATATTTCATTTATTTATTTATATATGTTCAGATATTTTTGAGTACCTTAGGCGCTCCAATATATTTGATGGCGACTGTACAACATAAACAATCATAAATGAATATCTTATATTCAAGTATGAAAAATAAGAAGCTTTAAATTTTTTCAATATTTTGTGTACTTATTGTTTGTAAACAAACAAGCAAAGAGCTGGTTTTGAATATTTTAATACACAAACTTCACTATGCCGTTGTTCTATTATTGAATTACAGTTTATTACCATATAAGTGGTTTATCTTGTGACAAGTAGACTTTTTTTTTTTTTTATTAATGGCTTTCTCCCTTTGTCATATCATAGCAATGGGAATTCTGCCAATGACTACGTTTCACACTTGTTTTTAACCGACTTCAAAAAAGGAGGAGGTTCTCAATTCGACTTTTTTTTTTTTTTTTTATCATTATTTTTTTTTGTATGTATGTTACTCCATAATTCCGTGAATCGTGAACCGATTTTCAAAATTTTTTTTTTAATCAAACAGGTATAACCCCTAGATGGTTCCATTGTCACCAAGTCGGGGTCTGATGATGGGATCCTGGAGAAATCGAGGGAACTCTTCAACTATTATAGGCACACCTATAGTGATTTCACTATTTTTTACAGCAACTCGGCCACTTCCTCTTGGAATAGCGGATCCTAAGTGAAGTCGGTTCTTTTTTTGTTTTAAATTATTATTAGATACAATAAAATATAGGCAACGTTGTTCGGTAGAGCCCTTGCTGATTGTAAGGTGATAGCCTCCCTACAAACACGTGGGCGGCCGAGACCCCGGATAACCGTTCGTTCGACTAAAGGGTGGTTACGCGCGTTTTGAAACTAATTCTTCATTAGCTGCCACTTGTTTGTTAGGTCACCGCACAATAAGCTATCAATATTACACATTGAACTACGTTAATGAGCAAAAAACAAAGAACTACTCTAAAGACGCCGCCGCCATCTTGAGCTCAAACGATTATCCAAGTAGACTTATTAGCTACTTATGGTCTAAGAGCTGGCCACGTCAGATGTGACACAATAATGAGAGGTTTGTAATCAGTCCAGTTAGATTGCATAACCATCCTTATTGCTAGATCCGGGCATCTGGCAGCTTTTAATGGGTGGAGCTCAGAGTGACAGACCAACAAAGTTTTTAAGTTGAAAAAAAGTAATACCGAAATAACTAAAAACTGCTGAAGTTGTGTCATGTATAGAGAACAGGGCCTATATTTTAACATTAGAACAAAAAACATTGTGTATTATTGCGCAAACAAAAACAGTAGGCGAGTAACCAAAAATTACATTATACATCATTTGGCTATTATATATTTGGATATTATATAATCTAATTAATTATATAATTTTTCATAATATTGGATCAAAACCAGAACTCTAGAATTTATTTTCCTTAAGTTATTTGCTTTCTTTGACCTCCACCACTTTACAGCTGCCAGATGTCCGGATCTAGAAATAAGCATAGTATAGCAAACTAACTAGCGGGGTTTCGTTGCTCTCATTATTGTGTCATATCTGACGTGGCCAGCTCTCCGTCTATTAGTGTTAAAATCTGACAAACCAAAAAATGCAGTAAGATATAATGTAGAAGTAATAAGCTATACTCATCCCTTTTTTAGTAGTGAGGGTACTAGCATAAGAAAAAGACAGTATGATTCTCTCTGTCTGTGCTCAAAGTGAGTCCCTAGCCAAACTAAATATGCATGAGCAAAACTATTTATATAAAGGATACTTTATCTTCCCCAGCTGTGCGGCCCAATACGGAGTACTGCTGGAACATGTCGAGACCCCAAAGCGCAAGAAGCGGAGCTCCGAAGGTGCAGTGGAGACTCCACAGGAGAGCATCCTCAAGAAGCTCACGCAGGAGCGCATTGCTGAAATACAGGAGTCTGTGGCTGAGATGAACCGGCAATATGAACAACTGAAGGTTTGTATTAGTTATTTCAAAATTGAGAAAGTCTTCACATGGAAAAAATTGGTTATATCTCACAACATGAACGATATTCATTTATTTTACTATTGAAATAAGTTACGCAGCATTACAGTACCTCTACCAACGCACCGCAAACTACAAATTCTTAAAATCATAAAAAGAAAAAAATTAAGATAGAATCCATAATTGAGTGATTTCAAATCAAATCAAATCAAAATCGTTTATTTCGTGTAACTTTGACACATATTATACATCTTATGTTAGTAAACAAACAATAGTTATTAAAATTACAATAAGGGTTAGTACCTAATAATTAAATTAAATTAAATGTCATCATTCAAAAACACATTTTTGCTACCACTGTATAAAATGGGTAGGGGAGTGTAACCTCGCACAGTGTAGCATCATCGGACAATCAGGCTTATCCGCAATCATTTTCAGGATGATATTGATTTGACAGCTCTTTTCATACAATTGACAACCGCTTTGTATGCTAGGAATTGTCAAATAACTCCACGGAATGATGGATTCTGCTAGTTTGATTTAGGTGCGTGTGTCCATTGCGTTGCGTTGGCTTAAAGCTGGTGTATGACAAGGAATTCTATCAAATGGATTTATTTAAATTTTAATAATGTTAGAGTAAAAGGTTCGTGTTATACATACAGAAAGACAGACAAAACAATAGTACATTACAGCAGAGGCTGGGAAAATAGGGATTTCTGGCCAAGTAGGTATATACAGATAGGGATACGAGGCCGACAATCCGATTTCATGCAGAGGCATGTATAGTGCTTTTCTCAAAAAAATGCATGGAAATAGACCTAAAAGCTAATACTTAAAGCCTAAAAGTCACCGCGGGGGCGAGCGCGTGGCGGGCGCCGGCTACTTTGCAGGCCTAGGCCTAAAAAAAAAATCCTTTTAAAAAATTTATTAGTATGAAAATCCTTTTCGTATCAAGTGTCATTACGACGCCCGAAACGTGATACTTTCGAGACTTAGTGTAGGAGCAAATTAAACAAAAGTCGTCTCCTTCACGATTTTCGTAGACATCTCTTCTAAATAACTAAAACTGGTATGGATGTGTTCCTCGTAGTCTCCTGAATACGAACTGACCGGTTTTAGTTTATGGAGGGGGGGACGGGTCGGTAAAAAGGGGGGGAAAGATGGCGGCTGACTGTTATCGAAATTTGTTTACAACTCGAGTCCTATGAGACCGATCGGTTTGTATGAGACGTCATTTGAAAGACTATTAAATGTACTACAATTGTTTATAGATAACTGTAGTCATCACTTTAGTCCTTTACAAAATATTTGAAAAAATATGATTTTTTTACCGTGCATGTTTGCGTAAGTACTGATAAAACATGCTTATAACTCAATATATTATAACTTTACCGCAATCAATGTTATTATAAAATATACAGGAAATTTTATGAGCTTTCGAAAAATATAAGCCTTATTAGTAAGTAATAGCCGTATAGTAAATACTTGGAACAAATTACCCTCCCAAGTTGTGAATTCTAACAGTGTTAATCAGTTTAAAAATAGACTCGACAAACTATCTAAAACAGTGAATTAGTGCCTAGTGAACTATGATTTAGACGTATCAGCGCAAGCTGCCTGTCTAAAATGATATAATAATATAATAATAATAATAATATTATATAACCGAGTATTGATGAATTTTGTTCAGCATGGGTCACTGCGATTCCTCGTAGAATGGCAGCCGACCGACATCGTATTTTTATTATTTCTCGGAATCTATTTTACGGATCAAATCGTAATTGGTATCATTTGAAAGCATTTTAAATGTACTTTAATCCCTTCTTTGAAGTCTAAGATGCAAAATTAACAGTTTATTATTATTTTTAGAAAATGTAACATTTTTACCTAATAGACTGGAAGAAACAGGCTTGTTTGGAGAAAAGTCATCGATATTCCATCTAAATACCTAAAACTGGTATGGATGTATTCCTCATTGTTTTCAGGACATGAATTGATCAGTTTTATTTTATATAGGGGGGGACGAGTCGAAAAAAAGTAGGGGGGAAAGATGGTGTCCGCCCGCCATCGAAATGTCATTGAAATTCGTTCACATCTCGAGTCCTATGAGACCGATAGATTCGTGTGAGATGTCATTTTAAGTATTATTAAACGTACTATAATTGTTTTTAAATAATTGTAGTCATCACTTTATTCGTTTACAAAATATTTGAAAAAATATTACTTTTTACCGTGCATATTTGCGTTAGTACTGAAAAAACATGTTTATAACTCAATAAATTACAACTTTACTGCAATTAATGTTGTAATAAAATATACGTGAAATTTTATGAGCTTTCGAAAAATATAAGTTTTATTTATATATAATATTGTATAACCAAGTAATGATGAATTTTGTTCAGCATGGGTCACTGCGCATCATCATATGAATGGCGGCCGACCGTTGTCGTATTTTCATTATTGCTCGGAATCTATTTTACGGATCACATCGTGATAGGTATCATTTGAAAGCATTTTAAATTTACTATAATCGGTTTATTGAACTCTGAGATGTAAAATTATCCGTTTGTAGTTTTTTTTTAGAAAACGTAATATTTTTATCTAAAAGGCTGGAGGAAACAGATTTGTTTGGAGAAAAGTCGTTGACAGATCTTCCAAATACATAAAACTGATATGGTTTTGTTCCTCATTGTCTCCAGGATATGAATTGACCAGGTTTTTTTGTAGAGGGGG
This sequence comes from Pammene fasciana, assembly GCA_911728535.1. Lineage (NCBI taxonomy): Eukaryota > Metazoa > Arthropoda > Insecta > Lepidoptera > Tortricidae > Pammene > Pammene fasciana. Next base: position 6,665,710 of record OU452299.1, read on the forward strand.
GAGCGAGTCGAAAACAAGGAGGAGGGGGATAGATAGCGTCTGACCGTCATCGAAATGTCATCGAAATTTATGCACATCTCGAGTCCTATGGGACCGATCGGTTCGTGTGAGATGTCGTTTGAAAGGTTATTAAACGTTCTACAATTGCTTCTAAATAATTACAGTCATCACTTTAGTCGTTTACTTAATATTTGATCAAAATTGATTTTTTTTACCGTGCATGTTTGTATAAGTACTGATAAATCATGCTTATAACTCAATAAATTATGACTTGATCCTAGTTAATTTTATTATAAAACACATGGGAAAATTTATGACGTTTCTAAAAACGTAAGTTTTTTTATATTTAATGTTATATAACCAATTAATGATCAATCTTGTTGGCATGGGTCACTGCGCGTCGTCATATGAACGGCGGCTGACCGCCGTAGTATTTTCATTGAACTTTGATTTAATAGTCAATAGTCAATTCATATCCTGGAAAGAATGAGGAACACACCCATATCAGTTTAGATATTTGGAAGAGTTGTCGACGACTTTTCTCCAAACAAGCTCGTTTCCACCAATGTATTAGGTAAAAATGTTGCGTTTTCTAAAAATAAAATATAAACGGATGATTTTACATCTCAGACTATAAAGAACCGATTATAGTACATTTGAAATGCTTTCAAATGATATCTATCACGATGTGATCCGTAAAATAGATTACGAGCAATAGTGAAAATACGACAACGATCGGCCGCCATTCATATGATGATGCGCAGTGACCCATGCTGAACAAAATTCATCATTACTTGGTTATACAATATTATATATAAATAAAACTTATATTTTTCGAAAGCTCATAAAATTTCACGTATATTTTATTACAACATTAATTGCAGTAAAGTTGTAATTTATTGAGTTATAAACATGTTTTTTCAGTACTAACGCAAATATGCACGGTAAAAAGTAATATTTTTTCAAATATTTTGTAAACGACTAAAGTGATGACTACAATTATTTAAAAACAATTATAGTACGTTTAATGATATTTAAAATGACGTCTCACACGAATATATCGGTCCCATAGAACTCGAGATGTGAACGAATTTCAATGACATTTCGATGGCGGGCGGACACCATCTTTCCCCCCTACTTTTTTTCGACTCGTCCCCCCCTTTATAAAATAAAACTGATCAATTCACGTCTTGAAAACAATGAAGAATACATCCATACCAGTTTTAGGTATTTAGATGGAATATCGATGACTTTTCTCCAAACAAGCCTGTTTCTTCCAGTCTATTAGGTAAAAATGTTACATTTTCTAAAAATAATAATAAACTGTTAATTTTGCATCTTAGACTTCAAAGAAGGGATTAAAGTACATTTAAAATGCTTTCAAATGATACCAATTACAATTTGATCCGTAAAATAGATTCCGAGAAATAATAAAAATACGATGTCGGTCGGCTGCCATTCTACGAGGAATTGCAGTGACCCATGCTGAACAAAATTCATCAATACTCGGTTATATAATATTACTTACTAATAAGGCTTATATTTTTCGAAAGCTCATAAAATTTCCTGTATATTTTATAATAACATTGATTGCGGTAAAGTTATAATATATTGAGTTATAAGCATGTTTTATCAGTACTTACGCAAACATGCACGGTAAAAAAATCATATTTTTTCAAATATTTTGTAAAGGACTAAAGTGATAACTACAGTTATCTATAAACAATTGTAGTACATTTAATAGTCTTTCAAATGACATCTCATACAAACCGATCGGTCTCATAGGACTCGAGATGTAAACAAATATCGATAACAGTCAGCCGCCATCTTTCCCCCCCTTTTTACCGACCCGTCCCCCCCTCCATAAACTAAAACCGGTCAGTTCGTATTCAGGAGACTACGGGGAACACATCCATACCAGTTTTAGGTATTTAGAAGAGATGTCGACGACGTATCTCCAAACAGGCCAATTTCCCCCGTACTAACTATTTTCACGAACATAACGACAACATTTCAGCGCATGTTTGAGTAAAATTATAAATTACCCATGTTAATTTTAATTTATATATTTAACTCAATTATACCAGAATGAAATAAACGAAGTCCGCAACCCGGTGACCTCGGAAGACCGAATACGAGAGCTATGGACCGCCATCGAGACAGCCAAGCGGGCGCGCGAGAGGGAGACAGCCAAACGCGCCGCCTGGCTGAAAGAGAGGGAGGAGCGACGGGCGAGAGTGGAGAGAACATGGCGGCCGCCGGCGCAACCCAATCAGAGCGCTCCTTGTAAGTAATAATAATATCAAGACAGAACGGGATGGTCTTATAGTTATGGAACTTTCAGTAGGTATGGCAGAGAAGGCGCTATTTTTAGCCGGCATTTATAGCCGGAATTTTTTTTGGTCTCATGAAAGCTATTATTCCTAAATAGAAATAGGATCGAATATATATAAAAAATAAGTTTATCAAAACTTCTTCTCGCACGCTGTATGGCTTTTTCCAAAATCTGTAAACGCCAAACTTCATTAATTTGAAATCAATGGATGGTCTTCTAAGATCACTTTCACGTAGCATCACGGGTTCTGGTAGTTGCCCTCCCTGACCCAAAAACAATTTCCACCCTGTACATGTCACCATCATCATCATCATCTCAGCCATAAGACGTCCACTGCTGAACATAGGCCTCCCCTTTGGACCTCCATAAGTATCGGTCGGAAGCGACTTGCATCCAGCGTCTTCCGGCGACCTTTATAAGGTCGTCTGAGCATGTATAAACGATTCATTATGTTTTTTTTTTGTTTTTTAAGTTTCAAATGATTTATTTAACGTAAAATAGTGTTACAATTTTAATTAATCATTAGCCAATAACAAGAACGTGGCATTAGTGCAGGGCAGAGGTAGACGGGCAGGGTAGGGCAGCACCGTCGATGAAACTGAAGAAATGTTGGGTGGATTTGAATCTGTGCCGTGTCCCACGGATACACATGCTGGTGGCTCGGATTATCGAAATTATAATTTTGGATCTTAGCCAGCCCAATAAAATACTAAGGGGTCTCTGCCACCGGTCAGCGATGGCTTCACCGAGATGTTTGATAAAGTTGGACATTTGCGGAGCGAAGACTCCATCGACGGATGTAACGAGGGGAGTGAAGCTTGCGTGACTCTTTTCACAGGCGTTCCAGTATTTTCTTTTTTTCTCTTCTTCGGCGGATTTTAGGACAGATGCTACCGGGCGTGAGATGTAAGAGGGAGCGTCGGTGTCTACGACACGGATATCAAATAACGCCTCCCTCTGTGCATCCCAGACGCCGCGGCAGCAGAGGTCCCCGCGGAGTCCACTGTCGCCTTCGGTGATGGTGGGTTCTTTGACTACATTCCCTCCATTCATACATTCATTATGTATTTATTCCAATTACGCAAAAAAACGTGGTTAATAATGATATACAATTGTATAAGGGTGGGTTGCACCACGCACAATTGACGGACTCATCAACGTTAAATATGGCGACGGAGCTGTCGTCCCATAGAAAACTGTCAAACTTTCATACAAGATTTTTTAATGATGATGTTGATGTTAACAGACAATTTGGTGCAACCGGCCCTAAGTATATAATTATTGCAGCAACCCCACCGCCACCCTCGTCGCCATTGTTAACGTCGCTGCTCAAATCTTCGCCGGTGGTCACCACCCCGCAGCACATACCACACCCCGCCACTGTCGTTGGTAAGTACCTTCCCATATTGGCCACTGTAGCCTAGTTGACGAACTCAGGGCCATCAGCATCCTCGTCCTGGGTTCGAATCCAAATAAGGACATTTATTGTGTTCATATATCACTATTAGTACTAGTGTATAGTTGAATTATCGAGAGCGTGGAATTGCATATGTAGTGGTTGTACCGTGTTGTGCCTCTTTGTGTGCTGATTCAAATATAGAATGCCTGTAAACAAACAATACTACTACATATGCAATTCCACGCTCTCGATAATTCATCTATACTGAACTGAGAACTCGAAATATATCTACAATTAAAACTCTATGAAATCATCAGGTGACAACCAAAAGTCACTAATTACAAAAAAAATAGACGAAAATCAACCTTAGGGATCATCCATTAATTACATCACACACAAAATGTGACATATCGTGACAGGGGGGAGGGAGGAGTTCCATGTCTGTGCCCTCACAATCCTCACGTACAATTTTTTACAAAATCTAAGTAAAAAAAAATCATTTGTTAGCAAACATTGTACTAAACTAATTTTCTACATACTCGGTTTCGTTTGAATACTTTCGTTCCCTATAAATTTGATACTATTTTTCTGGCAATCCTCATAAAAAGTTAGTTTCAAAGTGATGTTGTAATTTTTACCTTACTAAACTAAAAATCTAAATGTGACGTCACACTAAGGGGCGAGGGTGCAGTTAATTGTGACGAAGTGTGACATGGGGGGAGGGAGGGGTCAAAAAATCATTAAACTGGTGTGACTAGTGAGGTGTGGTTAGTGAGGTACGATTTCCACCAACGATACAGTCTCATATAGTAAATTTATCCTTTCTTGCCTTATCATGAAATCAAACATTTTTCAACGACATTATCACACTTTGTGACAGTTTGTCTGGAATGATAACTTAAATAGTTGTTGTATACTTAAAAAACTCACAATGTATTCAATTCAACCAAGAAATTATTGAAAAATATCTATATTTTGACATGAAAGGATGAATTTATTTATTTATTTATTTAAACTTTATTGCACAGTAAAAAATAAGTACAAATGGCGGACTTAATGCCTCAAGGCATTCTCTACCAGTCAACCATAGGACCAAACAGATATTCGCTAAAGTGAGAGAAAACTTGCTGATTTATCCTAGTTATGAATTCACTATAATCACTAGCAGATGTCAGTTGAGGTTCGATTTCGTTCCAATATAAAACATAAATGAACGAATATCAACTATGCTTAACTTTTTCAGAAACGATATCACCATCAGCCGGAGCCCCGACTCTCTCCATGCTGCTGGAGAAGCCCGGCTCCACCAGCCCCCACGACAACAAGCACGCCGCCATAGAGCACATCAAGAGCCAGTTGGTGCAGCTTGAACAGCAGCTTAAAGGTAACTAGTGTAGAAACAATATCACCATCAGCCGAAGCCCCGACTCTCTCCATGCTGCTGGAGAAGCCCGGCTCCACCAGCCCCCACGACAACAAGCTGCCATAGAACACATCAAGAGTCAGCTGGTGCAGCTTGAACAGCAGCTTAAAAGTAACTAGTTTCGAAACGATATCACCTTCAGCTGGAGCCCCGACTCTCTCCATGCTGCTGGAGAAACCCACCACCAGCCCCCACGACAACAAGCACGCCGCCATAGAGCACATCAAGAGCCAGCTGGTACAGCTTGAACAGCAGCTTAAAGGTAACTAGTGTAGAAACGATATCACCATCAGCCGGAGCCCCGACTCTCTCCATGCTGCTGGAGAAGCCCGGCTCCACCAGCCCCCACGACAACAAGCTGCCATAGAGCACATCAAGAGTCAGCTGGTGCAGCTTGAACAGCAGCTTAAAGGTAACTAGTGTCTACGCCAATTCTTGGGAATATTTTGCCAAGCAAACCCTAGGGTGTCTGCTGAGATAAAGACTAGGTAGACTATTTCAGAAATACAGTGGGGGAGGGTCAAAATTTTGTCTTAGGCAAGCCGGTGCTGAATTTGGCTTAACATGTCTTCATGAGCTGTAGAAGAACTGCTCAGGCGCCTGAAACTTAGGTAAGCCGACGGGAATCGTGTGACAGTAAGCCACACTGGATTTATAATGCGGCTTCCAGCCAGTGGCGTAACTACGCTAAGTGAGGCCCGTGGCAATTCATCACATGGGGCCCCTTTTAAAGAAAATGTTAAGATCCTCCTTTAGTCGTAGATTCTCAGAATGGGGGGCCCTCGAGCCAGGGGCCCGTGGCATTTTGCCAGCTCTGCCACCCTATAGTTACGCCACTGCTTCCAGCCCTATCAAATTTTAAACAATCTATTCACATCCGGAAAAAAGCACAGAGCTACATTTTTGTGTTCAAATTTGTAGTCTATCATATTTTTTTATCAAAACGGTTGAAGTTTTCAATATTCATTCAAGAATTTAAATTTAAGAATGTATAATAATAACTTAATAAACTTTTCCATAGAAAACTTGAAAGACTGCAATCAGAACACAGAAGTAGGGGAAGGGGGGTCAACATCTACTGGATGACTTGATTCATAGATAAATCTGTTTTTTTTTCAGCGAACACGACAGTGGCCTCCCCCGTCCAGTTGCCTGTGCCAGCAGTAGATATAGACGACATCGAAATAAAGGCTGAGGATGTATACGCTTTTAAAGATATCGAACTACACATACCACCCGTCGCCACCATGCACAAGGGGCCAGTCAGGTATGCACACACACACACACACGCGCTCGTACGCACGCACGCACGCACGCACAAACAGACAGACAAATAAAGGCAGGATGTGTACGCGTTCAGAGATATCACCGCTGGACACGACATTTCAACTTTCTACTCAATCTGCAAGAAATTAGAAGAAATAAGATTTTGGTTGTCTGGAAGAAGAGATCGCATTTTAGCGATAAGACCGCTAATTGTTTTTGTGTAATAAAACAACTTTGAACGGATTATGTCGCGTATACTGAATTCAAATTACATCCCGACGTTTCGAACACTTTACAGCATTCATGGTCACGGGTTGACCACGAACGCTGGTTGATATAATCCGTTCAAAGTTGTTTTATTTCATGATTAACTATCGCGGCAACCGTAGACAATATTTTTTATTTTGTGTGTTCTTTATTTTGTGGTGTGCAATAAAGACTATTTATGTTATGTTATGTTAATGTAGTTGCTAGTGGAGTGAAAAAAACAAGCAGTTCAAATTGAAACCATCATTCAAAATATGTATAAAAAGTAATTAAACTCTTGTTAATGATGGCAGAGCATGAATGGTACAGAATCGGAAAAATATACTCCATAACGTCCTGGCGACTCTTAAGATAAGAGTGAAACATGTCTGCAGTATGGCCTTATGTTTCAGAGCTGTTGAGAAGCCGTTTAAGAAGGACGAGGAAACTCCAACGGCAACTGAGGAACTTAAGGTTGAGGCAGAACCGGCCCCTGTTGAGGTAAGACTATACACTATTTAATCTCAATGAGTCCATAGTGGCATAGGCGGTAGTGTTCCAAAGGACTCGAGCCTTTTAGCTCTTTTTTTTTAAGGCTGGCCTCGATTTTGTCGCCTCGAGGGCTAAAAGCCTAAAAAGCTCTTTAGCCCACAAGCCTAATCAAATTTAGGAGCCTAGACTCTGGGAGCTCGTAGCCTTATTAAAAGTTATGTATCTCATGGCGACTGTACCACTGAACCAAATTAGAAATTTAAGATGCTCATTCGAACCAAAATTCAATCCTCTTTAATATTGAACTTAATGACATTTTCCGGCCACGTACCGTTTTTGAGCTACAAGCAAAAAACTGACAAAGAGCAAAAATTTCGTTAAAAATTATAAAAACTCCGCTAGTTTCGTAAATAATAGCTCTGTAAGTTCAAAAAAGGGCGCCCTCATCTAACTTTTGAACCGTGAGTCCAAAAAAAATTAATAAATCATGTAATCAAAGTGACGCTTAATTAGTACTTTCAATGAAAACTACAGCTAATAATCAAATCGGTTGAGCCGTTTTTGAGTTATCACTCGAAAAACGCATAATGAGAGGACGTTAGTGTCGCGTAGTAAAATGACTTAAGCGCCACGAAATATCCCTTAATGAATGACCTTTTGAAAAAAATGTCTTGTAACAGGCGCGGCAACTATCGAACCCTATACTGAGCATGGCCCGACATGCTCTTGGCCGATTTAATAGATCTTATTAGCCTGGTCTAAAAGTTACAATTCAGCTTAGGTTTAAAAAAAGGCTACAACCTTTAAAAAGGCTTTAAGCCCTTAAAAAGGCTAAAACCTTTAAAAGAGCCTATAGCCTTTTTTAAGACTAAGGCCTTATTAAAACCTCTAGCTCTTCGAAACCCATTCCATTAAGCCAGCTCTAAAAAAAGCTCCGGAGCTCTAAAATTTGGGCTAAAAAGGCTCGAGTCCTATGGAACACTAGGTATAGGTGCCGTGGGGTGCCCGGCCTTAGAATTGTCCACCACTATATCGTCCCGTGGTTGCAGTAGGAGTCTGCTGAGGGAATATACCGGGAGACGGGCAGCAGCATCTTCTGAAATCTTACAAACTATAAACAAAAAAACTGCGCGCGCCAACCCGCCTGCCAAGCGTGGCGCGTATGGCAAACACCCCCTAAAGGGGAGGCCTATGTTCAGCAGTGGACGTCTTATGGCTGAGATGATGATGATGATGATGAGTCTATAGTATTTTATACAATAGCTTTTCAGTGTAGGCCACGAAGCTTGCTGTTAAAATCTGGTGAAATATTATGGTTTTCTCTGTTTGAAACTTTTTTTGTGTTAGGTGCAGCCGATAGAAGAAAAGGTTCCCGAGGAGATTCCTGTGGAAGAAATAACTGTAAGCACATTATAATTTCAAACTTCTGAAAAACACACACAAAACAGATTTCCATTACAAATGACATCATTTTAAACATAATTATAAACAAAAAAAGAACCGACTTCACTTAGGATCCGCTATTCTAAGAGGAAGTGGCAGAGTTGCTGTAAACAATAGTGAAATCACTATCATCATCATCTAAGGCTCAACAGCCCGGGGTGGGCCTTGGCCTGGTCGAGCAACTTTTTCCATTCTGGTCGGTTCATTTTCTCCAACATCTAACTCCTAGGGTTTTGAGGTCTTTCTGAAATTTTTCCTGGTGTTCCCTGTGTAGTTCCCTCGATTACTCCAGGATCCCATCATCAGATCCCGACTTGGTGACAATGGGACCATCTAGGGGTTATACTCGTTCGAGTAAAAAAAAATATTTTGAAAATCGGTTCACGATTCACGGAGATATCGAGTAACATACATACAAAAAAAATGAAAAAAATATTCAGTCGAAGAACCTCCTCCTTTTTTGAAGTCGGTTAAAAAATAGAACTGACTTCACTTAGGATCCGCTATTCCAATAGGAAGTGGCTGAGTAGCTGTAAAAAATTGGTGGGCCATAATATAGGTGGGAAATCACTATAGGTGGGCCAAAATAGTTTAAGAGTTCCCTCGATTTCTCCAGGATCCCATCATCAGATCCTGACCTGGTTACAATGAGACCAACTGTGAAGTACCTATACTCTTTCAAACAAAAAAAAACAATTTTCCAAATCGGTCCAGCCGTCTTCGAATAATCAGTGAACATGCATTAAAAAAAAACAAAGATCCCGACGAATTGAGAACCTCCTCCTTCGAAATCATAAAATCGGTTGAAAAATACTCAAATTTCTATAGGTGTCCCTATAATGTATGTTCACTGATTACTCCGAGACCTGTTGTCATGAAAGGAACTACCTCCAAGGTGGTCCCATATTAATCTGAGGGATTACCGCGAAGTTCGAAAATCGACAAAACGATGGTCCCGTCTCTATCGCTCTTGCATATACAAAAGAGAGTGATGCCAATAGACGATTCGATGAACGAAGTGGTTCGCGGTTATAGGCCTGGTGGTGTTCAGATGGTGGGATCCATGAGGAATTGAGGGAAATCCCCCATTTTTAAAGACGCGTATGGTAATCTGGGTGTTTTCTTAAGCAACTCGAGCATTTCCTCTCGAAAATCAATTTGATGAAGTGGACTTCATTATGATGATTGTATTGATGATAATGATGCTGATTTTTATCAACCGACTTCAAAATTTCGAAGGAGGAGGCTATCAATTCGTCGGGATCTTAGTTTGATTATTCGCAGACGGCTGAGCCGATTTGGAAAATTCTTTTTTTGTTCGAAAGAGTATATATACTTCACAGTTGGTCCCATTGTCACCAGGTCCAGATCTGATGATGGGATCCTGGAGAAATCGAGGGAACCCTTCAACTATTATAGGCACACCTATGGTGATTTCACTAATTTTTACAGCAACTCTGGCACTTCCTCTTGGAATAGCGGATCCTAAGTGAAGTCGGTTCTTTTTTTGTTAAAATTATTAAATATAGGATGTTCAGCGATTACTCCAAGACCCGTGATCCGATTTGAATGTTTTTTTTTTTTACTGAATTCCTTGGTATTATCTTACTATTAGGTAACGGAGGAGCCCGTACCGGAAGTGACGTCAGAAGAGCCGGAACCGCAGCCGGAAGAGGTCAAGATCGCGTTCCCGGAGGTCAAGTTCCCGACCCCGGAGATCAAGGTCATACAGCCGGAGGTCCAGAAGGTATGGTACCAAGCAAACAGACTATTTTCAAATAAAAATACAGCTAAAAAAAAACTGCGTCACTCCGGGTGGTAAGTGAGATTTACCGCCCGCGCGCGCAGCGGCCAATCTCACTTCACACCCAGGAGAAAACGTAAAAGTGTGTGTGCAATAAAGGCCTTAGATCGCTTGTTTATGTCCCTCGCCTGCGGTTCGGGCTAAAATCCTCGTGATCTGAGCCATTCTTTATTTTACCGCCCTGGGCGCGTAATGTACTATTATTGCACACTTCGATAAAAAATAACGGTACAGTCCACAGATTAAGAGTTTTCAGACGACCTTAATTCGGTTGTGCGTAAAAAGTATACATCCGTATATAATTTTATCCTCCTTTCTTGAAGTCTGTTAAAAATAAAGTTACAGTAAGAATCAGTGAGCTCCTGTTTAAAAGAAAACTGTCTTACTAAACAATGCAAGCCAATTTTTTACAACATTAGGTACATAATAGATTTTATCTTCACCCATATCATAAACCCTCCATGATGCGTTCAAAAACCGCAAGTTATTACCACCATAAAAATAGACTGTTTTGTTAGAAGTTAGAACAAAAGTCTTATCTGTAACGATGTTATTATTATCAAATAATAAGCAAAAATTCGATATCATTATGAAAATCTGGCCTGCTCCCCGACAGCCGGCACGCGCCCATCCAACCGCCGGCACGCGCCCCCCCGACCGACACAATCGAGTTGGCCATGACGATGGCGGTGCAATCCGTGCATTGGCAGTCATTCATTCATCATTTAGGGTTTATAATATGTGTGTAGATAAAGCAGTGTATGCAACTGTACGTAATTAGGCCTTAAAACACTCGTGTGATCTTATTATGAAACTCACTTCGTTCGTTTCATAAAATCACACTCGTGTATGACCCCTATTACGTAACAGTTACATAAACTACTAGTTCATAACATATCTAATGGAATAAAACCGTCATGAAGTAAAAGTACTGTCCGTTTCACAGCCAAAGGAGGAAGTGAAAGAGCCGGAACTACCGCCGCCGGAAGTGGAACCGGAAATAGTAGAGGTACCGGAAGTGGTTGAAGAGGTGGCTACAGAAGTTATCGAAGAAACGATGTGAGTATTAAATACATAGGATTGAAAAAAATCACAAGTAACTACCGAAAAGATTTTTATCTACACCCATACCTACAGACATATTATGTCTATTTTATGGTCAGGATCGATGAGCAAACGCCCTATATTTAGATATAAGTATCTGTGGCTGCATCTTAATGTTTACATTTTAGTATCGGTAACCGATACCTTAATTACGTTCAAATTTCGAACGTCTTCTTAGTAGTTAGAACAAATGTGTTATCTGTAACGATGTTATTATTATCAAATAATAAGCAAAAATTCGATATCATTATGAAAATCCGGGTGCGGGCATGCGCCGCCCGACCGCCGACACAATCGAGTTGGTCATGGCGATGGCGTGCAATCCGTGCAATGGCAGTCATTCAATCATCATTTCGGGTTAATAATATGTGTGTAGATAAAGCAGTGTATGCAACTGTACGTAATTAGGCCTTAACCACACTCGTGTTTTAAGGACCCCTATTACGTAACAGTTACATAAACTACTATTTTGGCACAGTCGCCTTCAGATACATCGGAGCCTCTAAGGTAGTCACATATATTTGAACAACGCCGATACAGGGTGGATTTTCTTTTTGGGTCAGTGAGGGCAGCTACCAGATCCCGCACTGCTACGCGAAAATGGTCTTAGAAGATTTTCCCTCGATTTCAAATTAATGAAGATTCGCGATTTACAGATTTTGGAAAAAGCATACAGGGTGCGAGAATATCTCTCGGCAGTTTTGGGGTCCCAGTATCTTTTTTTTTCATGCCCCACAATATACTGCTATAACGTTTGATCACGGTTTTCAGCTCTAAACGATTATTTCTGCCATCTCTCAAAAGGCAGATGGTGTGCAAGCGTGGCAGCGCTATACACATGCAGGGCGATATCTCGCTCGCGCATAGGCGTCGCATGCGGAAACCGCAGCTGTGTGAAGGCCGCCTATGACGATTTTTATTTGATTGTGACATTCGCAATAACTTAATTTATTTTTCTAGCGTGCCCCCCGAACCGTCACCCCCGGAACCGGAAGAAGCCCCACCCCTCCCTCCCCAGCCACCCCTCCCACCCCTTCCCCCAGAAGAACCGGAACCGGATGTCGTGGCCGAGGTCACTGACCTTGACAGCATACCGATGCCCAGTGACCCACCGCCTGAGGAGAGTATCATAGGTATGTGCGATTGTACACCTTATACTAGTGATTTAAGGTTTGTTTTAGCTGTTCCAACTAATCCCCGTATTCATAAACGTCTACTAAAGTTAAGAGATCGCTGATAATCGATTGTCCCTTTCCCTCATATAGGTTGGACGGAAAGGGACAGACGATTATCAGAGTCCTCTTAACTTTAGTAGACGTTTATGAATAAGGGGGTTAAGGTTTATTTTGGCTGTTCCAAGAAAGATTCCACTCCTCGGCGCTGAAGGCGAATATCATAGTTGAACTCTCGGCAAGTGAAATTCATCATCATCATCATCATCATCATCATCTCAGCCATAAGACGTCCACTGCTGAACATAGGCCTCCCCTTTAAGGGGGGGGGTTTGCCATACGCGCCACGCTTCAAGCAAGTGAAATTCGGCAATAAAATTTTCAGCGAAAAGGCAGGATACCAGGCAGTTTAAATAATATCATATCAACATCAACAAACAAAAGTAACTAAAATGAACGCATTTTATTATATGCATTTTTAAAAATATGAAAAAATCGAGGATCTCTATACTATACCTTCTTTACAGAACTGGCTCCACAACAACCCCCCCAACCCCCACTACCCCCGGAACCACAACCGGAGGAGACCATAGAGAATATAGCGGAGGAGCTCAAGGGGCAGGTCAAGGAGGAGGCCCAGAAAGAGGAGGAGGATAAGGAGGACGATGCTGAGGTAAGTTGTTATACTAGTACGGGCGGGGACCGTAAGATTTGCTACGTTACGTGATACAAAGATAAGCCCCATGGCACATATTCATGAAAGTGATGTTGAACTCTGAAACAATAGCAACAAAATTGAATTGGCCGAAAGCACAAAAATGTACCACTTCCGGTTTAAAAAAATGGATGGTAAATACATTTTCACCTCAGAAGTTCGAACAAGCCTACTTTCCTCACTCTCTTGAGTGACGAAAGCGCGACTTTCATCACTCCAGGGAGTGAAATTTTGTTTCTAAAAGCTTTTCGTCATAATGATGATGCCTTTCATTCAGGAATGTAAATAAATGTGTTTTTTTAACTTAAATATCTGTGGTGAAAAGTTGTATGTGTCACACGAGAGGAAAGGTTTTACATCTCGTGTTCTTGAGATCCCTCGCTACGCTCAAGATTCAAACTTAGAATCACTCGCTTCGCTCGTGATTCAATTCTAGACTCTTTCGCTTACTCGGGACTCAAAATCAACACTCGCAAGAAAAACCAACTTTCCTCTCTTGTTGCACAAATAACTATTACCTACGGGCATTTTATATTAAGATGATACTCGTACTTGTGGCAACAAATAGTCATTCGTTTTTAGGTACAGAAAAACCCAGTCTGCCAGTTCCTGCATGGCCGGAAGTGCCCGGCAGACTGGTTCAAAAGTGACGTAGATTTGGAGTCAATTCGTACTTCGCCAACTCAATTTTTTTTCTATTTTTTTCGGAACTGAGCATCACTTTTATGAACAAGTGCCATGGGGCTTCTCTTTGTATCACGTAACTTAGCAGATCTTACGGTCCCCGCCCGTACTATAACTGAGCATTTTTGGTTTTGATGTAATGGCAATTGACGGTAAAATTATATTGACTGATTTGCTATCAGGATTTTGTTTGTGAAATATTTTTCATTTATTGGAATCCATCTAAATTTGCAAAATATTTGGCAAAGGCCGAAGTGGCCAATGCAGCTTTGCCTGACCAACAGGACTCCATCCCGCTCAAGGACATGATCAAGGACGAGCAGGCACCGGAGGCTGAGGGGCCGAAGGAGGTCGACGGGGAACAGCTGGAGCCCCATGCGGATACTGATGACGACACGCCTATGGAGGTCAGGATGGTTAGTATTGATAGTTTTATTTTTCTGAAGGGCCGAAAAAGGCCGATGGGTACCAACTGGATTTTCGAGCAATTTTTGAAGATGATGGTGGTCAGAATGGTTAGTATAGTGAATGAACTGTATTTTATTAAGAGGCTGAAGAAGGCCGACAGAGACCAACTCGAGCCCCATGCGGATACTGAAGACGACACGCCTATGGAGGTCAGGATGGTTAGTATTGTGGATAACGTGTTTTTTTTAGTTAGGGGCCGAAAGAGGCCGATGGGGACCAACTGGATTTTCGAGCAATTTTTGAAGATGATGGGGGTCAGAATGGTTAGTATAGTGAATGAAGTGTATATTAGTTAGGGGCCGAAAGAGGCCGATGGGGACCAACTGGATTTTCGAGCAATTTTTGAAGATGATGGGGGTCAGAATGGTTAGTATAGTGAATAAAGTGTATTTTAGTGAGGGGCCGAAAGGGGCCAACGGAGACCAACCATACGCGATGGAGGTCAGAATGTGACATGGTAATTTTATGTAATAAAAACTTCAAATTTCGTTCAATTAATTTAGCTTTTCTCTTTGAAACAAAGTACTTATTTATTACTTATACAAAAAGGTTAAAAATTGTAAATGAGGTTATTTTCTTCTAATACGTTCATAGTTTGTAATCACAAAAACTATAAATTTTAACTATTGTTCTTTTTTTTAAACAGTTGAGCCGTGAAGAAGAGAAGGACGGTAAAAAGAAACGAGATTATTCGCGAAAGAAGAAATCTGATTCTCGCAGTAAGTATTTACAACTATGTGTATACATTTTCGAACGAGCGGGAGCGTAAGCGAAGCGAGTTCTTACAAACAATTTCTGGCTGCTGGGACGTCTCGGCATTTCGATAGCTTTTTAATATTGAGAGTTTGTTCGACGATAACTTGAGTGACGTGTTCTTGATCTTTATGAAATTTGTTGAGGTTGTAGCAGAGATAGATATAATTTGAGATTTTATTTATGAGCTGGATCGATTAAGTGATTGTGGACTTCGAAGGCGAAAAAAATCTTGACATGGGTCTTGTTATACTCGTTTGCAAGGGAACCGCGAGTTGTCAGTTCTAGGCGGATTACTTAGTAATTAAATTAGGCTTGTAAGGCGTTTATGCATAGTCAGATAAGGTACATTAACACCCTATTTATTATTATTAACACTAAAATTGACGTGTCTGTTTGTCTGTCAGCATGCTCCGGCTCTGAGAGCGCGGCGGAGGCGAGCGCGCCCGACTCACCGCACGCCAACGACGCCGAGCGGCAACACAGGCTTTGGAAGCGGTCGGTTATGCTCGTGTATAGCAGGTGAGACATAATTATTGTTTGTCAACTCTCTCCCTCCTTAAAGGTCCCATACGCAAACAAGCCGAAAGCCGCGACCATCCGATGACGATAAGTGTGTTTTTCATTTCATTTCTAAGTGTACGTCACAGTATGCGCTTTCATATAAATAATATATCAAATCAAAATCGTTTATTTCGTGTAACTTTGACACATATTATATATCTTATGTTAGTAAACAAACAATAGTTATTAAAATTACAATAAGGGTTAGTACCTAATAATTAAATTAAATTAAATGTCATCATTAAAACACATTCATCATCACAATCATCGCTACCACTGTATAAAATGGGTAGGGGAGTGTAACCTCGCACAGTGTAGCATCATCGGACAATCAGGCTTATCCGCAATCATTTTCAGGATGATATTGGGACTGTCCCGCACCCGGCGCATAAGGGAAGCGGCGCGCCTGCGCAGGGTCGCCTGGAAACAGTCAACGCGCGCCTCCGCAAATATCCCTGATGCGCTACAAAAGCGAGGCAGTCCCACTATCACCCGGAATGCATTATTATATTGAACCCGGAGAGCCCCATAGGCCCGCTGCGAATACTGAACCCACAGGCTGCAATATAATAATTATAAACATAAAAAAGAACTTCACCTATTATCCGCTATTCCAAGAGGAAACGCCCGAGTTGCTGTTAAAAATAGTGAAATCACTATAGGTGTGCCTATAATAGTTGAAGATTTCCCTCGATTTCTCCGGGATCCCATCATCAGATCCGGACCTGGTGAGAATGGGACCGAATGTGAAGTATACTCTTTCAAACAAAAAAAATCCAAATCGGTCCAGCGCTGTCTTCGAATAATCGGTGAACATACATAAAAAAAAAACAAAGATCCCGACGAATTGATAACCTCCTCCTTCAAAATCTTGAAGTCAATTAATAATTCTCCTTATTATATAATGTACTTTTTTTTAGATTATGTGCCCACAAGTACGCATCACTCTTCCTTCGGCCAATCTCTGATGATGAGGCTCCAGGGTACAGCGTGGTGATCAAGAGACCCATGGACCTCACCAGCATCAAGAGGAATATAGAAGCCGGGAACATCAGGTAACAGACAGACAGGCACATTCCGTCGACCAATCTCGGATGATGAGGCTCCGCTTTTGGGGATTGGGGTCCGCTTCACAACCTAATCCCATGAATTGGCGTAGACACTAGTTTTTACGAAAGCGACTGCCATCTGACCTTCCAACTCAAAGGGGAACTAGGACTTTTTGCTCTCTCTCGCGTTAAACGCTCGTTGACAGTTGCTTTCAATACCATGTTTACAGTACATTGCTGATGATTAAATTTTCAAAAATTATTTATTGGGTCACAGTTAAGTGTAACTTAAAAAAACATCTTAATTAATGAGTTCTATGTCTGGTTTAATTCATCGCCCGTATTAGATTTACACACCGTACTATGTCATCAGAATCTTTCTTAACACCTTACGTTCTGTGACTAGAAGGCTGTTCTCCTCGTTGAGCGTTGGTGTCCAAGCCTCACATCCATACATAAGTATGGAGCGGATCGCGGTTTTATAGATCCGCAACTTAGACTCGGTTGCACCAAACTGTCTGGCACCGTTAAAACGTACGCTAAATTTTATTGTATGGAAATTTTCAAAGTTCAAAGTTTTTATTGTATATGAGGATCAGGAGTTCGATTTTTGAATCTCACCGGTGCCTTTTTTTGTATGCAGCCGATGACTATTTAGTACGAAATAAGTCACCCGGTGAGATTCAAAAATCGAACTCCAGGTTACATGTTGCAGGTCTTACATACAATTAAAAATTAGTTACACTGAAACTCTACCTTTGCAGGTGTATATACATTGTTATACCTATAACATTTTCATAGTAATCTGCCGGTTGACGCTGACGAGTCCGTCAAAAGTGGTTGGTGCAACTGGGTTTAGTCCGTCTGCTAAGAAGCTTGGACACCAATACTTTATGGAGCGCCGCGCTGGTACGGATATTAATTTCGGAGCTGATCTTCATGAGCTCGGTGCCGGTGAAACATGGCGTGAAATAGCGCAGGACCGAGCAAATTGGCGTGCTCTTGTGTCGGAGGCCAAGACTCATTTTGGATCGTTGCGCCAAATAAGTAAGTATAGTACTATGTCATCATCTTCGTACTTTTATTTCACAGAACGACAGCGGAGTTCCAACGCGACATTCTGCTCATGCTGTCCAACGCGCTCATGTACAACAGCAGCGAGCACAGCGTCTACCAGATGGCCAAGGAGCTCCACGAGGAGGTAACAAATAGCATTTTACACTCCGGGCGGTAAGTGTCATTTACCACACTCCGGGCCGTAAATGTCATTTACCGCCCGTGCGCACGTCAAACCAAGGGAGAAAAATAGTGTAACACGGGCGGGTAGGTTTTCATTTTATATTTCAAATAATATCGATTGATTTGTGAAGTCACATCAGAGGGAGAGTATAAAATGTGACCAAATGCCACAGGGTGTGGTAGAAAACTATGAAATTGGTGTGACGTTATTTATTTATTAATTTATAGTTATTTTGAACATAATTGAAGGGTACGCGGAAAGAACATGTCTAGTCATTTTGACAACATTTTGAGTTATAGCGGTTCAATTAACCATACTATTTTCGTAACTAGATGGTTTTTATGAATTAAAAAGTGGATTCATGTTAAAAGTTCCAGCTGTTACAGAAGTTGTTGCTAATAGTTCATTGCAAGCTCTACATTTTGATACAAAAATCTCATTTCACGAAAAAAGTAACTAGACATGTTCTTTCCGTGTACCCTTCAATTATTGTTTTACAAATATGTTTGCTTCTGTATTAAATAAAGTATCTGATGCAGTGTGCCTGTTGCCAAAGGCCTCCAGCTCCTTCCAGTATCTCCTAAACGTAATTGATTACTTGTATAAATTTCAGGCGGTGTCGCAACTGGGCATGCTCCTGGCGGCGCAGGCGCACGCCGGGCTGGCGGAGTGCGCGCCGCGCCGCAAGCGCCGGCGCGCCGACTCCCCGCACCACCACAAGCGCCCGCACCACTAGCCACCATGTCCCGGCTGGTGTAGACATGCAGCACCACCAGGCACGCTGCTGGCGGCGCAGGCGCACGCCGGGCTGGCGGAGTGCGCGCCGCGCCGCAAGCGCCGGCGCGCCGACTCCCCGCACCACCACAAGCGCCCGCACCACTAGCCACCATGTCCCGGCTGGTGTAGACATGCAGCACCACCAGGCACGCTGCTGGCGGCGCAGGCGCACGCCGGGCTGGCGGAGTGCGCGCCGCGCCGCAAGCGCCGGCGCGCCGACTCCCCGCACCACCACAAGCGCCCGCACCACTAGCCACCATGTCCCGGCTGGTGTAGACATGCAGCACCACCAGGCACGCTGCTGGCGGCGCAGGCGCACGCCGGGCTGGCGGAGTGCGCGCCGCGCCGCAAGCGCCGGCGCGCCGACTCCCCGCACCACCACAAGCGCCCGCACCACTAGCCACCATGTCCCGGCTGGTGTAGACATGCAGCACCACCAGGCACGCTGCTGGCGGCGCAGGCGCACGCCGGGCTGGCGGAGTGCGCGCCGCGCCGCAAGCGCCGGCGCGCCGACTCCCCGCACCACCACAAGCGCCCGCACCACTAGCCACCATGTCCCGGCTGGTGTAGACATGCAGCACCACCAGGCACGCTGCTGGCGGCGCAGGCGCACGCCGGGCTGGCGGAGTGCGCGCCGCGCCGCAAGCGCCGGCGCGCCGACTCCCCGCACCACCACAAGCGCCCGCACCACTAGCCACCATGTCCCGGCTGGTGTAGACATGCAGCACCACCAGGCACGCTGCTGGCGGCGCAGGCGCACGCCGGGCTGGCGGAGTGCGCGCCGCGCCGCAAGCGCCGGCGCGCCGACTCCCCGCACCACCACAAGCGCCCGCACCACTAGCCACCATGTCCCGGCTGGTGTAGACATGCAGCACCACCAGGCACGCTGCTGGCGGCGCAGGCGCACGCCGGGCTGGCGGAGTGCGCGCCGCGCCGCAAGCGCCGGCGCGCCGACTCCCCGCACCACCACAAGCGCCCGCACCACTAGCCACCATGTCCCGGCTGGTGTAGACATGCAGCACCACCAGGCACGCTGCTGGCGGCGCAGGCGCACGCCGGGCTGGCGGAGTGCGCGCCGCGCCGCAAGCGCCGGCGCGCCGACTCCCCGCACCACCACAAGCGCCCGCACCACTAGCCACCATGTCCCGGCTGGTGTAGACATGCAGCACCACCAGGCACGCTGCTGGCGGCGCAGGCGCACGCCGGGCTGGCGGAGTGCGCGCCGCGCCGCAAGCGCCGGCGCGCCGACTCCCCGCACCACCACAAGCGCCCGCACCACTAGCCACCATGTCCCGGCTGGTGTAGACATGCAGCACCACCAGGCACGCTGCTGGCGGCGCAGGCGCACGCCGGGCTGGCGGAGTGCGCGCCGCGCCGCAAGCGCCGGCGCGCCGACTCCCCGCACCACCACAAGCGCCCGCACCACTAGCCACCATGTCCCGGCTGGTGTAGACATGCAGCACCACCAGGCACGCTGCTGGCGGCGCAGGCGCACGCCGGGCTGGCGGAGTGCGCGCCGCGCCGCAAGCGCCGGCGCGCCGACTCCCCGCACCACCACAAGCGCCCGCACCACTAGCCACCATATACTGTATTTTTATAACCCTTTGACCGCCAAAACCGTATCACGCGCACGGAAAGTCGTGCCGTCAACGCCAGGACGTGATATCACAATAGCGACGTTGTTCAGATATTTGTTACCACCTTAGCTGCTCCGATATATCTAATGGTGACTGACTCTAGAATACTTCCAATATGACTATTTGTGTAGTGTTAAAATTAATTAGGAAATAAACTTTTTATTTTATTTTTTTGTTTCATTTATCCCTGTACCGTCAAGTCTGGCGACTTTGCCAAGGGTTACTAACTTTGCCACCAGCAGAGTGCATAAGGTAATCCTTTCATACCACCGACAACGTATATTTTTTAGTGTTGTGCCTACTTTTAGTAGAAAATATGGTTATCAATTGGTAAAATTATTATGAATGAGACAACACCACGGGAACCATTTTCTTACCATTTCAGTTCCAAATTCGTCACTCACATAATCATAAAAGTTAGTGCTCAAGAACTTTAAAAAGCTTAGAGTATAAACATCGCATCCAGGTACGTAAATTTTTGATATTATTTTATTTAAATGGTAAGGAATGAATTGATTACCTTATAAATGCCGTAGTGTTTGAATTGAGTCCCATAATTGTTTTGGCAAAGTTACCAGACCACGCCGACTAATATGGGAGGGCATCTTTGCCATGTTTTGTAGCGGCCTAGGGTTGGTACACAAGCAAAAAATTTAAATTACATTTTTCATAAGATAGATACTTTTTAGGGTTCCGTACCGTAGCCAAATGGCAAAAAACGGAACCCTTATAGATTCGTCATGTCTGTCTGTCCGTCCGTATGTCACAGCCATTTTACTCGGAAACTATAAGACGTATCATTATCAAATTTTTACATTGTATTGTGTGTGCAGCTACTTAGTTTTGTAGAGAAATTGCTAAAAAAAATATTTTTAGGGGGGGCACTCCATACATGTAAGTAAATGTCAAAAATATTTTTTTTGCCAAATATCAACATGATGCACATCAATCGATAGGTCTCTAAAAATAACAATGTTCAAATAACTGAGGTTTCTTTGAACATTTTTTGATTAAGTGGATATTTTCAGAAATAATCGCTCCGAAAGTCATAAAAATTGTGTCCCCTCCCCCTGTAACTTTTGAACCGTAAGTCCAAAAATTATGGAAAAAATCAAGAAGATACACCTTTTAATATTCTTTGAACCAAAATTATTTTGAGCATTATCGGTATAGGCGTTTTTGAGATATCTCCAAAAAACTACGAACTTAGGCAGATACGACCTTGCGATAATAATTTATTCGATATGGTCTAAGAGCTGGCCACGTCAGATGTGACACAATAATGAGAGTTTTGTAACCAGTCCAATCAGATTGCATAACAATCCCTATTGCTAGATCCGGGCATCTGGCAGCTTTTAATGGGTGGAGCACAGAGTGACAGACCAACAAAGTTTTTAAGTTGGAAAAAAGTTATACCGAAACAGGTAAAAACTGCTGAAGTTGTATCATTTATAGAGAACAGGGCCTATATTTTAACATTAGAATCACAATTATTTGTGATTGGTTTTGTTGTTAACAATTGTATACAGAGTGTATGTTTTGTTTAAGTAAAAAAAAAAACACAAAGTTAACTGTGACATACTTATTTTATTGGTAATAATTACTACATATAAGTGTTTTGTTTCGATAATACTTTTGTTAAGAGGCGACGAGGCAGTTCCTGACGAAGCCCTTTTTTAAATATCTATCGTCAAGTTTAAATAGGTACCTAGGTAATCACAATTATTTACGAGTGGACCTGTGATAGGCCTCTTAAAGAGTTTTCTATGTTTCGTTTTTGATAATATTTTTATTAAGGTGTCTTTTATGTTTTTCCTGAGTACTTATGTAACCTGATTACTCGTATGTAACAAAATAAATAAGTATTTAAATAATTAATATTTTTTCATTTGTGTCAACCCTGACCACATTCACTGACTTTCTATGAAATTTTCTTAAATGGGTGATCAACTTTGCCACTTTTGCTGTATCTTTTTTTGTAATAATATATCATTAAGGATCAAATTCCGAAACTATTGTATCCTAAATACTGAATATTCTTTACTAATATTGTAAATACAACTAAATTACTATACAACGTAAAAATGCAGTTGGCAAAGTTGCCACATGGTATAGGTAACTTTGCCAGTTTTTTTTACTCGTAAAAGCTTATTATCCGTCATTTAATTTATAAACCATCTTATTTATGCACTCGTTGATAAATATATTATGTGTCGCGTCATTCATACTTCAGTGGTTTCATATGAATTTTGGTTAAAAATGTACTATGACTTTTCAACACCTGTGAAAAGTGGCAAAGTTGCCAGACTTGACGGTAACCTTACTTTATGCTGTAACTGATTAGGGTGCGCTCATTAATTTTTATAACTGTCTGATAATAAATAAAAACACAAGAAGCTGTAAGGAATTTGTGATTTGTTTTTTTTTTAACTAATACGTGACTTTTTTTATACAACCTGTGGCGGGGACGAGTGATCAACAGACGAAGAATGCAAGGAAAAATACTATTGCATAGACTTCTGCTGTGAACTTGACGAAGAAGCAGAATAGCAACATTTGTGAAGAGATTTTAAAGTTTTTGTTAAGAAATAGTAAATAAAACCATGAAAATGTCATGCTTTAATAAATTTCATAAGTATAGTAAGTAATACTAGATCAAGAGTCGACCCGAGATCAACTCTACCTTATTGAGTAGCAGAATTCGTCTTATTTCTCTTTAGCGACTAGTCACCTGCGATTTTTATCATTGCATTGCGGTTTTTGATCCATCGATTGGTTTCGTTGCACCTACGTAGACGGCAATGTTTTGAAATCGCGCGCGAGTTTTGTGTAAAAATTGCGCCGATTGTAGAGGCCATTATGTAGGGCAACGAAGGAAAGTTTTTGCGTCGAAATTGCGCCGAGTATAGACCCCTATTGTAGTAAAAAAACGTCTCAAAAACGTCAAACAGCGCGTCAGCTGCATGCAACGCCTGCAACCGTCAACCGTCAACAACTAGCGCCATTGCATACAATTATTGTATTTATGTGGTTTTTCGCGTAAATCTTGTTAATAATATATTGTTTTCTACAATGTACGAGAGTGGAGGAATCTCTGAAGAAGCAGTAGATTATAATTTGTTATTTTGCCACGCGTGTCTCAGCTCCAATCGAAGATTAACTTCTGTTGGAGACTATATCGACATTTATCTAAAAATATGTGATAATTCATTGATGGTAAGCTGTTTAAAATATCAATATTATAAATAGAAGCATATTAAGATACAGTGATTGCGTTTTTCTTTAAATATTGGCACAGGGAAGATGAGAAAGACACGCTTGTAACAAAGTCTACAATCGCGTTTTATTTTCTTTATTTTTACATGTAGCGCCAAAAAGGATTAAATATTTTGCGTCATACTATCAGAATTCATTTCCTAGCTAATATTTCATTATTTATTTAAAAATCTAGTGATAAAGCATGCATAAAGTGTATATACAACTTTTGAAAAAACACCAGGTTTCTGTGCATTATTTTGGTCTATTTATGAGATTTTTGGCTATTTAAGCTATTGAGTAGTACCTAATAATATAAGTAGCATTCTTAGAACTAGCATGCTTATCTTATTGCTAGCAATTGTAAACAGCTGCGGAGCATGCTATTTTAAAGCAATCTAAAAGCAGCAGCTGGAGTTGCAGGCGTCCATAGGCTACGGTAGCTGCTTACCATCAGGCGGGCCGTATGCTTGTTTGCCACCGTCGTGGTATAAAAAAAATGCTCAAATATGAGCATCTGAATATATTTATCTTACATCTGTGAAACTTATTGCTGCTATAATGAATTCATCCTTCATTGTCTTATCATGTAAACAAACATCTGTCAATAAACATTGTAATTATCATTTAAGTAATTTTTCAGGTTATTAAACGGCTTCCTAGCCTAGTCGGTAGTGACCCTGCCTATGAAGCAGGAGGTCCCGGGTTCAAATCCTGGTCAGGGCATTTATTTGTGTATTTATCACGGATATTTGTTCCTGAGTTATGGATGTTTTCTATGTATTTAAGTATTTATCTATATCTATCTATTATATATATCGTCGCCTAGTACCCACAACACAAGCCTTATTGAGCTTACTGTGGGACTAGGTTGATTTGTGTAAAATTGTCCCATAATATTTATTTATTTATATTTATTTGTCATCACTTCAAGTATTGAAGGGAATTGAAATAAAAAATTTCTTTTTTGAATTCAACACTGTAAATTACGTTAAGTAGTATACAACACATATAATAACATTTACAAGTGATAATTGCAGAAAAAAGACTGATAATGTCTTAGGAAAGTGTTTCTTTACATCATACGACAAATATTTATTTATCGTGTGGCTACAAGTCACTGGATATAGATAGGCATATCTTCTCTCAGGTGGTAATAGTAGTGGGAAAGATGGTGAAGAATCCAGTGAGTGCTGCGAGGTCCAGATGGGACAGTGCAGCTGCCAAGTTTGTTACTCTTTTAGCACCACCCAGGGATCACGTGTAGGGTTGTCTAAGGTGTTTTTTATCGACACAGAGTAACATTGAGCTCCAAGTAAGACAAATAAGGATGAATTCACTATAGTACGGGTAGTTTATACTTCAGCGCTACTTGCGCAAATGCAGGTTGATTCAGTAGACGTGAGCAGGATTAACACTATGGATTCAGTCAATAACAAGCTATTGTTTGATACCAGTATTGGTGTAATTACCATGACTACACAGAACAAAATTTCTACGTAAGAAAAAACAAAAATTCGTTGTTATTTCACTTAAACATGACGGCGGCCGATTTTTATCGTTAACTAAGTATGTAGGGTTGTTCTTGCTCACGTCTCCTGAATCGCCCTGTATGCTGGCATTTGTTTTATTCCCACGTGTGTTGTAGAACCTGAATTCGCAAATAAACGTGTGCTGGGAGTGCCTAGCGCTGCTGAAGAAGGTACAGATCTTCAGGAGGAAGGTGGATAAGGCCCAGAAGATCCTGGACTATTGTGTCCACAAGCAAGTATGTATCATTTGTGTCTTAGAGCCCGAGAGTTCACACGAGAGTTTTTTAAACGGGCGTTAAAAAAAACGTTTAAACATAACACATTGAAAACCTTGTATTTATTTAAAGCGGTTTTTAAACGTGGCACTTTTTTATCGAGCACTGTTGGATTTTCGACGTTGGGCGTTGGACGTTACATCGAATTCAGCATACAGAACCGCCAACGTCGGGTAATAAGGCGACGCTTTTTTAACTCTCGTGCGAACGGGCTCTTACAACAAACTAGTGAACCATTTAGATTAGAAACAAAGGAATAATTGACTGAGGAGCCGAGCGTGGCGAGGCGACAAACGTCTCCGTTTTCACTGGTACGACGATTTGGCAGATTGATGTGTGTGTATTGGTTGGTTGGTTGGTCAGTGTCAGTCTAGAGGTCACATTTTTCATCCGATTTCGATGAAACTTGGCATGCACGTTCCTTGAATTATTTTCCAAAAACTGTCGAGCCATTTTTTTGATTGGGGGGAAAAGGGGGGAAGTTTGCTGTCGCGTTATTTATGTTCTCCGAAGTCTACGGTTCACAGAACCACTAGTTTAAGTCTGATTTAATAAACCGAGACCATAGATATCTAAATTATAAGACAGAGACTGAGCTATGTAAATATATGTCCTTTGTCACTTCTACAAGACAAATCTAATGACACCTCGCAACTCGTAATTCGTCAAACTGCTGTAGGATGTGCCAAAGAAACAGACATACATACATACAAACACTTAAACACAGTACTATGGTAGTCAGGTTTGCTTTAGCAACACCTACTTATTTGTTAATTTACAAAGGTTTCCGCTTCCCAAAGGTTGTCTGGAAGAGATCGCTTTTCAGCGATAAGACCGCCAATTGTTTTACCTCTACTTTTCTGTTTGTAACTTGTGTATACTCTGTTTCTTTAATTTGAGGTGTGCAATAAAGAACATTTATGTTATGTCAGGTAAAAATTCACTGCATTTTTTCGCCATATTGAAATAAAAAAAGTTTCAACAAAACGTTTCAGATTTGTATGAATGCTCTGATTTTAATAACGAATTCTTTTCGCAATATATTTTCTTAAGAATTGCCTAGTAATTTCAACAACATTGTTTTTTTTCAGACCCCCCTTGAAGACAGCCTCTCCAACCTAACCCTCTCTAACGTAGAAGCCACCTCATACATCTTCCCCGTCTCAAATGAAGAGGCAGATTATGAGAACTACCTAGACAATAATGCAAATGCCATAGACAATTGCGGGTTAGACAAAGACATCCAAATTTTAGAAGAGCCATACAAAGATGCGAGGGTTTCAGAAGACTCTGACTTGGATGTCAGATTGCATGATGATGATTCATACAATGAGCTTATGTTTAAAATAGAGGATGTTAGGGGAAGGTGTGATATACTTCATGCTAAACCTGCGTTGGAGGTGTCAAGTAAGTGTTAATTACCCGCTTTTTTAGACCTCAAAGAGGACCCAATGTGTTGACGACGAGAGACAGATACTTATGGGGGTCCAAAGGGGAGGCCTATGTTCAGCAGTGGACGTCTTATGGCTGAGATTAAAAATTAAATTAAATTAAAATATATTTATTTCAAGTAACATTTGACTCATAAGTTATAATAATTTATAATAATAATTTACAATAATAACTCATAGAGTACCTACACTTAAAGCTAACATTAAAAGTTAAAACTAGGTAGGCACATTGGCTACCACATTGACAGCCGTCATCGACTTCTCAATGTGTCAACCACAGTGCTGCCGGGCGCATGAAGTCCACAGCAAAAAGTAATATAGGGGCAAAACCTGTCTGCAATCATCGCCAGGACACTGTTGGAGCTGATGATGATGATGATGAAATGACACAATGTTTTTTTAGAAATAAAGAAAAAGTAGAAAAAATAAAAATAAAAATGAAATGACACGTTCGGAAACCCTTAGAATGACCGCCATTGCACCGCCATGGCCAGCTCGATTGTGCCGGCGTTTGGGGAGCAGGACTGGATTTTCATTATGTTACCGTTAGACACCCTTGACATCCTACTAGTATCTCCATATCGACAAAGTGGCATCTTTTTCCCTACTAACTCATATTTCTTTTTTAACCGACTTCAAAAAAAGAGGAGGTTCTCATCTGAATAGGGGATATTACTGCAAAGTTCTGCCACCAGAGTGCAGCACTAGCACACCGGTAAACCATAGAGTTCTTAATACATACTAGGCCGTAAACAGTTTTTTACAAGTTTTCATAGATAATTTATAACCATTGAGTTATTATATAATAGAGGCGCAGACACAAACAAGATTTTCCGAAAATATAGCACAAAAAAATGTGTAGCCGGCCAGTGCGAATTATTTAACATCGTTAAGGTTGTATTACAAATTAGAAGAAAGATATGATAAAATGTCACCTGTCATTCATCTGCCGTTCAAAAATCACATGGCACATAAGAGCAATGGAGTCGCTCTTGGATCAATTACTTTATTATGTATACTTAATTTGTTTATGAAATTTTTGTAATAAATATTGATAACTTCATAATTATATCTATTTCGCGTATTAGTTTGTTTTAATAGATTTGTATAGTGTGTATTGTATTATATTGCCTTCATATTGTTGTTAAAAATAGGAAATTATTAACTATATAATATATATATATGTTTGTGCCTTCCAAAGCTTAGGGTTCATATATCTCCACAATAGTTATTTTCGCGTAGGTTGACAACATCAGCATAAAAATAAAACTATTTGTGATTATTTATTAGTGTTTAATTCTGAACAAATAATAATCGATTAAAAATCGACATAAACATAATATTTACAATAACATATTTAAAATGACGTATTGCACGTGCATGTACCTAAACACAGTAAAAATAATGGTAATTCATAATCATGAAGGTCATTTAAGTTGTGTGCACACAACTTATATAAACCATGACCTTAATAGGATCATAAAAATTCAGGAAGCGTCGCTTGCTGGGCTTTACCCACTGTAGTGGAGCACAGTTCAGGTATCATAATGGGCATTCAACTAAAGTGGTCATGGCACACGCTGTCAAAGCAATTTTACTGTTGACAGATAAGGTTTAAATTCGTTTTTACTAGTTGAGATGTTGGCGTGTATGCCACATTTTGATGCGAGAGAGAAAGCGTTCAAAAGGTTAATTTGATGCGTTCTAACAACCAACGTATAGCTGTTTATAATCGTATGATACCAGTTTGAAACTGTATGATGATTTTTTGCAACTCGTATCAGGACCGTAAGAATAGGAATCTCCTCGGAGCGGCAAACAGGCATACGCTCCGCCTGATGGTAAGCAGCTCCCGTAACCTATGAACGCCTACAACTCCAGAGATGTCACATACACCTTGCCGACGCTTTATGAAAGAGGATTCCCTCATTGTTATTCGTGCAAAGAAAACAGTGTGCATGTATCGGTACCGACTGAAAAATACTCTATACAGGCACGGTCATGATTTGGACGGAATAGTACGGAAGCAGGCATGCGGCCCATGCGGGGCGAAGTACATGCTCAAGACAAATTTAGACTCAAAAGAAACACAATAACTCGGTAAACATAGTATTTCATGCTTTCTTTTTAAATCTTTAATTCAAAAATTGATAGATCACACTTTGAAATAATGAAAAAATAATAAACGAAAATATTTACATACTTGCTTTCTTGGGATTAGATATGAGGATATTACGGTATCATTTGAGGTATATTTTACAAAAACCGGCTAAAGTTCGTGTCGGACCACGCATCACAGAGAGTTATTTAAAAAAATCACAAGTTATATCACAAGGTCGTATCTGCCTATGTACGTAGTTTTTTGGAGATCACTCAAAAACTCCTTAACCGATAATGTTCAAATAATTTTTTTAGCAATTTCACTAGTGGCGCCTTGTGTTAAAATGTTATAAGGATACGTCTCAAAATGTCTGTGGCATACTTACGGAAGGACGGACGGACGGACAGACGGACATGACGAAACTATAAGGGTTCCGTTTTTGCCAATTTAGCCACGGAACCATAAAAAATGATTCAACATTATAAAATATAATATAATAATAAAATTTACTAAATAAGTTTTAATAATTTTCTGAGTTTCGTAATTTAAAAAAAACAACAACTACTCCACTAGCCTTATGCCTCAATGCTGTCAGTTCGGTTTAAATTTACGAAACCTTTACTTCCTATCGCCGATTGTGCCTATAGTTCGTTGACCTTCATGCTGTAGCATTTAAGCTTAATCCCTAGTCTCACTTACACTGGTAATATTTTAACGAAACGTTTGTTAGTCCTTTGTAAATATACTCGTCGGAACGATCGGGCTTCGCTCGGCTCGGGCTCGGCTCTCTTCGGCAAAATGTGTTGCGTTGCACCGTCTTTTACTGTGCCACATTTGGAGTGCTGATTTCTTATCTAGTATCTTATGTATATTATCTAGTATCTTATATAATATCATTGTTTATAACGAATAAATATGTCATTTGTGCACCAAGGCGGTTTGATTACAAAGGGCCTATCGTGAAACGAGAGAATCGAAATTTTGACATGTGCCTCTCTATCGCTCGAATATGAAAGAGTGACAGAGAACCAGGTAAAACGAAATTTTTATTTTCGTGTTTCGTGTTAGTCCCTCTGTATGTGCTAGTGCCGCCCCCTACGCAGAGTTTTGCGTAATATTCCCTATTCGGCTGATTTTTTTTTATTATCATTATTTTTTTGTATACATTGGATATCTCCTTGAATCGTGAACCGATTTTCAAATTTTTTTTTTAATTGAACGGGTATAAGATGGTCCCATTGTCACCAAGACGGGGTATGATGATGGGATCCTGGAGAAATCGAGGGAACTCTTCAAATGTTATAGGCACACCTATAGTGATTTCACTATTTTTTATAGCAACTCGGCGACTTCCTCTTGGAATTGCGGATAGCGGATCCTAAGTGAAGTCGGTTCTTTTTTGTTTAATATTATCTTGTTGTTAATATAATATTCGTAAGTTGTATGTTACGTTCCAGCGTGTTCGGGCGACGTGACAGTCAAAATGGAGCACTTGAGTTCCCCTGAGGACGAAGAAGAGAGACAGCATCGTCGGTGGAAGCGCTCCGCCATGCTGGTTTACAAAAGGTAATGCTCCGATTGACAGGAGGGCCATTTACCATTGGCGGCGCCTCCATAGAAGTCGATTCCGCCGGCTTGCGTAATTTTCAGGCACCTGAGCAGACCAAATTAAGCCCTGGAGTTCGATTTTTGAATCTCATCGGGTGACTTATTTCGTACTAAATAGTCATCGGCTGCATACAAAAAAAGTCACCGGTGAGATTCAAAAATCGAACTCCTGGCTTGCCTTAGAAAGTTTTTGAACCGCCGCCACTGCAATTATAGTATGTATATAACATATAATTTGTCAAAAATGTATATATTATTATCAACCGTTTTGATTATTATTTGGGAGTACAATTTTGGCGGCAGATCTATTATTCTAGTGGCCAATCTTATTAATTAGGTCTTCGACTTCACATTTATTCAGTGATCGGTATATGTTGATATTTTCCACTCTCTTTTCAGTGAAGAAAAACATTTAATACCATATGAGTTGAAAGTTCAGATAGCAATCGATGTTATAAAATCAAGCGCCTATGCCAATTTATGAGATTCGATTGCCGAACGGCATAGCAAAAGCCGGAACAAACGCTAGAAAGAGGCAAGCTGTTATATAATATTAAAAAGCTGCAGTTAAAATGTGTCCGTCTGTCATTCCACAGGATATGTAGTCATCACTACGCGCAACACTTCATGCGACCAGTCAGCGATGACCTCGCGCCTCTATACAGTCGCATAGTCCGGCGGCCCACCGACCTCTCCACCATCAGGAGGAGAATCAAGGAGGGTGTGATCAGGTAACATTCAGACACGCGGTACTTCATGCGACCAGTCAGCGATGACCTCGCGCCTCTATACAGTCGCATAGTCCGGCGAGCCACCGACCTCTCCACCATCAGGAGGAGAATCAAGGAGGGTGTGATCAGGTAACATTCAGACACGCGGTACTTCATGCGACCAGTCAGCGATGACCTCGCGCCTCTATACAGTCGCATAGTCCGGCGAGCCACCGACCTCTCTACCATCAGGAGGAGAATCAAGGAGAGTGTGATCAGGTAACATTCAGACACGCGGTACTTCATGCGACCAGTCAGCGATGACCTCGCGCCTCTATACAGTCGCATAGTCCGGCGAGCCACCGACCTCTCCACCATCAGGAGGAGAATCAAGGAGGGTGTGATCAGGTAACATTCAGACACGCGGTACTTCATGCGACCAGTCAGCGATGACCTCGCGCCTCTATACAGTCGCATAGTCCGGCGAGCCACCGACCTCTCTACCATCAGGAGGAGAATCAAGGAGAGTGTGATC
Organism: Pammene fasciana; assembly: GCA_911728535.1. NCBI lineage: Eukaryota > Metazoa > Arthropoda > Insecta > Lepidoptera > Tortricidae > Pammene > Pammene fasciana. The sequence continues at coordinate 6,697,748 of OU452299.1, forward strand.
AGGTAACATTCAGACACGCGGTACTTCATGCGACCAGTCAGCGATGACCTCGCGCCTCTATACAGTCGCATAGTCCGGCGGGCCACCGACCTCTCCACCATCAGGAGGAGAATCAAGGAGGGTGTGATCAGGTAACATTCAGACACGCGGTACTTCATGCGACCAGTCAGCGATGACCTCGCGCCTCTATACAGTCGCATAGTCCGGCGGCCCACCGACCTCTCTACCATCAGGAGGAGAATCAAGGAGGGCGTGATCAGGTAACATTCAGACACGCGGTACTTCATGCGACCAGTCAGCGATGACCTCGCGCCTCTATACAGTCGCATAGTCCGGCGGGCCACCGACCTCTCCACCATCAGGAGGAGAATCAAGGAGGGCGTGATCAGGTAACATTCAGACACGCGGTACTTCATGCGACCAGTGAGCGATGACCTCGCGCCTCTATACAGTCGCATAGTCCGGCGGCCCACCGACCTCTCTACCATCAGGAGGAGAATCAAGGAGGGCGTGATCAGGTAACATTCAGACACGCGGTACTTCATGCGACCAGTCAGCGATGACCTCGCGCCTCTATACAGTCGCATAGTCCGGCGGGCCACCGACCTCTCCACCATCAGGAGGAGAATCAAGGAGGGCGTGATCAGGTAACATTCAGACACGCGGTACTTCATGCGACCAGTGAGCGATGACCTCGCGCCTCTATACAGTCGCATAGTCCGGCGGCCCACCGACCTCTCTACCATCAGGAGGAGAATCAAGGAGGGCGTGATCAGGTAACATTCAGACACGCGGTACTTCATGCGACCAGTCAGCGATGACCTCGCGCCTCTATACAGTCGCATAGTCCGGCGGGCCACCGACCTCTCCACCATCAGGAGGAGAATCAAGGAGGGCGTGATCAGGTAACATTCAGACACGCGGTACTTCATGCGACCAGTGAGCGATGACCTCGCGCCTCTATACAGTCGCATAGTCCGGCGGCCCACCGACCTCTCTACCATCAGGAGGAGAATCAAGGAGGGCGTGATCAGGTAACATTCAGACACGCGGTACTTCATGCGACCAGTCAGCGATGACCTCGCGCCTCTATACAGTCGCATAGTCCGGCGAGCCACCGACCTCTCTACCATCAGGAGGAGAATCAAGGAGAGTGTGATCAGGTAACATTCAGACACGCGGTACTTCATGCGACCAGTCAGCGATGACCTCGCGCCTCTATACAGTCGCATAGTCCGGCGGGCCACCGACCTCTCCACCATCAGGAGGAGAATCAAGGAGGGTGTGATCAGGTAACATTCAGACACGCGGTACTTCATGCGACCAGTCAGCGATGACCTCGCGCCTCTATACAGTCGCATAGTCCGGCGGGCCACCGACCTCTCCACCATCAGGAGGAGAATCAAGGAGGGTGTGATCAGGTAACATTCAGACACGCGGTACTTCATGCGACCAGTCAGCGATGACCTCGCGCCTCTATACAGTCTCATAGTCGGGCGGCCCACAGACCTCTACTTTTGTTAGTTACTACAAAATAGTATCAAAAAGTTGAGCGAAATCTAAAAAACTTTAATGATCAACATTTGTTCTAGGGAAGTACTATTCATTATTCTGTTCTGTGCTAGCGATTTCAAAATATTTTTAGGTGGCTTTCACACTGCTGCGGTCTCCGCATGCGGCGGCGCTCGCACTCACTTCGTTCGTTTCATAAAACCACACTCGTGTTTTAAGGACCCCTATTACGTAACAGTTACATAAACTACTATAATACATACTAGGCCTTAAACAGTTTTTTACAAGTTTTCATAGATAATTTATAACGAATAAATATGTCATTTGTGCACCAAGGCGGTTTGTTTACAGAGGGCCTATCGTGAAACGAAAGAATCGAAATTTTGACATCTGCCTCTCTATCGCTCGAATATGTAAGAGTGACAGAGAACCAGGTAACGAAATTTTTATTTTCGTGTTTCGTGGTAGGCCCTCTGGTTGTGCTAGTGCCGCCCCCTACGCAGAGTTTTGCGTAATATTCCGTATTAATTAGATAGGGATATATTGAAAGTGTGCTAGTGATGTATTTATTTTTGTACAGTTTTTGTTATTTGTTGTCAGAACGACAGCGGAGTTCACACGCGCGTTGCTGCTGATGTTCTCAAACGCGCTCATGTATAATAGTAGCCACCACTTCATCTACCAAATGACGTTAGACTTGCGGGAAGAGGTGAGCTATTCATCATCATCATCATCTCAGCCATAAGACGTCCACTGCTGAACATAGGCCTCCCCTTTGGACCTCCATAAGTATCGGTCGGAAGCGACTTGCATCCAGCGTCTTCCGGCGACCTTTATAAGGTCGTCTGTCCATCTTGTGAGTGGACGTACGCTGCGCTTGCTAGTCCGTGGTCTCCACTCGAGCACTTTTCGACCTCACCGGCCATTTGCTCTGCGTGCAATGTGGCCTGCCCATTGCCACTTCAGCTTGCTAATCCTGTGGGCTATGTCGGTGAGTGATTGTCTGTGTATAAAAATGTTTAAGTTTTTGAACGCCGAGCATCGGACGGAAAAATCGTGTCCTCAGCGCCAAAGGCAAATCGGTTACAATTTGGACGTGATATCACGTCCTGGCGCTCACGGCACGACTTTCCGTGCGCGACTCAGGAAAATTAAACGAACAGCACGCCTAGCACATGAGTGACGCGACAGTATCTCGCGCGCGAGATAGACTACCCGTCTCTTTCTAATTGATACAGTCAGAAAAGGACGGATAGACTATCTCGCGCGCGAGATACTGTCGCGTCACTCATGTGCTAGGCGTGCAGGAGAGATAAAATAAACTTGACGTAATAATCACCTCGAAGATCGATAAAGTCATGTCTTTAGTAATAGCAATACAAAATCCTTGGTCTTGTTTCCGATGATTTTTCAGAAAGTAAAAACAAATACTCTTCAAATAAGATCATGTTAACCTATTATCTTTTTCTTAGACACTCCGCGAGCTATCAGTGCTAGCGGAAGCGGAGGCGGGCGCGGACTGCCCGCTGGCGCGCCTCCTGCGCCGCCACGCCCCGCCCCCCTCGCCGTTGACTCCGCCCTCCGCGCCGCTAGCCCCGCCCCCGCGGCGGTGGGCTGCAGACAGACAAGACGGTAATACAATGCTTCGTGTACCATTGTTGAGCGATTTAGGGTCCTAGTTAAAATGGTTGTTTAATACTTACGTTATGGAATGTCCAATTTAGGTAGAACCCTAAATGGCTTCTTTTTATCTTTTCGAACGAGCGGAGTGTAAGCAAGCGTTACTCAAGTTATCGTCGAATAAACTCTCAAAGGCAAAAAGCCATCGAAATGCCGAGACGTCCCAGTAGCAGAAGTTGTTTGTAAAAAACTCGCTTCGCTTACGCTCCGCGCGTTCAATAAAACAACGTTTTATTTTCTATCCGCAGATGAATTAAAAACACCCACGGAGCCCGCAGCACCCCGCGGCCTCCGGGCCCCCGTGATTGTGACAGCTGAGCCCCCAAAATCGGCTGCACTCCGCGGCCGCAGAGCCTCCGCTTTTGTGCCAGCGGACCCCCCAAAGCCCGCTGCACTCCGCAGCCGCCGGGCCACCGTTTTCGTGCCAGCGGAGCCCCCGAAACCCGCGGCACCCCGCGGCCGCAGGGCCTCCGTTTTCGTCCCAGCAGAGCCCCCAAAGGCCGCAGCACCCCGCGGGCGCCGCGCCTCTGTATTCGTACCCGCGGAGCCCCCGAAACCCGCGGCACCCCGCGGCCGCAGGGCCTCCGTTTTCGTCCCAGCAGAGCCCCCAAAGGCCGCAGCACCCCGCGGGCGCCGCGCCTCTGTATTCGTACCCGCGGAGCCCCCGAAGCCCGCGGCACCCCGCAAACGAACCAAATACGAGTGGCCGAGCTTAGACGACGAGTACCTAATAGCTAAGAAATACAAGAACAGTGTAGTCGTGCTGTTATAGTCATTGTAGAATAAGTGTTGTGATGTACTGATTTAAACACTTGATTTTTCCTCATTATTTTTGTCAAAATAATAAGTGTTGTGATTTGCTGTTTTGGCCGTATTTTGTTTTACTTTGTGAACAAGAACTTATACAATGTCACGAGGAACCCACAATATTTTAACAGTGTATTCCTGATCATATTTAGACTAGATATGCCATTTTGGCAAAATTTATGCGTCCTACCCCCGACCGGAAAGTATGGGCAGGGGGAACATATTGAAATAGTTATTTATGCCACACCTGGCCATAAAGTGGCTTTTTCCGCACGCTGCGCGTACGGAAAAAGACGCTTTCTGGCCAAGTGTAGACATAAAATGATGTACACAACACGGGAGGTAATAAAGAAAGCCCTCGATCGCATATTTACGTCCCTCGCTTGCAGCTCGGGCCGCAAACTTCTGCGATCTCGGCCTTTCTTTGTTTTACCACCCTAGTTGTGTAATGTACTATTGTGCAACAAGAGAGGAAAGTTGGTTTTTCTTGCGAGTGTTGATTTTGAGTCCCGAGTAAGCGAAAGATTCTATAATTGAATCACGAGCGAAGCGAGTGATTCTAAGTTTGAATCTTGAGCGTAGCGAGGGATCTCAAGAACACGAGATGTAAAAAACTTTCCTCTCGTGTGACACATACAACTTCTCACCTCAGTAGTGAGAACATATTAAAGTTAAAAAACACATTTATTTACATTCCTGAATGAAAGCTAGGCATCATCATTATGACGAAAAGCTTCTAGAAACAAAATTTCACTCCCTGGAGTGAGGAAAGTGGCAACTTTCGTCACTCCCTGGAGTGATGAAAGTCGCGCTTTCGTCACTCCAGGGAGTGAGGAAAGTAGGCTTGTTCGAACTGCTGAGGTGAAAAAAAAATTTTCAAACCGGGCAAGTGAAGTGCCACTTTCGATGTATTTTTTACGCCAAATCGAATGAGACCATTCTCATACTTATAGGATCAACACTTTGAAAGGGATTTTGAAATGAAGGGATTTTGTTGAAAAATGGACCCCCCATTTTCCAACAAAACCCCTTCATATCTTATTAGGACGCATAAATTTTGATAGGACTCGGCAGATGCTCGTATCATCCCCATAAAGCAGTTTAATTGATGTACATATTTTACCCTGTTGTTCGCGGTCATTGTATGATAAGAATACTCATAATTCCATGTATATAAATTGCAGTATTTTTTATAGTCTCCATCAAATATATCGGAGCGGCCAAGGTACTCAAAAAGATATGCACGTGCACTTTATCGCGTTGTTCAGATATTTGTGACCACGTTGGCCGCTCCGATATATCTGATGCAGACTGTATTGTGTCTGTAGGTAAGCTAAATCAAGAATTTGTTATATTTGTGCCAATTCTGCAGCTATAGTTAAGAAATAAATATTTTTGATTTTAAAGTTAGTATTTATTTTACCAAACAAATTCTGTTTTATTAGTCTCCTATAACTGCCTGTTTTGCTCGGTAAAATGTTCAACTGTGGTTAGGGAAATATAGTAAGTGTAATGTCCGGTTTCTCTCTTGGTTTGTACCCTATAGCAAGGACCGGAACCGGTTACCAATGAAGGGGTATTTGATAGTTTTTACAAACCCTATGAATTCGGTAAGCACATCATCGGCTTACCCAAAGGTAAGCGCTTACCGAATCGAAAACCCCAATGAGGTTATCCTATCATGTGTTTTTAGAATGCGATCGAGCTATTGTAAACTCTATCGTTAAGACATTCGATAGAGTAACCACATTAAATATGGTTAACCCTTTAACGGGCATAAGACTGTCAGAAATTACGCGAAATTGAAATAAAGTTCATATAATGGCGGAAAATATATTCCCTCTGCCTTATAAAGGCTTAAAACGGTTTCCGTAACTATAGGGTAACCGTATAATTGGGTAGCCACTTGATAGGGTTACCCTATAGTCTTGAGCGTAGTTTGGTTGTATTTAACGCTCCTCTTCGCTTCGCTCGTCGTCGCACCATAGTCGGCTATCTTGACTGTCACACCATAGACACTAGAATTCATATTTTTTATATCTCGACATTTTTATACATCGTCAATTTTCATTTTCGACTTTTTTATTTCTTGACATTATTCAGTATTTAGACATATGGATAGTAGAATGTAAGGATGACAATCTCTTATATGAGAACCGTCTAAAAAGTGTCCAGCGGCGGGAAACAGCAACTAAAAGTTCTAAATCTCTCCACGTAGCGCCATCGTAGCGCTAGTATTGCTTTCGTGTATGAACCCGGACTAGCTAAAGCTAAAGTGGCGCCACCAATTCCACGCCTTTTGGTGGACACTTGTGACAGAGAGATTGTCATCCTTACCTTCTACCATCCATAATTTAGACATTTTTATACCTCGTCATTTTTCCATGACGACAATAGTCGCCTAAACAGACAAAATGTACGTGATAAAACACTACCTGTTACAGAGGAAAGGTTGATAGAGATGCAACGGATATCCGGATTCCGGATACTATTTGCCACAATATTACTATTTATGCGGACGGCGGATAATCAAGTTTAAAACCGGTATGAAAAGAAAATCGCCAAATAATTTACATAATATCAATATTAATATTATCAAATATTAATATAAGTTTATTATGTCACACTTCGAGAAACAATATAAAGGAGGTACAGACCCGAATAAGATTTACTGAAAATATGGCTCGTGAAAATTAGTAACCGGCCAGTGTTATACCGTAATAAGACTGTCAGAGAAAGTGCTGTACGAGTCCTTCTTACAGCACTTTTGTGGGGTCATTTTTGGGCTGATTATGTATCCCTATATTATTTATCGGTGATGTCACGTGATTCTTCCATTAGGCGTGGCTACACCTGACGCACCGCCTCGCGAGGAAATTGCCGCGCGCGGCAGCTCGGCTAGTGTGGCGTGCCGCGCCCGAGGCATTGCGGCCGCGCGTGCCTTTGCCTCGGGCGAGGTACGTCCACATTAGCCGAGCTGCCGCGCGCGGCAAGTTCCTCGCGCGGCGGTGAGCCAGGTGTAAACACGCCTATTCAATAAAGGGTATGACTTTACATTTCTTAACCTCTGGAACGCCACTGTCAAAATTTTGGTTTTGAATAAGTGACCTTGAAGTTGTAAATCAAATTTCAAAATGTTCGGGACGGATACGGCACTAGGCGTCCGAAGTTGCAACCTGCACGGAGTGCCACCCGCTTGCTCGAATTAGCTTAACCTTTTCGTCCCCAAGCATTGAACAAAAATGACGCGCCACCGACGGCGACGCCACGTAATCGCGTTTTGTCAAGCGAAATTGAACTTTGCGGAAGCCCGCGTAGGTCCCTATTGCACTACAAAGCCTGTCAGCTGTTGCCGTCGTTGGCGCCCATGGCACGACTTTTTGATGTCGGCCACAGCCGACTGTGGCGGTGAAAGGGTAACTGTGGGTAAAACATCTATCCGTCGCATCTCTGGTTGATAGTCATTAGAAATAAAAGACAATATTCATCTATAATATACATTTCACTTATAGTTTACATACAACCTGCCGACGGTTACAATACTCTTATTAGTTCCATACAAACTTCGTCATACTGTCAATATCGGGGAGGGCGAGGCCCAGGGGGCCATTCCACCAATGTATGTCCCGTACAAACGCGTTTTTCTAATGATATACTAGCTTTTTGTGACAAAGTAAATAAATGTTCAAAAAAGCATGCATTTAGAAAGCAGAAACGTATCAAAATACAAAAAAACATGCATTTATACGAGATACAGTGGAATGCCCCTACAGTGATAAGACTTAGAACTGATAACAGCTTATACCATTGTCATTGCTTTATTTTGAGGATAATTTTCGAAATATCGATCGAATTATCAACCCATTGGATGGTTGTTAACGTAAGTAGACGTTTTTAGAGTACGACTCTTTATAAAGTTTTTTTTAATTATAAAATCAGCTCTAAGTCTTATCATTCTGTAATAATTACAAATCAGACTTATAAATTGCTTTTATTGCTAATCAACAAGAAATAAGCAAAATTATAATAATATATTCCCATAGTCTATGTCCATTGATAGACCTCTAGGTTCACAAAAGATCATGATATGCGTATTTTTAACTCTGTTTTAACCCTTCACCGCATACGAAGCCATATATGGCCCTTATTATTTTCATCTCTGTTGGCATGTATCAGAGTTCACATTTGTTTCTTTTTTTATGTGGTAAAGGGTTTTAAGGACAAAAAGAATTGAATATGATGCTCATTGAACAAAGTAATCAGTTTATACTCATAAAAAGCATAGATGGCGTTACAACTGAGAACGCCTAATGAAGTAACTTATGCATGATTCCAAAAAATAAGTGAGATTGCGCATTGCTACTATTTGTAGCGATACGGTTACTTGTCACATACGCGTGTATGACATTGTCATATGCGGCCATCAAAAATATCGGAGCGGCCAAGGTACTCAAATTTTTTTTTTTATTGATGGCTCCTTGCCGTTTTTAGCGAGGTGAATTCTGCCAATGTCGGTGTGTGGACTTTTGATATTTCATAAGAGAATGTTCGGTTCAAAAATATCTGAACATGCACTTTATCGCCTTGACAAGAGGCGTTGTTCAGATATTTGTGACCACCTTGGCTGCTCCGATATATCTAACGGCGATTATACGCTGTTTGTAGCAACACTTTCTTAAAGTCAAATATCTCCTTCAATATCGGTTGGAATAAACCGTTTATATTTCCAGTTTAACCCCTTTTACACGTAAAATTCACATTTTTGATGATTATTTTGGGATAGGGAACCTCTGATCCCTACTGCTCGTGAGAACGCTGTGGTGATTTATTTAATTAATGGTCATCCATCACGTCTCGTTCTTCACGGGGGCGAGAAGTGGCTCACGGAGAGCCGTTTTGCTGCATTGATCGTAGCAAATGGAAATCCGTGATCTCTGCCGACCCCTTTTGGGATATTATTATAGGCGTGATTGTGTATGTATTTTGGGATTTTCATGCAATTCTTATTGATCTATTACCACAAAAATCTTATATCGTATAATTATCGAGTCGTCTTAGCAATATTTTACGAACAAATATCGATGTAAACTTATCATCATTTGGTGCACCGTTTCATGTTATAAGGCACAATAAAATGCATGCGCCACACAATTTTTTAAGTCAAAATCAGTTCGTTTCTTTTATAACCCTTTAGCTGCTACATTTATATGATACAAAATCAAGTCATATTAACCTTTTCACCGCCGTGGTCCGATATATGAGACGAGGTGACAACGTGAATGACACTTTCATAAATTATCACAGAGTTCAAAATTTTGACGTACGGCGGTTAAATGGTTAATGACGTATTTTGCCGAAGACAGTCGAAGGGTTAAGTATTCTTAAACACGGTATAGTTTATAACGCGTCATATAATAGTCATCAGCAAAAGTAGCTAAGCGGGTGAGGTGTTCAAAATGAGCTGCACACGGCTTTATTGTTAAGAGAATAAGAGCGTGTGTAGGTCATTTTAAACACCCTACCCGCTTAGCTACTTCTGCTGCTGACTGTACATTTGGGATCTTAAAATGTCATACCCATATTCATTTTCATATCCATATTCATATTACAATCATAAATTAATGTCAATCTTTCATGTCAGTTTTTTACTTGAGAGTAGCTGCCAGCGGCGCGCGTCAAATATTTTATTAAGCAAGCCGGAGTTATTTGGCATGTCTTTCCTTGTCTATAAAATGAGGTGCTCAATGAGCTAGTCAATCTGTTAGAAATCGAGTTCTATAGATGCTCTGCTGCTGGTAGCTAATTTGTTTTTCATTTGTGGTCGAAAATATTACATTTGTGACTGTGAGTTTCCAGATTTTAAAATAAATTAATAAAGTACTAGTTTTCTACTTAATTAAATACATTGTTGTCTTTCATTATACATGATATTGTTGGTTGGAAGATGTTTGATTTTGTGTTGTGCTCTGCGGTTTGAGGCTTCAAATTGGTGGTATTCTGCAAATAAACATTTTATTCGTATCGTTTTAATATTGACTTGAATAGCCTAAAGTCTAATTAGTTATTTTTTTAGATCTATCTTCTAGATCATATTACGTTACCTGGACTGGCAATGTTTTAAAAAAAATAGCGTATAATATATAGCGTATGTAGTTTTAAGAAATATGTATGTACCATCGGGTTTACAATTGCATGGCTAATTTATCAATTCATTTATAAATTGGCCATACAATACTGAACCCGATGGCTAGGCCAAAAGTATGGAAACAAGTTTAACCTTTTCGACGCCATGTCAAACGCAAAACCTACCACTCAGACGCCACGCCATCTAAATGTCAAAAATGAAGTTAAACTTTATGCGTGTGTATGTTATTTTGCTCTGTGGTCGCTGACCGATATATCGGTCTTTGGCGTTGGACCTGTGGTGCCGATATATACGTCTTTGGAGTGGAAAAGGTTAATACGGCAGATAAAAAATAATATTAGGCAAAAAGTTTTATTATATCTTTCGTAGGGTAACCTGCCTTTTCGCCGAAAATTGTATTGCCGAATTTCATTTGCCAACCAACTTTTCGCAGAAGTTTAATTTGGCCGAATAACTTTTACCAAATAATTATTTCGCAACCATTTCATTTCCCAACCCCATAGTTGATAAATGAAAATTGCCTACTAGGTTGGGTTAGGTTAGGTTGGATTATGTAAAGTTGGGAAATGAAGTTCGGCCAAATGAAACTTCTGCGAAAAGTTGGTTGGCAAGTGAAATTTGGCAATATGATTTTCGGCGAAAAGGCAGAGAACCCTTTTGTAGATATTTAATTTATATTTTATTTTGTTTTTATTAGTGGGAATAATTTATCATTTCAAATCATTTCCCGAAAGGTCGACCTTTTTTAAATTATACAACAATGTTTAAAAATTTCTAAAATTTTTGGACATCCTTTTTTCCCTTTAGTGAAGCGTGATGTGAATTTTTAATCACCAATTTCTCAAAAAAAAGATGTTTGAATTTGTATACAGTAAAATGATTGTTTTCACACTTTTGACCTCGTGTGTAGAAGTTTACTGGTAATTTCTAGCTTAGCTTACCTATGGTCATTACACCGGCCTGGGGTGTGGGTGTGGGTGTGTCTGGACGTGTGGGTGGTGTGTGTGCGTGTGCGTGTGCGGGTGCGGGGGGCGCTGCACGGGCCCGAAGCGCGCGTCGTCGGGGGGCGAGCCGCCGCCCGAGCCCGGCGCGGAGCCCGACTGTGACGATGGGGATGACACGCCCACTGCAGACATATATATACGTAAACATACGATATATTCACTCATGAACATTCGAAAGCGCCGTGAAAATTCCTAACCCTGAATGGGGTTGGCCGGTCGAAACTCGTTTTTTTTTTTGGAATTTTCTGACCTGGATGGGCTAGCTTTTAAGCCAAATCCCATATAACAATACTCGTGACAGGTACAAGCTATGCTGGCGCCATCTGGCCAAACCGTTGACAGTTGCCAACCCCATTAACTAACTCACAAATATATGACACGCTCTACGACTCCAGAAATATCATTTATTTTTGAGGGAATATTTGACACAAAAAAGTGGTTGTCTGTAAAGGCGGTTTACGGACTATAATTTTGCGTGATAACGTAATAAGAAAACTAGAGATGGGCCGACTAGGGTTTTTGCCGACTACACAATCGGTTTTCAAATTGCCGATTAATCGACCGACTAGTCGGCAATGACGATCGGATCGGAACTTTCATACCATTATAACTATGTATAATCAGAGGTCACCTTTACATTGGTGTATTTTAGTTGCGCGCTTGTTAGGCGATGGAAATTAAAGTACCAGGGCCTCAGTAATCACCGTCGCTTAGCAAGCGCGTCTCTTTTACAAACCATTATTGCAGAGACCCCTAGATTCGTAACAAGTATGCGTAATCGTAGATTATTTTATACTGGTTTTATTGAAACGATCGACTCGACGAAATTAGATTAGATGTCAAGCGGATTTACGGTCTTACACCTACTCCTATGTATTCATTATGCCCTAGTACAATCGAAATATAAAATTTTTGACCACGTGGTCCCAGCGGAACGCTACATTTGTTTGAACATGCGGTCGGTTCTCCATCGATTTATAAAACGTTATCACGTCAAAAAAATGTGTAAACAAATAAATAATGAACATACCGGGTTGCGGTCGGGGGTAGTTAGCGGCGGCGGCAGCGGCGGCGGGCCAGGCCGGCCGCGAGAACAACGACTCGTCGCGCACCTCGCCCCCGCACGACTCCTGCAAAGTTACAACATATTTATTAGAGATGCAACGGATAGTGGTTTGGCCGGATACCGGATACCGGATATTCGGTTCGGCTTGACGCTCCTCCGAATATTCGGTATCCGGCCGCCGAATATTCGGCCGGCGGGACTATACCTACAATTTGAGTTTTGCAGGTGCGCGTCGTGCAGGTTTCGACTTGTTTCCTAGTGAACGTTCGCGTGGACACATTTCTAGGCAATAAAACTATTTTATCTACATCCATACCCTAAATATGTCTATTTTATGGTCAGGATCGATGAGCAAACGCCCTATATTTAGATATGAATATCTGTGGCTGCATCTTAATGTTTACATTTTAGTATCGGTAACCGATACCTTAATTACGTTCAAATTTCGAACGTCTTCTTAAAGAAAAAATTAGTAGTTAGAACAAATGTGTTATCTGTAACGATGTTATTATTATCAAATAATAAGCAAAAATTCGATATCATTATGAAAATCCGCCCGCCAGCATGCGCCGCCCGACCGCCGACACAATCGAGTTGGCCATGGCGATGGCGTGCAATCCGTGCAATGGCAGTCATTCAATCATCATTTCGGGTGTATAATATGTGTGTAGATAAAGCAGTGTATGCACGTAATTAGGCCTTAAAACACTCGTGTGATCTTATTATGAAACTCACTTCGTTCGTTTCATAAAACCACACTCGTGTTTTAAGGACCCCTATTTCGTAACAGTTACATAAACTACTATTTATTATGTTATGTCAGTACGGAGTAACTTCTTTCAAAAGTACATACGTATCGTGAGTAGTGAGTGATTCTTGACTACATCCGGTATCCGGCCGGATAGTGCGAGGATATCCGGTATCCGGCCGGATACTTAAATAAGGGCCAGATAGGCCGGATACCGGATAGTATCCGGATATTCGGTGGATCTCTAATATTTATATACATAGCTAAAACTGTAGCGATGTAAAACCGACCATCAATCCATAGCGACCCAACTAATATTATGTACAGTCGTGGCCAGATAATTAAGAACACGATTATTTTTTTCATACAACTGCATACAAAGTTGACTTTGGAAATTTGATGAAAAATGCTTGATGCGGTTGACCAATCACATCAAGTATTTTTCATCAAATTTCCAAAGTCATATTTGTATGCAGTTGTATGAAGAAAAACCGGCCAAGAGCATGTCGGGCCATGCTCAGTGTAGGGTTCCGTAAACTGAGACCATTAATTCAAAAGGTCGTTTCTTACGGGAAATTTGGCGGCGCTTACGTCATTTTTACTTATGTCCTTTCACTATGGGTTTTTGAATGATAAATCAAAAACGGCTCAACCGATTTATTTCAATATAGTTTTCATTGAAGGTACTTTGTTTTGTAGTTTCATGATTTTTTTTTAAATTTTAGGACCCACGATTTAAAAGTTAGATGGGGGGGGGGGGGGGACGCCCTGTTTTAAACTTTCGGAGCTATTATTTCCGAAAGTATTAGTTTTATCCAAAAACTGTTTTAGAAGACCCTAATTCTTTTTAAAAGACCTATCCAACGATACCCCACACAACTTGGTTGGAACGAAAAAAAATTTCGCCCCCCACTTCACGTGTACGGGAGGTACCCTAACAAAATATATTTTTCGCGTTTTTATTCTACCGTTTTGTCGGCTTGGTTAATGCACATATTCAAACCAAATTTCAGCTTTCTAGTGCTAACGGTCACCGAGCTAGACCGCGGACGGACGGACGGACGGACGGACATGGCGAAACTATAAGGGTTCCGTTTTTGCCATTTTGGCTACGGAACCCTAAAAAACTGTGCTAATTATCTGGCCACGACTGTACACTAGTGGTCCGCCTCGAACTGAGAACTCGCGATTTACTTGCAAACGAGTTGACCAATATAACAAAACCTATATGATGATTTTTTCGCGCCTTCTAGTTCCATAACCCCTTGATCGATCCTGCTAATATAACTCTCAAATTGTATGTAGGGCAGATGCCCCGGTTGTGGCCACTGTGCCGGTTTTGGCCATTTTCAACTTTATTCAGGTATAGACCAATTTACAAGTCTATAGTTTATAGTTCATAGAAGAGTTAATTATGGCATTACAGATGATACTGTCATCTGTCAAGTATCAGTTGTCATTCAGTTGTCAGGAGCCATTAAAAAAAGTGGCCAAAACTGGTTCTTCGGTCCTTTTTTGACATCATCAACAAGAAAAAAAAAAAGATCTAATGTCAGATTCTTAACAGCAAAGATTCATATGAATATAGCAATATATTTTCAACGACTCAGTATATAAAGCATGTCATAATTCCTCATTGACACAAAATTACGGACGTCTGAATACACGAACTCTCCTTAAAGTGGCCAAAACCGGGGCATCTGCCCTATCTCTGCTATAGCCCCAACAAATGATCAGAAAAAACGTTACTAACGTCGAACAAACTCACACAATCAAAAAGTCATCGTAATGCTAAGACGCCCCAGTAGCTAGATGACAGCTGTGTACGAAGTTGTTTGTAAGAACTTCGCTTCGCTTACGCTCCGCTCGTTCGATAAATCATCCCCCTAGCAGTCCTAGCCCTGCTAGGAAGATGATTTACCCACCATATACTTTAATTTTTATATGCGTGTTAGGGGAACGTCTTAACCTCATTCACCCTCCTAGCATTTGTCGCGGCTTTTACGACTCTGGAGTCCGCTCGGCAACCTAATCCTAGGAATTGACGTAAGCATTCGCGACTGTTAGGTGCCTTTCACACTGCTGCGGTTTTCACATGGGGCTCCGGTGCGCGAGCGAGATAGCGCTCTGCCTGTGTATAGCCATGTCACGCTTGCACATCGTCGCCGCATGCGGTTGCAGCGCCAGTGTGATAATCGCCGTAAATATCAAGATGAACTTCAGGATGACCTTCCAATCAATTATTGAAATTAGGTTACCAAGCGACCCACAGTCACGGCACACAATAGTAGTTTATGTAACTGTTACGTAATAGGGGTAATTAAAACACGAGTGTAATAAGATCACACGAGTGTTTTAAAACTGTTAATGAAATGACGCGTTCTAAAACTATTAAAATGGCTGCCTTTTCACAGATTGCATCGCCATGGCCAACTCGATTGTGTCGGCGGGGCGCGTGCCGGCGGCCGGATTTTCATAATGATATCGAATTTTTGCTTATTATTTGATAATAATAACATCGTTATAGATAACACATTTGTTCTAACCTCTAACAAAACAGTTTATTTTTATGGTGGTCATAACGTGCGGTTTTTGAACGCATCATGAAGGGTTTATGATATGGGTGTAGATAAAGAGGTTAATAAAACCAAAAGAAAAGCTTATAAAACAATCCAGCTCACCTGTCCCTTATAAAACTTGGATTCCGTCACATGATGTATTGTAACTTCATTGTTTAACTTCGACCCGACCCTCAACCTTTGAAAATATGGCAGCGGATCCCCATTCACCATATGACTGGCCACATCATCATAGTTATAACTCGGCACGTTATTATCATTAAACAACGCGTTTCTGAACACATTCCTGTCTTCCTGTCCGAAGGGTGTATATAACCCAGCATAGTCATTTTCCTGTTTTAACGGAGTACCTATAGGTTCAGGTCGGACAGTGTTCGTGAATAGCGAGGAATCGTTCGAGTCGAACGATCGGTTGGAATCGTTGGTCGGTCTAGTGCCTATAGGGTTCGGAGACACAACGGGCTTCGGACTAGGATTTTCCATGTAATACTCCGGTGTTAAAAAGTTCTTCTGCTGGCTATCCTCATTAGTTTTAAAGAGAGAGTAGCCTTCATCGTTTTTCTGCGTGAAAGATGCTAAATTCATAATTCTGTTCTGAAATTCGTCTTGCTTCGGTGAATTTCTAGAAGGATCTAGGACGTAAGCTTGAGGATTGGGTGCTGTCTGTACCGGGGTGTATGTATTTGGGTTGACATAGTTATATTGCTGTCCGTACATGGGCATGGCTTGCTGGTGACCCATGAGACTTTGCTGGTGCATCATGGACATTAGTGGGTTCCTTATGGTGTACATTCCGTTTGAAGTAGGGGTGATAGTGGCTTGGCAAGCATTTGGGGGCATGGGGATGGGATCTGGTATCCTTATCTCTGGTTTCTTGACGGGGTTGGCGACGGGTGGGAGGTTGGGGTGGAACATGGGGTTCCGTAAGGTGACCATCTTGGTGCCGTCGGTTTTGGGTTCTGCCTCTGCGGCGGCGGCGGCTTTCTTGGCCTTCTTCTTTGCTTTCTTGGAGCGCCCTGGTTGGGGTGCTGGCTCGGGGATTATTATTGTTTTCGGTTGTTCTGAAAAAGAAAGCTTCTATTAACAAAAGTTTTTCAGAGTTAATTTTGTTAGTTATATATATAGTGTTAAGTAAAAAAAAAAATATGTTTAGCGATCAGTTTTTTCAGTTACTGATTTAGTTCAAAGGGTTTATTTAGTTAATTAGTAATCGTTTAGGGGGTTCTTTCAGTTAGTAACCGTGTTTAGGGGTTTCTGCAGTTAGCAATCTTGTGTAGGGGGTTCGTTCAGTTAGTAATCTTGTGTAGGGGGTTCGTTCAGTTAGTAATCTTGTGTAGGGGGTTCGTTCAGTTAGTAATCTTGTGTAGGGGGTTCGTTCAGTTAGTAATCTTGTGTAGGGGGTTCGTTCAGTTAGTAATCTTGTGTAGGGGGTTCGTTCAGTTAGTAATCTTGTGTAGGGGGTTCGTTCAGTTAGTAATCTTGTGTAGGGGGTTCGTTCAGTTAGTAATCTTGTGTAGGGGGTTCGTTCAGTTAGTAATCTTGTGTAGGGGGTTCGTTCAGTTAGTAATCTTGTGTAGGGGGTTCGTTCAGTTAGTAATCTTGTGTAGGGGGTTCGTTCAGTTAGTAATCTTGTGTAGGGGGTTCGTTCAGTTAGTAATCTTGTGTAGGGGGTTCGTTCAGTTAGTAATCTTGTGTAGGGGGTTCGTTCAGTTAGTAATCTTGTGTAGGGGGTTCGTTCAGTTAGTAATCTTGTGTAGGGGGTTCGTTCAGTTAGTAATCTTGTGTAGGGGGTTCGTTCAGTTAGTAATCTTGTGTAGGGGGTTCGTTCAGTTAGTAATCTTGTGTAGGGGGTTCGTTCAGTTAGTAATCTTGTGTAGGGGGTTCGTTCAGTTAGTAATCTTGTGTAGGGGGTTCGTTCAGTTAGTAATCTTGTGTAGGGGGTTCGTTCAGTTAGTAATCTTGTGTAGGGGGTTCGTTCAGTTAGTAATCTTGTGTAGGGGGTTCGTTCAGTTAGTAATCTTGTGTAGGGGGTTCGTTCAGTTAGTAATCTTGTGTAGGGGGTTCGTTCAGTTAGTAATCTTGTGTAGGGGGTTCGTTCAGTTAGTAATCTTGTGTAGGGGGTTCGTTCAGTTAGTAATCTTGTGTAGGGGGTTCGTTCAGTTAGTAATCTTGTGTAGGGGGTTCGTTCAGTTAGTAATCTTGTTTAGGGGGTTCGTTCAGTTAGTACAATATGTAGGGGGTTTGCAGAGTTAGTAAGCGTTAGGGTTCCAGCGCTCGTTATAGTGGTAGTACCTGGGTGCGCGGTGCTGAACATCATCAGGGAGGGGTCGGCGTTGATGACGGGCGCCGGCCGCGCCACCGGCGTCGGCGCGGAGCCCAGCGCGTGCGCCTTCCACAGCGGCTGGTAACACACACACACATGTATTTGAGGAAACATCTTTGACCCTGGTCAGGCCAAAACGAAAAAAATCAGGCTCGTACAGTCAACGCCATAACATATATGTACACTTCTGCACCTTACTTCATTGTAATAGGTTCTAAAGTGTATACATATTTTAGACGTTGACTGTACCTTACTTACGCCACTCAGCAAGCTTTGTGGCCTCAACACGGTACTCGACAGAAATGAAGAGCTCATTATGTCACGAATCACGATTATAAAAAAAACTTAATTCATACGACAACCAGTTCACAGTACCTACTGGCTCGCTGCGAAAATACATAATACCGATTTACTCGAGATGAACTCTTTACTCACCACAGACTTAATAGGAGCGGGTTCCTTCTTCTCATTAGGCTGGACCCTCGTAAGCGTTATTCCGGGCGGCAGCCGCAAGTCAGAAACCTGCAAATAAAGGTTCTTGTAAATAGGGCCCCACAAGCCGAGCAGTCTGAGAAAATTGCCGCGATATTATAGGATACGTTAATTAATAAAAGATAATTGTATAGCAATATTGTCGAAATTTTCATAAATATTTAGCGTTACCTATTATCATATGCAATTTAAATTTACTTTAGATGTGGAAACAAATAACTTCAACCTCAACCACTAGATAGATCATAAGTACAACTCGGGGTCACCACGCATCTGTACTCCCGTACTAATGTAAAATTTTGTATGAGAGCGCGACCGCTTATTTCAGTTAACGTTTCTGATCATTACTCATGCGAATTAAAAATATCCACAAAAATCAAGTTACAGGGATGAACTTGGATTGTTATACTACAAATTGGTGTAGAATACTATTGAGATGTGCTGTTCGAATCGTAGAAATTTACGAATAAAATTGCGCTGATGTGTGGTGACCCCGTTGCTCCCTGTAAAAGCTTAATGATGAGGTGTCTGTGTAGTATGTGGATGTGGACTAAAAGCTGGCCACGTCAGATATGACACAATAATAAGAGCAACAAAACTCTATAATATAACGTAATATAATAGGCGTAACGCACCTGCACCCCGCAGCTGAGCTGCTCCATGATGCTGCAGGCCGCCGGCGACTCCTGCTCCGTCCCGCAGCCGCCCTGACACAAAAATAACTCCACTTGTACCAAAACTTCTTTAGGTTTAGCAGTTTCCGTTTTTTTATATTATCATTTAAATGTGGCCCCCCATATTTATCACTACATAGTATAAAACAAAGTCGCTTCCTGCAGTCTGTCTGTATGTATGCTTAGATCGTTAAAACTACGCAACGGATTTTGATGCGGTATTTTTTTAATAGAGTGATTCAAGAGGAAGGTTTATATGTATAATTGCACCCGTGCGAAGCCGGGGCGGGTCGCTAGTAGTTTATAAAATTAACTTTACACGTTCCCTTTTTTTATAATTTTGGTACGGAACCTTAATTACCTTAGTTGGTACATTGCAGGCGCGGCCGGGATCGAGGGGGGAGATCACATGAGACATTTAAAAAATCGTCAAATTTATTTATCGTTACACACTGGTTAGCAAATAATTTTTTCACTTAAAATTTACAATTTTGCAGATATAAGCTCGCATCCTTTGAATAATTAATTACAGACCCCCTCAAAAATTCATTTCTGCTTTATGGAAGACAGTTCGGTTCAACCGCTCGGTAGCCCCGTTATGGCCAGGCGTACCTTCTTGCTGACCACCTCGATGGTGGTATCTGCTGTGATGTTGATCACCTGCGCTTTCTGATCCTTCTTCTCCTTCTTGCTCTGTTTCGTCTGCTTCGCGGTTGGTACCGGTTGCGGTGCTGGAATGAAACATAAAAAAATCAAGTTATAATCATACATCTTCTTCTTTTTTTTGTCATGTCATAAATGAAAACATAGGTATCACACGTTTTGTGAAGCAGTAGATATATCTTCTTGAAGAACTACGGATTGTTCTATATCTTTAAGATTTAATATATTGCTGTTTTGAAAAATATGCCATCTGAGTCATCTGACCATCCAACCCAGAGGGGAAACTAGGCCTTTGTGGGATTAGATTCGGTTTCCTTACGATGTTTCCGTCACCGAAAAGCGACTGGTAAATATCAAATGATATTCTGTACAGTACATAAGTTCCGAAAAACTCAGTGGTACGAGCCGGGGTTTGAACCCGAGACCTCCGGCTCATTTCCGGCTTATTTAAATAAGCTATCTATTTTTTTACAGTTTGAATCCTAGAATCATGAACTCACCAGCCTTCTCCTGTTTCTCTTTCCCTTTCTCCTTTTTCTTCTCCTTCTTATCCTCCTTTTTAACCGGCTCCTGTTTCTTGGCCTCCTTTTTATCTGCCTTCTTCGGTTCCGGTTTCTGCGGTTCACTTTTCTTATCTTTGTCCTTTTTACTCTTGGCTTCTTGCTTCTGGAGTTGCTGCTGTCTCTTTCGCTCCTCTTCCTCAGCCTGGATATAGAATATTACATTTGTTATTTATTAATGTAACAACATAAGAAAATAACCGACAAATTCAGAGCAAATCGCCTAGCGTGGTACGGGCATGTTATGTGGAGGGATGAAAGTCATGTTACGAGAAAGGTATTAAGAATTAATGTGGAGGGATGTAGGAAAAGACTAGGAAAAGGTGGATGGATTGTGTGAGAGATGATATGAAAAGAAAGGAGGTGAGTGATGAGATGACGGGTGACAGAGATGTGTGGAAAAAAAAGACAAGCTGCGCCGACCCCAAGTAAATGGGACAAGGGCAAGCGAATGATGATGACTCTCTGGTAGTAGTGATGGCTCACTGACCTGCTGCTTGGCAAGTAATTTCCTCTGTTTCTTGGACAGCGGCTGGTCGCCCGGGAGCGACTGAGACCGCTGCGGCTCCTTCGGTTTCTGCTTTGCTGCCTTCGGCTTTTCTGCCTCTTTCTGTTTCTTCTGAAATGGACACAATACTGTCGGTATTTCAAGGTACACTTTATCAAATTTTAAATATTCGCTGTGGCGTCATGTTTTGGGCCAGGTATCAAAGTTTTTTTTTTATGAATGTCTTCTACTCCTTGCTTATATGAAATGTCTTTTTTTTAAATAAATGGCTTTCTCCCTTTGCACATGAGCAATGGGAATTCTGCCAATGACAAGTTGAAATTAATAACATTTTATTTATTTAATAAATATAGGCAACGTTGTTCGGTTTCAGCCTTGCTCTTTGTAAGGGTGATAGCTGCTCCTTACAAACAACACGTGGCGGCCATGCCAGGACAACTGTCCATTAAACTACAGAGAGTTTACACGCGTTTTGAGATTAATTCTTCATTAGTTGCACACTTTTATTAGATCACCGCACAATAAGCTATCAATATTACACACTGAACTACTTAAATGAGCAAAAAATAAAAAAAATTACTTCCAAGACGTCTAAACCTACCCTGCGTTACGAACAGAAGTCGAAATGTCTCCGACTGATTCACTATTTTGACAGTTGACCTAGTTGAGGTGACATAGGTCCCTTTGCACCCACCATGCACTTCGCACACAGCGAATAGGAATAGACTGAGGTATCGTTTATAGTTAGTTCTTTTTTAGATTAGAAAAAAGCTGAAACGCGCATGTACAGGGTTCTTTATCAGGCACGATACGGCATGATACATGTCACAAGTGTCAAAGTGTCATTGCGGCCAATAAAAAATATTGAAATATATTTGTATTTATAATAAAGCCATGCATAGGTATTTGTAAATGTTAAATTGAATAATATTAATTATTTTACAGTATTGTAATAGTAGTCATTATTACGAAATAATTTATTCTTATCATTGTTAATGTTTTAGTGAATGTTGCACAATAAAATTTGCCGAACAAAAGAATTAAGGTAAACTCAAACAATTCTAAACCTAAGTGGCTTAGTAAAGGCATAAAGAAATCATGTAAAACAAAAAGGTTTCTGAAATCTCGTTGTTTTATTAAAGATGAAAATTTGTTAAATAATCAGATGAAATACAAAAAATATGCAAAATTCTTAAAAAGATGCATCACACAGTCACAAAAGAATATTAATAAGAGACATATCCGGTTAGCAAAAAACAAATGTACAGCTGCCTGGGATGTAATTAATAATAAAAATGATGCGGTCAAGGTAGTCGACTGTATTGAGAATATACAATCAGGTTCAGTGAACGTTGACGATCCGCAGCATATAACGGAAGCTTTTAATAACTTTTTCGTCAGTGTAATGAACAACACGTCTTCATCGGTCAGCAGACATAACTTAACGGGTAAGGGTGGCGTGGGGAATAGTTTATACCTAAAACCCTGCACAGAAGATGAGACTGAGAAGATAATTAAATCCTTGCGTAATACAACTGCTGTGGGTATTGACACTATATCAACTCATATTTTAAAATGTGTAGTCAATGAAGTAAAAACCATATTAACTCATCTCATTAACCAATCTCTGGAACAGGGTCTATTTCCGGAAAAACTGAAAGGGTCTGTGGTTAAGCCATTGTTTAAAGATCTTGATAGAAAACAACTAAATAACTATCGACCCATAACTTAAGTTCCTATTCTTTCCAAGATATTTGAGAGAATTATGCGGGATAGGATTGTCGATTTCATGGAAAAACATAATATCATAGCAAAGGAGCAAAACGGTTTCGTAAAAGGCAGATCGACAACACATGCTGCTTATTCATTAGTTAGCAAAGTTACACAAAATATTGACAAGAAAAAGTTAGTGGTAGCTGTGTTTTTTGACATGTCTAAGGCATTCGACCTTGTTGACCACTCCTTGTTAATAAAAAAATGTGAACATTATGGAATTCGTGGAAATGCTTCCAATTGGATCAAGTCATACTTGACCAACCGTAGCCAATGTGTTGAAATAAGTAGACTTAACAATAACAATGAATTGACTCAATACAGATCTTCGTTCCAAAATACTTTGAGAGGCGTACCCCAAGGAAGTGTTCTAGGACCGTTACTCTTTATACTCTATATTAACGATATTCCTTATGCAACAACACATAAAATAGTTATGTACGCTGACGATTTATCGATTGTTATACCTAATGATGATACCACTATGACATTTGAAACCCTAATAAATAATACTATTAATGATATTGACAATTGGATGATTAATAATAAATTGACATTAAATATAAATAAAACAAATTGGGTACAGTTCTCTAATTATAAAACTCAACGAGCCTCGCTTACCATTCAATGTAAAGGTCAACATATAAATAGTTACAACGAAGTAAATTTTCTGGGTATTACAATTGATGGGTTTTTGAATTGGAAACAGCAGGTAATTAATATCTGTAACAAGTTAAGTCGATTTGTTTTTGCCTTAAGGAGATTGAGAAGGCTAGCAGATGAATCAACTGCTCTGACTGCCTACCACGGCTACGTAGCATCAATTCTTCGTTACGGGGTCATTATTTGGGGTAATTCTACAGACGTCAAACAGGTGTTTATGGCTCAAAAAGATTGTTTACGTGCGGTGCGAGGGGTCAGTCCTTTTGCACCGTGCAAACATCTATTTAAAAAGTTCAACGCTCTTACCTTGACCAGCATTTATATTTATGAGCAAGCTAAATTTGTACGAAACAACCCTGAGTTGTTTAAAAAACCAACTCAAAATCCAAGGTTAAGGAACAGAGATGTACTTAAGATACAAAGGCCAATATGTAACTCGGCCCAGTATAACAAAAATTGTTTTATGATGTCAGGAAACATTTATAACAATATTCCTCTAGACTTAAGACAGCTGCCCGATAATTTGTTCCTACGTAAACTTCGACATTGGCTAATGGATAAATGTTTTTATAATTTAAATGATTTTTTTGAATAATTGACAAATTTTATTGTAATGTTTTGTATTGTATATATATTTTTTTTTTCTTTTTACGACATACTATATTGTATCATATTGGTGTTAATGGATAATATTGCATGCTCTAATAGATTTAAGATTTAGTTTAAGGAATACATTTTGCATGCCGCAATGCGGCTAAATGTGTGATAAAACCATATTGTAAAACTTTGACCTATTGTTACCACATTTAACGCAAATAAAGAACTTACTTACTTACTTACTTAAAAAACATGGAGAAAAAGAGGTTCGAAACATATGGTTTTCGATTTATAACGTATGCGTGTGTCACTGTCAGTTTTTCAATTGTCATGTGTCTCTAACGTGAAAATCAAAACGAAATTGTGTTTTTATTGCTGTTATGGATTATAATCTGCAAATTGTCAAATATTAAATTTAAACTTTCGTGAGACATATTAACATTATAAAATAACACGGTTACACTCACGGCACTTTAGTCACGTCTTGCGACATGTCTCTATGTTTCTATGTTTACTGAATTTCTAATTTCAAAAAAAAAACGAAATATAGGTATGGATTAAATTGTTGGTATACAAGTTGTTGAAGCCGCATTGCCAATAGATACAGATAGATAATACATGTAGTCTGACAAACCAAAAAGTAGAAGTTAATGCTATACTCATCCCTTTTTTGGTAGCGAGGGTACTAGCAGAGACTATAGAGATATAGACACAGTCTAAGAACCTACACTGCTACTCCACCTAGTAACAAATAGCGCACTAGTAGTACACTAGGTGGAGTAGCAGTGCAGGTGGCATTTCCTCTTACATTTTCGGTATATTTAGGCGGCTTTCGGACAGAGGGCGCAATTGACTTGAGCTTCAAAAAGTTCTTAGGCTGTGGCCGTCTATATCTCTATAGTCTCTGGTACTAGTGTAAGAAAGAGGCGGTATGATTATCTCTGTCTCTACTTGAAGTAGAACAGACCCTGGCGATGCTATACCTTCTCCTTGGTGGAGCTCTTGGCGAGCTGGTTGATGTGCGCGAGCGCCTGCTCCCAGGTCTGCTTGCGCGGTGGCTCGGCCGGCGCCGGCGCGGGCGCAGGTGGCGCGTGCATCACTATAAGTAAAACATGCCTTTATAGTTAACTATACATTTATACGCACAATACGGCGTTAAACTTATAGATGGAGAGCTAATCGCGTCAGATACAATAATGAAAGGAACGAAACCCCTCTAGTTAGTTTGCTATACTATACTAATTTACGGATCTGGCAGCTGTAAAGTGGTGGAGGCCAAAGAAAATAGATCCTACAGTTCGGATATTGATGCAATGAAATGAGAAATTATATAAATAATTCATCATCATCATCAACTCAGATATAAAACGTCCACTGCTGAACATAGCCTCCCCTTTGGACCTCCATAAGTATCGGTCGGAAGCGACTTGAATTAATGGAACTTATCATTAATCATTAAAGGGGGGTTTGCCATACGCGCCACGCTTGGCAGGCGGGTTGGCGCGCGCAGTTTTTTTGTTTATTGTTTGTAGGCTTTCGGAAGAAGCTGCTGCCCATCTCCCGGTATATTCCCTTAGCAGACTCCTACTGCAACCACGGGACGATATGGTGGGGGACAATTCTAAGGCCGGGCACCCCACAGCAATAGCAAAGCATAAATAATTAGATCATACATATTATTGCCCCGGTTCGTACCACTGAGTTTTTCGGAACTTATGTACGGAATATCATTTGATATTTACCAGTCGCTTTTCGGTGAAGGAAAACATCGTAAGGAAACCGGATCTAATCCCAAAAAGGCCTAGTTTCCCCTCTGGGTTGTAAGGTCAGATGGCAGTCGCTTTCGTAAAAACTAGTGTCTACGCCAATTCATGGGATTAAGTTGTCAAGCGGACCCCAAGCCGGGATAAACGCTAGGATGATGATACATATTATTGCCAAAAGTTTCTGTTAAGGGAAAGTCGTGCCTGTAATTCATAGTATGTCGCCTACTGTTTCTGTTTCCGGAATAATATGCAAAGTTTTTTGTTCTAATGTGAAAATATAGACCCTGTGCTCTATAACTGTAACTGAGCCAGCATCTAAGATAAAAAAGATAATAGTACATTTCGATACTAGGTCGGAAAGTCCGTGTATCGAACGACGTTTTTTAATAAAGTTGCGAAAAAATTATAAAAATGGACAATATGTCACTTTGAGGTTACTTCATCCGAACACTCGCGCCGTGCGATGCGGGGCGGTGATCATGAATCCTGAGCTGTGATTGGCTGGAAAAGTAAAACGCGCTAGTGGAGAAATCCAACTTCTCGCATTATAAACTACTACTAGATTTGAGCAACTGTGTTAAAATAGTACATTTCGATATTAGTGCGGAAAGTATGTCACTACTTCACGAGTACCGAGATATGGCAAGACTCGGGACGAGTGAAGAATGACATTTACGCACGAGTATCGAACGACGTTTTTTAATACAGTTGCGAAAAAATTATAAAATTGACAATTATTCACTTTGAGGTTACTTTAGTACATGTATCCGAACGCTCCGCGCGGTGCGGTGCGGCGCTGTGATTGGCTGTCTGTCACTGTCATTAGCTGTGATTGGCTGGAAAAGTAAAAAGCACTAGTGCGCGATATCAAACTTTCCGCACGCTAAACCACTACAAGAAAAGCACTTTTTTTAGTAACTGTATTAAAAAAGATATTTATTCTTCAATTTAGGCACATTACAATGCACTTATGAACGTCAGAGAGAAAAAGAAACTACCACCGGTTCTAACCCTACACCTCTGACCCGAGAAGTATTACTCAATACCGGCAAGAAACTCGGCGGGACTTATTTTTTCAAAACAGTAATACTAATACATTAAAGATACTATATACAATAATGCGTAGTTCTTCAAGAAGGCATATCAAAACAGCTTGAGAGACAGACATGTACCTGCCTATTGTGTAATTAAAATGAAAAATAAAAATAAAATCCAAATCTGACTGCTTCGCAATACGTATACGGACTTCGCAATACGTACGCATCGGCAGTTTTTACCTGTTTTGGTATTACTATTTTCGAATTCTAAAATTTTGCAAGTCTGTAACTCTGACCTCCACCCATTAAAAGGTGCCAGATGCCCGGATCTGCATGATGCGACGAACGTCTCCGTTTTCACTGGTACGACGATTTGGCATATTGATGTGTGTACTGGTTGTTTGGTTGGTTGGTCAGTGTCGGTCTAGAGGTCGCATTTTTCATCCGATTTCGATGAAACTTGGCATGTACGTTCCTTGATTTATTTGCCAAAAATTGTCGAGGCATTTTTTTTTATTGGGGGGAAAATGAGGGGGAAAAGGGGGGAAGTTCGCTGTTGCGTTATTTATGGACGGATTTCAATCATTTTCGGGTAAAATGTCAAGCCTACACTTCATCAGAGGTTGTTGTAAAAAAAAGTTTCGAGGGAGGGTGAAAGGGGGGGAAAGGGGAGAAATGCTCCGAAGTCTACGGTTCACAAAACTACTAGTTTTTAAGTAATTTTGGTGTGTAGCATAACAATACTAGATTGTATAACGCTACTCTAAGTTGGATATTGTTCTAACATGAAACAACAACTACTAGAGGATCTACGGTTACCGGGTGTTTGCCGGACGCCGTGCGGCTGCAGGCCCGGGGCCGGCGCCGCGCGACGCACGCCGGCCGCGTCTGCGCAACCAAACGATTACTTCTAATCTCGAAATTGTACCCTAAAGTCTAAGACATAGTTTATTGTCATAGATTGCTAATATTTATAAGCACAGTAGATCTTTAATACCTAAATGTTGCCGACGGTTTCCGGTAGCGACTGCCTAAATTACGAGTATACCCTAAACATCCTATTGTTTTTTAAATACCCGCCAACATGTACAAAAACTGTGGATTTCGAAGCATGTGTAGTATTTTTTTTTAAACGAATGTTTTTTCTTTAAATCGGGTAATAAAAGGCATTCGCTTGTAAGTCTTATGCACAGACTACACAGACACCTCATCATTAAGCTTTCACAGGGAGCACGAGGTCACCACACATCAGTGCAATTTTATTCGTAAATTTCTACGATTCGAACAGCAAATCTCAATAATATTTATACACCAATTTGTAGTATAACAATCCAGGTTTACCTTTGTAACCTGATTTTTGTGGATATTTTTAATTAACATTAGTAATGATCAAAAACGTCAACTCAATTGAAATAAGCGGTAGCGCTCTCATACATAATTAGTACGGAAGCACTGACGCGTGGTGACCCCGAGTTGTTCTTATGATCTATCTAGTGTTGAGGTTATCTGTGGTCTGATGTGACCTTAAATCAAGCCTTAAAAAAAAACTATTTCCTAACATATTTAAATCTCAGTCTCTGCTATTTAAGACCAAACATAAGTGGGACCACACGTGGTAACGTTAACCCATAAACGGCCATAAGGGTGCCGAATTTATGGGAAATTGAACTTTATCACTTTGAAATAAAGTTCACATAATTGTAGGAAATATGTCCCCCTGCCTGCCTTAAGAGGCTAAATGAGTCGGTTTAATTACTAATATAATACTTACTAATAAACGCCTTTTGCTTCTGTCTGTCCATCTTGTCGTTCACCAGCAGATGTGCTGCAGCAAACTGCTGCTGCATCTGCTGCTGCTGGATCTGCTGCAGTTGTTGTTGCTGCATCTGCTGCTGCCGCTGCAGCTGCTGCTGTTGCTGCTGCTGGAGTTGTTGCTGCTGCTGCAGTTGCTGCTTGTGCAGCATAGCCGCTTCCAGCTTTAAAACATATTAATTTAATGTAAATAAGATATTAATTTATTTTAATATTATTATGGTGTATTTTTCGAACCACTTATCGCTCTTTTCTTGGATACAAACTATATACTCAGGAATTTCCTTGGACTTCACAATCTTTATATTTAGGAATTGGCTGCTTTAAATGGGGTTGGCCGGTCGAAAGTTTTTACAGATGGCGCCAGCATAGTTGGTACCTGTCAGTCCTACCAATTGTGTCAAATTCTTGTTTTTTTTTTGGAATTTTCTGACCTGGATGGGCTAGCTTTTAAGCCAAATCCTATACAACAATACTAGTGACAGGTACAACCCAGCTGGCTAACTACACTGCGCTTTGTGTGACCGCGTCTTCAAGACAAAGTTTGGCTTTGCAAGTCATGCCCGAGCCTTCCATAATCCTGCAAGAAATAATTGACGGAGTCGCTGTCGCCGGATACGGCGTGGAGAAAATGATGACTAGTGACAGGTACCAGCTATGCTGGCGCCATCTGGCCAAGCCGTTGATAGTTGCCAACCCCATTGGCTGATTTGTGGTGGCACAGTAAATCTATACGATAACTTTTCACGGCGCCCTTTACCGATTACAGGCGATCTTTCTAATGGCATGGCTAGCCACAAAGGACAGAGCAATGTTGAAATTAGACCCGCTTGAGCAAAACTACTGAATTAAACTGCCACGTGTATGGCGTGGCAGTACTGGCGCTTAAGTCCACTAATCACGTAACTACTAGTAGTGGAGAATACGTTTTGTGAATATTACCGAATTCATTGATTAAGAGTCGCCAGGACGCTCGCGTGAACTCGCGTCCCCATACAAACGTAGTTCAGCTCTCATTTTAAAACGACATGCTTTAGAACCACGAAATTTGGCATGGGCAATCTAACAGTACAGATCTATGTCGGTAATTCGTTTTCGTTGCTAAAAATTGTAGCACAAAGAAAACATAGCGAAAATAAGTTTTGTATGTAAATCTGTATCTGGCTGTATTTTCTTTGTATTACAATTTTTAACAACGAAAACGAATTACCGACATAGATCTGTACTACTAGAATGCCCATGCCAAAGTTCGTGGTTCTAAAGCATGTCGTTTTAAAATGAGAGCAAAACTACGTTTGTATGGGAACGCGAGCGTCCTGGCGACTCTTAAATTGGCTGATTTGTGGTGGCACAGTAATTAGTAAATCTATACGATAACTTTTCACGGCGTCCTTTGCCGATTACAGGCGATCTTTCTAATGACATGGCTAGCCACAAAGGACAGACCAATGTTGAAATTAGACCCGCTTGAGCAAAACTACTGAATTAAACTGCCACGTGTATGGCGTGGCAGTACTGGCGGTTAAGTCCACTAATCACGTAACTACTATAGTATCCTCAAACCAAACGGACGATTGAGGTCATAGCGCTGTCTCCTTCACTTTTGCTGCGGCTGTGCAAGTGTGAAAGAGAAGTTTTATGACCGCAGTCGTCCGTTTGGTTTGAGGATACTATAGTAGTGGAGATCATACGTTTTGTGAATATAACCGAATTCATTGATTAAGCGATTTCGGTGGACCCCACACCTGACGCACGCTGTCGCGAGGAAATCGCCCCGCGAGGCAGCGAGGCTAGTGTGGACCAGCCTATTTGCGGTGAAATTAGTCTGAGTCCGATCGTTTATTTACCTGTCTATTTTCTAATACTTAAAAAAAGGAGGAATAAGATAACACTCACGTGTGCGTGCACTAGGGGCTGCGGCGGCGCCCGGGGCTGCGTGTCGCCCTGCAGGGCTCTCGCGAGGGCCAGCTG
The DNA here is from genome assembly GCA_911728535.1 of Pammene fasciana. NCBI lineage: Eukaryota > Metazoa > Arthropoda > Insecta > Lepidoptera > Tortricidae > Pammene > Pammene fasciana. The sequence goes on from OU452299.1 coordinate 6,728,128, forward strand.
TCGCTCGCACTCTTCGAAGCGCTTCGCGAACTGTGACACTTGTCGCTCGGCCTCCGCCACTTCCTGTGAAAAGTAAGATATACAGATACAGGGATTTGACCAACGAGTGTAAAGGTAAGGGGCGAGTGAAGCGAAGTCGTTTAGTAATACAAGGCTGGCAATTTCCATTTTGGCTGAGTTATGTATAATTATTTTCGTGTACGGTCGAGTACAAAGAGATGTATCCACTATTTCACCTTATTGGGTTGTAATAAGGTCCAAAATTGGATACATCTCTTTGTAGTCGACTGTACATACTAACATCGGCCATTTATTCTATGGCTAAATTACGAACAATGGAAAGTGGCTCAACAATAAGGGTTCGTGACGTGTTCAAAAATTATACCTAATAAAAAAACAATGTAATTCATTAAATAAAATCGAAATATGTCCCACGGGGTTTGAACCCTCGCCCATTCGATCGTAAGTCTCATGCCATACCACAGTGCCACCGCTGCGGTTACGCTAAGACGCGAAATATAGATTTGTATACCGCGGTTGACTGCCAACATGACATGAACCTTATTGCTTATGCAATAAGCCTCACCTTACTACGAGAATCAGCGTTACAGCTTGTAACGCATGTCGCGCGGAAGACAGGCCTACATTTTTGAGGTCATGGAATAAAAGTTTCACTTTAAAAATTATGCACGTCTCATGTAACATTTCGTTTAAGCCTGCAAGTGATGTTTCGTATCACAAACGTAGTAGCGATATATCCGGGTGTATTTGAAAAATCTCGACTCGTGCCAATAGTTTTTAGGAAAGGAACGTTTTTAACTAAAACGATTTGATACAAGTCACTTTTCGTCAGTGATTAAATTAGCGTACGGGCGGTAAAATAAAGAACGGCTCAGATCGCGGGCATTTGTGGCCCGAACCGAAGGGCCATAAACAAGCGATCTAAGGCCTTCTTTATTACCGCCCGTGGTTTACGTCTTCTCATGGGTGTGAAGTGAGATTTGCCGCTGCGCCCGTGGGCGGCAAATCTCACTTACCGCCCGGAGCGACGTGAAAATATTTATCTAGTCTATACCTTAGCTGTCGCGTTCAGTAGAGTATTAAGTTCTCCTAGTTGTTCAGCTATCAACTGCGTCTTGGCTTGCTGCGCCGGATTCAGTTTTTGCTTCTTTCCTGTAAATAAAGTCATTGGTGAGAGAGAGAAAAACAGACGTACACTTTTATGCTGTCTTGCTTCAATTTTGTGCGAAGACTAGAACATAATATTTATTTTACTACTTGATCTAGCTCTAAAAGTTTATTTTTGCCGTTTTGATTACCTATATTAATACTGCGTCACCGTTGATTAAATTATAAATCACTACATAGTATAAAACAAAGTCGCTTCCTGATGTCTGTCCTTATGTATGATTAGATCTTTAAAACTACGCAACGGATTTTGATGCGGTTTTTTTTAATAGATAGAGTGATTCAAGAGGAAGGTTTATATGTATAATTAATTGCACCCGCGCGAAGCCGGGGCGGGTCGCTAGTATACCTATAAACACACTTTCGCAGTAATTTTACTTTGCGCCAATAAAAGAAGCATGCCACAAGTTATGGCAAACAGTATTTTTAGTCAAAATTCTTCACTAGACAATGCTATTATTATGAAGATAAACACGCAAAGCAACGCGCAGATGGCGCTACTATCGTTTTAATCGTCGAATCTTCTATACAATTAAATCCTCTATGGTAAAAATTCTATCCTCTAGCAGGCTACATCTGCGAACGTACCTTTCTTCTTGGGCTGCGCTTGCTTGAGCTGCGCCTTGGCCTCCTCGGCCTGCCGCGCCGTCACCATGTGCCGCGCTTGCATGGCGCGCAGCTCTAGCCGCATGCGGTTCAGTTGTGTCGCCAGTTGGGTGTGCTCCTCTTGTAGTCGGGCTTCCATCTGTGAACCACACATGTAAGGTTAGTTTTTTTTAGCCTGGTAAGGTGTCCCACTGCTGGGCAAAGGCCACCCCTCCTTCCCGCCATTTGGCCCTGTCTAATGCACACTCCCCCCATTCTTCAAGATATCCACCGTCCGGCCATCTCCGCCTTGGTCTACCTCTGCCCCGGCGTCCGTCCTGCGGGATCCAGTCCGTGGACAGTTTGGCCCAGTGATCCGGATACACTCGGTAGACATGCCCTGCCCAGTCTCATTTCAGCTTAGCGGCCTTCATGCCCACATCCACGATACCAGTTTTGGAACGCAATGCGCAACGCGCCGCGCCAGCAGCCCCCACCGCCGTGTGTGAGTATACACCGTGTCCACGTACCCGTTTGCCCTTCTGCCGCTGCTTCTTGGCGCGCTTCTTGCCGCGGTCCACGTGTCGCGCCGGGCCCTCGATGTACTGCAGCAGCGCGTCCAGGTCCCGAGGGTCCTGCTGCGCGCCGCGCCAGCAGCCCCCGCCGCTGTGTGACGTCATCCTATAACAATGTTACATGAAACTCTACTACTGATAGCCCGCCTCGAACTGAGAACTCGCGATATCCTTGCAAACGAGATGAGTGATATAACAAGACCCTTACGAAGATCGTGTAATGGCTGTCTAGCCATATTACATGTTTAACAGCAACTTAATGGTTTGCTGCGACATAATGCGTATTGCTTGCGATCACAGACTACACAGACACCTCATCATTAAGCTTGTACAGGGAGCACGAGGTCACCACACATAAGCGCAATTGTGTTCATAAATTTCTACGATTCGAACAGCACATCTCAATAGCATTCTACACAAATTTGTAGTATAACAATCCAGGTTCACCCCTGTACCTAGATTTTTGTGTATATTTTTCATTCACATGAGTTATGATCAAAAACTTTAACTCAACTAAAATAAGCGGTCGCGCTCTCATACAAAATTAGTACGGGAGCACCTATGTGTGGTGACCTCGAGTTGTACTTATGATCTATCTAGTGGTTGAGGTTATCTGTGCTTGCGATGCACGACCTTACACATGTATATAATAGGTGGTTGACTTAATAAACCAAGCATTATTATACTGGACATCTCGCCTTTCACTTCTCTCCATACTGGCCCTCACCCTCTGAAGCTTCTCATGCTTCATGGCGACCCTGCCAGGATCGCAGAGTAAGGTCCTCATGCTTCAATCGTTTTGCTCCTTCTACCTCCATAACCCCTTGATCGGTCCACGTTTCTTTAGTTCAAACGTTACTACACCCTCGCCTCAGCCTGAGAACTCGCGATATCCTTGCAAACGTGTTGATCAATCGAACAAGACCCGCATGAAGATCGTTTTTCTCCTTCTAGCTCCATAACCACTTGATCGATCCTCCTCATCTACGAACTCTCAAATTTGATGTATCTCTGCTACAACCCCAACAAATTTCATAAAGATCAGAAAAACGTTACTAAAGTTATCGCTGAACAAACTCTCAAAATCAAAAAGCCATCATAATGGACGGATGTTCCAGTAGCCAGCTGACAGTTCTGTTGTGTCCGAAGTTGTCTATAAGAATTTCACTTCGATAAAAGCCAAAAAAAAGGTATTACCAGCCTTGAGTCACTAAACGATCTCGCTAAGCTCACCCGCTTACTACACACTCGGCCAGCCATTCCAATGACCTAGACGTAGGATTTACGATACACGAAAGAAACTTAGGATGAAACTATTAACAATAGAATGATTGTCTGGCTGACCAATAAGTGCAGTAACAGAGGAAGCAATAAGCTATACTCATCCTTTTTTAACCGACTTCAAAAAAGGAGGAGGTTCTCAATTCGACTGTTTTTTTTTGTATGTATGTTTCTCGATATCTCCGTGAATCGTGAACTTTCAATTTTTTTTTAATCGAACGGGTATAACCCCTAGATAGTCCCATTGTCACCAAGTCGGGGTCTGATGATGGGATCCTGGAGAAATCGAGGGAACTCTTCAACTATTATAGGCACACCTATAGTGATTTCACTATTTTTTACAGCAACTCCGCCACTTCCTCTTGGAATAGCGGATCATAAGTGAAGTCGGTTCTTTTTTGTTTTTTAAAATTATTTAGTAAGGAGGATACTAGCGTAAGAAAGAGATAGTATGATCCAAACTATACTTGTTAAATAGGATGTTAACTTACCCCGAGCATCCGCTAGAAGTGGAAAACACGCTAGTGTCCCTGCTAGAGAGGGACACCTGCTGCGCCGCTGGCCTGCTCTGACGCTGCTGTTGTAGCTAAAAAGGAAAATAAAATAAAAGTTACAAGATGTGTGAATATTCTAATTTATATTCGACTTGTGAATTTACGGCCCAGTATATTATAATATAAATGAGCAAAATCTTAATGGCGGCCGACTCCACTTTTCTAATTGACCACGTTTAACAATTTTTACATTTATAGAACTTGCGGATCATATAATCAACACCGTCGGATTAAAAATTAATAAATTTAAGACGGCGATACATTTTTGACTATTTTTATTTTATTTCGACCCTAGTTTTACCTGTTGCTGAAACTGTTGTTGTTGTTGCGGGGCTCACCCACGTCGCATTGTTGTGTATGGGCAAGTCGTAGATAGGCCCCCGTTTCTTCCGCCGGTGCTAGTGGTTGTCAAAGTCAATATTTTCTTTATTCAAGTAAGCATAGCAACAAGCACTTTCGAATCCTTATTTCGAATCCTTTGTTTTACCTGTTGCTGCACCTATTGTTGTTGTTGCTGCAGCTGGCTGATCTGCTGTTGTTGTTGCGGGTCGGTTTGTTGTGTATAAGCAAGTCGTAGATCGGTTCCGGCTTCTTCTGCGCCGGCTGTTGTTTTACCTGTTGCTGCAATTGTTGTTGTTGTTGCTGCTGCTGGAGCTGCTGCTGGCGTATCTGCTGCTGTTGTTGCGGGGTGAGCGTCGGCTTGTTGTGTATGGGCAAGTCGTAGATCGGCTCCGGTTTTTTCTGCGCTGGCGCTGGTTGTTGTTGCGGCCGCTGCTGGAAGGCGGCCTGTTGTTGTTGTTTTAGTTGCTGGAACAAAATAACCATTTAGTTTTTTTTAATCCGCTTTCATATTTTGCATTAAATATTATTAGGGAATCAATGTTACTCTGCGTCCGTAGGAAACACCTTAGACAACCCTACACGTGATCCCTGGGTGGTGGTAAAAGAGTAACAAACTTTGCAGCTGCACTGTCCCATCTAGACCTCGCAGCACTCACTGGATTTTCTTCATCATCTGCTTTCTCACTACTACCCCACAGAAGAAATGCCTATCTATATCCAGTGACATGTAGCTAAACGATAAATAAATAAATTAAATATTAAAAAAAAAAACTATATAGAACGAAGCACTTTTATATTCATAATTCTATGCTCGTGCCAAACATGTGCCAAAAGATGTACATTATTACTGCAATGGAATATTCTACATTATTCTAAACAAAGGAATGTCTATTAGAATAATTTTAAACAAAAAAAGAACCGACTTCACTTAGGATCCGCTATTCCAAGAGGAAGTGGCCGAGTTGCTGTAAAAAATATTGAAATCACTATAGGTGTGCCTATAATGATTGAAGAGTTCCCTCGATTTCTCCAGGATCCCATCATCAGACCCCCGACTTGGTGACAATGGGACCATCTAGGGGATATATCCGTTCGATTAAAAAAAAATTGAAAATCGGTTTACGATTCACGGAGATATCGAGTAACATACATACAAAAAATAAAAATAATAATAATGATTAAAAAAATTCAGTCGAATTGAGAACCTCCTCCTTTTTGAAGTCGGTTAAAAAGTATCTAAAGTAATTTGTTTGATATTTCGCAGACTAAAAATTTGAATGGTGATCGGCACGACACTTAAATGGTATAAAAATATAGCCACCTTTAACCATGTGTCTTTTTTAAATAAGTTCGCACTTAAGGGTGGTTTTCGAATACCTTACCTGTAATCGTATTTGTTCCATAGCGTTGGGGTTGACTTTCCCTTCGGCCTTCAACGCGGGCGGCACGCTCACTTGGATTGGTACCGTGCGTTGTAATGCCTGTACACAAAATCGACTGTTAAAAAATCTAAAAAACTATTCACATCTAGTTGTATCCATCCATCAGTCAACAAGTAAATCCCAAAAAAATTTTTTGGTACATTTTATTGCCAACTGTACCTAGTAGCATTGTCATGTAAACTACGGAAGTATACCAAATTTCAGCTCGATCAGACACCGGGAATTGGTAGAACACAGATAACCTCAACGACTAGATAGATCATAAGTACAACTCGGGGTCACCACGCATCTGTGCTCCCGTACTAATTTTGTATGAGAGCGCGACCGCTTATTTCAGTTGAGTTAACGTTTTTGATCATTACTCGTGTCAATTAAAAATATCCACAAAAATCAAGTTACAGGGGTGAACCTGGATTGTTATACTACAAATTGGTGTAGAATGCTATTGAGATGTGCTGTTGGAAACGTAGAAATTTACGAATAAAATTGCGCTGATGAGTGGTGACCTCGTGCTCCCTGTAAAAGCTTAATGATGAGGTATCTGTGTAGTCTATGTGTCACACATAAGTTACATAACATTTGCTACTTAATAGTGCGACTTTTGATTCCTGACGTAGTTTCTTTCTAGACCTCAATTCACTGGTTCCAAATGGTATACACGCACTAACCTTGGGCTTGTCGCTGACGCTCATGTCCTGCATCTTGTCGGTGACGGCGGCGACAGTGTCGGGCTGCCGCTCCTGCCGCTTGAGCTGCGCGTGCGTCTGCGCGGCGGTGAGCGGCGGCCCGGCCGGCGCCGGCGCCGGCGGCAGCGTCTTCGGGAGCGCCTGGAACACGAACTGGGGGTTATTTAGTCGGTGTGGCGGATTCATTAAGTAAACTATTTATTATTCCGCCACACGGCGGAAGAGGGGGGAGGCCTTTGCCCAGCAGTGGGACACAACATAGGCTATATAAAAAAAAAATATATATATTTATTTATCGTATGGCTACACGTCACTGGATATAGAGAGGCATTTCTTCTTTTAGTTGGTAATAGTCGTAGGAAAGTAGATGGTGAAGAAAATCCAGTGAGTGCTGCGAGGTCCAGCGGCCTAATTAATAAAGCTACAATTGACAATTTACAAGCGGTAGTCTCTTTCTAATACATAGGGTTAGAAAGAGACTTCCGCTTGTAAATTGTCACTTGTAGCTTTATTAAATAGGCCCCAGACGGGACAGTGCAGCTGCCAAGGTTGTTACTCTTTTAGCACCACCCAGGGATCACGTGTAAGTAAAACTATGAGGAAAGTTAAGCGGAGGGGGCGCTGCAATTGCTAAATATAATCACATTCTCGAAACATCGGACTTATTAAACCTTTAAGGCAAACTCTAAACGAATGTAAGGGATCCAAAAACAGTAGGAAATAGTGTTTTATACAATCGTGACATAATAAAGAGCTTTTCAGTCGAGTACCATAAGCTTCGTGGCCTAAGTAAGGTAACGAGATTAAAAGGCTTAATTATGCCACTATTGTGTACAATACTTTTTCTACAAGTGCTCACGTTTTCTCTGCTCTACGGCCGAGCTATCATATTCTACGAAAATACATATCAGCATCATCGACGATGTTAAAATATGCGACCATAAAAGCTCCATCGCAAAAGTATGCGCTGCTAGTTTGGTCTACAAAGTCTCAATTCAAGCATTAGGCTGCGTTTCCATCAGAGAGTCTGTCTGTCTGTCTGTCCGTCTGTCACTAGGCTGTATCTCATGAACCGTGATAGTTATACAGTTGAAATTTTGACAGATGATGTATTTCTGTTGCCGCTATAACAACAAATACTAAAAAACAGAATAAAATGAATATTTAAGGGGGCTCCCATACAAATGACATGATTTTTTTGCTGTTTTTATAGATAATGGTACGGAACCCTCAGTGCGCGAGTCCGACTCGCACTTAACCGGTTTTTTTCTGTATAAGGATTAAAAAAGAAACAAGAATGAGATAGTATACTCACTGGCGGCTTGGGCGTCGGCGGCGCCGGCACGGGCTTGGGCTTGGGCGCCTCGGGCGCCGCCACCGGCTTCGCTGGCACCGGCTTCACCGCCACCGGAGATGCAGACCCCTGTATAATACTTAACTAGTGAAAAGATGTACTTTTCTGTATTTTTCTACTAAGAATATAATCCATTAAGTCCATGAGGTAGCCAGTATTCCTAATTTTTTTGCAATCTTACTTTCAATCGTTCAGTCTTTTCGCCGAAAATGGTATTGCCGAATTTCACTTGCCAACCAACTTTTCGCAAGTTTCATTTGGCCGAATTTCATTTCCCAACCTTATATAATCTAACCTAACCTAGTAGGTAATTTTCATTTCAATGGTAAAAGTAATTCGGGCAAATGAAACTTCTGCGAAAAGTTGTCGGCAAGTGAAATTTGGCAATACCATTTTCGGCGAAAACGTAGGATACCTTTCAATATACATATTAAACCAGAACGGTTAGCACAGAATGTGATGCTGTCGCTACACATTTGTGCTAACCGTGCTCGAATAGATTCCCATAAATTGTGTAAATAAACCGCAAGTCACTCTATGGTGGAAATTATCCTACAATATAACCCCGATCATCCAAACACGGAGTAAGGCCGGGTTACACCTCGCTTAATTAAGGGGCTACTTTGAAAAATTATAGGTTTTTTCAAACGCTCTATTGACTAAACGGGAAAAGGAACTCAATTTATTTTCGAATATATATTATTAGACTATATACTCTAGTTTATGGCACAAACCGAAACACGATTGCTGAAAGTTGCCTCGATAGAAAAAAAATCCGAAGTTGGGTCCTTTTTCCCCTTATTTTTCTTAGCTTACGTAAACTATAAGAGATTAAGCAATATAACTAAGTTAAAAATATGGTATTCTGGTTTATCTAAAAAGTCACAGAAACAAAATTAGACAAAACTTTATAGATTCGCTTATTTATCGTAGTTTATCCAAAAAGTCTGATCCTTAAGAGCGCTGCATCTCTTTCTTTCGTGCACGGGAACCATAAACGTGTCTCTTACGGATGGGCGTGGCTTGTCCGAATCGAGGAACGGCCTTAACGAACTGACCAACTTTAAATATAATCCCATAGATCACGGGTCGGCAGGCAGAAGTCGTCGTTATTGACAACCGTCAATGTGGCACCTTTTACCTAATAAAGTCACAAATTATTAACAGTGCGGCCCGCGTTAATTTCGTTAGCTGCTGTGGCCCTTGGCTGCTAAAACGTTGCCGACCCGTGCCATAGGGAACTGTTAAACTTCATACGAGCAAATTTGAGGTATGATATCGACATCAACAGAGTTCTTAGTTTTAGTACTTGGTAGCCTGAGCTAATTTACCTGAACGGCAAATCCAACGTTACCGCGAATTTGATGCTCGCTCGCTACCCGTAAAATTTTAATGTAATGTACTCTAAGATCAAATTAATTTATGGCTCATATTGTCTGATTTCGGATCACTGGCTAATATAGGACATTCAGGATTACCCTGTATACAGTGAATGCTAGAGTGATACGTACGTTGGCCGTCCTGCATTTCTGTTTCTTCTTGTTCAGTATGGAGCGCAAACGCTCTCTCGTCTCGTTGAAGTTTCGCGGTACCGGCGTCGTGAGTGGTGGCTGGCGAAATACAAACATTTAGTTTTTTTGTTCATATACGTGTACCAAAGTTAAGAGGCCTCTGGTAATCGTTTGTCCCTTTCCGCCCAACCTATATGAGGGAAAGGGACAAACGGTTATCAGCTATCTCTTAAGTTTAGTGGCCGTTTATGAATAAGGGGATTAGCTTTTTTATTTAACCATTTCAACGCCATAGACGCTTATATTGTTTCGCCTAAAATTGAAAGTTTGAATTTTGACGTAAGGCGGTTAAAAGGTTAATATACAAATTATATTTGACTGAGGAGCCGAGCGTAGCGAGGCGACGAACGTCTCCGTTTTAACTCACAAGGAGAGGCCGCACGGGCGCGCGGGAGCGTGTTGGGTGTGGGGTCTCTCACTGGTACGACGATTTGGCAGATTGATGTGTGTGTATTGGTTGGTTGGTTGGTCAGTGTCGGTCTAGAGGTCGCATTTTTCATTCGATTTCGATGAAACTTGGCATATACGTTCCTTGATTTATTTGCCAAAAATTGTCAAGCCATTTTTTTGATTGGGGGGAAAATGAGAGGGAAAAGGGGGGAAGTTTGCTGTCGCGTTATTTATGGACGGATTTCAATCATTTTCGGGTAAAAAGTCAACTCACACTTCCTTAGAGGTTGTTGTAAAAAAAAAGTTTCGAGGGAGGGGGAAAGGGGGGTAAAAGGGGGGAAATGCTCCGAAGTCTACGGTTCACAGAACCACTAGTTTATATTCAGTTTTGTATATGTGTGTAAGCTTACCGCGTGTCCGAACACGGTGCAATAGCAACACGTGCAGGGCTGGTCGGCGGCGCCGTCGCCCGCGCACGCGTTTGTGCCGTTCGAGTGGCCAACTGAAAAATAAAACATCATTACTAATCTTACATCTCAAAAGGAAAGTGATTTCAAAAAATCTAAAATACGTCTTCGTGAATTATTTCACCACATCCGTGACAATTGAACTTTGACAAGGTTCAAATTAGATTGGACTATCGCAAAATTTAGCTCGCCTTTAAAGTAATTACCAAAACGTAACTATTTTGAAGATATTTAGGAGGTATTCTGCCTTTTCGCCGAAAATTGTATTGCTGAATTTCACTTCCAACCAACTTTACGCAGATGTTTCATTTGGCCGAATCACTTGTACCAAATAATTATTTCGCAACCATTTCATTTCCCAACCCCATAGTTGGCAAATGAAAATTACTTACTAGGTTGGGTTAGGTTAGGTTGGATTATGTAAAGTTGGGAAATCAAATTCGGCCAAATAAAACTTCTGCGAAATGTTGGTTGGCAAATGAAATTCGGCAATACAATTTTCGGCAAAAAGGCAGAGAACCATTTAGGATTTTTGAAAAGATCTCTTGGATTCGCGCGGCCTGGAAAAGGGTTAAAAAAATTACTTCCGTATTCTATGTTAACTTACGTAAGTTCCGTAACTATATGAGACTTTTTAGTATTTGTTTAACCCTTCATTAGGCTAAGTTAAACTACGTTTCCAACAGAGATGAGCGCGGATGCCGTGGCGAGGGATGTGTTTGTTAAGGACCAATCCTAGAGCTGCGTTGTGCGAGGATAAACAAATGAAGTGATTCTATTGGTGCTTATCCTCGCTCATCTCCGGAAACGCAGCCTAAAGCTGATGACATAGGCCGACATCCTACATGACATAGGCCGCAGACTTGATGCACGCGAATATTCGGCGGCGGCAAACAGATTCATACAAGTCTATACATTTAGATCGTGCCGCTCAGAGTAGTGAGCGCGAATGATAGGTCTGAGCGACTTGATTAAAATGTATAGACTAGTATGACCTGCACCATGCCAGTTTTTTTTTTAATTCGTGATGTCATATCATAACCTCCAAATCGGCCACATGCTACATATGGAACTGACAAGTTATCAGCAGGAGAAATGATAGACTTTATTCTTAAGATAATAAGGCTGCGTTTTCACCAGAGATGAGCGAGGATGCGTTGCGAGGGATGTGTTTGTTAAGAACCAATCCTAGAGCTGCGTTGTGCGACGATAAACAAATGAAGTGATTCTATTGGTGCATCACAAACACATTCCTCACAACGCAACGTCGCTCATCTCAGGTGGAAACGCAGCCTTATGCGTGGCCGACACGCACTTGGCCAGTTTTACTTCCTTCTTCCTCTTCTAGCCCCGTCTCGCTCTGGCCTGCTTGACTATACTAACCTTTAACGTAGGGACACACTGATCCCAAGTACGCAACGCATGCAATGCATTTTGAAATCTGAGGCCTTAGCATGACATGCGTTGTCGCGCGCGACTCCATACTTCGAGTCGCGCCTGAAGTATGGAGTCGCGCCGCAACGTAAGTCATGCTAGACGTACTTGACCCTGATATTTGTATGCTTAGAATAGTTATTTGTGCAACAAGAGAGGAAAGTTGGTTTTTCATGCGAGTGTTGATTTTGAGTCCCGAGTAAGCGAAAGATTCTATAATTGAATCACGAGCGAAGCGAGTGATTCTAAGTTTGAATCTTGAGCGTAGCGAGGGATCTCAAGAACACGAGATGTAAAAAAAACTTTCCTCTCGTGTGACACATACAACTTTTCACCTCAGTAGTGAGAACATATTAAAGTTAAAAAAACACATTTATTTACATTCCTGAATGAAAGGCATCATCATTATGACGAAAAGCTTCTAGAAACAAAATTTCACTCCCTGGAGTGAGGAAAGTCGCAACTTTCGTCACTCCCTGGAGTGATGAAAGTCGCGCTTTCATCACTCCAGGGAGTGAGGAAAGTAGGCTTGTTCGAACTGCTGAGGTGAAAACATACTTGTCATACGCGATACGCGTCCCATGCAACGTTCGATCTGTCGCGCCAGATCGGCGTGGGAACGTGGAGGGGATATCACCACAGAATAATGAATAGTACAAGTACAGAAGGTTCTCCTTCCTGATTTTGACATTTAGCTACAGAGATGAAAATGTTATCTGTGCAAAAAATAAAATAGGGTTGTCAACGTACTTCATTCCGTGCACGTGGTATCTACAGATAAAATGAAGTTTGATAAGTGAACGCAGTTCATATAAATCAAGGGGTCTACAGATGTAAGCGTCTAGTCAATCTGCCTGAATCTACCTAATCTATCAGTAAATTTAATACAAAACTAGATAAATATCAGATTTATTACCTTATTTGCCCAATCTAATAATTATTTTAGTACAAAACTACTGCTATAAACTATTATTCTCGTACGCACCCATAAGATAATAAGCGATGTGCCAACCCTGCCCTCATTAAGCCGCCGGCACGGGGCGCGAAATTTAAAAAACAGGTACAATGGAGCGAGACATAGTGAAACCCCCCTGGTATCACACGCTTTCGCACGCGTACGATCAGTGTGTTTCTAGATCTTACGCTCCTAGTGCGTCATTCCCAGGTAGTATTGCATACGTTGCGTACGTGGGTATAGTATGTTTCTAGCGTCTGATGTCAATACACGTCGTATACGTGGGACAAGTGTGCACACAATCTCTCCCACATTGCATTGCGTGCGTTGCGTACCTGGGAATAGTGTGTTTTTACCCTTACAGACATGTTGCTGGTGAGACGCGTTCTCGCAGACCTTCGGCTTTGCCACGGGCTTCGCCAGTTTTACTTCCTTCTTCCTCTTCTAGCCCCGTCTCGTTCTTGTCTGCTTGACTATACTAACCTTTACAGACATGTTGCTGGTGAGACGCGTTCTCGCACACCTTCGGCTTTACCACGGGCTTCGCCGCCGGCTTGACAGGTTTTACTTCTTTCTTCTTCTCTTCTAGCCCCGTCTTGCTCTTGTCGTCGTAGCACTGCTTCACTATATCCCCTGAACATACGATTTTTGTAAACTTACAGCAAATTTATACTTAAAAACTTGTCCCCACAATTTTGATGATTTCTACTCATTAGACGTATCTACACCTGTCGCACCGCCTCGCGAGGAAATTGCTCGGCTAGTGTGGACGTGCCTCGGCCGAGACAAACGCACGCGCGGCCGCAATGTCTCGGGCGAGGCACGTCCACACTAGCCGAGCTGTCGCGCGTGGCAATTTCCTCGCGAGGCGGTGCGCCTGGTGTAGACGCGGCTATTGACAAGCTCTTTCGATCATTATAAAAGGAAAAAAGCGTCGTAAGTTTTTTTCAGTTACCATACAACCGTTTCTTATTTTGTTTGGAACCGGTTTAAAAACTACCCTTAATAAGATTTTTTTTTAATAATCAATATTCAGCAAAAATATGAAGTAAAAATCACATGGTGAATTAATCTTCACTCGTCTTATCATGTAAACAAACACGTTTCAAAGGCCTTAACACGTTTCTCTGGGATTATCACCTAAAATATTGTTATATACTTAACCTTTTGACCGCCGTACGTCAAAAATTGAACTTTCAATGTTGAACTCTGTCATAATTTATGAAGGTGTCATTGACGTTGTCACTTTGTCTCATATATAAGACGACGGCGGTCAAAAGGTTAAAGAAACAAAGATTTGAATTCAACCAAGGAACTACTGAAAATATCATTTCTAATTACATTTTCTTCAATAATCAAAGTAACGAACGAATAATCTGAAAAAGTGCCTTTTCTTAACACCAAAATCGCAATCTGACAGATGGATTTATCAGAGTTTGAAGTTAAGAGTCGCCAGGACGCTCGCGATCCCATACAAACGTAGTTCAACTCTCATTTTAAAACGACATGCTTTAGAACCATGAAATTTGGCATGGGCATTCTAGTAGCACAGATCTAGGTCGGACATTCGTTTTCGTTGCTAAAAATTGTAATAAAAAGAAAATATAGCAAAAATAATTTTTGTATGTAAATCTGTAACTGGCTGTATTTTTTTTGTATTTCAATTTTTAGCAACAAAAACGAATGTCCGACCTAGATCTGTACTACTAGAATGCCCATGCCAAATTTCACGGTACTAAAGCATATCGTTTTAAAATGAGAGCTGAACTACGTTTGTATGGGAACGCGAGCGTCCTGGCGACTCTTAAGGATAAATTCACAGTAAATATATGAGTGAAAACGTACCTAAGCACACACTATCGTTGTCCTTACAAGAGCTACAGCTACAATCGCTCGTCCACTTGCAATCCGTTTTCGGCGTATCGCACGCGTCCGACTCAGATTTCGTCTGCCCATTCCGCATCATATTTCTAAACGCTACTGCGTTCAGCGTTTGTTTGGCGTTTCTTAACGCTTGAGCTGAGTATTTCGCTAGCATTTCTGGGTTCTGGGAGCCTATGACTGATAAATTCGTCTTATCTTTGTCTTTTTCATCTACTTCGTCCAGTTTTAAAGTTTCTTGTATATCGTCGTCAAGTAATTTCGCGTCTATGCTTGAGCATATTGAAATTACGTGTTTTTTATAGGACTCTGGTACGGGTAGTCCTTGGGTTATATATGATTTTATAGTATAAAAACTGTCTAGTAACGATTTTTCCCCTTTAGACGTTAGTATCGCTTCGCATTTCGCTAGCAACGCTTCGTTTTTAGATTTCTTCTCTTCTTCCGTTTCTGCCTCTTCCTTTTTAACTTTAGTTTCTGGCTTTTTTACTACTCTAGCGTTGGCCTTACCTATGATTTTGCTTAGTCCTTTAGCGGCTAATATTTCAGCTTCACTCGCCTGTATCGCCGGGCTTTTGGGTAGACTTAATTTAGTAAAAGATTCCTTAATCTTAGCTTCTAATTTTTCTAATCTATATAAAATGACTAACCACTCGTCACCCGAGAGGGCTTCTTTAGGCAACGTGTCCATGTAAGTCTTATTCATATCTTTTAAGCGCTCTAAGAAGTATTCTTTCTTATCTTCCTCGGGCATAGTCAGAAAATCAGGCAAATTTTCTGTATTTTTACCTGGGATTCCAGTTAATTCCTCTATAACGTTACTAGCGATTTCAGGGTTGAGCAGAATCCAGCCTGTGAGTTGGGCAGAATCGGCGCACCTTTTAATTACATCTATATATTTGAACTTTAGACTTTTCACTGACGTCTTTTTGTCCTGCGACATTTTTGATAGTTTCATTATTAGTAGATCGAAAGTGTTACCAGCAGACGTACTTAGAAGTTTCGATATTTGTTTTAAAGATTCTTTAGAGGCGGGGCAGCTTTCACTATCACTTTCAGACTGAGAGTTTTTATTTAACTCCTCAAGTTTTTCTATAATTTTATCACTATCGCTCGCTTTCTGTTTCCCAGCTAAATCTTGTATGTATGTATAAAACTTCTCAAGCATTGCCTCTATCTCATTTTCTAGTAAATCTACAGGAATCCCTTTAAATTTCGTAGCTACATAGTGCTTCATAGAGTTGAACCTAGCTTTAACTAGCTCTCTCAACTCGTCCATACTAAGTGCGTCTTTAACGAAATTGTCAAATAACGTCGATGCTTTTGTATACATTTCTGCATTAATGCAATTCTTAGGCGTATTAAAAATGTCCTTATTCAAATCGTCCTCTAGACACTTAGCTAACTCAGGGCTCTTATTTTGTTTTAAATATTCGAACACCTTGTTAATAACTACTTGAGCTGATATGGAGAAGAGTAGATCGGATATTTTGAAGTCATCTTTATTATTTTTGTTTTTCATGATCGCTTGTAAGTCTTTTTCATCTTTCAATAATTCTGTTATGTCTTGGCTATCGAATTCTAAAGTCATAGTGCCTATGATATCGTCATGATCTAAATTACTCTTAATTTTCCTCGTCTTACGTTTGGCAGTGTTTTTAGTAACCTTAACGCTATTGCTCTTATTTAATTTTAGCTCTCTAATCTGTTTCAAAGTTTCTGGAGTTAATTGCGCTTCGTTATTAACTTCGGGGAGACTGTTCATGATAGAAGCGAATTCGGGGAGTTCGAAAGACGCGTTCGCGAATTCGGATAGTTTGGACGCTATTTCGGGCATGTTCGCTAATATCTGCGGCATGTTTTCGACAAGTTCCACGAGTTTGGTGTTGGCCGTGTTTATATCTATAGGTTCTTCGGAGTCCATTTTGTCTAGGAACTCGGCTGAGTTCTTGTCTAAGCTCATCATGACTTCGCATATTTGTTCTAAAGACAGCGGCCCGTCCTGATCCTCTTTGCCCTCTTCTTTATTAATACTGTTGTAAGAATTTATAATATTTTGGCATTCTTCCATAGCTTTCTTGATTTCTAGTCCGAAAGTAACATATTTGAATACATTAGGGTCTTTTTCATCGACTTTGACGCATTTTTCTTCCTCCTCGATTAGGACGGGCGTGCGGCGCGCGTTTAGCGGTACGTTTAAGACTTCTGGTGCGATTTGCGTCTGAAAGTCGACTGTGTCGTCGCGTAAGAACTTGTTGACCTGGAGTAACCTCTGGCTGGGTTTTGGGGTGTAGACGGGCATGGGCTCGGAGGTCGTTGGAGACATTTCCTGGAATAAAACACGTATATGAAGGAAGGCTAATGCAAATATAAACGAGATGATATCAAATAGAGAAATATTAATTCTCTTCAATTCTTATGCGATATTTTAGAAGTTGTTAGTTGTATTTCACAATGCCTGCAGTAACATTATGCACAATGAAGGCCCCAAAAAAATGTGTTCATTTATTGCTTGCTACTAGTGTACTACCATTACGCTATTTGTTACTAGATGAAGCAGTGCAGGTGACATTTCCTCTTATATTTTCGGTATCTTTAAGGGGCTTTCGGACAGAGGGCGCAATTGACTTGAGCTTCAAAAACTTCTTAGGCTGTGGCCGTCTATATCTCTATAGTCTCTGGTCTATGGTAATAAAGATAATTAGTATGATTATTCATACCTGTAACGGCGGGCTGACTGAATCCGGTAAGTCCTCCTGGTTATACTCCTGAAGACCCTTATCGAGGCTGTTCAGCGCGAAGCTGGCGAACTTCACGAGGCACTCTTTCATCTCCTTGCATAGCTCCGTCTCCTTCTCGCCGACTATCGTCTCCGTGTCGCTGACGTTGTCCTCCTTCAAATTAAGATAAAAACTTAAAATGGAACAGATAGACCGTATACCGAATTCATCCTTACTTATCATATCAATTATCATTATCATGTAAACAAACAATTCTCAAAGATATTATCACACCTTTCTCTGGAATTATCACTTAAAAATGTTTTTGTATACTTAAAGAAACTTAGAAAGTATTGAATTTAACCAAGTAATCACTGAAAAATATAATTACTAATAAAATTATCTTTTACTAGTAGTTCGCCTCGAACCGAGAACCTAGCTCGCGTTTTCCTTGCAAACGAGTTGACTAATAAATAAAAGCATTTATTTCAGGCAGTCAGTACCCATAGTATAATATAACAAAACCCTAAGGAGGATTTTTTTTCTCCTTCTAGCTCCATAACCACTTTATTGATCCTGCTCATATACGAACTTACAAATTTTATGTATCTCTGCTACAGCCCCAAGAAATTTCATAAAGATCAGAAAAACGTTACTAAAGTTATCGTCGGACAAATTATCGAAATCAAAAAGCCATCCAAATGCCGAGACGTCTCAGTAGCCAGGTGACAGTTTGGTCTGGGGTTGTTTGTAAGAACTCACTTCGCTTACGCTCCGCGAGTTCGATAATCAAAGTAGTGAATGAATAATATCTACAAAAATAATTTATTTTTCATACATACTCATTGGTTAATTTGGCTTTGGCTGGCTTTGAGAAATGAAACAAAGCCATAACTCCCGCGGGAGTGTAATAAGCTAGAACTCCCGCTACATCTGCGTGAAATAGCACGTTGTATAAGCAAGTGTGATGAAAAATATTGTTCAAGAAAACAGCGCTCTCTCCTTGTACTTAAAAATCGAGTCCCTTCCAAGTACATTAAGAGCACACGTGGGTGATAAACCCTATACCTGCAAAACATGCCGTACCTACTATACGGGAAAGTCTTCATTGTTTCTACCCCGTTAATACCCTTTTCTTTTACCCTTATGACCCATTTAACTTAAGAAAACTACTAAGAACATAATGCATTTAACTTAAGAAAAAATGCGATGTCGCTAATAAAAAAATATATTCATATTTTGCCGCTGTATGGTTTTAAGACGCAACAGTAGTAAAAAAACATACATCTGCAAAATATGAACATAATTTCTAAGACCAGTTTAGTTGTACCTTATCTAAAGGGAAGGCCTCAGGCGGCTCAACCTCCTTATCGTCGTCCTTGAGCTTGAGTAGCCGCGCGGGCGCCTTGTGCTTGAGCATCTGCAAGATCCGGTGGGGGCGGGAGGGCGGTGCTAGCTTGCGCTTGGGGGCGGCGCCGAGACGCTGCTTAGGGCTGCTGCTCCGTCTTTTGCGGCGGGGTATGTCATCCACTAGGGTCACGTTGCTTTCTGGCATGCTAAAATAACAAATGAGAAGAGAACTTAAATTCTAAAACTAGTAGTCCGCCTCGAACTGAGAACTCACTGTTTCCTTACAAACGAGTTGACCAGTATTACAAAACCTTTTTAATGATTTTTTCACTCCACAACTCCTTGATAAATCTTTCTCATATACGAACTCTCATTATATATACATATGTATCTCTGCTACGACCCCAACAAATTTCATTCAGATCAGTACTACTAAGTTATCGTCGAACAATCTCTCAAAATCAAAAAGCCATCGAAATGCCGAGTCGTCCCAGTAGCGAGTTGTTTGTTTACGCTCCGCTCGCTCGATTCAATCCTGGTCACGGCACCAAATTATAAAAGCAACATCCTTAGAAATATAACGTAATTTCCCAGTATTTAAATCTGTTCCATTGGAATGGGTATTTGATGTTATTATCTATGTCATCTTTCAGCCGGCCCTGGATCGGATTACAAAAAAAAGCAAACAATATTGACAAAATGATTATATACCTGTCCCGTTCCCTCTCGCGCTCGCTTCGCAGCTGCTCCTCTAGCCACATTCTGAGCCTGTGGTAGTAGAGTTGCTGGTCCCTCATATGCATCACCTTGCGTCTGACCTGTAAAGAAATATCAGTTTAAAGTGAGGTGCACTTTATTATCTACATTTTTTTTATACTATTGGCAAATAACTGCCTGATGAAAAACGGCTAATATATCTTTTCCTTCTTTCTTGCCAGATTTTTTAAAGCAATATTAATATAATTGTCAAGAGGAAATGCTCGAATTGCCGTAAAAAATACTGAAAGTGTCTATAATAGTTGAAGAGTTCCTTCGATTTCTCCAGGATCCCATCCTCGGATCCTGGAGACAATGAGTCCAATTGTGAAGTACACTTTTTTAAACAAAAAATAATTTTTCAAATCGGTCCAGCCGTCTTCTAATAATTGGTGAACAATAATCGGTATTTTTTTTTTTTAGCAAAAACAAAGATCTCGACGAATTGAAAACCTTCTCTTTCGAAATCTTGAAGTTGAATGAAAAGGTTGCAAAAGGCTGTCATGGCTTGTGACAGAGCCACCGGCAAAAAAGTAACGACTAGATATGAAGCGAGGAGAATTTTAAGTGTACTTTACAGTCAGCATCAAAGGATTCTAAGCAGGTGAGGTGTTCAGAATGATCTTCACGCGCTCTTATTATCTTAACAATAAAGTCGTGTCGAGCTCATTTTGAACACCTTAACCGCTTAGCTACTGCTGCTAACTGTACAGGCTCGAGCGTCTAGCGACGCGAACAGCGATGCGTCTAACTTCCAAAAGATTTCACCTCGGCCACTCCAATACGTTTTGATTAGGTTGTACCTCCTTGAACCGCTGCAGATGGTACTCGGGGCAGAGCGCGCGGCACGCAGCGTGCGCGGGCGCCGGCGGCGGCGAGCCGGGCGGCGGCGGCGCCGGCGCGCGCCCGCCCACCAGCTGCATGCACACCTGCACACAGAAGGTCATTGCCAACATATGACACATTGTATACCTATATACTAATAGTAGTCGGCCTCGAACTGAGAACTCGCGTTTTACTCACAAACGAGTTGACCGATGTAAAAAGACCCTCGTCTAGATTGTTTCGCCTTCTAGCTCCATAACCCCTTGATTGATCCTGCTCCTATACGAACTTTTAAATTATATGTATCTCTGCTACAACCCCACCAAATTTCATGAAAATAAAAAAAAGTTACTCAAGTTATTGCGGAACAAACTCTCAAAATCAAAATGCCAAGACATCCCACTAACCAGAAGTTGAATGTAAGAGAAAGAAGTTGAATGTAATGCTGGAACCACACTTCGGGTATTCGGCCAAATATTCGTGTTGGGTCTCTTTCTATTTTTATCGTATAGAGAGAGATATAACACAAATATTCGGCCGAATAACCCGAAGTGTGGTGCCAGCATAAGAGAACTAATTAAAACCCAAATAAACTGCCCCGTAGAATGATAAACACAATGTACATAGGCTCTTACAGTAATAGTATTAAGTAAAACTTGTGTTGCGACAAAAAGCGGGAAAAAACGCTAAAAGGATGATGATATATGACTTAACGTACACCCCAAAAGTAACTTACCGTGGACAATTTCTTCTGCTTCCGGTAGACCTGCAGCTGTCTACGATGCACTTCCGGTAACCGCCGGTACATCGCCATCAATTTCCGGTCCACCTCTGACAGGCCCATGTCCACTTTTTTCCTGAACAAATATGTTAATATTGACTTTAAAGTATACGTATTTATTATACATGGGAACAAAGTTGTCGTTTAAACACTCGTTCTTATATTGAGGAACGAGACCGCGAAATATTTCAAAATTGAGTCACGAGCGTAGCGAGTTGTTCAAAA
The DNA here is from genome assembly GCA_911728535.1 of Pammene fasciana. Lineage (NCBI taxonomy): Eukaryota > Metazoa > Arthropoda > Insecta > Lepidoptera > Tortricidae > Pammene > Pammene fasciana. The sequence goes on from OU452299.1 coordinate 6,749,490, forward strand.
AGCGGAATATTGAGCGCGCGAGGGCCTCAAATTACAAGAGGTTGAAAGTTTTGGCTACGATTTTTAATATTTTATAACAATTTTTCTTGCGGCCCGCATAAAATATTAAAAATCGTAGCCAAAACTCTTTAAAATCCCTGCCATATAACGTGAAGAAACAGCTCGAAACTTGCAAAACTTTCCCCACATGTGGATAAAATGAGTTTTTCCCCACCGCTTTCAAGGAACAAAGAGCGCGTTTCCGAGGTGGATACTGTGGATAGGTGAAAATAACTATTATGCAATAGCAATGTACCTCGCATTGCGATCGTCGGGCGGCTCGTCGCCGCGGCGGCAATGCTGCGCGGCCGCCGGCCACTCGTCGCAATGCTGCAGCACCCTGTCCATCAACCTGCAATATATGTTGTTTATTGATACGAGTATCTTAATTGTGTCCATGTACGGACGAAGGGACCACTTTGTCGATATAGAGTTACTAGTACTTTCTAAAACTACGCAATATGCACTATCTATTAGTGAAAGAAAAAAAATTCCTAGTAAATCGACAAAGTGGTCCCTTGCACTGCACTAAACTCTTACTTATAATGGCTAGTAGCGTCACCTATATATTTATATGAACTCTTTAGTTTATTTACTCTTTGGAATACGTACCTAAATTGCTTATGTTTAGCTGCGCTGCGCTTGTTAATGTAACACGGGTGTATGTTAGTTACCTCTCTATGGACGCGATGGAGCGCATCAGATGCCGCACGGTGCGGCACAGCGATCCGGGGGCGGCGTCTTCGGAGCCCGACTCCACGGCGGCGGCCGCCAGCAGCAGCTCCGAGGGAGAGCCCCAGGGAGCCCCCGACACTAGTTCATGAAGAGTGTAACACGGGTGTATGTTAGTTACCTCTCTATAGACTCGATGGAGCGCATCAGATGCCGCACGGTGCGGCACAGCGAGCCGGGGGCGGAGTCCTCGGAGCCCGACTCCACGGCGGCGGCGGCCTGCAGCAGCTCCGAGGCCTAGAGCCCCAGGGAGCCCCCCGACACTAGTTCATGAAGAGTGTAACACGGGTGTATTGTAGTTACCTCTCTATAGACGCGATGGAGCGCATCAGATGCCGCACGGTGCGGCACAGCGAGCCGGGGGCGGCGTCCTCGGAGCCCGACTCCACGGCGGCGGCGGCCTGCAGCAGCTCCGAGGCCTAGAGCCCCAGGGAGCCCCCGACACTAGTTCATGAAGAGTGTAACACGGGTGTATGCTAGTTACCTTTCTATAGACGCGATGGAGCGCATCAGATGCCGCACGGTGCGGCACAGCGAGCCGGGGGCGGCGTCCTCGGAGCCCGACTCCACGGCGGCGGCGGCCAGCAGCAGCTCTGAGGGAGATCCCCAGGGAGCCCCCGACACTAGTTCATGAAGAGTGTAACACGAGTGTATAGTTACCTCTCTATAGACGCGGTGGAGCGCATCAGATGCCGCACGGTGCGGCACAGCGAGCCGGGGGCGGAGTCCTCGGAGCCCGACTCCACGGCGGCGGCGGCCTGCAGCAGCTCCGAGGCCTAGAGCCCCAGGGAGCCCCCGACACTAGTTCATGAGTGTAACACGGGTGTAGACGTGTGCGCCGATTAAAAATTGATCGGCGGCGGCGTTTGTCAAAAAATCGGCGGCGGCGGCGTGTTTTCGGCGTGAAATCGGCGTGACCTTGACTGTCGGCTTTCGTGTGTAAAAATCAAAGTAAATCGTTTTATTTGCTGACCAACTGATCAATTGAATCTGATACAGGTTGCTGGTGGTCTATTACATGTTTTATTTATAAAAGCTGGAAGAAAAAAACAAAAATTCGTTTTCTATGTAAAACTCGGCAACACCAATTCTTTCTTAAACATAATTGGTTTACATGAATTGATTTTACGTGTACCACGCTGAATGTAGCTCACATATTCAGCGTTGTACCGATCGAAAATTACATTATATGCCTCTTGGTGCAGTTATAAATTTTCTCCTGACGTCATTCAGGAAAATTTGAAATTCCTTTTCATGATTTCCCTGGACGACGTCAGTCAGTGTTCATCACCTGCTGAAATGTCTAGAATAGATCAGCGAGAACAGAACAGTCTGTCGTGTATGATACTCGAGTTATTGTACGATTCTGCGAGTGCAGTTTCGCGGTATATATGTGCTACAGGCATTACAATTAGAACTACTCCAGTCAATCGAGTCCTACTGGAGAGATATGTGGAAGCGGCGACAGCTTGTTTTAATTCCTTTAATATAATTGAAAGTTTTAAACCAGAAACATAACTCCCAGGAGTTTTCGCCTCATGATTGTTTTTCCTAGATCTGCATTTATATCACCTATCAAGATGACAGAAGATATCTTCTACAGTTTATACTACCCCGAGATTTTTGAATTGATAATTCCTGCTGTTTTTTGACACCACTCCACTCCACTTCAGTTAACTTATTCGCGCTACCTTTTGATCGCCTTCGCCTGATATATGAGACAAAGGTGACAACGCGAATGACAATTGATAGTTCAATTATTGACGTATGGCGGTCAAAAGGTTAATAAGAACACGAATAACCTAGCTACCTCTAGTCTTCTTTGAAGCGGAATATCTTAGTGGGTAGTGTTGTAGTCTAAAGCATATTCTCTAAAACCAACCTACAAGACGATAATCGTAATTATGCGCATTATGTTGGGTTAATTGAACCTATCTGACAAACATAGTTTGTAGAACGCGTTATAATAATGAGCGTATTGTTAATATCCAATTGTTTAAAATGAGCAATTTGAGTATTAAAATGACAGTCAAGGCCACGCCGATTTCACGCCGATCATTTGTCGGCGGCGGCGGCGTGGCAAAACAGCCCGGCGGCGGCGGCGCGCCGGCGCGGCGCACACGTCTACACGGGTGTATGTTAGCTACCTCTCTATAGACGCGATGGAGAGCATCAGATGCCGCACGGTGCGGAACAGCCAGCCGGGGGTGGCGTCCTCGGAGCCCGACTCCATGGCGGCGGCGGCCTGCAGCAGCTCCGAGGCCTAGAGCCCCAGGGAGCCCCCGACACTAGTTCATGAAGAGTGTAACACGGGTGTATGTTAGTTACCTCTCTATAGATGCGATGGAGCGCATCAGATGCCGCACGGTGCGGCACAGCGAGCCGGGGGCGGAGTCCTCGGAGCCCGACTCCACGGCGACGGCGGCCTGCAGCAGCTCCGAGGCCTAGAGCCCCAGGGAGCCCCCGACACTAGTTCATGAGTGTAACACGGGTGTATGTTAGCTACCTCTCTATAGACGCGATGGAGAGCATCAGATGCCGCACGGTGCGGAACAGCCAGCCGGGGGTGGCGTCCTCGGAGCCCGACTCCATGGCGGCGGCGGCCTGCAGCAGCTCCGAGGCCTAGAGCCCCAGGGAGCCCCCGACACTAGTTCATGAAGAGTGTAACACGGGTGTATGCTAGTTACCTCTCTATAGACGCGATGGAGCGCATCAGATGCCGCACGGTGCGGCACAGCGAGCCGGGGGCGGCGTCCTCGGAGCCCGACTCCACGGCGGCGGCGGCGGCCAGCAGCAGCTCCGAGGCCGAGTCCAGCGACGAGCTGGAAAGCCCCAAGGAGCCTGAACCGCCGTCCGACTCCGACACTAGTTCATGAAAAGTTAATGTAATTAAATGTCTAAGAAATGTACTTAATATATCGGAGCGGCCAAGGTACTAAAAAAATATCTGAACATGCACTTCATCGCCTTGTGACCACCTTGGCCGCTACGATATATCTGGTGGTGACTGTATGTCGAGGCAAGCTATACATCTGACATTCTATTCGCTGTGTGCATGATTGTGGCGCCATCTCTTGGGCAGGTGCTCAATCTCTTTTTTTTCTTTTTTATAAATAGGTTGTATTCCTTGCTTATATGGAATGTCACTGGCTGATTCACTATTTTGGCAGCGGACAGGGGCTTTTGCAGTTTCATTTCATATCACATTGTGCACTGCGATCGTTCTCTTTACCCCCACCATGCACTTCGCACATAGCGAATAGGAAGTATGGGACATATAAAATGGAACATTTTTGACAAAGTTATGGCAATAAAATCGACCTGTATGTAAGAACACTCTTGTAACTCTTTTCGGGCCTCCAGATCCCTTAAATTTCTAAATAATAATAATAATATTTTTTTAATAGATCCTGCTCATGTAAAACTCAATCTCATTCTTACAGTACTAAGTTTCAGTAAGATACGAAAATACACATTCTAGCTGAAGTGCCTTTGTTTATAGTATGATCTTCGCTTAGCTCGATTGAAAAACTTACAGTCGTCCAGGTCGGCCGTGATATTGTCGCTGTCCTGCTCTAGCAGCTGCAGCTCTCCCGCTTGCGCTTGGTCCCCCTCCAACTGTGAGGCCCCTTGCGTCGCCGGCTGCCCCTCCGTGCCGTCAGGAGGCCTATCACATGACAAACATTTCTTTTCAACCGACTTCAAGATTTCGAAGGAGGAGGTTATCAATTCGTTGGGATCTTTTTTGCAATTTTTTTTTATGTATATTCACCGATTTGGAAAATTATTTTTTTGTTTGAAAGAGTATATTCACAGTTGGTCCCATTGTCACCAGGTCCGGATCTGATGATGGGATCCTGGAGAAATCGAGGGAACTCTCCAACTATTATAGGCACACCTATAGTGATTTCACTATTTTTTACAACAACTCGGCCACTTCCTCTTGGAATAGCGGATTCTAAGTGAAGTCAGTTCTTTTTTTTTTATTGTGAATATACTCAACCCAACTGTGAAGTATACTCTTTCAAACAAAAAAAGGTTTTTCCAAATCCGTCCAGCCGTCTTCGAATAATCGGTGCACATACATAAAAAAAAGAATAGCAAAAAAAGATCCCAACAAATTGAGAACCTCCTCCTCCTTCAAAATCTTGAAGTCGGTTAATAATCCGTTTTTTAACATTTTTTTAACCGGGGTTGTCAAAAGTTGAAGCTTTATAGGTATTTTAAGGTCCTAGGCCTGTAAACAAATACTGACTTGGCCCCCGTCCCGTCCCCCTGCTGCAGCTCCGCCGCTGGCTCGATGGGCACCTGCGCGTTGTCCTCCTTACTGCTGTTGAACTCGTTCACCGCTTGCATCATGCCGAAGAACGAGATCCTATTTATAGATAAAAAAAACAAAATTTGATATGGCAATTCCGATTATATTAGTATATGGTTTCTATAACAAGTACATACTAGTATAACTAGACCTCCATACTACAAGCATTCACGCTTAATCGATAGTCTTGCTTAAGCTGGTCTAAATTTAACGAAGCGTTTGGTCAGTCCTTTGGAATGCCTTTAGTACAGTCGCCATCAGATAGATCGGAGCGGCCAAGGTGGTCACAAATATTTGAACAACGCTTCTATTGTCAAGGCGATAAAGTGCATGTTAAGATATTTTGGAGTACCTTGGCCGCTCCGATATATTTGATGGCACTGCACGACCGGCAAAAGCCGTCAAATATGTGCCATTTTTTGTGTGTAGACTGCGATTTTCTGTATTAGGGGCATTCCATGGGTCCAATCGTATGATTATTTCGTTTATGTCAATGTATTTCTGCGTTATATCTTCTTCCTCCTAGCGTTTATCCGGGCTTGGGGTCCGCTTGACAACCTAATCCCATAAATTGGCGTAGACAATAGTTTTTACGAAAGCGACTGCCATCTGACCTTACAACCCAGAGGGGAAACTAGGCCTTTTTGGGATTAGGTCCGGTTTCCTTACGATGTTTTCCTTCACCGAAAAGCGACTGGTAAATATCAAATGATATTCCGTACATAAGTTCCGAAAAACTCAGTGTTACGAGCCGGGGTTTGAACCCGAGACCTCCGGATTGAAAGTCGGACGTCTTACCGCAAGGCTACCAGCGCTTCTAATCTAGCGCGTATTTCTGCGTTATATGTCGATGATTATTTTTCTATGTGCGCATTGATTCGTTTGTCACAGAGAAATAAAATCTTATACTTACCAATAAAAAAAAAACATTGTGTGGTTTTATGAAACCACGATGCAAGTGAAACTTTACTATGTTAGCATGGCGCTTAGAAATTGGTGCCCAATTGGTTTGTCATGCTAGACGTACATAGCTGGAATGACTTGCCAAATGTAATTCATTAAATATAATCAAAATATGTTTCTAAAATTTACACAAACATAATTCGTCCCACGGGGTTTGAACCCTCGCCCATTCGATCGTAAGTCTCATGCCATACCACAGTGCCACCGCTGCAGTTACGCTAAGATGCGAAATATAGATTTGTATACCACGGTTGACTGCCAACATGACATGAACCTTATTGCTTATGAAATTAGCCTCACCTTACTATAAACGAGAATCAGCGTTACATATGTAACGCATGTCGCGCCAGAAGGGAGACTTTAAAATTCGAGGCGATAGAATAAAAGTTTCACTTTAAAAAATATTGCGATTGGCCGCGTATGATTCATATATATGCTAAGATAGACCATCATAAGCGGTTTTCACACTGCTCCGAGATAGCTCTGTAACGTTTGCACACCGTCCCCGCATGCGGTTGCGGCGCCAGTGAGATAATCGCCATAGACTCAAGGCTGAAAATCAGCGCTATGGCGGCCAGTCCGTTCCACAGCAATCGCTGAGTTCAACCCTATTGTCACGATGCTTTGTAATTGTTATAGAATTATAGATATTAATGTGTTGTGTTTCTAAGTGTCTGTGATGCCCTTTTTATTGTATCTTGTGTGTGATAATAAATTATTTTTCACCCCTACTATTCGAAAAAGAGTAATTTTAACCCATTTACAGGGAGCAAAAGTGACTTTTGATCCCTCTGCGATTACAGGGAGCAAAAATGACTTTTGCTCCCTCTGCGATTTGTTGCCCATTTACAGAGGGAGCAAAAGTGACTTTTGCTCCCTCTGCGTTTTTTTTTCTATTTTCCTTTTCTTTACAACCAATTAAAATGAGACAACATTATATAACTTCTCTTTCTAGCAGATAGCTAGTTTAGTACCTTTGTTTTAGTTTTTCTCATAGAAGGAGTGAAAAGTAGAGTGTACTACGCGGTAGCAAAATTATTTCGATCTCGGGTCACTTGAATCCCTCACTACGCTCAGGATTCCACGTTAGAATCCCTCGCTACGCTCGGGATTCTATTCTGGAATCCTTCGCTTCGTTCGGGATTCAACATGCTACCCTCGACCGAAATACGTCATTTTGCTCCCTTGTAATACAATCTACTATATAATTATAGATATTAATGTGTTGTGTTTCTAAGTGTCTGTGATTCCCTTTTTATTGTATCTTGTGTGTGATATTAAATTATCTTTTATCTTTTTTATCTCACCTCAGTAGCAGTTTCCGTTGCTGCGCGCACACTGTCCGCGGCGTGAGGCAGTCGCACCGGTGCGTGTAACCCGACCACGCGCTCACTGAAACAGACACGCTAGCTTAATTTGGCTCTTGATGACGGTCCATGCAACAGTTCAGTATATGGCGAATGATATTCGCATAGCCAAATAGTCGATATCGATAGAAACTGTAGAGATATAGACGGCCACAGCCACTATATCTACTACTAGTACGCTATTTGTTACTAGGTGAAGTAGCAGTGCAGGTGACATTTCCTCTTACATTTTCGGTATCTTTAGGTGGCTTTGACATAGATGGCGCAATTGACCTTGAGCTTCAAAAAGTTCTTAGGCTGTGGCCATTAGGGTGTCCCTTATATTGCGATTTTGAGAAATTAATAACGCATATCCCCTAAATATATTTCATTTACCCCAAAATACTCTTCAAAAAAGTTTCAGGCCATTCCTGTAACTGTAACCCGTGCCGACTTTTATCCGATTTTCCCATACAATGTATGACCAAATTTTTTTTATTTTACTTAATTTTCTCATGTCATCAGTGCATCCTACTCCTATATGAATGTTTTTTATGAAAAATATCTCGTTGCGAATCGAAAACCGATATAAAAGTAGCAACTTATGTTCTCCCTAAATTTCTGCATAGTAATTTGTATGGGTTAGAGTTACAGGATTGGCATGATTTTTTTTTGACTATTTTGAGGTAAAACAAATACATTTGGGGGGTATGCGTTATTAATTTCTCAAAATCGCAATATTAGGGACACCCTAGTGGCCATCTATATCTCTATAGTCTCTGTCGATATCGACTACATCCTTACATGAAATACAATTGCCTGAATGCCGGGTTTCACCCGACTTTCTAGCATGAACTGCCGAGAAATGCCGATCTCGTTCGATTTTACAGCACAGGAATACAGGAATTCGCCTGACTTTATTTACACGATAAAAGCGTCGTAGTCTATAAGCGAGAGCGTGAATCGCTCGACATATAGCATGAAGGGCATGAAGGCGCTGCAGACACCAGGAGTGCCCGCGGGGCGCGCTCTGATTCGCCAGACTTGACGGCACGAAACCCGCTTTCAGTGTCGGGTTGAACCCAACGTTATAGCTGGAAGGCGGCAGAATGTGAGCGCGCTCTGCACCTGTCTCCTATGTTATACCATAGACTTAAATATATAGTAGACGGCCATAGTCTAAGAACTTTTTGAGGCTCCAAATATTTAGCGCCATCTAGTTCAGAGCCACCTAAACAGAGCCAATATGCATGAGATAAAATCAGCGCCACCTAGTAACGAATAACGTACTGGTAGTACACTAGTCGTTACTAGGTGGCGCTGATTTTATCTCATGCATATTGGCTCTGTTTAGGTGGCTCTGCACTAGATGGCGCTATATATTTGGAGCCTCAAAAAGTTCTTAGACTATGGCCGTCTACTATATATTTCTATGGTTATACTCACGGTCCCCAGTTGAGAGCGTGAATCACCCGACTATATAGCATGAAGGGCATGAAGGCACCGCAGAATACAGTAGTGCCCGCGGGGCGCGCTCTAATTCTAACGTCGGGTTTCGCCGGCCTATACGGTACTAAGACGCCCGAACTGAGAGCGCGCGACCCGCCCTGTCTGTCGGGTTGAACCCAACTGAAATATATGAGACTCACGGTCCCTGGTGGCAGGGCGCGCCATCATGTCGCGCAGGCGCGCGGCGGTGGAGCAGCGCTGGAAGGGCGCCAGGTACCGCGCCAGCCGCGCGCGCCACATGCCCGCCCACGCGCTCGCGCCGCTCTCCGCCGGCGGCACGATGTCCACCTGCATACAAGGGGGAACTATACTTCTGCAGCGACGAGGATATAACGCTGAATAACGAGGTCATGGGGGTATGACCTCGTTTTAAGTGCTCCATCTGGTAGCGTGATCTGTGGCACTGCAAATACAAAGTTTACTGCAGAGTCGTAAAAGCGCGATATTTTATATTTAAACAACTTTATCTATTAAAAGTTGTGGGCGCCATCTTGACTTTTTTTGATTGATCATGTTGGCGATGGATATTGTTTGATAATTCCTGCCAAAAAAGCAAACTTGAATAACTACACAACATACACAGTATATGCGACGTCACAGCAATAAAAAATTCCCTCTACCCCTTGCCACATTTTGATCACCCCCGCCCACAGCGATACTCTACGCTATGCCCAAATGCCCACCTTTATTTCGAATTTTAATTGACCAGTTCTCACCTTAAACGTGATAGTAGAAGCAGCCTTAAAGTTCTCCAAGATCTTGAACAATCTCTCCATGGCGTTTCTGCAACGAAAAGTTAAGTTTACAACAAGAATTGACTGGAGCTAAGCATACACATATAGAAAACGTGATATGTGCTCGTTGTATTATGAGCCTCCCCCCACTGAGCCACTGTAAACCACCCTGTTTCAATATAAGGAGACTCACTCTTTCTGCAGCGGTTCTTCGACGGGCCGGCACAGACACACTTTGTTGACGATGTCTCGCGTCAACTCGCTCTCCGCCTCCACTAGCAGGTGCTCAGTGTATTATGTGCCTCCCCCTACTGAGCCACTGTAGTCACCCTGTTTCAATATAAGGAGACTCACTCTTTCTGCAGCGGTTCTTCGACGGGCCGGCACAGACACACTTTGTTGACGATGTCTCGCGTCAGCTCGCTCTCCGCCTCCACTAGCAGGTGTTCGGTGTATTATGTGCCTCCCCCTACTGAGCCACTGTAACCACCCTGTTTCAATATAAGGAGACTCACTCTTTCTGCAGCGGTTCTTCGACGGGCCGGCACAGACACACTTTGTTGACGATGTCTCGCGTCAGCTCGCTCTCCGCCTCCACTAGCAGGTGTTAGGTGTATTATGTGCCTCCCCCTACTGAGCCACTGTAGTCACCCTGTTTCAATATAAGGAGACTCACTCTTTCTGCAGCGGTTCTTCGACGGGCCGGCACAGAAACACTTTGTTGACGATGTCTCGCGTCAGCTCGCTCTCCGCCTCCACTAGCAGGTGTTAGGTGTATTATGTGCCTCCCCCTACTGAGCCACTGTAGTCACCCTGTTTCAATATAAGGAGACTCACTCTTTCTGCAGCGGTTCTTCGACGGGCCGGCACAGACACACTTTGTTGACGATGTCTCGCGTCAGCTCGCTCTCCGCCTCCACTAGCAGGTGTTAGGTGTATTATGTGCCTCCCCCTACTGAGCCACTGTAGTCACCCTGTTTCAATATAAGGAGACTCACTCTTTCTGCAGCGGTTCTTCGACGGGCCGGCACATACACACTTTGTTGACGATGTCTCGCGTCAGCTCGCTCTCCGCCTCCACTAGCAGGTGTTAGGTGTATTATGTGCCTCCCCCTACTGAGCCACTGTAGTCACCCTGTTTCAATATAAGGAGACTCACTCTTTCTGCAGCGGTTCTTCGACGGGCCGGCACAGACACACTTTGTTGACGATGTCTCGCAACAGCGCGCTCTCCGCCTCCAGTAGCAGGTGCTAGTATTATGAGCCTCCCCCCACTGAGCCACTGTAAACCACCCTGTTTCAATATAAGGAGACTCACTCTTTCTGCAGCGGTTCTTCGACGGGCCGGCACAAACACACTTTGTTGACGATGTCTCGCGTCAGCTCGCTCTCCGCCTCCAGCCGCAGCAGATGCTCGTGTATTATGGCAAGACCTGTTAACAACATTCATTGTTAATACTACATTTTCATTGCATTTCATATTTACCAGTCGCTTTTCGGTGAAGGAAAACATCGTGTGGAACCGGGTCTAATCTCAATAGGGATTATTACGCAAAACTCTGCGTAGGGGGCGGCACTAGCACAAATAGAGGGCCTACCGCGAAACACGAAAATAAAAATTTTGTTACCTGGTTCTCTGTCACTCTTTCATATTCGAGCGATAGAGAGGCAGAAGTCTAAATTTCGATTTTTTCGTTTCACGATAAGCCTTCTGTAAACAAACCGCCTTGGTGCACAAATGACATATTTATTCGTTATAAATTATCTATGAAATCTTGTAAAAAACTGTTGAAGGCCTAGTATGTATTAAGAACTCTTATGGTTTGCCGATGTGCTAGTGCTGCATTCTGGCGACAGAACATTGCAGTAATGTCCCCTATAAGGCCTAGTTTCCCCTCCGGGTTGGAAGGTCAGATGGCAATGGCAGTGGCTTTCGTGAAAACTAGTGTCTACGCCAATTAGGTTGCCAAGCGGACCCCAGGCTCACGCAGACGCTAGGATGATGTTGATCAGTACATGTCTCGTGCACCTTGTGCCGCTTGAGCCGCGCCAGCTGCCACGCAGCGTAGCGGCAGGGCTCCGCCGCCGACGAGAGTGCTTGAGATCAGGTCGCCGAGCGGACCACAGGCTCCACTGCTGGCAGTATATTACCTGTCTCGTGCACCTTGTGCCGCTTGAGACGCGCCAGCTGCCACGCGGCGTAGCGGCAGGGCTCCGCCGCCGACGAGAGGGAGAGCGCACGCATAAGAGACACCGCCGTCGGTATTGTCTCGCTCCCTGTCACAAAATAATATAGTTAAATATTATAATTTTAAACAAAAAAAGAACCGACTTCACTTAGGCTCCGCTTTTCGAACAGGAAGCGCCCGAGTTGCTGTAAAAAAAAATTTAGTGAAATCACTATAGGTGTGCCTATAATAGTTGAAGAGTTCCCTCGATTTCTACGGATCCCATCATCAGATCCGGACCTGGTGACAATGGGACCAACTGTCAAGTATGCACTTTCAAACAAAAAAATAAAATTTTCCACATCTAAAAAAAAAAAAATTTTTAAATTTAAACTGTTTATTTTAAATTTAGGGTTAGTAAGTACATTGTTCTGGACTCAGTTACAATCTCTAATTTCTGAGATTATCTTAACTAAGTAGTCTGTCTAGCCGCTTCAAACATTAAAAAAAATCCAGACGAATTGATAACCTCCTCCTTCGAAATCTTGAAGTCGGTTGAAAAGGCCAAGTTACCTCTGGCGAGCGCCGTGAGCAGGGGGCGGAGCACCCTGGCCAGCGCCTCCGCGTTGTTGGCGAGGCACAGGCACAGGCGGCAGTGGCACCCGAACCGCGCGCGGTACACCCAGTCCTCGCGGACCATCTCCACGCTCCTGTCAAAATAATCGGAGTTAGATTTCTTAAGCCGTGGGGTGCCCGGCCTTACAATTGTCCCCCACCATATCGTCCCGTGGTTGCAGTAGGAGTCTGCTAAGGGAATATACCGGGAGATGGGCAGCAGCATCTTCCGAAAGCCTAAACAACAATATACAAAAAAAACTGCGCGCGCCAACCCGCCTGCCAGCGTGGCGCGTATGGCAAACCCCCCCTAAAGGGGAGGCCTATGTTCAGCAGTGGACGTTTTATGGCTGAGATGATGATGATGATGAGATTTCTTAAAAGAAGCCAAGGGTTGCTGTGCTTGGCTCATTAATCTTTAAAAATAGGTGTAATAAACAATTAAAAAATAGTACTTTATACTAGTAGTCCACTCCCGAACTGAGAACACGCGATTTCCTTGTAAGTAATAGATTAAAATAGAGGTCATCATCATCATATATTTAAGAGCTAGGCTCTTGTCGGTGGAGCAATTTCCATGCCTGTCTGTCATTTGCCTTCTCCTTTACAGCCTGATAGGACACGACGTTTATTTTTTCCTTTACTTGATCCATGTATGCTCTCCTTGGCTTTCCTGGCTTCCTTTCTGCCTCAACTCTACCTTCTATGATATTTTTTATAAACTCATCATGCCGCAGCAGGTGTCCAAGCATCTTCCCTCTCCTGTTATCTATGGTTCTCAACAAACTTCTCTTCTCTTTTACCATACTTAAAACTTCTTGATTGGTTTGGTTCTTGGTGGTGAAAATAGAGGTGATGTTCAGATATTTGTGGCCACCTTGGCCGCACCGATATATCTAATGGCATCTCTACAGTCGTAGATATTTGACGGAGCTAGTGTTGGGTTACTCAGTCGTGAGGTACCTCATTTGAACCCCTCATTCTGTTATTTTGACGCAGTACTTCACACCGGAAAAATGTCTTACTTCACTTCTCTTGAGCCCCCTCTACTCATTCCTTCACTTCACTCATTCACGCTCATCGCATACAAAAAATACACACACTTCAAATTCTTCCAAATACTCAAACCGTCACACATCCATTCATTCATTCGCGGCACTCGCCCTCGCGCTCACCTCAATCAACACATTTGTCACCTCGCGCCTCAAAATCTCGCACGCCTCGAAAACTACGCACACCAAAATCACTACAAATCTTTCACTGCCTTTCAAAACTGCAAAATGAAACAAAGAGATACAGAGACTCAAAGGAGGGAGTGAAACAAAAGATCGAACCACATACCACTCGTCAAAAATACGTTACTTTAAAACACGACACAAAACAAAAGGTGTAAGCGCCGCATGATTTCATGCATCTTACGTCATTTTTGTCCGAGCATTGTATTTTTGCTAAGCTAATTTGGATTTAAAAGGCGATTAGGCGAGTAATTTTGACATAGAATTTTGAAAACTTCGTTGCATTGCTTTGCTATTATTTAGCTAACGCGAGGCACTCGATTTTTCGCATTGTCCGGTATAACGTGACCTCGAGGTTCACAACAACTACGACGTGCGATCAGGGAGCGCTCATAGACTGGATATATAAATATCGCTCGTTAAGCGATTGGAATTGTTGTACTACTGAGTCACTGTCACTTCACTTTGAATTGACGTTACGTTACCGGGAGGCCCGGGAGCGTTCACGAAACTAGCTAGTAAATATAATAATTTACACACAATGTATTTCTTAAATTTTTAAATTATTACAGCGGCGGAGTATCAATTAAAACAGTGAAGTGACCATTTAATTTGAATTGCTATTAAAAGGTAAGTATAATTTGCTAAGTAAGAGTATGACACTGACAGTAGTGATAGTCTGACAGTTGACGTTGAGTTGAAGGTTGAAGAGCAAAGCAAGCAATAAATAACAATAAGTTGCCAAAAACAAAGTTTCTGTTTCGTTTCGTGATTTTGATTTGTGTTCAGAAAATTTAATAGTTTTCTACAAAAATAACAAAACAAGCATTTTGCTTATGCGCGCAAATGTGTGCTAATTTTATGTTGTTATTTGCATGTGGAACTGACGTGAAAAATGTTACCGCGCTAAATGTGTTTGGTATTTGTTTATTTTCATATTGATGTTAAGAAAACATAAGTGGTAAGTTAGTTATTGCTATGCATGCTGGTTTATGTCTAAATATAAATAATGAAATAGGCAATGATTCTCTTCACTTCGACAGTTAATTGATTTCCTAAAACATTCAAGTTTTAGGTTGCTAGTGTTGATAATAGGTTTCAATTAGTAGGTAATTAAAATATTGTATTATAGGTTTGTAATGTAAATTAATACTATCAAATAACTGGGATTTAGGCCGAATGACTTACAATAGATACTTATCTAACAAATTAAGCTGCTTTAGGGATAGGGATTATACATAGTACCTGGTCTGATTTGATTTATTCCTAAAAATCTAATGATTTGTTCCTAAATTAACTAATATATTGAAAATGTTAATATGTGATAAAATAAATGGACAGTAATAGTATATAACTGAAGAAATTACAGAACATTAAAAAAAAATTGTTGCCGATACGTTTTTTGAACAGTTAATGCTGAAAATAAGTTAGTGTACCTCACCTCATTTGAAGTAAGACATTGTACCACCTCATTTTTTTATGGTTAGGCCGAATGACTTACAATAGATACTTATCTAACAAATTAAGCTGCTTTAGGGATAGGGATTATACATAGTACCTGGTCTGATTTGATTTATTCCTAAAAATCTAATGATTTGTTCCTAAATTAACTAATATATTGAAAATGTTAATATGTGATAAAATAAATGGACAGTAATAGTATATAACTGAAGAAATTACAGAACATTAAAAAAAAATTGTTGCCGATACGTTTTTTGAACAGTTAATGCTGAAAATAAGTTAGTGTACCTCACCTCATTTGAAGTAAGACATTGTACCACCTCATTTTTTTAAATGAGGTGCTCACTCAAACTCATTTTAAATTGATGTCCTACCCAACACTAGACGGAGCCCCAAAATTAAAATATAAATTATGCTTTATATTTTAATTTTAGGGGAAAAAAATGCTGCTTTTTGATTATTTTTTGTGTGGCTTTGCGGAGCCCACCTTGGCTTTGCGGAGGACTCTTTGAGAATGGCTTATCTAGAGGTACTTGCTTTGAGCAGGGTACATACATGTTGGCCCCTATGAGCGTGTACATGAGCGCGCTGATCTCGCACCACGCGTGGTACACGCCCAGCAGCCACTCCTCCACCGCCGTGAACTGTTCAGGTTCTTGAGAACACGCTAGCCGCTCTGCTTCTGCAAGAAAATATTAAATTTAAGACTCAAGACTAACCCTTAAGTGCATTATTTTCTTCCTAAAATTAATATACTTAGTTCTTTTTTCTTTCGAAACAATATACAGGCTGTCGCTAGGGTTTGCAATTATCCGGATAATATAGCTACTATCCGGATAATAGGGATGTATAGAATTAGGAATTAAAATTTAGTTGATAGTATGCAAAATGATCAAAATATCCAAATAAAGTAAACATTTAAAAAATCTATTGAAATGGTTCAAAGTTATCAGGCTTTAAAATTTCAATTTTTTTCGAATTTCGAAAGTACGAAATTTAAAAAACCAATGATACCATTCGATTTCAAACATTATATTGTGAAATAAATTGTATAGCAACCATATACATCGCAATATTTCACTGTAAAAATAGCAATTTCATCATTTTTCCATACTTTAAACAGGGCAACTATGAAGCCGTGACGTCACGGCTTCATATCATTTTGTTAGGAGCGTTTTGAGAAACAAATGCTAATCACAGACTTTAAGTCTCTTTCCTGTCTTTTATGTTGATTTAAGGCAATTGGCCCCATATAGACATTTGATCCTCACAACAAAACGAATCGAATAATACCACGCATGAAAAAAATTCATCCAGCCTATTCTGTACAATTTTTTTTAGCAATATCCGGATTGCAATGCCACAGCTAGGCCACAGGCTGCGAGGAATAGTTATTTGTGCAACAAGAGAGGAAAGTTGGTTTTTCTTGCGAGTGTTGATTTTGAGTCCCGAGTAAGCGAAAGATTCTAAATTTGAATCTTGAGCGTAGCGAGGGATCTCAAGATCACGAGATGTAAAAAACTTTCCTCTCGTGTGACACATACAACTTTTCACCTCAGTAGTGAGAACATATTAAAGTTAAAACCACACATTTATTTACATTCCCGAATGAAAGGCATCATCATTATGACAAAAAGCTTCTAGAAACAAAATTTCACTCCATGAAAGTCGCGCTTTCGTCACTCCAGGGAGTGAGGATAGTAGGCTTGTTCGAACTGCTGAGGTGAAAAAAATTAAACGGTACAATATTAAACCAGACTAAGGCTACGTTTCCACCAGAGATGAGCGGGGATGCGTTGCGAGGGATGTGTTTGTTAAGCACCAATCCTAGAGCTGCGCTGTGCGAGGATAAACAGAAAGAAAGAAAGAAAAGATTTATTCAGGACGCTGAAACCATACATTCTTCTTCTTCCTAGCGTTTATCCCGGCTTGGGGTCCGCTTGACAACCTAATCCCATGAATTGGCATAGACACTAGTTTTTACGAAAGCGACTGCCATCAGACCTTCCAACCCAGAGGGGAAACTAGGCCTTTTTGGGATTAGATCCGGTTTCCTTACGATGTTTTTCCTTCACCGAAAAGCGACTGGTAAATATCAAATGATATTCCGTACATAAGTTCCGAAAAACTCAGTGGTACGAGCCGGGGTTTGAACCCGAGACCTCCGGATTGAAAGTCGGACGTCTTACCGCAAGGCTACCAGCGCTCTTTACGCTGAAACCATACATTAATTACATGAAACATTTTAAATATAGCGTCACTGAAAAGGTTTCCTCTCAGCTTTGTGTTAAGGTACCCTGAGGATACCTTAACGCTGGTCTTCCGAGAAAACCTTTCCACAACAGCGTAAATGAAAATTTATATAAAAACAAATAAAGTGATTCTATTGGTTTTCAAAAACACATCACTCACAACACATCCTCGCTCATCTCTGGTGCAAACGCATCCTTAATGAGTAGAAAAAATTGAAAATTATTTTTTGCAAAAAAAATATTATTGACAGAAAATTTTACAGAGGTTTGCCAATTTTAATGAACGGTGTTAATTTTTTCCATCGGTGGCAATCAAGCACACCTTGACGGAAAGCTCTCAGTAGCCAACGGACGCCTGCAAATTTAGAAACACTCACCGCAGACGTAATGCAGCAAGGCGGCCTCCTCCTCAGGCGTCACTGGGGGCTCCTCGTACTCGTCGTCGGACAATCTGAAATATGTATACATTTTAGAACCAGGTCTGAACGCGAATAAAAGTCGTGCCATGGACGCCAACGACGGCAACAGCCGACAGGCCTTGTAGTGCAATAGGGACCTACGCGGGCTTCCGCAAAGTTCAATTTCGCTTGACAAAACGCGATTACGTGGCGTCGGTGGCGCGTCATTTTTGTTCAACGCTTGGCGGTCAAAAGGTTAAGTCTGTACAGTCGACTACAAAGAGATGTATCCACTTTCTCACCTTATAGCGTTTTAATAAGGTCCAAAAGTGGATAGATATCTTTGTAGTCGACTGTACAGTAATTATGGAATTACTTGTGCTGTTGACCTTTCTCCTTGCCTAAACCACAGAATATTGAATAGTACTAAAGTACAGAAGGTTCTCCTTCCTGAATTTGACATTTAGCTACGGAGATGAAAATGTTATCTGTGCAAAAAATAAAATAGGGTTGTCAACATGCTTCATTCCGTGCACGTGGTATCTACAGATAAAAAGTGACTAGTCAATCTGCCTCAATGTACCTAATATATCAGTAAATTTAATACAAAACTAGATAAATATCAGACTTATTACCTTATTTGCCCAATCTAATTATTATTTTAGTACAAAACTACAACTATAAAGTATTATTCTCGAACGCACCCATAAGATAATAAGCGATGTGCCAACCCTGCCCTCACTAGGCCGCTGGCTCGTGACGCGCACAGATTAAAAACAGGTACAATGGAGAGAGACAAAGTGAAACCCCCCTGCCTAAACGTTGTTCAACCGCGGAATAACAAAGCAATATTATTGTTGTTAATAGTATTTTTTCTTGTCTATTGAGCCTGGGAAGCGGTGGCCTGGCGGTTCAATCCGGAGGTCTCAAGTTCAAACCCCAGCTTATACTGAGTTTTTCCCGAACCCGACTGGATTAGTCCAGCCAATAAGTCTATAAGCAAGTTAACACGTCTACTTACGAGTCGGTCTGCTCGATCGGCGCCTCGTCGTCCAGCGGCGCGTCGTTCGGCACCCCGTCGTCATTTGACGTCAGGAGCTGCCAAGCAAATGTAACATTAACATTATTAACTATTACTTTTCAACCGACTTCAAGATTTCGAAGGAGGAGGTTCTCAATTCGTCCGGACCTTTGTTTTTTATTATTATTTGAAGACGGCTGGACCGATTTGGAAAATTCTTATTTTTTTTAAGAGTATACTTCATATTTGGTCCCATTGTCACCAGGTCCAGGTCTGATGATGGGATCCTGGAGAAATCGAGGGAACTCTTCAACTATTCTAAGCACACTTATAGTGATTTCACTATTTTTTACAGAAACGCGGCCACTTCCTCTTGGAATAGCGGATCCAAAGTGAAGTAGATTCTTTTTTTGTTTAAAATTATATAGCAATAAAAATTACTTACATGCAACGGTGCCAGCCTAACAGCCTGTAAAATAAAAAAATACATATTAAAGTGAATTATTTACAACATTACATTAAAATTCAAAATAAACCAACTAATCCCCTTATGTATCTTGTTTTCTGCCCATTTTCTGCCAATAAATTCGGTGTAATTCTTGCAGGTATTAAATACTAATAAACATCAGCGTGGCAACGCGGCGAGCGTGATGGACACTTTTGCGTCGGGGGGTACGCGGGGTGGGTGTCTAGATCTAGGTTAAGGCCAAATATAGTAGTAGTATAACACTTTGTTGTACAACAAATAAAAATACAATAGGAAGAATACATAATATTTGTACATATTTTAATTGTCTTTTGTGTGACTCTATCGGTTAGGTTTATTTTAGTAATTAATTAGGATACCATATTTGTAACCGTTCCTGTAAGAATGTTGATTTAATGTATTTTACTTGAATAAAGAATTTTGGGGATTTATAACAACAGAGACTATAGAGATATAGACGACCACAGCCTAAGAACTTTTTGAAGCTCAAGTCGATTGCGCCCTCTGTCCGAAAGCCGCCTAAAGATACCGAAATTGTAAGAAGGCGGTTTAGGCGGCGGAAGGTGGTTTAGGCGGCTTTCGGACAGAGGGCGCAATCGACTTGAGCTTCAAAAAGTTCTTAGGCTGTGGTCGTCTATCGTATCGTATAGTCTCTGATAATAAACATCATAAGTATATTCATGAAATAAAACAACTTAAAATAGATTGTATATTTTTGAGCTACATTTAGGTAAGTCTAACAAATAATATTAGGTAATATGTTAGGTAGGTATTATGTTAGGTAATATGTAACAACGCCCTCTACAAAAAGTTTTAACGAGCCTTCCCCATTAAGTCCACCATCGTTTGAGAAATTGGTGTAAATATACCTGCAGGATGTCCTCGTGCCGGATGAGCAGCGCGCGCTCGGGCTCCGGCGCGGGCTCGGCGCTCAGCAGCGGCAGCAGGAACTGCCCCATGGCCGGAGGCTCCGGCTCCTGCCAATTGATACAGTTACACTTACTTAAGAAGATTTTGAAGGTGTATTACATGAAAAATCGTATTAACGTGATCGTTTTAAGTGGATTCTATTGCAATATGATCATTTATTTTTCACCTCAGCAGTTCGAACAAGCCTACTTTCCTCACTCCCTGGAGTGACGCAAGTGCGACTTTCATCACTCCAGGGAGTGACGAAAGTTGCTACTTTCGTCACTCCAGGGAGTGAAATTTTGTTTCTAGAAGGTTTTCGTCATAATGATGATGCATTTCATTCGGGAATGTAAATAAATGTGTTTTTTTAACTTTAATATGTTACTACTACTGAGGTATAAAGTTGTATGTTTCACATGAGAGGATTTTTTTTTACATAATGTGTTCTTGAGATCCCTCGCTACGCTCAAGATTCAAACCTAGAATCACTCGCTTCGCTCGTGATTCAATTATATAATCTTTCGCTTACTCGGGACTCAAAATCAACACTCGCAAGAAAAACCAACTTTCCTCTCTTGTTGCACAAATAACTATTTCCGACCATCACACACACATAAAAAAAAGACAAAAATAGGTATAGTTGAATTATCGAGAGCGTGGAATTGCATATGTAGTGGTTGTACCGTGTTGTGCCTCTTTGTGTGCTGATTCAAATATAGAATGCTTGTAAACAAACAATACTACTACATATGCAATTCCACGCTCTCGATAATTCAACTATAAGCGGAATGAACGCAATGAGGGTTTCCTGATTCAATTTTTTCACCAGATGACAGCACTGTGGTGTGAGGTCCAGCTGTCGTATCATAATCCAACAATCATGTTTAATCACATTTTTTTATTGGTGGATTTTGACAGCTGCTGTCAAAAAGACCTCTCGTCACAGTATCAGGGGGGTTTCACTATGTCTCTCTCCATTGTACCTGTTTTTTAAATTTCGCGCCCTGTGCCGGAAGCTTAATGAGGGCAGGGTTGGCACATCGCTTATTATCTTATGGGTGCGTTCGAGAATAATAGTTTATAGTAGTAGTTTTGTACTAAAATAATAATTCGATTGGGCAAATAAGGTAATAAATCTGATATTTATCTAGTTTTGTATTAAATTTACTGATAGATTAGGTAGATTGTGGCAGATTGACTAGGTACTTTTTATCTGTAGATACCACGTGCACGGAATGAAGCACGTTGACAACCCTATTTTATTTTATGCACAGATAACATTTTCATCTCTGTAGCTAAATATCAAATTCAGGAAGGAGAACTTCTGTACTTGTTCATTATTCTGTGACAGTGCCTGCTTCTGTTCGTAACGCAGGGTAGTTTGGACGTCTTGAGAAACATTTTTTATTTTTTGCTCATTTAAGTAGTTCAGTGTGTAATACTGATAGCTTTTTGTGCGGTGATCTAATAAAAGTGTGCAGCTAATGAAGAATTAGTCTCAAAACGCGTGTAAACTCTCTGTAGTTTAATGGACAGTTGTCCTGGCATGGCGGCCACGTGTTGTTTGTAAGGAGCAGCTATCACCCTTACAAAGAGCAAGGCTGAAACCGAACAACGTTGCCTATATTTATTTAACAAATAAAATATGATTAACGTCGTCAACTTGTCATTGGCAGAATTCCCATTGCTCATGTGCAAAGGGAGAAAGCCATTTATTAAAAATAAAAAGTGTCGCCTCCTGGATTTCAGGAAACCCTCATTGGCGATGACAGCCGGATTTCAATCCGGAGGTCTCGGGTTCAAACCCCGGCTCGTACCACTGAGTTTTTCGGAACTTATGTACGGAATATCATTTGATATTTACCAGTAGCTTTTCGGTGAAGGAAAACATCGTAAGGAAACCGGATCTAATCCCAAAAAGGCCTGGTTTCGCCTCTGGGTTGGAAGGTCAGATGGCAGTTGCTTTCGTAAAAACTAGTGTCTACGCCAAATCATGGGATTAGGTTGTTAAGCGGACCCCAAACCGGGATAAACGCTAGGATGATGATGATTGGCGATGACAGCCGGCTTCCGACACTACATACGGAGACAGTGTCGCGGGCGAAACCTAGTGATAAACAAACATACCGCCTGTTCTTCCTGGTAGCCGTTGCAGGCCGCCTCCTCGGCGACACGCTTTGACGACGAACAGTCGGATGAACCTGCAACAACATTGTTGTTTTAAACTTCACGCTACAATTAGCTTATTGCAACACTGGAAGTGTTGAGACTTGTGATCCTCTTCATAACCTTCATAATAGGGAAGATGCAGCTATAATATTTACCATTATTTTGTGATCAAAACGTTGAAAAAACATAAAATAATAGGTATTGTAACGTTTTTACTTTGGTTTATACAAATTTCAAACAATAATTACGATTTGAAGTCACGTGAATCGGAACGTGTTTTAATCCACCAATCAGCGTCTGATGACGTCACACCTGTATGACGGCTAATGGGGTTGGCAACTGTCACTAGTTTTGTTATATGGGATTTGGCTTAAAGGGCTAGCATCCGGGTCAAAAAAAAACAGAATTTGACACTGTTGGCAGGATTGACAGGGACGAACCAAGGACGAACAAATATGGCGAGTGACACATACATGAGTGACGTCACAGGAACTGTACATCCGTTTAGGCGCGAAAATTTAAATTGTCAGTTTGTAACAGCATTTTTTGACCATAAATTATAGTATTTTCATTTTTTAACACACTCGTGGTCTATTCTACGTGCGATTCTTTCAAATGGAACCATAAATGAAAACACTGCATCTTGCCTATTGACATAAAAAAATTATTTGGAAAATAGATTTTCTCACTGATTGTAGTTTTTTTCAAAAATGTGCAAATTCCAATCGTCTTTAACTAAAAAGTTAGAGATGCTCTCCACTCCTAAGGCGGCTTCCACACTGCGGCGCCAGTGCACTCTGCATGTGTATAGCGCTGTCACGCTTGCACACCGTCGCCGCTTGCGGTTGAGGCGCCCGTGTGTAATCGCCTAAGACCATTTGTGGCATTATCTATGAAATTATGGTGAAACCTTAGTTATTATTGATGGCGCTTACGTCGCGCGCCGTCGTTGCCGTTAACAATGGCGTAAGCGCCATGAACAATAAAGTCCCTTTTCATAGATAACGTCACATTTTTGTGTAGCATAATGGGATGGGATATGCTAGATGCCGTTACTCACAGGCATCCTCGAGTTCCGTCCACTGCCCCTCCGAGTCGTCCGACTCGGCGCCGACATCCGACGCGTCCGACACGACCTCGACACGACGCACGCGCAGCGAGGCCGCGCGCCGCGCCGCCGCGCTGCGACGACGGGATATCTGTAAACGAGCCATGTTAAGAGTCGCCAGGACGCTCGCGTTTCCATACAAACGTAGTTGAGCTCTCATTTTAAGACGACATGCTTTAGAACCACAATATTTGGCATTCTAGTAGTACAGATATACAGCCTTGGCCAGAAGTGTTGAGCATAGGTGTTTTTTGTTTACAATTTTGATGTTAAGCATTATTTCCCTATCCTAACAATGTACGGTAACGGTAAATGTTATATTTTATTTATAAATATAGAAAACTTCACTTAATAACACTTTCAAGGTACTTAAAAAATATGAAAACAGAAGGTACCAAAAATATAAATTTAAGTCGGTGCGACATATTGCAAATATTCTATGCAGTTACTACTAACTTCAACAAAACATGCCTATTAGTTTAAATTAATTGACAAAATAACTTAAACAAAGATGGAAACGATGGACTAAACTTTCCAGTTTTGTATGAAAATCGCATTGGTGCTCAACACTTCTGGCCAAGGCTTTAGATCTGTTTTAAACAACAGTTTTAAAAGACATAGGTCGGTAATTCGTTTTCGTTGCAAAAAATTGTAATACAAAGAAAATACAGCCAGATACAGATTTACATACAAAACTTATTTTTGCTATATTTTGTTTGTATTACAATTTTTAGCAACGAAAACGAATTACCGACATAGATCTGTACTGCTAGAATGCCCATGCCAAATTTCGTGGTTCTAAAGCATGTCGTTTTAAAATGAGAGCTGAACTACGTTTGTATGGGGACAGGAGTTCACGCGAGCGTCCTGGCGACTCTTAACTTGTGTAGGTGCAGTCAAGAGTTTAATTATTGAGGTATTTAGGGTTCATATTACATTAGACATTTCATAAAGTAAGTATTAAACAAAGGACAATAGCTTGAACCGTAAATGAATCAACGATTAAAGTCCGTGGCTGTACCTGCTAACCATGGAAGAAGACTGACATGCTTGCTAACACTTAAAAAACTTGTACAGCCCTGGCCTATAACCGCAAAGCACTTCTTTCATTGTATCATCTATTTGCATCAGTATCACTCTCTTTCGTATATGCAAGAGCGATAGAGACGGGACCATTGTTTTGTCGATTTTCGAACTTCGCGGCAGGCCCTCTGTATTGCATCTTTGTACATTTGAAGGATAGGCAATGCGCATGTGGTTATACTGGAGTTAGAAGTGCCCATAGGCTGTGGTGGTCGCTTAACATCAGGCTGCTGTTTGCCACCATTGTGGTATCCAAAATATACAAGAGCAGGGCAAAGGTCTCTCCTTAGACCCTACTACAGTACCTCCTTCCCCTTGGCGATGGGGCGCCGCTTGGCGCGCTGCGGGCGCGCCGGGCGCCGCGCGGAGCCCGACCAGGAGGAGGACGACGAGGTGCCGCTGCCGGACACTCGGTGGCTGTGCGTGTGGCTGCTCATCTGCAATAAAGATACAACATACTTTCAATAACACTAGAATTCTTGTCTCTCTCTTGCGGCCGCAGGGCATGCATGGAGGAGGACGAGATAGCCGCCCACGTCATCATTTTTAGACCGCTGGTCCAAACTAAACTCTGATTCGTAATTAAATACTACGTTCTTTTTTTAAAGAAATGCCAGTGATATAATGTAATAATAGTAATTTTAATCCTCTGATGTAAAAAAGTAATTTCAGTTGCCCTTATTCAGAGAAATAAAAGCGAAAAGTAAGAAAAGTCAAGCGCGTGCCAGACGGCATACAACAAGCCCCTCCGACAGAGCGACCTTGGTCGACACCAATCATGTAGACAGTTGTTGCCAACAAAATTTTATGAACAACCAACCAAGGTCATGGTGGCCTTGGACCATCGGCAGCCTTGTTCGCAACCATCATGATGATTAACGTCCAGAATATCCAGATGCTTAGCCTACTGCGAGTGTATGATTGACAGAGTGACTGAGATAATACTTAATAGTGTTAAGATATAACATATAATCAGACCTAGGAATCGATGGGGCAAAATTTTATGACAAGTAGGGAGTTCCCATATCGATAAACTGAGTTATTGATGCTTTTTCCATATACCAGTGATCGCACCCAGCATTGTTTATATTTTTTGCGAGTATTATTCTGAAGACGAGTATAATGTTCTAACACAGCATATTTTAAATGATCGCTAGGTAATAAATAACAACGTACTATGAAATAGTTAATATTATGTCTTTATAATACCCTTTTTAAAGATAAGTTACCCTTATTATTTTGTTTAATTTATAATTTTTAATAAAATCATATTTTGAGGAACAAAACTTGGAGTGGTCACTAGTATATGGAACAAGTATCGATACTTGAGTTAATCGATATGGGAACTCCCTACCTGTCATAAAATTTTGCCCTATCGATTCCTAGGTCTGGATATAACATTTATATCCCTAAATATTTTTGTACCCGCTCCACATTTCATACAAGTGTAATTGGTGTAAACCGTTCTTGGAAATTAACAGATAACTAGTAGTCTGCGTCGAACTGAGAACTCACGATTTACTTGCAACCTAGCTGACCAATATAACAAGACCCATGTGATTATTTTTCGCGCGTTCTAGCTCCATAACTCCTTGATTGACTGCTCATACACAAACTCTCAAATTATATGTATCTCTGCTACAACCTCAACAAATTTTATAAAGATCAAGAAAACTCTACTCAAGTTATCGTCGAACAAACTCTTAGTCCTAAAGTATTGAGATACCGAGACGTCCCAGTAGCCAGAAGTTGTTTATAAGAACTTGCTTTGCTTACACTCCACTTGTTCGATAATGACATATCATGGGATGGTAGAATACTGGGCAAAACACTCCCAGGAGTCAGCAACATAAATAATCTGCTAGGCGTAGACAATTTATATAGTCAGGGCGGTCAGGGCATTTATTTGTGTGTTAATCACGGATATTTGTTCCTGAGTTATGGATGTTTTCTATGTATTTAAGTA
Organism: Pammene fasciana; assembly: GCA_911728535.1. Taxonomy (NCBI): domain Eukaryota; kingdom Metazoa; phylum Arthropoda; class Insecta; order Lepidoptera; family Tortricidae; genus Pammene; species Pammene fasciana. The sequence goes on from OU452299.1 coordinate 6,776,006, forward strand.
TTTATCTATGTCTATCTACTATCTTATATATATTGTTGCCTAGTACCGGCAAGCCATATTGAGCTTACTATTGGATTAGGTTGATTTGTATAAGATTGTCCCATGATATTTATCAAAGTGCCAGATTATTGCCATTTTAATGTATTTTTGAATAAAAGGCTGAGCAAGTCAGTGATCTTATTTTAGCTTAAGTTACAAGTGATTTCTGCATCTAAGTATCTTTATCTATCACCAAAGACAAAAAGGTTATTTACACACAAACATACATACACACAACAGTTAAGTGTTTACATCACATATACATTCTAAAAAGAGTCTAATGTTAAAATGGAATAAAAGATCATCACAAATAGACAATTGATGAATACATAAATTAGTACACAACCAGTACAAATCAACATTTGATAAATATTAATCAGTTGCACACATTTATTTGTGTCATAGTACATGCTTTCATGTACGAAATGTCCTTGCCTAGCTTGCTTGTCACATGTCCAAAATATACATAACAAGAGTACTAAAGGTCAGTGACATGCTCTCCAATAAGTTTGGCATGGAAATGGCGAATGGATATTGCAGTTTTTCACCGTGGGAACGTCACTATAAGAAAATTAGAGTGAGACAATTAGTCAGCCATTTTTGTTGTGGACTTACTGCGATCTCGAAGAGCGACGGGAAATCTTGCTGAGGCTCGTGGTCTGCCAACCCCGCGAGCATCCCCAGTTCAGCACTAAGGTTTTCCAGCTCCGCGCCGATGCGATCAGCCCTGTCAGCGTCACCCAACTCATCCTTCAGGATATCACCGATCTCTTGTGACACCGAAGCCACTGCGGAGGCCACTTCGTCAGGCGGCACTCCTTCCTTCCTCGGACCTTCGCTGGCACCGGCAAGAACCTCGGCTCCCTCCGGAGTACCCGTACTCTGATCCGCACATTTCTCGGCGGAAAACATCATTTGCAAACCAAACACCAGAACTGCTCCGAAAAACGAAACATCTAAAGTCAAACACTGTTAATATAGATTACACGAACAGTGAAGATACAGTGGTTAATGAGTGAAAAACCATTTTTTCTCAACACTGATTTAGCCCGAACTTTTTGACAATACCAATATGGCGACGATATTTTTAGGAATTTGTGACCAGCTTCAAATGGATTTTATATCATTTTAGTGTCTGGTAATATTTTTCTTATAAGTATCGAATGGTATCGATCACGAAAAATGTTACTTCTTGCATAAAGCGGTATTACACATTGCAACCTGCAGGGCCCAATCTGTCAGGTTGGAAGGTGTAATCGAAGGTAGGGCCCGTAGGGAGCTGAAGGAGGGGTAGGAAGAGGCAGGGTACACAACAGATTGGGCCCTGCAGGTTGCAATGTGTAATACCGCTTATACATCTACCTTGTACCTTCACCATACACAGGCCCGGACTACCGCTATAGGCCAACAAGGCCCGGGCCTAGGGGCCCTGGCAGGCTAGGGGCCCCCAGTCCCAGCTCAAAAACCTGGACTTGACCTTATAAAAAAAGTCAACCATATCAAACATCAAAGTTTTGAAACTATATTAGGTACTTATATTTACATGTTATCTTTTACTTAGGTATTTATAAGTTGTTGATTTTGTCAATCTTCGTTAGTTGAAAAGTCAGGAAAGCTCTTTTAAGATTATTTTCGCGTTGCATCACGGGATTTGGTAGCTGCCCTCACTGAACCGTTAAAAAATCCACCCTTGAGTTACGATAAACTACCTAGTTTAGAAATGGAATCATACAGCGAGCTTTCTTGTGGGCAAAAGGAACAAAGACGTCATGATAGTCAATGCATGCTCAATACTTGGAAGAATAATAAGTAAGGAAGCGTAATCACTAATCACCGCTTAAAACCTGCACCAAAACAGCGGCGCCAAAGGGGCAGGAGCTAATTAATCATCATGGTGCCTAATGTCACGTCAAACGTTTTGAAATTGTCATTTTATGAAAATATAATTATTATCAGTTTTATCTTGGCATGAAATTTTGATTATATTATAATACATCGCTATTATAGTGCCGGCGGTGCCAGAAAGGCGCCAAAAATGACAATATTTCTTATAATCGGTAAGTAATTTAGTGGCTTAATGGCTTATCAAATTCAAATTGTTTAAGTATTTCATCCAATTTGTGTTTAATTTATACAGGACTTAAACAAGAAAATCGGCGTTTAGAAAATAATTATATTGCCAATAATGCCAATCGATCTTAGGTCAGGTAAGGACCAAGTTTCTTACAGACCAAGCCAGGTTTATGTGGTTGGGATACTATAAAGTCTACAAATGGAAAGCGCAATCCATACGCTTACCTACTAGTAGGTACAGTCGACGTGAAAGATATGTTTACACTTTTGCACCTTATCACAAAGGAATAAAAGACTCAAAAGTGTATCTTTGGTGTCGACTGTACTATGGAAAAATAAAGTAATTTTTTTTTTACGGTTGCGTAGAAACCAGGAACCGTCTGTCTATCTGTGGCATTGCTCAGTGACGGTTATGCACTAGAAAACTAAAATTTGGTATGGTGGTTTTAATCAACACAACGACACAAGGTAAAACACGAAGAGGTAAAACAAAACCTGAAAAATATATTATTTTTAGGGTACTATTTGGATATGTCTTTCAAAAACAATAAGGGTCTTTCAAAACATTTTATTCATTAATCTAGATAATAATTTTAAACGCTTTTGATACTGAATAGATCAAATCGATTGACAAAAAAAGTTGAAACCGACGTGTTTGTCCACGACTGTAATTTTTTCCAAAATCAGCAAATGTCAATTAAAATGTTGGGTAGTATCTGGCTATCACGGTATCTGATAAAATCCAAATGCGTAATTCTGATGGTTATTATAAAAATAAGGTTGACTGATTTTTTTTGTAATTTAATTTGCTAAATAAAAAATATATGTATTAAATATGGGGAGGGGGCCCCCAAACGCCTAGGGCCTAGGGGCCCTGGCGCTCTTAGTCCGGCCCTGACCATACATATAGCCCATCTACACTGAGCTTTCACCAGGGTTTTGCACTGCACTGATTTCGCAAGGAAAAGGTATGGAAACCCATGGAGCTCAAGCATGGGGGCTAAAGTAAAGTATGGACTTTAAGGGTCACAACACACCTAGCGGAATTCCTCGCGGAATTAGGGGAAGTAGCGGAAATTTGTCTATGGTAGCGGAAATTTGTCTATGGTAGCGGAAATTTGTATATGGCTTCCATACAAAAAATCTGCTACCATAGACAAATTTCCGCTACCATAGACAAATTTCCGCTACTTCCGCTAATTCCGCTAGGAATTCCGCTAGGTGTGTTGTGACCCTACCTTGGCGATGGCGTGAAAACAGAGTGTTCGGGCTCTATAAATATATTCTAAGTTAGGCTTCGATTTTTCTTTAGTTTTCTGTAGTTTAGTCAGTAATAATTTTATTTTTAATGTAAAACTTTATAAATATAATTATATAGATATAAATAGCCAATGTTATGTGTAATCGATTACTTTTGATTCGATTTAACAACCGAATGGTTAACATTTTTGAACTGGCAACTCAAAGCAAGCATTAGGGTCGCCACACACCTAGCGGTTTTCCTCGCGGAATTACCGGAAGTAGCGGAAATTTGTCTATGGTAGCGGAAATTTGTCTATGGTAGCAGATTTTTTGTATGGAAGCCATAGACAAATTACCGGAAGTAGAGGAAATTCATAGACAAAAAGCTTAATTTGTCTATGAATTTCCGCTACTTCCGGTAATTCCGCGAGGAAAACCGCTAGGTGTGTGGCGACCCTTAACTAGAGACCGCACACGTGTACCCCCGTATGGGATAGATATATAGATGCCCATAATCACTTCTACAGCATAAAACAGAACAATTTACCAATCTTTTCCTTAGCCGACACAACTTTCTAGGAAAACTAACAGCTTTTCTCGTAGCAATCACAGAAATTCTTGAAGAAATCGCGCATTATATCTGTTTGTTACCCTCCACTGCTAGAAGTAACGCGTGGAGGGTAATAGAAACTATGACAAGGACCAACGATAATAGCACCTCTCTGCCGTATCTATCGAAAGTGTAATAAGACCATCCCGTTCTATCTTGGTATTATTAGTTCCGTGTCAGATCTATGGGTGGTATATCTATGACTGGCAACTTCAGGATATATCGGTTTTATCAAAAGTGTGATATTCCACAAACCTTTTTTAAATATTAAACTAAATATCTTATAAGTAACCGAATAAACATAATGCAGAATTATCAAATTTTATAAAAAAATTACAAAGTTCATTTACCTATTATTCACAACCAGCAACCCAAAACCGGAACTGTCGGGTAATATGTCAACTTGACATTTGTTGACACTTGCAGATTGTGCGCGAACGGTATGAGCTGGAAATTCACATCTAATTATAAATTTTATATATAAAAAAATGTATTGCAGGTAAAATACCGCAGTGCGATGCACAGGAGCACGTGCCGACTATAGTTTTAGGGCTACGAACCGGCCCGTTTAATTTAATTAGCCTTTTTGCTAACTCGGAACTATAGTGTATGAAACGAAAGCAGTATTAGAGCTAATTTTAGTATTTAGAATGAGTTGAAGGTGTTAAATAAAGTTTGAATATTAGTATTTTGAGATTAGATGCTTTATAGATAAGTTATGGCAGTGCAAAATAAAGTTTTGTACGCATTTCGGGGGTGGATAGCGTTCGTGGCCTTTATGGACTTGGGGACCGCCGGCCGGTCGTACATAGAGCGACGCTCGTTCCTCAGTCACCACGGGGAAACTGAGTACTTGGATGGTGAGTTTTTACTTCTTTTTAGCTCTTGAATGTCGTGCTAACTACTCGGAAAGCTATTTTGCAAGATTTTATTTAACTCTGTATTTATTTATCGGCTACATGTCACTGGATGTAGATAGGCAATTCTTCTCTGGGGTAGTATTAGTGGGAAAGCAGATGATGAAGAAAATCCAGTGAGTGCTGCGAGGTCCAGATGGGACAGTGCAGCTGCCAAGTTTGTTACTCTTTTAGCACCACCCAGGGATCACGTGTAGGGTTGTCTAAGGTGTTTCCTACGGACGCAGAGTAACATTGATCCCCTTAACTCGGTGTTTACTGTTTATCAGCTAAATGGTTAGGTAGAATTTTACAAGCCAGATTTGTATCGGAGACTTGGCGAAAATTTGTTAATAATTTGTTAGAACTAGTTGCCGTAGTAACATATCTCGACTCCATTATTATTCTTCAAAAGTGTGATTGTGAAAAATCCAACTGGAAATCTGTAATGGTTACAATTACTTATACAAAATAATTTAATCTGTGATACTTATAAGTAAAAAATAACTAATTAGTTTCCTAAAGTGTCATAAAAAATGTTGCACCTTATTACAAAAAGCAATTACTACGATGTAGATTTAATTTGATTACTACAGTCATTTATTGTATACATATATGTGACATTCCACGAGAAAAGGTAACTTATGGCGGTTGGGGCTTATGCTATTTCTAACGACGCTGCAATACTAATGCGATGCTTCGCAACGTAAGCGCCAACCGCCATAAGGTACTTTCACCCGTGGAACGTCACATATTTGCATGCCTACCACCACAAAATTAATATAACAAACCACCTCCATTAATACCTAAACTATTTAGTAAAGTAATATTAATGTTGTTGTTTTTTGTTTCTTCAGGAGACTTCACAATATCTCGGATGCTGGGCATGTACTCAGTACTGAAGGCGTTGGCGCTTATCCACTGTACACTCTATATCCATTACAGACCGTAAGTAACTTTTGACAAGTAATTACCTTCCTGCAACATTATGCTTAACTTTGCCTGGCTTGAAAACAGTGGTTCTCTATCTCTATTGAATCATATTTAATTCTTAATAATGACCGCCTTTATCCCACCTCAGGAATAAGATATGAGTAGGAGTCGTTTTTACATTTTAATTTTTAATTTTATTATAATATTTATTTTATATGTAATGAATTTCAATCTATGTTTAATGTATCTCTTAGACTACGGCTGACATTTATTTATTTATTATAATTGATTATAGGTAATTGAACTATTTGTAAATACTAACAATTTATTTTAAGCATTCGTACTAACAATAATGAGCCAACTTGGTCTCTGAATAAATGAAATTGAAATAAACATCTGTTTTGTGAAGAACACTATTTATTTCAAGCCAAGCAAAGTTAAGGATCATAGGCAATGTTTGTTACACAAGTTGATGGTACCAAAACAGTTTTTATTGGTACAGACTTATTGCTGACTCTACGGTCAAAGATATGTTTAAACTTTTGCACCTTGCTGTACATTTGTCAATTTCTCCTGACCATTCTAAAAAGTTCTAATTTAATGATGTTACAATTCTACCTTGAAGATTTCCATGTCACTTGCCCCAACTGCATCATCAGATTAGCATCATGTTTTTTTTTTCACGACAGTGGCAACCAATCATACGGCCCGCCTGATAGTAAGCAGTTACTGTAGCCTAGATCCCTCCAGGGAATTCAATATGCGAGTTGCCTACCCTGAATGTTTATCCTTATTGTCATTTCCTTATTAAATTTTCAGCGTGGTATCCATGGGCTACTGGTCCCTCATGCTGACCATAGTGCTGTACTTCACGGAAGCGTTCTGCTACCACTCCACCAATCTCAACTTCTACGTGGTGTTCCCGTGCATACTTAACAGTGAGTACCTTTTTAGGGTTCCGTACCTCAAAGGGAAAAAACGGAACCCTTATAGGATCACTTTGTTGTCCGTCTGTCTGTCTGTCAAGACCATTTTTCTCAGGAACGCGTAGAGGTATCAAGCTGAAATTTATATCAAATACTCAGGTCTATTGTCCCTTGAAGCTGTGAAAAAATCAAACTTAAAAGCCAACGCAATCAAAAGATACAGTCGTTTATGCTGCAAATTTTAGAGTTTTCAGCACTCGCAAAACCTTCGGGGTACTTCCCGTGAACTCAGAAACTTGAAATTTGGCACGAAGCAACGTCATATAGCATAAACAAAGGAAAAATTATAAAAAGTAGACATTTTTTTGTAAAATCATACAAAAATATGTATTTAAAATTTTAAACTTACTACCTTTTTCCTCGTATACGCGTGAAGTTATTAAGTTGAAATTCATGTCAAATACTCTGGTCTATAATACCTTTCTGCTCTAGCAAAACGAAACTTTCATGTCCACTCAATCATAAGAAATAACAATTGTTATAGATTTGTACGGAACCCTCGGTGCGCGAGTCCGACTCGCACTTGGCCGGTTTTTTTTTATGACAATGACGATGGTGACAAACATTGTGTCCCTACTGCACCCATGAAGCGCGATTTCAGTTTTTTTTTACTTCTATTTCTTACTTAGTTGCCATATGAAATGAATTCTTTTTTGTACTAAGCAGAAACGTCTCCAAGCGAAATTTCAATTTTATAATTTAAAAAAAAACTAAATGCAATGAAGGAACCGATGGAAAGATTCACCGAGGTTGAGTAAGCGTCGATAGCACAGTTGGTAGTAGGGATGTCACGATTATTCGCATTCGTATAATGCGAATATTCGCATCATTTTTGACATTCGTATCAACATTCGCATTCGCATGAAATGATGCGAATATTTTCCGAATGCGAATGTGGGCAGAACGCATCCTATTTTGACCGCGCTGACCCGGCCGATGGTTATATGCTTGCACATACACAGGAAGTGAAAACGACGTTATCACTTGTCTCTTTTTGATCAATAATATAGGACTCCATCACATATCTTGTTCTGTATTTATGAACTATGGAAGCATACCAATGATAAGCAAGATTAACTTTTTTGAATCTACTCCGCAACATTCGTATTCGCATTCGGACATTCGCATCCTGAATATTCGCATTCGCAGTCGCGAATGTGAGAAAAACGACATTCGTGACATCCCTGGTTGGTAGTGCGATCGGACTGGTGTCCCGAGAGCTCGGGATAATCTAAATAGTTTTGTGAATATAACAAGATTGACTGAGCCATATTTCCCATGAATTTTTAAGTCAGTTTGTCCTTTTATCCTTTTATATGTATGATTGGGACCATAAAAACATGCTAATTATAGATTTCCTTCCAGTAATAACCCTCCTCGGCTTAATCTACCTGCCAACAAAACTGAAGCTCTGGGGGCAGATCCCGGGCACGTCGGGCATGGAGCGCGAGCTGGACGACGAGAACGCGCAGATCCTGCGGCAGATGGGCGCCTTCAAGCGCCGGAGACCGCAGCACAAGAACAAGCATGTCTGATGAGGTGATGAGAGACTGTTTGTTCTGTTTAAGAGTCGCCAGGACGCTCGCGTTCCCATACAAACGTAGTTAAGCTCTCATTTTAAAACGAGATGCTTTAGAACCACGAAACTTGGCATGGGCATTTTAGTAGTACAGATCTATGTCGGTAATTCGTTTTCGTTGCTAAAAATTGAAATACATAGAAAATACAGCCAGATACAGATTTACATACAAAATTTATTTTTGCTATATTTTCTTTGTGTTACAATTTTTAGCAACGAAAACAAATTACCGACATAGATCTGTACTGCTAGAATGCCCATGCCAAATTTCGTGGTTCTAAAGCATGTCGTTTTAAAATGAGAGCTGAACTACGTATGTATGGGGACGCGAGTTCACGCGAGCGTCCTGGCGACTCTTAAAGTAGCTTGGAATTGTACAGAATTCGAGCCCGGACTGTGCGAGTAATTGGCAAGAAACTAGGAGAGTATCCTTCCTTTTCTTAGAAGAGGCCCCTGGACGCTATTATGCAACGAAATTTGCTTTTCGTTGGTCATAATATGCATACTCGTGTCGGAAAAGTATTTTTTTAATACTCATCAGCATTCTAGCGTTTTCTCCGGCTTTTTCTGCTCGGCAACTTTTTTTTACTAAACAACCAAAGCTTTTGTGGTGACCAATTGAATTTGGTTTAGGAAAATGGTTTTGGTTAACGCCTCAAATGAAACAACGACAATTATCTACCCTCAGTAATCATATCAAGTTTTACAGATAATTATAAAGTCCTACAGATACACAGACAGACAAACACATGTGTATAGCGATCATATGACACCCCTCTTTTTTAATCAAGGTAAAAATACGCGTGTAAAAGAGCTTCTTCAACTAAAGTTATAATAAGTACATACTTCTAAATTAGACTTTTTATACTCGGCGACTGTAATACTTGAATTGAGATTGTGTTGGCGGAACTACTAGCGCATACTTTTCGATAGAGCTTGTATGGTCGCATATTGTAGCATCCGTAACAATGACAGAAAGGATTTCCATACAATATTGTGACACTGTTGTCGGGCCCCGCACTGCATGTCGGGCGGGCGCCGCCGGCACATCCGCCGGGAGATCGAACGTTACGAGATTATATAGGAGCAGCAGGTTGTGCACGGCATTCGTCGAACTCAATTCTTACAGGCTTGCACTCGTAGAAAAACTATTGTGCAACGGTACATAATTAGGTCTTAAAATTCTCGGGTCTGTTTTTACAAAATTCGGCTTCGCCTCATTTTGTAACTTCGACCCTCGAATCTTAAGAACCCTTATTATGTAACTGTTGCACAAAATACTATAATGACTTATCCCCTTATTCATAAACGACCACTAAAGTTAAGAGATCGCTGATAATCGTTTGTCCCTTTCCCTCATATAGGTTGGATGGAAAGGGACAAACGATTATCAGAGGCCTCTTAACTTTAGAAGACGTTTATGAATAAGGGAGTTTATGGATAAGTTCAACATTCGATAATACACCAAACTTTGCTATAAGCTATACCTTTTAAAATTGATTTTTTTTTGAGTTCAATCCGATTATTTTTTTGAATCTCAATTTTTTTTATTGGTATTCAAATCATTTCGAAGACCTTTTTAACGCCAAAATACAAATGTAGTTATTATTGTAGCTATCATCATTATTAAGATATCAATTGATGACTTAAAAATGCGTTCTGTAATATCATAGAGAAATAATAAGCCTTATAGAGTTCTCACTCCATACAACTGGTTATTAGCCCGCAAGCTTGACATTTTGACGACTAAGGGGTTGAGGGAGGAGCGGGCAGGGGGCGTGAATACCAAGGTTTTACAACGGGTGCCCTAATCACACCTCTTGCCCGCTCCTCCCTCAACCCCTTAGTCGTCTAGCCTTCAAAATGTCAAGCTTGCGGGCTAATAACCAGTTGTATGGAGTGAGAACTCTATAAGGCTTATTATTTCTCTATGGTAATATGGAAGATCTTTCATATAATATCTATGGATTATTTTTTGGCTGTATCCTACAGGATACACAAGTATGGAAGAAATACTTAAAATAAATAAAAGCAATAAGCTCAAGACGATGTGCTTTCAGTAGTGACTTAAGCATTTAAAGTATCGATATAAGTTAGAATATTAAGAATATTTGACTGTGTGAAAAGTAAATTCGTAGGAAATGTGGTATTTTAGTTTAAGCTCTGTTTAATTCCAAATACTAATGTTACTTTGTAAATGTAAGTAATCTGCTGTTCCACTGCCTTAATGTGACCAATCCTTTTTGCGTTTTAATATAAAACTCTATAAATGTGACGTTTTTAAGCAAAAGGTCCATCATTGTCGATTGTTAATAGAGTTTATTTCTAAATTAATTATTATGGCAGTATTGCCTTGCCTTATTGACAACCCACAATGATGTACCTTTTACTTTTACGGCACAAATAAATGTCTAATTTTCTTTGTGCGGAAAAAGATGTCACGTAGAGTCTCATATCTACAGTCGCAATCAGATACATGGGAGCGGCCAAGGTGGTCACAAATATCTGAACAACGCCTGTATTGCTAAGGCGACAAAGTGCATGTTCAGATATTTTTGAGTATCTTGGCCGCACTGATATATTTGATGTAGGGTTTCTGGTTTCTCGACCTTTTTTATTTCTCGAGGCACGGGAATTCTCGACCACGATTTCTCGAGTTTCTCGAGTATCTCGAGAAATTTTAGGAGGTCTTTTCCGACCACGGAACAATGGTGTTCCGGACCTTTGGTAGGCGTATGCGGAGCCAAAGCCAACGCGCAAAGGCCCTTTAGACAATTTAATGAAAAGTGAGGGATACACTAAAAGGATGCTGCCCTTGCCCGTGTCATGGGACGCACGCAGAGACAGCGCCCGCCATGGTGTAAGGACTATTCAGTTAATGGAGTCTAAAATGCACTAGGCTATTGGGTGAATAGTATGGGCTAATTACTGGGCTATTGGGTGAAGAACCGGACGCCTGCTTAATAAAACGGTATCCAATTTTAATTCCGGTAGACGGTGACTCGCCCTCCGCAAGATGGGATCCCATAAAAAGCGACATCAAAGATGGCTCAAGGGCAACACCGGTGGGGGGCTGGGGGTAGAGAGGTGTCACTAGACTTTAAACATATAATATAGCCAACTCGTCACTTAGGTTTCCACATCTACCCTCGAGAACGCAGCTCTAGCGACCCCACTCTGGACTGGACAGCCGGTCCTACAGTCCCAGTCCTCCGACAGGTTAAGCACAGAGCACAGACAGCATAAGCTAGACGCATTAAGTGTTAAACACGTGTTTTTTTTTACTTATCGCTCTTGCGATTTATTTCTCGAATTCTCGAGGCATTGCGGTTTTTTTTCCCGTCTCGACGAAGGACAAATTTCTCGAGATTTCTCGCCTCGAGAATTCTCGAGCAGAAACCCTAATTTGATGGCGACTGTACTATATCATTTAAATGGTATTGGATTGGAATCAATTATTATTTTCAATGTTTTTTGTGACGTTAAGTGTAATAAGGTGCATGCGATTAATTCAGAAAATGGACTCTTATTTAGTCTGTCCGGAAAGAAACATGTCGTAGAATATATGAGCCCCCATATAAACCACGACACTTTTAATTCCGGACAAACTATAAAATGCAATGTGTTTAGTGATTTTCGGAATCACCCGCATCTTTGGGATTTATTTTTGTGTACGTGTACGTACTCGTTACGTAGCAATAATAATATTTTAGATAAATTGCACAGTCAAATAGTTTCCCACTATATTTAGCGAATGGACCACACTACTAGTGCCATATCATGTTGTAGGAATTGTTGAATTTTAAATAAATAAGTTTTGACAAATCGTTTTTCATTTCACGCCTTGGTAATAAAATCGTGCATACATATTTTTGTCACATTAATTGTATCCACATTTATTAATGTAAGAAAGTAATTTAATATTTATCAGACTATTGGTAGGTTTTAAAACCTCTCTCTTGTATTTTAATCCCATTGATTTGTAGAAATATCGAGTAAAAAGTCTCAAGTTTTTATAAATATTTTTATTAGTAATATCAAGTAATATTAATATTCAAACAATTGAATAGGACGGATAAAAAATAGTATATTTTCACACATAAGTATATAATAAGTGTTTTAAACCATAGCCACTATAAAAACGCAGTATTTTTTAAGGAATGTAAAATGTCAGTCGCAGTTTTGTAAAACTAACCAAGACGTCCTGGTTATAAATAATTACACAATAAATATATGCATATCAAATATAAGTTAATAATCAGTTATTCTAAATATTTTAGCTATCTCCCTGATGCTCCGATTTATAGTACATAAATACTAATAGATCCTATTAACATAGTATAATTTAAGTTTATTAGTATATGGGGCTCAATCGTAACATTTTGGTGCCGTGACCAGGATACTATGAACCTAATCATTTCAATACGATATAAGTGTAATATTATTTAATGTCTATCAATAAAATAATACAAAAGAATACTAAGTAGTAAGATTGGTAGACAAAAATTGACAAAATGCAGTCTTATCGCTAAAAAGCGATCTCCTCTAGACAAACATTGGTGTCTTTCAGCATTTTTAAGTCACAATTTGTCAAATTATTGTATCTATGATGATATATTTAAAAAAACGGTAAAATTATAAGTAGAAGTGTCAGTTGACGTGTAAAGACGTCAATAGAAATTGGTGTAGGGTAAAGATGTCAATAGTAGTCGGGAACGGGAGCGCACGCGATTTTAACGAAGTCTTCGTACCGCACGGTGCCGTTGTTTGACACGTTGGCTTCGCGGAAAATGTTGTCTATCTGTAACATAAAACAATCAATAAAGAAACGTATCAGAGCTTACTTGCTAAAACTTCCAAAACTTGGGTCTCTTTTTAGGGTTCCGTACCTCAAAAGATAAAAACGGTATCATAATAGGCCTGAGTAACGGACAGAATCACTCGTGCGTCTCAAACGTGTGTCACAGCCAATCGGCTTTAAAACTACTGTACTGATTGAGGTGAAATTTGCTACACATATTAAGTGTTATATAAATCTATAAAAAAAATCTATGACACAAAGACGGTCGCGTACTGCTACAACTTTGCCTACGATGCACAACTTTGTTGTTGTTTTGTTGTGTTTGTTGTTATTTGTGTATTTTTATGTAGTTTATTATCTTTTATTTTTAAAATTATGTAGCTAAGTTTGCGAGGAATTTAATTGATTAATCTCTTACTTTTTTTTCTGCACCTTTTTGTCATGTATCTGTTTAGCCCAATGGTTGACTGGTAGAGAATGCCTTTAGGCATTAAGTCCGCCATTTGTACATTTTTTTTTTGTTATGTGCAAAAAGTTTAAATAAATAAATATACGTTGCCTGGCTTCAAAAACATGGTTTTCTTCACCAAACAGCTATTTATATCTTATTCCTGAGATTTAAGGAGAAGGCGGTTATACATATACAGATAGCAGTTGACGGTTACATAAATAAATGAACTTTAAACTTGGGAGCCGTTTTTGGATCCTAAATTAGGAAATTAATAAACAAAAATATTATTTTAGCTGGTAACCCTCCAAGAGGAACCTGTTTGGATAACAGCGGTGGCCATTGCCTCACCGGGAGGTGCGTCTCCATCTGCACTAAATAAAAATGTTTTTCGTTCCATGTATCGTTCCTGACAGGGGGTTGCGAGTGCACCCCATTGCACCCTGCTGCCGGCGCCCATGCTGTAAGTGGAAGGTCAAGTCAGATCTAACTGCTTACCTCCCTAGCGGAGAGACCCTCGCCCCAGTTCTGCAGAAGGTTCCGTAGCTGCCGCGCCGGGATCACGCCGCGCTTGTCCGCGTCGCCAGCTTTGAACGCGTTCACAACCTGAAAATATAACAAAATTAACAGAAAAAGTATAGACCGTCAAGTTAGGTATAGCTTTTGACCACCAAGCATCAGACAGAAAAATCATGCCACTGACGCCAGATCATCCTCGTTTATGCCTATTTTGGACGTGATATCACGCGCCAGCGCACAGGGAACAAATTTCCATACGCGTGATTTGACGTCTTTGGCGGTTAAAGGGTTAACTGAAGCATATTTTCCCAGCAGTATTTTATATTAGGCGGGTCCACACCGAATAAGCCGCCTCGCAAAGAAATTGCCGCGCGAAGCTGCTCGGCCAGTGTAAACGTGCCTCACATCACACGAAGCATTGCGGCCGCGCGTGCGTTTGCTTCCGCCGAGGCACGTTTACACTAGCCGAGCTGTGAGTGCACAAACAGTGAGTTCTACATAAAGACCATAAAATAATTGAATGTCAGTGGCGGCGCGTTAATAGAACACAATTCCGCCGGATTGCCTAATTTTGAGGTAGCTGAGAAGTTGTTCTACAGCTTTTGAAGAAAATTTAAAGCCAAATTAAACTCCGGTTTGCCTAAGAAATGATTTGACCCGCTGCCACTGTTAAATATATTGGGTCAATGGGTTATATCGGGATTTTTTTGTGAAAACCGATTCAGAGCCCTGACTAAACTAAGTATTACCTCAGTAGGCAAGTTTTCAGCGCGGGAGTGTATATGCATCACCTCTAGGAAGTCGGCAAATGACATCTTTCCACCCTTGCCCTTCAGGTATCCTGAAAACAAAACCAATTTCTCACCCACAACTTCAAAACCTACTTTCAAATTAAAAAAAACAATTGGTTCACCTAGTTAAGAGCTATGGTGCCACAGACAGACACACAGACATAGCAACTTGATTTACGAAAGCGAATACCATCTGAGTTTCCAACACAGAAGGGAAACTAGGTCTTATGGGAGAAGGGATTTAGGTCTGGTTTCCTCTGTATGTTTTCTTTCACCGAAAATCTCAGTGGTACGAGCCAGGGATTGAACCGAGGATATCCATTTGAAAGTCTAATGTCTTATCGCCAGGCTACCAGTACTTCGGGTGTTTGATTGGGGGGTTGAAAAAACACAAATTTACAGTGAACATACCTGCTAGCTCCTGGATAGTGGGGCTCATCCCCAGGGACCGCATGACCACGGTTAACTCATCCAACGATGTAATCTGCCCAGACCTCGCAAATAGGTAGAAGCATTCACGGAATTCTGAAAATAACATGAAAGTGAATTTTCTCTTTTTCTGTTTAATTCCTACCTGTTACAGTCAGTATTAAAAGACAAAGATAGCATTATTTTTTAGATTTCTGTATTTCAGAATGCATTATTGAAATACTTAGAATTAGTAACACCCTTTGAATCCCTGCTAATTGTAACTATGCATGAGACAAGTAACTTTCATAAAATTATTGGTGGAGCATTACACGAAAAGGTCAACTTTTGTTGTGGACGTGACGAATATGGCAGCTACCTTACAGAGCTGCATAAATCTGTAGAATATAAAGTCGAACTTAAAGCCGAGTTATCAAATATTATCACGCCAAATATCAGCTTCTTCTCATTTCCAGAAGTACTAAAAATGTAGCGTCATGTACCAGACACTTTTCGTGGAATGCACCTTGTACCTACACGGTGTTATTGCTGACTGTACCTAGATAGCATTGTCAATATTGTCATGTAAATTATGGAAGTATACCAAAGTTCAGCTCAATCAAACGAGAACTAGTTAAAATTTTACGCACATAAATAAAGAGCTAAATAAAAGTGTGTAAAAATTGTGATTTAAGGGGTATTAACAGATATTTCAGAGCGTGCGAATATATAGAAAACGAGTCTTATAAGAATTGAATTGAATAATCTAGGACAGGTAAATGTAAATAGAACAATATTAAACAAGCATTCTACATACAGTTACGAATGGCTTCATTGTTAATTTGCCGTGATTAGATCACATATCTATAATATCAACACAGCGGAATAATAATTTCAGAATTATTAACAGGAAATGAGTAATGATTATGATGTTATGATAAATTTTTATCACAAACACTTACCATCGATATCTTGTTCTTTGAAATAGCGCGCCTGTAATAGAAAAGAGACATTTTAGTTAAATACGATGAATAAATAATGAATTTTATTGTATATGTAACAACATTTAATTACCATTACGGTTTAAAAAACGTATAAAATGAAATTAGGAAGTTGGAGAAAGTCACACAAAGAGTATGCAATGGGTACTGAAGAAACGTCATAACAAGTAAACGTCACGTCATATCGGTCATATGGTTTTTTCTCCTTCTTACTTATGACAGAATTTATACGCACAAAAGAGATAGTGTTTGACAAACTTTCCTGTCAGTATTGCCTGTGTGAAGAAAAATCTGACAGAAATGCAGAAAAATCAAGCAGATATGTTTAAGAAAATGTTTTAAACGTCGATTGAGGCATTGATTATACATTGAGTTTCTGAAACTTATCAAAATGTTCTTTATCTGTGCACAAAGATGAAGGGTGACCAATCAGCTGACAGCTACGAAGGTCTATTTTTCCATGGTGTAATTATCTAAATTGAGTAAATTATTACATAAAACGTTTTTCAAACACGTACGCAGTGTTAGACGTGATCGTGACAATGTTATTTTATTTGTAGCAGCAATGGAAAGACAGTTTTTCAGCTGGTAAGTGAGTAATTTGGCTACAAGTTCATATCGACAAAAAACATGTATAATTAGTATTTTGTCCTTAACCTTCGCGGTTATAATAGTTACATGACTGTTTTGCGTATTAGCAAGTAGGTATTATGCTTTTCACCTGTGTTAATATCAACAAAACATGAATAATTTCATAATAAAGTCTATACTTGACGAAATCTCATGACCCAATATGGTTGATAAATTACATTTGAATGATTAACTTTGATTGATTTGTACTTTGTACATGTTTAGGCTTCTTATCTAATGAATCAATAATTGCTACCGCTAGAGATAACCTCCCTCTCACTATTAATAAAAAAATTAAAAAAATCTAAAGATATACTTCTAGAAATGTATAATATACATATTATGTGACGGCTGTTTTCCAATATATTTGCTTTTGTAGTTATTTTACACTAGCTAGGTTAGTTTACAACCAACATTTGGTAATACTACAGATACTGGCTACTGCCAGTTGTGATAGTGATAGCAATCTACAAAAAGAAGAAGACATATGAAATGTCAATACCAAAATCTCTGCAATAATAATATCAGTACGTCTAGCATGACTTACGTTCACACGCGACTCTCCGTACTTCAGGCGCGACTCGAAGTATGGAGTCGCGCGCGACAACGCATGTCATGCTAAGCCGCCAGGTCATGTTAAATTAGTTAGGATCCTCTTAGGGTGCCTTGCCTTCATTGTCAGTTTGACATGGTACAGCCAGCAGCAGAAGTAGCTAAACGGGTAGGGTGTTCAAAATGACCTACACATGCTTTTATTCTCTTAAAGTTGTGTCCAGCTCATTTTGATCACCCTATCGGCTTAGCTACTGTGTTGTGTGTACTAAAGTGGTTGCAATAAATTTCATGTTGCTTCTGGTCTTCAATCCATATTAGTACATTACGTACCTAGGTACCCCTACACCCTAGGCCCTAGGGCGGTAAAATAAAGAAGGGCTCAGATCGCTGGCATTTGTGGCCCGAACCGAAGGTAAGGGCCATAAATAAGCGATCTGAGGCCTTCCTTATTACCACCTGTGGTGCGTACACAATTTTACGTCTTCTTCTGGGTGTGAAGTGAATCTAACTTACCGCCCAGAGTGACGTAAAATAATTTAAAAACTATACAAATGTGTTGTCTTGGCAACTGTTGTCTTCCATTAATTTATTATAGAAGTTGTATTAGTGAAACAGCCTCTCTGTGTGTCAGTTAATAAAAATGAATGCACTATGAAATACTAAAATATTTTTACCAAATTTTGCAATTAGTGACAGTCTGTACAAACATTTGTGACAGTCTGCAATCTACATGAAAAGATACCAATTGGTGGCGTGAAGTGTAAGCCCCCTTGACTTTCCTTGCAAGGTGACTTTAACTTATGAGGAGTGTGATTAAATGTGTGGTGACACTTTTATTTGCTCGAATATAATATTAAGTCTGTACAAACAATAAAAAATATATACATATTATTTACAAAAATGTGGTATCATACTGGCCTGCTGCAAATAAATTAATACAGCAAAAAATAATTAAAAAGATGGATGAGGAAAAGATTGGTTTAGAAAATTTAAAAGTAAACAAATGATGCTTGTTTTTTAATGCCATATAATAAATAAACAAGCATGCTTTTGATGAAATCATAAACACTGTCTTTGCCAATTTATTTACAAGCATACTTAAATGATGTGTAAACAAACACTTACATAAGTCTCTTTACAATGTTAACGTCTTAAATTAGACATTTATCAGGCATAAATGCAGATCAGATGGTTATCAATTTATCGCCTATAAGGGTAGGCAACGCGCATGTGAATCCTCTGGAGTTACAGGCGTGCATAGGTTACGGTAAACGCTTACCATCAGGCGGGTATGCTTGTTTACCAACGTCGTGGTATAAAAAAGATATAACTTTGTTAGAAGTGTAAGAATACTCCAGTAAAGATACGTTTTTTTCAAACATTAAGAGTCGCCAGGACGCTCGCGTGAACTCGCGTCCCCATACAAACGTAGTTTAGCTCTCATTTTAAAACGACATGCTTTAGAACCACGAAATTTGGCATGGGCATTGTAGCAGTACAGATCTATGTCGGTAATTCGTTTTCGTTGCTAAAAATTGTAATACAAAGAAAATATAGCAAAAATAAGTTTTGTATGTAAATCTGTATCTGGCTGTATTTTCTTTGTATTACAATTTTTAGCAACGAAAACGAATTACCGACATAGATCTGTACTACTAAAATGCCCATGCCAAATTTCGTGGTTCTAAAGCATGTCGTTTTAAAATGAGAGCTAAACTACGTTTGTATGGGAACGCGAGCGTTCTGGCGACTCTTAATTTATAATAGCGATTTTTTTGTTTATATAGTTTTAAAATGTCATTCTAAGATGACTGAACGAAAAATCCTACAAACTTTCCATCGGGAATTAAATATTCATCAAAATATATATGAAGCGTTTCTTTTTTTTGTCTCATTTTCCGTCATCCATAAATAACGTATCTTAAGGAACCATAAGAAATAATAAAATATTTAATTAGATTTTTTAGAAATTAATTAAATGAGGATTTTTTCATGTTTATGTTTTTGTAGGATTTTCTGTCTACACGCAATGATTAACATGACTTTTAAGCCATACAACTAATAGCAGAGCTCGAATTTGTAAAAATTGTGTGTATGCTCCTTTATAATATTTTTTATTATTTGAAATAAAGGATATATATTAGTTATATGACGTTCTAAAAAAATAAAAAAAATTGTGTTTTTCCTCGCGGCACAACTTTTTTTTAAATACGAAATTTTACATTTTTAATATCAGAAAAGAATTCTGCATGTCTGTTTTACACGAAAACGATACCAAACAACCCCTAGCAGTCTTAACCAGAGAGTAATAACATATTGCACGGGACCCCTGATTTTGACGTGAAGGTCCAAAAATTTTACAGACCGCCAATACTAAAAAATATTCATCTTTGCTCACTCTATCTATGGTCAAAAATTCACAACTTTTTCTCGATGCGCACAATTTTTTTCGCATTTGTACTGAGACAAAACCCTACTATAAATACTTCTGCTATTATGAATTATTTCCAAATTTGTCATTTTTCCCATACAAGTGAAAATAAAATGACTGTACTAGGATGTGAGTGCTATGGACAGACCATAAGGCTGGCTCTACATGATGGGCCAGCATAGGGACGCAGCTATACAACGGAACGAGATGGCTATATCGTTAGCTCCCTCTAACGCATAGCTGCGTCCCTATGATGGCCCATCATGTAGAGGAGCCATAAGAACCTGACCATATCAGGCTAGTCCAGCTACCACCTGGCTACAACCTGACGGACAGCGGAGTCTTAGCAATAGGGTCCCGTTTTTATTACCCTTTGGGTATGGAACCCTAAAAATATCGCAACATCTACACGATCTTTACCCTTTGACCGCCAAGGACAGAATAATTTTAAACAAAAAAAGAACCGACTTCACTTAGGATCCGCTATTCCAAGAGGAAGTGGCCGAGTTGCTGTAAAAAATAGTGAAATCACTATAGGTGTGCCTATAATAGTTGAAGAGTTCCCTCGATTTCTCCAGGATCCCATCATCAGATCCCGACTTGGTGACAATGGGACCATCTAGGGGTTATACCCGTTCGATTAAAAATAAATTGAAAATCGGTTATATTTTGGACGTGATATCACGTCACGTGCTGGCGCTGAGGGCACGACTTTCCGTGCGCGTCTTTTGAGATCTTTGGCGGTCAAAGGATTAACACGTATATCCCCGCATAGTCAATTTTAAATGGTCTTAATTCCAGTTGTGTAATTCAATTTTTAAGAACAAAATACAAGTGTTCAGTCCTATAGGTACTCCTAATAGTAAATGAGGATAAACTGTTCGTGTAGCTCTGATAAGATAATCAACAGTCCTTATCATAGCCTGATAAGTGTTAAATTGTTAATATTACATTAAAATTATCACCAACCATGTTGCTAGTTCAGATTAAGTAAAGAAAAAACAATTGTATTATCAGAGGTCAGTGACCAGACCAGACCATTGGCAGACAATGGCTGGGATCATTGATCTTATGGTAGGTATGTACTAGGTATGTTTACATTGTGTTGCTATTAGCAAGCTACTGTCAAGGCCATGGGGCCTTCGTGTTGTCACGGATTATTACGATCGTGCGAAGTTCTTGGTAGTGGGAGTGATGGGACTAAAATTGAAGGGGTGTTTACAAAAACAACATAGCTGCTTAGAGCGGTTGACACTTTTTTAAGAACATTGTTAATCGTTTCAGGTGTCAACCAGTGTAGTCAGTTATGTTGTTTTTGTAAACATCCCTTCAATTACTTAAGAGGACAACAGGCTACTTTCTATGAAGTCAAATCAGCTACTCTTTAGGAAACTTCAAAACGATTTGTTATATGAAGTTTATACGGGAGACTAATATTGTGACGTAACAATACTATATGATATGATGAATACATCTCCGTTATAAAAGTTATAACACTTATAGCCCTTATAAAATCATTTAAAGCGCAAACATATGTTACACCTTGATTTTCCCGTGTATTTTTGAAATTTTGATTTTATGCATGCACATTGCACATGCTGTTCGCGTGCCGTAGTATTATAATCATATTTTTGTTTCAGTCTCACTGCAGTGCTGAAAGCACTGTAGCCATACAATGGAGGAACCTTCGGAACATATATCTTAAGACAAACCACACGTAACATCCGAGATCTCTAGTCTCATTTCTGTTGATTATTTATTTTACTATTACGTTTACAAATTTTATTCCATTTTTTATTTATAATAGATCAATTTAACGTAAGTTACCAAAGATTGTAAATATATAGAAATATTGAAGTTGAGTTATTTAGTGATTATTGTTATTGTAAAGTAAATGCTACTTAGCTTATGGGATAGAAAAGGAAAGGTAGAGAGTAGGACAGACAAGATGGCAGCTACGATAGTTGAGAATCCTCCTCCTCATCTGATAACTACGATAGAATGGAGTATGATGGACAAGAGGAAGTTCTTCCCGCTATACACACTTAGCAGTTTTACAGGTAATTTGTTAAATGTTGTGTTGTGTGTTGTGTTGTAGTCCGCCTCGAACTGAGAACACGCGATTTACTTGCAAACGAGTTGCTCATATATAACAAGACCCTTCGGAGGATTTTTTTTCTCCTTCTAGCTCCATAACCACTTGATCGATCCTGCTCATATACGAACTTACAAATTTTATGTATCTCTGCTACAGCCCCAAGAAATTTCATAAAGATCAGAAAAACGTAACTAAAGTTATCGTCAGACAAACTATCGAAATCAAAAAGCCATCCAAATGCCGAGACGTCCCAGTAGCCAGGTGACAGTTCGGTCTGGAGTTGTTTGTAAGAACTCACTTCGCTTACGCTCCGCGAGATCGATTAAAGGATGCATAAAGAGGAATATGTTTTCTATGAACCAATAGAATCAATTCATTTGATCGAGGATATGTACCTAAATAAAGTAATTCTATTTATTAGTAAACCGCAACTCCCCATCCTCTAACAAAGTCGCAACTTACGAAAATTATTTTTCATTTGCTATAACTTTTTTCCAGTACGCTGTGCCCTATACCCTCTGACGCTGGTGAAGACACAGATCCAACTGCAACGCAGGAAGGAGGCCTACAGCGGCGTAGCGGACGCCATCTCCAAGATATACAGACACGAGGGCGTCTCCGGGCTGTACCGCGGCTTCTGGCTGTCTAGTGTGAGTGTCTGTCCGTCTGTTTGACGCTAGTGGTACTCCAGCGGCGGAAGGAGGCCTAGAGCGGAGTAGCGGACGCCATCTCCAAGATATACAGGCATGAGGGCGTCTCCGGACTGTACCGGGGCTTCTGGCTATCTAGTGTGAGTGTCTGTCCGTCTCTCTCTGACGCTAATGATAGTCAAGCGGCGGAAGGATGCCATCTCCAAGGTATACAGGCATGAGGGCGTCTCCGGGCTGTACCGGGGCTTCTGGCTGTCTAGTGTGAGTGTCTGTCCATCTCTCTATTTGTGTGTGGTGTCTTCCGCTGCGCCTCTTTCTTTATACCACGACGGCGCGGCGAAAAGAAAACTTATACCCACAACACAAGCCTATTTATAGGTTGATTTGTGTAAGATTGTCCCTAATATTTGTTTATCAACCGACATCGAGATTTCTAAGGAGGAGGTTCTCCATTCGTCGGGATCTTTGTTTTTTTTAAATGTATTTTCACCGATTATTCGAAGACAGCTGGACCGATTTGCAATATTCTTTTTTTTTGTTTAAAAGAGAATATACTTCACAGTTGGTTCCATTGTCGCCAGGTCCGGATCTGACGATGGGATCCTGGAGAAATCGAGGGAACTCTCCAACTATTATATGGGCATACCTATAGTGATTTCAGTATTTTTTACAACAACTCGGGCACTTCCTCTTGGAAAAGCGGAGCCTAAGTGAAGGCGGTTCTTTTTTTGTTTAAAGTTATTTATCTTAAGGTGCTTTATTAACGAATACTTGTATTTTGTTTCAGTTTCAAATAATATCTGGAGTATTCTACATCTCCACGTACGAGGGGGTGCGGCATGAGTTAGGAAAATACGACGTTAGTCCCAAAGTTAAGGTACAGTCACTTATTCTGCACGTTCACTGTACAATTTTAATGGTTGGTCACGTGTAGTCAGCTGCAGAAGTAGCTAAGCGGGTGAGGTGTCCATAATGATCTTGACATGCTTTTATTCTCATAACAAGTTTATTTTGAAAACCTCACACGCTTAGCTACTGCTGCTGCTGACTGTACGAGTGACATAATTTCGGGAAGCCTATATTTCCATCTTTAAACAGGAATAGTCGACTCGAATACTGCCAGGGACCGGTACACGATGTGACCGGTACACGGTTTGACGATACTCGCGTTGTTAGAGTTTGTCCGGAAAGAGAAGTGTCGTGGTTTATATGGAAACTCTTTCCGGATAAACTCTAGTTTATCTCACGAAAGTTAAAATGGGGTTGGCTATGGCCGGTCAAAAGTCATGACAGATGGCGCCAGCAGAGCTTGTACCTGTCAGTACTACCAATTGTGTCAAATTCTTGTTTTTTTTTTATAATTTTCTGACTTGGATGCTAGCCCTATAAGCCAAATCCCATAGAAAAATACCAGTGACAGGTACAAGCTATGCTGGCGCCATCTGGCCAGACCATTGACAGTTGCCAACCCCATTGTTCATGTTTAGATCAGTACTCGAGACTATTCACTGTTAAGCTGTGACTTGAATCTTTTCTACTAAAATCTAGGGGAAATTCGTCAAAAATAGTTCATATAAGTTAAACAAACTCTTGAATGATGATGAAATTCGTTCTAACTTTTTCGCGTTAATACTATACTATGATTCGTAATTAGATTCCAAAAACATAACCTCACTCGCTTACTTTTCGCTTTTATTTCTCTGAATAAGGGCATCTGATATTACTTTTTTACATCAGAGGATTAAAATTACCATTATCACATTATTTTAGTGGCATTTCTTTAAAAAAAGATCGTATAAATACACGAAACCGGTGAAGAAGTGAGGTTATATTTATGGAATTTAATTACGAATCAGAGTATATTTCTTAACCCACATGAATTTTTTCAGTCGTTCATAGGCGGCGGGTGCGCGTCGCTAGTGGGGCAGACCATCATAGTGCCGTTCGACGTGCTGAGTCAGCACCTCATGGTGCTAGGGCTGGTCAAGGGGCGCGCCGGCGGCAGCAAGAACCCCGTGAGTTTACACCCGTAGGTTACGGTGACTGCTTGCCATTACGCCGCCTGTATGCTTGTTTATCACAGACGTGGTATAAAAAACTTCTTTAGACTTGTAATATCGATTGAATGTGGTTGGCCGGTCGAAAGTCTTTACAGATGGCGCGTCCTACAAATAGTAAGTAAGTAAAAATTCTTTATTGCACCAAAACAGAAATCGTTACTAAGTACAGTTACATACAATTTAGGTAACAGCGGTCTTATCGCTATAAAGCGATCTCTTCCAGACAAAATAAAAAAATCAAAATAATGTTTTTTTTTTAATTTTCTGACCTGGATGGGCTAGTCTTTAAGTCAAATCCCATGTGGTTTCGGAACTGGTACCCATAGTAAAAGTTGTTCAGTATGGCCTATCAAATCACCTCGCAGAATATGGCTAGTTATTGAAAAAACACCCTGTATTTCCCTTAGAAAAAAACGAAATAAATATATCGGAAGATCTAATTAATTGACTAATTCAACTAATAAAACTAGAATATTGGGAATACATACTCGTAATTACTTTAAACAATAAAATATCTGGGTTTGTTAATTTTAAGTTAGTTTGATGAATAAGTAAGATTTTTTTTATAATTCTAATAGTGCACATTTTTTTACAGAAAATCAACCCACTAGGCTTGAACCTAGACGGGCGATTATCGAAATCACAGCTAGCCCGCGAGGTAGCGCGGCGGGTATACCTGCAACACGGGGTACTCGGGTACTACCGCGGGTACCTAGCGTCGCTGGCCGCCTATGTGCCTAATTCTGCGCTTTGGTGGGCGCTGTATACCGCGTATCAAGGTGAGTAGCACGGGTACTAGGTATTGCGGGTACCTAGCGTCGCTGGCTGCCTACGTGCCTAATTCTGCGCTTTGGTGGGTGCTGTACCGCGTATCAAGGTGGGTAGTGCGGGTAACCTACACGGGGTACTCGGGTACTACCGCGGGTACCTAGCGTCGCTGGCCGCCTACGTGCCTAATTCTGCGCTTTAGTGGGCGCTATATACCGCGTATCAAGGTAGGTAGTAGGTAGCAAGGGTCCATAGTACGGGTTACTACTACTAGGGTACCACCGTGGTTGATGAACTGTAACACTCTCACGACAGATGTCGCTAGATGTCACCCTAAAAGGCCTATGAAATATGATGGAAAAATTAGCAACGGATAAGTCTCGGTAACTCTGTTGGTAGGTATCGAGTGTTTCCTGAGGCAGTGAATATCAATTTTCCTTTATTTTTAAAACATTTTGGTATTGTTAGCAGATTTTCCTTTAAAAACATTGACATGTGAAACCGCTTTGAGGCCTACTAGAAGAATGTTTTTTTTATTTTCGTATATTTATTTCCTTTCTTAAGTTAGGCTTTTTACAATATGAATATAATATTAAAATAAAATATACCATACAAAACAAAAACAATATAAAACATAAACACATTATAAAAAACCTAACCTAGAGTGCCGCCGGCAGCAAGGCAAGGCCCAGGCTGCCGGTGGTCAGGGCCGCAGAGAGAGGAACCTTCGGACTATACGCGCCGTGTCCAGGATTACCGCCTTCTGAATCTGACCCTTGATCCAACCACAACCCCGTAGCGAAAGTCTCTCAAGATGTTGGTCGAGACTCTTCGCTATGAGACCGTTCGCAGAAACAACTATCGGCACAATGATCGCCGAATCGACCTCCCACATGGCGGTTACCTCGTGAGCCAAGTCTAGGTACTTGCTGGACTTGTCTTTTTTTTATTATTATTATTTTATTAAAAACACAAGTTTACAAATTTAATCCTTTACAGTGCTCCACAAAACTACATTAAGTTTTGACTGTGGAGTCAAGTATCGGTCTCAAGTTTTCCTATATATATTACAGTAATTATTCAGGATAATATCACATTAATTAAAAGCACATAATATTAAATTAATATGTTTCAGACGAGCTACTAAGGCTGTGTCCGACGTGGGTGTCCCACCTGCTGATCCAGTGCGTGGCCGGCACCCTGGGGGGGTTCACCACCACCATCCTCACCAACCCACTGGACATCGTGCGAGCAAGACTACAGGTACCATTACACTGAGCATGGCCCGACATGGGTGTGGCCGGCAAATGTACAGAATGAGGGTTTCCCGAGTGACAGCAGCTGTCAAAATCCAGCAATAAAAAAAACTATGCTCATTCTGCCCTTAAAAGGATCACCAGCATTTTTGTAACATACATATAATCATGCCTGTTTCCCAGAGGGGCAGGCAGAGATCACGGATTTCCATTTGCTATGATCCTTACAGACCACTTTCGCTTCACTCACTCTCATAACGTTCTTCATACATGCTCGTCGGTTTAGGGTACTTCTGATCTGGCCTTTTTGTAATATTACCCCGATTTGGTCGAGGAAAGTTCGCCTAGGCCTTCCACTTCCAACTGATCATTCCACTCTTTTGTCATATACCCTCTTCGTTATTTTTGTAACACTTTGTATAAAATGTTATTTTGCTCCTTTTTGTCACAATATTATTCATCCACAGGTAGAAGGCGTGGGTACAATGCGAAAAGTATTCAAAGACCTCTGGGCGGAAGAGGGGCTATGGGGTCTATACGCGAAAGGTCTCTCCGCACGGCTGCTGCAGTCAGCCTGCTTCTCCTCATCCATCATCCTCGGGTACGAGACCATCAAGCGGCTGGCGCTGGCCGACCAGTACCGGGCGCATGTGCGGTGGTAATAAACAATGCAACAATAACCTGCTTTTATTTGATCCCATACATGTATCCTGGTCACGGCACCAAAATGTAACTAGAGTTAGTACAGACGCTATGATATTTGATAGCGTCTGTACTAACTCGAGTTACATTTCGGCCGATATATTTATCGGGGCGACCGAGGTACTCAAAAGTACCTGAAATGCACTTTATCGCCTTGAGAATAGAGGCGTTGTTCAGATATTTGTAACCACTTAGCCGCTCCGATATATCTCATGGCGACTGTACGAATTGATTCGTGATTCGCGTCCTTACTTTAACCTTTTCCACGCCAAAGACGTATATATCGGCACCACAGGTCCAACGCCAAAGACCGATATATCGGTCACCGACCACATAGCAAAATAGACCTACATGCACAAGCATAAAGTTTAACTTCATTATTTGACATTTAGATGTCGTGGCGTCTGAGTGGTAGGTTTTGCGTTTGACATGGCGTCGAAAAGGTTAATGCAGGGGTCAGCAACAGGCGGCCCGTGAGCTTCCTAAGAAGTCATCGTTATTGACAACCGACAATGTGGTACCTTTTGCCTGATAAAGTCACAAATTATTAACAAAGTGCGGCCCGCGTCATCAATATCGTTATTAGCTACTATGTTGCCCTTGGCTGCGAAAAGGCCGACCTCTGCTTTAACCCCTCGTATGCCGCGAATATTTTTAACCGACTTCAAAAAAGGAGGAGGTTCTCAATTCGACTGATTTTTTTTTTTTTTTATCATAATTTTTTTTTTTGTATGTATGTTACTCCATATCTCCGTGAATCGTGAACCGATTTTCAAATTTGTTTTTTGAATCGAACAGGTATAACCCCTAGATGGTCCCATTGTCACCAAGTCGGGATCTGATGATGGGATCCTGGAGAAATCGAGGGAACTCTTCAACTATTATAGGCACACCTATAGTGATTTCACTATTTTTTACAGCAACTCGGCCACTTCCTCTTGGAATAGCGGATCCTAAGTGAAGTCGGTTCTTTTTTTGTTTAAAATTATTTCTAATAGTTTCCTCGTACGCGGACCCACGTTCCGGCATACAAAGAATTAATGGCTGCTTTACATGATGGGCCATCATAGGGACGCAGCTATATGACGGAACGAGAGCGCAATATCGTTATAAATAAAATAAAAAGCCTTTTAATTCCTTAAAAAAAAAGATGAGTACAAAATTATTCATGCATAATTCAAATGATAAAAAACATAAATTTATAGTCGATTAAAATGTCGTGCGCTTTAAAATCAATATCGTTAGCTCCCTCTAACGCATAGCTGCGTCCTTATGATAGCCCATCACGTAGAGGAGCCATAACGGGTCATATAATATTAGAAGTAAATAAAACAAGTAGTCAGCACTTAATTGTTTATTTGCTACTTAACTCCAATGACGTCATACATAGTCTATCCATCGCATACAATACAATGTCGATAAAAATATAAAGCCGTAGCGAAAAACATACGGCGACGCGCGCGGTACATTCGCCGTCAAATATATCGGAGTGATCAAGGTACAGTCAGCAGCAGAAGTAGCTAAGCGGGTAGGGTGTTCAAAATGAGCTGGACACGGCTTTATTGTTAAGAGAATAAGAGCGTGTGTAGGTCATTTTGAACACCTCACTCGCTTAGCTACTTCTGCTGCTGACTGCTATCTGAACATGCACTTTATCGCTTTGACAATAGTGGCGTTCAGATATTTCTGACCACCTTGGCCGCTCCGATATATCTGATGGCGACGAGCATTTAAAATATTCCATTTTGAATACAATAAGGTATTCGTCGCTAATACAATTCATTTATTTGAATATAACTTAGAGTTTAAGTCAATCGGAATTTACCCGACATTTTTACCCAACTGCGAAGGCAGAGAGGAGGGTTTGTACCGTTTCTCCCAAATACCACTTCCGTGTAGACATTTATATAGAAACCACAGTAGATATTGATAGACTTCGGTATTCGGTTTATTAAATAAATTGAAATTCTATACCTCGTTTTTTTAGATTAGAAAAATAATGGTCAATTTCGCCAATGTATTTTTTTTTCAGCCATATCAGGGAATAGTAGTTTATGTAACTGTTACGTATTGTTTATGTATTGTCCATCGAAATTTAAATAACATGACCTCTCGTTTCCATCTGTCATAGATCTGTCATATTTTGCTTTTCGATTAACGATAGCGATAACCTATTATCATCTTGGCTATGGTATCTGGCCTCGGAAGGCCCAACGACCTATTTTTAGGACGGCAAAATAGAGTCATAATGGCCCACGAGGTAAACTTTTATGATCAAAATTAAACCTTATTCCAGAATAAGATTCAAAATATAACGTCCTATTTTTAGGACATTGGGTCGTAATTTCATTTGTCCTAAAAATAGATTGGGGCTTACGATGCTACGAGGTCCTCAATAAACCGAAGCACCATTAAAATCTACAGTGGAATCGCATCAAAAAAATTTGTACACGATAGTGCGTCGGTCAACGCTCAACAAATACGCTACATAAAACATGACTGTTAGCGATTATTAATTTTGTACATAATTACATCTCAGAGATTTTTTGGGTACCTAATGCGAAATATAACAGTCGATATAATTTTCATTTGGAATTTAATGTTTAATTTTATAAAAGTCTATTGGGGAGAAGTCAATAGGTATGTTTTAAGAGTCGCCAGGACGCTCGCGTGAACTCGCGTCCCCATACAAACGTAGTTCAGCTCTCATTTTAAAACGACATAGATCTGTACTACTAGAATGCCCATGCCAAATTTCGTGGTTCTAAAGCATGTCGTTTTAAAATGAGAGCTGAACTACGTTTGTATGGGAACGCGAGCATCCTGGCGACTCTTAAGGGTAATCAAGGTAATCAAGGAAGGCAACCGTCAAGTTTTTTACAGGTTAGTGCCAGCACAGGTTGTACAGTCGGCAGCAGAAGTAGCCAAACTGGTGAAGTGTTCAAAATGACTTACACACGCTAATACTCTTTTGACAATAAAGGTCCAGCTCATTTTGAACACCTCACTCGCTTAGCTACTTGTGCTGATCTTCTTCCTAGCGTTTATCCCGGCTTGGGGTCCGCTTGACAACCTAATTCCATGAATTGGCATAGACACTAGTTTTTACGAAAGCGACTGCCATCAGACCTTCCAACCCAGAGGGGAAACTAGGCCCTTTTTGGGATTAGGTCCGGTTTCCTTACGATGTTTTCCTTCACCGAAAAGCGACTGGTAAATATCAAATGATATTCCGTCCATAAGTTCCGAAAAACTCAGTGGTACGAGCCGGGGTTTGAACCCGAGACCTCCGGATTGAAAGTTGGACGTCTTACTGCAAAGCTACCAGCGCTTCAGCTACTTGTGCCTACTGTACCTATCAGTAAAATTCTTTTTTTTCTGACCTGAACGCTTTGCCAATACTAGAGCCCCCTGGCGAAACCTTACAATTTACCATACACAAAAATTGACAGGTGCATTCCACGAAGTGTCGGGTACGTGACGCTACATTTTTAGTACTTCTGGAAATAAGAAGCTGATATTTGGCGTGATAACATTTGATATAGTTCGTCCGGCGGCGTAATAGCCAAAAGCCATAAAGATAAGCTAATTAGTCATCTATTGTTAAAAGAGCATAAGTGGTTTCTTACATATATGAAAGGCTAACGTAAAGGTTTGCATTAGGGTTCAATATCAAATGGCATGGCTTAAATTGCAAATGCAATAACAAACATCTGGAGGGTAGGGCTGCAACAAACGGGAAAGGTCCATCTAGTATTCCGTTGGAACTGATTTAACTAGTGATAACGTGTTTATACTATTTAAGCTGTTTTGGTAAAAATGTTTCGTCCGTGGGTAGTTAAAAAGAAAACCAGTACAAGTGCTCGAACACATTTAAACAGCAAAACTAAGCAAATAGTCAAAAATGTGTACAATGGACTTTTTATTGGAATTGGACCTACAGCATTAAAAAAACTGCTTTTTAATAAAGTAAATAATTTATGTTGTATTATTTTTACTCCATTCCAATGTTAAGTACATTTTTGACAACCCTATGCAAAAGTGATGATGCCTTTTGTTAAAGAAACATAAAGTGCATTATAAGCTGTAATAGATGTGGTTTGGGTCGAATCTCACTTTGTCGTATTACGACTTCAGACCTTTTGAAATAAAAATGCCATTGTAACAAGTTTTATGGCTTTTGGCTATTACTCCGCCGGACGAACTATAACTCGGCTTTAAGTTCGACGTTATATTCTACAGATTTATGCAGCTCTGTAAGGCAGCTGCCATATGCGTCACGTCCCCGACAAAAGTTGACCTTTTCGTGGAACGCTCCGACAGATCCCTAATTCCCTACTGAAAATCATATCGAGAATTATTTTTCTCATTCTTTCTAAAGAAAAATTAATAATAATAATGTTTAATTGGGAGCAAGTTGGACCAGTAGAAAGGAGCAAGGTTCGAATCCAGTCCACAGCTCAATTTCATTTGTAATGGAGTTCCATTATTGTATGTATCTAAGGATTATAAAGACTTCACCCACAAAATCTCTGAGACAAAGTATACAATGTGTAGATGGTAGCAAACCGCTGTTTAGTAGTTGTAGTCATCTCCGTTCGCCTCCTCCGGGTTATATTTGTTTTCGTCATCATCTGCCGGCTCCTGTTTGATCTGGACGTCCATGGCCGGCAGGCTGAACTCTGGGTAGTCTGGAATGCAAGGAAATATTTTATCGAATGAGCGGGCGCAGTGAAGCGAAGTTCTTACAACTTTGGATACAGTGGCTTTTTGATTCTTAATAACTAGTAGTACGCCTCGACCTGAGAATTCGCGATTTACTTGCAAACAAGTTGACTAATATAACAAGACCCATATGAAGATTATTTTTCATCTTCTAGTTCCACAACCCCTTGATCAATCCAGCTCATAAACGAACTCTCAAAGTGTATGTATCTCTGCTACAACCCAACAAAATTTCAAAAAGATCAGAAAAACTTCTCGGCATTTCGATGGCTTTTTGATTTTGAGAGTTTGTTCGACGATAAACGATAACTTTAGTAATGTTTTTCTGATCTTGAAATTTGTTGGGGTTGTAGCAGAGATACATATAATTTTAGAGTTCGTCCATGAGCAGAATCAAGAGCTTAAGGAGCCAGAAGGCGCAAAAGCGACCTTTATAAGGGTCTTGTTATATTGGTCAACTCGTTTGCAAGTATATCGCGAGTCTTAGGCGAGGCGGACTACTAGTTAAGTTATAATTTAAAAACTCAACTGATATTATGTCTGAACAAATCCTGAAGCCCCATTTCAGAATGAGTTTAGTGAAAGGGCCCACTTTATCAATTTAGGTCTGGTTCCCACTTGTCGGATGTAGGATCCGGATTTTAATCGGTCGTTCCAGTGGCAGAACATTTTATTTTATATGAAGCTATTCACACTTGTCCGACACGATTTTGTATGAGGCGCCGATGCCCGACATCCGACGGGAGCGGGGTCTTACATGGAGACTTCAATCTTCCACTAATGAAGTACAAGAACTTTATTGACAAAGTGGGACCTTTTCCCCTTGCCTGCCACATATCTTCCGGTCCACGATACACTGTGGATTCACTCACCAGTATTCGGCTCCTGTTTGACCTTGATTTCATCGAGCCGCAGCTTGGGCTCCTTACGATCGCGGTCCTAGAACAAAATAAATTATTTATTAGAACATGTGAGACAAATTTTAACCGACTTCAAAAAAGGAGGAATTCTCAATTCGACTGTTTTTTTTTATTATCGTTATTTTTTTGTATGTATGTTACTCGATATCTCCGTGAATCGTGAACAGATTTTCAAAAATTTTCTTTAACTCCTAGATGGTCCCATTGTCACCAAGTCGGGGTCTGATGATGGGATCCTGGAGCAATCGAGGGATCTCTTCAACTATTATAGGCACACTATAGTGATTTCAGTATTTTTCACAGCAACTCGGCCACTTCCTCTTGGAATACCGGATCCTAAGGCGATTATCACACTGACGACGGATCCGCATGCGGCGCCGGTGCGCGAGAGAGATAGCGCTCTGCATGTGTATAGCGCTGCCTCGCTCGCACACCGGCGCCGCATGCGAATCCGTACCAGTGTGATAACCGCCTATGTGAAGTCGGTTCTTTTTTTGTTTAAAATGATTTATACACAGATAAAAGGATATCTTCTTAAGGAAAATCGATAATTTCTTAAATTGAGTAAAAAATATCTTGAACCAAGTAAGTTCTATCCTGGATCAACAAAATAATACTTGGTTCAACAAAATCATACTTGGTTCAAGAAATTATCGATTTTCCTTATACAGTGTGTTTTTTTTAAGTGGGCCACTATGGGGAAATCCTAAAGTATAGGAGATACAGGGGAACTGTCTTAGGAAACATTAGGTATTTTTTTGAGAATTTTTTTTGGTATAGTCAAATTTTTGGTCAAGTGCGAGTTGTCCCTAAAAATTAATAATTTTGATGATTTTTTTTTGACGCAGATCTAGTCAGTTTCATGAGAGGATCATTTTATTGTATGGAAAGAAAAAAATCGGAACAGTAGAAGTTAGTCAAATAAAAAAAATGTTTTTATTATGACAAAATGTGTAAATTGCCTAGGTACACTTGCAAGGTTTATAAAAAGTATTTCAAATACCAATATGACATTTGTTTTTGGAACACTTTATTTGATTTAAAAACCAAGTAAGAATACTGTTTGGTCTAAAAATTTTTTTTGTTTTTTTTTTAAATTGAATTTAAGGTGCTCGCGTAAGAATGGAGGTCCTAATTAAATGATTTTGGACCTCCATTCTTACGCGAGCACCTTCAGCTCAATAAAAAAAATAACATTTTTTTTATTTGGTCCGAACAGTATTCTTACTTCCTTTTTAAATCAAATAAAGTGTTCCAAAAACAAATGTCATATTGGAATTTGAAATACTTTTTATGAACCTTGCAAGTGTACCTAGGCAATTTACACATGTTGTAATAATAAAAACTTTTTATTTTATTTGACTAACTTCTACTGTTCCGATTTTTTTCTTTCCATACAATAAAATGATCCTCTCATGAAACTGACTAGATCTGCGTCAAAAAAAATCATCAAAATTATTAATTTTTAGGGACAACTCACACTTGACCAAAAATTTGACTATATCAAAAAAAAATATCTCAAAAAAATACCTAATGTTTCCTAAGACAGTTTCCCTGTATCTCCTATACTTTAAGATTTCCCCATAGTGGCCCACTTAAAAAAAACACTGTATACAAGAATGAATATCTTGGATTAAGATATCTTTTTTTTCTGTGTATGATGGTTTTACCTTGTCCTTGTCCCTGCGCGCGCGCTTGCGGTCGCGGTCGCGGTCTCGGTCGCGGTCGGCGCGGCCGTCGCGGTCGCGGTGCTTGCTGTCCTTGTCCTTGTCGCGGCGGCGGGAGCGAGAGCGAGAGCGGCGGCGGCGACGGCTAAGAGAGGAGAAAACATTGTAGGTTTGTTTCAGGTTTTTTTCACTTCTCATGCTCAAAAAGTTTGTCGTATTAGGCTTACGTAGGCGGACTAAAGTAGTACATTTAACCCCTAGGGCTAATATGTATACATAATTTCGCTCCTCATAGTTCTTATTGTTATGTGCTTAAAGCCTAATTTCGTAAAGTGTGCAGCCCATCCCGCGGCGGGGCCCGCGGCGTCGGGCGGCGCCGCGCAGAGCAGACGACACGACATTCGGTCAAGTTAAACCAAATTTTCATCTTAGATTAGTTATTGTGCGTAAGTTATCATTATTTTATTTTATTTTATTTCATTATTTTCTCGCAATCGAAGTGAAAAATAGTATGTATGACTTGGGTCTAAAAGCCATATTACCACTCGAACAATTTTCCCTCACTTCGTTCGGGAAAATAACCACCTCGTGGTAATATGGCTTACTTTAGACCCTTGTTAAACAATCTTCTATTATATCGCGTCGGCGGAAAAAAACATACAGTCCACCTCAGGCTTTTCATTATAGTACATTATTGCAGAGGACGGGAAAGGGAAATTCGTGGACGAGCGATTTTTTCGGACGAAGCGCAGCTGAGTTCGAAAATATAAGACGAGTCCACGAATTTCTATTCCCGTCGAGGCATATATAGTGCTTTTCTCCAAATGTGCGAGGAAATAAAGTAAAGTAAATAAAATAAATTACAGGTTTTGGTTACGTTATTAGCGTTCAATGTCATGAATTAGCTTCCCTCTATAACATATTTTTTAAGTATAAAGCACTATCTATACTGCCAATTTTCATTCAAATAATGTTTAAAAAGAAATTTTCGTCATAAGCTATTTAAGACAGTATTAAATGGGCCATTTTTTATTTTGTTGTACCATTTCCGAAAAATTGTGTTCAATTATATTTTGGAAGATTTGAACAAAATAACACTACTTTTGGGTTAATTAGACACTAAAATACATAAAATCTATATGATTATAAAACATTTTACTAAGATAAAAGAAAAAAATTGAATTTAGTCAGAGTTTTTGGGGTTGGGTGATCCACTGAGTTACGAAATAATAAACGCATAAAGATCATATAAAAAGCCATATATTTATGAAATCTTTTATTAACAAGATAAATCGTATGAAAATAGTCATTATTCAAAAACAAGCATTTGACAAACATAAACAAATCTTCTCAAATTATCTATCACGTATCCACTGAGTGACGTTATATTCAAAAGAGGCACTTCGTTTTTAATTTTTCTTTGATAATTGTCTGAATATCAAGTAGAAACTTTTACACAAGGTATAGACAATATAAAAGTAAAAGTTAAACACTATATAAGTTGAATAAAGTAAACAATAATCTTCAAAAACCTAATATTATGTGTGGATTACCTAAGACAATTTCTCAGTGGAACGTAACAAAAAAGTAAGGACGCGTCTTCATGGTTCCTAATTTGGCTAATCCAAACAAAACAAAAAAAGTTTTTTATTGTCCATAATTATTAAATTAATTACGAAAATAATAATTTAATAACTAAATTTACATCTTCAGTTCTAGAATGTAACAAAGATACATTCATATACTATACTTATATGCTAATATGTGCTATTTAGAATTGAGAATCGAGATCAACGAATTCAAAATAAACCTTAATTTAAATTATAAGCAAGAGTCAAGTAAAAGAGGAAGATGTGACGTTCTAGTAAACATTACTGAGTTGAAAGTGGGCCGTCACTTGAACTTGGAAGACCGATGACAGGTTGGCGGCCATAAAACAACTATCAATATAGGTTCCAGTAACCTATATTTAGTGGCACATGATCGAGCACCTGGTTCCATATCTTCCCCTTTTGTTTACATAAATCAATGACTTATACGTATTCTGTCCTTTTTAAAACAGATAAAATCAAAACTTTTTCTAACAATCTTATTTTAAAATGGCACAGTAGAATGTTTGGTATAAGCTGTGTATGGTATACCTCCTTAAGTACTAATTATAATCATTTAGCCTTATATTAACACCGAGATCATTTAGGAACATAATTTATTGTGCTTTGTTAGAACACATATCACAAATATAGCCATTAGAATCTATTTTACCGCTGCATTTTTTACAGAAAAATAATTTACAAGAACAGCATTGGAACATGCCTATGTTAAAAAGAAAATGCTTTTTGCATTTATTACAAGGCAGTGTGCGTTTGATCGCAGTTTTAAGTGATTTATATTGCAATTGTTTAGTTTCTTGTTTTATGTTAATTACTTTATTTGTTTTAGTTTCTTGTTTTATCTTAATTACTTTATTTGTAACATTTACATCTCCTAGAATTTTAATTTTTTTTGAACTTGTTGCAGCACAGCTGTCGTCGTATGGTAACAACTCATGAGAATTATTTAGTGGTACACCTTTGGTGTTTTTACTTGCAGTACTGACCAATTCGACGCTCCGATTACGGTTATATGTTTTTTGCTGGGGTAATATAATTTCGGCAGTTATATTATTGACAGTAATCGAAGAGTGCTTTGAAGTAGCGTCAAAGTTGTTATTAATATTTGAAACTGAGATCTCGTTAGAGTTACTCGGGGTTTCTGATTGAATTTCGTCATATTGTAACTGATCGATGTTGTGCATGTTTTCTTTTAAACTTGCTCGCGTTGGTTTTCGGACGGATTTGGAGCATTTCGCGTAGCTGTGAATATCAGCCTTAACAGATATCATGGCATGATCGGCATTAACATTTATCGCTGCCACATTAGGAGTCAAATTG
This sequence comes from Pammene fasciana, assembly GCA_911728535.1. Classification (NCBI taxonomy): domain Eukaryota; kingdom Metazoa; phylum Arthropoda; class Insecta; order Lepidoptera; family Tortricidae; genus Pammene; species Pammene fasciana. The sequence goes on from OU452299.1 coordinate 6,813,724, forward strand.
TCTTCATCACTTATATTTTGTGGACCAATTACGTGTTTTTTAGGGTTAAAACATTGGCAAAAACCCTTTTGGGTGCCACAAAAACATGAGAGTTCCCTGTGATTAATTACATTTATCCCAGAAGATGAAACTTGGTGTATTTTCATTGTACCAACAATAGTTTTCAAAGTTTCTGGCGTAATTTTTTTCATGTTTTCAATATCAGTACTAGGAATTACTAATAATTTTATAGATTTAACTTTTTTCGAAAGTTCTTCAAACGCTTGTGAACAGTTCTCAATATCGTTACCATATGCAACTTGACGGTCTAACATCCTCTTTATACAACCGCCTATACCATCTGCGACACCCTTACCGTGCCCGGCCTCAGAAAATGACCAAGTGGAATAGTCAAGTCCCAATTTTTTTGTAAATAAATTTAGCAGATGAAAATTCTTCTTCTGCCGGTACTGAGAGGTAGGGCCGTCCGAGAAGAAGTGTATGACTTTAGTCAGTGGTTCAATTTTTTTGGCTTCCTTTATTACTGGCAAAAGATGAGCCCAAATTGCTGAAGGGTCATGAGCATTATTATCGGATATAGTGCAAAACGACTGTGATTTGTTATGCCAATAGATCATACCAGTATGCAATGTGATCTGGTTTTTAGAAGCACCAAAATGTAGTGCTTGGACTTCTTCACCCATTTTGCAAGTGTAATTTTCGGAGAAGTCGCATATTATCAATGCCTCATTTGGTTGTAGCTCGTTGATACACTTCTGATATTGTCTTTGCTGATGTAACCAGTTAAATTGATGAATTTTGAATCCTTTTAAGTTTTCTTCAAAAGCGGCCACAAGCTCGTTTTTGCACCCAACTTTAGTCAATTTAACAGTTTTTTTTGTAGTAACATCTTTTGTAGATTTTTTTTCTGTTTTACTGTACGTGTGATTGACAACTGCCCACTGTTTCCACTCTACTTTAGCTTCTGCTGCATTATCCATTTCCATGTAATTTATTGTTTTACTTTTACATGCGTTACACTCCCCATACATGCATTCTTTTGATCGTGTATCGCAACAAAGGTGTTTAACAACGTCCATTACAGTTCTGAAATTCTGCAGGATTTTGTATTTTTTCATAGCCATTAAAAGCATTTCATTGTTAGAGTGTTTGATACATAAGCATGTCTCCCTATTCTGTACATTAGGGGAAATGACATAATAAGGTTTGTATTTGTAAAACGTGGAGAGGCTGTATTTTCCACCTTGTTTTTTGTAAAGGCTGTGCAATTCGGAGACAGTATCAATAAGGTAGCGTATTTGCTCTTTTTTTTTGTTGAATGTACGACATTCCTTCTTCCCAGCAGTCATTCGGCTGACATCATTACGCTGGTAGAATTCTTCAATTTCTTTTCTTACATTATTTATCTTCGGGCTTGTCGTTTTCATTCTTGGCAGTCCTTTGAGTCCTAATAATTTCTTGACATATGCTTTCTTTACTATTTTCTTCGGGTCCTCAACCATTTTCTTGAAAGTCCTTTGTTCTTTGTAATTTTGAGTTTTTTTATACGCCGATTTTATCAATGTTTCTAGAATTTCTCCTCTTGCTTTAAGCTTTGATATTTGTTCCTCAAGCTTTTGAATTGTTTTTTCCGTTTCTTTCCTTTGACGATACAGCTTTTTTCTATAGACAAAGATAGCTCTTTGTAACTTTTCTATTTTTTCCGTTGCGGCGTTGTAGTTTTTTAGTAACCTTTTAGTATTACGGTTCTTTCTTTTCGATTTTTTCTGCAGATCTTTTTTCTCCTGAATTTCAATATTTTTTTTCCTATCTTTCTGCTTTCTTTTCTGAGATCTCCATTGCTTTCGACGTTTTTCTTGTTCTTCTACGGTGAGGTCTTGGATTTTTTTACTTTTTGACTTGACGTAATCAGCATGTTTTTTTTTTACCCTTTCTAATCTATCAGGATCGTTTTTCAATTTTTCTCGATACCTTTTCATACGTTCTGCCGGTGTTAATGTCATTTCTCAGATGAATCTAAAACAAATTAAAAAAATACATACACAGTAAATTTAATTAGTAATCCAGAATTACATTATCTGGATCTATTAGTTAAACATTACGTTCAATTTCTTCTATGGAGCCACAATCGAATTCACTCAAAAAAAATTACTTCGAATATTAATTAATGTACCATTAGATTGTACTTATAACGCGGCTTTACCGTTACACTGAGTTACATTTCATTCCGCTGAGAAACGATATTTCTCAACTGAACGTAACGGTTGTGACCTTCAAGTAAAAAATGCAAGTTGTAATTCAAAATAAACCGAGTTTGTGTCGCATTTTTTTATATTTAGGTACTACATAAACTAATATAAGTAGTATTAAACAACAAAATTCCGTATAAACATGTACTTACCTTCAAAATCTCAGTCACTAAATGGAGCACGATAACTTCCAACTAAAACGCAAGTTTGGACAGGTCCACTTTTCGCGAGTCGTGCCGCGTGACTAAACAAACTACGAATATGGCGGACACGGCACAGCATTGACAGTGTTGCTAAACAAAAAAAATCATACCACTTTGGTAGTAAAATAAATAAATATTAAAAGAAATTCTCCGTCACTCAGTAGGAATTTCCGCCGAGTAACATTTATGGTTTATGTAACACATTTTTATATACAACTTATTACCATTACTGAAGATAATGTATTATTAAAAGTAAAAACGAATATAAACGTTTAACACATACGTCATGTAAGTTCATACCCTAGAGTACAAAAAAAATGTTTAATTACGTTTTAAAGTTGGTCACTTTATGGTAGGACATAGTAAAAACAGCAATTTTGTCATTTTTAAAATGTATTTTTATTAAAGAAATCTATTTATTTTTACTGGAATCCTATAAATTCTAAAAGCAAATATATCTATTTATGCATATTTATCACACTTTTGTACCAAACTGTTCAAGAAGTAATCTTAATTTATAAGGAAATAGGTAGGACATGCCTAAAACGACACAGTACAACAAAATAAAAAATGGCCCAAATATGCTCCTTTCATACAACTGTAAAAGATTAAACGGCTATTAGACGTTGCAACCTGCAGGGCCCAATCTGTTGTGTACCCGGCCTCTCCCACCCCTCCTTCAGCTCCCTACGGGCCCTACCTTTAATTACACCTTCCAACCTGACAGATTGGGCCCTGCAGATTACAATGTCTAATAGCCGTTTTAAACCTTAAGGGTGACAACACACCTAGCGGAATTCCTCGCGGAATTAGCGGAAGTAGCGGAAATTTGTCTATGGTAGCAGATTTTTTGTATGGAAGCAAATTTCCGCTACTTCCGCTAATTCCGCGAGGAATTCCGCTAGGTCTGTTGTGACCCTAAAAAAAATTGTGTTGTCTATGATTGTATTAAGCCTCATTCGCACGATCAGACGCAGTGCTATGACAAAGAACGAGACAACCAAGGTTTTTGATCTCACTATCTCGCTCTATCCTATAATCTGAAGGGATTGCCGTTCAGACGGTGTAAATGTCGCTTAAGTAATTGGCTATTTGAAATGATATTTGTTAGTCGGATGAAAAGTTTAAAAGGTAAAAAACAATACAGTAATGGATTTTACTAGTCAACGCCTAAAATATGTATACACTTTTGAACCTTATTACAATGGAGTAAGGTGCAAAAGTGTACACATATTGATGGCGTTGACAAATTACTTCGCGTCCGCTTAAACAGGACAATAAGGATTTTTATTTTTTTTAATTCGTTTTGGTAAAAAATGAAGAACTTCACGTGCTCATTTTGCTACAGTAAGGTGAACCTTTCCGAACACATTGGAGAAAATTAATTTTCTTTTTTTCTAAACACGAATCGGTATTTAACTAGTAGTTCGCCCCGAACTGTGAACTCGCGAATCTTGTGTTTCGCCATAAATGTGCAATAGTAGAATTACTACAAATACCAAAAATAGGTATCGGGTATTTTTTTCTGAAATAACCATCACGGTGAAACTAAACGTCCATATTAAATTGTGCAGTTGATGCGCAAAATTTTACCGCGACGACGAAATCGCTTCAGCACGCCTAGCACATGAGTGACGCGACAGTATCTCGCGCGCGACATAGTCTATCCGTCCTTTTCTGACTGCGTCAATTAAAAAGAGACGGGTAGTCTAACTCGCGCGCGAGGTACTGCCGCGTCACTCATGTGCTAGGCGTGCGGGTTTGACAGTTTTTGTCTCATCTAAATTTAAATCCACCTCTCACATGCCTCTCACTCTGTTGCTTTGACATGTCGTTCTCATCTGTGGACCACCTATATAGGTTTCGGTCGCCATCATTATGCGTCTTTGGCAACTCTCTCTAATTAATGTGTTAATGTCAGTATGCTGATGGCCCTAGCAGCCAAAGCTCTAATAAATTTAAAAAAAAGTCAGTTGTCAAAATATTTACACCAAAATCAAAATATACTTGAAAATATTTTTGAAATCAATTTTATGTTGCTAATTGTTATGAAACAGTAAGCAGTTAATAAGAATTTGACGAGAGTGTTAATCAATACCTTTCGTTGAAAAGCCCATAAACTACACAACAACTCACTTCTCAACCGGCTCCTCGTCCCTCGGCCTGTCCCTTTCCTTCTCGCGGCGGCGCGAGCGAGACGTGCTGCGCCGGCGCGGTGAGCGCGAGCGGCTGCGCCGGCGACCGCCTCCTGAATAAATAAACAATACAAATATATCGTATGTGGTAGTCTTTTTATACCCCGACCAGCCTTTTGATATTAACAGCTACCGTAGCCTATGGACGCCTGCAACTCCAGGCGGGCTAGTGTATTTTACGTTGTCCCCTGTTGCTTCGAGTCGCGCTTGAAGTATGGAGAGTCGCGCAACAAAGTAAGATGTGCTAGCCGTGCAGAGGTGTCACATGCTCATTGCCAACCCTAACGGAGGATTCACTGTTGACGGCTAATAGCGCAAGAGGGTCCCTCGTCAACACACGGTCTCCTCTGAGCTGAGGGTTTCGGGGAAATAGAACTAGATGCACGGCGAAATGATTAATGGGGGTTTTCAGAAAAAAAACATTTCTGAAGAAAAAATTGCCATTTTTCCATACAAAAATTATTAGTCAGTTTTGTGACGGTCCGTACAGAGTGTATGGGGAAATACGTTACAAAACTGACAAAAAAACATTTTGGACACAATTTTATTTTTTAAATCGATCGTCCTCATGATTCTGAGCAGCGAAAACATTTGTTAGGTTTTCCAAAAAAGTAAATGGCACTACTTTTTTCTGATAATGCCCTAATATGATACCTATTCAATTTAAACATACAGAATGGGGAGCGACTTGAACTAAGGTAATGTCTCATGCTGGAACCACACTTCGGGTATTCGGCCAAATATTCGTGTTGCGTCTCTTTCTATTTTTATCGTACAGAGAGAGATATAACACGAATATTCGGCCGAATAACCCGAAGTGTGGTGCCAGCATAAGTCCCATTCCGAGACGAGGTACATACAAAATTCCTTTGAAACCGCATTCCGCGTAAACCATTTAGGTTCCAGGTTTCGCAAAGTTTAATTCGTGAAACAGCTACAAGTTATATAACTCACGTGGCTCGTCTCTCTCCCTCTGTTCGCGGCTGTAGCGCTCTCGCTCCCGCTCGTTGTCCTCTCGGCCGGAGTGCTTGATGTTCACGTCGGCGCCGCCCCGCCGGGTGCCGCCCAAACCGCCACCTAAAAATGTACTAGTCAAATAAACTGCCAAGGATTTTCTCGTTTCTCTGAACGGTTTCAAGGTCGCGATGGCAGGGTCGCCATGTGAAGTAGGGCTATACAAGAGGGATGTTGCGAATATTCGCATCCGCATCCGCAACCGAGGATCTTTCGCATGATTTTCAAAATCCGCATCCGCCTCCGCATGGGATCGATGTGGATCTTAAGCGGATGCAGATGTGCAACAAGTCGGTACAGGAAGGTCTCGGCGACGACCTACGAGCTAGGTAAAGTAGGTATTTTCACCATTACCCAATGGGTATATTGTTACATTTTCGTGATTCGTCGATCGATGTCCTTGACGGATAACGATAATAAATGACGACTTTGTTTTGTTTTTAATTGAAAACTGTAATAATTGGTTTTTTTTTGTACCTAATCTTACATCCGCATCCCGTATCCGCGGATGTGAGCCTTTTAATATCCGCATCCGCGGATGTTAAAATATCAACGTCAGTAACATCCCTGCTATACAACTTACCCAACATCCTCAGAAGCCGAGCCCTTGACGCTGCTTGCTTCACTTCCACCAGCACGCTTTGTGCTCGATCTAGCCATAACCTGTGTGGCTCAAGGTCGCGCTGCAGGGTCGCCATGTGAAGTATGTATAACTTACCCAGCCTCCTCGGCAGCCAGCCCTTGACGGTGCTTGCTTCACTTCCACTCGTTTGTCCACGATCTAGCCATAATCTGTGTGGCTCAAGGTCGCGCTAGCAGGGTCGCCATGTCAAGTATGGCTGTACAACTTACCCAGCCTCCTCGGCAGCCAGCCCTTGACGGTGCTTGCTTCACATCCACCAGCACGCGAGCCGTCGATCTAACCATAACCTGTGTGGTTCAAGGTTGCACTGGCTGGGTCGCCATGTGAAGTATGTATAACTTACCCAGCCTCCTCGGCAGCCAGCCCTTGGCGGTGCTTGCTTCACACCCACCAGCACGCGAGCCGTCGATCTAGCCGTAACCTGTGTGGTTCAAGGTCGCACTGGCTGGGTCGCCATGTCAAGTATGGCTGTACAACTTACCCAGCCTCCTCGGCAGCCAGCCCTTGACGGTACGCGCTCGCTCCACGTCTACCAGCACGCGTTTTCCGTCGATCTTCTTGCCGTCAGCATGTTTGTACGCCGCTGTGAATGTCGGTGGTCGGATTAGACGCGTTTTTGGGGACTGATTGTGACGGCCCAGCTGTTGTTGACCTTGTTATACGCTATCCGGTAGTATCCGGAAAAAACACTTTTTGTAAAAAAATCCCTAATGTAGGCTTCAATATTCTAAGTGAAATACGTACAACACGTACAAGCTTAGTTTAGCGAATGTCACGTCATTTGGCCAATGAAGTGCAATACATATATCTGTAAAATTATATCGTTGGTCAGAAATAAGCTTCGACTTTTTTTTAATGATATTAGTAGTTGATACAGTTAAGGGTCAACTGGTGCTGGGAAGACAATATTTTCATACAACCAATGTATGAAATCGTCTAGCCGTCACAATTCAGTCATACAACAGTGTTATTATTTACATGGATTATTGTTAACTATTTATATTAAGAGTAACATTATTTTTTATTTAAAATATTGGATATGTTAACAACATTCCATATAATATATTTTCACTGCTACTTTTGGTTTTTAAATAATATATAAAACACATTCGCAGTGAAAATAATAACACTCTAAACATAATTACAACAGTCATGAAGTTTATTTTTCAGTTGAAATAATTAATCATAATTTTCAACACAAGTTGAAAATAATGATAATATTTATGAGTCAAGTAAGAAATAATGATATAAATTATTTATAATTGAGAAAAATTATATTATTAATTCAATTACATGTTTAAAACACGATTAAAGTTGAAAATAATGATCATTATTTTCAACTTTAATGACATTACCTGTGAACATAGACATAAATAGAAATCATACCTACTGTCGTACCTACCATGACCAAGCCGAGAGACGCCAGAACGAAATCGTCAATTAAAAAAAGTACAAATTGTTTATACCCACCATCCGTTAGAAACTTACCGGATTTTTTTTATTTTACCATTTTATCCGAGAGCCCTGAGGCATGAGCGGCCGCAACTCTCGACAAGAAATGAGGTAAGTTCTTCTGTATTTTCCACTTTCTTTTCTTTGTATTATTTGCGAAATACCTAGTTCGATTACTATCATATTTTAGTTTAGGCTTTGTAATTTTCGAGAATTATTCAATTAAATTCACTTTCTTGACCTATGAAGGTTCTCCATCTAATACTTGGTTTAGCCGCACACAAATCTCGCAAAAATTTAACTAACCTTTGTATAAAATCACTATTACATTTACTTTTAAATTGACTTTACACTTAACACTACTAGAAGAGTGACACATATCTGTCGTATAAGGTTTCGAATTACTTTTGTTATGAAGTTAATTTCAATAATTATTCTAGATTCGTAATTAATTATCCTGTTATTTTTAACTTAAAAACAAACATAAACTTGTGGGATATTTGATGTAGCAAGCCATAAACTTAAGACAGTCAATACATACCTCAATTACAAGTATCTCAGATTTCTAATAATGAGTCTACCCAAAGATAATAAATGGTGTTATTTTAAGCATCATTAACTTGAATAGACACTGTACCTGAATAGACTATAGATTCGGCAACCATAACCAACAAAATGTAATATTTTTTTGCGATTGCGAGCCCTCATCACACAGCTTTGCGCATTTAACCTCATTCTCCGAAAATCGCGGCGCCCGCTCACGCCCCGAGCGGCACTTACGCTTTTAACCTCCACTTTTACTTACTCTTTTTAGATTTACCGACGCGAAGATACCTTTACCTGGTGCTCTTTAGAGCAAACTAACGCTTGCTTACACCCCAACTGTCAGGCGAGAGAGACTACTGTCAGAATTTTGAGTTTTTTTTAAATAAAAATATATACTTTAAAAAAGTGTCGTTTTCGTGACGAACTAAGTCTAATTTTTTAACTAATATTAGCACTGACAAATAAAACATGTTTCAGAAAAAAAATTAAACATACAGGGTGTCCCAGAAATCGACGTCAAGCCGTGAATGGATGATAGACCAAGTTATAACAGTTATCAGAAAAATACAAAAAAAAATCTATCACATGTTCTTCAAAAATTATGGTCACTTTTAATAGAATATTCACTCCCTGCTCTCTTAACACTTTCGCAACCGCGTAGCGTGTAGCCAGGTATTCCTCGTATGTAGCACGTAGTAGCTACGAACAGAGAACCCGACTGTGGGGTTCTCGGTGCTGAATGTGTTAACTTCTAGTAAATTTTTAAAGTGACCATAATTTTTGAAGAACATGTGATAGAATTTTTTTTGTATTTTACTGATAACTGTTATAACTTGGTCTATCATCCATTCACGGCTTGACGTCGATTTCTGGGACACCCTGTATAAACATGTCTTTGATATGCAAATTGCTCTCACATTAAAGACTGAGTTTAGTAAGGAAAATACAAACTATACCTTGTGCAACCTAAGAAGCACAGTACATTTTATAAGCTAAAATCGATTTTAGTTTATAAAATGTACCGCTCCTTAGGTTGCAGTGGTTGCACAAGGTATAATACGTCAAGAATCAGGTCCTTCATTTAAGATTTCTTTCACATTTGTTTAAAGTGAAAACTGAGACATATTGAATGCCCTTTTTTACAGAAAACTAATTTTAAAATAAAAACAATCCTAAGATCTCTCCGCCTAAACAATTTGAATGTAAGCAGCTTTATCAACGAATTCGGTCTACTATACTTAAAAAGGTTTGGTTGGGTTTTTATAAATATTTGTATGTTGGCATCTTACCACATACAAACCTATTATATGGCCGGTTACTCGAGTGGGGTCTTAACGGCTGGGTCTGTGATATAAAATAGAAAATGCCTTGTTAATCATGTACTCAATTGCCTAGGTTCTGTGTAGGACCTTTCTGCGGGGGGCTCTAAAATGTAAACCAATAGCTAACTTAAGAGGAATGAAAACGGATCACTTTTTGATAATTTCTACGTAAGTTAACCAGGTTTCATTTTTCTAGTGTATTTAACATGAAATAAACTGTAAAGTGTAAGATTCGCCAAATCGTTATAATGTGATAAAAGAAAGCACAAACTTATCTGAACCAAGTTGAAAAGGAAAACCATGAATCTAAAGAAGTTCCCAAAGGTTGTCTGGAAGAGAACCGCCAATTGTTTTACCTCTACTTTTCTGTTTGTAACTTGTTAATACTCTGTTTCTTTAATTTGAAGTGAATATTTGTGTTATTTTTAGGTTAAAAGAGTTTATCTGAGGTTTTTTTTAAATTGAAGATTCATTTCAAGATTTTTACACTTTTTTAATGATTAAATAAAAACTATGCACACAATTTACTTTTAATTGACTTTATTTGCCCGTTAGAATTTTTATTATGTACCCGTTTTATGGGACATTAACGAATGCATGACTAGAGATTATTTTAAATAATCAAGTGATCTACTTCTTTTGTTGCAAATTATTATACTTAAAGGTAATAAAACATGAGTTCCAACAAACATACTAATGGTATTTTTTAATAGATAAATCCGTGCTTTAGATATATTTAAAAAAGGTGAGGGATATCATTTTATAGCGTTATCAAACAAATCCCCACAAAAAGGTCAGTAACTCTCCAAATCATTATTTTTGCAAAATAATGACACTCTTTAAAGAAGAGCTCAGATCATATTCATAAATGTGTCATCATTATATTTTACCTATAACCAAGAGGCAAGTAAATATTAATGACAGATATATTTCACTAATAGTATGAAAGGAAAAAATAATGATAAATAGATACATATACGTCGCTGTTCAAAATAGGTACCCGTTTGAGAAAACGTAAAATAGAATGTCATACACATGTATGAACAAGAACATGACTAATTGTTAAAGCAAGGTCAGGAAAATGTATGGTTTGTGACTTTATTTATTTAATTAAAAGTTGATAATACGCTCATGGTTTTGTCTATATACGCCCCCACTGCTTGATACAGGATGTTTTTTTTATCTATGACATAGTTACAAATTACAATTTCATTTTGTTATCTAAATATTGCGAAATAAACAAGCGATTTAATTGTACACATTTACGTTTCGAACGTGACGTTAAGTTCATAGTCACAGAAATACAGTTGTGCTCTCGGAAAAATAGATATCCATGTTTTTTAACCATTTTCATACCTAATCCATACCAAAAGGTAAAAACCGGCCAAGTGCGAGTCGGATTCGCGTACGAAGGGTTCCGTACCATAATCTATAAAAACGGCACAAAAAATCGTGTTTGTTGTATGGGCGCCCCCTTAAATATTTATTTTATTCTGGGTTTTACTATTTGCTGTTATAGCGGCAACAGAAATATATCATCTGTGAAAATTTCAACTAACTGTCATGGTGTTGAGATACAGCCTGGTGACAGACAGACAGCAAAGTCTTACTAATAGGGTCCCGTTTTTACCCTTTGGGTCGGAACCCTAAAAAGGTTATCCTTATGGCACAACTCTGTCAGTCTGTCTGCCGCTTCATTAACACTTTCACGACCAGGAACCCGCTAGGCGGGCTCTCCGTTCGTAGGCGCTTTCCGCTACAAAACGGGAAAACGCTAGGATCGGCTATGAGCGTAGCGCGTAGCGAAGTGTGGTACGGAAAGTGTTAAGCATCTTGTGAACTACTTGCGCTATCCTTAACATGGCAAAAAAAGCTAACCCCACACTTTGAAAGTAAGTTTTCAATATTTTTTGTAAGACTCCAATGATACTTTAAAAACATCTCTACAGTAAAAGTTTAGCCAAGCAGCGGGACTCAATTTTTACCACACAAAGATTTTGTCTACTTTTTTTTGTCGTCAAAAACCATACACCCTGTATACATGCGTGTGCGCATACGACTCACAGTGCATGTCTCGCTCGTGCTCGTACTCTATGAACGCGTATCCGCGCGGCTTGCCGTCCTCCTTGTTATACACCATGTATATCTGCAACAAACATACACATTGAATTGACTTGAACTACGATTAAAGAGATGATGATGTCCTCAGTACAACTTTCACCTATGATTTTGATTAGGCAGGTCCATACTGAACTAGCCGCCTCGCGAGGAAATTACCGTGAGAAGCAGCTAGACCAGAGTAGATGCGCCTCGGCCGCGGCAAAAGGCACGCGCGGCCATAATAACTCTAATAATAAATTGCCATTGCTGCCATGATCTCTGCAATCAACTTGAATATTTACCTTTTTGATAGCTCCATAACCCTCAAATTCTCTTCTCAGTTTGGATTCTGACGTGTCATAATTCTGTAACAAAAATAAAATGTGCTTTTATTTTAATCAGTCTTAAATTAACTAGGTATGTAAATAATAAACCAGGGCTCGTAACCAGTTAAAGCAAAAAACCCCGAAATATCCCGATAATTTCAATTATTTTAGGTTTTCACTTCATATTATAGGATTTTTCGATTAAAAACAGTAACGAAAGAACGAAATAAAAAACCTGTTTTTACTATGGAGCAAATTACGGTTTCCGAGCCCCGTAATGAACTTAAATAGATTTCATATACAAAGGAAAAAGTGAAAAAGGCCTCCATCTTCTGCATTCGCAGTTCATTACATGTGAATGAAATACATTGCCACAAATGTAGAAATCAGTGGTTAAATTCCGGGCTTGGGCACTGAAGAGCTCTTCGTTCTTTGTATATGAAATCTATTTCTAGTTTATAATTTTATATTCAGTGACTGGCTTCAATCATTCTAAAACCCCATCCACACGCTCAATTTACAGGACGCAGGTATTAGGTTAGAGGTAGCAAGCACTGTCGCGATCTTGTTCAGTCGTATAGCTGCGTCCTGTATCGGCCGATTAAATTAGCCCGTGTGGAAGGGGCTTAATTAAATCTATAATTACTGTTTACTGCAACACTGCTTGCAGCTTAAGGTATTATAATTAAAAAAACCCGCTTACAATTCTAGCCATGAACAGCGTCTTGAAAGGGACAGCCGTGGCCCGAGCATTCGCCGCGGGATCCCACAGCGCGATCTCCTACTTCAGCTTGTACGCCGTCTATTCAGCTCGCTGGCGGCGGCGGCGCTCCGCGTGCTCCTCGCGTCTCCACGCGGGTCGGCGGAAGGGTTTCTGATGGATGCTGAAAAGCCACTTACAATTCTGGCCACGAACAAGGTCTTGAAAGGGTCAGCCGTGGGTCTAGCATTCGCCGCGGGGTCCCACAGCGCGATCTCCTGTTCCAGCTTGTACGCCGTCTGTTCAGCTCACTCGCGGCGGCGGCGCTCCGCGCGCTCCTCTTGCGTCTCCAACTCTCCACGCGGGTCGGCGGAAGGGTTTCTGATGGATGCTGAAAAGCCACTTACAATTCTAGCCACGAACAAGGTCTTGAAAGGGTCAGCCGTGACTCTAGCATTCGCCGCGGGGTCCCACAGCGCGATCTCCTGCTCCAGCTTGTACGCCGTCTGTACAGCTCGCTCGCGGCGGCGGCGCTCCGCGCGCTCCTCTCGCGTCTCCACGCGGGTCGGCGGAAGGGTTTCTGATGGATGCTGAATAGCCACTTACAATTCTGGCCACAAACAAGGTCTTGAAAGGGTCAGCCGTGGCTCTAGCATTCGCCGCGGGGTCCCACAGCGCGATCTCCTGCTCCAGCTTGTACGCCGTCTGTTCAGCTCACTCGCGGCGGCGGCGCTCCGCGCGCTCCTCTTGCGTCTCCAACTCTCCACGCGGGTCGGCGGAAGGGTTTCTGATGGATGCTGAAAAGCCACTTACAATTCTAGCCACGAACAAGGTCTTGAAAGGGTCAGCCGTGACTCTAGCATTCGCCGCGGGGTCCCACAGCGCGATCTCCTGCTCCAGCTTGTACGCCGTCTGTACAGCTCGCTCGCGGCGGCGGCGCTCCGCGCGCTCCTCTCGCGTCTCCACGCGGGTCGGCGGAAGGGTTTCTGATGGATGCTGAATAGCCACTTACAATTCTGGCCACAAACAAGGTCTTGAAAGGGTCAGCCGTGGCTCTAGCATTCGCCGCGGGGTCCCACAGCGCGATCTCCTGCTCCAGCTTGTACGCCGTCTGTTCAGCTCGCTCGCGGCGGCGGCGCTCCGCGCGCTCCTCCCGCGTCTCCACGCGGGTCGGCGGAGGGGTTTCTGACGGGTGCTGAAATGGTTGTTGATATAGCGATTTCTGTTTGAATAATATGTTTATAAAAGAAACTAAAAGCCGTAAAGTAAGATGTAAACACATTAGTTTACATTAGTGTACATTTAGTCAAGTTAATGTTGTCAGATGGGGCAAAGTAATGTCGGATGAGTACAGGTTGGAGTGCGGAGTCAGGCAGGGTGGGAGAACGTCACCGAAGCTCTTCAACCTTTACGTCAATGGTCTCATTGAGGAGCTCAGCAGCATTCATGTCGGCTGTCATGTTAGCGGTGTATGCATGAAAAATATAAGCTATGCAGACGATATGGTGCTGCTGAGTCCCTCACCTGGCGGACTTGAAATTTTGTTAAAAGTGTGTGAGAAATATGCTTGTAAACATGGCCTAAGATATAACGCTCTTAAAAGCGAACTCATGGTTTTTAAATCCGGGACAAAATGTCCATCTTTTGTACCGCCCCTTCATTTGAATGGAACACCTCTTAAACAAGTCACATGTGTCAAGTACTTAGGCCACTTAGTTAATGAAAATCTGCGGGATGACGCGGATATAGATCGGGAACGTAGGGCGCTGGCGATAAGGGCGAATATGATAGCTCATAGGTTTAGAGGTTGTACAGCAGGTGAAAATTACACTCTTTAGAGCTTTCTGTACTTCTTTATATACCTGCAGCCTATGGGCTAATTATTCGCAACGATCGATCAGCGCCCTTCGAGTCCAATATAATAACGCATTCAGGGTGCTGTCGCGTCTGCCACGCGTCTGCAGCGCTTCAGGCATGTTCGCGGACGCTCATGTAGACAGTTTCTATGCCATTGTGAGGAAGCGTGCCGCCGCGACGCGCCGCAGAGTGCTTGACAGTAGCAACAGTATCCTGAGGGTGATAGCGGGTAGGCTCGATACTCGCTATATGCAGCACTGGTCAAACCTACACCGTTCCCTAGTGCCTTATGAATTATAGTTAAGTAATTAATGTATAGCTAACATAGTGTTAAGTATCTACTTGCTTGTTGACTAACTTATTTTATGGATTTTGGTCCGAAATAAACGTTTTTTTTTTTTTTTTTTTATTAACTACCAGATGAAAAATGATAGATGACTTCAGTCCTACTTCAGAAATCCGGCGTCTATAGAGCTACGTACAGTCGACGTCAAAAATATGTTTACACTTTTGCACCTTATTACAATGGAGTAAGGTGTAAAAGTGTAAACATATCTTTGACGTCGAATGTACAAAACATGCCCAGCGAGTTGTCCGTCTGAGCAAGGTTTATGAGCGCCCACGAGGCGGGTTCTTGGCAGTGAATGTGTTAACGTAAAAATAGTGCAGAAACAAAGATCCCGACAAATTGATAACCTCCTCCTTCGGAATCTTGTAGTTGGGCAATAAAATAGTCTGTGGTACGAAGTTCATTGGGTCAGCTAGTATTAAATTAATTAGATTGGATGCTTTCTTTTCATATTGATGGTAACAAAAACCACTAATGATCCAATTTGAAATTGTTCAAATATATTGGAGCAGCCAATGTAGTCAAAAATATCTGAATATGCACTTAATTGCCTTGACAATAGAGAAGCTGTTCAGATATTTGTGACCACCTTGCCTGCTCCAATATATCTGATAGTGACTGTACTAGTACATGGCCCATGATGCTTAGGTTAATGTCAATGTGACAGTAAAGGAATAATCAAGGAAATATATATGTTAGCCTCTATACGTCCCACTGCTGGGCACAAGCCTCCTCTCGTACCCGAGAGGGATCGGGCTATAGTCCCCACGCTGGCCCAAAGCGGGTTGGGAACTTCACATACACCTTTGAATTTCTCCGTGGATGTATGCAGGTTTCCTCACGATGTTTTCCTTCACCGTATAGCGATTGGTAAATATCAAATTATATTTCGTACATAAGTTCCGAAAAACTCATTGGTACGAGCCGGGGTTTGAACCCGGGACCTTCGGATTGAAAGTCAGACGTCGTTACCGTCAGGCTACCAACGCTGTAATCAATCAAGGAAATATGACATGACAATGACTGAAACCTCAATTCATCTGAACTTTAGCAAAATTAGTAAGTCAATTTCATGGTATCAATAAAATCAACATCAATTTACACTAAAACAATTTAATACAAAGAATGTTTACGGTACGCAATTTCATGGCTATTGAACCATACGAAATGCGAAACTCGCTCTCACAAATAGAGAAAAATAAATATTAGAAAAATAACATATTTCATGAATAAACACCAAAATTTATTGAATCCCCCATAAAGCCTTGCCTAGTCACCTAATTACCGTAAATCATTTCACATTCTCCGATCCATAATACGCATAAGTCAAAAACTAACCTCAAAGATACTAAGGAAAGCGCCGACGCCATCGTATCCTTTCTGTTTCTTCTCATGCGGGAGCTTCGCTGCTGGCGGCAGATAAGGGATGGGATCCCTCGCCGCGAACAGGGCAAGCAAATTGGGAGGCAAAAACTGCGTCATGGTTAAATCAACTCGATACCTAGCACATAGTCCTCAATAAAAATACACTTAATTCACTAAAATTCGACGCGGTGACGCGTGAAATCAAACCATGACTGATTTAATTATAAGTTACATACACTAGCTTAATTAAAACACACTTTCTAATTATCGCAACGGATTGAATATCAATCAGCAGTTCCGCAGTTTTCATGCAACAGCGGCCGCCATGACAGAAAACGCTGGCGCTGGCGTGTATTTTTGCGATTTTGGATTGCGTTTTGTTATTGCATATTTTCTTAGCCAAATGTGCAGCAACCAATAAATAATTTTATGAAATTCAGTCAATGGTAAATAGTAGGATAAAAAAAGGATCTATATCTGAATCCCTAAAGTTTTTTGTCCTATTTTTGTATTCCCTAATGCTATTTGTCCTAATGATCATTTACCCTAATGCTCATTTGTCCTAATTGCAGTTGCCCTATCATCGAATCGATTATTTTTTCCCCCTAATATGTTATTACCTAATATCATTTGACCTATTCATCAGTTGCCCTAACTTTTTTCCATAATATAAATTTGTCATAATTATTATTTGACCTAAAAGTTATTTGTCCTAATGATCAAAACACCTAATTTCAAATGAACTAATATTATTTTTCCTATTATTTCATACCCTAATATTAAATGTCCTACTGGTCCTTTGTCCTTTTTCCTAATTGTCACCCTCCCTAATGCTCATATGTTTTTAGGGTCAAAAAAAAATAACTCTAACTTACCTGTCTCTGGGAGCAGTTTCGTTTTTAGGGTCATAAAAAAACCCTAACCTACCTATCTCTGGGAGCAGTTTCGTTTTTAGGGTCATAAAAAATTACCCTAACCTACGCCGTTATGGCAAATTAGGATATTCGAACATTATGGTAAGAATTTTTAGGGCAAATGAGCTTTAGCACAAACTTTACATTATGACAAGTAATTGTTAGGATAATTGATCATTAGGGCGGGTGTACCTCGGAATTCCTAATAACGTTTGTCCTAAAATCACTGTGTGGACCCAGCTATGATTGGTGGGGTGGATTTTGACAGCTCCTGTCAAAGACTTTTCGCCATAGTGCTGCCATCTAGTGAAAAATTGAATCGCGGAAACCCTCATTATTTTTGTTAACTAAGAAAAATCTCCTTTTAGATTTGCCACAGTCAGATAAAAAAGAATCATTATATCAACATAGATTTATTTTTACTTTGTTACTTACGCTAAACATTAAACGATTCTTACTATCTAGTAGGTTTGAGAATAATACATTTCATAGACATATTTGACATCTTTAAAAAATATGACATTATTTTGGCAAAGATTACATTTCGAAATGAGCTGGACACGACTTTATTGTTAAGAGAATAAGAGCGTGTAAGTCATTTTGAACACCCTACCCGCTTAGCTACTTCTGCTACTGACTGTACAGATCCAATATTGTATTTGAACAATAATAATTTTAAACAAAAAAGAACTGACTTCACATGACTTCCAAAATTAAATGCCCGAACTACCGTAAAAAAATACTTACATCACTATAGGTGTGCCTATTTGAAGAGTTCCCACGATTTCTCCGACATCCCATCATCAGATCCTGACCTGCTTGCAATGGGACCAACTGTGAAATATACTCGATATTTTCCAAATCGGTCCAGCCGTCTTCGAATAATCGGTGAACATAAAAAAAAAAAAAAAAAAATCCCGACGAATTGAGAACCTCCTCAGAAAACTTGCAGTCGGTTGAAAACGTAAAGTCGGCCGTTAAAAAGAACCTTCGCCAAAATAGTGTCACAAAATATGTATACATAATAAAATTCGAAACAATATAATTTTCATTTTGTTGTCCATAAAAAAACAATGTTCTATTTTTTTATGGAAATTTTGCAGAAACGTCTGTTTACGATACCAGTATTTTTTTTAATAAAGGGTAACCCTCCTCCTTTTTTCCTTTAATACTTAAACACTGTAAGTGAAAATTAAGGAGTCACAAAAAAAATCTTTTTTGCAATACCCTACAATGCCGGAATATCGGGATTGCCCATACAAATAATACCGGTATCGCTTTTCCTACTTGGCACACAAAGTGTAACATTGAAAACCGCCAATGGAGCATGGAGAAGTCACCATCAGATATATCCGAGCGGCCAAGGTTGTCACAAATATCTGAACAACGCTTCTATTATCAAGACAATAAAGTGCATGTTCAAATACTTTTGAGTACCTTGGCCGCTCCGAATGCTCCGATATATTTGATGTACAAACATGAATTATTAGAAAATTGGTAGACAGGTAAGGTAAATCACCAGTAACTGGGCACCTCATGCTAATAATGGACTCTGTTCGCCTATAAACAGAGTTAATTTTTAGTATAACGTTTTAATTACTGGCCACCATATCGCTATGTGCGAAGTGCATGGTGGGGGTAAAGAGAACGATCGCAGTGCTCAATGTGACAAGAAATGAAACTGCAAAGCCCCTGTCTGCTGCCAAAATAGTGAATCAGCCAGTGACATTTTATATAAGTAAGACATACAACCTATTTATAAAAAAGAAAAAAAAAGAGATTGGGCACCTGCCCAAGAGATGGCGCCACAATCATGCACACAGCGAATACCATATTTTAGTGAATAGTTCATTTTGTTGTTCAGTTTTTTAAAGGTGGCCAACTGGCCAGTTACTGGTGATTTACTCTAATTAGGAGTACGTACTTTTTTCTACGACATAAGAGTCAATTTATGGTGACAATCACAATGGTACTCCTTCAATGAGGGTTTCCGGGAATCCAGGTGGCGGCACTGTGACGAGGTCTTTTTGACAGCAGCTGTCAAAATCCACCAATAAAAAAATTGATTAAGACACCTGAGGCCAGTTTTATAAAGCTACAAGTTTCAATTTACAAGGGAACCGGTACAATGAACCCTATGTGTTAGGTTAGGCCGCAATTACATTATCATTTCTTTATCATATAAATTTGATGTCATTTGTGTCAAAATCTATATTCATGGACAAATGATGCTGTTAATCAGTTTTGCAAATTACACTCAAAGTCATTTATACGTTATAGTTCATAGTATAAACAGACCATAAACACTGAATATAAACAAAATATGGCGGAAGAATCGGTTTGATTTGAAGTTACGCGTCGGTTGTAATATGAATTAACGTAACCGCCAAAGAATCCTTTGGCGGTTACATTAATTCATATTACAACCGACGTTACGTACGTCAAATGACATGTAAATGATCATTATTGTAGGTTTGCTGTCAAACAGGATCCTATATCTATGATCATAGACGATATGAATCATATGTTGTTATTACACGGTCATAGGTTCTTCATTTATAATTGAGTCCTATATGTATGATCATTTAAAAATGATAGTCTAATTGCGGCCTTAGAAAGAGAGTTCCGCTTGTAAATTGTAACTTGTAGCTTTATAAAACTGGCCTCTGATCTGAATTTAGAAATTCATAGCCAAAATGCTTAAATTTGTCTATGGTTGCTTAAATGTGTCTGTTTGCTTAAATTTGTCTACGTTAGCTGAAATCTTGTATGGAGGCCATAGACAAATTTCCACTACCATAGATAAATTTAAGAGGCTGACAACACCCGATGACCTTCAAATTGACTTTACTTAAAGTCATATAGTTATAACTACTTGTTTTGGAAAAGTAAAAAAAAATATATGTTGATATTCATTATATTTAAAAGAACTTCATTAATTCCAATACACGATTGGACGAAATCGGCTCGATAGAAAATAATTCCAAAGTTACATCTTAAAATTAGCTTTAAACAATTGCACGTCTTTAGTTTCTTGGCTTATATGTCTGTAATTAAGGACAAAATTCCACCACACTAATACTAAAAACTTGGTTGCCTTATATTTCTCAATTAATGCATAGTTTTTTTTTAATTCATCATTTTGCAAAATTTGCAATGAGCTCCCATACTAATCGTAACGCAGTGTTTCTCTTTCACTCGCGCTAAAAAACATAGAGAGGGAATTTAGCTCTTATCATCCTCTTAAACATGTCTGACTGATTTTGTCTATGAATTGCCGAATTCAGATCAGGTGTGTGGAGTGCCTAAACATGATTGGTGGATTATGACAGTTGGACCTTTCGCCACGGTGCTGCCATCTAATGAAAATCTCGATCGCAGAAACCCTCATTAAGGGTGACAACACACCTAACGGAATTCCTCGCGGAATTAGCGGAAGTAGCGGAAATTTGTCTATGGTAGCAGATTTTTTGTATGGAAGCCATAGACAAAATTCCGCTACCATAGACAAATTTCCGCTACTTCCGCTAATTCCGCTAGGTGTGTGGTGACCCTAAATTTGCAAAGAACTCTAAAGGCCTCTACAAACGTAAGCGACTAGTCACCTGCGATTTTTAATACAGTGCGGTTTTGAATCCATCGATTGATTTCGTTGCACCTACCTAGACGGCAACGTCTCGAAATCGCGCGCGAGGGTATCCTGCCTTTTCGCCGAATTTCACTTGCCAACCAACTTTTCGCAGAAGTTTCATTTGGCCGAATAACTTTTACCAAATAATTATTTCGCAACCATTTCATTTCCCAACCCCACAGTTTGGAAATGAAACTCGCCTACTAGGTTGGGTTAGGTTAGGTTGGATTATGTAAAGTTGGGAAATGAAATTCGGCCAAATGAAATTTCTGAGAAAAGTTGGTTGGCAAGTGAAATTCGGCAATGTAATTTTCGGCGAAAAGGCAGAGAATCCGCGCGCGAGTTTTCTGTCAAAATTGCGCCGATTATAGAGGCCATTATAACCGAGAAAACGTACCCAGGTCATGGAATGCCACTACTACACTATTTTTCTCAAAATTCTTTCCTTAAAAAATGGATATGTAGACACGTCAACAGAGGTCAATGCACTCAATCGAGTCAATAGGCTCGTTAGGTACAGAACGGACGTCAGATATGAAGCCCATTGGTGGCGGCTGCATTATACGCTCCTCGGGGTTAGGGTCCGTCGCATCCTGAAAAATGACAATATAAAGTAATCTGACAGCTCCTGTCATTGGCAACCACTTTGTATGGCAAGAGCTGTCAAATCACTGTACTAAATTAAAAATATATAACTAAATATAAAAGGAAAAAGGCTAATGTAGTGTCTTATCGGGAGCTTAAAACAATTGCGGAGAGGCGAGATGAGTGGCGGTTACTCCACCGACAAGAGCAAAGCTCTTAAATAAGTAATCTAATAAAACTAAATAATCCCTTGAACAAAGAAGCACGGTTAAACATGTGACACTCTTAACAGCTTGTCTGTTGTATGACGACATTTTTTTGAATGTTTTAATAATATAAACTGCAACTTTTCCTACGTATACATTAAAATGATTCTTCGACGAAACGAAACTGAGTCTATCTGTGCAAAAAAAGTGGCCGTTTTTCCACAAGGAAAACTCACTTTTTGTCACAACTTTGACAGCACCACAATCGCCGAAAAAAGAGATAAAAGGGGATTTCCTTTCAAGGTGTAAAAAAAATCATATGTATATACGAATTCTATTACTGGACTCTATTTCCGTCCACTGGTAAACTTTTTGATAATTTTACAGGCCCGCGGCTTTTGTAATAATAGCCACCGGACGGGCGTACGCAAAGCCAATACTCACCATAAAAGATATAACATCCATCGGAATCTTATCCTCCCAATCCACCGTCCGATCCGTCCGTTCCACCGGCTCCTTCACCGGAGGCTCTATTCGGCTTTCTTTCGCGACATCATCATCATCATCAATGATCTCATATTTGACTTCACAACTGCCTTCAGCGTTCTTATTCAACAAAAGCTGAACGTCACTTAAAGTTTTCTCTACAGAGCCCTGTCTCTTCCGTTTTTTATTATTACTTGTACTATCATCATCATTAAGAACTATGTTCAAATCGTTCATTTTTATAACCTCTGCGTTTTGTGACTGCTTCTGCTCCATCTGTGATACTAGGAAATTGTAATAGTCACTTTTATTTTTTTCTGCGTTTTGTTCTTTTTGCGGGATATTTCTTGTTTCATTTTGAGGGTTGGCAAGGGTGAATGGCGGTGACTTTTCTGTGGCGTTTGGGACACTTGTTACGCTTTTCAATACGCCATTGTTAAGTATTTGCAGTTGTAGCGAAGGGACGTAGACATTGCCATCTAGACTTTGTACCTGAAAACGTAAAAGGTTAATTAAGAGATAATCTATACTAACATTCTATATTCTAATATTATAAATGCAAAAGTGGGTCTATCTGTCTGTCTGTTACCTCTTCACGCTTAAACCACTGAACCGATTTACATGAAATTTGGTATGAAGATAGTTTTTATCCCAGAAATCATCCCTCAAGGGGATGAAAAGGGGCGGTGAAAGTTTGTATGGAATTGCATGTGAGCAAAATAAATATTTCCTATGAAATTTTACCGAGGCGTTAATTCCTTAAGGCGAAAGTTGAATCCCACGCAGACGAAGTCGCAGGCGAAAAAAAACATCGCTTTCATGTGCATTCAGTTTATTTTGTAAGTCAGTATTTTTTGTTATGTGGAATATTTCCCGTAATTATACAGGGTAAAATCGGGGGCGTGTAGCAAGCGATCAAGGCATGATACATTATCGAAAGATGAACCTGATGATAGTGATGATGTTAGTCATATTTTTTTGTCACCAATTTTGATAATTATTTCTGATGACTAGTGGAAAAATAAATTTTAGCTTACAATTTGGTCATGGTCACCCTACTCAATGTGACATCTTGTAGTTTCCCATACAGCATATGTCAAAACCAATAGGGTGACCATGATTCACTTAGTTTAATGATTTATTTTACTTGAAAAATACATACATACATACATACATACATACAATCACGCCTATATCCCAAAAGGGGTAGGCAGAGATCACGGATTTCCATTTGCTACGATCAACGTAGCAGAACGGCTCTCCGTGAGCCGCTTCTCGCCCCCGTGAAGAACGAGACGTGATGGGTGGCGAACCGCATCGCCGCCATGCGGATGATTATTAGTTAAATGAATCACCACAGCGTTCCCACGAGTAGTAGGGATCAGAGGTATCCTTATCCCTTATCCCTTAGTCGCCTCTTACGACACCCGCGGGAAGAGACGGGGTGGCACTATTCTAAAGCCGGGGCCACACAGCAAAAGCGGGGGCGCACTTGAAAAATAAAAGAATTAAATTCATTGTTTTGATCAAGCACTACCATATAGTAATGATGATCAGTTTTTTTTATACAGGGTAGGAACAGTGGTTCAGGATCACCCTGTATGGTTCTTGATACTTACCATAGGATGTAGTATTATCTGCTTAGACTCCTTGTTAACTACTTTCACCACTTTCAAATCTTGATCAATAAATAATTTTTGGTTACGCATATGTAAGGCTGGGGTCGTTGTTGCCATGACTGTTGGCTGCACTGTCGCCATGGGCGTCACTGTCGCCATGGGCGTCACTGTCGCCATGGGCGCCATAATAGAGACCGGGGGCGCCACTTTCGCCATGGACGTCATGATAGAGACCGGGGGCGCCATTGTCACCATGTGCGTCATGATTGGCATGACGGGCGTCAGGGGCGTCATAACTGTAGGTATGACTGGATTGGCGTGTTGCATCACTACCGGCGTATCCAACCTGTAAATTATGCTTAATTATTATAAATTAAAATAAAAGGCTGAACTGATTTTGATGGAACATGTCTAAGATTACTCAAGTTCAACCGTTTTAGTGCTGCTGTGTCACAGATCAGATATATCGGAGCGGCCAAGGTGGTCACAAATATCTGATCAACGTCTCTATTGTCAAGGCGATAAAGTGCATGTTCTGATATTTTTAAGTACCCTGGCCGCTCCGATATATTTGACGGCGACTGTACTACGTCTTCTTCGACTATAAACTTCTTAAATATTATCTGTAACTGTGGCGCAAATAAATAAGTGGGATATTTAACCACAAAAAGTACCAAACAGAGCTTTCACCATGGTGCTGCAACCTGGTGAAAAACTCGATTGCAGTAACCCTCAGCATCTGTTTGAAGTACAGCATTGCCTGCCCCTAGATACGGCACTGTACAGACCGTTAGCGGCGCGGCACGAGCGACGAGCCGGGCAATTCGCCTGCGTCGAGACCGCAGCCTTAACATAAGTATACTGACCTTGGTCGCGGCGGTGAGGGCACCACGAGCGTGTCAGTACGCCGCAGCTCATAGCGGGGCGTCGAGCGTAGCGACGCCTCTAGCTCGAGCGCCCGGTGGCTGAGTAATAAGGTAGGGCATTGCCCCATAATGTCTCCCCTAGCCACGGCTCTGTACCGACCGTTGGTGGCGCTAGCGACGAGCCCGGCGATTCGCTCTGCCAGTCGCCTGCGTCGAGACTGCAGCCTTAGCATAAGTATACTGACCTTGGTCGCGGCGGTGAGGGCACCACGAGCGTGTCAGTACGCCGCAGCTCATAGCGGGGCGTCGAGCCTAGCTGTCTCTGTTTCTAGTAGTCTAATCTGTTTAAAGTAGGGCATTGCCCCATTATGTCTCCCCTAGCCACGGCCCCTGTACCGACCGTTGGTGGCGCTAGCGACGAGCCCGGCGATTCGCTCTGCCAGTCGCCTGCGTCGAGACTGCAGCCTTAACATAAGTACTTACCTTGGTCGCGGCGGTGAGGGCACCACGAGCGTGCCAGTACGCCGCAGCTCATAGCGGGGCGTCGAGCGTAGCGACACTTCAAGCTCGAGCGCTCGGTCGTTGGCTAATCTGCTTAAGGTAGGGCATTGCCCCATAATGTCTCCCCTAGCTACGGCCCTGTACCGACCGTTGGCGGCGCGAGCAGCCAGCCCGGCGATTCGCACCGCCACTCAACTGCGTTGAGACTGCAGCCTTAGCATAAGTATACTGACCGTGGTCGCGGCGGTGAGGGCACCACGAATGTGTCAGTACGCCGCAGCTCATAGCGGGGCGTCGAGCGTAGCGACACCTCAAGCTCGAGCGCCCGGTGGCTGACTAATCTGTTTAAGTTAGGGTATTGCTCCATTATGTCTCCCCTAGCCACGGCCCCTGTACCGACCGTTGGGGGCGCGAGCGACGAGCCCGGCGATTCCGCCAGTCGCCTGCGTCGAGATTGCAGCCTTAACATAAGTATACTGACCGTGGTCGCGGCGGTGAGGGCACCACGAGCGTGTCAGTACGCCGCAGCTCATAGCGGGGCGTCGAGCGTAGCGACGCCTCAATCTCGAGAGCTCGGTGGCTGATTAACTGTCTATTTAATACCTGGAAAAATACATGTTAAACTATAATAAGTTAAAACCTCTGAAACATCTGAACCGATTTTGATAAAATATGTCCAAGATCACTAGCTAGAATACCTGGTTTCAAATGAAAAAAAAACGCTATATCAGTTGGTCAATGCCACAGACAGACACAAATACTGACCAAACCTATAACAGTTATAACTAGTAGTCCGCCTCGAACTGAGAACTCGCGATTTACTTGCAAACGAGTTGAGCAATATAACAAGACGCATATGAAGATTTTTTTTTAAATGAAATTGGTTTATAAGAAAAGAATTCCAAATTTATGATTTAAAACATTCTTAAAGAATTTTGTCTATCTATATTACGTTTATTATACCTTTTTATGTACTCTGAGTTCTGACATACTCAAATGATGCATAATAACTCTTTAATATTCATATAATTGTTATTGTCATCCAAATCAAAAGGTACCGCTTGTTAGCAAGTACTGATTTGATATTGTATTGACCGGCAAACAATTCCTTTTTTTAACCTTTTAGCTTACCTTTGGCACACTATTTGGTTCGTTTAAATAGTTGACTATGTTCCTCCACCGCGTCTGATCCATGTTATTAAACAGATCGTTGACTCTAGACGCAAGCTCCACCGCCCTCACAAACCGTACCGCTGACAGCGCCAGGCCTTCGCATATGTAGCATACTTGGATTTTATTCTGAAAGAAATTATTTACGGATGACATTTTTTTATGGATTTAAGAAGAAACTTGATTATTCACGCATTAAGGCAGCTTCCACACGGCTGTGGTTTAACAGAGATAGCGCTCTGCCTGTGTATAGTCCTGTCACGCTTGCACATCGTGGCCGCATGCGGTTGCGGCGCCAGTGTGATAATCGCCTAATTGGGACTGAGAATACGATCTATAATCAAAATGTGTGTTGATTGGGACGAGAACCACACAAACAACACATTTTTAGATATAAACATAAATATTTAAGTACAGTCAACCGTAGGGTTGAGGTTCGTTTGAACGTCATGAGGACCACAAGGTTGTGCATGTTTTAAACTCCATTAGAAATTTAGCAAAAACTTTTGTCAAAACTGGTAGACCACTTTCTTGTCGACTGTACTTACTACAAGCTTTTATCTAACTTAATGTGTCTATTTAATAATTCGATGACAACAACGTACAAGGTGCGAAGTGCTAAAGGGTTCCTTCACAATTAGAATTATTTATAATTCTAATTTAGTTTTATATAGGTAATTTTGTAAGTATATTTATACATATTGTAATTAGTTTGTTTCATACTTATTAGAACCATATACATTGTTGTCGTCGTATTCTGGACATCTATTATAAAGTTAGTGGTGCCTAGAGAGAACTTTCCGTTCATATTAAAAGACTGTTTAAACTACTTTAGATGTTAAGATGAGTGACATAAATATGAACATGATATTGTCTTCACGTCTTCCGTTGTCCATGCTCATGAGCACTGTAAAGGTCTCAAAATGTTGATATAAAAATAAAAACTAAACAAGTTCCTAACAACAAAATTTTTTTTGGGCTTATATTATTGACTGTACCTAGTAGATAGCATTGTCATGTAAGTTATGGAAGTATACCAAATTTCAGGTCAATCAGACACCGGGAAGTGGATAAAATTTAACTTACAAGATTAGACGCACATAAATAAACAAATATACGGGGTCAGGCTATATAAAAGTGTGTAAAAACACGCGATAGATTCCTTTTATAGTACATTGACATAAAAACGAACACTAAGTGTGCTTAGTTTTAACTTGGAAGTTGTACTTACATTTTCCAAAAATTCGACAAAAAATATATTTTAATAACAAGTAAACTTACCTTGAAACCGTTTGCGTTAGTCAATTTACTTATAAAGTTTTTTAAATGCACTGGCTCAACGAGTTTTCTATCAGACGCAGGTCGGAAACAAATACAACAATATCGACCACTATGCCGTACTATCACTTCGTGTATTTTTACTATGCCGATTGTACTCATGGCGGAAGACCAAACATCAATATAGTAATATAATTATTGTGGTTTTTAGGGTTCCGTACCTCAAAAGGAAAAAAAACGGAACCCTTATAGGATCACTTTGTTGTCCGTCTGTCTGTCTGTCTGTCTGTCTGTCTGTCTGTCTGTCTGTCTGTCTGTCTGTCTGTCTGTCAAGACCATTTTTCTCAGGAACGCGTGGAGGTATCAAGCTGCAATTTATACCAAATACTAAAGTCTATTGTCCCTTGAAGCTGTGAAAAAATCAAACTTAAAAGCCAACGCAATCAAAAGATACAGTCGTTTATGCTGCAAATTTTAGAGTTTTCGGCACTCGTAAAACCTACGGGGTACTTCCCATGAACTTAGAAACTTGAAATTTGGCACGAAGCAACGTCATATAGCATAGACAAAGGAAAAATTATAAAAAGTAGACATTTTTAGTAAAATCATACAAAAATATATATTTAAAATTTTAAACGTACTACCTTTTTCCTCGTAAACGCGTGAAGTTATTAAGTTGAAATTCATGTCAAATACTCAGGGCTATAGTACCTTTCAGATGTAGCAAAACCAAATTTTTATTTCAACGCAATCAAAAGAAATAGCAATTTAAGTTGCATATTTTGAAACTGTGTACTCGCAAGAAACTCAAAACCTAAAGGGTACTTCCCGTAAATTCAGAAACTTGAAACTTGGCACGTAACAATTTCATGTAGCACAGACAAAGGAAAAATTACGAAAAGTAGAATTTTTTTGTAAAATCATACAAAAAAATATATTTTAAATTTTAAACTTACTACCATTTTCCTCGTAAACGCGTGAAGTTATTAAATTGAAATTCATGTCAAATACTCAGGGCTATAGTACCTTTCAGATGTAGCAAAACCAAATCTTTAAGTCAACGCAATCAAAAGGAATAGCAATTTAAGTTGCATATTTTGAAACTGAGTACTCGCGAGAAACTCAAAACCTAAAGGGTACTTCCCGTAAACTCAGAAACTTGAAACTTGACACGAAGAAACTTCATGTAGCACAGACAAAGGAAAAATTATGAAAAGTAGAATTTTATTGTAAAATCATACAAAAAAATATATTTTAAATTTTAAACTTACTACCATTTTCCTCGTAAACGCGTGAAGTTATTAAATTGAAATTCATGTCAAATACTCAGGGCTATAGTACCTTTCAGATGTAGCAAAACCAAATCTTTAAGTCAACGCAATCAAAAGGAATAGCAATTTAAGTTGAATATTTTGAAACTGAGTACTCGCGAGAAACTCAAAACCTAAAGGGTACTTCCCGTAAACTCAGAAACTTGAAACTTGACACGAAGAAACTTCATGTAGCACAGACAAAGGAAAAATTACGAAAAGTAGAATTTTATTGTAAAATCATACAAAAAAATATATTTTAAATTTTAAACTTACTACCATTTTCCTCGTAAACGCGTGAAGTTATTAAATTGAAATTCATGTCAAATACTCAGGGCTATAGTACCTTTCAGTTGTAGCAAAACCAAATCTTTAAGTCAACGCAATCAAAAGGAATAGCAATTTAAGTTGCATATTTTGAAACTGAGTACTCGCGAGAAACTCAAAACCTAAAGGGTACTTCCCGCAAGCTCAGAATCTTTAAACTTGGCACGAAGCAACGTCATATAGCACAGACAAAGGAAAAATTATAAAAAGTAGACATTTTTAGTAGAATCATACAAAAAATATTTTTTAAAATTTTAAACTTACTACCTTCTTCCTTGTAAACGCGTAAAGGTATTAAATTGAAATTCATATCAAATACTCAGGTCTATTATATCTTTCAGCTGTGGCAAAAACAAACTTTCATGTCAACGCAATCAAAAGAAATAGCAATTTAAATTGCATATTTTGGAGATGAGTACTCGCAAGAAACTCAAAACCTAAAGGGTACTTTCCGTAAACTCAGAAACTTGAAACTTGGCACGAAGAAACATCATATAGCAAAGACAAAGGATAAATTACGAAAAGTAGACATTTTTATTAAAATAGTACTTAAAATATTTTTTTTATTTTAAACTTACTACCTGTTTCCTCGTAAACGCATAGAGGTATTAAATTAAAATTCATATCATATACTCAGCTCTATAATATCTTTCTGCTGTAGCAAAACGAAACTTTCATGTCCACGCAATCATAAGAAATAGCAATTGTTTTAGGTTTTTACGGAACCCTCGGTGCGCGAGTCCGACTCGCACTTGGCCGGTTTTTTAGTTAGAAAACCACTTTGTTGATATTTTCATACACGAAAACGAAACGATAACGCGCAAGTGAAACAATTGACAATTTGACAGTGACATTTTGTTGACTTGACAGCTTTTTTTCATGTTTTTCCACAGATTCAGCCAAGGGAGCCGAGGAAGAATTGAACGAATGAAATAAACGGTAAAGGAATATTTTTAGGTAGCAACACTGTTGAATGAAATGAAATAAAATCCAGCCAACATCATGCCAACATACAGCCTACTCAGCGAATACATAGGCACGAGTGGCACGACACGAGGCACATTATAAAAATCTTATACAGCATGCCTATAACAGTGAATGATAGGTTGTACCGTATGGCCATACATTTAAATCATGTTATTGAATATCAGCGACAGTATACACTGCACCGAAAACTTTGTAACCAAAGCGGACTTCCCCGAATTTTACATACGTATAAATAACACGAACGACTGTGCTGTGTGCTGCTGATAAGTTAGGATTAAACACATGTGCCTGTTATTCGACTTAATAAATTTGTTACGATCAAAATAAGGTGGTAAATGTATGGACATATGTGCTTATATAGGATAATAACGTTTGAATACATGAAGAAATTGTATAAGTTGTTTGATACGATTAATAAAAAGAGAAATGACAGGTCATAATTATTTATTGAAAATACGAGTAGGTGTACAAGTAGAAATAGTGTAGGTATGCATGAGGTATATTAACTTTAAAAATTTGGAAAAAGTAAGTACTTGAACTTTTTATTTCTCTATGCGCCGTAGTGGTATTTGCTAAATACGTAATGGCGCTATCGTAATAAAATTGATATAAAAATTTATTTAAAAAATCCAAAATCTAGTTGTAAAATCTTGGTTTGTACATATTAATGACGACGTTCGTCCGATTGTTCTGCACCATTTTGGTAGAGTTCGACACGCTTGTACTGCCTCTACCATGAATGGTGTTCAGGTGCCGAGTTAAATTGCTCTGCGAAGCAAAATCATTTCCGCAAATATGGCAAACGATGTCTGAAGAGTTGGACCTGGAATGGAAATAAAGAATTAAAACGGCTATTAGACATTGCAACCTGCAGGGCCCAATCTGTTGTGTACCCTGCCTCTCCCTGTCCCTCCTTCAGCTCCCTACGGGCCCTACCTTTAATTACCGCTTCCAACCTGACAGATTGGGCCCTGCAGGTTGCAATGTCTAATACCGCTTTAACTATTAATTACATTTGGAGTGTCCGTATCGAGCGTGTAAAAAATAATGCGAGACACAGCAAAATAGCAAATGACAGTTTTGAAACCGCGTGATTGAAAAAGAGAGATAATGTCATTATCGCGTTGTCACGTAGACAAGTGTGACCATCTAGTCCATTTAGATGTACAGTCAGCAACAGGAACAGGGTGTTCAAAATGACCTGGACACGACTTTATTGTTAAGAGAATAAGAGCGTGTGTAGGTCATTTTGAACACTCTACCCGCATAGATAATTTTGCTGCTGACTGTAACTATGTCAGTCTTATGTTATTGCACAATGAATCATTTATATCTGCAACTGGATGAACGTTAATGAGCAATAAAAGAACCGGCTTCATTTAGGATCCACTATTCCAAGAAGTGGCCTTATTGCTGTAAAAAATAGTGAAATCACTATAGGTGTGCCTATAATAGTTGAAGAGTTTCCTCGATTTCTCCAGGATCCCATTATCAGATCTGGCCTTGGTGACAATGGAACCAACTGTGAAAAATACTCTTTCAAACAAAAAAAGAATTTTCCAAATCGGTCCAGCCGCCTTCGAATAATCGGTGAACATACATAAAAAAAAATCCGACGAATTGATAACTATTAACTTCCTCCTTAGAAATCTTGAAGTCGGTTGACAAGATATTTTAACGATTGCAGCGCCATCTACGCATTGCGTGTTTATCCCCATTGAAAAAGTAAGTACCTGTACGGAACCATTTCTCTCGGCGAGTATTGAAGCTGCCTTTGCTGAGGCTGTTCGTGGACCGTAGCAAAATGGCGGTTCAAACTAGACTTGGTGGTGTAGTCCTTGTCGCATATTCTGCAGACCCAGAGCTCGACCTTCTCCATATGGTGCTCCCTTTGCCAGTTCCTCGACATCTTGACAACTAAACAGTTAAACTTCGTTAAGCAGATACAAATAGTTGAAAAATATAAGAGTCGTCAGCGGAGCGGCCAAGCCAAGGTGGTCACAAATATCTGAACATCGGTCCAATTGCCAAGGTGATAAGGTGCGTGTTCAGGTATTTTTGAGTACCTTCGCCGCTCAGATATATTTGATGGCGACTGTACAACGGGGTACGCCTATAAAAGCACAACACACAACCTTAGAAAAAAGAATAAAATCTGCTTTAGTTTAGTATACTTAAACACGAGAAAATTAAGTGGAAGAAGCCTAACTCAAAGGGCAAAACACACCTAAGCTAGTAAATTCAGCAAATTCATAGACAAAATGCTTAAATTGGTCTATGATTGCTTAAATTTATCAATAGCCTCCATACAAATTTAAGCAACCATAGACAAAACATAGACGCATTTTGTCTATGAATTTGCTGAATTTAGCTTAGGTGTGTTTTATCCCTAAGCCTAAGCCTGATTTCCTAACTTTAGTAACTATAGCCTTATCTAGTCTAGCCTAGAAGTTAAGGTGTCCGCTGTGAATGCTCAAGACACTAATAAGTCACTTTACCTTTCGTCTATGACATCTATTTCAGTTCAATTCGAAATAAAGTACCTTAATAGATATTTCTGAAGAAGTTAAAAAATGCTTCCTGAGGCCAGTTTTATAAAGCTACAAGTTACAATTTACAAGCGGAACTCTCTTTCTAACCCTATGTCTTAGAAAGAGACTTCCGCTTGTAAATTGTAACTTGTAGCTTTATAAAACTGGCCTCTGGGTCGCGTTTTATAAAGTTACAATTTACAATTTCGCTGTTTGCCTCTCTTTCTATCCAATATGTGTGCTAGAAAGAGAGGCAAAAAGCGAAATTGTAAATTGTAACTTTATAAAACGCGACCCTGGTTGTAATTATGGCTGTTTCGATTTCGCTTGACAATTTATGGAAAAAAAACGAATGTTTGGGCAAATAATGTTAGCCATGATTGAAAAGTAATAATCATGATGTGATGAAGCGAATTATTCGCAAACTCATTAGGTATGCAAAAGTTGCAGAAGCAGAACGCAAACAAGCTTGCATATATGTACCTATATCAATTGATGCCCCTTGAATTTAATCTTACAATCCAATGCTTATCATAACTACATGCTTACCATATAACTTTTATATATTGCAATAACATCCTGTCATACCTAATGTGCTAATGACGTAGGACCTGTGTCGAGTGATATTGATATGGCTCAGATTTCGACTTTCGGTATTCTTTGTAATAATAGTGTTCTATAATAACGAATTAATCAGTAGCTACAGTTCAACATTCCCTTTCTCTAATAATAATTTTGGTTTAATCTTTTATTTTCGTTCACCATTCACTTATTATGATGCCAATGCCCGTCACATCAAAAATTTAATAACGTAATTAAAAAGCTAGGTCTGGTTACCTTTTATATGATTTTATTGGAATGTATAGGAATAGTTTCTAATTATTGGTGTGTAGTCGTAAAAATATAATATTGCTAAAATACTGGAATACTTAATAAAACGCACACTTAACAACCGGGAGAATGTTGTGTCATTCAGGATAGACAACCGAGGAAATACCCAAATTTCGATTTGAAAACTTTATTTTTACATGAAGTAATTAAGAAGTATCCGTTGGAAATTATTATATGTAAGAAACAGCAAAAAATCTGTTATTAATTGTTGAATATATAGCATGCTTGTTGAAGTGTAGGCCAAATTCCGCATTAAAAGGGTTTATTTGGAATATTTCGTTATATTATTTTCTAAATTTGAAACAACAGCTAAATTCGATTGATATTCAGAATTCCAGAAGGTGAATAACACGACAATTTTTTAATCTTTGAATGGTATGAAAATTAGATACCTACACGATTTCCGAATCTTAAATTCTTCACCACGGGTTTTCAAGGATGGCACGCAGGGCCGGATCTAGGGTAGAGCAAGTGGAGCGGCCGCTCTAGGCGCCGGATGGCAAGGGAGCGCCAAAATTGCAAATGAGAAAAAAAAGTTTTAAAAGACGCGAGTGTGGCGGGGCCCCCAAAATACGCTTGAAAACTTCGACGAAGGGCGCCAAAACCCGATTGCGCTCTAACCTGATCAAGGGCTCGGGCCGGCACTGATGGCACGGATACCGATACATATTATTTGTATATGTTAAATCACAACACAAGGTCATTAGCGCGATAACCTTTTAAATGTATAGCTCCGGGCTGGGCAATATATTTGTTAACAGGACAGTTTCATTTATAAAGTAAAATATAGCCATAAAAATAATAATATGGAATAACATTAAATACTTTATGTTTAATATAGGTACCAATATTTTTTTAACAACATTAATACCAGCACCAGCAGTAGTAAAATATGCTTATTATCCTATACATAACGATAGCTTACGGCTTACACCACTCAATAAAGACTATTATTCTCAAACGTGCCGCTTTTATAATAGGTGCCGCAGCTAATAATAATTTGGTAGCCTTGAAAACCAGATAGCTAAGCTAAAAAATCCTAACCAGCTTTAGAAAATATAAAAACTGGCAAGCCGCGAACTATATAATTATTAAAAAGTCAGAAACGTTCGCTCTAAAAAAGTAAAAATAAGTGGAATTTACAATGACGCATAGTTGTTTTGGGTCTCGAGTTTATCGAGGTCAACTTGGTGGGAATACTGGGAATTCATGAGATGGTCGAAATGTTTATTGTACGTTCGACGTCTAAAATATGTTTACACTTTTGCACCTTACTCCTTAATAATAAGGTCAAAGAGTGGAAACATATTGTTGTACGTCGACTATACTATGCTGACTATGTGAATGCCATGCCACCCCATGGTTGTACCTATGACGTCATTACCCATAATGTAATTAAAGAAACTCTAAAGCTCGACGAACAAAGGAATTCGTATTTGAACGGCCCAAAGCTCTCGTCACTTTGATTTATCTATGTATATCTAAGTTCCTTTTCAGTTTAATATATACGTAAATAATATTATCTTATCATACACCTATAATCATGTAAAATGACTGTACCATTTCCCGTTCCTCACCCTAGTTTAAGTCCTTAAAATGGTGTTCATGGGCATTTTCACTTAACTGTGTACTATTAACGGCCCGTTAGCAATCGTCACAAAACTGACGGTCAATGTCAAATCTTATATATTTTGTCAGGAATGTGACGGTTAGACGTTACTAAAAGACGACTTGTACTTAATATGTAAATACCTAGTCCTGTAGATAAAATTGTAAACACTGCGAGCACTTTATCGTTTTAATCTGTTTATTTATCTCTATGAATATTTATATTGGCGTCATGCATTATAGCTAGGTATAATATATTTAATTCTAATCAGATTTAACTAATTGTACATACATATCAGCACTTCATGTACCTACCTACTGATAAGGGCTCATGACAGCAAACTAAGTCTTTTTTTGTATTCATATTATTTGTAGTTTTCAAATTTGGATAATTATTTATTTTAATCGTCTTCTCTAATTTGTTTTATTTTTTTATTTTTGACATGTGCTTTTTATGACATTAGATAATTTGATCAGATTTTTTGCAAATCACGTTCAGACCATGTTCAGACTTTAGATTTTTTTACTAAAATAATACATACAATTACAAAAGTTAAGCAGGATGCAAAAACAGGATGATAAGGACGAAAAATATATCTTCCACGGCACAAAGAGCTTGTTCAAGACAGTTGTTGACCAGATGTGGATTGTCTTTTGAGTTGTGTAATGCACTTAAGTCTCGCCAGACCTCGGCCATATAGCAAAATGTATTTACGTTATAAATGTATTTGACACTTTAATTATTGAAAATACTAATTACTAAATACCTCTACCAGTCTAGGACTCAACGTTATTTATTTTAATACTTGCTAATATCATTTATTTGGAAGTACTTAAAATATAATATGTACCTACATACTCAACACGTGAAATTGTATTTTAATTACAAGTAATTCAAATACTACCCAGCCCTGCCCGTAATTTAATAGAATGTTATTTTAAATAATTCGCATTTTGTAGTTTTACGCGATAATGATACAAGTGTGTAACTACATAGGTAAGTACACTTTTGAATGAAAATTAAATAATAAGACATTTAATTACGCATATTGAAAAAAAGACAACGCCCAACAACTTTATGGGGTGTGGGGCAGTGGGCCTTCCTTAATAATAGGTATATTGTTTTATCTAATATTAAATAAGCTTTAAAAATAAACATACCTTCTTGTTTCAGATTCGTTTAAACTCGTCACTTTAAAAAAAACCTTAAGGCTTAAATAATGTCGTTGCAATAACAATTTTTATCGCAACGGGCACGCAAAACACACACCTTTGCAAACTGTGAAAAGCGCGAATTGCAAATGCGAATTAATGAACGATTGAACGAATGATACTTAGATAAAGCACAGCCGTAAAACCTTGCTTTGAGCGTAAAACAAACATATCTTATGTCGGCGGGCAAAGCTGGAACTATCTTGGCCGCATACTAATTTGCGATTACAGCGCCAAGTTTAATGACGCAACTAAGATTGTATTTGCAATAGTTGTAGCTGGCAACACGAAAAGCTAAAAAAATCTTTGTTGTAGTTTGACACTGGCGGGAATTCCCTAATTTCGGTAACTAGTAAGTACTGTTATTTTTCTTATGGTAAATTCACGTAAATTACCTATTTTATTTAAATAAACTAGTCTCCAGGCTTCCCATTGGACCTACTACCAAGCATAGGTAGACGATAGGGAGTATAGGGACTGAGTTATCATTGGGTTTGTTTGTAGTACCCATACCCATTACCCACGCTCGCAAAGCGAGGCCATATGTGACATTCCACGAGCAAAGGTACCTTATGGCGGTTGGGACTTACGCTATTTCTAACGACGCTGCAATACTAATGCGACGCTTCGCAACGTAAGCGCCAACCGCCATAAGGTACTTTCACCCGTGGGACGTCACATATATTCATATGTTCTTACACCTCCTATCCTTTATCCGGGGGTAGCCTAAATATCGTTGAAAATTTACACCTTTAAATAATGTTTATGATTGGCTTCCTGTATTTTATCGTGGTTCAGTCAGCATCAATAGTATCTTCCTACACGAAGGCCGCAAAAATATGCGACACGCTCCTATGGTCCTATAAATAAGAGCGTGTCACATATTTTTGCGGCTTTCGTGTAGGAAGATACTATTGATGCTGACTGTACCCGTGTTAAAACATTGGAGCCCTCAACTGTTAAACCTAGTAAACAGAAACTATGTCAGATTTGGATTTTATTTTTATTTTTCATTTTAATTACACAATAGGCTGGTACATGTCTGTCTCTCAAGCTGTTTTGATATGCCTTCTTGAGCTTCTTGAAGAACTACGCATTATTGTATATAGTATCTTTAATGTATTAGTATTACTGTTTTGAAAAAATAAGTCCCGCCGAGTTTCTTGCCGGTATTAAGTAATACTTCTCGGGTCAGAGGTGTAGAGTTAGAACCGGTGGTAGTTTCTTTTTCTCTCTGACGTTCATAAGTGCATTGTAATGTGCCTAAATTGAAGAATAAATATCTTTTATCTTTTATGTATATTAGAAGCCAGATTCCTTGGAGACATTTTGAGTAACGCAAGAGACACTCAAAATTGTCGGTAAAAAAGTTAATTGGCCCATTTACGGATATTTTTACTAAGTATTTTATGTGTTTAGCTGACAATTAAACCATGGTTGTTCTTTGAAAGTGCGTGATGGCGGTGCAATGGAGGTAAATGCGTTTGTTTGCATTATTTTAGTTTTATTAACCCCGACTTTAGGCATTGACAGCATGTCTTATATTATGGTCATTAATCAAATGTCATACTGAGTGTCCGTTAATCTGATAGCCCATCAGCTGCTCTATCAGCCCTTGGACACTCTGTATATCTTTAGCCAAACCACAAATTTTACTGATTGAAAAAAAAAAACAGTTTGCATACGATTAAAAATCAATTATAGATAATTAAACTCAAAAAGAAATAAAACAATCTTTATTAAATCAAATCAACATTCATTTAGAGATATCAAAACAATTAATAATTAAAATGGCACAAATAGAAATCAACAAGTTTAAGAAATATCACTGGCATATCAGCAAAATCTATTATATTGATTAATGCCTTAATTATAATTAAAAATAAAAGGTTTCATATTCATAATTTTAGAAAAGTTATAAAGTCTAATTGATGTACAGCCGCCATCAGATATATAGGAGCGGCCACGGTACTCCAAAATATCTGAACATACACTTTATCGCCTTGACAATCGAGGCGTTGTTTAAATATTTGTGACCACCTTGACCGCTCCGATATATCTGATTGTGACTGTAAATGGCGCAGTAGGGCGCGGTACAGTCGCCATCAAATATATCGGAGCGGCCAGGGTGTTTAAAAATATCTGAACATGCACTTTATCGCCTTGACTACAGGCGTTGTTCAGATATTTGTGACCACCTTGGCCGCTCCGATATATTTGGTGGTGACTGTACAGCATGCGATAATTCTGGTTGTCGAAAGTTAATCTTTGAAAAGCCTTTAACAAAATAGGGGTGACCGGGTATGGTTGCCTCAAGGGTTGGTTATCACATCCATAATAGAATAATACTAAAAGAAGTAAAAGTAAGAGTTAAAAGATCGCAAGGGCCATATGACCATATACTTAATTATAGGGGTCGTATACCGGTCTTAGCAAAAACCCCGAAAAATACCCCCTATATATTGAGTTATTGTCTTGCAATTAACTCTTAAATGGGAGGCCTATGTTCAGCAGTGGACGTCTTATGGCTGAGATGATGATGAATTAACTCTTTATGTAGGACTACCTCGTGTACTGAGTATTATTAGATTGTCTAATTAAAAATGAAATAATAAACCAAAAAACTTACAGGATGTAACTAAAATACTGGTGATCCGTGTGGGAGTGGATTGGCATGAAAGTTATATCTGTCATGCCAATCCACTCGCACACACGGTCAATTCTAACTGATCCAATCGGTAGCGACATGCCGATTGGACGATAGGAAGGATCGTGTATGGCCAGCATAAAAGGATCACCAGTATCTTTGTTACCTTGTATAAATACCGGATTTTTATATGGAGAAAATACCGGTATGACCGGTATCCGATCCGATAACAATAGATTCACCTGTCTAGTTTTATTTTATGGATGCCGTGACAACCAACCCGATAGACAAGCATACCCAGTTTCCCCTATACGACGCCGGAGTCCCATTCCCATACACTTCTGCGTAAAAATCTCGGCACTTACGCTATACCACTCTTCTATAATATATTTGTATGAGACCACAGAGCTCTATAATACATACAGGGTGTAACAAACATACTGGTGATACTTTTAAGGGTATAATTGGTGTCGTATTCAAATTATAAAAAACATTTTTGATTTTGTATGGAGGGTTAGCCAACTGGGACGACGTGTCCCATTCAAAAATGTTTTTTTTTTCACGTCAAAAAATTTTTCTCTTACTTTTTCTTACTCGCAACACGATACCAATAATGCCCTTAAACAGATCACCAGTATTTTTGTTACACCCTGTATGTAGATCCCTTAAACTATAATAGACAAAAAAAAAAGTGATACTTTTTGGAAAGGTACCATATGGCGATAGCCGCTTACATTGTACGGATTCAATATTGTATGTGCAATAAAATCCGGTACCTTTTGATCTAGATTATAGATTATCACAAATAGAGATACAAAAATCACAGACGTATATCTAAATAGACACTACATGTGCCGCGCCTTTTACAAATTTTCCTTTTTGGTATATCATGTAGTATGCAAATTTAGTGGTATTTCGTAGTCTGACCCCATTGCTCTATACCTCACATTCGTTACAAGTATTGGACTAAGAGCTGGCCACGTCAGATATGACACAATAATGAGAGCAAAAATTTGTTTTCAATTGAAAAATAGTACTACAGGGCCTATATTTTCACATTAGAACAAAATAGATTGCATATTATTGCAGAAA
Source organism: Pammene fasciana (assembly GCA_911728535.1). Lineage (NCBI taxonomy): Eukaryota > Metazoa > Arthropoda > Insecta > Lepidoptera > Tortricidae > Pammene > Pammene fasciana. The sequence goes on from OU452299.1 coordinate 6,853,906, forward strand.
CAGTAAGACACAAACTATGAATTACATTATACCTCGTTTGGCACTACTTTCCCCCCAAGTAACTTTTGACAATAATAAAATCTAATTATTTATATAATTTGTCATAATATTGCATCAAAACAAGAACTCTATGATCTGTTTTCTTGAAGTGGTTTGAATTCTTTTCTTTTCATTTTACAGCTGCCAGATGTCCAGATCTAGAAATAAGGATCGTATAGCAAACTGCCTTTTTGGTCTGCCTTTACCCCGGCGGCCGTCTATGGTGTCTCGTGGGTCCCACTCAGTAGCCACTCAGACCAAAAAAGAGATGGCGGGATGACCTGGACGCATTCTTTATAGAATGGCGGGAAAATACTACAAACAGGGCTGAATGGAGGAGAAGGACACGAAAATAGGCTAATAAAAAAAAAATAGCAAACTGACTAGAGGGGTATCGTTGCTCTCATTATTGTGTCATATCTGACGTGGCTAGCTCTCCGTCTATATGAGCAGTAGGCGCCTTTGGGTATCTATTTTTCTATTTAGATTTCTGGGTATAGATTGAAATAAAATAAGTCACAGACAATAAACATTAAGAAATAGAACCCCTTACAGGAGTTTTAAATTTACTTATCCTAATTTTAACACAAATAATTAACAATATAGTCAGTGGCAAAAATATGACTTTCAACTATACATAGAATAATGTTTTTTTTTAACTATATATGCAAATGATTGCCATAAGTAAGCTGTTTGTAGCGATACTTTCTCAGGGCTAAATATTATCTTGGTTTTACCACACCCAGCCAAGTGCTTTAGTTTTTAATATTCTCAAAAAAATCATATAGAATGAGGTGAAATAAAAAAAGGCTTGGCGAGGGCACTACCGTACTTCCAGATGCTATGACAGTTTAACAGTAATTGAGCTTAAGAAGTTAATATTTGTAAGTCACTCTGGGCGGTAAGTGAGATTTGCCACCCACGGGCGCAGCGGCAAATCTCGGTTCACACCCAGGAGAAGACGTATGGCCGTTACCTTCGGTTCGGGCCACAAATGCCCGCGATCTGAGCCGTTCTTTATTTTACCGCCCTAGGTGCGTAATGTACTATTACTGCAGACTTTCTTACTTAGAGCATTCAACCAGCCGGAGCGGCCATTGACAAGCGTTCCCCTCTGCCGATAAAATATGACCAGTGGTCATGCTTATTGTACTCGTATAGTCTGACGTTTAACTGACGTGGCTATTTGTACGTTAGTCCTCCGCAAAAATTGGCAGACTTTTTTGTATAGAAAATGACAAACATAGCCGCTCCGGTTGATTGAATGCTCTAAGACTTTCTTATAATAAACGAAATAAAAAACGTTACAAAAAAATAAAAATAAGACATTTAAAATGATCAATTCTTGTCAATCTTAGACAACACAACAATTATTATAGTTTTCAATTTCCACTTTATTTACAACATGTTTATTTTCTTTGTTCTCGTTATATTCATTTTCAAAAATATCATTTGGTTCATCTTTTATATGTACTCTATTATCTATATCACAGCTATTTTCAGTATCATTCTCATTTTCCGCGATAAGTTCTCTTTTTATATTTATATTCATGAATTGTGTTTCTTTCTTATTATTTGTAGGTTCTGTGACTATAGTTTTTTCTATATTTTCATTCGAAATTACCGGTTGAATGTCATTAGTGTTTGTTACTGCTATTGCTACTCTCAACTCCTCAGTATTTACTGCATTGTTTTGGCGTTCATTATCTTCATAAATATCTTTATCAATATCTATTTGAATTGTATTACTGTCTGTGTTAAGGCCATCATTATTTTCATTCTCAGTTGTAGCATTTTGAAGTTCTATCTCGCCTGCAGAAATATTTTCAGTTTCAGTCTCGATGTTAGTTATACTTATATTACTAGATTCACCAGCTTCCTTCTCACTTGACGAGCTGTTAACTCCTTGGTCTGCATTTATAACTTTGTTAATCTCTTTTTCATTATTAAGCTCCATAACTGCACCCGATGGTAAGAAAAGGTCATCATCGCTGCAATCGTCTTCGTTGTTTTCCATTTCCTTATCAAGACTTTCAGTTGAATTATTTGAATTAATTTGCTGAAAAGAGTCTTTGTTCAATTCTGTTAAGGCAGTTACATCATTATTTTCATTTCTGTCGCGTTCTTCTTGAATATTATTTAAAGTTTCATTTTGTACATCATTGGTAACATTTAATAAGTCTACACCAGTTATACCTGTCTGTTCTTTAACAGGTGGCGCATTATTAGATACACTGTTATCAGGGTATTCCTCGCGAAGATCATTATTAGCTGTTTCCTCACTGTCTGGATGAATGTCTGTCTCTTCATCATCTGTTAGTAAAGATTCCACTTCTAGATTTAAACTGCTAGAACTTGGCTGCATTGTTATTTGCCTTAAAGACGGTCTTCTACAAATATTAGAAAAGTCAGTAGGATCAAACAACCAAGATTTCTCTTTTTTAATAGTAATCTGACCGAATGGGTTGTCAGTCGCTTCAATATGTAGTCGTACATTTTCGATATCGGCATTTATTTCTGTGTTTATCATTTCTATGTCTGCAACTTTTAAAAACCCATTTTCATAGTGAAATGGGTTTAATAATAGATTAGTCGGAACTAATTTTAATTCACTCTGTTTGTTCATATTTATATCGGCGCGGTTAATTGTCTCAGTACCATTTTCTGGATTTTCATAAGAGATCGTGTCTTGGGAATCGTCGTCTGTCATTTCGTGATTGATTTCTCCAAATTCTTGGTCAAATGTGCCTTCATCTTCATCTTTATCATCATTTTCTGTTTTTTCTATTTCTAATACAGGTGCATTTAAAGTAATTTGTTCCTCATTCAAGACGTCTGCTCCAGTTACTACTTTCTCTAGTGTATTAAAATTCTCTTTTTCTATCCCCAATTCACTAGAACCTGACATTTTGGCAGGTTCAGTTTTTGTAACTTCAATTTTTATATTATCCAAGTTTCCATTACGTGTGTCGTCTTCATCACTCGAATCAATTTCAATGACCTCCTCATCGGAATCTATTACAATAATATCAGGAGCAATATTCTCAATAACAATCCGTGTTTCGTTCAGATGATGTTCAAAGCAATGAGTCACTAATTCATCTTGAGTGAATAAATTGTTGCATTTAGGACATGGATTTTTGTCGTGTTTACCTGGACATATAATTTTATGTTTATCCGCTGTTTCTTTTCTCACGAAGCAAAGACCGCAAAGGCATTTATACAGCACTTTGGTGACATCATTAACATTACTAGTATGCGCGCGTTCTGCAGTATTATCAAATTTAAACCCTTTAAGGACTGCATTAAATTCTTTATCATTGTCATGATTAAATATCACGATCTTATATTCATCCTCTCTTTTATGGTTCTTCACATGATTGTTTCGAGCTAAACGATTATTGAACGTTCTCTTACAAATATTGCAAGGATAGCTACTTTTCACTTTAACACAAGTATCGTAGTTCACTGTATGGTTCAACACGGCGCTCGGATCAACAAAATCATCACATTTACAACATTTGTACAGTTTGTCTGTCCCTTCATGTAACACTCTCATTTTGACAACCCGGGTAGCTTCGTAAATGCTTCTATTTATCATTTTCTTCACATCAAGATCATCCGTATCAAAACATTTGAACCATTCATGTGACGGGAGTAATTCAAATTTGTATTTAAAGTACTTGAACGATTCTCTATGTATCTCTTTGTCCTTGTAATGCAAGTCAATATGTTTCTTGTAGCACAGCGGTTCAAACTTCAAATCGCAAATTTCACAGAGTTGTGTCACAAATTGTGTATCCTTTGCATTCGTTATATGAATTTGTGAATGCTCTACAGCAGCGTCATATGAGCCTGTGGAAATGTCACAATCGATGCATGTAAGTATGAAGTTACCATTTGACGTCACTACTGTAACATTTTCTTCAGAATTGGATGTTCTGTTTCTTGGAGCTACTCTAATTTTAAGTCCCTTTTTGTGGCTTCTCTCATGCTTTTCAGCTTCAACTTTATCGTACATTTTAATATCACATTTAGTACAAATGAAAACGCGGACTCTTTTCCCTCTTCTATTTCTCATCACTTTTTCAACAATGACTCTTTCTTTATTTTCCTTACGTTTCTTACTATATACATCCGGATGGCTATCTTTAACATGTTCGTCAATGTCTTTAAAGAAAAAATGTTTGTTACAAATCTTGCACACAACTTCAAAACCATGCTGTGTTTTCATGTGCTCATCAAATTTGTTGCGCTCTTCAAAGTAACAAACGCAATCTTCACATTTATGCATTTTATCTTTGATATTAACATTTTCATTTTCCTTATTACCATTATCATTGTTAACTGCAGCTCTACTAGTATTTGCATTGACTTCATTGCTATGAGTGGTTCTACTATGAATATCAAGTGCATTTTGTGTGGGAGCGATATAACCACAGATCGAACATTGGATCTGCCTGAAAGAAGCATCTAGACTAACTACAGTATTATTTACCGAACAGCCGTGGTACTTCTCTGGGTTCATTTCCTTGTGAATGGCGCGGTAGTGTCTGAAGAGGGTAGTTGTGTTGGCGTACAGTTTGTGGCAGATCTGGCATTCTTGTTTCACGTTTGGTTGATTGTCAAGCGGCTTAGGTTCCGCTGGACGCTTGATGCCTCTGCTGGAACAAGTAAGTTAAGAATAAGGTAAGGTAAGACCACCTTACAGAAGACCACAGCCAGCCAAATAGCACTAGACCCTGCTCATAGTGTTGTGTTCCTGCTGGTGAGTAAGGTTGCCAGAGAGCTCAAATAGAACCCAGTGTGTTGTCGACGAGGGATCCTCTTGTTCCTTTAGCCGTCGACACAGCCGTGAATCCTCCTTTTTGTAAAGGGTGGCAACGCGCATGTGACACCTGTGGAGTAGCAGGCGTCCATAGGCTCCGGTAGCTCCTTTCCACCAGGCGGGCCGTATGCTTGTTTGCCACCGGCGTGGTGTTAAAAAGAAAATATTGGCCAAGCCAATCACATTTGTGAACCCTTTTTAGTGAGTGTTGATAGTTGTAGGGCTGCATATTAAACCAGCCAAAAACAACTCAACCTTCTTAACAAATACATAGACATTTACTCATAGCTTTTAATTAGGTATGGTATGCATTTCTAATAATTATCATGATGTCTATACAAAATCATGTTTCTACTATAGAAACCAGGTATCCATATTTTGACTATAGAACTACGTTAGTAACAAAAAATAAAAATAGTAATAGTAGTAAAATGACAGGTATAAATGAGGTACGGATTTCCCCCCACTGCGTAGCAATTTTTTTAATTTTTTTTTTATAAATGGCTCCCTTTGCACAATTCTGCCAATGACAAGTTGACGACGGTAATCACATTTTATTTGTTAAATAAATATAGGCAACATTGTTCGGTTTTAGCCTTGCTCTTTGTAAGGGTGATAGCTGCTCCTTACAAACAACATGTGGCGGCCATGCCAGGACAACTGTCCATTAAACTACAGAGAGTTTACACGCGTTTTGAGACTAATTCTTCTTTAGCTGCACACTTTTTTTAGATCAATCACAATAAGCCATCAATATTACACACTGAACTACTTAAATGAGAAAAAAAAAAAAATGTTCCTCAAGACTTCCAAACTACGTTACGAACAGAAGTCTTACGTAGCAATCACTGCGTAGCTATGACATCCAACTTCTGGATTCTCAAATGGTCCAGCAACATGGCCGCAGTGCTTTGGGAATAACCTCTTTGTTTTTTGTTCGTTTTGTGGTTCAGTGTATAATACATAGCTTATTGTGCGGTGATCTAACAAATTACGGTGCAGCTAATGAAGAATTAGTCTCAAAACGCGTGTAACCATTGTTTGGGTTGAACATCCGGTAATCCAGGCCAAGACCGGCCACGTGTTGTTTGTAAAGAGTAGCTATCTCTTTACAAAGTCAAGCTGAGAGCTATAATAACTTAATCGACCGTACACTTGTCGCCATCACTTTGACATTGGCTAAATTGCCCCATATATTGGGGGGCAGTGCCATTAATTTTCACAAAATAACTAAATACAACTTCTGTTTTGAAAGTAACAGAACCGGAACCGAAGCGGATGTTTAAAACCAATCGGAAGTTCCGACTTAATGGAACCGGAGATCTAACAATTCTGAAAAAAGTAACCCTTACCTGTCACCAGAAAGTTGTTGCACTCTGTCCATGAGGAATTTCAGTCCATCCTGAATCTGTGATAACTCGTTCTGAGACGAGACTTGGCTGCGAGCCTGGCTCGGCTGACCTGGCCCTCGTGATGTATGGGGTTGGGTTGAGCTGCTAGTCACCGTTTGTGAGAGATTTGATGGGCTTCGGTATTGTGTCCGGGCAAATTGGGATGGCGCAAGAAAGTCTTCATCACTCTCCATGGTGGCACTCTAGGTGGTACAAGGCATAGAGAAAAATTTATTATAAATCTATTTATAGTAAGTTTTTAGTGATAACTTCTAAAACCTACTAATGATAAGACTTTATTTTAATGAGTAAACATTTTAATCGACCAGAATGGAGAGCAATACAACATAGAGCGACTTATGGTGGTCACGACCCTCAGACATGAGGATTCGACTATGAAGAAGAAGAAAATTTATTAACAGTAAGTTTCAAAATCAACGTCGCGACATATCAAGAACTAAAAGAATTAGCAGCAATTAGAATGGAATAGCGATTCCTCCACTGACACGACAAGAGCCAGACTCTTAAAATTATGATGATGATGAAGTTTCAAAATACCTCCCATACAACTGGTTAACCTTTTGAACGCCAAGCACTGGACGAAAAAATCGTGCCCTCAGCGCCAGCGCGCAAGGCAAACCGGACATATTTTGGACGTGCTATCAAGTCCTGGCGCTGACGGCACTACTTTTCGTGCGCGTGATATGACGGCTTTGGCGGTCAAAGGCGATTATCACACTGGCGAAGGATCCGCATGCGGCGCCGGTGCGCGAGCGAGATAGCGCTCTGCATGTGTATGGCGCTATCTCGCTCGCGCACCGGCGCCGCATGCGGATCCGTCCCCAGTGTGATAATCGCCTTATAGTAAGTTTTCCTGGGCGTTTTCGCGCAAGTCAACACCCAGTGTGCCTACTATGCGTAGGTAGTTAGTAATAATGGTCAATTGTGTTATCAATTGTGGGTTTTCAGTACTATAATATAAAAACATTGACCCTGAAGATAAGGTCTGACCCCACTAAACATTTACTTAAAAAATTGGCGAATTTACTTTGATTATTAACACTGTATATTATATATCCCACTATAAAACACAAGAACTTAAATAACAAAGAAATATTACCTACAAATTAAAAAATAATTAAAAATAAGTTAAAACGAATCTAAACTAAAATACATCTAAAAAAGGCCCCTGCGGCATCGTGCCTTTGGTTTGATATTTCCATCTCTCTCTTCAGTATAATAAACGAAAGAAATACACAGACGCAAAGCAATTATACAACGACAAGTGTGTTGAAGACGAAGTATTTTATGTTATGACAAATAATATCAAGTTACAAGTTGATTAAAATTCATGTTATCACAAATGTAATATAAAAAACTTAAAATGTTACTAAAAGTCTTACCTTATCAATGGTTTTATGCAACTTAAAAGTAAAATTTCTTAATATTTATTCATTTTCACCAATGACCTCGCATGATCACAGGCATGATACGCAAATGATACGAAGCTTTGATACGAAGAAGCCGGGCGGTTAGCTTTCTGGTTTGTCAATTTTGACATTTAAAATATTTGAATCTTTTTGGTAATGACACAACACGGGTTGCCAAATTTCTTCGCGAAAATATGGTGAAAATCATAGACCTACCATAGAATAGACAGGGGGTCAGCGTATACCCGACAGGGACAGCTATATTTTGACAGCTAAGATTTGTGATACCACATGTAAAGAAAATCCCCCATTATATTCCCATAATTCTAGTTTTAATATTATTATTTTTTTCTCCAGATACTAAAATGACAGCTCAATCTGGGCAATCTGACTTAATCAGCCCAATCTGACCTTCAAATTAATTAAAAGCTAGATATATGTCTAAGTTACTACCTAAACTATCTAGCATAACAATTATTTTAGTAAAACATATTCATTTAAATGTTTGTCAGAGTTTTCGTGAAATTCAATAATTTAATTTCACTCACACTTAAAGTTTAAACTTTCAATATTACGTAACACAATAATTACCCAACTTGATGGGTAAAGTCACTTTAAAAGCACTGGCCACCCTAAACTAGGCCAGTGACAGTGACAGTTCGATGGCAGACACCCGATGGCAGGCAAAAAAAACGCATACGCGATGAGGGACGGAAAATGTGTCATTGCATCTCATTTGCACGCGTAGGATTGTGTATGCGCACATCTCTTTCATCAGTGTATATGTGTGCGTAATGTTACCCCCCTGGGTGAAAATAAAGAAAACATTGTGTGGTTTTATGAAACCACGATGCAAGTGAAACTTTACTATGTTAGCATGGCGCTTAGAAATTGGTGCCCAATTGGTTTGTACCAATCCATCATTGAAACAATGATTCAATTCTCATTTTCTAAAAATGTTTCTAAAATTTAGAAAAAATAATTCGTCCCACGGGGTTTGAACCCTCGCCCATTCGATCGTTAGTGTGAAGACAGACCTCTTCTTCTTCCTAGCGTTTATCCCGGCTTGGGGTCCGCTTGACAACCTAATTCCATGAATTGGCATAGACACTAGTTTTTACGTACCGACTGAAAAGCGTACCCACCTAGGGGTGAAAAACATATATTTACAGCGTTTCGTGTTTCTGGCAACTCTTGTCCACAGTGCACCTCGGAAAGGCCCGATTGTGCACAAGATAGCAAACATAATGAATAAAACTTACAAATTACAAATAATGTTAGAAATAAAAGGATATTTTACGTTTACTGGCAGTAGTTATATAAGCCTTATTTAGTAATAAATTAGAACATGGAATATAATATATTTGAATTGAAATTACTAATTTAATACATGAAACGGACCGTCATTGGACAACTTTCAAGCGGTATTACACATTGCAACCTGCAGGGCCCAATCTGTCAGGTTGGAAGGTGTAATTGAAGGTAGGGCCCGTAGGGAGCTGAAGGAGGGGCAGGAAGAGGCAGGGTACACAACAGATTGGGCCCTGCAGGTTGCAATGTGTAATACCGCTTTTCACAAGGAATTGTAGTACGTTCAAAAACACATTTTTTTTATATATTATGCTATATTAATGTAATGTAGCATTATTCCGGAAGGAAATAATACTTACATCGATCAATATGAAATAATTCCTCTTAATTTGTCTTAAATCTTTTATCATCAGATTATCAAGACAAGTTTTAATTCCGTGAATAACGCAAAGGAAAATTATTTTCGATATGATTTTGCTTTCTGAACGCTGTACGATTGACAGCACGGAGCACGGGAGTTGAGTTTGGGAGGCTAGGAGGGAGGAGGGAGATTCCTGGTATTTGGTATTTGCAACTTTTGCAAGCCATAAGCCATGCGATGCGCCATTAGCCCATTACTTTGTTTATTGTTATTGTTATCAGTCACGAACGTGCTCCCTAGTTTGCCCATAAATGAGGGTGTCGTATAAATAGTATATGTTTTGCCGCTGTGAGTAATACGTAGTTTAAAAGAAAGAGTGGCGATAATTGCGTTGATAACTAAAACAGTCGTGAAATATAAAACTTCAGCGGTGCATTCTTTTATTTTGTGACGTTAGTCTGAGTTTCCCGCGTTTATAAAGTATTTTAGAGGTAAGTAGATATATTTATGAGTCATATTCGTTGCCAATGGAGAGAATAATATTACGATAAGTGCTTAAGTGCTGGATTTGAACTGATGGTGAAGTACTGATTGTATGTAAATTAGATGTTTTTGTACAGAGTTTTAACTTTAAACTGGATGCAATTAGCATTGTAATGATTATTGATTTAATATTATTTATTTATTTGTTGGTTTCATTTATATTTCGTAGTAGCTTAGAATAAATGATCCCTGTAAAGATTAAGAAAGTTATTATATCAATGGTCGTATTTTGTTATTTTTATATAAACAACAATATGAGACACAAAAATTATATAATATTAAAATTATTTAAAATCTAGCCTTACTATGACCAGAGACTTAAAGATAGATATTCACTGCTATGTGGCTAGGGCCCATGATGGTAGCCACCATAAGCTTGGCTATAGTGTATTTGGCATAGATATTTAGAGGAAGTCAGAAACATTCATATTTGCATTCCGATATGCCAATATTCATATCGTTTTTTTCATGCGCATCAACCTTCATATTCACAATATATGAGGCAAATTTTTTTTTAATGTGAATGTTTGTAAATGCAACATTTTGACCATGCTGACCTGGCAACTGGTCATATGCTAGCGCATGACTATAATAAACAAGAAAACGAGTGAATCACTTGACTTATTTTGATTATTAAAATATATATATGCTATATATTTCTGTATTTTTGAACTACAAAACATAACTATGATGACAAAGATTTAGCTTTATAAAGCTACTCCGAAACATTCCTATTTGCATTCAAACATTCACATCCTAAATATTCGCATTTGCGAATGTGAGAGAAAAGATATTTGTGGCATCCCTAGATTTAATCAAATTTGACTGTGTGACTTGGTAATTAACAAAATTTTGAAAAATGTTTAAGAACAGTCTAATTTCCTGCACTTTATTCAAGAACTTATATTTTAACAAGCGTGTTGGACTTGTTGGGTTGAAGTCAGTTTATTTTTTCACATTAAGAACAGACTGTTAATATTCAAATTCTGCAAGCTATATTCAATTCAATTCAATTCAAATAATTTATTTCAGGCAAAGCCCATAAAAGTAAGCAAGTAAGTAAAATCATTTATTTGTGACGCTCACTACACTTACACTACAAATACATTAGGGGACAATAACAACAAAAACAAAAGTGTTAGTATTAAAACAAAAAAAATTAACTTATATAACTAATGTTAATAAATACAAAAGTCATAAGCAAAACACGGCACAGGGATACAACCAGATGAGCGTAAAACTTTTATATGTTAAATAATATGCAGCTATAATATATTCAAACATACATAAATAACTATGACTGACATACTCCAGTAACATTATATTGCTTTATGTGGACGAGCTTAGTGAAAGGTCCCATTTTGTCACTAATAGATAGTGTTTTTTGTGTATTGTTAGGAAGTATTAACTCCATATCAACAAGATGGGTCCTTCTCCCCTGCACTTAGGGTTGCCAGGCCCAAAAACACAAAAGCCGGACTTCGCGCTTAATTTAGCCGGACATTTTACCCTGAAAGCCGGACATAACTTTTTTGATGGCTAATTTTAGCCTTTTATAAAGCCGGACAGTTGGTCGAAAAGCCGAACAACTTTTTATAATAAAAGAAACCATGACTTATTTATTTTTAGGGTAATTTTGTCAACCAGGAACTAGGAACCTTAATAGTTTCGCCTGGTCCTTCTGTCCGTGGCTTAGTTCAGTGATCGTTAGTACAGTTGACGTCAAATAGGTATATGTTTACACCTTTTTATCTTACTCGTTTGTAATAAGGTGCAAAAGTTTAAACATATCTTTGATGTCGACTCTACCTACTAGAAAATTGAAATATAGTATTAGTGGGTATGTGTTATGTTAACCACACCGACAAAATGGTAAAAACAAAACTAAAAAATAATATCAAAAAATATTTTAGGGTGCATCAGGTGATGGATAAACATAATACGAATCTCATTTATAAACCGCGGGTCTTAAAAATTACGAAAAAAAGAAACAACTAAGTGAATTCCATTACATAGTTAAGTTTTCTGTAGCCACATAAAATCTAGATATAAAAAAAGGATGAACTAATCTCTTTTAAATAATGATTTATTAAACTATAACGCCCTTATTCATAAATGTACCTATATCAAACCTATGCCCGATAAAGTGTCGTTAAATTTTGTATAAATATCCATTTTGGAGAAAAACGAATACCCCTTTTTACTTAAAATTAAAGAGTTCCGCCTTTTGGCAAATGATAACTTGATAACTATGTCAATAGGTACACTTATTTGACAATTTTATCAACTTGTTAACAAACTTGGCAGCTGCACTGTCCCATCCGGACCTCGCAGCACTCACTGGATTTTCTTCATCATTCTGCTTTCCGACTAATCCCACTACTACTACCCGAGGGAAGAAATTCCTGTTTACATATATCCAGTGACATTCAGCCATGAGCCATACGTTAAATAAATAACAACGCTCGGAGCAATTGTTTCTTTACTTGCGGTCGACTTTCGACTCGTACCACTCGCGTGGCAGTCAGACGAAAAGCCTAACAAAAGCCGGACAGGCCGGACGAGCAAATATTTGGCCGGATACGCCCGTAAAAAGCCAAACATGTCCGGCTAAAGCCGGACACCTGGCAACCCTACCTGCACTGACACATTTTTATTTTATTATGTCTTGTTCTAGGTAACAATGGATTCCGACAGTTCGGAAAGCGGAGAAAACGACGATAATCAGAACAATCAAAATCGCCATTTCAACAAAATAAAAACGGAAATAGTAGAAAAATGCGTCACAGAAATATTAAAACTTATTAAAAAAGGTTTAAAAAACGACACGAAATGTAGAAAAGAACAAATAAAAACCATAAAAAAGAATACTAAAAAACCGAAGCCGAATGAAAAGGTTGTTGCCAATCAAATTCAAAAATTATGCAATGAGATTAAAGCCATAGCCTCTACACTGGCTAATCCTGCAGCAGAAGTGCCCCAATCTTCAAGATACTGTGACGTAGTCCCTGGAACGTCCAGAAGTAAAACCGAACAAACTCCTGGGAAATTAAGCATGGAAACAGTTGCACCTGGGTCTTCCAGAATTTCAAGTAATCGCTTTGACACTACGACTGTAACTTCACAGGATAACACAGAATTAGTTGTCTTAGGAAATGTTAGGAATCATGCAGAAGAATATAAATCTCTTGTAAGTCGCTCAATAGGAGACTGTAGAACTTCTTTAAGTGGCATAGCAGCTGGTATACCGGGATCTTTTATACAAAGAAACCCAGGTCCTTCAGGAAGTTATCTTCAACCGAGAACCCCTGAACCTTTAAGAAGCATGGAGATTTCAAAAGCTTCAATGAATCACTCAAATGTAGTAGAATCTAGTACTTTGAGGCAGATTAAAACAGTTGCCCTTGAAATTCCTTCAAAAATACAGCTGGCATTTTCTAAAAGTACAGTTGTATCCGCTCCTAAAATGTCAGGGATACCCGCAAAGGAAACTTCTAATAGCCACACTACTACACACATTGGAACAGGTGGAAGTAACCCAAAAGCACTCTTTGGAATTTTTGGAAATCACTCTGAAGTAGGTTCTCCAAGAAGTTGTTTTGTAACAGAGGTGTGTGAGGCTCCAGCAAGTAGTTCTAATGCTGCGGTAACCAATACCTCCAGAAACATGGAAACAGTTGTCTCTGAAATTTCGAGAGCTTCTACAAATAAAATCCCTGGAGCTACCAAAAGTCCCGCCCAAACAACACTTAAACCTTCGAAAAATTGTACTAAACTAAGTATTACTGAAACTCCTGATAGTTGTACAAACCCTGTCAAAGAAGCTTCAAAAACACACCATGGAGCTGATAGAAGTTCCATTCAAGCAGCTCCTAGTACTCCTGAAACTCTTATAGAAGCAGCTACTGGACCTTCAAGAAGTCTATCTAAAACAGATGATCCTGAATCTTCTAGAAGAAACAAGAAAAAAGAGGTGTCTGAGGCTCCAGCAAGAAGTTCTGATGCAGCAGTAACAAATACCTCCAGGAGCATGAAAATAGTTGTTCCTGAAATATCAAGCGATTCTACTAATACAATCCCTGGAACTACAAAAAGTCACACCCAAACAACACCAGCACCTTCAAAAAATTGTACTAAAACACTTGTTACTGAAATTTCTAAAAGTTTTACAAAACCTGTCAAAGAAGCTTTAAAAATGCACCATGGAATTAATGGAAGTTGCATTCAAGCAATCCCTGGTAACCCTGAAACTCTTGCGGAAGCAGGTACTACAGCTTCAAGCAATCTTTCTAAAACAAAAGATCCTGAATGTTCTAGAAGAAACACGGAAACAGAGGTTTCAGAAATTACAAGTCGTATAGATGTCGCAGAATGTGGAAATTTAAGGCACGCTTATACCATCACTCCTGATACTTCAAGCTGCCGTACAAATGCAATACCTGCAACATCTAAAAAAGATTCTAATGCAGTAGCAAATGAAACTTCAAGTAATAAGACTGATGCTATATCTATTGGAATGTCTGGAAATGTCAATACAGTTGTCGCAAATAGTCTTTTAAATAACCGTGAAAATATTGCACATAAAGAAAGTAAAAACTCACAGATCTGCATTAAAACCAAAGTTAACATCTCTGGAAGTGATGAAATAAATAATAACAATACGACAAAAAGAAAAACCGAAGCAAATATAAAAAGGAATCTTACTATTTCAAATAATGATGATCCGAAAAGAGCTAAAATTGAGCATAAATGTAATTTATGTGGTAAAGTAATTAATAATGAGGATTTGGCCAAACATTACAAGGAGCGACATGGCATGCATCATGAAATTAAGCACAATAATGAAAATTACGAACACAAAATTCATGACTTGAACAAGAGACTACAGAACCCTATAGATACAAGTAAATCAAATAGCGAACAGAAAGATAAAATAACAGCCGTAAGCAAAAAAAGAACGGAAGCTAGGTCATTTTCGGCGCCAAATGAGGGTACTGTTGTTAAAACAGCAGCAGGTATAAACGTTAACAGCGACAAAGTGGAACAACCAGCGGAAAAGAAAAAAAGAACAGCAACAAGGTCTGATTCCACACCAAATAAAAACATCGAACAAACAAATGATACAACACATAAAGCGGAGCCTAACCGGAATACAGCATTGGAGGACTTTATCGTTGATTTAACTGACGACAATAATCTTGACGACAATAATCTTGACGAAACCAAACCGCCTACTAATGTAAGAGAAAAAAAACGCAGTCCGAAACCCGTTGATGATTATCAAGTACTAAATGATCACCAATTTGTGGACCTTAGTGATGACACTAGTTTATACGATATACCCAAAGAAGAAATCAAATCTGCAGAGGCTTTACTATTGGAAAATGTAAAAGAAGAAGAAGGTACAATTTGTCATGATGTTGAAGTGGTAAGTAATTATTTGCCTACAATATCGAATAATAAAAATTCGTCTGACAAAAAAAGGCACAAAATTACTGAACATAGCGCAGACGAAACAAAACAAAAACTCGCTCATCAAGAGTCCTTACAAACACGAAATGATTGCAAAGACGTTGTGCCTGAAACTTCCAGAAGAGGAAGTTTAATAAATAGCACAAAATATCGAGAAACAGATAAAAAACATGCAAAAGTTACAAAGCCGAAAACTTCCAACAATCCTACAAAATTAATTGTTTCCGAAAATTCTGTAAGTCGCACAGAAGTAGGTTTTGGAACTGCTGGAAACCGTACTGAATTCATGAATGGAACTTCAGTACCTCGCATTGAAACAACAGAATCTTCAAAAAGTCAATCAAAAAAGAAAAGAAAAAAGAAACACAGGAAAAGGCGAAAAGACAAACGCAAATTAAAAACGCCTTATGAAAATCCAAACAAGACGTTCTTAAATACCAATAGAATTTCTTCTGGGTCTATTGCTACTAAAACAAGCGTCAATGCACCTAAAGTGGTTATGATTAATGCAACAACAACACAACGAATACAAACAATTAATAATCATATTTCTGGTGAAAATAACTTTTCCACTGGAAATATTTCGACAAGAGTCGAACCTGAAGTATCTGCGAGGATTCTAAAAACAACTGACTCATCAATACAACATACGGATAAAACTAAACCCAATTCTGCTCAAAAACACACTTTAAAAAGTAAGAACACAAGTGAATTAAAAGCTGACTCTTTAGCTGGGCTTCCTATTAAAACTATTGATGCTCCTAAAGAGTCTTTACCAAATACAATTTTTGTGTCTGTTACTTTGCCAAGCTCAACCACAATCACACCAATACAAGTGACTCAAAAACCCAATCATACTTCTGCTTCAAACTCTATCAATGCTAAAGGTGTATCGCAGACAATGTCTGTGCCGCCAACAACGAGCACAAATATAATATCTACATCGGACATCGTGAAATCAGCCATACAGAAGCAATCCGCGCTCCAAAAATTTTATTCTGTCATGGCTAATTTTCCACCTGGGCTCACTAATATTGCTTCACAAAAAAAGAATTCTGTTACTCAAAACACCATGCGTATATCAAGCTCTGCCTCAGTTTCGTCTGCGAGCCTTCAAAATAAGCCGAGTGTGAGTTTGCAAAGTAATCATCAGACTAGCTCGCCGATAAAATCGAACCACCGACAACCCGGGTCATCAAATACTCAAAATGTGACTGATAATATCAAACCCGCTCCATCTACTAGTGTACAATCAGCACCAAAACAACACTCAACGGCACATCACATTCAGATCACATCGAACACTCCTCGAAGAAAATCGGTCCCGGCATCTGAACATTCAGACCGTAAAAAAATCAACACGTCTGTCTACTTACAGTCTCCGCAGATACAATGGTATCCACCAATTTTATTAGGAGATCAAAACACATTACGCTCAAATGTAGCATCGAGAAACGCTAACAGACGGGCGTCTGTCAATTTAAATGATGCTCATCCACAAAAATATAGCTGGCACACACCAGTTGAGCCTGATAGTGACAGACCAGAAACATCAAGTAACGCATCGCAAAGTGTTACATTAAACAATCTATCCTTATCTTTTTCGGATCCAGTGGAAATCAGTCACCAATCGAATTCACGAACAATAAACCAAAGACCAAACAACCAAAGAATATCCGACGCAAGAGAACAATCGTCAAGTTCAGAAGTGGGATGGCAAAATCTTTTAACTCCCAGACGCCAGTCGACTTTGTTACAGGACCAAGGATTGCGCTTACCTCAAACCGGCCGTACTTGGCATACACCAGTCAAAAGTCCAACACAGGACTAACTTGAAATTGAGGTGCTTTTCTAGATAAGTCCATATTTTTTTAAATTACATTGAACAGGTTTTGGAATGAACAAACTGTTATAAAATGACTGA
Source organism: Pammene fasciana (assembly GCA_911728535.1). NCBI lineage: Eukaryota > Metazoa > Arthropoda > Insecta > Lepidoptera > Tortricidae > Pammene > Pammene fasciana. The sequence goes on from OU452299.1 coordinate 6,871,205, forward strand.
TTCATTTACTGAACAATTTGCTTATGTTACGTAATCGAAACTAAGAAAAAAGAAGCTCTGAAGCCATGACAATTGCAATTTGTTTTTAACATTTCTTTTTATTAGTATGTAAATAATATTAAAATACGTTGTCGAAAAAGATATTCAAGAAATCGACAAAAAAATAGGATTAGACACCTAAAACCTAGACACTTAAAAAAAAGAGCCCCAGCCTAAACTATAAATAAACCACCCACCTCTTTTAGATTAAACACCTACATATATATAGATGTATAAGAATTAAGAAACGCTTTAAAAATGTATAGATTTACGCAGTGGCGTAGCTAGTACGGGTGTCACCTGGTGCGGATGACCATTAGTGTCACCCCTAATCCGGGGGGGAGGGGGGGTTCTGCCGCCTGCGGTTACTTAAAAGTCACCTGAGAGCCTGGGTGGGCCGCCCCCCCTAGCTACGCCACAGGATTGACGATCAGGTTGATATTTTTATATTCTATAATTTCTATAGCAATATATTTTTCTCAATATTACCATAATCTTATTGTCTGATTTGGATTTAAGTTAATTGCTTCATGGAAGACGTGCTATTTCTATGTTGATATTAAGTATAAGTTAAGTACCTTAAGTAATTATGATTGAGACCAGCGCCGGCCCGAGCCCTCGATCAGGGTAGAGCGAAATCGGGTTTTGGCGCCCTTCGTTGAAGCTTTTTACCCAAAGCGTTAGAGAAATAGGGTAAAGTCATAAATGAACTTTTAAGCTATTTCCCCCACTTTAATATTTTTTTATGTATGTTATAATTATAACCAATTTTAAACAAGTTCTTTATATGATTTGGCATATAACCTAGTTTAGAATAAGCTATTCCAAACCCTCTTAGAACTGTACAGTATTCTTATAAGAATGTTTGTGCCAAAATAGGCCAATTCGCCCAGAAGATGAACAAAGTGCCCTGATTATGAACGGTTTGATTCAAAAGATGAACCAGTATAAAAGCAAAATCAAGTACCCAAAAACGAATGATTTGACGCACAAGCAAAATTAGGAAATCGGGTTGATTTAGCTTTGTGCAATAATTGTAGTAAATAAATGTATTTCAACTGTTTCAATGTAAAATGGATTCAACTTTTTCGAATTTAATAAACACTGAATTTAGTTTGATCAAGCTTTCAGCACGATATTCAAAGTCAAAGTCAAAGTATTTTTATTTGTGAGTATATGTCAATCTGATTACAGTGGTGGTAAACAATTAATATATGTAGCACTATACCCTGCCTGATGGCGTACAAATACTTGATTAATGTATTCTTACATACTAACATGCAAAATGTATACAAAACTATACTTAGTTCATTTTAAAAGTCATGTCATATTGAATAAGTTACTTATCAAAATTATACAGGAAAAACTCAGAAATGGAATAGAAACAATTTTCAATCAAAAATGTCAAGAGTTTATGCTTAAATTGATTTAGAGGTAACATTCTAAAATCAATAGGCAATTTATTATAGATCTTACTAGCTAAGCCGAATACACTTTTGCGCATTAGTGCAGTGTTTGCGGAAACAGGAAAGAGATTCTGGGGGTATCTAGAATTTCTATGAAATACATCAGAGACCGTCTTGAATAGTGATGGGTTTGTTTTAATGTACATCGCAATTTCGAAAATATAGAGGCACGGAACTGTCAAAATATTTAAATCTCTAAAATGAGGTACACAGCTGTCAGTCATTATAAGTCCTCGAATAGCCTTCACGCATCTTTTCTGCGCTATAAAAACGGCATTCCTGTTTCTTGAATTACCCCAAAAGAGGATCCCATAGCGTAAGATCGAGCCAACGTAACCATGATATGCCATCATCAGAGTCTCCGTACTAGCTTGCTTAGAAAGTTTGTACAAAGCGAAGGCATATTGATAGAGCTTTTTACATACTAACTCAGTGTGAGCAGACCATTTTAATTTGTTGTCAATTTGAACTCCCAGGAATTTCGTATCACTCACTGATTCAATTACCGTTCCTTCAAAATTACATTCGATGGGTCTCGGAACTTTTCTCTGATAAAAGTGCATTATTTTTGTTTTATTTAATTTTATCGTTAAATTATTGTCCCTAAGCCACCCAATCATAGTATGTAAAGTATGATTAATTTCATATTCATAATCCATATCATTTTTACAGTTAATAATCACTGTGCTGTCATCAGCATTCATGTTTAAAGTTAAAAAAAAAACATGCAAAATTCATGTTTTGGAATGCAGCCTAAAGGATGAACTAGTAAATTCTCGTTGTTGTTAGGTGAACAGTCCAGTTTCCATATTAAAGTAAACCCCGTGATAATATCACAGTGGTATAAAAAAATATTTTTCATCTTTTAGTCATTAAATCAAGGAACAAAACCGGCCAAGTGGGAGTCGGATTCGCGCATGAAGGGTTCCGTATTATTATTTATGAAAACCAGCCGTAGCTACTATGATATTATCGAATAAATTATTATCGCAAGGTCGTATCTGCCTCAGTACGTAGTTTTTGGAGATAACTCAAAAACGCCTAAACCGATAATGTTTAAAATAATTTTCGTTGAAAGAATATTTAAAGAAGTTACAGGGGGGGGGGGGGACACAATTTTTTAGACTTTCGGAGCGATTATTTCTGAAAGTATCCATTTCATCAAAAAATGCTCAAAGAAACCTCAATGTGATTTTTAAAGACATATCGATTGATGTGCATCATGTTGATATTTGGTAAAAAAAACTTTTTTGACAATTACTTGCATGTATGGAGTGCCCCCCCTAAAAATATTTTTTTCAGAAAAATCACTACATAACTAAGTAGCGGCACACACAATACACTTTATGTAAAAGTTTAATAATATAATAAGTCTTATAGTTTTCGAGTAAAATGGCTGTGACATACGGACGGACGGACAGACACACAGACATGACGAATCTATAAGGGTTCCGTTTTTTGACATTTAGCTACGGAACCCTAAAAAGCAATATAAGACATAAATGGTGTATCTTTTTATGAGAATTTATAAAAGTATTTGAAAATACTAACCCAGGCCCAAAAGTTGAACGCCACTCATCTATTGCAAAAATCACACAATATTGGAACCATGACTTGAACAATAAATATTTCATAAAATAAGTTAAAATATGCTTTTCAAAATCAAGTAAGTTTCAATTTATAAATTTATACTCAATTATATCGATTTTGAACCACAATTCTTAATAAGATTTCCATTACAAAGGGCAATTTTGGCGAGAGGTATAGATTTGGTGAGCTCTCACGACCTCAAATCAAACTTGGATTTATTATTTTAGAAGTTTAAATAGTACAAGAAAGTGATGGAGTTTTATTAAAAAAAACAATATTAAGGCCAAATGTTCATCTTCTAGGGGTCATTCATCTTTATATTTGTTTTGCCTTCTTTACGTTTTCGGCGCCTTTATCAGCCTTTATTTCCCGCCTGTCAAGATCAAAAGCAGCGATTAAAAAAATAGATAATTAATGTAACCCTAATAAACCCAATCGCTTAGAAAATTATAAGGTTTTTCGGCGCCTTTATCAGGTTTTATTTCGCGCCTTTCAAGATCAAGAGCAAAGATCTAAAAAAGAAAGTTAAATAATAGAATGCTTGAACCCAATCGCTTAGAAAAATATAAAGAACGTATCTTTTTGGCTCCTTTATTCGCGCCCTTCATTATTAAAAGTAGCAAGTCACGCCTGATAAAACAAGTTGAAATAACAAAAATACCAATAAAATATATACCAGAAGGTAAAGGTACTATCCGCCGTCGCGCCACTCCACTCCAAACGTACATATTTTGCGCCTGCGCCACATTTGCTTTAAAACTTTTTTTTCTCTTTGGCCATTTTGGCGCCCCCCTGCCATCCGGCGCCTAGAGCGCCCGCTCCACTCGCTCTACCCTAGGTCCGGCCCTGATTGAGACACTAGATTTAAATACAGTGACGCGTCTGTATAACGCCTCAGAATTGCCGCTCGCGCGTCAAGTCTGCGGCATTTATTATTTAATTGTGTATTGTTCTTAAGATATAAATAGGAGTCAACTTTTAGATCAACATTAAGGTGAAATTGGTAATTGAGTGGAGTAATCGGAAAGGTATTATCACTGCATGCGGCTGTACACACTTGTGTTTAGTCACTACGCACTCTTAGTGCTTGAGGATGGAGACCTAAGCTCTCCGAAACATGTCGCGCGTAGTGACTAAATACAAGTGAGTACAGCCGTATGCAGTGATAATAGTGTTAAATGTCTCACGAAAGTTTAATTTCAGTATCGGACAGGTCCTATATGCTGTCATTTACTCGACTCAATTATGAATTGTACTATAATCTGTCCACGACATTTAAACTTCGCTTATAAATAATATAAGTATGTATTACTTTTATATAATTTGCTCTCTGACGGCCTAAAAGTTAGACAAATATTAAATTTGAAACGCGATTTCTTGGTAACTACAGAGACATCCTTGGTAACGCCAGGCCTATAACCGCGAAGCACTTCGTTCATCGAATCGTATATTTGCATCACTCTCTTTCGTATATGCAAGAGCGATAGAGACGGGACCATCGTTTTGTCGATTTTCGGACTTCACGGTGGGCCCTCAGAGACGTGAAAAGTGTCGGTCTAAAAGTCGATTAGTCCAAATGTCTATTTTCTTGTTTCGATACAATACAATTATGCATGTTATGTGTATGTTAGTGTCCCTGTTTGTTAAAATCTATGATAAAATCTGGTGTGGGATGTTGAATAATTTTACGAGGGTTAGTTGAGGCAAGCGACTTGTAAAAGTTAACCTTTTCGCCGCCAAGCGTTGAAGAAAAATGACGCGCCACCGACGCCACGTAATCGCGTTTTGTCAAGCGAAATTGAACTTTGCGGAAGCCCGCGTTGGTCCCTATTGCACTACAAAGCCTGTCGGCTGTTGCCGACGGTGGCGGTGAAAGGGTTCATTGGGCATTAGTATTTTTTATGACGTATTATTGTGATTTGCATTTTGTGATGTGTACCTATGTGATTTGTGCAGTTTGAATGCTTATTGTATGACGTGATTAGAATTACACGAAAACTACGTATTTTTATATTTTGTTAGAATTTATAAGAGAGATAAATTAAATTCGTACCACTATGGGGCCCACCGACTATCAGTCCGCGACGATATCGGCCTGTCAGTTCTGTAAGCTCCGAACAACTGACAGGCCAATATCGTCAGGCCGACTGATAGTGGGTGGGCCCCATAAAGGTACATAGGTACATACTTAGGTACCTACATTGTAGTATTGGTATACTACGTAAAATATAACGCAAACAAAGATTAATTTGATAACAAATTTAACACCAAGAAATTATCTATGTATAAGCTATGAAAAATAATGGGTTTCGAACCATAAATCTATAAAGACATATGTTACTTACTATTGTTTGTACTTATCATTATCAGCTAGTTATCATACTGAAAAATAAATATATTTTTTAAGATAATAAATATATGTCATATCTTTATTGATCTATTATTCGTTTTATTTTCCCGTGAAAAACCGGTTTTACTACAAATGCACACAAAACAGCAAGGTTAATATAATACCATGACCCCAAAGTTAGGACATTATTTTTAGTAATGTGACAGTTCCTGGCATAAACAAAATATTTTCAAATGTATGTAAAGTGCTGTCAAATTACCCCACTGAATTAAGAATTCTACTGGCTTTTGCCAGCGATTAAGAGTCGCCAGGACGCTCGCGTGCCCATAGAAACGCAGTTTAGCTCTCATTTTAAAACGACATGCTTTAGGGACTTGCGGCCATCTTGTCGAACAAGGTGGTTTGGTTTCGGGAAAAACTTCTTATTTTATGTTCATTTTCGTGATTCAATGTGTAATATATAGCTTATTCTGCAGTGATTTAACGAACTAGTGAGCAACTAATGAAGAATTAGTCTCGAAACATGTGTAACCCCTGTTTGAGTTAGATATCCGTTAGTCCACGTGCTTTTTGTAGGGATTAGCTATCTCCTTATAAAAAGCCTAACCTCACCGTACAACGTCCAGCTCTTGGAGCGAAATTTTAATTAATGAACCGTACACTTGTCGTATCTACTTCGATATTGGCAAAATTGTCCCAATATTGTGGACAGAATGCCATATTTTAAAAATTGAATTGAATTGAATTGACATGCTTTAGAACCACGAAATTTGGCATGGGCATTCTAGTAGTACAGATCTAGGTCGGACATTCGTTTTCGTTCCTAAAAATTGTAATACAAAGAAAATACAGCCCGTTACAGATTTACATACAAAACTTATTTTTGCTATATTTTTTACGCGAGGTCACGCGAGCGTCCTGGAGACTCTTAAGCTCATCACAGACGGAGCTATAATATATATTATAGCTCCTATATTACTTACTTACTTTGATACATAGAAAATACCCATAACTCATAAACAAATTTAATATAACACACAAATAAATACCCTTACAGAATACCCATAACTCAGGAACAAATATAACACACAAATAAATACCCTTACCAAGGATTCGAACCCGGGTCCTCCTGCTTCGTAGGCAGGGTCACTACCGACTGGGCTAGGAGGCCGTTAAATATCAGGAAATCGCTACTAAAGTTATCGTCGAACAAACTATCTAAATCAAAAAGCCATCGAAATGCCGAGACGTTCCAGTAGCCAGGTGACAGTCGGATCTGAAGGTGTTTGTAAGCATTCGCTTCGCTTGCGCTCCGCTCGTTTGATTAACTAGGAAATCTTGAAATAAAATAAAACTCTCAAAACAATTCAATGATTTTATTTGTTACAAATAAATAAATTTAATAATATAAGGTAACATTATACAAATAATTTAAACAAACAAACCGCTCCCTGCCGTTCCCGGTGCAAAGGTGCCCATAATGCTTGCTGCATTTCCACGCTGGATTACTATGGACAGCCTTTGCACCAAGAACGACTCGGAGCGGGGATCCTCCCCCTTCTGCCGGAGTCGACGGCCCAGTTCGTGAACAAAACGCTTAGCGTCTACCCCCCAGCAGCCCGAGGTTTCAACTGCGAGAGGGACGAAGATGTAGCTGGATCCTAATGGGGCATATTTTAGTCGTTTTAGTGCCGCCTGTGTCTCAGCTGCCGCTCCGGCCGTGCGGGAGGTACGGCTAATGTGGGAGGCGGCGAAGGTGCTGACACAAGTAGCGTCCCACACCAAACACCGCCCCCTTTCCCAAGGTACTAAGGTCAAGCCGTCAGGCCTTTTACCGTCTGTACGGCTAAGGCCTGGCGGCTCGAGCACCGATGGCACACCAGCCGACCTAAGAGCCCTCTGGACAGTGTCGTTGAGGGCATGGTGCCGCGGATGCCTGCCAGTGCATCGGCGGCAACTCAGTGCGTGGTGGCCGTCAGCTCTCACCATGGCACCGCAAATACATACATGCGGTTGGCATACGTCGCAGCCAAGGCGGAGAGCAACGGCCACGCGCAGCGAGTCACCGTCGAGTAAAGTGCCCAATTGAGGCGAAGGCAACGCATGCAGCCATGCCCCTGATTCTGACCGCGACACAGCCAGAAGCCTTGCGCGGTCAACTCCCACGGCGTCTGCAACAAGTCCGTCTATTGTGGCTTTAGAGCCTATATTATCCCACGCACGCTGGATGTTGGGGCTCTCTGGAACGGTTGCACCGGGATTGAGATCCAACCACGACCTCGTGGCGTCGGCCACGAAGGGTATGCTTACCTCGTTGCCATTATGAGATAAAATATTAGCAACAAGGTTTGTTACCCCATGGGCCGACGCCAAAAAGGCTGGCAGGCACACATCCTGTACACGTCGTACGCCGAGACCTCCGTGTCGGACCGGCAGAGCCGCTTGTTTCCACTGGGTTTCGTTCATGGAGATGTTTACTATAGACTCGATAATATACTTAATAGCGGCATCGAAGGAATCTATGTCACCGGGAAATAACCATACCGGCGCCGTACGCAGTAGATAGGTAACTTTGGGCACGGCGAAACACTTCTGCATGAGAGCTAAAGCTACATGTGTGTTGACGCCTTTCAGGCGTTCGCCGGCAACCAGAAGGAGATGTTTGCGTGTTAGCAAAGCTTCGGGAACTGCGGGAGTGAATATAGGTGCTCCAAGTAAGCTAAGGGAGTTAGAACTGAGTTCTTTTAGGCCAGGCAGTAATAACGAGAAAGCAGGAAACACAGATGATGACTCCGGTCCACACGGGAAAAATTCGCACTTTGACGTGTTAACTTCTAACCCCAAATGCTTAAGGCGTGGTAACAAGGTAAGTAAGTCCTGTTCCACTTCCTCTGGTTTGCCCCCAATGGTTCCGTCGTCCAGGTACCATACGTTGAGTGGTGATTTAAGCTCAGAGATTATCTTATGTATGGAGAGGCTAAAAGTGAGGGGGCCAAGCGGATCTCCTTGTTGAGCACCTACTTGTGACATAATTAGATTAGAACCGTAGAAGAGGTTAGACGGTAAGTGATAGACCTGGTAGAGGAAAGGATACAATAACGGAACATTTTCCCTAACCTCGTTTAATAAAGCGTCCCTTTCAACCGAGTTAAATGCGTTTTTTAGATCAAGCTTGACAACTACGCTACCTGAATTATTTGGATCCATTACAAATGAACGTAAAGCGTGTATTGCAGCTTCACAACCCAAGCGAGTTCCAAATCCTAACTGAAGTGGCTGAAGATGGGAAGCCATCTCCTGTCTCACTGCATGGCACGCAAGTTTAGCGACAAGGCGGCGGAAAGTGCTTCCTACAGCTATAGGTCTCACACCTCCTTCTTTTTTTCTTAATGCGCAAAGACTAGCCCCGTAAAGATAAGGACAAACCTCTGGATGTAGTTTGCCGCTTAACAGAAAATTAGAAAGTTTGGTAAGGGCCTCCATTAAGCGCACTCCACTATCTCCAGCTGCGCTAGACGTTAGCTCTTTTAGGTGGTCTGGGCGAATGCCGTCTAAGCCCGCTGCCGAACCACTATGAAAGGAGCTAACTGCCAAAGCCACATCCTCTACTTTAACCGTCAAGATCGGGCAGTTGGGATCCGGCTCCGCAGGGAAATAGAGAGGACGAGACGGATTCGGGTGTTTGGACTGCAAAGCTGCTAGGGTGTCTGGGTTTGAAGGAGCGATTGTGTCCTCGCTCATAAGCAATCGAACGGCACCTCTCAAGTCGCCCTCATGAACCTTGGCCTCAATGAGTTTAGTAAGTGACAGCGACCGAGCGGCCGCCGTACAATCATTGGACGATAAGTAGGAGAAGGCATCTATATTGGCCTTTACCTTCGCGGTGAGAGATCCTACCTCGCCCGTTTCAGGAGTTCTTAACGCCCTATAAGAAAAAGATAGGAGGGCGTTCCACTCGTCCAAACCATTAACTGCTATACAACGATCAATAATGCTGCACAACTTACCAGCGGCCATACTTCTCGCCCCTTTTGGGATGTGCCGGAGAACACGCACTGACTTTTTTAAAGAGGCGAGTTGGTCTAGGGTACAACCTTGCGTTTGTGAATTCGGTGACGGTGGCGAGGCAATAATGTGCACGGCGACACTGCTGGTGGGCTGCGGGACAGCAGGGCGGGGAACATCTTTGTGTTTGCGAGTTATGTGCGTCTTAAGGCCTCGCGACGTAAAGACTCGCGATGAGCCGTCACAGTGAGGGCACGTCGAATCAGGCAGAGAGCTCATTTAGTTCTAACACTGTAAACTACTAATAATGTTACAAATTATATGTATGTATATTATCACACTTTATTTATAATGGTTTATAAAATTTTATACATTATGCATAATCGTACAAGGTGGGAAGAAGTTTATAACTCGAGATATAAAATTGAAGAAATTTGAACCTTATGAATCTTTTTAGGGTTCCGTAGCCAAAATGGCAAAAACGGAACCCTTTTGTTTCGCCATGTCCGTCTGTCCGTCCGTCCGCGGTCTAGCTCAGTGACCGTTAGCACTAGAAAGCTGAAATTTGGGTTGAATATGTGCATTAACCAAGCCGACAAAACGGTGGAATAAAAATATTTTGTTAGGGTACCTCCCGTACACGTGAAGTGGGGGGCGAATTTTTTTTTCGTTCCAACCAAGTTGTGTGGGGTATCGTTGGATAGGTCTTTTAAAAAGAATTAGGGTCTTTAAAAACAGTTTTTGGATAAAACTTAATACTTTCGGAAATAGCTCCGAAAGTTTAAAACAGGGCGTCCCCCCCATCTAACTTTTGAATAGAGGGTCCTAAAATTTTGAAAAAAAATCATGAAACTGAGGCCTAATGAGTACCTTCAATGAAAACTATATTGAAATAAATCGGTTGAGCCGTTTTTGAGTTATCACTCAAAACCCATAGTGAAAGGACGTAGCTAAAAATGACGTAAGCGCCGCCAAATTTCCCGTAAGAAACGACCATTTGAATTAATGGTCTCAGTTTACGGAACCCTACACTGAGCATGGCCCGACATGTTCTTGGCCGGTTTTTTAAAGTTGAAATCATCAACTTTTCGCCGCGACTGGTCAACTTCTTCCCGCCTAGTACGGAATATCTTCTCCTATCTTCATTCCTACTGTTTATCTCTTGTTGACTTATACTTAGGGTTTGCAATCCGGTTAAGAAATGTATGAAATGATCCGGATCCACGGATCTTCGTGCAAACCCACATATATTTTAGTTGGGGTTAGTTCTTAACCCTTTGACCGTTAAATATTTCAAATCACGTGCATGGAACGTCGCCCTGGGCGCCAGCGCGTGATATCACGTCCAAAGTATAACCGAGTGACTCGCGCGCTAGGCGTCATAGGCACGATTTTTCTGTCCGATGTTTGGCGGTCAAAGAGTTAAAACTTGCTAGAATGAGATGGTAATGTAATTCTTATCTTTCTCAGCCTAGTGAAAAGCGTCCTGTTTTTTTGGATCTAGCAATGTAGTACGCTCTGTCGAGTCGAGCGAAAGTGTTTAACTTATGTTTTAAACAGCTCTCATCTCTAAATTTAAGACCTCAAGATAGACCATTTTTGCAAACCATATTAATTTATACATAATATAAACGTGCTACGATACGCCTAAAACGGCTATTAGACATTGCAACCTGCAGGGCCCAATCTGTTGTGTACCCTGCCTCTCCCTGCCCCTCCTTCAGCTCCCTACGGGCCCTACCTTTAATTACACCTTCCAACCTGACAGATTGGGCCCTGCAGGTTGCAATGTGTAATAGCCGCCTTAAGTATGATTTAACGAAGTTTAGTTGCAGACAATTCAAGATAATTTTTGTATAAGTGTGTACATGGCGCGGAAATCGAGAAAAAACATCCCAACATGCACTCTATGGTAGTCTTTAACAGTATGTACTATGTAGGATGGCAAAAATAATGACAATAGGGACCATTTATTTAAGAGCTTAGGAAAATATTATCATTTTTATTACTATTTAAAAATAAATGTTTATTCTGTGGCTATAAATTCAGATAAATGTGACGCGCATTTAACCCTTTGATTGCTAAGTATCGGTATAAACCGTGCCCTCAGCACGAGCGGGCAAAGCAAACCGGTTATATTTTGGACGTGATATCACGCGCCGGCGCTGAGGGCACGACCTTCCGTGCGCGTGATTTTACGTCACACACACACATATGCAGCTCGTGGGCGAGCGGTGATTGGTACAAACGCGACAAGTGAGAGTGTGCGTACGAAACCGCAGCTTATCATGGAATCATAAATAGATTATGTCCCTATATTTTCTAGGTACATGGTAAATTTTATATGTAAATTAAAAAATAAATAAAACTAAAGTGCTGAATTTGTATAAATTATATTACAATAAAACAACCTATAAAACAAAAATACTTTCCAGGCGTAAGAAATCTAGTTTGGGGACGTTATATTATCAACTTACAACAGTAGTACAGTTGCCATCAAATATATCGGAGCGGCCGGGCACTCCAAAATATCGGGACATGCACTTTCATGCCTTGACAATAGAGGCGTTGTTCAGATATTTGTGACCACCTTGGCCGCTCCGATATATTTGATGGCGACTGCACAATGCCAAAAAATAGTTTTAAACTTGTGCACCTTAATCCATTGTAATAAGATTCATAAATGTATACATATTTTAAGCGTTGACTCAGCACACGAAGCTAATCGGGTGACGTGTTCAAAATGATCTTAACACGACCTCCATCATGATCCTTCTAGCGCTTGTTCCGGCTTTTGCCACGGCACAATTGACTTTGGGGTCCACTTGGTAACCTAATCCCATGAATTGGTGTATGCGTTTTTACGAAAGCGACTGCCACCTTCCCACCCAAAAAGGAAACTAGGCCTTATTGGGATTAGATCCGGGTTCCTCACGATGTTTGTTTGATGAATAGCTTTTTCCTATTGTTTATCCCGGCTTGGGGTCCGCTTGACAACCCATGGATTGGCGTAGACACTAGTTTTTACGAAAGCGACTGCCATCTGACCTTCCAACCCAGAGGCGAAACTAGGCCTTTTTGGGATTAGGTCCGGTTTCCTTACGATGTTTTCCTTCACCGAAAAGCGACTGGTAAACATCAAACGATATTCCGTACATAAGTTCCGGAAAACTCAGTGGTACGAGCCGGGATTTGAACCCGAGACCTCCGGATTGAAAGTCGGACGTCTTACCGCCACGCTATCAGCACTTCTTTGTATGTATAAATGTAGAAACGACCGTGTCTAGTACATTGTGAACACACCCGCATAGCCACTTAAGCTAATATAACACTGACTATATTCAACGGCAAAAATATGTAACATTATTACAAAGGAGTAAGGTGCAAAAATGTACACATATTTTTGGCTTTGTACCTACACCAATCGAAATAAAAGTTTTTTGTACAGTACAAAATTGAACAAGTCTTAAAAATAACAGTGGATCTGAACCATTTGATCGCTAAGAACATGAAATCACTTGCACGGAAAGTCGTGCCCTTAGCGCCAGCGCGTGATATCACGTCCAAAATATAACCGAATGTGCTCGCGTAAATTTTGCTCTGGCGTCAGAGGCACGATTTTTCTGCACAATGCTTGGCTGTCAAAGGGGTTTTCAGACCTAGACAAAATTATATTTTGCCATAATTGTGGTTTTGAGATTAAAGTTCACAAAGATTGTTCTGTTTTTAAACTTCAGGGACCACTGATTAGAATTGTATTGCAGAGTCCACTCCAAGAGATATTCGGACATCTAAAACAAGTCATAACAAGTAAAACATACATATTTTAAAATAAAGGACTAGGACCAATTATTCGCAAATTAAAATCAAATTAAATCCCTAACTAAAGTAGTATTTTAATAAGTAATCTGACAGCCCTTGCCATACAAAGTGGATTACTAAATCTCTTAACTTCAAACTCGGATAAATCTATCTGTCAGATTATGCTACAGTCCGCGAGCTCTTAAAAGAACCTTCGGGTTATAGAAAGAGACGTCGGGTATCAATCAACAGTGACACATGAAAAAACAGAACAGTAATATTACCTTCGTGTGTCATCGCCGATTCCCGAAGGTCCTTCTTAAAACTCAAGGACTGTATTTAGGTATTAACCTTTTGAACGCCAAGCATCGGACGGAAAAACCGTGCCCTCAGCGCCAGCGCGCGCGAGCGCGCAAGGCAAACCGGTTATATTTTGGACGTGATATCACGTTGGCCGCGAGAGCACGACTTTCCGTGCGCGTGATTTGACATCTGGCGGTCAAAGGGTTAAGAAAAGGTAATAAGGTACTTGCTGAGGGTCGAATGGATTAAGATGGATTAAGCGACACAAATATAAAGTGCCGTCACACTCAATACTTACAATCACAGATAACCTTAACCATCAGATAGATCATAAGTACAACTCGGGGTCACCACGCATAGGTGCTCCCGTACTCATTTTGTATGAGAGCGCGACCGCTCATTTCAATTGAGTTAACGTTTTTGATCATTACTCATGTGAATTAAAAATATCCACAAAAATCAAATTACAGGGGTGAACCTGGATTGTTAAACTACAAATTGGTGTAGAATGCTATTGAGATGCTGAGGCTGGTCTAATCGTAGAAATGTACGAATAAAATTGCGCTGATGTGTGGTGACCTCGTGCTCCCTGTAAAAGCTTCATGATGTGCTGTGTAGTCTGTTCTTACAATACAATACTACTTTAAACATAAATGTAAGAAGGTTCTAAGACTTTGAAGTTACCGAAGTATCATATTTTGATTACATTCGAGCATTCTGAGCGCTAAGTAAAGTGTAAAATAAACTATACGAGATTTTATTAAGGTACACCGTCCCAGTACATGTCATCTTTAAACTAAAGTCATTCGCAATGAAGGTGTCATCTATTGGGCATTAGCGTGTCGAGAACTGGGGCGTTTACCTTACAGTTAAAATTTAACAACGGATCTGATGGTGCAGCTACGTCTGAAATATGCATACATGTAATGTGACATACATATGTAGCCACAACTCTGTTACCAAGTTGTAAAGTTAGTTAGTTATTTTGTGAAAATAAATGGCTCTGCCCATATATTGGGGCAATTTAGCCAAAGTCAAGGTGATGGCGACAAGTGTACGGTCGATTAAGTTATTATAGCTTTCAGAGCTTGACTTTGTACGGCGAGACCTTGCTTTTCGTAAAGAGATAGCTACTCTTTACAAACAACACGTGGCCGGTCTTGGCCTGGATTACCGGTTGTTCAACCCAAACAATGGTTACACGCGTTTTGAGATTAATTCTTCATTAGCTGCACCGTTATTTGTTAGATCACTGCACAATAAGCTATGTATTACACACTTAACCACAAATCTAACAAAAAACAAAGAGATTGGGAAGAGAAACAAAGAAAGACCATTCGAGAATCCCAAGGTGTTAAGTCTTGGATACATGTTTTTGTCACATCAAATGTATACATCTTTTCAGACGTGACCGTACTTTGTGCGACAATACCTTAAAATTAAGATTATGCGCTTTGGACGCCTAATATAATTATAAAATAAAACAGTTACCAAACAAAACGATAAAATTGCATTTTCTGTTCATTTCGTAACTGGTTACGAAATGGGAAATAGTTTCACAGTTACCATACTGTTGCTAACATTAAAAAATGTAAAGAATACTGGCACTAAGCAATAAAAATACACTTGTGATAAAACAAGGTCAGGGTTACGTACAATAAAATATTTCTAGTTTCGTAACTAAATTATGTAGTGTTAGTATTTTTTTTCGGGACTAAATTAATATCAAGTTATTTTAGGTGAACATTTAAGACATCAAATGGTTAGTTTTAGGCATGTTTCGATGTGAATTTAGGCGTATTTTAGATACAATATAAGGAAATTAATAAACAGTGAGAAAAAGATTGAACACTTATGTGTTTAATAAAATAATTATTTAGTGCTGTAAAAACGCTAAAACGTACCTAATTAATACTTACATATTAAGAAAATATTGAAAGTTATAAATATAAACTTCATTTTTGGACTATCTATATATTCACAAAAAAGCGCAGTCAGAATGCGAAGTAAAAAAATGAAATTAAAAAAATAGGTTATCTATTTCATGATTATAGTAAATTAAATAAACAAACAACCAGCAGTAGACGTGTTAACGTAACTTACGGATACGGCAAAATGTAATGAATTAAATGATTATTTAAATATATTTGCAGTTATAAAAGTACTAATAGTACTATAATAAAAATGTTATACTTTTAGGACGGGTTAATAACTAGATAAAAAAAACCTGTTCGTATCAAATATTTGAACTATCATCGCACTTAATGGCCGGACATAACTCATGATTACATTAAACAGTTTTCTACTGTATTAAAACACAATTAGTTTTATCACAATAAAAAATACTTAAGATCCGGTCAGTTTATTTATATTAATCACAAAACTATGCAGAGAGATGTTGTCAACACACGCATGACGCCTCTGGAGTTGCAGACGTTCATAGGCTACGGTAGCCGCTTATATGCGCCGTATACGTACCTGTTTGCTACCGTCGTGGTATAAAATAATAATGTTGTACCTACGTACGGTATGTGTTTCACTCTCTGCTAACGCATTTTTTCTGTTGAACATTAACATGACCGGGTCTTAAATAAATAGGTACTGTAATAAAAAAATACAAATATATAATAATACAAAACAAACAATATAATACTAATAAATACTTTGAACAAATTGCATCAATGGCGATTGGTAACAGTTTTCAACAAAAAAATTTTTTTCACAAAATTCAAATCCTAACTACGTTAAGTACATTTAATACATATTCCGAATACTTGAAACGTAATACTTTACATAATGTCAAAACAAAAATCTCGTATTTTTTTTTTCATCCTAGAGACTTCAAAAAAGCATGGATATGACTGCAACAACATACATTCGTATTTAATGAACATCACTGTACATTCAAACCCTTGTGTATGAAACATCAATTATTATTTTATACTTATATTAATATTTATTAATATTAACTACTATTTAATTCCAATTGTACATAGTAAGCTGTAATGGTACTTTAGTACAAAATCTTACTTTAATTAAGGACCAATAACAATCTGGACTGTAATGTATACAAATTCCAGGTATTATTCGGTCTTTGTCCAATAGTCTATCCCACTGTAAGTCTAAAACTTAATTTCGAAACTGGGTAATTCCACGAGACTGTAACGTCAGTTACCAATTCTTTCGTGTTCTTTGATTAATTCAGCAAATGTAAGTGTTCATATATCTTCCCTATGCCTACAGGTAGATATAGGACATTTAAATTAGCTTAATTAATCAAAGAACACACGAAAAAATTGGTATCTGACGTTAGTCTCGTGGAATTACCCAACTATAATTTTGTTCACTACAGTGGGACAGAGCTGTCAAATTTGACGCTTAGCGCCTACTTTAACATGTCAAAAAGACTAGTACTACTCACTGCGGCCTTCCGTTTCATACATTACTATACGTGACGACGAAAACTAAATTCCTGAGTCATATTTTATTTTTAATTCTTTTTTAAATACAAAATGAGCTCCAATAAACTGACAGAAATATTCGTATGTTCAAAGTAGGTATGGACTTGACGGATATTTTTTCTTATTTCTACCTTAATGCACAAAAAATCAATTAAAACCGGGCACCAAATGATGATGCACAGTTGACTTTATGATTATAACAACAAGGTAGAAATTCTAATGTATAAAAATCATCTGTCCATTGTCAGCCGAATTTGAAACTGGCTTTACTAGCCATCGAAAGTCTATGAAATAGTACATTTCGATATTAGTGCGGAAAGTATGTCTTAGGCGAGTGGCAAGACTCGGGACGAGTGAAGAATGACATTTACGCACGAGTATCGAACGACGTTTTTTAATACAGTTGCGAAAAAATTATAAGATTGTCAATTATTCACTTTGAGGTTACTTTAGTACATGTATCCGAACGCTCCGCGCGGTGCGGTGCGGCGCTGTGATTGGCTGTCTGTCACTGTCATTAGCTGTGATTGGCTGGAAAAGTAAAAAGCACTAGTGCGCGATATCAAACTTTCCGCACGCTAAACCACTACAAGAAAAGCACTTATTTGAGCAACTGTATTAAAAAAGTTATTACCCAACTTTACTTAATTTTAGGCAATGGAATCCGGGTTTTATTAGTATGTAAAACAATTTGTAATACCCGAAAACAACTTAATATGTGTAAAAAACGCGACAGTATTAATAGTATTTCGCTTTATAACTTGTAAAAATTATAATATGATTCTGTAAATTTTTAGTGACACCGATAGTTCATTAATTATTGATTACTGTACTTTATGAGAAATATTTCTTCATCTGCCGACCCACCCTGGTCATGTTTGTGCATAGCTCTTGATCTCTGAAAAAAAAACATCGCTGTTAAAGGCATAGTTTAACAATGCTGTTCACATAAAAAAATGGTTTTGTATGAAAGGCTGGCCTGCTGGGAAAACGTGTCCCATACAAAACCTAGCAGTAGCTTTTCGGTGAAGGAAATCGTGAGAAAAGCGGATCTAATCCCAATAAAGCCTAGTTTAGTCTGGGTTGGAAGGTCAGATGCTAAGGCCTACGCCAATTTGTGGAATTAGGTTACCATGCTCCATGCTGCAGGCTCCATTGAGTCGTGGCAAAATACCGAGGCGATCGCTAGGAGGATTTCAGATAACTTCGACAAAAACCTCTCTACTCTGCGTTCGAAAACCATATATAATCACCACCATTATTGCAATCAGAACATCAGTGACAGATCATCAGCATAGTAAAAACGTATGAAAATACCTACCTACCTACCTAACGCTACCTACGCTAACGTAATGAAAATCCGGCCTCCTTCCCGGTCGCGTCGGTCGCAACCCGAGCGCCGGCACAATCGAGTTGGCCATGCCAGTGCAATGGCGGTCATTCTTCGGTTTCCGAACACGTCAATTAGGATTGATAATGTGTGTAGATAAGGCTGTGTATGAAAACTGTACGTATTTAGGCTTTTATGCCTCGTTTTATTTTATTATGAAAATCGCCTGCGGCTCGTTTGTTACGTAACAGTTACATAAACTACTATTATTGCTAACGTGACTCACCTAATGTCGCCCCACCCCCCGTTCCCCTTAACCAGCTTCTTGTTGTGCTTGGCGCCCCCAGGGTTGATGGAGGCCGTTAACCTCTTAGGGAACAGGTTTTGCTTGGTCGTTTGCAGCAGCTTCTGGACCTTACTAATGACTAGATTTGCATTGCAGTTCGACTTCTTGTGGTGGAGGCCGCTGTGGAAAAATTACATTGTTATTTCATTTTTATGTAGTATACACGTTTAGTTTATTTTAATTAAAATTTATTGCAAAAAGTACAAATGGCTGACTTAATGCTTAATGGCATTCTGTACCAGTCGATCATGAGGCTAAACAGACACATGCTAAACAGGTAAGAAAAAAAAAACCACTTAGATTCATTGCAAACTTTAAAAAAAAGAAAATAAAGAACATATAAATGCAGAGTTTCTCTTTGATTTTTATGTTTTTGATTGAACGTAAGAATAAATCATTGATACACTAAATAAAACTAGCAAACTAGCTTGTCGTTTGGTGTTAAATAATAACATTAAATGGCGCAGTCGTTAGGATAAAAATAATTTCAGCGGTGCAATGAATTGTACTTTTACGAATACGAATAGCATTTCCAGAGTTTACTACAAACTATCACCTTTTTCATAAATAACTCACCACTCTCCAATATGAAAAACCCTTGGCCCCTTGCACATCATGACCTTGAACTTCTCCCGTCCCTTTCTATTCTGAGAGAGATGCAGCAACGAGTAGTCCCAGTTGTAATCGTCGTACGCGCAGAATTGATCCTGAAAATCAGGATTGTTAGATAAATAATCTCAACGTAAACAGAAAAATTAAAAAGCGATAAAAAATTATATGTGCTGCCTGCCTAATGTCTGTAGTGCTTGAATATACGTGACTGCCACAATAATTAATTTAGAAATAAACACTATTAACGACCGACAATTACGTACCTTTTCCTTTAAAACGTTACGTATATTCGATACCGTCCTTAACATACCTGCAGAGCGATGATGTTGTTCCACACGGTTCTGTTAAATACCATGCCCATGTTGTGGATGCTAGAGTGCCAGGGTGTGATCTCCACCTGAAATTACATGTTAAAAAATGCTTAATTCAAGGGAATCGGACAGACCGTTATCTATGGGAATTTGACTATAGAGACTTCATATTAAAATGACATATCAATAACAGTTACAATTTATAACCAAAATTAGATAACTAGTAGTCCGCTTCGAACTGAGAACTCGCGATTCACTTGCAAACGAGTTGACCAATATAGCAAGACCCCAAGGAGGATTTTTTTTTCTCCTTCTAGCTCCATAGCCACTTGATCGATCCTGCTCATATACGAACTTACAAATTTTATGTATCTCTGCTACAATCCCAAGAAATTTCATAATGATTAGACAAACTATTGAAATCAAAAAGCCACCCAAATGCCGAGACGTCCCAGTAGCCAGGTGACAGTTCGGTCTGGAGTTGTTTGTAAGAACTCACTTCGCTTACGCTCCGCGAGTTCGATAAATTACTAACAAGTAAAACCATTGCGACTCCCGCCAGACGCGATGTTCCAATAACGAGTTTCGTAAACCTATTTTACTAAGGACATAAAAAAAGTGCTTGACCAATCATCAATCTCCGCGACACATGATTAGTCATATTTATAAGAGTTCACTAACGCGTTCGCTTATAAGTTTTTTAGTAGTTCACTTGAAAAGTATGCGGTTATGCGTATGGTGTGTATTTGAGGCGTATTTTATTAAACCCCTTGCTAATTGAAACTATACTACGCACAGGTAGCATTATTTGCAAAATTTGAAATATTGTCCTGTCATTTTAATATGAATTTTACCAACAGAGTCCATCTAATAAATTTATTAAGTATAATGAGATGAGAGCTAGCTTACAGTAGTTAGTATACAAGTCTAGCTACATCTATTAATATGTTACTTCTAAATAGATCCAGTAAAGAGTAGTTCCTAAAAAGTTACGAAAGGAGAACTAAATTTCGTAACTAGTTACGAAACAAGAACAAAAACGTTCATTAAGACCTGTATCGGAGGTAGAGAATAATTCTAGTTTAATTATGAGAACATGCGCAACCCAGGTGAGTTATTTAGAAAGATTTATTTTAATCTTAAGTTAGGTAGTTATTATTACATAATTATCAGGCAAATGAAAACATGAGAAACGCTAGCATTTAAAGCAATCCAGGCTTATATACATGCCAATACTTGCTATATCTGACGTTCAGATCATCTTGTCTGTTGTACTGAATATTAAACTACCTAGTTTGAATATTAGTACGGCGCACCACAATATTGTCTATAGGTTCTGGTTTTGTATGAAGCCCATGAACAATTTCCAAATACGTTTATAATTTTTTATCAGTAGGTACATATTCTTATTTCTGTGTGACGCGCCTTAAATGTATTTTAGTCTACGGTTTTAAAATAAATCATTCAAGGAAATCTCTAAATGATGTCTGATAGATTCAGATCTGAATTTCAGATATGTCTGTGGCGGCTTCATAACTTAATCCTTGTATCAAAAACATATTTAAAAACAAAGAATGTGTAAAAAGTTGGTGGTAATTATTACGATACATAATGCTGGTGAAACCAAGGCACAAATTTACAAAAGTTACCTATAAATTTTAACACACAGTGACAGAAGGTATGTTTAACATGTGACTGATAACATTTTACGAAATAATAATATTAAACTACCTAGTTTGAATATTAGTACGGCGCACCACAATATTGTCTATAGGTTCTGGTTTTGTATGAAGCCCATGAACAATTTCCAAATACGTTTATAATTTTTTATCAGTAGGTACATATTCTTATTTCTGTGTGACGCGCCTTAAATGTATTTTAGTCTACGGTTTTAAAATAAATCATTCAAGGAAATCTCTAAATGATGTCTGATAGATTCAGATCTGAATTTCAGATATGTCTGTGGCGGCTTCATAACTTAATCCTTGTATCAAAAACATATTTAAAAACAAAGAATGTGTAAAAAGTTGGTGGTAATTATTACGATACATAATGCTGGTGAAACCAAGGCACAAATTTACAAAAGTTACCTATAAATTTTAACACACAGTGACAGAAGGTATGTTTAACATGTGACTGATAACATTTTACGAAATAATAAGTTTGTACATAAAACAACAATAAACACAGATCTATCATCAAACAAAGGATGATACAGAACAAAACTACCTACTGTCAAAAAAATCTTCCTAAGTACAATGATTGCCAGTGCAGATAATTCATTTTTTACAGAAAATACACAGAAAAAGGTAAAGAGTCTAGAAATAGGTTTTTGTAACAAGATACATAAAGAGCGTTAAACATGAAAAATACTGCTTTGGGATTGCTAAATTGGACCGATGTATTGACCAATCGCGTCCGAGACCATAATCTGTAAGTGGTAAGAGTGATGTAAAATGAAGCCTCGTGAACGTCTGCTGCCGCTCCGTTAATGGGTTGAGGAACAGCAGCCAAGAAATCAAATGGCCCAGGACTCGATAACCAATGGCCTATTTAATAAAGCTAAAAGTGACAATTTACAAGCGGAAGTCTATTTCTAATACATAGGGCTAGAAAAAGACTTCCGCTTGTAAATTGCCTAGCTTTATTGAATAGGCCACAGGTTCTAAATATAATGTTTTCAGAAATCGTTGTAACTTAAAGAACACAAATACTGTCTTAATATACAGATAAATTTTGGACTCTTTTTGTGAAGAATTAATTCTGCTGTTTTAAAATTAAAACGATCAATGAAAAAGTCCAAATTATACGCATTTCCATTAATCATATAAAATGCTAATATTGACAAGCTGGATATCCACTGAACTTCAGCGCGCCTACATTCAGTGCAGTGATGAGTGTAGACAAGTCGCTCTCGTTCTGCCAGTGTGGGCGTACTACGTCCATGCTGTTTAAGATACGAAACTGTCGTCTGCATAATGAAGTATTGGATCGTTCGAGGCTTGGGGCTGATTTTTGACATTCGAACGCTCGAAATAAAAGAAATTGATCGAAAATAATTGCACATAAAAGGTTAGTAATGACTATGCAGACTATGTGCTTTAGAGGAGAAGTTCTCGAGCAATATTATGCTAGCAATGAAGTTATTATGACATAACTAAATTCGGATCGGTCAGTGGACATCCAGCTGTTGTTTATTAACAAAATGCTTTGCATACGTATAAAGTAACCACAACCAAGCGCAACTATGAGCATCGGGTGTATGGTAACCCAAAGTGTAGTTTATAAGTATGTCGTTCTCAACTAAAATGAACCATTGCAATTTGTCTTGTTATAACCGTAATAACTTTTGTTATAACCATGACGATTACTACTAACTACCATAAAAATGGTACACTTTGCCTAAGAACAACATACTTAAGTAATCTACTAAATAAATAAATCTGCGTCCATTTCCGCAATCAGTTACGAAAGTGGGAAACTAAATCCAGTTTCGTAATTCATAAATATAAAAAACAATACTTACGTAACTTTTGTCCCAAAATTTACAGTTAGCTTTTTTATACCGCAATTATGACCACTATATTTTATTAAGAAAGGAATATTGAAATGGAATTAGTTACCACGTACCTACTACTTTAATCGGCATAATTCTATATTTAGGAATCTCACTTTTACATTTGAAGTGATAATTGTCTTTTTTCGCTAGATATATGTATAGTTAGAATATTTCGAGATGTTCGAATGGTAGGAAGAGCTTTTTAGTAAATTTGAACATCTTAAAAAAATCTTACTATACTTTACCTAACATTTTAAGAATTACTAGAAATCAGTAGATAGGATGATCTTGATCAATAATGGCAAGACTATTTATTGTAAACATGAAAACAGGGTGATTAGGACCGATGCAACATACGCTGAGGTATCCTATTATGTTCCCAGAAGATACACAACTAGGAAGTATAGAGAAATATCAAAATAAAGCAGTAGTATAAAAATATTACTAATCAGAACAGTAGTATAAATATAAATTTAACATATCCCATAGTTATACAAACTAGTCTAAAGCAAATGCTATGTACAATGCCAAGCTAAATACTAATTACAAACTATAAACCGTAAATAGGTAAAATATGTTTAATTGTATCTATGATGTTTTTTTAGAAAGATTTACAACATATTTTACTTATGTTCTGGCCAACCACTTGACAATTAAAAAAATAAGGCACGAATGAGGCTGGCTAAGGTCTAACTAAGGGGTTATAGCATAATATATCTACAGCTATTTTTATTTACGATACATTCAGATTTTGAGCAAGTTTTAAGCTTTCACTTATGAAAAAGTAATCCAGATTATTATATATTTTACTGACGTGATCTAGCGCAATCAAACCTTTTAAACTAAGTGGGATTAAAGATTAAGTATTGACTGTTCAAAAATATATATCGAAAATCGTAGAAACAACGATAGATATATATTTGTGTATTTTTTGGGGCTGCATTACAATATATACTCCAAATCAGTCTAAAAAAATCGGGACGACACTACGATGTTGCCACTTTTTAATTTCTACTCTTTTTGGTTGGAGTATATGTAGGTAAAATAAATCTTTATCATTACAAGTTTAATGTTTTCCCGCTATTAAACCCATAACATTTTTAGATACCAAATTTTTCAAGTTACAGGGAATAGACACTTAATTATGAAAAGACTTTATGGTCACGATTGTGACCAAGCCCAGATATTTTCAATTAAAAATGTTACTAAAATCTTTTATTTTCGTAAAACATGCTCAAAACCCCAACTCAAACTACCGCGTCTAAAAGCTCCAAGCTACCTTTTGCGTGTACCCGTAAAAGTTCGGGTACACCTGGTAGTTCCAGCTGGCCGAGTCCATCTTCCGTCTCCGTCGCTCCTCGTTCGCTGCACGCACTTGCTGAATGTACGACAGAGTCAGCTGCTTCTTACGCTGTTCCGAGTGAAATATGGTTTAAGGGAATGGCCAAAGAAAATGTGTAGGTAGCAATCGTAACTGGTAACTATATTGGAAACATATTCGGAACTTGTGACGATATTGATAGCGGTTTCTTTTTAACTTAAGATATGTGGAGT
Source organism: Pammene fasciana (assembly GCA_911728535.1). Taxonomy (NCBI): domain Eukaryota; kingdom Metazoa; phylum Arthropoda; class Insecta; order Lepidoptera; family Tortricidae; genus Pammene; species Pammene fasciana. The sequence goes on from OU452299.1 coordinate 6,895,932, forward strand.
CAGCAGCAGAAGTAACTAAGCTGGTAGGGTGTTCAAAATGACCTACACACGCTCTTATTCTCTTAACAATAAAGTCGTGTCCCGCTCATTTTGAACTCCTACCCGCTTAGCTACTTTTGATGCTGCCTGTGCCTTGTTCTTCTACAAATGCAATTTATTTATTTATTAGACTATTTCCTTGGCCAATTGTGAATATACACTAAAGGAGAAACGTAACGTAGTTCCTATGAAATACTGTATTGACTACACGTTTACGTAACTGGTTCCGTTTTCGTAACTTATCAAAAAGTTACGAAATAGGAGCAAATTATTTAACTTCATCGAACAAAAAGAAAACTACATATGTATATCAAAAAAATATTCTATCCTATCTTTATTTTTTGGGATAATAAATTAATTTTTATTTTATACATTTAAAAGGACATCATTTGAATTGTATGCTTCTCTTTTTGTGTATATGTTATTATTGCTGCAATGAAATGGTGCGACAAATGACAAAAAACATAATTGCATTTGTATATTTGCAATTCCTGTGTATAAACAAAGGTTTCGTTTACTCGCGAACTGCATATAAACACATTTAAGTGCTACTGAAAAAATGGAATGTAAAATTTTGAGTGGTTTTAATTATTAATTATTACTATTATTAGTAGATTTTTATATGTTAAGTGCAAAATTGCTATGCCAAAAAATCCATGACAATTTCACTGTTTTTTTTAACAATTACTAATACTTAAACCTTTTGACCGCCGTCGTCTGATATATGAAACAAAATGACAAGGCGAATGACACCTTCATGAATTATGATAGAGTTCAAAATTGAAAGTTACATTTTTGACGTATGGCGGTCAAAAGGTTAAGCATTTTCATGGTATTATTCTTATTAACTATCTGTAGGGTTTTTGGCATAGCGAATGCTTGGTTTTTTTTAAGCAAGCATTTTTAAATTAATATCAAAGCACATTCAGTGCACGCACAGTTAGCGACGTCAAAAAAGCTTGTGTTATATCAAAACAAACATGTTAATATCAAATATTTTTATAGTGAGACCTCGCTCACTCTACATTGAGTTTAAGGGACAACACACACCAGAGCTGAATTCAGCAAATTCATAGACACAATGCTTAAATTTGTCTATGTTTTGTCTATGGTTGCTTAAATTTTTATGGACGCCATAGACAAATTTAAGCAACCGTAGACAAATTTAAGCATTTTGTCTATGAATTTGCTTAATTCACCTCAGGTGTGTTTAGGCCCTAAAATCTTTTTTGTTTGAAAGATTTTTTGTTTGAGAGACCTGCACCTGCACTGCTACTCCACCTAGGGGCTATTCATAAATTACGTCATTTCAAAATAGGGGGGGGGGTCTGGACATCGGATGATGGTAGCATAACGTAGGAGGAAACGGGGCCATTCGAAGCATAATCTTTGGATGATTTTAGGGGGGGGGGGGGTCAAAAATCGATGATGTAATTTATGGACAGCCCCCTAGTAACGAATAGCGTCCTAGTAGTACACTAGTAGCTACTAGATGGAGTAGCAGTGCAGATGACATTTCCTCTTACATTTTGGGTATCTTTAGGCCGCTTTCACGCAGATGGCGCGATTGACTTGAGCTTCAAAAAGTTCTTAGGCTGTGATGCTCTACTATATAAGTTACTCTATGGTCTAACCTTATCAGCGGTAGCGTGGTACTGATATGTCTTGAGATACGTCCCGAGAGACAGGAGCTCGCATTGAGGGCAGTTCTTGTCGGCCGTGGTCCGCATCAGGTTCAGGACATGGAGAAAGTCTTCGGCTACGTAGTGGTCTTCCTCCAGGAACACCACCATGCCTGGAAACCAGAATCTTGGTTAATAAAGAAAAAGGTCATTTTTGACAAACTTTTTTCTTTATGCCATTGGATCCCATTCCTATCTAGAATCAAAAGCTTGTATGTGACTTAAAAAAAATTATGGCTAGAAAAGCCACAAATCGAGGAAAACTTTTCCCAAACATTTTCTATGAAAATGAAAACTTTAAGTTTTCACATGCAATTTTTTTATGCCAATCGATTCCATCCTGTACAGTATCAATAGTTTCAATAGGGTCAACTTACGGTAATGTACCAAACAGCCACAAATTAAAGAAACTTTTTCCATAGCGGTCTTCTAAGACCATTTTCGCGTAGCAGCACGGGATCTGGTAGCTGCCCTCACTGAACCAAAAAGAAAATCCAGCCTGTATTGACTGACCTGTGTGTGAAGTGGTACACTGCAGCTGGTTAAAGATCCTATTGGCCTTCCACCACCAGTGATGCTTGGTCTGAGTGTACTTGGCCTCTCTATAGTGTCCATGCAGGTCAGGATGTAGGGCGTTGTTGCATTTCAGTTTGATCGCTCTGAAAAACACATTATGAAAGTTAAAGTTACATTTACAATTCACAGAATAACTTAAATTAATACTATATTCAATCCAATCGAAGCGTTGAACAACCAAAAGGATTTTAACGAGGAAAAACCGGCTAAGTGCGAGTCGGACGGATGGATGAAGGGTTCCGTACCATGATTCATAAAAACCAGCCGTAGCTATACCATCGAATAAATTATTATCGCAAGGTCGTATCTGCCTAATTACGTAGTTTTTTGGAGATAACTCAAAAACGCCTAATTCGATAATGTTCAAAATAATTTTCATTGAAAGAATATTTATAGGTGTATTGATTTTTTCATAATTTTTGGAGTTACGGTTCAAAAGCAATTTCTCTACAAAACTAAGTAGCTGCACACACAATACACTTTATGTAAAAATTTGATAATGATACGTCTTATAGTTTCCGAGTAAAACGGCTGAGACATAGGCGATTATCACACTGACGACGGATCCGCATGCGGCGCCGGTGCGCGAGAGAGATAGCGCTCTGCATGTGTATAGCGCTCTCGCTCGCATACCGGCGCCGCATGCGGATCCGCACCAGTGTGATAACCGCCTTACGGACGGACAGACAGACAGACATGACGAATCTATAAGGGTTCCGTATTTTGCCATTTGGCTACGGAACCCTAAAAGATGGTTGGTCAAGCCCTTCCTCAGCTTAGCTAGACCTACCTCGTCCACCGCGTTAGGTCAGCTGCTTGATTGACGGCGCCAGGACGCTCGCGTGAACTCGCGTCCCCATACAAACGTAGTTCAAATCTCATTTTAAAATGACGTTGTTTAGAACCACGAAATTTGGCATGGGCATTTTAGCAGTACAGATCTATGTCGGTAATTCGTTTTCGTTGCTAAAAATTGTAATACAAAGAAAATATAGCAAAAATAAGTTTCGTATGTAAATCTGTATCTGGCTGTATTTTCTTTGTATTACAATTTTAGCAACGAAAACGAATTACCGACATAGATCTGTACTACTAGAATGCCCATGCCAAATTTCGTGGTTCTAAAGCATGTCGTTTTAAAATGAGAGCTAAACTACTATTGTATGGGAACGCGAGCGTCCTGGCGACTCTTAACAGTTGCTTTTCGGTCAGTGAAGGAAAACATCGTGAAAAAACCGGACCTAATCAAAAGCCTAGTTTCTCCTCTGAGTTGGAAAGTCATATGGTAGTCGTATTCGTAAAAACGGTTGCCTACGCTTTCGGAAGCGTTCAAGTATTACGTAACGCAATCAGGGGAGGGGGTTGGGTCAAAAAATTTCAAAAATTGCGTTACAGACAAAGGAAATTACGTGTTACATGGGGGGAGGGGGGTCAAATATCTTCAAAAATTGCGTTACGTAATACTTGAACGCTCCCTCTAGGATTAAGTAGCTGATCGTACCCCAGGATGGAGCTGTTGCAAAACGGTAGCATGATGTTTATATTGGCTCACTTGCGTCCGTGATATTGGCGTGTGAGTGACATTTTCGCAAATCGCGGACTTACTGTTCAAACTTGGCGTCTCTCGGACAATCATTGGGATCCACTCCTGGGAACTCGTTTGGATGTGTTTGTATGGAGTAGGGGTAGAAGATCTGCATCACCTAGAAAACGAAAAATAAAATTGTTTTTTTTTACGCCTTTTAGTGTTTAGTGAAATGCAGTATTAGTAGTTTAGAAAGTATAATGTTACATTATACAACAGTTCACCGAACTATAATGAACATTATACAACAGCTCACTGAAGTGTAATGAGTTTTCCGATCGCGCTTACTTTAGTAAAGTCGATGGTGCGGTGCGGACCAAGCTGTCGATCTCTTCATCTTAATAGTCATGTGAGAACACGAGCAGTGTTCGCTCGATACGCGCCTGCGCGAGCGAGACTACAAGGCAGCGGTGCGTCAGCCGTGTATAATGATATTAATGATCATCATACAACGCTTCACTGAACTATAATGAACATTATACAACTATTCACTGAACTATAATGAACTTTTCGATAGCGCTTACTTTAGTAAAGTCGATGGTGCGGACCAAGCTGTTAATCTCTTCATCATAATAGTCATGTGAGAACACGAGAAGCGTTCGCTCGATGTCGCGCGCCTGCGCGAGCGAGACTACAAAGCAGCGGTGCGTCAGCCGTGTATAATGATCATCATACAACGCTTCACTGAACTATAATGAACTTTTCGATAGCGCTTACTTTAGTAAAGTCGATGGTGCGGACCAGGCTGTTGATCTCTTCATCATAATAGTCATGTGAGAACACGAGAAGCGTTCGCTCGATGTCGCGCGCCTGCGCGAGCGAGACTACAAAGCAGCGGTGCGTCAGCCGTGTATAATGATCATCATACAACGCTTCACTGAACTATAATGAACTTTTCGATAGCGCTTACTTTAGTAAAGTCGATGGTGCGGACCAGGCTGTTGATCTCTTCATCATAATAGTCATGTGAGAACACGAGAAGCGTTCGCTCGATGTCGCGCGCCTGCGCGAGAGAGACTATGAGGTGACGGAGGTAGGTTAGCCTTGTATGGACCTGCGGACAAAAATAATGGATTATAATTTCAAGATTTCGAAGGAGGTTGGGATGTTCCAATTTTTTTATGTTTTTTTTTAATACCACGACGGTGGCTAACAAGCATACGGCCCGCCTGATGGTAAGCAGTTACCGTAGCCTATGGACGCCTGCAACCCAAGGATCCTCTGTGAATCCTCACATGCGCGTTGCTTACCCTAAATCTATGCCTATGTTTGTTCACCGATTATTCGAAGACGGTTTAAACTACTTGTAAAATCTTTTTTGAAATGTTATACTTAAATACGCGTCATCTGATCAGCAGGCTTATGATGGCAGTAGTTGTCCGCCGATAACTTGATAAAAAGCTGACAACTTGACACATTGTCATGTTTTGCTGTGTGAATGTGTCAAGTTGTCAGCTTTTTATCAAGTTATCGGCGGACAACTACTGCCATCATAAGCATGCAGGATCTAATTATGGGATCCTGCAGGCTTATGATGGCAGTAGTTGTCCGCCGATAACTTGATAAAAAGCTGACAACTTGACACATTGTCATGTTTTGCTGTGTGAATGTGTCAAGTTGTCAATTTTTTATCAAGTTATCGGCGGACAACTACTGCCATCATAAGCCTGCTGGATAAATCAATATTATAGTGATTTTAGTATTTTTTACAGTGGCTCTGGTATTTGCTCTTGGAAAGGAGTACAGGCCGCAAAAATATATGACATACTCCTATGGCTCCTACAAATAAGAGCGTATCACATATTTTTGCGGCCTTCGTGTAGGAAGATACTATTCATGCTGACTGTACCCTAAGTGAAGTAGGTTTTTTTTTCTTTAAATGAAAGTTATATATGCTAATCTGGGCATCCTATGTAGGTACCGCTTGAACGGAGAAGTGGCAAACCCTTATGGGGCCCACCCACTATCAGTCGGCCTGACGATATTGGCCTGTCAGTTGTCCGGAGCTGTCAAATTTTTGTTCTAACTGACAGGCCGTTATCGTCAGGCGGACTGATAGTCGGTAGGCTCCCTTAGAAAGCCATACGCCGTCGACTATAGTAGCCGCAAAACTAAGGGAACGTACCCAAACTACGTGACCCATTTTTTTCAGTTTTTGACCCCCCTCCCCCCCCCTCGGTGACCATCCGTAGTAATTGCCAAGACCCCTCCCCCCTAGTTGTCACGTAGTAAAACTCGCACATATAGTTTAGAGTGATGTTTTGGACATAGAAAGCAAAAAAACATAATTTTGCCTACTTATTGCCTTTTATTTACTCGACGCTGGCCGCGTGACGCCAAAAGTGCATGGAAACCTATAATTAGAAGCGCGATATTTGAGCATAATTATTGACTACGTGACAGAACCTAAGACTCCCCCCCTCCCCCCTGTGACCTAGAGTAGTATTTTGACGACCCCCCTCGCCCCCCTAAACTGGTCACGTAGTTTGGGTACGTTCCCTAATTGGCGACTGAGTTCATAATGCTGTCTCCTTCTCTCTTGCAGTGGCCAGTCAAAGTATGAAAGAGAAGTGTTATGACCTCAGTCGCCACTTAATTCTGCGGATACTTTTTTTTTATAGGCAGAAACGGCGTTGAACAGCCTGGCGGTCTTTGGTGGTGGAGGCCAAGATCCACTTCGGATCGTTGCATAATTTCATAATATAATTACTAATATTCCTATTATATCTGAAACCGAAAGTAAGATTACAGTTCTAAAATAGCTCGAAATATTACGATAGAACATTGGACAAAGGGACAAATCATATCAAGCCTTAGAGCATCAAGCTGACAAGTTGACAATGACAACCTGCATCGGCAAAAAAAGCTCTGAGAACAAGTTAAAAAAAAAGAACTGTCACATGTCAAACCAGCCGCTGAATGTTTTCCTTCGCGATATTTACAATATTTTATAACGATTTAAAATGCAGGTAAATAATATCTTCCCCATACAATATTATATTTTGCTACTTTGGTATCCTAGGAGTCTGGTATATCCAGATAACCCAGTATTTTACGACTATGTTGTTGCAAAACTGTTATTTTGCTAATCCAGTTGTTCTATTTAAGAACGCATACACCGATGTTAAGAGTGATCTATGTTAAAATATTAATCTTTTGAACGCCAAGCATCGGACGGAAAAATTGTGCCCTCAGGCAAACCGAGGTTATATTTTGGACGTGACATCACGTCCTGGCGCTGACGGCACGACATTCCGTGCGCGTGATATGACGGCTTTAGCGGTCAAAGGGTTAATATAATTCGAGATTTCCTAACTACTATTTTGAACTGGTCTCCACTCGAGCACTTTTCGACCCCATCGGCCATCTGCTCTGCGTGCAATGGGCATTGCCACTTCAGCTTGCTAATCCTGTGGGCTATGTCGGACATGGACACACGACCTTATAAAGGTCGCCGGAAGACGCTGAATGCAAGTCGCTTCCGACCGATACTTATGGAGGTCCAAAGGGGAGGCCTATGTTCAGCAGTGGACGTCTTTTGGCTGAGATGATGATGATTTTAACTGGCTGCTGTAATATTTACAGGAATCAGAGTCTCCGCCGAAAAAGCGAAAGCATGAAATAATCATACCACGAAGAAAACCTTCAGTGGTAATTCCTGGTCGAAAGGTATTATTCTTAAATACATACATACAATCACGTCTATATCCCAAAAGGGGTGAGATCAAGGATTTCCATTTGCTACGATCAATGCAGCAAAACGCCTCTCCGTGAGCCACTTCTCGCCCCCGTGAAGAACGAGACGTAATGGGTGGCGAACCGCATCGCCGCCATGCGGATGACTATTAATATATATATATTTGGGTATTATTCTTGCCTACAACTATTTTTTATCATGTCTGGTAGTGGTCTGGTGTGTAATTTCAATCTGGAGTCCCGGATTCGTACCCAGGTTCGTACCACTGAGTTTCTCGGAACTTATTGCCCTGGTTACACCTACCGAGTACAGTGGCGAGTCAGTACTCTCGACTGAGTACTCGCAAGGTGTAAACACATCGCCGAGTACTGGGCCGGGTCATTTTACTCTCTCGGCCGAGTGGCATTTTGCTGTCTCACCACTGTACTCGTTAGGTGTAACCAGGCATTAAGTATCAGTCGCTTTTCGATGAAGGACTTTTTCAAAATATGTCCACCCGTTTTCGAATAAATGCTGAACGTAAAAAAAATGCTAAGAAGCTTGGGTAGACCGCCTGTTGTTACCTAGATTGTATGTAACTGTACTCTGTAACGATTAATGTTTTGGTGCAATAAAGAATTTTTACTTACTTACTTACTTATACAACTGTGACTCTGAGCCAAGCAGAAGGGACACCACATATACCATAGGGAAGTAGATTGTCTGTACAGTCACCGGCAATAGTATCTTCCTACACGAAGGCCGCAAAAATATGTGACACGCTCTTATGGCCCTACAAATAAGAGCGTGTCACATATTTTTGCGGCCTTCGTGTAGGAAGATACTATTGCCGGTGGCTGTACAAGTGTACAGTAAAATAATAGTACAGTCGACGTCAAAAATATGTTTATCCTTTTGCACCTTATTACAATAGAGCAGAGACTAGAGTTATAGACGACCACAGCCTAAGAACTTTTTGAAGCTCAAGTCGATCGCGCAATCTATGTCAAAGACCCCTAAAGACGCCGAAAATGTAAGAGAAATGTCACCTGCACTGCTACTCCACCTAGTAACAAATAGCGTACTAGTAGCTACTAGGTGGAGTAGCAGTGCAGGTGACATTTCTTCTTACAATTTCGGTATCTTTAGGCGAATTTCGGACAGAGGGCGCAATCGACTTGAGCTTCAAAAAGTTCTTAGGCTGTGGTCGTCTATATCTCTATAGTCTCTGAATAGAGTAAGGTGCAAAAGTGTAAACATATCTTTGACGTCAACTGTACATTAAGCATCCAGGGTGGTAAAATAAAGAAGGGCTCAAATCACGTTCATTTGTGGCTCGAACCGACAGTGAGGGCCATAAACAAACAAATTGAAACATTCTTTACCGCCCGTGGTGCGTACACAATTAAACTTCTCTTGGGTGTGAAGTGAGTTTTACCGCTGCGCGCGCGGGCGGTAAAGCGCTCTTACCGCCCGGAGTGACGTAAATAACAACTTGCCTTCACAGATCGTATATCCCTCACCGGACAAGACCACGTGTGCGGAATGTACGTGCTATCCAAAAGAAGCGCCGTACCGAAAGCCAGTGTAGGTACATCACACTCAATTCAATTCAATTCATTTATTGATAAAAACCATATTTTATACGTCAACTTTATCACAACTTAGTAGGTTATGTATTATTTTCATTGTTTTTCTAAAATTTACGCAACGTCGTGGCGGTAAATCAAAACTTGCCAAGAAAAATTAAGTAAAAATACTCGAATCACTATAGGTGTGACTATAATATTTGAAGTGTTCCCTCGATTTCTCCAGGATCCCATCATTAGATCCAGACCTGGTGACAATGGGACCAACTGTGATCTACTTTTTCACAACAAACAAAGAATTTTCCAAATCGGTCCATCCGTCTTCGAATAATCGGTGAACATACATAAAAAATCGGCCAAGTGCGAGTCGGACTCGCGCACGAAGGGTTCCTTACTATTATCTATAAAAACGGCAGAAAATCATGTCTGTTGTATGGGAGCTCCCTTAAATATTTATTTTATTCTGATTTTTAGTATTAGTTGTTATAGCGGCAACAGAAATACATCATCTGTGAAAATTTCAACTGTCTAACTATCACGGTTCATGAGATACAGCCTGGTAACAGACGGACAGACAGACTGACGGACGGACAGCTAAGTCTAAGCAATAGGGTCCCGTTTTTACCCTTTGTGTACGTAACCCTAACAAGTAAAAACAAAGATCCCGACAAATTGAGAATCTCCTCCTTCGAAATGTTGAAATCGGTTGAAAAAAATACGTAATCGGGTACCTATAACCTTTCTCTATATAACATATATGCTGCATACATACAATCACGCCTATATCCCAAAAGGGGTAGGCAGAGATCACGGATTTCCATTTGCTACGATCAATGCAGCAAAACGGCTCTCCGTGAGCCACTTCTCGCCCCCGTAAAGAACGATATCTATACAACTTGTTTATAAAAATGGTTCATGTTGGCAGAAAGTTGAGACCTTGCCTGGTGACACCGCCGACCTTATACGAACTGGCTTCGAAAAAGGTAGACAGACTGAAGTTCCCAGAGGCTTTCCACTGGTCAGAGGAGGACGTGGCCACGTGGATGGAGGAGGAAGTCGGTTTACCAGAGTATAAGGTACCTACGAAAGAACTAGCTACACCGCTATCATCTAGCTCATAGGTTCCCAAAGTGGTCAATACCGCACCCCAGGGGGCGCTGACGGCGTCCGGGTGGGGGGTAATGCCCTTACAATAAATTGGGGGGCGCTGAAATTATCCAGAGGGGCACTGGCTTATTAAATATAAGAAAACATGTAATGTATTCTTTTCAAATTTTAAGAGTCGCCAGGACGCTCGCGTTCCCATACAAACGTAGTTTTGCTCTCATTTTAAAACGACATGCTTTAGAACCATGAACTTTGGCATGGGCATTCTAGTAGTACAGATCTATGTCGCTAATTCGTTTTCGTTGCAAAAAATTGTAATACAAAGAAAATACAGCCAGATACAGATTTACATACAAAACTTATTTTTGCTATGTTTTCTTTGTGTTACAATTTTTAGCAACGAAAACGAATTACCGACATAGATCTGTACTGCTAGAATGCCCATGCCAAATTTCGTGGTCCTAAAGCATGTCGTTTTAAAATGAGGGCTGAACTACGTTTGTATGGGGACGCGAATTCACGCGAGCGTCCTGGCGACTCTTAAGCCCAAAAACCTAAAATTTGGAAGAAATACAGAGCTTCTTTGCCTAAGATTACAGAAAAACTACGAAACTTAACATTCAAGCGTGCGTCGGTCTTAAGAAAAAAACATTGGTATAATTATGTAAAGTACCTACGCACAGTAACCATAGGGCGCGAGTCCGACTCGCACTTGTCCGTTTTTTTATTGGGGGGCACTGAAAGAATTTTTTCCTGCTAAGTGGGGTGTCGGTCAAAAAAGTTTGGGAACATATGATCTAGCTATACTAGGGCCAAAAGCGCCGTGCTGATTGAGGCGAAACTCATTAAGCTGGACGTCTAGCTGGACGCAGCGTATTCGCTTTATTGTATTGCCGTACCAGCACTTTGTTTTTGACTCTATAGGTACAATGGGGTTGGCCGGTGAAAACTTTAGCAGAGGGCGCTGTTCCAGATTCCATACAATAAGAGAAAGAGATACAAATAATGATTGAAACAGACGATGAATGGTCCCTAACTTGTATGCAGGCATAAAACTTTTCTTAGGCAAAAACCTTCCCTATGGCGTTAATCTACATCATTTGAATTTTAGTGTATTCCAAAAACGGATGGATTTCAATTTCGGAGCAATTCGAGAAAAAACATTGAGTCATTTTCGCGAAAATAAATAAAAACTACTTCGCGCCATACAAAGTTAGCTTTTCTAGGTACCAATTTTGAAGATGTCACTTTGACAGTTGCCAACCCCATAGAGTATTTGCTGCAGGTTGCTAAGTAGCAGCTCAGGGGCGGTATTCCAACTTTAAAACACATTTAGATACGACCCTACTTCAATACCACTCCAATGTACATATCGAACTCGCGGAGCGTAAGCGAAGTGAGTTCTTACAAACAACTCCAGACCGAACCGAACTGTCACCTGGCTACTGGGACGTCCCAAGACGTCTTGGCATTTGGATGGCATTTTGATTTCGATAGTTTGTCCGACGATAACTTTAGTAACGTTTTTCTGATCTTTATGAAATTTCTTGGGGCTGTAGCAGAGGTACATAAAAATTGTAAGTTCGTATATATGCAGGATCGATCAAGTGGCTATGGAGCTAGAAGGAGCTAAAAAAACCTCCTTGGGGTCTTGTTATATTGGTCAACTCGTTTGCAAGTAAATCGCGAGTTCTTCGTTTGAGGCGGACTAGTTAACAATACAGCTAGCGCCTAAACGCCTGAATGAAAATATCAGAATTTGCTTGAAAATTATTCCAATTAAAACTTCAATATTGGTTGATTATTTGTTGTGTGTTGGAGTTATGTTTGAGATGGGTTGTGTTTTTAATGTATTGTTTAAATATTTTAAAATCAGAATACGGCACCAGGGGGCTTAGCCAAGATGTTATTGACTATCGTTTGTAAAAAACGAAAGGGGTAATTTGCCACCATAAAAATCAGGGCTTGTAACCGTAACCGAAATCCATAGTAAAAACCGGTTTGTTTTTTCGTTCTTTTCGTTACTGTTTTATACTCAATCGAAAAATCCTATAATTTGAAGTGAAAACTATAATAAAACATCGGGTTTTACATAAAAACCATAAAATAATTAAATATATTGGATCATTTCGGGGTTTTTTGCATTAACCGGTTACAAGCCCTGATAAAAATAGATTGTTTTGTTAGAACAAATGTCTTATCTGTAACCATGTTATTATTGCTAAATAATAACATTAAAATTATGAAAATCCGGCTTCTCCCCGTCCCCGACCGCCCGGCACAATCGAGTTAGCTATGGCGATGCAATGGCGGTCAATCTAACGGTTTCCGAACACGTCATTTAGGGTTTATAATATATGTGTAGATAAAGCAGTGTATGCAACTGTACGTAATTAGGCCTTAAAACACTAGTGTGATCTTATTAACCACACTCGTATATTAAGGATCCTTATTACGTAACAGTTACATAAACTACTATTTTAATTCAACTTGTTCTTGTAGGAGTCTATAACAGACAACAAGATCAATGGAAGAAGGTTGTTGATGCTGGAACATGCTTCACATTTGCCGCCCATCGGAGTTCATACCTTAGAACATGTCCAGGTGAGAGTTTTACCAATCTACTTCAAGAGTTCGAAGGAGGAAAGGTATCTGGATATCTTGGGACTCCTGAAGTAATGACATAATTTCCGCATTGGCAACTAAGTAAATACAGCAGAGATATATCGGAGCAGCCAAGGTTGTCACAAATATCTAAACAACGCCTTTATTGTCAAGGCGATAAGGTGCTTGTTTTGATATTTTTGAGTACCGTGCCCGCTCCGATATATTTGATGGCGACTGTATCTGGATATCCCGACTCGTGAAGTAATGACATACTTTCCGCACTGGCAACTAAGTAAATACAGCAGCAATTTGTATTTCAGAGGATAACTTCAGCAGTCCACAAACTCTTTAGCACGGAGTTCATCAAGTTCAGCCGCAGTATAGGGTTGCCTACTCGCTACCCGCTCACTCACTGCACCTGGTTCAAATCTCGGACCGGGCCCACTTGGGGGATACGACAGAATTGGACCAGGTAAGCTCTTTACATGCTTCAGAGTATAACAGCAGCCCGCAAACTCTTTAGCACGGAGTTCATAAAGTTCAGCTGCAGTATAGGGTTGCCTACACAGATAAAAGGATATCTTAATCGAAGATATTAATTCTTGTATATAAGGAAAATCGATAATTTCTTAAATCAAGTAAAAAATATCTTGAACCAAGTAAGTTCTATCTTGGATCAACAAAATCATACTTGGTTCAACAAAATCATACTTGGTTCAAGAAATTATCGATTTTCCTTATATACAAGAATGAATATCTTGGATTAAGATATCTTTTTTTTCTGTGTATGCAACACCTGCTTACGTACTGCACCTGGTTCGTATCCCGGACCGGGCCCACTTGGGGGATACGACAGAATTGGACTAGGTAAGCTCTTTACATGCTTCAGAGAATAACAGCAGTCCGCAAACTCTTTAGCACGGAGTTCATAAAGTTCAACCGCAGTATAGGCTTGCCTATGCGCTACCTGCTTACGTACTGCACCTGGTTCGTATCCCGGACCGGGCCCACTTGGGGGATACGACAGAATTGGACCAGGTAAGCTCTTTACATGCTTCAGAGTATAACAGCAGCCCGCAAACTCTTTAGCACGGAGTTCATAAAGTTCAGCCGCAGTATAGGGTTGCCTAAGCGCTACCCGCTCACTCACTGCACCTGGTTCAAATCCCAGACCGGGCCCAGTTGGGGGATACGACAGAATTGGACCAGGTAAGCTCTTTACATGCTTCAGAGTATAACAGCAGCCCGCAAACTCTTTAGCACGGAGTTCATAAAGTTCAGCCGCAGTATAGGGTTGCCTATGCGCTACCTGCTTACGTACTGCACCTGGTTCGTATCCCGGACCGGGCCCACTTGGGGGATACGACAGAATTGGACGAGGTATGCTTTTTACATGCTTCAGAGTATAACAGCAGCCCGCAAACTCTTTAGCACGGAGTTCATCAAGTTCAGCCGCAGTATAGGCTTGCCTATGCGCTACCTGCTTTACGTACTGCACCTGGTTCAAATCTCGGACCGGGCCCACTTGGGGGATACGACAGAATTGGACCAGGTAAGCTCTTTACATGCTTCAGAGTATAACAGCAGCCCGCAAACTCTTTAGCACGGAGTTCATAAAGTTCAGCTGCAGTATAGGGTTGCCTACACAGATAAAAGGATATCTTAATCGAAGATATTAATTCTTGTATATAAGGAAAATCGATAATTTCTTAAATCAAGTAAAAAATATCTTGAACCAAGTAAGTTCTATCTTGGATCAACAAAATCATACTTGGTTCAACAAAATCATACTTGGTTCAAGAAATTATCGATTTTCCTTATATACAAGAATGAATATCTTGGATAAAGATATCTTTTTTTTCTGTGTATGCGCCACCTGCTTACGTACTGCACCTGGTTCGTATCCCGGACCGGGCCCACTTGGGGGATACGACAGAATTGGACCAGGTATGCTCTTTACATGCTTCAGAGTATAACAGCAGCCCGCAAACTCTTTAGCACGGAGTTCATAAAGTTCAGCCGCAGTATAGGCTTGCCTATGCGCTACCTGCTTTACGTACTGCACCTGGTTCGTATCCCGGACCGGGCCCACTTGGGGGATACGACAGAATTGGACCAGGTAAGCTCTTTACATGCTTCAGAGTATAACAGCAGCCCGCAAACTCTTTAGCACGGAGTTCATAAAGTTCAGCCGCAGTATAGGGTTGCCTATGCGCTACCTGCTTACGTACTGCACCTGGTTCGTATCCCGGACCGGGCCCACTTGGGGGATACGACAGAATTGGACGAGGTATGCTTTTTACATGCTTCAGAGTATAACCGCAGTCCGCAAATTCTTTAGCACGGAGTTCATTAAGGGGCTACTTTGAAAAATTATAGGTTTTTTCAAACGCTCTAGTGACTAAACGGGAAAAGGGACTGAATTTATTTTCGAATATGTATTATTAGACTATATACTCTTGTTTTTGGCACAAGCCGAAACACGATTGCTGAAAGTTGCCTCGATAGAAATGAAATCCGAAGTTGGGTCCTTTTCCCCCTTATTTTTCTTAGCTTACGTAAACTATAAGAGATTAAGCAATACAACTAAGTAAAAAATATGGTATTTTGGTGTATCTAAAAAGTCACAGAAGCAAAATTAGGCAAAACTTAAAAGATTCGCTTATTTATCGTAGTTTGCTTAAAAAGTCCGATCCTTAAGAGCGCTGCGTCTCTTTCTTTCGTGCACGGGAGCCATAAACGCGTCTCTAACGTATGGGCGTGGCTTGTCCGAATCGAGGAATGGCCTTAAGTTCAGTCGCAGTATGGGCTTGCCTACTCGCTACCCGCTCACTCACTGCACCTGGTTCAAATCCCAGACCGGGCCCAGTTGGGGGATACGACAGAATTGTGCCAGTATGTCATTCTACAGTCAGAGGTGTTACAGAATACCACAGCGCTGGCTTTATACTCGTAGCTCAACGAATTAGTCTAACAATAGGGAATATTACGCAAAACACTGCGTAGGGGGCGGCACAAGCACATCCAGAGGGCCTACCGCGAAACACGAAAATAAAAATTTCGTTACCTGGTTCTCTGTCACTCTTTCAATATTCGAGCGATAGAGAGGCACATGTCAAAATTTCGATTCTGTCGTTTCACGATAGGCCCTTTGTAAACCAACCGCCTTGGTGCGCAAATGACACATTTATTCTTTATAAATTATCTATGAAAACTTGAAAAAAAAACTGTTTAAGGCCTAGTATGTATTAAAAACTCTATGGTTTACCGGTGTGCTAGTGCTGCACTCTGGTGGCAGAATATTGCAGTAATATCCCCTATTCAGTGAGAAAATTCTGCCAACTATCAGCAGCTATGTTACGAGTAAATACCTTTTTACAATCTTTTGAGTCTTCATTTTAGAATTTAGATATAGCAAAAGAAACGTGTCGCTTTCCTCTTCCGAGATTTTTACCCATATCCTTAATTGCTTCTATTACAGATCTGATGTTCTCCGAGCTATGGGAATTATAATGCCCGCACCAGTATACAGGGACCACTGGGATTTAGTGTGGTAAGCAGAAATGGTAGACCATTTTATACTGGTTATAGCAATGGCGTACAGTGACCGAGAGGCAACCGGATGGCTCGCGGTATTTGAGCTCCCTACGTGTTGTGGAACCGCCATGTGCAACTTAAATTGGACCCACGTTGGACTTGGTTTTTCATCCTCCCTCCCCTCATTTTACTGACGGCCTGTGTGAATGGCAATTTACATGTTTGTTCTTGTTTACTTTACACACAGATACTGGAAATCGAGGGAGGGGGGGGGGGGAGGGGTGAAAAACAAGTCCAATGTGGGTCAGTTTGGTTTGCATCCGATTGCCTCGCGGACACTGAAACTACGCGTCATTGCTCTGAATATACCTAGACAGGAAATTTTAAACTTTGAAGCCCGATATCTTTGAACCATTTCAATAGATTTTTTTAATGTTTACTTTATTTGGATATTTTGATCATTTTGCTTCCTATCAACTAAATTTCATTGCGTAATTCAACATGTGTCATCACCCCTATTATGTTTCCCTGCTTCTAGGTACCAAAAGCCAGATTTTCCCAAGGTCAAGTTTGCAAGAATCCCCAAAAGGGTGAGAGTTGATGACATCCCACGTTTTAAAAAAAAAGAAGTCTCCAACGAAATACTGGTATGTAAATAATTTTAATTAATAATTTTAAACAAAAAAAGAACCGACTTCACTTAGGATAAGCTAATTAAGCTATTCCAAGAGGAAGTGGCCGAGTTGCTGTAAAAAATAGTGAAATCACTATAGGTGTGCTTATAATAGTTGAAGAGTTCCCTCGATTTCCCCAGGATCCCATCATCAGACCCCGACTTGGTGCCAACGGGACCATCTAGGGGTTATACCCGTTCATTTAAAAAAAAATAGAAAATCGGTTCACGATTCACGGAGATATCGAGTAACATACATGCAAAAAAATTATGATAAAAAAAATTCAGTCGAATTGAGAACCTCCTCCTTTTTTGAAGTCGGTTAAAAAAAGAACCAACTTCACTTAGGCTCCGCTTTTCCAAGAGTAAAATGCCCGAGTTGCTGTAAAATATACTGAAATCGCTCTAAGTGTGCCTATTCGCTGTGTTGTGTGCATGATTGTGGCGCCATCTCTCGGGCAGGTGTTCAATCACTTTATTTTCTTTTTTATAAATAGGTTGTATTCCTTGCTTATGTGAAATGTCACAGGCTGATTCACTATTTTGACAGCTAGCAGGGGCTTTTTCAGTTTCATTTCTGGTCACACTGTGCACTGCGATCGTTCTCGTTACCCCCACCATGCACTTCGCACATAGCGAATGAGGTCCCTCGATTACTCGTACCGTAGCCTATAGATGCCTGCAAATTCACGGTTACATGCGCGTTGTGGACCCTTTAAAAAGCTGTACACCTTTTTTGAAGAACCCCATGTAGTTCCTCGATAAAGCCTCGGTAGGGAGATTCCACAGCCGGATCTTTTGCGGGAGGAGATTCCTCTGAAACCGCACAGTGCGAGAACTTATCGAACGAGCAAGCGCAGCGACGCGAAGTTCTTACAGACGACTTCACACAACGGAACTGTCAGCAGGCTACCGGCACGTCCCTGCATTTGGATTACTTTTTGATTCCGACTAGTTGTTCTGCGATAACTTTAGTAACTAGTGAGGATCCTAAGCCACATAAAAACGTCGAACCTAAAATTTTTATGCACAAGCATAAAATTTGGCACACTTGTTTATTGTCCCCAGAAAACCCGATTAAGATCGGTACCCAAAGGTACCCCCCCTTCTGGCGCCGGGGAGGGGGGTTTAAAATACCACTCCACCCGGCTTCATTCAAAAAATTCTAACAGTTCACGTTTAGCTAATAGGTCAAGTTTGGTATCATTTTCGGATAAAATAACCACGTAGAATTCGTTTCTGGTATTAAAAAATGCAATTTACGAAGTAATTTAAAAAAAACATACGAATTTCGAAAATCTCAACAAAAAATTTCATATTCCAGTCATCATAAATATATATTTGCTAGTTTTTTTCACAATTTAAAAATACAATATTAAAGCATATTTCACATAGATTCAGAAAAATATAACATATGAAAACCTTTACTAACAGGAAATAGCATTAAAAAAATATTTTACGTCGCGCGTCGCGATATTATTTTTGTCGCCGTCGGCATCCGCGGTCAAAATATCCAAATAACGCACTGTGGATAGGTACCATGTAAACTTGTTATTTATTGAAATCAATTGTATATATAACAACGATAAAAATTGTACCTGAAAAAATGTGGTATTCCGTCAGAAAAGGGACTTTTAGTATAGGAGTTGTGTGCGCAACCTCTTTTCCTTGTGCTAAAATCTTGGGTTTATAAGTGGTATTTATGAAGCTATCAAATGGGTCATTGGACCAGTTACTAGGAAAACAGCCCCTCTGGACACGAACGGTGCTATAATTACGGATAGCCAAATGCAACTCGAGCGATGGCTTGAACACTATACAAATTTATTCGAGTCCAGTTGATATACATCCGGAGGCTGTGCAAAGCATGCCCAAACCAAACTGGCTGTTATGACCGAGTTGGATAATCTACTGCCTGTAGAGGAGTTTGCCAAGGCTATTAATAGGCTCACGTGCGGTAAGAGCCACGGCGGTGATGGCACCCAACCCAAACCTAAATAATAAAACTCGAATGCATGCGACCACTTGTGTACAATCTTCTGTGCAAATGTTGAGAAGCCGGAAATGTGCCTCAGGATATGCGTGATGCCAATATCACACTATACAAAGGGAAAGGTGACCGCGGCGACTGCAACAATTACCGCGGTATCTCCATATTGAGCATAGTTGGCAAGTTTTTTGGCCACATACCGCCCTAGCCAACGCAGTCGTCTCTGCTTGAGAAACGCGTTTCAAGCTAGGCAGCTGTGCAATTTCTAGGACCCTTTCGTTTGTCACCCTGTCTTGCCATATTCCGAAAATCTTGAGTAGGCATCGCATGTAAAAAGAATTTATGCGACGTTCGACTTTTGCATACGTCATCCAGGTTTCAGCTCCGTACAAGAGTATGCTTAAAATGGAAACCTGAAAGACTAACATCTTGGTCTTTATTCTAAGATGTTTGTTTTGCCATACTTGAGTACTAAGCTTCCCGAATGTGGCTGTCGCTCTACCGATACGAATGTTGACCTCCGCATCGAGCGAAAGGTTGTTCGTTACGGTCGACCCTGGGTAGCAAAAACTGTCAACTACTTCTAAAAGCATGCCATTGACGGAAATAGAGGGAGCTCCGGAAGTCCTCCTCGTGTTTATGGACATGGCAAACAGGGAACAAGCCTGATAGAACTGACTCACCATGGACTGGAGTTAGAAACGAAGACTGCGTCATCGGCATAGAGAAGACTGTCGACGAAAAGATTCTTGAGGTCTCTTTTTGACTTTAGGAGCGAGATGTTAAACATTTTTTCGTCGGCCCTCGTATGCAGACGGATATCCTGCTGAGTGCTGGTTATCGCTGAAAGCGGTACTTAATATAAGCGAGAAGTATATACCAAACAGGGTAGGAGCCAAGACACAGCCTTGTCGCACTCCTCTGGAGACATCGAACTGCGCTGATGACGCTCTGTTAAAAACTACTGTGCCCTTCATACCTTCGTGGAAGGATACAACTAGCCTCAGAAGCTTTGATGGACACCCAATGCTCTCGAGTGCTGTGTATAAGCATAAGCCCTCAAAGCTGACTGTATCGAACGCCTTGTTAAGGTAGACGAAAGCCATAACCAAGGGGGTATTTTGTTCACGACACTTCTCCTGCATTTTACGAAGTGTGAAAATCATATCCACTGAGGAACGGTCGAAGCGGAAGCCACACTGCGACTCAGGATAAACGCGTTCTGCAAGCTTTTGGAGTCTTAAAAGAACGACTTGGCCAAAAAACTTGGTAGCTGGCACATTTCCCGCTTCTCAGCATTTTCACAGCAGATTGTACAACACAAGTGGTCGCATACATTCGAGTTCTATTATTTCGGCTTGGGTTGAGTGCCATCTCCGCCGGGACTCTTATCGCACGTCAGCCTTTTAATAGCCTTGGCAAACTCCTCTACAGGCAGTAGATTATCTAACTCGGTCATAACAGCCAGTGTGGGCATGCTTTGGATAGCCTCCGGATGTATATCAACTGGACTCGAATAGAGATTTGTATACTGTACAACCCATCGGTCGAGTTGCATTTGGCTATCCATAATTATAACTCTGTTCGTGTCCAGAGGGGCTGTTTTCCTAGCAACTGGTTCAAGGACCCGTTTGATATCTTCATAAATACCACTTATAAACCCAAGATTTTAGCACAAGGAAAAGAGGTTACGCACACAACTCCTATACTAAAAGTCCCTTTTCTGACGGAATACCACATTTTTTCAGGTACAATTTTTATCGTTGTTATATATACAATTGATTTCAATAAATAACAAGTTTACATGGTACCTATCCACAGTGCGTTATTTGGATATTTTGACCGCGGATGCCGACGGCGACAAAAATAATATCGCGACGCGCGACGTAAAATATTTTTTTATGCTATTTCCTGTTAGTAAAGGTTTTCATATGTTATATTTTTTTGAATCTAAGTGAAATATGCTTTAATATTGTATTTTTAAATTGTGAAAAAAACCAGCAAATTTATATTTATGATGACTGGAATATGAAATTTTTTGTTGAGATTTTCGAAATGCTTATGTTTTTTTTTTAAATTACTTCGTAAATTGCATTTTTTAATACCAGAAACAAATTCTACGTGGTTATTTTATCCGAAAATGATACCAAACTTGACCTATTAGCTAAACGTGAACTGTTAGAATTTTTTGAATGAAGCCGGGTGGAGTGGTATTTTAACCCCCCCCTCCCCGGCGCCAGAAGGGGGGGTACCTTTGGGTACCGATCTTAATCGGCTTTTCTGGGGACAATAAACAAGTGTGCCAAATTTTATGCTTGTGCATAAAAATTTGAGGTTTTGAGCTTAAGACCCTAGCTAAACCGTTTTCTGAACTTTATACTAGATAATTTGACAACCTATAAAAATTACAGGTGCCAAGAAAATTCATTTTAGAAAAGCACATCCCCCCAGAAAAGCAGTTAATCTGGATGCAAAAGATAGACTATCCCCCCCTCTTCCCAAAAAAGGAGAAAAAGAAGAAGTTGCTCCCGAAGCCCTCGCGGTTGGACCCCAAGCCTGTGAAGACCGAGGGTCTGAAGGGCAAGGAGCTGCTCCTGGCTAGAAGGAAGATGAATAAGCAAAAGTTCTTGCCTTGATGTGGAAACCAAAGAAAATTATACTTTTGTTTCTTTTTTTTTTACAAAATATGATGTTTTATTGTAAAAAATAAATACATAGTTACATTTACTAAATTGAGTGTATGAAACTTAAACTAGTCTGGGGCATCGTCCCCCAGGTGCGGATACAGGGGGGGGGGGGGGGGGGGGCAGCAGGGGCTATATCGTTTATTGATGGCTATTGTTAGACACGCTCTATCTATTGTTGTACAACATCACTGACCTGTATAGCGATGATGACAGTATTGTTGAGTACGGGGCCGTAGATGTCCTCATTGTAGATAGTTTGCGTTATATCGTTTGATGGCTATTGTTAGACACGCTCTATTGTTGTACATCATTGACCTGTATCGCGATGATGACGGTATCGTTGAGTACGGGGCCGTAGATGTCCTCATTGTAGATAGTTTGCGCGTCGTTATATCGTTTGATGGCTATTGTTAGACAAGCTCTATTGTTGTACATTACTGACCTGTATCGCGATGATGACGGTATCGTTGAGTACGGGGCCGTAAATGTCCTCATTATAGATAGTTTGCGTTATATCGTTTGATGGCTATTGTTAGACACGCTCTATTGTTGTACATCACTGACCTGTATAGCGATGATGACGGTATCGTTCAGTACGGGGCCGTAGATGTCCTCATTGTAGATAGTTTGCGTTATATCGTTTGATGGCTATTGTTAGACACGCTTTGTTGTTGTACATCACTGACCTGTGTCGCGATGATGACGGTATCGTGCAGTACGGGGCCGTAGATGTCCTCATTGTAGACAGTTTGCGTTATATCGTTTGATGGCTATTGTTAGACACGCTCTATTGTTGTACATCACTGACCTGTATCGCGATGATGACGGTATCGTTGAGTACGGGGCCGTAGATGTCCTCATTGTAGATAGTTTGCGCGTCGTTATATCGTTTGATGGCTATTGTTAGACAAGCTCTATTGTTGTACATCACTGACCTGTATCGCGATGATGACGGTATCGTGCAGTACGGGGCCGTAGATGTCCTCATTGTAGACAGTTTGCGTTATATCGTTTGATGGCTATTGTTAGACACGCTCTATTGTTGTACATCACTGACCTGTATCGCGATGATGACGGTATCATTGAGTACGGGGCCGTAGATGTCCTCATTGTAGATAGTTTGCGCGTCGTTATATCGTTTGATGGCTATTGTTAGACACGCTCTATTGTTGTACATCACTGACCTGTATCGCGATGATGACGGTATCATTGAGTACGGGGCCGTAGATGTCCTCATTGTAGATAGTTTGCGCGTCGTTATATCGTTTGATGGCTATTGTTAGACACGCTCTATTGTTGTACATCACTGACCTGTATCGCGATGATGACGGTATCGTTCAGTACGGGGCCGTAGATGTCCTCATTGTAGATAGTTTGCGTTATATCGTTTGATGGCTATTGTTAGACACGCTCTATTGTTGTACATCACTGACCTGTATCGCGATGATGACGGTATCGTGAAGTACGGGGCCGTAGATGTCCTCATTGTAGATAGTTTGCGTTATATCGTTTGATGGCTATTGTTAGACACGCTTTGTTGTTGTACATCACTGACCTGTATCGCGATGATGACGGTATCGTGCAGTACTGTACGGGGCCGTAGATGTCCTCATTGTAGACAGTTTGCGTTATATCGTTTGATGGCTATTGTTAGACACGCTCTATTGTTGTACATCACTGACCTGTATCGCGATGATGACGGTATCGTTCAGTACGGGGCCGTAGATGTCCTCATTGTAGATAGTTTGCGCGTCGTTATATCGTTTTATGGCACGACGGATATCTGTTATGTTCTTGGGTAGTTCTGTGGAGTTTGCTGAAAAAAAAACAAGTATATATATATTTATGTTTATTAAATGGGGGGCTTTATTGGTATCTGTGAAACCACCCAGCAAACATTTTTGGTAAAAATAACGATAAAACCACCTATTATAGGTCGCAAATCTGACAGTGACCAAAATGAGTTACCTCGAATCGACTTGGAATCCACGTGGAATCCACCAAAGTGGGGAAAAAAAGCACGTGCCGGCTACGTCGATTCCACGTAATTTTAGTAATTGCGACCTAATGGTTACTGCATAGGTAATGTTTGCGACGTGGATTAAACGTCGCCACGACGTGTCATGTGGTTGCAATGACCAAAATTGGTAAGACTTACCATTTTTCAACATGATTTCAACGTGTTTTTTACCATTCAATTACCCGGAAAGGTTACTTTTATGAAATATCATGCAGAGAAAGAGACAAATATATAACGAGAGTATTATCTTTTCGCTCGCAAACAAAATGTCTAACTAAAAATCAATCTTAAGTTTTGCAACGAGAATGGCGGCCATTACTTGGCGTAAAATAAGTAGTAATTATCTAGGTTGATTACGCAGGAATTATACGATGAAATCTTGTGCGCTGAAAATTTTCTCGTGCAGTATGTTAGGTTTTTATTCAAAACTACTGATGGGCTTTCGAAATACTTAAGTATTACTTTTTTTTAAGCTCATAAGTAGTATGTATTGCTTGTAATTGGGGTTCGTAATTTTGTGTTCGGTGTATGTAAATATATTAAATTGACTTTATATTTTTTTTTATATAAATGATAATAAAGGTGCCGAAAGATTTTATTTTTCTAGGTATTACAACATGCCTAAAGTATGCAATTTGGAATAACACGTCCTAATTATACAAAACAAAATGTCGGCACGACTAAGAAGTTAAAATTTACCTAAAAATACGACGTATTGGTATTTAAGTCAATTTTAGGTAATATATACTTAATTCTGCGACCTAATGGTGCAGAGTAACCGTTCGAGGTTGAAGCGACCGCATCACAACGTCGCTATGACCGCGCCTCGCGAGGCGCAATCGTATTCAGTATCATCATAGACCTACCATAAAATAGACAGAGGGGCAGCGTATATACCCGACAGGGACAGCTATATTTTGACAGCTAAGATTTGGGATACCACATGTAAAAAATCCCCCATTATTTTACCATAAATCTGGGCAATCTGAATTAATCAGCCCAACCCGACCATCAAAGTAGGTATAGTCTGGCAAACCAAAAAGCGCAGTAACAGTCAGAGTAACATGCTATACCCATCCCGTTTTTAGTAGTCTGAGTACTAGCATTAGAGAAACACCGTATGATTCTCCCTGTCTATGCTTGAAGTGGAACAAACTCTGGCCAAACTATAATTAACAGCTAGACATATGTATGTCTAAGTTACTACCTAAACTACCTAACATAACAATTATTTTAGTAAAACATATTCATTAAAATGTTTGTTTTCGTGAAATTCAATAATTTTACACACACTTAAAGTTTAAACTTTCAATATTACGTAACCCAATAATTAACCAACTTAATGGGTAAAGTCACTTTAAAAGCACCGGCCACCCTAAACTAGGCCAGTGACAGTGACAGTTCGATGGCAGACACCCGATGGCAGAAAATATGCAGACAACAAAAACGCATACGGGACGAGGGACTGAAAATCTATCATTGCTTCTCATTTGCACGCGTACGATTGTGTATGCGCACATCTCTTTCATCAGTGTATATGTATGCGTAATGTTACCCCCCTGAGTATCATCAGTTGCCCAAGTAGTGACCCTTGTATACAAAATAAAGCCGCAAATCGATGTACAGTTTAGCTGTTTGGCGCACACATACTAGAGGTCAAAACAATATTTTTGATCCGCAGTTTTAAAAAAAAAATCTCTTAGGAGGGGGTGCTGATTCATATATTTTTTTGTATAAGAAAAAAAATTTTTTTTTTAAACCTATCGTGTGTGGTATCATATGAAAGGGCTAATAGAGGCGGTTCTAAAAATATACCACATCATTACATTTCAGCCATTTTTTTAGGGTTCCGTAGCCAAAATGGCAAAAACGGAACCCTTATAGTTTCGCCATGCCCGTCCGTCCGTCCGCGGTCTAGCTCAGTGACCGTTAGCACTAGAAAGCTGAAATTTGGTTTGAATATGTGCGTTAACCAAGCCGACAAAACGGTAGAATAAAAACGCGAAAAATATATTTTGTTAGGGTACCTCCCGTACACGTGAAGTGGGGGCGAATTTTTTTTTCGTTCCAACCAAGTTGTGTGGGGTATCGTTGAATAGGTCTTTTAAAAAGAATTGGGGTCTTATAAACAGTTCTTGGATAAAACTAATACTTTCGGAAATAATAGCTTCGAAAGTTTAAAACAGGGCGTCCCCCCCCCATCTAACTTTTGAATCGTGGGTCCTAAAAATTTGAAAAAAATCATGAAACTGAGGCCTAATGAGTACCTTCAATGAAAACTATATTGAAATAAACCGGTTGAGCCGTTTTTGAATTACCACTCAAAAACCCATAGTGAAAGGACGTAAGTGAAATGACATAAGCGCCGCCAAATTTCTCATACGAAATGACCTTTTGAATTAATGAGTTGTAGCAGGCCGGCAACTACGGAACCCTACACTGAGCATGGCCCAACATGCTCTTGGCCGGTTTTTTTTTAACTAATATCTCTAATGTACAGATTTTCGACCCACCTCTGCTTTATTTTATGTATAGATGAATACCTGGAAGGTTGTATAAACTTATATAGGTTGGATTCTATTAGCAACTATTTTCACAAGCTGTGCCATGTTATAATGACGTAAAAAGAATTTGTGCACTTTCTGGTATTAGTACTTATCATCAGTTTGAAAAATCACTTTAGTCGACCCTGCACGAGTCTAATTTTACAGAGATACCGCAAATCGATGTACAGTTTAGCCCTAGTAAAGGTACCCTAATAAAATATATTTTTCCAGATTTTATTCTACCATTTTGTCGGCTTGGTTAATGCACATATTCAACCCAAATTTCAGCTTTCTAGTGCTAACGGTCACTGAGCTAGACCGCGGACGGACGGACGGACGGACGGACGGACATGGCGAAACTATAAGGGTAGTTGACTACGGAACCCTAATTAGTTAGTAGCTCTTAGAATCGGTGACAGAACACGTTTCGAACAGCAAAGGGGTGTTCGGAGGGCGGAGCCCCCCGCTTAAAAAAATACTGGTTGCCAATTATACCAAAAATTGTTAGATCAAACATTTAAAATGGGAGAAAAAGAGTTTTGATAGAGTTTACCACGTGATGAAAGAAAGGGGGCCTGGGGGGCGGAGCCTCCTGCATTAAGAAGAAACGCACCGTACTATTGCTAATTATACCACAAATTGTAAGGTTGAACATTTAAAATGGGAGAAAAAATATTTTGATAGAATCTACTACGTGATGGACGGTTGAAGGGACTTTCGGGGGAGGTGTAATGTTTTTTTTTTTCTTTTTTCTTCTTGCAGTCTTCTTACTTTGATTTTAAAATAGTCATTGTTTACTACATTACACGGTAAAGGAAGGGGGCTCGAGGGGCGGAACCCCCCGCATAAAGTAAAAACACACCGTACTATTGCTAATTAAGTAAGTATACCAAAAATTGTTAGGTTGAACATTTAAAATGGGAGAAAAAGAGTTTTGATAGAGTTTACCACGTGATGGACGGGAAAGAAAGGGGGGTTCGGGGGGCAGAGCCCCCCGCATAAAGTACAAACACACCGTACTACTGCTAATTATATCAAAAATTGTTAGGTTGAACATTTAAAATGGGAGAAAAAGAGTTTAGGTAGAGTCTGCCACGTGATGAACGGTAAAGAAAGGGGTCTCGGGAGGCGGAGCCCCCCCCCCCCCCCCCCACATAAAGATGAAACACACCGTACTATTGCTAATTATACCACAAATTGTTAGGTTGAACATTTAAATGAGTAATAATAAAATCTTCAATCTTGTCAATTGGCAATTACTATTATTACCAGTGATCGGCGAAAAGGATTCCACACGGGGTGAATGACGTCAATCATTATGCTAGTATGGATATGCCGCGGCATTTGCGGGATAGAAAAATAAAATTACAGTAATTTTCATAAACATTTGTAATTAAGTATTTTAATGAAATTATTTATTTCAAATATTATTTCTTTTTTTTTCATCTCTATAAAATTAAAATAACAAACCATTATTTTACTGGTCAACGAGCGAATTCTTAGTTCGGGGCGGACTACTAGTTACCGACACTGATTCATTGTATTAAACATAATACAAACAAGTATATTTTCGAGCAGTTTAATTGGTATCGCGGGCGAAACGGCGCATCCATAATACTATGTCTAGTTGAATTCCCGCGGTGTGGAATCCTTTTTGCCGATCACTGATTATTACTAACTAATGGTGTTTCATGAACGTGGTGATCTTCATCCAATTTAGAACTAAAACTGGTATCCGTTCTGCGAGGACATTGAAACATCAGAAAGCTCATGTGTCTTCCATATGATTTAATAAAATTTTACGACTTTTATTTTTCCATATAAAATATTTCAGCACGCAATTTATCGCTACCTACATGATTACTTTGCCCTAAAATGTCACATTTGATGATGTGTCAAATAAGAGTATACGCAATACATTGCGTACCGAAGCAAAATAAAAAATCAATAGCTCTATGTTAACTAAGAGTTAACTCAATATTTATTACAATATCGCATTATAATTTCAAAACTTGCGTCTGCCTTCCATTTGAGGTAATATCAAATAAACACGCGGTATATTGCCATAGCAATAGGCCACACTTCGGAAGCAGCTTGTGTGTGTTATTGAAACGGTATCAGTATCAATAGATTGACACAAAGTTGGATATCCATGAAAACTGGAATTAGAAGGTAATTCACAATTTTGTTCTTCTTTTAATATTTCACTTTGAATTTTCATATTAGACTTCCTATAGTAACTGCTGGAATGTCTATATTTTTTTTGTCTTTGGCCATTGTAAATTAAACACTAGTTTTGATTTCAAAACAAAATAACCATTGGGTAAAAACGTCCTATTTCACCGAGAAATGACTTATTTGTGACTAAAACAAACTTGACCTGAAGTCGCCTCGCAAACTTCAACTTATTAGTTATTTTTTAGGGTTAATTTGACTATTAGGTTATCTAAATGAAACCTTATGGTAATTTTAGTACCTTACAAGTATTTTTAACTTTATAGTCTCAATTTAGTATCTATGGAAGGTCATATTTACCACGAAATTGGTAGCAAAAGCTACTTAAATCGTCGACCTAAAGGTCCCCAGTGTAAGAAACAATTACGTCGCATATACACCTAATATGCACCTACAAGTATATATTAACTATTGGTCGAGTTTCGTGGTTAATTTTACCTTATATTTTGCTCATTCTCAACCTTTAAGTTTCTGACCTTATGGTATATTGATTAAGGGAAATTTACGTTTTAATGTTCAATATTTTTACGCGGAAGTATAAATGTACGATATGTGAATTTATGTGGTGCGTATGACGTAATTTTGACCTAAATTAGTAATATATTCTAGAGCCTGGGAAAAAGCACTTAGAATGTTTGCTGGGCATTACCATACAATAGGAAAATACAATACAGAAAGTATCATAATATAAGAAAATATTGTATAACAATTAAATCTGTAATGGCTTCTCTACATGATGGGTCATCATAAGGACGCAGCTATGCGTTAGAGGGAGCTAACGATATTGCGATCTCGTTCCGTCGTATAGCTGCGTCCCTATGATGGCCCATCATGTAGAGCCAGCCTAAAATTTATTTTATGTACGAGTCCCACTCCCACTTGGCAGGTTTTCTCGTGTAAGCCAGAAACACCTAGTAGTACCCATACCGATACACAGATAAAAGGATATCTTAATCCAAGATATTCATTCTTGTAAGTATATAAGGAAAATCGATAATTTCTTAAATCAAGTAAAAAATATCTTGAACCAAGTAAGTTCTATCTTGGATCAATAAAATCATACTTGGTTCAAGAAATTATCGATTTTCCTTATATACAAGAATTAATATCTTGGATTAAGATATCTTTTCTTTCTGTGTAGCAGCTGCGTTTCTACCAAAGATGAACGAGGATGTCTTGCGAGGGATGTGTTTTTAAAACCCAATAGAATCAATTCATTTACCCTCACACAGCGCAGCTCTAGACTTCGTTATGTTTCAGATTACAAAAATCGTGACGTCGTTGGTGTCGTGATTGTCGTAGCGCGATTATTGGGAAAACGATTTTAATTTTTTTTATGCCACACCTGGCCATAAAGTGGCTTTTTCCGCACGCTGCGCGTACGGAAAAAGACGCTTCCTGGCCAAGTGTAGACATAAAACGATGTACACAACACGGGAGGTAATAAAAAAAGCCCTCGATCGCATATTTACGTCCCTCGCTTGCAGCTCGGGCCGCAAACTTCTGCGATCTCGGCCTTTCTTTGTTTTACCACCCTAGTTGTGTAATGTATTATTACATCTTATCGTCTTCAGCGTATCACTAATAATGGAAACAGGTTCCCTCATTAGAATTTTTCCTTGATATGGCTGAAATAAAAAATACATGGCGAAATGGACTGTAATTTTTCTAATCGAAAAAAAAGATTTAAGCGGTCCAGACACTGTCAGTAAAAAATTTTTCCTAGATATGGCTGAAATAAAAAATACATGGCGAAATGGACTGTAATTTTTCTAATCGAAAAAAAAGATTTAAGCGGTCCAGACACTGTCAGTAATAATGTCATTATTTCTGTACCCATCCTTCTCTTCTTCATATACATAGAAGGACGGGTACAGAAATAATGACATTATTACTGACAGTGTCTGGACCGCTATAGGATTGGTTACACTACATTCCTCGCAACACATCCTCGCTCATCTCTGGTGGAAACGCAGCCTTGGTGCTATGGCGTACCTTGTCAAAGCAACCTTAAACCCTTTCAAGTAAGGTTTACATTGACTTGGCGTGCCACCGAAGTCTTTGTACAGTCGCCATCAAATATATCGGAGCGGCCAAGGTAGTCAAAAATATCTGAACACGCCTTGACAATAAAGGCGTTGTTCAGATATTTGTGACCAACTTGCCCGCTCCCATATATCTGATGGCGACTGTAAGGGTCTCCCCCCATCTGTCGACGCGGAATCGGCTTTCGCCGATAGAAAAAAGCTGTATGTCGACGCATTAAGAGCTAAGAAGCCATGGTTCGGCTCGGCTCGGCTCGGCTCGGCTCGGCGCGGCCGACGGCTTCCGACTCGGCGTCTTTTTCGCTCTTGCGTAGACATACTAGACATACCTACAGCTTTTTTTCCGCGATTGTTTCAGAAGTCCTTACCACTATTATTCCTGGGGTGGACGGTCAGATATTTATGCAGCTCATGCGGCACCAGCGCCAGGACCTGCTCTGACGTATCGTTGCCATTCATCAGCTCTTCTGAAACCAGAAAAATATAGCATAAGAGAAATAGATAAATATTAATTGAACTGGTTGAACTCGCGGAGCGTAAGCGAAGTGAGTTCTTACAAACAACTCCAGACCGAACTGTCACCTGGCTACTGGGACGTCTCGGCATTTGGATGGCTTTTTGATTTACATAGTTTGTCCGACGATAACTTTAGTAACGTTTTTCTGATCTTTATGAAATTTCTTGGGGCTGTAGCAGAGATACATAAAATTTGTAAGTTCGTATATGACACCGTGAAATTGTAAATACCGTTAGTTTATAATCTAACTAGCGAGATTGTAAACTATCGAAAAATTGTGAACCGTAACGCACTGCTTACAATTTAACGGATTATTTTTCTTTAGATTATTTTAAACTATCGACGAGGAACCGTCATATTGTCAAACGTAAAACCCCTCGCACGTTGATTGGTGGGTTTCCAGAGTCTAGATAGGAGCGACGACGAGCGAAGCGAGGAGGAGTGTGTTAGGTTAACTGCGATCAAACAACGCCAGAATCGACTTTTTTAAATGGCACTTTAGTTTCTCGCTAACACCTGTGTTTAATTACTAAGTTTATGAACACTTAATGACCTACTGTAAGACCGATCAATTAGCGCGAGAAGCTTTACGTTTGACAATATGACGGTTCCTTGTCGATAATGTAACGAAAAATAATTCGTTAAATTGTAAGCAGTATGTTACCGTTCACAATCTTTCGATAGTTTACAATCTGTCTAGTTAGATTATAAACAAAAGACTTAGACAAAAGGGAGAGGACCCCCGCTCCGAGTCGTTTCTGGTGCAAAGGTTGTCCGTAGCTATCCAGCGGGGTAATGCCGCTAGCGTTATGGGCACTTTTGCACCGGAAACGACAACGAACGGCAGCAATGTTTATAGTTAAGTTGACTTATGTAAAATTAATTAGTACGCTGTGATTATAAACTAACGGTTTTGACAATTTTACGGTGACATATATGAGCAGGATCAACCAAGTGGTTATGGAGCTAGAAGGAGAAAAAAATCCTCCGAAGGGTCTTGTTATATTGGTCAACTCGTTTGCAAGTAAATCGCGAGTTCTCAGTTCGAGGCGGAATACTAGTAGGTGTAAAATTAACATACTGAGTATTTTTATATTTTTGCAGTTTCAAAAATAGTAGGGCAGATGTCCCGGTTGTGGCCACTGTGCCGGTTTTGGCCACTTTCAACTTTATTAAGCTATAGACAAAATTACAAGTCTGTGGTTTATAGTGAGTAAATTATGGCAGTACACATGGCACTGTCATCTCATCTGTCATGTATCAGTTGGTATTCAGCTATCAGGAACCATGGAATAAAGTGGCCAAAACTGGCTCCTGGGCCTGGGCCCCCTTCTGACATTTCATTAAAGAATAAAATAAAATGTAATGTTAGGATCTTAACAGCGGAGAATATAGTAATATATTTTCAATGACTCAGTACATAAAGAGTGCCCTAATTCCTTATTGGCGCGAAATGACGGACGTCTGAATTGACAAACTTTCCTTAAAGTGGCCAAAACCGGGGCATCTGCCCTATTTGCTGGAAACTTCGAGCAACAATGTAAAGGATGTACATTGTACAGAATAAAACAAGATTTACTGAAAATATGGCTCGTGAAAATTTGTAACCGACCACTCTTATACAGTTCTTATATGAGCTGGACTCCAGAACCCGAATCCTTTGATTATTAAACCAACCGGATGCGAGACGCGCTCTCATTTCTATCGGAAAAAGTCTGCCGTTTTTTGCGGGGGAGGGGAACGTCAAATGTATGCGAAACGTCAACATAGCCACGTCAAATAAACGTCAGTCCATACAACGAATATGACGACTGGTCATATTCATTCGGCAGAGGGGAACGCCTGTCAATGGCTACTCCGATTGGTTTAAAGCTCTAAACTCGAATCAGAAGGCCCAAAAGAGACGTTTTATTCTGTAGATGAATTGTATGAGCTTCCTACTCAATGAGTTTAAAGACTGAAATTATTCTTATGTTAAATATACTTACAGAAACTATACACGGTGCTCGTGAGCATTGCGAGAGATTTTAACCAAGAATTCCTGAGGCCATAAGGAGTAAAAAAACTTATATGGAGTTAGGTCGATTTCGCCGAAAAAAAATTTTTTTTTTGCTTTTTTTGATTTTTTTAATGCTTTGGAACATAAAAAAATAAATATTATTGATAAAACTAACGACTAAAATAAATTGTTACATTTTTATTCGTAAAAAATGGTTCACGAAAAGTATTAATTTGAGGTGTGCAATAAAGAATATTTATGTTATTTATGTTATGTATTCCTTCGCATTTTGATATCTGCCAATAAGGATGTCTAGACCCCATAAAGAGTGAAATCTCTATCAAAAAAGCGTTATTCACTGAGTTACAATAATCAAAGTTTTTTTATTTAATTGGTAATAACTCTGAAACTAGGCAAATTCCAGTTTGTACGACATTTTAGTCTCCAATTACGATCAGGAATACGCTGTTAAAATCCCTCGCAATGCTCACGAGCACCGTGTATTCGCTGTGTGCATGATTGTGGCGCCATCTCTTGGGCAGGTGGTCAATCACTTCTTTTTCTTTTTTATAAATAGGTTGCATTTCTTGCTTATATGAAATGTAACTGGCTGATTCACTATTTTGACAGCAGACAGGGGATTTGCAGTTTCATTTCTTGTCACATTGAGCACTGCGATCGTTCTCGTTACCCCCAACATGCACTTCGCACACAGCGAATAGTCTCTGATATTACTGTGACAGTGAGACCTTTTTCTTCTGTAAAACATATTGTTTTTAATTCGCAAGGCCTAGTGTTTGAGTATAACACTGACTCAAACTTAAAATAAAACATTTGAACGTTACCACAGAATAAGTAATACAATAAGTACAGTCGTTATCAGATAGGCGATTAAGAGTCGCCAGGACGCTCGCGGGAACTCGCATCCCCATACAAACGTAGTTCAGCTCTCATTTTAAAACGACATGCTTTAGAACCACGAAATTTGGCATGGGCATTCTAGCAGTACAGATCTATGTCGGTAGTTCGTTTTCGTTGCTAAAAATTGTAACACAAAGAAAACATAGCAAAAATAAGTTTTGTATGTAAATCTGTATCTGGCTGTATTTTCTTTGTATTACAATTTTTAGCAACGAAAACGAAATACCGACATAGATCTGTACTACTAGAATGCCCATGCCAAAGTTCATGGTTCTAAAGCATGTCGTTTTAAAATGAGAGCAAAACTACGTTTGTATGGGAACGCGAGCGTCCTGGCGACTCTTAATTTATCACACTGGCGACGGATCCGCATGCGGCGCCAGTACGCGAGCGAGATAGCTATACACATGCAGAGCGCTATCTCGCTCGCGCACCGGCGCCGCATGCGGCGACGGACAGTGTGATACTGATAATCGCCTTAGATATAATCTGAACGGCCATACGTTTTTCCTACACTGTCACAGTCGTCACAGATAATACACTGATGTTACAGTACAGTAATGGTGATAATTACCGCTGGCGCCTTGCGGTAAGACGTCCGACTTTCAATCCGGAGGTCTCGGGTTCAAACCCCGGCTCGTACCACTGAGTTTTTCGGAACTTATGTACGGAATATCATTTGATATTTACCAGTCGCTTTTCGGTGAAGGAAAACATCGTAAGGAAACCGGACCTAATCCCAAAAAGGCCTAGTTTCCCCTCTGGGTTGGAAGGTCTGATGGCAGTCGCTTTCGTAAAAACTAGTGTCTATGCCAATTCATGGGATTAGGTTGTCAAGCGGACCCCAAGCCGGGATAAACGCTAGGAAGAAGAAGAAGAAGAATGGTGGTAATTATGATATGGGTGTAGATAATTTTACTGTAGTACCATAAAACTACACAACTATAGTCCAAAAGCTCCCAACTATGGTCCAAAACTGACTCAAAAATCTACGATTCGACGTTACTTTTATTTGAATGATGCGTTCAATTTTGAAAAAAAAATTCATAAATGAATAGTTAAAAAAAAATACAACTAAAAAGCAAACTGGGATTGATATTTAGATTAAGTATTAAAGCTGTGGACCATAGTTGCAGTACTGGACTATAGTTGTGTAGTTTTACAGTATGTAACAACCATGTACCTAATAACAAGTCTGTTGCAAACATGTAAGTACATACATACATAACGCAATACGTCTGTTTCCATTGTAATGTTAATTTTCGTCAAGGTTTCGATGTACGGTTATTATGATGAGTAATTTTCTCACTTGCGTGTTTAAAACTATCAGTGTAATTGCGAAAACGTCCCAGGGGACATCGGGCGGTTTGTTGACTTTTTTGTTAGCGTCTTGTATCATTTCTCTCTTTATTTAATACATACATACAATCACGCCTATATCCCAAAAGGGGTAGGCAGAGATCACGGATTTCCATTTGCTACGATCAATGCAGCAAAACGGCTGTCCGTGAGCCACTTCTCGCCCCCGTGAAGAACGAGAAGTGATGGGTGGCGAACCGCATCGCCGCCATGCGGATGACTATTAATTAAATATATCACCACAGCGTTTTCACGAGCAGTAGGGATCAGAGGTTCCCTTACCCCTTAGTGGCCTCTTACGACACCCGCGGGAAGAGACGGGGTGGCACTATTCTAAAGCCGGGGCCACGCAGCAACAAAAAATAAAGAAATAAATATGTATATATCTATATCTATGTAATAAATATATAGATCTATGTAAAAAAATCTACCTAACTAATCAAAGAGCCCCCCACGAGCTGTACCGGGCGCAAAGGTGCCCATCACACTTGCAGCGTTTCTAAGCTGAACTACTCAACATTATCCCGTCGTGTTTGGGCTCGTTGGATTCGTCTTGGTAAGCAGTTAGGAATTGTATAAAAAGAGTACAGTTAGCAATAAAAGCTTAACACAAAAATTAATGCAAAAAAAAACTTTTATAAAAGTAAAATAGTTCATGACTGTAACACCCCTTGATGATGTATTTGTATCCATAGGCTACGAATCAGCATATGAGTACCACGGACGTAGTATAAATCATTATTTCTAATAGCATGTCGAGCCATGTCATTAGCTCTTAATAAAACAAGTCGAATAGAGCTGGTACTTGACATTCATAGTAAATACGTGACAACCATGTTAACAGTTAACCTTAGAGACAAAGCGATATTAATTAATATTTATGAGTATCAAGGACCAAATAATCCCTGGACTACAATGTGTATTTTCACCTCACTCGCTCGGAAAACCTCAGTTTATGGCACTGGTCCCACCGCGAGCTAGTAAGCTATGAGCTATCGGCTATATAAACACGAACAAAAGATAAGCACTCCCGTGTAAATAAAAGAGACACGGCGATATTTATAGTTACTCGCCCAGCGGTGAGCTATAAATATCGCCGTGTCTCTTTTATTTACACGGGAGTGCTTATCTTTTGTTCGTGTTTATAGGCGATAGATAGCTCATAGCTTACTAGCTCGCGGTGGGACCAGTGCCTATAGCACGAAATCTACGTGGAAAAGTCTATTTTATCCGCTAGCGTGCAAAAGTCATTTGAATTTCGAACGCGATGATTGTAATTCTCTGTGGTGCATGTAACTTTTTTAATTTAAAACTCCTTGAAACGCTTGACTGATTTCATCAGTCGATAAATCTTCAAATGACCAATCAACGCACGCTAATAACGGGCGATCAGGTCAGATCGCCTAAGAAAATCTGAACATTTGGATACCGCTTTATTAAAAAAATACACAAACAATATCACGTTCAGAAACATGGTTTGTGATTACAGATTTTTAACTGTTTATTTTTTCTACAGTTTATTTAATAATGAATAGGTTTTATTAAAAATACTAATAGTATTTCAGCTTAATTTACACATTATAACTAATTAATCTATTAAATAAAACAGAATTTTAATGTCTATTTGATATAAAAATTAAAACATAAGAGTGTAATTTCTGAACGCACCCGAAGAAAAAGAGAAATACATTTTTTTTTAAGTTTTCACAATTCACGTAAATTTGTCCTGTGCTAAACTCTTTGAACTATGAAAAATTAGTGATTCTAGCAGCAATGACGATATGATTTCAATACCTACAGAATTAATGGAATCGGTACAAAATGCCGAGTTAAGCTTGTTTTTCTTGCATCTCGCAGTTTCCTCCCTGTAGTGAGGTGAAAAGGAAAGTGAGGTGAAAAATTATTTGAAAGCCTCGCTACGCTAAGGAATCTATATTTGAACCATTCGCTTCGTTCATGGTTCAATCTTAGATTCTTTCGCTCGCTCAGCTTTCAATCTCAATACTCACGCCAAATAACCTCTTTGCAGCCTTGCATAACAAATAACTATTATTGCTCATTGAGTTTTTCCAAAAATGAGGATAAACGCGCAAAAATATGAGTAGATGGGGTCGCAATCGCAAAGAAACTAACATCTCGTTGGATATTATTAAAAAAATGTCAAATCCATAGTCTATAAGTACAGAGTCTCTAGACTTAAAAAACGTCGGAAATGGTTACAAGTGTTACAACAAAGGCAGTTAAAATAGTACATTTCGATACTAGGTCGGAAAGGATGTCATTATTCAACGAGGTCCGAGACATTTGGTCACGAGCCGCAGGCGAGTGGCAAAACTCGGGACGAGTGAAGAATGACATTCCGTCCGTGTATCGAACGACGTTTTTTAATAAAGTTGCGAAAAAATTATAAAAATGGACAATATGTCACTTTGAGGTTACTTCATCCGAACACTCGCGCCGAGCGATGCGGGGCGGTGATCATGAATCCTGAGCTTTGATTGGCTGGAAAAGTAAAACGCGCTAGTGCGAGAAATCCAACTTCTCGCATTATAAACTACTACTAGATTTGAGCAACTGTGTTAAAAAACATTATTTAGAATCTGTGCAGCGCCATCTATCGGCATCTGATCGGCAGTTGAGTTACTTTTACAAAGTCGAATCGCCGAATAAAATGTATATGCTTAAACCTGCTGCGTCGGAGGCGCGAAAGAAACAAATAAAATGCAGTACCGTCGCCATCAAATATATCGGAACGGCCAAGGTACGCAATCATATCTGAACATGCACTTTGTCGCCTTGACAATAATAGGCGTTGTTCAGCTATTTATGCCCAGATGGTCATTTTACATGTTTCTCAATCGTATGGCTTGTGGCAGTTACCACGGAGATCTGGTCACGTGACGCGAACGAAACGTGACACTTTTTGTGCATGCTACCGGTGTTCATCGATTTATAAGACGTTATCACGTCAAAAAGCATTGGTAGTCCAACTATTAGATGGTCCTTGATAGAAACAAAGCGCTATTAATATGCATAAGTGTTTACCGTTTTTATAAATGTCATCAGACATTTTCTCACAGCATTGACTTAATGCTGTGGCTTTAGATTTGTGCGGCCATAGAACACAATTCCTGTCGGCTTGCCTAAGTAAAAGTAAAAAGTTTTCACCTGCCGCCACTGATTTTCTACGTTCATCAATCAATATATCAGGAAAGAAGTTTAGAAACGCCATCTCCAAGCTTGATCAGATTATTGAGGGGAAGTTTAGGGTGTATTCCCATCTGTCCTGTTCCCTCATGAGAGGGACAGATTGGAATAGTTTTCTACTCAACTCAGACGGCGGGATGGGAATGAAACTATGGATCTGTCCCTCGCGTGACAATAGGATAATGTGGCGAATCGGGTGTGGCGAAACGGAACAGTAGCGCGTTCTTCTGAATTTGATAAAAATGCTTAACTTGAACCGTTTTGCCCTGTGATCCGATTGGCCTCGGTCTACCCTCTACAACGCTTTTAGGCGACCGGAATGGCGTCATACAGCAAAGGTGAAGCTACATTCGAAGCTCGGCTTGAACAAGCCTAAAGCGCCTTCTACCAAAGTTTGAAGCTTAGACGTTTTTAGAGTCTTGCTCCTACATACATCTGTCTCTCTCCAGCCCGCCACTTAGATACAATGATAATCATCAGTGCCACTATAGCCTATCTTGCTTTCTTGCTCCTACCTCTATCTCTCCGAGATACCAAGGCACTAATGCCAGATACTTTTCTCGCTCCGACATACCTTCATCCCTCTCCAAGCCTCCGTTGGACACCATGATCTGCAGCCACGCGCAGCACAGCCCCAGGATGATCAGCACCCGCAGTAAATACTTCCGTGGCATAACCTGGCCGTCTGTCTCGCTCCAACATACCTCCGTCCCTCTCCAAGCCTCCGCTGGACACCATGATCTGCAGCCACACGCAGAACAGCCCCAGGATGACCAGCACCCGCAGCCAGTACTCCTGTGGCATCGCCAGTCAGTCTGTCTCGCTCCAACATACCTCCGTCCCTCTCCAAGCCTCCGCTGGACACCATGATCTGCAGCCACACGCAGAACAGCCCCAGGATGACCAGCACCCGCAGGAAGGTCGTGTACTTTATCCGCGGCATCGTTCATCGCTAGATGGCGCTAGCTGCTCACGTTGACAAGATGGCGGCCGACGCCATTTTGATTCTGGAACAAGGATAAAATGGTGTCAAGTTTTTTGTGACTTCAAGATATCGAAAGAGGGGGTTCTGAATTCGTCGGGATCTTTTTTTTTTATGTATTCGATTGCTACGATTGCAGCCTGAGCCCAAGATTGGCTCAGACGATCAATACATAACTTTTCACCGTACATTGCTCTACATAGGCCGAAACCCACAACTCGATGCGGTAGGGTTGCCTACTCTCATTGTATCAAGTATGATATATGACCCGTTGCAATCTTCCTATTCTATCTATAATCGAACTCGCGGTGCGTAAGCGAAGTGAGTTCTTACAAACAACTCCAGACCGAACTGTCACCTAGCTACTGGGACGTCTCGGCATTTGGATGGCTTTTTGATTTCGATAGTTTGTCCGACGATAACTTTGTAGCAGAGATACATAAAATTTGTAAGTTCGTATATGAGCAGGATCGATCAAGTTAGTTATGAAGCTAGAAGGAGAAAAAAATTCTCCTTAGAGTCTTGTTCTATTGGTCAACTCGTTTGCAAGTAAATCGCGAGTTCTCAGTTCAAGGCGCACTACTAGTTTATTTAATACATCTTCAGTCATCAATCTCATCAAGTCATCATCAACTTTTATTTAGATAAAAAAGGAATAGGAACTTTTAGAAGCGCTGGTAGCCTTGCGGTAAGACGTCCGACTTTCAATCCGGAGGTCTTGGGTTCAAACCCCGGCTCGTACCACTGAGTTTTTCGGAACTTATGTACGGAATATCATTTTGATATTTACCAGTCGCTTTTCGGTGAAGGAAAACATCGTAAGGAAACCGGACCTAATCCCAAAAAAGGCCTAGTTTCCCCTCTGGGTTGGAAGGTCTGATGGCAGTCGCTTTCGTAAAAACTAGTGTCTATGCCAATTCATGGAATTAGGTTGTCAAGCGGACCCCAAGCCGGGATAAACGCTAGGACGAAGAAGAAAAAAGGAATAGGAACTTATAAGGCAACCAGCCCTACGTCTATCCTAAATACCTTACTACTAAAAGGTCGGTAACCTCTCCTTTTACTTGCTCAAGGCTTAGCAATGTTGCTAATATTAGCACATAGGAATCCATTATCCAAAGTTATATACCGCTACCGAATCAATAATCGATCTTGCTATCTAAGTAAGATGATTTCAATTGGTGAAACATTTTGAGAATTCTTGCTTTGACGCCACTGGGTCCTTTTATAAATAAATAAATATTGGGACAATCTTACACAAATCAACCTAGTCCCACAGTAAGCTCAATAAGGCTTGTGTTATAGGTACTAGGCGACGATATATATAGATAAATACTTAAATACATAGAAAACATCCATAATTCAAGAACAAATATCTGTGATAAACACACAAATAAACGTGTTTCTCTCGCATTTTCACGCTGTAGTGAGGTGAAAAGTTGTGTGTTCCGCACGGCTGCAAAATTATTTGGCGTGTCTTGAAAGCCCCGCTACGCTCAGGAATCTATTTTTGAATCTTAGATACCTACGCTCGCTCAGCTTTCAATTTCAACACTCGCGCCAAATAACCACTTTGCGGTCTTGCATAACAGATAACTATTATTACTATTTATTAACCGACTTCAAAAAAGGAGGAGGTTCTCAATTCGACTGAATTTTTTTTTTTTTTTTTTTTTTTTTTTTTATCATAATTTTTTTTTTTTTGTATGTATGTTACTCCATATCTCCGTGAATCGTGAACCGATTTTCAAAATTTTTTTTTGAATCGAACAGGTATAACCCCTAGATGGTCCCATTGTCACCAAGTCGGGATCTGATGATGGGATCCTGGAGAAATCGAGGGAACTCTTCAACTATTATAAGCACACCTATAGTGATTTCACTATTTTTTACAGCAACTCGGCCACTTCCTCTTGGAATAGCGGATCCTAAGTGAAGTCGGTTCTTTTTTTGTTTAAAATTATTACTAACTATATCGCGGCAATCATTCCATCGCGTGAACTCGCGTCCCCATACAAACGTAGTTCAGCTCTCCTTTTAGAACAACATGCTTTAGAACCACGAAATTTGGCATGGGCATTCTAGCAGTACAGATCTATGTCGGTAATTCGTTTTCGTTGCTAAAAATTGTAACACAAAGATAACATAGCAAAAATAAGTTTTGTATGTAAATCTGTATCTGGCTGGATTTTCTTTGTATTACAATTTTTAGCAACGAAAACGAATTACCAACATAGATCTGTACTACTAGAATGCCCATGCCAAAGTTCATGGTTCTAAAGCATGTCGTTTTAAAATGAGAGCAAAACTACGTTTGTATGGGAACGCGAGCGTCCTGGCGACTCTTAAAGGGATGAAAAGGGGACAGTAAAATATGGATGTGCGATAATTGATCCATCTAAGTATTCCAAGTGCATATTTGCCACTACATTTTATTTCAAGCCTGAATATTTTAACATTTTTAACCTAGGGAGGTTAATTAATTTTTAACAAGACTAGTGTTATAGTTATAAATAACTTTGATCGCTATTTAAGGAGTAAGCTTTTTCAAACGCTCTATTGACTAAACGGGAAAAGGGACTGAATTTATTTTCGAATATATATTATTAGACTATATACTCTTGTTTGTGGCACAAGCCGAAACACGATTGCTGAAAGTTGCCTCTATAGAAAAAAAATCCGAAGTTGGGTCCTTTCTCCCCTTATTTTTCGTAGCTTACGTAAACTATAACCCGCTTTTTCATAAACGTATTTCAAACCTCATTTAGTTAAAATGTATTTTGTCTGTTTCTAACAAACACAACTGTCAATGTGACAGATAAGGACAAATGATGATTTAGTTAAATGAGGTTTGCAATACGTTTATGAATAAGCGGGTAAGAGATTAAGCAATATTACTAAGTAAGCAATATGGTATTCTGGTTTATCTAAAAAGTCACAGAAACAAAATCAGACAAAACTTTATAGATTCGCTTATTTATCGTTAGGTCAAAAAGTCTGATCCTTAAGAGCATTGCATCCCTTTCTTTCGTGCGTTGGAGCCATAAACGTGTCTCTGGATGGGCGTAGCTTGTTCGTAAGTATTCTAAGTTAATGTTTGCCACTACATTTTATTTCAAGGTTGAATATTTTAACGTCATCATCATCATCATCATCTCAGCCATAAGATGTCCACTGCTGAACATAGGCCTCCACTTTAAAGGGGGGGGGGGGGGGGGTTGGGTTTGCCATACGCGCCACGCTTGGCAGGCGGGTTGGCGCGCGCAGTTTTTTTGTTTATTGTTATTTAGGCTTCCGGAAGATGCTGCTGCCCATCTCCCGGTATATTCCCTTAGCAGACTCCTACTGCAACCACGGGACGATATGGTGGGGGACAATTCTAAGGCCGGGCACCCAACGGCACCGGCATTTTAACGTAGGGAGGTTAATTTATTTTTAACCCCCGACGCAACAAGACTAGTGTTATAAATAAGTTTGACTGCTAATCGCTATTTAATTGTGTCTGAGGCAGCATAGCGGTAAAACGGTTGAATCAATTTAAATGAGTTTTTTTATTTGAAAGCAGGTTTAGTTAGTAATCTGA
The DNA here is from genome assembly GCA_911728535.1 of Pammene fasciana. Lineage (NCBI taxonomy): Eukaryota > Metazoa > Arthropoda > Insecta > Lepidoptera > Tortricidae > Pammene > Pammene fasciana. Next base: position 6,939,094 of record OU452299.1, read on the forward strand.
GACTCGTTTTAACAAAATCGGTTCAACCGTTACATGGATTTATCTACATTTATTGTTTTTATTACGTTTTTTATTATTTCACTTTTATATCCTTTTTAGGGTTCCGTAGTCAACTAGGAAGCCTTATAGTTTCGCCATGTCCGTCCGTCCGTCCGCGGTCTAAGGCTAAAATCACATCTAGCGGAATGGAGGCAGTAATGTATGTAGCTTTGTCGATGGTAGCTTAAATTTGTCATAGACCTCCAAACAATACTGCCTCTAATCCGCTAGTTGTGTTTTTAGCCAAACTGGTGATCATTAGCACTAGAAAGTAGAAATTTATCATAACATTAATCACGTCGACAAAGTGGTAGAATAAAGACTAGAAAAAAATAAACTACGGAACCCCACACTGAGCTTGGCCCGACATGCCCTGGCCGGTTTTTAGGGTTCCGTAGCCAAATGGCAAAAAACGGAACCCTTATAGATTCGTCATGTCTGTCTGTCCGTCCGTATGTCACAGCCATTTTACTCGGAAACTATAAGACGTATCATTATCAAATTTTTACATAAAGTGTATTGTGTGTGCAGCTACTTAGTTTTGTAGAGAAATTGCTAAAAAAAAGTTTTTAGGGTGGGCACTCCATACATGTACCTAATTGTCAAAAAATTTTTTTTGACAAATATCAACATGACGCACATCAATCGATAGGTCTCTAAAAATAACATTGAGGTTTCGTTGGACATTTTTTGATTAAGTGGATACTTTCAGAAATAATCGCTCCGAAAGACTAAAAAATTGTGTCCCCGTGTAACTTTTGAACCGTAAGTCCAAAAATTATGAAAAAAATCAAGAAGATGCACCTTTTAGGCCATTCCTCGATTCGGACAAGCCACGCCCATCCGTTAGAGACACGTTTATGGCTCCCGTGCACGAAAGAAAGAGATGCAGCGCTCTTAAGGATCAGACTTTTTGACCAAAATACGATAAATAAGCGAATCTATAAAGTTTTGTTTAAATTTGGTTCTGTGACTTTTTGGTAAACCAGAATACCATATTTTTTACTTAGTTACATTGTTTAATCTCTTATAGTTTACGTAAGCTAAGAAAAATAAGGGGAAAAAGGACTCAACTTCGGATTTTTTTTCTATCGAGGCAACTTTCAGCAATCGTGTTTCAGCTTGTGCCAAAAACAAGAGTATATAGTCTAATAATATATATTCGAAAATAAATTCAGTCCCTTTTCCCGTTTAGTCACTAGAGCGTTTGAAAAAACCAATAATTTTTCAAAGTAATAATAATTTTAAAAAGTTAAATATTCCTTCAACGAAAATTATTTTGAACATTATCGAATTAGCCGTTTTTGAGTTGATCTCCAAAAAACTACGTACTTACGCAGATACGACCTTGCGATAATAATTTATTCGATAGTGTAGCTACGGCTGGTTTTTATGAATCATGGTACGGAACCCTTCATGCGCGAGTCCGTCCGACTCACACTTGGCCGGTTTTTATTATAACATCGCATAGTCTCTAACCAAAGAGAAATAAAGAAGTGTTGACATATTTTTGTCTCAACGTCCGAATAGATATTTTCGACCTTAACTACCAAACAAGCGGAAATACGTAATTGGCCACATTTCCCACGGAGCGACAAATTGGCATAATTGTGACTTTTGTAGCTAATTGTAATTTATCATCATTAGTGTAGTTGTATGGTACCGGCTTTTTCAATGCAGGTTCATTTCATCATCATCCTCCTAGCGTTTATAAACACTAGTTGTTCTGTGAACCGTAGCATAGAGAAATAATAAGCCTTATAGAGTTCTCACTCCATACAACTGGTTATTAGCCCGCAAGCTTGACATTTTGAAGGTTAGACGACTAAGGGGTTGAGGGAGGAGCGGGCAGGAGGTGTGATTAGGGCACCCGTTGTAAAACCTTGGTATTCACGCCCCCCTGCCCGCTCCCCCTCGACCCTTTAGTCGTCTAGCCTTGAAAATGTCAAGCTTGCGGGCTAATAACCAGTTGTATGGAGTGAGAACTCTATAAGGCTTATTATTTCTCTATGACCGTAGACTTCGGAGCATTGAGGTAAATATACAAGAGGAGAAAACTTCATATCAACACAACGTTAGAAGCGTGCCACGCGACTTGTATCACGACGTACCGACAAAAACGGAGTGTTTATATTCTAAAATGAACTATCGAAGTATATTTATCTCTTTTCCGCTAGGGTATTACCATTGCGCAAGGCAATATTGCCATCTTTGTCTGTCATGGATATCGTGATATTCGCTGTTTCGTACAGCTCGGTGTTGCTACAACATGAAAATATTTCCTAGAAATAATCGATAAATATTTTCAAATATAATAAAATGACATCAGTTATCTATGTTAAAATGTGTAATTTCTCAAAGTAAAATGAAAAAAGTGTCTCCACTTAGAACTTTTTCGTTAATTGCTATCAAAATTGTTACCGGTGCTCTTTAAACATGAAACAATTGTGAAAATTTAAAAAGTGGCTACCATCTTGAAACCCTTGTTTCTGGACGGATTGCTTTCAATCTTGATAGGTATCTGAGGTTCTGTGTCATGTGTTTTTATACTTTTATAACGAGCCTAAGCACTTCGTAGGAGTTCTGAATAAAACTTCATATTAAATTTATATTTACATTTCATAATAATATAATATTAAGTGTACTACCGTATTGTATTGTAATTGTTCAGTCCGAGGTATAAACCTAACTGCGCAATAAGAAATTTGTAAAATTACAAAGAAATTAAACACCGCTATGTAACACTACTTTTTCCAATTTTGATAACATTTTCATATTGGATAACTACACAAACCCGCATATATCAACTATGGAAGTAATCAGTTCATTATTTTTTTAATAAGGTCGAAATTAAATCGAAATTAAAAACCGCGAACTTTAAAACCTCTTCATAAGATATAATATAGTATAGCATTCAAACAAACCAGAATTTCCCAAAAATACGAGAAATTCAAATAATGTTTTACTGGCAACACTAAGTCTAGAAAATGCCGCTAGTTGATTTTCGTATTTTTTCGTGCTATTTACGACATTTTGAGTGCAGAAATAGTAAACTCACTTGTGAAAGGTTATTCCGTGTTATTTGGTGTGGGTTTCGGATCGCGACGTGCAAGATTTTATGGTACATTTTGCCATTTTCACGGACCAGAATCACTGTCACCGTCAAATTGTCAACTGAGTTGACGTAAGCCTCTCACGAGCCTACAGGCTTCTATCGAGTTACACGCATATGGCCTCTTACTGCAGATCTAGTCGTATATATCAATGCTTCGGAGCATTTCCCCCCTCGCTACGCTCGGCTCCTCAGTCAGTTATAAAATAACACGGTTACACTCACGACAATTTATAGTTACGTCTTGCGACATGTTTCGGGTCGCCAGGACGCTCGCGTGAACTCGCGTCCCCATACAAACGTAGTTTAGCTCTCATTTTAAAACGACATGCTTTAGTAGTACAGATCTATGTCGGTAATTCATTCTCGTTGCAAAAAATTGTAATACAAAGAAAATATAGCCAGATACAGATTTACATACAAAACTTATTTTTGCTATATTTTCTTTGTATTACAATTTTTTGCAACGAAAACGAATTACCGACATAGATCTGTACTACTAGAATGCCCATGCCAAATTTCGTGGTTCTAAAGCATGTCGTTTTAAAATGAGAGCTAAACTACGTTTGTATGGGAACGCGAGCGTCCTGACGACTCTTAAGCACTAGGAGTGCTTATACTTGAACCGGCCCGTCGCGCACTGCTGCACGTCGCGTTGCCGACTGCCGACCTGCCTCCGGCGCGGATCGCACGCTCCTAGCATAGTGTTTGTCCCAGCTTTTACCACGGGTATATTGAGCCTGGGATCTAGCGACCTAATCCTATGAATTAGCGTAGGGACTAATTTTAACGAAAGCGACTGCTATCTCTGACATGGGTCGTTCACGAGTATATCTTTTGATTCAACTCACTCACTCTTCAAGTCTTCAACTCACTGAAGATTTAACTCGCTCAGTAGCTCACCTATCTCACTGTTTACAGTGTTGCTTGCTCGCTCTTTCTCACTCTGGATTCGAATGAGCCATTGAGCCGGCCGAGTCAAACGATGCGAATATACGAACAAATCCATTGAGCGACTGAGCGAAATGATCGAAATAGTAGTTTATGTAACTGTTACGTAATAGGGGTCCTTAAAACACGAGTGTGATTTTCTGAAACGAACGAAGTGAGTTTCATAATAAGATCACACGAGTGTTTTAAGGCCTAATTACGTACAGTTGCATACACTGCTTTATCTACATACATATTATAAACCCTAAATGAAGCGTTCTAAAACTGTTAAAATGGCTGCCATTTCACAGATTGCATCGCCATGGCCAACTCGATTGTGTCGGCGGGGCGCGTGCCGGCGGTCGGAGGATCGCGCGGCGCGGCCGGATTTTCATAATGATATCGAATTTTTGCTTATTATTTGATAATCGTTACAGATAAGACATTTGTTCTAACTTCTAACAAAACAGTCTCTTTTTATGGTGGTCATAACGTGCGGTTTTTGAACGCATCATGGAGGGTTTATGATATGGGTGTAGATAAAGAGTGATAGGTACATATCACTGCGAGCGAAAGATATGAATCAATCCTTTCAGTTCGATGAAGCGTTTTGCGCATCTCTATTTAGGTGATTTCGAATCGAAAATACGATATCGGGGGGAAGGACAACTCTAAGTTTAATGAATCGCGTCATCGTCATACAAGTTTAAACGAAATCGTCACACAAGTGGTTATTCCCATTAGTAATAAGTACATGTAACTGTAGTGACATCATTCGGCTAATCCCAAGCCACAAGCCGGTCATAAAACGACTAACACTTAGATAAAGACTAGAATTACTAGAAATGGCACGATAATTCGGTTCCGTATCTTAAAAGGAAAATGTGTGTGTGAAGGCCAATCTAGTGTTTCGAAACTATTAGAGGGCCCACCGACTATCCGCCTGACGATATCGGCCTGTCAGCTAGAACAAAAATTTGACAGCCCCGAACAACTGACAGGCCAATATCGTCAGGGCGACTGATAGTCGGTGGGCCCCTTTAGGCCCCCACGTTTTAAAATCATTGAAGTATTTACAAGTATGTTCCACCTCTGTATTTTCGATACTGACTTACATATGCGTACCCCACTAAATCGTCTAGTTTGTTTCAGAGAAAATTGGCATTGACAGGCGGATAGACACGCACATGATTGATCCTATAAGGACTATAAGGGTTCCGGTTTTTTTCTTATGAGGAACGGAATCCTAAAAGACATTAACAATGCCAATAACTTTTATATATTATATAGTTCAGTACTTGTAGATCAAGAGAAGGCCGTAGGCAACCCTACTTCATCCATTAGCAGAATTCGGCTTATATATGGCGATGTAAAGTAACAAAAATAGTATTTAGTACTTGGTAGCCTGAGCTAAACTTGGAGCATTTTGTAGTCATCTAGTACGAGCCGGGGTTTGGACCCGTGACATTCGGATTGAAAGTCAGACTTCTAAGACTGCACGCACGAAACAACACTCGCCGCTGTTTTCGGAAACGGTTTGATAATATTTCATACATTGCTGAACATTTTGATCTCGCCGCTCGTGCTGCCGCTCGGCCCGCTCGTCTCACCGCTAGCAGCGGCGGCCGGTCGCATGTTTTCGTGCGTGCAGCCTTAGTGTAAGGCCTGAGTGGACGCTCGTGGCGGGGCGTGCAGCGGGGCGGGCGAGCGTCCATACACTTTGTGCAGCGTCGACTCAGGACACCAGTACGAGTGTCCTTTGTTTGACATGCATGCCGCCCGCCCCGCCCCGCTGCACGCCCCGCCACGAGCGTCCACGAGGGCCTTACACTTAAGGCTCTTCTACATACATGATGGGCCATCATAGACGCAGCTATGCGTTAGAGGGAGCTAACGATATTCCGTTTTCGTTCCGTGGTATAGCTGCGGCCCTATGATGGCCCATCATGTTCAAGAGCCGTCTGACTTTCCCAACGTCTCGGGTTCAAACCCCGGCTCGTAGCACTAAGCCATTACCGCCACGCTATCAGCGTTAAAAAAAAAGATTAATCGCGATTGGTTTTGGAAAAAAAAAGCGCTGGTAGCCTTGCGGTAAGACGTCCATAACAAAAATAATATAACAAAAATAAGTTTTGTATGTAAATCTGTAACTGGCTGTATTTTCTTTGTATTACAATTTTTAGCAACGAAAACGAATTACCGACCTAGATCTGTACTACTAGAATGCCTATGCCAAATTTCGTGGTTCTAAAGCATGTCGTTTTAAAATGAGAGCTGAACTACAATACGTTTGTATGGGAACGCGGGCGTCCTGGCGACTCTTAAATCTAGACAAATGCCTTGTTCTTACTTTTACACCAAAACATTGCAGGGTTATTAAATAAAAGAGACCTGATTGGAATAATTTTAAAAGATTTAAACAAAAATGAGGGAAAATATATAGACATCATTTGCCTCTCTGAAACTTTTGTTAAAATAGGTGATGAACCAAATGTTAATGGTTTCAAACTTGCAGCCTGGTTTTCGAGAACCAAAAGTAGAGATGGAACATCGAAGAAAAATACAGAGTAGGGGAGGGGTACCACAGGGGACTATCTTAGGACCTCTTCTATTCTTACTTTATGTTTACGACTTGCCATTAATTACTAATTACGATTTTACATTATTTGCGGATGATATTTCGGTAGTCATACCTGATAGCGATGAACTCAACTACAATAACGAAATAAACAACACTATTGTTGAAATAATACAATGGCTTAAAACAAATAATCTGCAATCTGCAAGTAATTAGTAAACCTAGAAAAAACCAAATATGTCCAATTTATCAATCAAGAGGGAAAAAAGGTCGAGAAGATCAATCTTACTGTTGCATACAATGATTGCACTTTACAAGAATGCGATAGTACTACTTTTCTCGGCCACATATTTGATGATCATTGTATGTATGTATGTATGTATGTATGTATGTATGTATCACTTTATTGCACATAAACAAGTATAACATTAAAACATTAGTAAAATACAAAAAGATATGCACAAAGGCGAGCTTATCCCTAAAAGGGATCTCTTCCAGCCAACCAATGAGAAAATGAGAAAGGAGTAATACTAACTCGCCAGGTAGAGGTAGAGTCGCCAGGACGCTCGCGTGAACTCGCGTTCCCATACAAACGTAGCTCTCATTTTAAAACGACATGCTTTAGAACCATGAAATTTGGCATGGGCATTCTAGTAGTACAGATCTAGGTCGGACATTCGTTATCGTTGCTAAAAATTGTAAGACAAATAAAATATATCAAAAATAAGTTTTGTATGTAAATCTGTAACTGGCTGTATTTTCTTTGTATTACAATGTTTAGCAACGAAAACGAATGTCCGACCTAGATCTGTACTACTAGAATGCCCATGCCAAATTTCATGGTTCTAAAGCATGTCGTTTTAAAATGAGAGCTGAACTACGCTTGTATGGGAACGCGAGCGTCCTGGCGACTCTTAAGACCTTCACAGATACAATCGACAGTTTCATGTTACTAGGGCATCGCGTGTCTTTACAGTACCGCGTTATCATATAATTGCACGCAATTTCCGTTTACAATATTGTTTACGAAAATACACACATTTATTCAGCAACTAGGTCTTAAGGTAGCTTTTACAGTTCAATAAAGCATTATCACACTGGCGCCGAAAGCGCATTCGGCGACGGTTTTAAGCGGGACAGCGCTATATACACGCAGAGCGCTATCTCGCTCGCGCACCGGCGCCGCATGCGGAAACCGCAGCAGTGTGGAAGCAGCCTTAGGTCCCCTAGGATGCCCCTATGTAAATAGTAGATAGGGGGCCTATTCGGCATGGCAAAATTGACAGTGGCTACTTGGCTAGCAAATTCAACTGTGATATCTCTTTTGAGAAACGTTAAATTGCAACAGCTTCACAGTAAAGCACATTGCCATATTATAATGTTATAAATAAATACAAATACAATGTTTAGAAATAAAGGAAAAGTCGAAAAATCCACTGCCTCAGGCGAGCCTCGAACTCGCGAATCTGGGAAACATGCTCATCGCTTTGACCAACTGAGCTACTGATACTTACCTGATGGCTGCGAATTTATCCACCATATCATTTATTTACTTTTAAATACAAATACAACATTAACACCCAACCTAAAGCTTCCTTAAATACATAAAAACAATAAATTGACACAAAAATTGATTAATAAAATAAATAAATAAATATTAAATAAATATTATGGGACAATCTTACACAAATCAACCTAGTCCTACAGTAAGCTCAATAAGGTTTGTGTTATGGGTACTAGGCGACGATATATATAATAGATAGATTATATAAATACTTAAATACATAAAAAACATCCATAACTCAGGAACAAATATCTGTGATAAGAGTCATAGTGCCCCTTGTATACAAAATAAAGCCGCAAATCGATGTACAGTTTAGCCGTTTGGCACACATATACTAGAGGCCAAAACAAAATTTTTGATCCGCAGTTCTTTAAAAAAATTTCCTTAGGAGGGGGGTGCTGATTCATCATTTTTTTTGTATGAGAAAAAAAAAATTTTTTTTCAAAAACCTATCGTGTGTGGTATCATATGGAAGGGCTAATAGAGGCGGTTCTAAAAATATACCACATCATTACATTTCAGCCGTTTTTTTTTTATTAAAACAAAAATAATTTTCAAAACATACCAAGTTTGGGCTCCTCCAGATACGATATGGCTGATTATCTTTTTGTACAATATATCACAAATGATACTTGATACCCTCATATCTAACCCCAAGACAGCAATTTTGAAAATAACTTCATTTAGTATTTTTATTTAATTTTTCAAAATTATCAAGTAACGCAGTACAAAATGTACTGAAGTAGAACTCTAGTAGAACTTACTTCAGTACATTTTGTACTGCGTTATTTTGTAATATTGAAAAATAAAAAATAAATACTTAATGAAGTTATTTTCAAAATTGCTTTCTTGGGGTTAGATGTGAGGGTATCAAGTATCATTTGTGATATATTGTACAAAAAAAAAATCTGCCATATCGTATCTAGAGGAGCCCAAACTTGGTATGTTTTGAAAATTAATTTTGTTATAATAATAAAAAAATGGCTGGAATGTAATGATGTGGTATATTTTTAGAACCGCCTCTATTAGGCCTTTCATATGATACCACACACGATAGGTTTTTAAAAAAAAAATTTTTTTTCCTCATACAAAAAAAATGATGAATCAGCACCCCCCTCCTAAGGGATTTTTTTTAAAGAACTGCGGATCAAAATTTTTATTTTGACCTCTAGTATGTGTGTGCCAAATGGCTAAACTGTACATCGATTTGCGGTATCTCTGTAAAATTAGACTCGTGCAGGGTCGACTATCACTACCAAGTAGGCTAGGAGGCCGTAGGGACAAAAAATAAGGATAAACCTATTTCTAACTAGTTACAGTTGTTCCTATGGTATGCGGAAAACGAATAAGGATAAAAACTCACAGATTAGTAAATGATCCTTATATTTCTTTTTTTTAAGAACCATTTAAAGTGTAGAGCTAGCAAGACGGGACGGGATTGGCCCGGAGCCTATTCTTCTGACGCCCTTTAGGAATGTACGCTCGATGCTGCTGGAACGAACTGGGAGGCTGCATAAAACACTTTGGCAAAGTCAAGAGGGATACAGACAGGCTAAACAAGCCATGCCTAGCATTAACAGTAGACTCACCAAAACACTTCTGCGTCTTGGTAAAATCCGTTTAAGGGTGGTAACTAGTGTAATAACAAGTCACGGACCATTTAACAAATATTTATTTAACATAGGTGTTACAGACAGTCCCCTATGCCGAGGGTGCACGGAGACAGAAGAAACAGCCTCTCACGTGGTGGTGGAGTGCAGCGGAGTGGTCCCGTACAGGGCAAAACACCTCGGGTCCCCGAGAGGTCCCACTCAACATCAAAGGTCTGATAGGATTCCTTGAGGAGTTACGCTGGCTGGATTAGCCGTCATTTCCTTCACGTAGGGCTGCCATCCGTCCGGGTTTCCCCGGATTTGTCCTAGTTTGGAGGCCGTCCGGGGTGCGTCCGGTGGGGTTTTCAATAAGTGTCCGGGGAAAACCCGGACACTTTTTATGGGAGGAAACAACCCATTGAATTTAATTATTTAGTGCCATTATTGATTTGGACACGTCCGGGGAAAAAATGTGATTTACGCCAAATGTCCGGGTTTTTTTTAATTATTGTCCGGGTTCGGAGAATTTAGAGATGGCAGCCCTACCTTCACGCAAAATAGGCACCAGACGTCGAGTTGCGGAAACCTGCCCGTACTACAACAACAATTACAAGACGGGACACAGTCAGCCGGGCACCGTACACTAGAGTTGAACTAGAGTGACGGACGCTAAATACAGCGCAAACGCAGTCTGAAGATGGTAGTCTATAATTGAAATGCATCGCAGGCAGGCAGGCCTTGATCCATTACTAATGAATGCTTGTCCTTGTCTATGGTTCGGCGGCCATCTTGGGCATCTTGTAATGTAAAAGGTTGGCAGTGCAGAAAAATCGCTCCAGCGTGTCCAATTCGCGTCTTTTCTCCATGGGACATAATTAACTGGAATATTTATTCTTCAACCATAACTTCATGAGGTTTGGGACGTTTGGGTCGGGTTCAAACTTTAAACCAGGTATGTTACGGATGCTGATTTTTGGACATCCGCGATGTAAGATTAGGTACACAAAAAAAACAAATATTAAAGTTTTGTAAATATTAAAAACAAAGCAAATTCGTCATTTCTTGTCGCTATCCGTCAAGGACATACAGCTCGAATATTATTACATTTTCGTGATCACGATCAGCTAGGGATACACCGGATACACGCATAGATGTGCCCGCCGGATTTGTCTGACGGATATGCCCGGTGGACAAATCCGTGCGTGTATCGCGCGAATTGGACACGGATTTGTCTGCGGACACATCTGAATAGCGCCATACACGAACGGATCTGTCCGCCGGGCATATCCGTCGGACAAATCTGGCGGGCACATCAGTGCGTGTATCCCTAGCTAATCACGAAAATGTAATTGGGTAATGGTGAAAACCTACTTAACCTAGCACGTGCGCCGTCGCCGAAACGTTCCTGTACCTAGGTACTTATTCCTCATCTGCATCCGCATAGGATGCGGCGGATGCGGATTCTGAAAATGATGCGAAATCTGGGATCCCTGGTTCAAACCATGGCTCACAGAATTTGCAAGAACGAAATAATAATAATATGTTAGCCTCTATACGTCCCACTGCTGGGCACAGGCCTCGTCTCATGCACGAGATGGATCAGGCTATAGTCCCCACGCTGGCCCAAAGCGGGTTGGGAACTTCACATACACCTTTGAATTTCTCCGCGGATGTATGCAGGTTTCCTCACGATGTTTTCCTTCACCGTATAGCGATTGGTAAATATCAAATTATATTTCGTACATAAGTTCCGAAAAACTCATTGGTACGAGCCGGGGTTTGAACCCGGGACCTTCGGATTGAAAGTCAGACGTCGAAACACTACGAAACACGAAATATTGTATGATATTTACCGGTCGCTTCGGTGAAGGAAAACATCGAAAGAAAACCGTAGCTAATCCCAACAAGACCTAGTTTCCTGTTACGGTTGGAAGGTCAGGTGGCAGGCAATCAAAAAACTAGTCGCTATGCCAATTCTTGGCATTAGGTAACATAGCTGACCCCAGGCTCTATTGAATGGTGGCTAATGCCGGGGCAGACGCTAGGAGAATGATGATGTACTTCATTTTATCATATAGTCAAGGCTTGTAATATTTTTTACGGTCCACGTGATGGTAAACAGCTACCGTAGCCTATGAAAGCCTGAAACTTGGTGGGATAATGGAACAAACTGCACGTATACTCTTTCAAACAAAAGAAGAAATTTATTATTCAACATGGTACAGTCAGCAGCAAAAGTAACTAAGCGGGTAGGGTGTTCAAAATGAGCTGGACACGACTTCATTGTTAGGCTGCCTCTACATGACGGGCCATCATAGGGACGCAGCTATACAGCAGAACGAGATCGCAATGTCGTTAGCTCCCTCTAACGCATAGCTGCGTCCCTATGATGGCCCATCATGTAGAGGAGCCATTAAGCGGCTACTTTGAAAAATTATAGGTTTTTTCAAACGCTCTATTGACTAAACGGGAAAAGAGACTGAATTTATCTTCGAATATGTATTATTAGACTATATACTCTTGTTTATGGCACAAGCCGAAACACGATTCCTAAAAGTTGCCTCGATAGAAAAAAAATCCGAAGTTGGGTCCTTTTTCCCCTTATTTTTCTTAGCTTACGTAAACTATAAGAGATTAAGCAATATAACTCAGTTAAAAATATGGTATTCTGGTTTATCTAAAAAGTCACAGAAACAAAATTAGACAAAACTTTATAGATTCGCTTATTTATCGTAGTTTAGTCAAGTCTGATCCTTAAGAGCGCTGCATCTCTTTCTTTCGTGCACGGGAGCCATAAACGTGTCTCTTATGGATGGGCGTGGCTTGTCTAAATCGAGGAACAGCCTTAAGAGAATGAGAGCGTGTGTAGGTAATTTTGAACACCACATCCGCTTAGCTACTTCTGCTGCTGGCTGTACCTATTCGAGTATTAAATAAAAGCTTAAGCTCCGATTGCCAAATGATACATTTTTATGTAAACCGTCACATCACTACATAGTATAAAACAAAGTCGCTTCCGCTGTCTGTCTGTATGCTTATATCTTTAAAACCACACAACGGATTTTGGTGCGGTTTTTTAATAGATAGAGTGATTCAAGAGGAAGGTTTATATCACTACATACCTAGTATAAAACAAAGTCGCTTCCTGCTGTCTGTCCCTATGTATGCTTATATCTTTATAACTACGCAACGGATGTTGATGCGGTTTTTTTTAATAGATAGAGTGATTCAAGAGGAAGGTTTATATGTATAATTGCACCCGTGCAAAGCCGGGGCGGGCCGCTAGTGTATAATAATTGCACCCGTGCGAAGCCGGGGCGGGCCGCTAGTTTATACTCATAAATTACCAATGAATGTTATCGGTACTGATGTGACTCATTAATCATTATCCTCATTAAATAATAATGATCCTACTAATGACCGGTCATTGCTTGTTTAAATGAAATCAATTATACTATGAATATCAAGGACCGTAAGATATCTGGACTGTCAATGTCTAAAGTCTGTATATAATCGCGTTCGCATAATCCAGGCAAGGCTATCGCGTGAATAACGCAGGGTCTCAGTTTCATAATTTAATTTAATAATTCGATATTTCGATATCTGCCTTTTAGACTAAGATTAGATGGTAGTGCACCCTACCTAATCGGGTAGCAAGATTCGGCATATATAGGGGGTAGCACCTTAAAAAGTTATGACTTTTAGTATGGGACACTATGAGCCAAACCTGGAGCGTTCGGAATGCAGCCAACTTTTCGGGTACCAAAAAAAGTCAGAAAATACCTCATCGGGTAGCAAGATTCGACATATACAGGGGGTAGCACCTTAAAAAGTTATGACTTTTTGTATGGAACACTATGAGCCAAACCTGGAGCATTCGGAATGCAGCCTGATTTTAGGGTGCCAGAAAATATCGAAAAATACCTCATCGGGTAGCAAGATGAAACTAATGCCAAATGAAAGTACTAATCATCCTGTTAATAAAAAAAATTGGTAGTCGGTCCTAAACCTGGAGCATTTCAAATGCAGCCAACTTTTGTGATCGAACAAAAAACTCATCTGATACCATTACAACGTAGAAATGGCCCCAGATGATTAGTCTAGTTCCATTTTTCAAAAAATCCATGTCGAGAAGCAAACGATATTACTTTTGGGCAACCGGGCTTTTTACCTGATTTAGACCCTGCTGTATCCGAATCGCCGGTTGCCTTCAAAGAAAATTTGTCCGGAAGTGAGATATTCAAGATGGCGGCCAAAAAAATTACCCATTTTTTACTTTTTCTTAAATAACTCGTAAACCGTGACCCCTACCAAAAAATGTTCTGTTACTTAAATAATTCACATAAAATTCTCTATAAAAAAGGTTCTATACAGTTTTTTGCTGGGATCAAAGTTTAATGAGATATCGAGGGTATAAGATAGACCTTAAAAATATAGACTAATTACCCTTTTCCCGCGACTTCGTCTGCGTGGGATTAACATTCGCTATAATACATTTATGAAACACCTTAGTGAAATCTTATAGCAAATATAAATTTAACGTACATACTTTTTTACGTCTACAGTGAGCAACAATTCCATACAAAGTTTCACCCCCCTTTTCACCCTTTCAAATGATGATTTCTGAGATAAAAACTATTTCATGTCCTTTTCCATAACTCAAACTATCATCATGCCAAATTTAATCTAAATCGGTTCAGCGGTGTAAGCGTGAAGAGGTAACAGACACACTAACTGTTTAAAGATAAATTATATTTTAAATACTCTGGTTGAGGCTGCTAGGGGTTGTGTGGTATCATTTCCGTATAAAACAGACATGCACAATTCATTTTTGATAGAAAAAAAATATAAATCTATATTTAAAAAAAGTTCTGCGAAGAGGGAAAACTCTCAAATCACATCAGAGGGGATTTTGACGTGAACGTCCAAAAATTTTACGGACCTCCAACAGTAAAAAATATTCATCGTGGGGCACTCTATCCATGGTCAAAAATTTAAAACTTTTTCTCAATGCGCACAATTTTTTCATACTAATATTATAAATGCGAAAGTGTGTCTGTTACCTCTTCACGCTTAAACCGCTGAACCGATTTAGATGAAATTTGGTATGATGATAGTTTGAGGTATGGAAAAGGACATAAAATAGTTTTTATCCCTGAAATCATCTTTTTAAGGGGTGAAAAGGGGGGTGAAACTTTGTATGCAATTGTTGCTCACTGTAGACGTAAAAAAGTATATACGTTAAATTTATATTTGCTATAAGATTTCACTAAGGTGTTTCATAAATTTATTATGGCGAATGTTAATCCCACGCAGACAAAGTCGCGGGAAAAAGCTAATTAGTCTATATGTTTAATGGCTGTCTTATACCCTCCATATCTCATTAAACTTTGATCCCAGCAAAAAACTGTATAGAACCTTTTTAATAGAAAATTTTATGTGGATTACTTAAGTAGAAGAACATTTTTTGGTAGGCGTCACGGTTTACGATTTATTTAAGAAACAGTAAAAAATGGGTATTTTTTTTGGCCGCCATCTTGAATATCTCACTTCCGGTCAAATTTTCTTTGAAGGCAACCGGCAATTCGGATACAGCTAAGTCTAAACCAGGTAAAAAGCCCGGTTGCCCAAAAGTAATATCGTTTGCCTGTCGCATCGAAAAGGAGAGCGATTTTGAAATTTTGTGCCCTGTCTAGATGGTTCAAAAGACATAAACAAGTTTAATTTGACAGACTTTATCAAAAAGTGCCAAAACATTTCAGGTTTACTCACCCAAACTTATCACTTTCGTGATATGGCTTAATTTTAGGGTACCTGAAGATTTAAAAAAATACCTTATTGAGTAGCACGATAATATGTATGCCAAATGAAAGGACTTATCATCCTGTTAATAAAAAAAAATAGCAGCGGGTCCTAAACCTGGAGCATTCCAAATGCAGCCAACTTTTGTGATCGAACAAAAAACTCATCTGATACCATTACAACGTAGAAATGGCCCCAGAAGATGGTTCAAAAGACATAAACAAGCTTAATTTGATGGAATTTATCAAAAAGTGCCAAAATATATTAGGTTTACTCACCCAAACTTATGACTTTCGTGATTTGGCTTAATTTTAGGGTACCTGAAGATTTAAAAAAATACCTTATTGAGTAGCACGATAATATGTATGCCAAATGAAAGGACTTATCATCCTGTTAATAAAAAAAAATAGCAGCGGGTCCTAAACCTGGAACATTCCAAATGCAGCCAACTTTTGTGATCGAACAAAAAACTCATCTGATACCATTACAACGTAGAAATGGCCCCAGAAGATGGTTCAAAAGACATAAACAAGCTTAATTTGATGGAATTTATCAAAAAGTGCCAAAATATATTAGGTTTACTCACCCAAACTTATGACTTTCGTGATTTGGCTTAATTTTAGGGTACCGGAAGATTAAAAAAAATACCTTATTGAGTGGCACGATAAGATGTAAGCCAAATGAAAGGACTTATCATCCTGTTAATAACAAAATATAGCAACGGGTCCTAAAACTGGAGCATTCCAAATGCAGCCAACTTTTGTGATCGAACAAAAAACTCATCTGATACCATTACAACGTAGAAATGGCCCCAGAAGGTGGTTCCAAAGACATAAACAAGCTTAAATTGATAAAATTTATCAAAAGGTGCCAAATTTATTAGGTTTACTCACCCAAACTTATCACTTTCGTGATTTGGCTTAATTTTAGGGTACATGAAGATTTAAAAAAATACCTTTTTGAGTGGCACGATAAGATGTAAGCCAAATGAAAGGACTTATCATCCTATTAATAGAAAAAAATAGCAGCGGGTCCTAAACCTGGAACATTCCAAATGCAGCCAACTTTTGTGATCGAACAAAAAACTCATCTGATACCATTACAACGTAGAAATGGCCCCAGAAGATGGTTCAAAAGATATAAACAAGCTTAATTTGATGGAATTTATCAAAAAGTGCCAAAATATATTAGGTTTACTCACCCAAACTTATGACTTTCGTTATTTGGCTTAATTTTAGGGTACCTGAAGATTCAAAAAAATACTTTATTGAGTAGCACGATAAAATGTATGCCAAATGAAAGGACTTATCATCCTGTTAATAAAAATTTTTGCAACGGGTCCTAAACCTGGAGCATTCCAAATGCAGCCAACTTTTGTGATCGAACAAAAAACTCATCTGATACCATTACAACGTAGAAATGGCTACAGAAGATGGTTCAAAAGACATAAACAAGCTTAATTTGATAAAATTTATCAAAAAGTGCCAAATTTATTAGGTTTACTCACCCAAACTTATGACTTTCGTAATTTGGCTTAATTTTAGGGTACATGAAGATTTAAAAAAATACCTTATTGAGTGGCACGATAAGATGTAAGCCATATGAAAGGACTTATCGTCCTGTTAATAGAAAAAAATAGCAGCGGGTCCTAAACCTGGAGCATTCCAAATGCAGCCAACTTTTGTGATCGAACAAAAAACTCATCTGATACCATTACAACGTAGAAATGGCCCCAGAAGATGGTTCAAAAGACATAAACAAGCTTAATTTGATGGAATTTATCAAAAAGTGCCAAAATATATTAGGGTTACTCACCCAAACTTATGACTTTCGTGATTTGGCTTAATTTTAGGGTACCTGAAGATTTAAAAAAATACCTTATTGAGCAGCACGATAAGATGTATACCAAATGAAAGGACTTATCATCCTGTTAATAAAAAAAAATAGCAGCGGCTTCTAAACCTGGAACATTCCAAATGCAGCCAACTTTTGTGACCGAACAAAAAAACTCATCTGATAAGCCAAATCACGAAAGTGATAAGTTTGGGTGAGTAAACCTAATATATTTGGCACTTTTTGATAAATTCCATCAAATTAAGCTTGTTTATGTCTTTTGAACCATCTTCTGGGGCCATTTCTACGTTGTAATGGTATCAGATGAGTTCTTTGTTCGATCACAAAAGTTGGCTGCATTTGGAATGCTCCAGGTTTAGGACCCGCTGCTATTTTTTTCTATTAACAAGATGATAAGTCCTTTCATTTGGCTTACATCTTATCGTGCCACTCAATAAGGTATTTTTTTAAATCTTCAGGTACCCTAAAATAGCCAAATCACGAAAGTGATAAGTTTGGGTGAGTAAACCTAATATATTTTGGCACTTATTGATAAATTTTATCAAATTAAGCTTGTTTATGTCTTTTGCACCATCTTCTGGGGCCATTTCTACGTTGTAATGGTATCAGATGAGTTTTTTGATCGATCACAAAAGTTGGCTGCATTTGGAATGTTCCAGGTTTAGGACCCACTGCTATTTTTTTTTATTAACAGGATGATAAGTCCTTTCATTTGGCTTACATATTAGCGTGCTACTCAATAAGGTATTTTTTTTAATCTTCAGGTACCCTAAAATTAAGCCAGATCACGAAAGTCATAAGTTTGGGTGAGTAAACCTAATATATTTTGGCACTTTTTGATAAATTCCATCAAATTAAGCTTGTTTATGTCTTTGGAACCACCTTCTGGGGCCATTTCTACGTTGTAATGGTATCAGATGAGTTTTTTGTTCGATCACAAAAGTTGGCTGCATTTGGAATGTTCCAGGTTTAGGACCCGCTGCTATTTTTTTTATTAACAGGATGATAAGTCCTTTCATTTGGCATACATTTTATCGTGTTACTCAATAAGGTATTTTTTTAAATCTTCAGGTACCCTAAAATTAAGCCAAATCACGAAAGTGATAAGTTTGGGTGAGTAAACCTGAAATATTTTGGCACTTTTTGATAAATTCTGTCAAATTAAGCTTGTTTATGTCTTTTGAACCATCTTCTGGGGCCATTTGTACGTTGTAATGGTATCAGATGAGTTTTTTGTTCGATCACAAAAGTTGGCTGCATTTGAAATGCTCCAGGTTTAGGACCGACTACCAATTTTTTTTATTAACAGGATGATTAGTACTTTCATTTGGCATTAGTTTCATCTTGCTACCCGATGAGGTATTTTTCGATATTTTCTGGCACCCTAAAATCAGGCTGCATTCCGAATGCTCCAGGTTTGGCTCATAGTGTTCCATACAAAAAGTCATAACTTTTTAAGGTGCTACCCCCTGTATATGTCGAATCTTGCTACCCGATGAGGTATTTTCTGACTTTTTTTGGCACCCGAAAAGTTGGCTGCATTCCGAACGCTCCAGGTTTGGCTCATAGTGTCCCATACTAAAAGTCATAACTTTTTAAGGTGCTACCCCCTATATATGCCGAATCTTGCTACCCGATTAGGTAGGGTGCACTACCACCTAATCTTAGTCTATTTGTATTGGCCTCTTCGCCTAGTTGGTATTGACCCTGCCTATGAAGCAGGAGGTCCCGGGTTCGAATCCTGGTCAGGGCTAGGGCTGCCATCCGTCCGGGTTTCCCCGGATTTGTCCTAGTTTGGAGGCCGTCCGGGGTGCGTCCCGGGGGTTTTCAATAAGTGTCCCGAAAACCCGGACACTTTTTATGTGAGGAAACAACCCATTGAATTTTTTTGTGCCATTATTGATTTGGACACGTCCGGGGAAAAAATGAGATTTACGCCAAATGTCCGGGTTTTTTTAAATTACTGTCCGGGGCCACTTCACTGTGGGACGCCAGGCAGGAAGTGGAAGCTCTGCTACTGGGTCAAGAAATATGACTACCTCGCTACGCAAAACTATCAGCATGGGCACATGGAACGTCAGAGGCCTTCTAAAACCCGGTAAGCTGGACATAGTTGAGAGGGAAATGAAGAGATGCGGTGTGACAATCTTGGGACTTAGCGAAGTGCACCGAAGGGGCAATGGCCACTTTACAACCGATAATGGTAACATTATGTATTTCTCAGGGGCAGATGACCATAGTCGTAATGGAGTAGCTTTTCTTATCCCAAACTCACTGAAAGATAACATAAGAGGGTATCAAACCCCAAGTGACAGAATAATCGCCATCAAACTGGAAGCGAATCCCTTCCCTATTAACATTGTCCAGATCTATGCCCCCACGGCACAATCAGATGAAAATGATGCAGATAGATTCTATGCTGACCTATCAGCCGTACTGCAAGATATACCTTCGAGAGAGGTAACTATAGTATTTGGAGACTGGAATGCTAAGATTGGCACCACGGTGGGAGATCCCTTACAAGGTACTGTCGTTGGTAGTTATGGCCTGGGAGAAAGAAACGAAAGAGGCGAAAAATTTCTCCACTTTTGTGTTGAAAAGCAGCTTACCGTCATGAACACCTGGTTCGAGAACCACCCCAGACGGCTTTACACCTGGACCTCACCATCCGGCCATAGAAACCAAATAGATTACATCACGATCAAGTCCAGGTGGCGATCCTCGGTTACAAATGCCAAGACCTTACCTGGGGCGGACTGCGGAAGTGACCATCAATTACTGGTGGCTAATTTCAGATTACGCTTAAAGAAAATTCATCGAAAGCCTCCCAGTTCAATATCTCTCAATGAGCGTGCGCTCAGCCATTTTGAAAGCTCGATTGCTCCTAAGATCAAGGCAATGTCGTGGGATCCTTTTGATTCTAGCGAAGCCAACTGGAACCAGCTCAAGAAGACTATCCTTGATACTGCAAAAGACAGTAATGATGTCTATAGAAGCGTCCAAGTCAGGAAAGAATGGATTAGTGACGAATCCTGGGCATTGATTGAAGAAAGGAGATCCCTGAAGTGCGGAGGTTTAGTCACGGATAATCAACGATCCCGATATTATCAGCTGCACAAAGAGATACAGAGAGCTACCAGAAAGGATAGAGACACATTCATTAACGGGATATGCCAAGAGATAGAAGAACATGCAAACAAATGCCATACCAAGGATCTCTATCGCAAAGTGAAACAGCTGACGGGTACCTTCAAACTGAAGTGTTGTATAGTGGATGACGATAACGGTAACACCTTGACAGATGTTGACCAGGTCCTGGAAAGGTGGAGATGTTATTGTACAGAGCTATACCAGGATGAGAGAGGACCCATCGCGGACAGAAAATGGGATGAACACGATGAAGAACCTGCTATATTGCTTTCGGAGGTTCAATGTGCTATTAAAAAACTTAAGCACAAGGCGGTAGGTCCTGACGGCGTTTCGGCGGCAATGCTCCAACACCTTGGAACAGAGGGTGTAGAAATCGTCCACAGACTGTGTAATAAGATTTGGAAGACTGGCCAGTGGCCGGAAGACTGGACACGATCCGTCGTCGTCCCATTACATAAAAAGGGGTCCACAAGAAAATGTGAAAACTATCGCACACTCTCCCTGATGTCTCATGCCAGTAAAATCCTTTTGCACATCATACATGCTCGACTGTCTGCATTTATTAACCATCAGATTCCAGACGAACAGGTGGGATTTGTAGCCGGGAAAGGAACACGGGACTAAATACTGAATGTGAGACTACTCATTGAAAAATGTAGAGAGTTTAAAACTCCCATGGTCCTGTGTTTCATTGACTATGCTAAGGCGTTTGATTGTGTCCAGTGGAGTACCATGTTTGATGTATTGATTGGGATGGGAGTGCCCGAACACCTTGTGTTTCTAATTCAGAACCTCTACCTTGAAGGCACAAGCTGTGTGAAATTGGAGAACAAGATGTCAAAACCATATCGTGCAGAACGTGGAGTGCGACAGGGATGCATTCTGTCTCCTAAACTCTTTAACTTGTACGGCGAATGCATCATGAGGAGAGCGCTCGAAAACCTGCAGTTTGGCATCAAAGTTGGAGGACGCACGATAACAAACCTGAGGTATGCAGATGATACAACAATTGTGGCTGCGAGTGAGCATGAGATGTATTCTGTGTTGAAGAGGATTGAAGAGGAAAGCGCCAAGTTTGGACTGAGGATAAACCACAGTAAAACGAAAATTATGGTTGTGGACCGGAAAAATCTTCTTCCAAAATCGAATGTATTCGACAGCTATGAGAAGGTGGATCAATTTGTATATTTGGGCTCTCTAATCTCTAGCGAAGGTGGTAGCACTGTAGAGATACGCCGGCGAGCTGCTATAGGCAAAAGTGCAATGTCGAACCTCGAAAAACTATGGAGGAACCGAGGTATTCGGCGTGCAACCAAGATACGGCTGATGCGGGCACTAGTGTTCTCCATCTTCTTATATGGTGCAGAAACGTGGACGCTGAAAAGCATAGATATATGCAAGATTGATGCTTTTGAGATGTGGTGCAGGAGGAAAATGCTCAGAATTCCATGGACCGCAAGGAGAACAAACAAGTCCATATTGAGTGAGCTAAAAGTTTCCAAGCGCCTTTCAACCATCTGCTGCGAAAAGATCCTCAAGTTCTTCGGGCATATCATGCGTTCTAACCAGCATCAGCTCGAAAAAAGCATCATACTGGGACTAGTAGAGGGTGAACGTCCTAGAGGGCCGATAGCCATCAAATGGTGTAATTCCATCCGGACGGCGTGTGGCTCCATGCAGAGCGCGGCCCGTATGGCTCTCGACCGCGTCACATGGAGGGATATCACAGTTGGTCACGATCCTCAGTCATGAGGGAACGACGAAGAAGAAGAAGTCCGGGTTCCGCGAATTTAGAGATGGCAGCCCTAGTCAGGGCATTTATTTGTGTGTTTATCACAGATATTTGTTGCTGAGTTATGGAGGTTTTCTATGTATTTCGGTATTTATCTCTATCTATCTATTATTTAAATATATTGTTGCCTACTATCCATAACACAAGCCTTATTGATATGAGCTTACTGAAAGAATAATATAGAAAGGAAGAAAACTTTTCTATTTACTTGTAATTAATCCTGATAATTATTTAGTATTTTTAATTAACGTTTAGTAAAAGTAAAAAAAAATCACCCAAAAACAGGCAGACACAATATAGGCAGTAAATTTATTAATATATTACTTACCAAGCAAACCGCTTGTAAACAGTTTTCCGTGACCCCGTTGTCGTAACTTGTTTCACATTACTGGACTACTAGTTACGTAAAAAAACGCACTTGTGCTCAATGAAATTATAGCTTAATAATCACATAACGCAGCAATAAGCACCTTAGAAATTCAATTAAAACTATCTGTTAATTACTCACTTAGTCACAAAACGAAATCATGTAAATAACAAGTGTTTACGATGAATTTCAGTCGCACAAAAATATTGATTTATTGAAGATATTATTTTATTTATTTATACGCACGTATTTACAGTTTTTACGCTGTTTGGATAAGTTTAGGCCGTTTGGACACTTGCTTCGCGGTCACATGATTTATATTAACACGTTTGTCACTCGCAAATTGTTTTGTGGTGTGTGGAAATTCGAATCATCATAAAATGTGTGCAGTGTACGCACAGTGTGAGAAACTCATCAACCTATATTTACATGACAGTTATGTTAGTGTTGCTGATAAAAACCCTTAAAATGTCAGAAAAAATTTAATATTAGAATTTCGAAAACAAAGTATAGTTCATATACATTAGAAAATAATCGTTACTATTATAATACTAGATGTTGTAATACAACTATATTCGCCTTAATGAGTCCATAAATAAATAATTTTACATTGATTTTTTTGCTGATAGCAATCTTAACAGACTGTCATATATTCAACGTTTCATTTCAAGCACGAAACATACTTTAGTATTTTTATTATTTAATTTCACAGATGTATAAATTCTAAAACGTGGCTAAAAATGAACGATGAATATTATATTTTGCGGTTTCAGAAAATATCCAAGAGGATTTTTCTTTTTGCTCCATATAAATACGAGACATTTGCAGATTCAGTGTCCAAATAATACGTAGAATGAACCTCAAAGTTACTGTCACCTTGACATGTCGACGTACGTATTTTTGCTTTAATTTTCCGAAGCCTCGTCCAATTAGATTAGTGTATTTTCACAATTTATCCAATCAGAGAAAAGCATTTTCTTTAAAACTCCTTCTGATTCGCCGAATTTTCATCTTTTCTTAGTTGAGTTTCTTAGGAAAACACATATACCATATGATTTTGATTTGATACAAGTTTGGTACGGATTTGGTTGTGATATTTTTTCGAAAATATCTTGTTTTGATTATCATATCACATAAATGGATGATTCGGAGCTAAACTCTTCGGAGCTGGGCACTCAGTCATACTGGCAGAAGGCGTACACCAAGGAAATAAGCAATTTCGAGGAACATGGGGACCCCGGAGACGTGTGGTTTGGCGAAGACAGCGCCTACAGAGTGGTAGATTGGATATGCAGCAACGTTGAGGACAAGAATACCGCTGCGATAGATTTAGGTAAGTTTTAGATAGACTGGAGAAATATTATATTATTATTAGGAGCCTGCAATGTCCCACTGCTGGGCAAAGGCCTCCCCCGGTTTTTCCAATCCTCCCGATTCTGTGGAGCATCCGGCCATTCCTTTTAAAAGGAGTCTAATTCGTCTCGCCATTGTTGAAGAGGTCTGCCAGGTGCCCGCTTTGAAGTGGGCTGCCACTCGGTGGCGATCTTGGCCCACAGCTCGCTTGGCATGCGGCAGACATTAGCCCAGTCCCACTTTAGCTTGACCGCTTTCCGACCTATGTCGACAATTTGTGTTTCGGATTCTATCCGTTAATTTTACACCTATATGCTGCGCTCCATGGCTCTCTGGCAAACCCCAAGTTTGGACCTCTGAGATACTGTCAAATACCAAATCTGTGCACCATAGAAATATAGAAGTTTTTTTTTGTTAGCCTATTTACTGTCCCACTGCTGGGACCTCAAAGGCTTGTATGGAGGGTTGGCCGGCTCAGACGACGTGTCCTATACAAAAAAAAAAAATTGTGTCCCAAAATTTTTTCTTCTACTTTTTCTTACTCGCAATACGATACCAATTATGCCCTTAAACAAATCACCTGTATTTTTGTTACACCCGTATTGTCATGTATAGCTATAGTATACACAACGCCTCACTAGGTATACACTTTTGAACCTTATTCCGCTGTAATAACGGCCAAAAGTGTATACCTAGTGAGGCGTTGTGTGTACCAAGATACCGACTATCGGGTAGTGCGGCTTGGGCGCGAAATCATAAAATACCCTTAAATATCTCATTAGAATATTGAGTGTCATGATTTTCTTTTGTGTGATAAAGTTTAAATAAATAAATAATATTTCAGGCTGTGGGAACGGGTACACACTGTCCGAGCTGGCACGGGAAGGCTTCACCAATCTGCTGGGAGTAGATTATTGCCAGGAAGCCATCACACTCGCCGAGAAGGTGTCCAAGAGGGAGTTCCCGATTATTGAGTTTAAGGTACCTTTGTTATTTTTAACCCCCAATAAGAGGGGAGTTGGTATGACCGATACTTGTGTCTGTCTGGCACCATAGTACACAGACACCTCATCATTAAGCTTTTATAGGGAGCACGAGGTCACCACACAAAAGTGCAATTTTATTCGTAAATTTCTACGATTCGAACAGCACATCTCAATAGTATTCTACACTAATTTGTAGTATAACTATCCAGGATCACCCCTGTAACTTGATTTTTGTGGATATTTTTAATTCTCATGAGTAATGATCAAAAACGTTAATTCGACTGAAATAAGCAGTCACACTCTCATACAAAATTAGTACGGGACCTATGTGTTGTGA
Source organism: Pammene fasciana (assembly GCA_911728535.1). Classification (NCBI taxonomy): domain Eukaryota; kingdom Metazoa; phylum Arthropoda; class Insecta; order Lepidoptera; family Tortricidae; genus Pammene; species Pammene fasciana. Next base: position 6,964,550 of record OU452299.1, read on the forward strand.
CTTCGAGTTGTACTTATGATCTATTGGTCTAAGAGCTGGCCACGTCAGATGTGACACAATAATGAGAGGTTTGTAATCAGTCCAGTTAGATTGCATAACCATCCTTATTGCTAGATCTGGGCATCTGGCAGCTTTTAATGGGTGACAGACCAACAAAGTTTTTAAGTTATAAAAAAGTAATACCGAAATAGGTAAAAACTGCTGAAGTTGTGTCATTTATAGACAACAGAGAACAGGGCCTATATTATAACATTAGAACAAAAAACATTGTGTATTATTGCGCAAACAAAAACAGTAGGCGAGTAACCAAAAATCACATTTTACATCATTTGGCACTACTTCCCCCAACCGAAACTTTTGGATATTATATAATCTAATTAATTACATAATTTTTCATAATATTGGATCAAAACCGGAACTCTAGAATTTATTTTCTTTAAGTTATTTGCTTTCTTTTACCTCCACCACTTTACAGCTGCCAGATGTCCGGATCTAGAAATAAGCATATTATAGCAAACTAAGCAAACTAACTAGATGGGTTTCGTTGCTCTCATTATTGTGTCATATTATTATCTGACGTGGCCAGCTCTCCGTCTATGTTGGTTGAGGTTATCTGTGGTTCTAAGATAAATTGATTTTCAATGCAATTTTTTTTATATAGCTATTATATGATTTATCTATTAACTAGGTCTCCAGGCTATCACGATATTCGTCAAGTACCAACATACTTTCTGCAATTTATTTCACTTTCGATAAACACCATTCCAGGTATTCGACATAACGGAAGACCCCGTGTCGCTCGGCTCGTTCGGCGTGGTACACGACAAGGGCACGTATGACGCGGTCAGCCTGCACCCCGATAATGCCAAGGAGCGCCGCCAGAAATATATAGACCAGGTGGCCGCCATGCTGCGGCCAGACGGTAAGAACCATTTTTAACCTCTTGAACGCCAAGCATCGGACGGAAAATTTATATTTTGGACGTGATATCACGTCCTGGCGCTGACGGCACGACTTTCCGTGCGCGTGATATGACGGCTTTGGCGGTCAAAGGGTTAAAGTTTACGTAACTGCCAGATTCCCTTAATTTTTGTTGTGATCACAATGTATTGTATTGTAGAACGGGCAAGTTTCCGCAACTCGACGTCTAGCGCCTATTTTGCGTGATGGGTGAGTGGCTAGTCCAGCCAACCCAACTCCTCAAGGAATCCTATCCAACCTTTTATGTTGAGTAGGACCTCGGGGATATTACTCGGGGAACCGAGATGTTTAGCCCTGTATGGGGCCACTCCGTCGCATTCCAGTACCACGTGAGAGGCTGTTTCTTCTGTCTCCATGCACCCTCGGCACAGAGGACTGTCTGTGCCGAGCTGAGCCTGTATACATAATTTTATGTTCAAGATGCACTGAAAAAAAAGGACAGATGAACTACCTCGGCTATTTCATTAATAACCGAGCAATCTTCGTGCGTTTTCAGTTTTTATTTCTTACCTTACATTTAAGGGGTGCCGGTATGACCCGGGTAGCCTACGGGTTAGCGCCAGAGTACGAAAGGATAGTTATCAATGATAGTTGTCTTGCAAATTATCGCGATAATTATCTAGATTTTTATGTCTGATAATTATCGATTTGATAACAACCCAAAATTTTTAAAGGCAGAACGTACAAAAAATATCAGGCTCAAATTTCGACACCACTTGTTGAACTATATACAGCCTTGGCCAGAAGTGTTGAGCATAGGTGTTTTTGTTTACAATTTTGATGTTAAGCATTATTTCCCTATCCTAACAATGTACGGTAACGGTAAATGTTATATTTTATTTATAAATATAGAAAACTTCACTTAATAACACTTTCAAGGTACTTAAAAAATATGAAAACAGAAGGTACCAAAAATGTAAATTTAAGTCGGTGCGACATATTGCAAATATTCTATGCAGTTACTACTAACTTCAACAAAACATGCCTATTAGTTTAAATTAATTGACAAAATAACTTGAACAAAGATGGAAACGATGGACTAAACTTTCCAGTTTTGTATGAAAAGCGCATTGGTGCTCAACACTTCTGGCCAAGGCTGTATAAGAGAAAGTACCCATACCGGGGATAATTATCGCGATAACTATCAATGATCATAATTATCTGGATAATTTCGCCTGGTTAGCGCGTCTGCCACGAATTCAGAAGACGCTGGTTGATTCCAGCTGGGAATCGGAGGCCTTGGTCACCTTTTTCTATTTAAGTTTTTTTTGTTTCAGGTATTTTTGTAATAACTTCATGTAACTGGACAGAGGATGAGCTCACGAGTCAGTTCTCTCACCGATTTAGCCCAAAATGCGTCATACCAACACCACAGTTTAAGTTCGGGGGCAAAGTAGGGGGTGTAGTGTCTTCAGTAGTTTTTGTACATAATGGTATTAAATAGCTATTAATAACTATTTCTTTCATTTCAGTGTTTAAGCCACTTTGAAAAATTATAGGTTTATTTAAACGCTCTAGTGACTAAACGGGAAAAGGGAATGAATTTAATTTTCGAATATATATATTATTAGACTATATACTCTTGTTTTTGGCACAAGCCGAAACACGATTGCTGAAAGTTGCCTCGATAGAAAAAAAATCCGAAGTCGGGTCCTTTTTTACCTTATTTTTCTTAGCTTACGTAAACTATAAGACATTAAGCAATATAACTAAGTAAAAAATATGGTATTCTGGTTTATCTAAAAAGTTACAGAAGCAAAATTAGACAAAACAAATAGATTCGCTTATTTATCGTAGTTTGTTCAAAAAGTCTGATCCTTAAGAGCGCTGTATCTCTTTCTTTCGTGCACGGGAGCCATAAACGTGTCTCTAACGGATGGGCGTGGCTTGTCCGAATCGAGGAATGGCCTTAACCTTTTGAACGCCAAGCATCGGACGGAAAAATCGTGCCCTCAGCGCCAGCGCGCGCGCAAGGCAAACCGGTTATATTTTGGACGTGATATTCCATGCACGAGATATGACGGCTGTTTTGGTCAAAGCCTCAAAGGGTTAAGTTTACCACTATAGAGGCAAGTGCTCAGAGTCTAAGGGCTACGGTAACTGCTTACCATCAGGCGGGCCGTATGCTTGTTTGCTACCGTCGTGACGTTGGAGGGGTGACTGTGTTGATGGTGTGTTGACGGCTAAAAAGACACGTCCCCAGTCAAAACAATGCATCCCATTTGATCTCGATAAATCATGATGACTATCATGAGATGAGACTCATACAATCTCAACCAAGCATGATTTTTGCATGTTCAGTCGCAATCAGGTATATCGGAGCGGCCAAGGTGTTCATAAATATCTGAACAACGCCTCTATTGTCAAGGCGATGTGTGCGCAAAGTGCATGTTCAGAAATTTTTGAGTACCCTGGTGCCCCGATATATTTCATGACGACTGTTATACAGGGTGGAAAGATAAGTCGGGCCCTGGAGGGAAACTACCTTAAAACGTTGAGGTAGCTCAATACACTGAAAGGAAACATTCCTTTATTTTTCCTAAAAAAGTAAAACTGCATTCACAGATTTTTTTCTAATTTTCCCTTTTTTCGATACTAAAATTGTATGATTTTTCTTTTTTCGTTATTTATGGCTTCTCTTGTGCCGTAAATTTGGTTGGTATTAAGAAGTTTGTATTATTGTTGGAAATAGGATCGTTTGTCATGAATTGTCATAAAAATTGTTTTTGACAAAATTACAAAATGAGTAGTTTTTTGTGAATTGTACATTTTCTCGAAAATATGTAAATGCAGATATGTCTCTTTTTAAAAATAAAAGAATGTTTCCTTTCAGTTAATTGAGCCATCTCAACGTTTTAAGGTAGTTTCCCTCCAGGGCCCGACTTATCGTTCCACCCTGTATAAAGCCATGAGAGCGAAGGGGGTAGAATAGCTCGTAACTAAAATTAGGAAGTCAAAATAAAAAAGAAAACATGTGATATGAATATATTAAATTCTGCATAACCTTCAAAGTAGGCATATAAATAACATAACTTTGCATAACCCATAACTACAACTACCATCCATCTATAAAACTAATAAACGTAAGCTATATCTACATTGGCGCCCTTTCTTGTGTTTTACAAGGTCCGATTGTGACAATGTGGACATACCTTAATTATAATTTTCCCGAACCAAATACATAATTTACATAGGTAAATGTAATAGTGTACGGACAAAGGGACCAGTACTTTCTAAGGCTGGCTCTACATGATGGGCCATACGGACGCAGCTATCCAACGGAAGCTATCATTCTGGGCCGTATGAATGGCAAACGTGCTCGCGGTGGGGCACGGGTGAGATGGTCCAACGCTGCAAAAAGGTCGGCTGGTGGCAGCCTTAACCGTGCAGTTCACATGGCCTATGACCACACGTTATGGAAACGAGCTACATGTGGTCGCGATCCTCAGCAATGAGGGAACGAGAAAGAAGAAGAAGAAGAAGAAGATCCAACGGAACGAGTTCGCAATATCGTTAGCTCCCTCTAACGCATAGCTGCGTCCCTATGATGGCCGATCATGTAGAGGAGCCATAAAACTACGCAATATGCATTATCTATTAGTGAAAGAAAAAAAGTGTCCTTGTAAATCGACAAAGTGGTCCCTTGCAGTAAACTCGTCCACTAATATTCACAAAAACCAATCCATTCCATATGCATTCTTAAAGAAAATAAACCATTAAGAAACTATATTTATAATTTTTATCGTGGCAGACTTAAACCGGTATAAGGGTCAAAACAGACCTAGCGGAATGCCTCGCGGAATTAAGCCAATTCTTAGACAAAATGCTTAATTTTGTCTATGGTAGCGGAAACTTGTCTATGGCTTCCATACAAAAAATCAGCTACCCTAGACAAATTTCCGCTACCATAGACATTTTGTCTATGAATTGGCTTAATTCCGCTAGGTATGTTTTGACCCTCCGCTAGGTGAGTCAACGGTGTGTGGTGTCCTTTAAACGGGTATTACACCTCACTTTTTCTCGGGTCCGATCGCTCGTGTACCTTGCCTATAAGGATAGGCAAGGTACACGAGCGATCGAACAAGGGTTCAGTCGACGCCAAAACATGTTCACACTCCTGAACCTTATTACAAAGGAGAAAGGTGCAAAAGTGTAGACATATCTTTGACTTCAACTGTACTCCTAAGGCGATTATCACACTGGCGACGGATCCGCATCGGGCGCCGGTGCGCGAGCGAGATAGAGCTATACACATGCAGAGCGCTGTCTCGCTCGCGCACCGGCGCCGCATGCGGATCCGCAGCAGTGTGATAACCGCCTTAATGCTATAACTCTTAATTATACTGCACTCTTCTAGAAATATGAACTCACGAAAAGTGAGATCTATACCGGCCTGGCCTTTAAAATTGGCCGAATTTGTGAGTCATAGATATATAGTTAATTTGTTAATAATATTTAAAAATGCTTACGGTATGGAATGGACTATAAATGCATAGAGGAATAATAGGCTTCTTAATTGTATCCTACATTGTGCCGAGACACCAAAAGCGTAAAAAATATAAATACTTCGGTACAGTCCATCAAACACATCTGAGCGGCCAAGGTATTTAAAAATATCGGAACATGCACATTATCGCCTTAAAAATAGAGGCGTAATTCCGATATTTGAGACTAACTTGGCCGCTCCGAAATATCTGATGGCGACTGTACATATACATATAATCCCTAATTATAGTCCATATACAGGGTGAGTCAGAAGTTGATTAATTTTTGAAAAATAGCAATTCCCTAAAATAGCGACATCACATTTACATTAATTATTTTTAGGGCACTTATCTCTCCCAGGCTTGTATTTTCTATAGTACAAACGCCATCAAATATATCGGAGCGGCAGGCGTACCCAAAAATATCTGAACATGCACTTCAGTCTTGACAATAGGCGTTGTTCCGGTATTTGTGACCACCTTGCCCGCTCCGATATATTTGATGGTGTATGAACAAATTTAAAAAGACTACTGACAAGACAATGCCCATACAAAATCACGTTCCTCCATAATTCGGGATGTTACTTTAGCGCCATCTATCGTCTCACTAGCGCAGCAGGTGTTAGACCCATCCATTTTGTACGGCGCTTTGACCTCTGGTCAAAGTAGCTCAATTTCCGTACAGTAGGTTTATTTATTTATCGTATGGCGCCTTGTCACTGGATACAGGATAGGCATTTCTTCTCCCAGGCATTTAGTAGTAGAGGGAAAGCAGTTGAAGAAAATCCAGTGAGTGCTGCGAAGTCCAAATGGAACACTGCAGCTGCCAAGTAGGAAATGACAGATGATTAGCGCCATCTATCGGACGATCAACTGCATGAAAGTTGAGCTTTTCCCGGATTACGCGAAGCCGTCTTGTATAGACACAGTCCAGGTGTAATCTGGTCTTTGATTGAACTTCTATAAGTAATTTTCATTGCCTAACGATTTCCATAAAAATCATTAGCAGATAAGGATGTGTTGATAAGATATATAATCACTTTCGACTAGTGTTCAAGAGATAAAACATTATCATGTTTCAATACACATATTTATCAATTGGCTAACAATTCGACGGTGGTATCTGATCAATAAAATACTACTTATTTATACTACTTTAATTATAAATGGTATATAAAATTATACGACTACGAGTATGCGCGAATATTTAAATGCGATCTCTAGCAAACCACTTTTCTTTTCAGATAACTTTGATATGACATACGGTAAACCTCCTGTAATTGGCCACTGTTCAATAACTGGCCACCTCATACTAAATAATAATTAACTCTGTCCACCTATAAACTTTTTAATTTAATTTTTTTTATTACTATTAAGTTTTTGTATGTATGTTACTCGATATCTCCGTGAATCGTGAACCGATTTTCAAATTTTTTTTAATCAACCGGGTATAGCCCCTAGATGGTCCCATTGTGACCAAGTCGGGGTCTGATGATGGGATCCTCGAGAAATCGAGGGAACTCTTCAACTATTATAGGCACACCTATAGTGATTTCACTATTTTTTACAGCAACTCGGCCACTTCATTTTGGAATAGCGGATCCTAAGTGAAGTCGGTTCTTTTTTTGTTTAAAATTATAGTATAAGGTTTTGATTACTAGCCACCCTTCGACTGGCCAAATTATACTAAAATGAATTGTGTTTGTAGGTAAATAGAGTAACTATATTTCATATTTTTTTTACATAACTAAATATACAGAGGTACTACAGTACAAATACTAAACTAAATTAATAACTAGCTCAAATCTAAACTAGGCCCTTGCGGCATTGTACCAAGGATGCTGGCGGCATTTCCTCGTTGTATCGCAATGCTGATACGCTGTGCGAGGAAACCGCCATCTCTTCGGTCACCAGTTACAGTAAATAGAGTTCATTTTTAATATGAGGGGGCCAGTTATTGAACGGTGGCCGGTTACTGGCGATTTACCCTACCAGTAAAATACTGAACATATTGACATTTGTCAAAGTAGAATTACTTTCTTATTATTATATATATATTTGACATAATTTGCCTTAAAACATCCCTTAGCTCTCACTGTGGATCTAGTTTTTTATTTACACAAGTTTACAGTGAATATACATAATTATATATATATATTTATATTTATGCCGTTTTCTAAATAAATAAGTAACAATGCAGTTAAATATCGCCTTTATGCACAAGCGAATAAGGAACTTTTTCCTGAAAAGTCACATCTATTTATTTATTATAAACTTATGAGTTATAATTATAACTACTTATAACCCAAGCATTCGAAACTAAGCTATAAGCTGTTTCTATCCCTCTCTAATCCATATTATTAGAACTTAGAATACAATTCACCGAAGTTTTTATTACAGTCGCCATCAGATATATCGGAGCGGCCAAGGTGGTCACATATATCTGAACAATGCCTCTATTGTCAAGGCGATAAGGCGCATGTTCAGATATTTCTGAGTACGATGGCCGCTCCGATATATTTGATGGCGACTGTACATATTATAATTGATTTTGGAATGTGATGTTTATAATTATATTTTAAAATTTATTTACAATTTATGATTCCTAATATTTTATTGAAGTGTTTCAGCCATTATTATCATTAAGACGCACTTAGGCACACCACATACCTGAGCTGGATTAAGACAAATTCATAGCCAAAATGCTTAAATTTGTCTATGGCCTCCATACAAAAAAATTTGCTACCATAGACAATTTTTTTCTACGAATTAGCTTAATTCAGCTCAAGTGTGTTTTGTGCCTTTAGAGTCGCCAGGACGCTCGCGTTTCCATACAAACTTAGTTTAGCTCTCATTTTAAAACGATATGCTTTAGAACCACGAAATTTGACATGGGCATTCTAGTAGTACAGGTCTAGGTCGGTAATTCGTTTTCGTTGCTAAAAATTTTAATACAAAGAAAATATAGCAAAAATAAGTTTTGTATGTAAATCTGTATCTGGCTGTATTTTCTCCATCTAAAATACAGCCAGATACAGATTTACATACAAAACTTATTTTTGCTATATTTTCTTTGTATTAAAATTTTTAGCAACGAAAACAAATTACCGACATGTACTGCTAGAATGCCCATGCCAAATTTCGTGGTTCTAAAGCATGTCGTTTTGCTGAACTACGTTTGTATGGGGACGCGAGTTCACGCGAGCGTCCTGGTGACTCTTAAGCCTGAATTTTTGTATGACGTCCATAGGCAAAAATGAGCTGGAAGGCGGAAAAACCTCTCTTGCGGCTGCATACTGCATACAAAAATTTACACAGTTATGTCTATGCCGACTGAATTCCGGTCAAGTGTGTGTTGCGTCTAATAATTAGAGAGTAGCGATCATTTCCCGGAAATCTTATTTTACTGGTAGCGATTTTTCATTCGCAAAATTTCCCAATAAATAACTTTTAAGAAAAAACAACCACGGGGAAAAACAATACGTGCAATATTGCGTGTTTTTGGAAAATTTGCGAATGGAAAAATCGCTACCTATAGTCTGTATCTTTAGGTATTTAAATAAAAGTAAACAAACAATTTGTACATTCTCGGGTAGTTATAACATTTATTGGTTAACCAACCAAAAAGAGTATTACATAACCAAATACAAAATCGCCTAGATCTGTCACTGAACGAACGACCTGACTTTAACCTACATTATTTGATCATGTAATGTTTTCACTATCCTCAAGTGGCTTAAGGAGCCATTGGAGGGTAGATTTTGTTTACTTTTATTTAAATACCTAAAAATACAGACTATAGGTACCAGTAATATAAGATTTCCGGGAAACGATCGCTACACTCAATAATTAAGAGAGTAAAATGGAAGAATTCAGTAGGTAACAATGAAAACGGATCATTTCGTGTAAAAGAAACGTAATACAAAGAAATATATAATGAAACTTTAAAATAAGATTATAAGTTCCGTTCATACTACATTAGTCTACTCATAAACTTCTATTATTTCTTACTTCATATTATTATTTTCAACACATGTTTGACAAGATAACATTACCTTCTTTATTTGTCAGTCGGGTAATGGGCTAGAAATTGGCATATTTCAACAATGAATATATTATTTTATTTACAAATTTTAATTACATTACTGTAAATTAATTAGTTTAATTACAGATTCATTTCAATAATCTCTATAATTCAAATGATAATTCGTATATGATCCATCCAGTCCATCGTTATTAGTGTTATTACCTAATTTAAATATTCACATGTTTATTTTCCAGTTGTTTAACTAGCATCTTGAGTGTTTTCAAAATGAGATAAAAATATTTTGTATGGAGGTTGGCTAGCTGTGGCGACGTGACCCATACAATTTTTATTTCACACGACACGTGTGCACAGCTGGACAACCTTCATATAATAAAAATGTTTATTTCGCTTCCACAAAATTTTTCTCCTACTTTTTCTTACTCGCGATACGACACCAATAATGCCCAGTATTTTTGTTACACCCTGTATAACCAGGGTCAGGTTTTATAAAGTTAAAATTTTGCAAAAAGCGAGTATTTTACTTTCGGTCTCCAAAAAAAAGTAGAACTTCAAATGTTTTGAAAACTTTCCGTAACTTTCTGTAACTAAAATCAGATGGAATTACCAGACCAGGAACCAAATAGACAGGGCAATGGGCTAAGTGTCAGTTCAAGTGAACAATTACTGATGAAACAAATAGCACTTTAATTACCTAATACACTCCAGGGCCAAGAAAATAGGTCATTATGTGTAAAGTGAATCTATGTCAAGTCCGCCATTTCAATTGTCCTTGAATCTATGAATAATCCACGACAATAAAGCTCCATGAAAATGATGCAATACAAACATAATACTACTAATATTATGAATTCGAATTAACTACTAGCCTCGAACTGAGAACTCACGATATCCTTGCAAACAGATGACCAATATAACAAGACTCCATGATAATTTTTTCGCACCTTCTAGCTCTATGACCCCTTGATCGATCCTGCTCATATACTAACTCTCAAATTTTGCGTGTCTCTGCTACAACTAAACCAAATTTCATGAAGATGAGAAAAACGTTACTAAAGCTATGGTCGAACAAACTCTCAAAATCTAAAAGCCATCGAAATGCCGAGACGTCTAAGTAGACAGAAGTTGTTTGTAAGAACTCGCTTCGCTTACGCTTCCGCTCGTTCGACTATGTTATGAGTGTTAAGAAATATTTGGATCAGGGCCGCATCCAGAGTTGAAGTTAAGATAGGGCATGGCCAACAAGGTCAGGGCTAAGAGCGTCGCTAACCGATGGCCCTTCGAAATTTGATATTAAAGCGAATTACATTATCAATAATTTAGATGAGTACGAGTGTTGTTGAAATAGGTAATAATCATTCTATATATAGACATGCGAAATTGCGAATATTTAAATAAGGTATTAACATCACTGTATGGCTATGTGGCCTCGAAGCTAAAAATTATGAAACAACAATTTTTTTAACCTTCAGTAGCCTAGCTGGTAGCTGTTCAAAATGACCTACACTCTTTTTCACTAAACAATTAATATAAGTCATGCCCAGACGAATTTGAATTGAACACCTATTTAGTGATTGATAAAAATCTTTACTACAATAGTGATTTTAATAAAAATCGGAAAAACTTATACTTTAAGATCTAGAGTTTTTTGGGCATAGAACTGTTATGGTTGTGATGAACGCATAACAGTGGCGGCGCGTCCATATAACACGATTCCCGTCGGCTTGCCTAAGTCTCAGGCGCCTGAGCAGTTTTCCTACAGCTCATGAGGAAATTTTAAGCCAAATTCAGCACCGGCTTGCCTATGAAAAATTTTGACCCACTCCCAGTGCCGCATAATACAATTTTAACACCAGTTTTTCAAGTAGCATGCAACCGCTCTACCTTCCGCACTAATTGACAATATATAACAAAAATAACAGTATTCGTTATCAAAATAAACATTAGGAAACCGTTCAATAAGACGTTGACGTCTACAGTGGTATCGAATACCACCATTTCTAAGGGCTACATGCGTTCACAATACTTGTCCTCGTTCGAGCTCTTGTATACTAGGTAGCCGAGGAATACGGCACAGGCGGTTAGGATCAATGTAAACAATTGGTATATCTTTAACATTTTTACCTGTTTATGCAGCATTTCATAGTTAACTTGCAAGTTATTTAATGCATTCGTAACTGAATCCGGCTTTTCCTGGATCCTGCCGTCAACCATGCTTCCGTTCTTCATATCTTTCTCTGGGAAGTGGCACTTCAGGCGGTACTCGTCGACTTTGCTGCCGGATGACTTCTGCCAGATGTCAGTGAGCTCCTTCGGTGTTACATCCAGCTTTGGGATTTGTACGGACATGACTAGGAATCTGTCTTTCGTCACGGTACGGAATTGGAAGCCTGGCTGTACCACTATCTGTACGGTTTGTGAGGCACCTGTGGCTAGAGTACCGGAGCTGGGTCTGACTCGGAACTTTTCAGGGGAAGTAGTTCTTATTTTAAATGACACGGCACTCTCATCCATGTTCGTTATAGTAAATTGTCCCGATAACTCATCGTTTTCAGTCTTGAAAACAATTGTATCATTGGGATTTAATCTCAGCATTTCTCCGGGAGAATGCTGGTTTTCACCTTGCTCTGCAAACGTCACTTTTTTCGGTGTATGCACATCGTTCGTAGCTCTGTTCTCCGGAACAAACTCAAATACATACGGGTCCTTGCCACCCCAGCAAGTCAACGCTTGTTCGGGCGCCACAACCTCTTTCAAATTGTCTTTCGTTGAAAACTTCATCCGTTCAACTGCTTTCGCTGGCAACAGGGACTTAACAACTTTGAAAGCAGCAGACAAGACCCAAGGCATCTGATAAATTATTATATAATGCAGAAAATACGGATAATACAGCTTCATAAGACTTATTAGATACTTAATAAGCTCCATATCCATGTTCCCAAGGCCACAGCCGTCCATATCGAAAAATAAAGTGATCGGTTTACCTTGCTCCTCCCGTTCTGTGCGATCAAACCAGTAGATAATCACTTTCTTAAGCTCCTCGAAGTCTTTCTGGCCCTTAACATGCATTTTCGACTTGATTATAAGCAGTAAATTGCCGTCGACATCGCGTCCGTGAGGGAAAAACGCACCCTCCTTCACATAGTCCATTCTGATCGTGTTTTCATTGATATCGTTCACATTATTAGTTTTCCGCCACACTAAGATGTCCCATAACATATCAGCGGCCATTTTCGCGTCATTTTCTTGGTGTAACAACAGCCTTGTTAAGTATTTATCGTCCTTTACCCTTTCTAAGTCCGCGGGATGAAATTCGCCTGGTGGATTCGGAATGCCCTCTTTCAGTTTCGCCTCGAAAACGGCTCGTACGTCCGCGGGGGTCGCCATTGAGATATCCAACTATTGTTTCATGGAATTACACACAGTTTTGTAGTTTTATTGTTCATTTACTAAACGGCAAGATCACAGTCTATGTAATGTGCAAGTATACTAAATGTCATGACATGACATTTGGCCCTAGGGATACCAGTGTAATAATTAAAATATCGTGGTTTTTTTTTAATAAAAATCGGCCGTGTGAGAGTCAGATTTGCTATTTAAGGGCACATTATTTTAACAAAACATTGAACATTACTATATGTAACGAAAAGACAAATTGGATTGAGGTCAAACTCTTTATACGCATTTTTTTGTGATAAGGAACAACTATTTCATATCATAAACGACAGAGGTTCGTGAAAGAGGCTCCTATCATCCTATAAGGTTTCCGTTATCTCCTTTTGAGGTACTCCAATACTCTGATGCAGTTAGATGGTTGGTCCCATATTTATACACATTTGATCCCCATTAACAATAGGTAAAATGAAATTGACAGCATACAAAAATTTTGTCTACACCTTTTTAATCCTGACTTTTATTTAATTTAACGTAGAATCTCAGATAACAAATACTGGCAACTCAATGTTAATACAACAGATAAGATAAAAAAAGAGTGATTTTCAATATCAGATAATTTTTAAGTCTTAACCAATATCTAAATTAAAAATGTAGGTATTGATTATAGATTTATCTAAAATCCTGTTGATAATATTTAGGTAAACTTTTGTACAGACAGGATATAGGTATTAGTCATAGACACAGATAACGGATTTTGAATCTACACATACCCGCATAGCACCCCATTTTTTTGCTAAGTGAAATCGAATCTCATCGAATGTCATCTCGCTCAAATCTGGAGCAGAGCCCGACTGGGGAAGTACCTCCACCTTACAGAAACCCACAGCCAAATAGCACTAGACCCTACTCATAGTGTTTTGTTCCTGCAAGTGAAATCGAATCTCATCGAATGTCATCTCGCTCAAATCTGGAGCAGAGCCCGACTGGGGAAGTACCTCCACCTTACAGAAACCCACAGCCAAATAGCACTAGACTCTACTCATAGTGTTTTGTTCCTGCAAGTGAAATCGAATCTCATCGAATGTCATCTCGCTCAAATCTGGAGCAGAGCCCGACTGGGGAAGTACCTCCACCTTACAGAAACCCACAGCCAAATAGCACTAGACTCTACTCATAGTGTTTTGTTCCTGCAAGTGAAATCGAATCTCATCGAATGTCATCTCGCTAAATCTGGAGCAGAGCCCGACTGGGGAAGTACCTCCACCTTACAGAAACCCACAGCCAAATAGCACTAGACTCTACTCATAGTGTTTTGTTCCTGCAAGTGAAATCGAATCTCATCGAATGTCATCTCGCTCAAATCTGGAGCAGAGCCCGACTGGGGAAGTACCTCCACCTTACAGAAACCCACAGCCAAATAGCACTAGACTCTACTCATAGTGTTTTGTTCCTGCAAGTGAAATCGAATCTCATCGAATGTCATCTCGCTCAAATCTGGAGCAGAGCCCGACTGGGGAAGTACCTCCACCTTACAGAAACCCACAGCCAAATAGCACTAGACTCTACTCATAGTGTTTTGTTCCTGCAAGTGAAATCGAATCTCATCGAATGTCATCTCGCTCAAATCTGGAGCAGAGCCCGACTGGGGAAGTACCTCCACCTTACAGAAACCCACAGCCAAATAGCACTAGACTCTACTCATAGTGTTTTGTTCCTGCAAGTGAAATCGAATCTCATCGAATGTCATCTCGCTAAATCTGGAGCAGAGCCCGACTGGGGAAGTACCTCCACCTTACAGAAACCCACAGCCAAATAGCACTAGACTCTACTCATAGTGTTTTGTTCCTGCAAGTGAAATCGAATCTCATCGAATGTCATCTCGCTCAAATCTGGAGCAGATCCCGACTGGGGAAGTACCTCCACCTTACAGAAACCCACAGCCAAATAGCACTAGACCCTACTCATAGTGTTTTGTTCCTGCAAGTGAAATCGAATCTCATCGAATGTCATCTCGCTCAAATCTGGAGCAGAGCCCGACTGGGGAAGTACCTCCACCTTACAGAAACCCACAGCCAAATAGCACTAGACTCTACTCATAGTGTTTTGTTCCTGCAAGTGAAATCGAATCTCATCGAATGTCATCTCGCTAAATCTGGAGCAGAGCCCGACTGGGGAAGTACCTCCACCTTACAGAAACCCACAGCCAAATAGCACTAGACTCTACTCATAGTGTTTTGTTCCTGCAAGTGAAATCGAATCTCATCGAATGTCATCTCGCTCAAATCTGGAGCAGAGCCCGACTGGGGAAGTACCTCCACCTTACAGAAACCCACAGCCAAATAGCACTAGACTCTACTCATAGTGTTTTGTTCCTGCAAGTGAAATCGAATCTCATCGAATGTCATCTCGCTAAATCTGGAGCAGAGCCCGACTGGGGAAGTACCTCCACCTTACAGAAACCCACAGCCAAATAGCACTAGACTCTACTCATAGTGTTTTGTTCCTGCAAGTGAAATCGAATCTCATCGAATGTCATCTCGCTCAAATCTGGAGCAGAGCCCGACTGGGGAAGTACCTCCACCTTACAGAAACCCACAGCCAAATAGCACTAGACTCTACTCATAGTGTTTTGTTCCTGCAAGTGAAATCGAATCTCATCGAATGTCATCTCGCTCAAATCTGGAGCAGAGCCCGACTGGGGAAGTACCTCCACCTTACAGAAACCCACAGCCAAATAGCACTAGACCCTACTCATAGTGTTTTGTTCCTGCAAGTGAAATCGAATCTCATCGAATGTCATCTCGCTCAAATCTGGAGCAGAGCCCGATTGGGGAAGTACCTCCACCTTACAGAAACCCACAGCCAAATAGCACTAGACCCTACTCATAGTGTTTTGTTCCTGCAAGTGAAATCGAATCTCATCGAATGTCATCTCGCTCAAATCTGGAGCAGAGCCCGACTGGGGAAGTACCTCCACCTTACAGAAACCCACAGCCAAATAGCACTAGACCCTACTCATAGTGTTTTGTTCCTGCAAGTGAAATCGAATCTCATCGAATGTCATCTCGCTCAAATCTGGAGCAGAGCCCGACTGGGGAAGTACCTCCACCTTACAGAAACCCACAGCCAAATAGCACTAGACTCTACTCATAGTGTTTTGTTCCTGCAAGTGAAATCGAATCTCATCGAATGTCATCTCGCTCAAATCTGGAGCAGAGCCCGACTGGGGAAGTACTTCCACCTTACAGAAACCCACAGCCAAATAGCACTAGACCCTACTCATAGTGTTTTGTTCCTGCAAGTGAAATCGAATCTCATCGAATGTCATCTCGCTCAAATCTGGAGCAGAGCCCGACTGGGGAAGTACCTCCACCTTACAGAAACCCACAGCCAAATAGCACTAGACTCTACTCATAGTGTTTTGTTCCTGCAAGTGAAATCGAATCTCATCGAATGTCATCTCGCTAAATCTGGAGCAGAGCCCGACTGGGGAAGTACCTCCACCTTACAGAAACCCACAGCCAAATAGCACTAGACTCTACTCATAGTGTTTTGTTCCTGCAAGTGAAATCGAATCTCATCGAATGTCATCTCGCTCAAATCTGGAGCAGAGCCCGACTGGGGAAGTACCTCCACCTTAGAGAAACCCACAGCCAAATAGCACTAGACTCTACTCATAGTGTTTTGTTCCTGCAAGTGAAATCGAATCTCATCGAATGTCATCTCGCTCAAATCTGGAGCAGAGCCCGACTGGGGAAGTACCTCCACCTTACAGAAACCCACAGCCAAATAGCACTAGACTCTACTCATAGTGTTTTGTTCCTGCAAGTGAAATCGAATCTCATCGAATGTCATCTCGCTCAAATCTGGAGCAGAGCCCGACTGGGGAAGTACCTCCACCTTACAGAAACCCACAGCCAAATAGCACTAGACCCTACTCATAGTGTTTTGTTCCTGCTGGTGAGTAAGGTTGCCAAAGAGCTCAAAGAGGACCCGGTGTGTTGACGACGAGGGACCCTCTTGTTCCTTTAGCCGTCAACAGTGAATCCGTTTTGTATAGGGTCGGCAACGCGTATGTGACACCTCTGGAGTTGCAGGCGCCCATAGGCTACGGTAGCTGCTTACCATCAGGCGGGTAGTATGCTTGTTTGCCACCGTCGTGGTATTAAAAAAAATATTTTACGAAGTAAGACAGGTGTCCATAAGAGACTAGAAAATCGGCCCGAAAGATAGCATATCAGATATCACACTTCACTTGAGCGGAATTCAGTTACCATAGACCAAAATCATTCTGAAGGCAGAAAATTTAAGGGTCACAACAGACCTAGCGGAATTCCTCGCGGAATTAGCGGAAATTTGTCTATGGTAGCGGAAATTTGTCTATGGCTTCCATACAAAAAATCTGCTACCATAGACAAATTTCCGCTACCATAGACAAATTTCCGCTAATTCCGCTAGGTGTGTTGTCACCCTAACTCGCGGCAGAATTTTGTCAATGGGCTCCATACAAAAATTCTGTCACCATAGACAAATTTGTGTGTTACGCAAAGCCGGTCTCTATGCACCTGTGTTTTGCACAGATTTGAAATGGCGTTATACTGGGTCTGTGGTTTTGAAAAAAAGTTGAAAGTAATAAAAACAAAACATTACTTTTTATGTTTATTTTATCCCAATAATACTTAACTAACAATAAATAATTTAACATTGCCTCAATATCCTTATAATCTTCAGTCAACGACCACTATAAATACTTCAATGTTTAGAAATAAAGGAAAAGTAGAAAAATCCACTGCCTCAGGCGAGACTCGAACTCGCGACTCTGGGAAACATGCCCATCGCTCTGCCAACTGAGCTACTGAGACTATACCTGATGGCTGCGAATTTCTCCACCACATCCTTTATTTTAAATAAAAATACCATACAGTCAGTCACTAAGCGGATGAGGTGTCCAAAACAATGGCAGGCACTGGCAGGGTAAATCGGCAATAACTGGCCACCCTCCAATAACTGGCTATAAATAAATATATTATTAACGAACACACCATGAGGAGCCCTAGAAAGAGAGCGAGCATCATCCATCCTGCTCGCCACGCTGACGTCACATCACGCCACCACGCGCCGGGCGGGCGATGGAGGTGTAACGGTCGCCGGAGGACGAGCGCTCACTTCGGCGGCGCGCTTGCTAGGGATCGGTCGATATTTCGTTAGGCATCGGACTCGTTCTTAGTACTAGACTAATCGAATACCTAAATACCTAATTTGTAATGCTAATTTCATTAAATGCCATACGTTGATTGATTTCAAGTGTTTTTTCCTCTTGATCCCTAAAATCAGATAGCGGGATTAGGAAACTTACGCGAGTGGCATCCAGACAATTCGTTTTTCCGTTAATCATTTTAAAATCAAATTCCGTTAGCTTGTTGCGCGTTAGTTGTGTGCTTACTCCTTTGTTGTTGGCTTATTGGAAGTTAGACTTCTACCTTTGCTTAATGCCAGCTTACGATTAGTGTAATGCAGTGCTTATAATAATTACGCTTATACATTTTAATTTAGTTCCGCTTGCGTTTCTTATGATTTTAACTGTAAGCACTTACTTTAAGGTTAATTTTTGTGCATAAAGCTACGATCTATTGCTTAAACTGTTTTAGTGTGCAGTTGATTATCAATTTATCACGTTCGTAACCGGATATCGCTATCGACGTTTACTTAACAGTGCTATAAAGTTATTTTTGTAATATTTCTCTTCGGGCCATTTAAAATGTCAGAAAAATCATCCCGTCGTAAGCGTAAACGTAGTAGAAGTAGAAGTGACGATGAGGATTCGTTACTAAATACGATATTACGAAAAATAAGCAGGCTCGAGAATAAAATAGGCTCCACGTCGTCAACGCCGCCGCCGTCATCGTCAATTTCGAACGATTGTTCTGTTTCTGCTTCTGGTTTACAGCGCGCAACGACACCACCACTGCCGCCTTTAGTTGCCGCTACGCCGCTGGCAGTTCCTACAAGACCTGAGGTCCTGGCGGTTGATGGCAGTCCAGCGGAGACCGGGCAACCTCCGATCTCTGTCACAACTTCTCCCGTCGACGAGGTAACGGAGAGGATCGTGGGAACGCTTTCGTCACTATTACAAGTAAGGCCGAACCATTATTACGTATCAAATTTCGACCCACAAATTCATGACTTTGATGTTTGGTGTGCAGAGGTAGACCGCGCTCGTGAAAAAAATCGTTGGGCTGATAATGAGTGTTTATCACGTATTGCTAATTGTTTAAAAGGAGATGCGCGTTCATGGCTTAACGATTGGGTAACGAACGACCGCTCTTGGAGTAATTTTAAAATTGAATTTCGTGCCCTCTGCCCACAAAGCATCGATGTTGCAACCGTGCTGTATAATGTCATGTGTACCGATTCCAAGGATTTTCCAACGTACGCTGAATATGCACGTCGCGCACTGTTACGTCTAAATATTGTTACTGGTTTGTCTGACGACCTTAAAACGGCTATAGTTATCAGAGGCATTTCGGATCCACAGATTAAAGCAGCTGCTACCAACGCAAAGCTTAATCCAAGGCAAATTGTAGATTTCTTATCAGTATTTGCAAAGCCTAAAAGCGTGTCGCGTGTTTCCTCCCACGATCCTACCCGTAGACCTTCGAGCTCAAATTCACGCAAACGCGAGTATGGTAGGCTGGACAATACAACCAAATGTTTCAATTGCGGTGGTGTAGGTCACAAACGTAATAACTGCCATTTTAAAAAACCGAAGCTAGAAAACACTCCTATCGACGGTGCCAGCCATAGCATACCCACGACCGCGAGTAATACGGATACAAGTCATACGAGTGCGTCAGCTCCCCGGACACAAAAATCAAATAATAGGTCTCCCATTACTTGTTCGTACTGTCATAAGACCGGTCATACAGTTGAACGTTGTTTTGCGAAGCAACGTTCAGAGACTAATAGCAATCGCCCTAATGTCAATCTGTGTCGCGAACGGGATTCTACAGCTAACAATGACATAATAACGGGTGTTATAGACGGTGTTGCTGTAGATGTACTCATAGATAGCGGTTCACGCTTTTCGTTGATATCCAAGGCTGTTTTGAAACACATCAAATGCAATAGAGTGCCTGCACATCGAGTGTTTAGAGGCGCCGGGCCGCAAGATATTGAAGTTACAACGGTAGTTAACTTAGTAGTTGAGCTTCCCGAAATATCCGTTGAAGGAGAGTTTTTGGTTGTAAACGAGTCGTGTATAGCCGCATCGGTACTTATAGGAACAGATATTCTAGATAGGGACTTAACTTATATTCGGAAAAGAAAAGGGACGGTGCAGCGCCTGATACGCGATGAGGACTCTGATTACGTACAACATTTGCGTGAAGTAGAACCTGAAGTCAACACACCATTAAGCGGCGACGAAAAAATGCAATTGCTGACGCTCATAAATGACTTTTCCCAATCGTTTATCAGTGGCACTGCATCTTCAACAGTTACGACAGGCACTATGGCGATCAAATTAAGTAGCGATAAACCTGTCAACTACCGGCCGTATAAACTGTCACATGACGAAAAATTGCGTGTTCGTGGCATAGTGAGCGATTTGAAAGAAAAAGGCATCATTCGGGAATCTAACTCTGACTTTGCGAGTCCTATAATTTTGGTGAAGAAACAAGATGGCACAGACCGCATGTGTGTCGATTATCGCGCCTTAAATGCGATAACGGTCAAAGATAGATTCCCGTTGCCTCTTATAGACGACCATATTGATCGGTTAGGTAAAGCCAAGTACTTTTCGGGTCTCGATATGGCTACAGGGTTTCACCAAATTAAGATGGACCCCGAATCTATTTGCAAAACAGCTTTTGTCACGCCTGAAGGCCATTTTGAGTATTTAAAAATGCCGTATGGCTTGGCCAACGCACCTGTTGTTTATCAAAGGATCATCTCGGAAACGCTGAAGCCATTCATCGAGAGCGGAAAGGTTCTCGTGTACATCGACGATGTGTTGATTTTGTCCGAAACTGTAGATGAAGGTTTATCCTTACTGCGCCAGGTCTTAGAGACTTTAACAACTGCTGGATTTTCAATCAACTTGAAAAAATGTACCTTTCTTGCAACAGAGATAGAGTATTTAGGCAGAGTTATCAGTAAAGGTCAGGTACGGCCGAGCCCTAGAAAAGTCCAAGCTCTACTTGATGCACCTCGTCCATCAAACGTTAAGCAAGTCCGTCAGTTTTTAGGTCTCGCAGGCTATTTTCGCCGATATATCGCGGGTTATTCACAAAAAACGCTGTGCATAGCTAGGCTCACTAGACGAGGTGTACCTTTTGATTGGGGGCAAGAGCAAGAAGAGGCTCGCACCTATATTATTAAATGCCTTACTGACGAGCCGGTCCTCTCTATATTCGACCCAAATCTTCCTACCGAGCTACATACAGATGCGAGCGCATTAGGTTATGGGGCAATTTTGCTACAAGAACACGAGGGCAAACAAAAAAAGGTAGTTGCATATTTTAGTAAGGCTACGCAGGGTGCAGAGTCGAAGTATCATAGTTACGAATTAGAGACGCTAGCTATCGTAAAGGCACTGCAGCACTTTCGTCACTTTCTCATAGGTGTCCCTTTTAAGATAGTGACCGATTGTAACTCTCTAAAATTGACTGAAAAAAAGAAAGATCTTGTTCCTCGAGTTGCCCGTTGGTGGGTTTACATGCAGGACTTCCAGTTTACCATCGAATATCGCAAGGGTGTTCTTTTGCCTCATGCTGACTATTTAAGTAGAAACCCCGTGGAAGTTCTACATATCCGTAAACCAACTAACTGGGCACAACAGGCTCAAATGGCTGATTCAGAGACCCAGGATCTTATTGACAGCTTAAAAGAGGGACGCTTAGACTCAACGCGATATGAAGTACGTAACAACTTGCTTCACTATAAGTATACTCCTACTGGGGAAGACGCCCGTCTGCTTTGTTACATTCCAAAAGGTCACAGACTCAGCTTGCTTAGAATTTTTCACGATGAGCATGACCATATTGGAGTTGACAAGACGACGGAGCTGATCCTGAGACATTTCTGGTTTCCTGGCCTTAGGGCATTTGTTAGGAAGTACATAGGACACTGTCTTATTTGCTTAACTAGTAAAAGAATCCCGCGATCTTCACATCAGCCCATAGAATCATGGACTAAGCCTGATGTTCCCTTTTCAACCGTTCATATGGACGTGTTAGGCCCCTTGCCAGAGTCCAAAGGTTATAAATATGTCCTTGTAGTTGTAGATGCGTTCTCAAAATATTGCCTTTTGTATTCATTGTATCGGCAGGATGCTGATGAGCTAAAACGTGCATTTTCAAATGCTGTATCATTGTTTGGTACGCCTTCTCTCATAGTTAATGATCGAGGACGAATGTTCGAAAGTAATAACTTTCAAACCTGGATATCAGAATTAGGTTGCAAAACGCATTTTATTACCCCTGAAATGCACCATGAAAATGGTCAGGCAGAGCGCTATTGTCGTACAGTTCAGAACTTAATAAGGGTAGAAGCAAATAATAAAGGCGCTGAGTGGTCCGATGCTCTATGGAGAGTTCAACTTATTCTCAATTTGACTAAAAATGCTGCTACAAATATATCGCCTCTCAAATTGCTCGTGGGGATAGATGCTACTACTCCTATACTGCGTACATTAGTACGTGATGTTGCTCTTGATAACGTAAATGGGAATCGTGAGGCATTGATGGTCCTTAGGAGGCAGCGTGTAAGCGAACGACTTGCCGCAAGGCAAAAACAGCAAGATGAGGTAGCTAACGAGGGTCGCAAGTAGAGCTCCCGCTACACGTGTAACACGCGGAAACGAATACCCGTGTACTTAAGACCGGCGGTGCTAAGGAACCGGTTTACACGAACCCGCCAAGATTCGGAAACGTGTCCGGGAAACGTTTCCAGGAGACGTTTCTCAGACACGTTTCCCCGGTTACACGGGTACTTAATACCGGCCCGAACGGTTCCGAAGCTCCGAAGCAGTTAGAGCTGATTCAAATAAGGTTTACTATTGAATGCTCTAATTGTGAACTGCATTATTATGCACCACACACTTGAGCGAAATTCAGCGCGGAATTCAGGCAAAAAAGCTGAATGCCGCTCAAATGTGTGGCGCTCCTTATTATATGAGGTTGAATGGATTCGTATCATATAGATTTACTTTAAAATAAAAATTCTTTACCCAACTCCACAAAAACCATAATTGTTTTGGAGTCCTTTATTACATACCTACAAGGATAATTATTATTATATAATTATATTGAATATTTTCGTATGTTAAATAAAATAATATTAAAATTAATTACCATGCATATATTATATAACGAAGTTCACAATCTTACTAATTACGGCGAAAATGTTGTTGTAATTAGTACCATAGTGCACACATTTAAAGTCTAAATTCAAACAACATTTTCGCCGTAATTAGTACGATCGTGAACTTGGGTATCGATATTACAGGTAGGATTAGGTTAGGACGCGTCCAACTGAACAAAAATATGTGAACACGACCTTATACCCATACGAATAAGGTTGTGTTCACATATTAACGGATATTAATGGACTCGACTGTACATTGCCGGAAAGGAGGCAATAATTGCCTCCCGACTTTCTTATTAAAACTTTACACAGTGATAACAGCAAATCAATATAAAATATATATTATACACTGATGTAGGTAATGTAAAAGTACCTATCTGAATTCATAGCTGTAGAGACATAATGCAATAACTAGGTATTAATTATAATATTGATATTCTCTTATTTTTATCTCTTTCTTTGTTTAACCGAGCATAAAGAACACGCGCGACGGCTCCTACAAAAATAGTAACTAGGTACGAATTTAAGTGAACGATAATATGACTTATTGGGATAAGCTTAGATCATAAAATGGGAAATCCTTTATTTTTACTTGAGTGACTTTCACGCTAACGTCCCGGCGGTCCAGGTAATAAAATTAAATGTGTCATTTTATGACATATTTTGTGCGCTATTTTGACCAAAACGTTTTGTTTTCAAATCTTAAATGTAATAATAGTAATAAAGCTTAAAATAGGTAGATACCTATTTTAAGCTTTATGTCGATGTTATAAAGTCAACACGTCTGTAAAAAAACGTTAAAAACATTAAAATTCCCACAAATGTAATAGTTTCGCTGTGGTAATTTAAGAGCACCCTCTACAATACAACTAGAATAAATAAAAATAAATATTCCTAAGAATTTTTCGAATTTTCCTAAGCATCTTGATATTTTAAAACCCGCAATCAAAGAGGTATATTATAGAGGTATGCCCGGGCTTAAAACTAGGTAATTAATTATCATTGAATTAAAAATAATAGAAGACGGAAATAACCAAAATATCACCATATTTAAATATGATATGAGGATTCTGGTTATTAAAAAAGTTTTGTTTAATAAATTCAACACGTCTAATAAATGTTTAACTACATAATACATATCAAACTAATACAAAATTAATTTGATAGCTAAGTTTTATTTACGATGTTAAACTTCAATGTTTTTGCTCTAGTTAGTGATCTATTTGTGCAAAATTTACCTGCTATTCTATTACCATCATAAAAAGGCACACCCACGGTAACCATTTATTAAATTTCTACTCTACGGACCTCACAATAAGATTCAAAATCACCAAACTCCCCAAATGTATCATATATTCATTCGTACCGTTTGAACGACTCGATCCGTTCGACTCTTACCGCCAAGGACGTTTCCAGATCCGCGTGTATTTAAGACACGGTTTTTTCGACTACACGTTTAACCGTGGACACGGATCTTAATTACACGTTTCTTAATTACACGTGCGAAACGGGCCAGAAAACCGTGTAGCGTGTTATTCGGACACGGGTATTCGAAACGGTTACACGAGACCCGGAAAAGACCGCGAGCCCTAGTCGCAAGCAACCACGTGCTTATAAAATCGGGGATTTTGCATTTGTCATTAAAAGAGCGCAAACTACTGGTAAATTAGATTCCGGTATGAGGGGTCCATACAAAGTAACATCGGTCCTACCTCACGATCGATATGAGCTAGAACTGCTGTCAGGCGCATATGGAAAGAAAACACGAGCCGCTGCAGAGTACATGGTTCCGTGGCGCGGAGAGTGGACTCCCGAGACGTGCGCAACGTTTTTTGAAAGTGAGTTCAGAATGTTTCGCTCCGTGTTATCATATCTACTGGGTCGCGATGGACTCACCTAGTCCTGGCAGACTCCACCTATGTCATAGGTGGCAGTATAGGCTTGGCTCAGGCTGACTGTGTCAACAAGTTAGATTGCAGTGTAGTCACATTTCATCGTACGTACGTTCTTTCTTTCGCTTTGGCCGGCAGACTGCACTCTTGGGTGGCAGTGCGACTTTTTAGTCGCGGCAGATTGCAATTATTTGAAGTGCAATTCTCGGCTGGCAGACTGTACTCTTTACGGGATAACAGTGCGACGTGAAGTCGCGGCAGACCATGGTACCAAATCATATTTGTTTCACGGTTTTTGTTTAGGCCTACAGTTACTACAGTATGTTTGCACGAATGTACGAGTATGGCAGCGATAGTATGTGTTGGAGCATAAATGAATTTGAAGTATTTTCTTAATAGCATTTGACGATTCAGAATGTAAGAATACATGTGAGAGGATATCTTGCGTCATGATCGTTTAGTGCGCACAAACATTCATCACGCAAGAATTTTGTACGAATGAGTGAAATCGTACACCTAGCTCAATGGTTGGCTTTAAATTTTGTTTTGCTCTTTTCAGCTGACGAGCAACCCAATGATGACAGTGGTCTCCTAGAAAATCAAGCGGCCGAGGGCGTCTCGCAGTCAGGAACGGCCGTATTAACGAACACACCATGAGGAGCCCTAGAAAGAGAGCGAGCATCATCCATCCTGCTCGCCACGCTGACGTCACATCACGCCACCACGCGCCGGGCGGGCGATGGAGGTGTAACGGTCGCCGGAGGACGAGCGCTCACTTCGGCGGCGCGCTTGCTAGGGATCGGTCGATATTTCGTTAGGCATCGGACTCGTTCTTAGTACTAGACTAATCGAATACCTAAATACCTAATTTGTAATGCTAATTTCATTAAATGCCATACGTTGATTGATTTCAAGTGTTTTTTCCTCTTGATCCCTAAAAATATAATATTAAACAAAAAAAGAACCGACTTCATTTAGGATCCGCTATTCCAAGAGGAAGTGGCAGAGTTGCTGTAAAAAATAGTGTAATCACCATAGGTGTGCCAGAGTTCCCTCGATATCTCCAGGATCCCATCATCAGACCCCGACTTGGTGACAATGGGACCATCTAGGGGTTATAACCGTTCGATTAAAAAAAAAATTTGAAAATCGGATTTACGATTCACGGAGATATCGAATAACATACATACATTGAATTGAGAACGTCCTCCTTTTTTGAAGTCCGTTAATGAACTCTATACACCTACAAACAGAATTCATTTTAGTATAACGCGGCCAGTTATTGAAGGGTGGCCAGTAATTAAAACCTCATGAATTATGTTTGTAGGTGAATAGAGCTCATTTTTAGTTGGAGGTGGCCAGTTACTGGCGATTTACCTTATTATATATTATATATATTTATCTTATTGCTAAGAAAATAATAACACTAAGGGCTGGTTGCAACAACGTTACGTCAACGTCATCGTTAAAAAAATGAATGAAAATCTGACAGTTTTCCATGGGAGGACAGTTCCGTCGCCATATTTAACGTTAATGAGTCTGTTAGTTGTGCGTGGTGCAACCCACCCTAACGCCTTGGCCACGACTTTGGTCTTAGGCGACCGGCGGCCAGCGGTTTCTGTCTTCATTGCGCGGTCGAGTCGCTCGCTGAGTGGTTAGTTGACGGGTCGCGCAGAAACCGCTGGCCGCTGGTCGCCTAAGACCAAAGTCGTGGCCAAGGCGTAAGAGAGCTGGCCCGGATGTGACAAGATACTCGTAACGAGAGCAACTCCTCTAATTAGTTTGCTATAACTATATATTTTTTCCCGACCACGGAACAATGGTGATCCGGACCTTTGGGAGGCGTATGCGGAGCCGAAACGCGCAGAGGCCCTTTCGACAATTTAATGAAAAGTGAGGGGTATCTGCCCGTGTCATGGGACGCACGCAGAGACAGCACCCGCCATGGTGTAAGGGCTATGGAAAATTAATGGAGTCTAAAATGTACTAGGCTATTGGGTGAAAAGTATAATATTTTAAAATAAGAAAAGAAAAATATGGAATTTGCCTTGCATTATTCGAGAAAAAAACTGTAGGTGGTAAACTATGAATAATATTATAGTCACTTCACAGTCTTGGGGCTTCCGCAAAGATGTATTCTAACAATAATTAATTACCCTTAATACTACATCAAACCCAGAACTCTAAGAATTGTATTCTTACAGTGGCAGTATTTTTTGACCTCCACCGATGAACAGTTGCCAGTTTCCCGGATCTAGAAATAAGGATGGTATAGCAAACTAAATAGAGGGGTTAAGAGTCGCCAGGACGCTCGCGTTCCCATATAAACGTAGTTCAGCTCTCATTTTCAAACGAAATGCTTCAGAACCCCGAAATTTGGCATGGGCATTCTAGTAGTACAGATCTATGTCGGTAATTCGTCTTCGTTGCTAAAAATGGTAATACAAAGAAAATACAGCCAGATACAGATTTACATACAAAACTTATTTTTGTTGTATTTTATTTGTATTACAATATTTAGCAACGAAAACAAATTACCGAAATAGATTTGTACTACTAGAATGCCCATGCCAAATTTAGTGGTCCTAAGGCGGTTATCACACTGGTGCGGATCCGCATGCGGCGCCGGTGTGCGAGCGAGACAGCGCTATACACATGCAGAGCGCTATCTCTCTCGCGCACCGGCGCCGCATGCGGATCCGTCGTCAGTGTGATAATCACCTAAAGCATGTCGTTTTAAAATGAGAGCAGAACTACGTTTGTATGGGAACGCGAGTTCACGCGAGCGTCCTGGCGACTCTTAAGATTTTTTGAACACCCCAGCCACTAAGCCACTTCTGGACTATCTAATGTCTTTTTGCAAATAATTTGTACATGCAAAAAAGGACCTAAGACCATTCCCATCAGTAGGTTCAAAATCATGACAAGCTGTTCCCAATTAGCTACATATCACTGTTTTTGCTATAATCACTTGGACACTTGAAGTCATAGTCTTGACATCACGTAATCAGGCTGAAATTTAAAAAAAAAACGTGGTTAGTCTAAGTAATCTTTTAAGATGTCGGAATCTTACTATGGATTTCTACCTACAAATCGGACATGTATTTGTAGTGTAGTGAGCGTCACAAATAAATGATTTTACTTACTTACTTACTTACATCTTTAAAAAATCATACTATAACCGCCAGCAGAAATTGCTAATGAATAGCTTCTACAATCGGCGCAATTCTGTCACAAAACTCGCGTCGGTTCAAATTGATGGATCAGAAACCGCAATGTTTTTAAAACCGCAGGTCGCTTACGTCTGTAGAGAGCCTCTGTGGATACGGCGTTTACACTAGCGTATTCGTACTCGCGTCGGTGCCCGTCAAATACTAACGATAAATCATTCGCGTACGAGTGCCAACATGAATGTCCCATATTAAGACCATGGGACGCTAAAGGTAAAGATTTAAAAAAATATGTTTTTTAGGCGTTTATCACACTGGCGACGGATCCGCATGCGGTGCCGGTGCACGAGCGAGATAGCGCTCTGCATGTCAATTCAATTCAATTTTTAAAATAAATGGCATTCTGTCCACAATATTGGAACAATTTTGCCAATGTCAAAGTAGAGACGACAAGTGTACGGTTAATTAGTTAAAATTTCGCTCCCAGAGCTGGACGTTGTATGGTGAGGTTAGGCTTTTTATAAGGAGATAGCTACTCCCTACAAAAAGCACGTGGACTAACGGATATCTAACTCAAACAGGGGTTACACTTGTTTTGAGATTAATTCTTCATTAGTTGCACACTAGTTCGTTAAATCACTGCAGAATAAGCTATATATTACACACTGAATCACGAAAATGAACAAAAAATAAGAAGTTAATCAGAAAACCAAACCACCTTGCTCGACAAGATGGCCGCAAGTCCGCTCTGCATGTGTATGAGATCAGATCCATGTCATAATAATGCATTGTCATCACATTTACACATGAAAAATTTCAGCTCAATTCGAAAACTGCTAGTTGGTCAAAAACTTGCAAGATTTGAAATGTGAAACAAAATAAAAACTTGAAAAAAAATCTTACCGAAACAAACCAATATGAATCCTTCCTAAATATTAGTCTACTGAGGAACCCCATCTCGCTCTCCGGAGCTATAGTGTGCAAATGAAGATGCTTCACACTCCGGAACGGGGGCCAGTGGTATCCAAACCTGGCTTTGTCTTCTGATAGGCCGTTTTTAGACAACATCTCTTTGGCTACAGCTAGCAGCTTTTCAACTGTAATTAACAAAAGTAATAACTTGCGGTAAGACGTCCGACTTTCAATCCGGAGGTCTCGGGTTCAAACGTCGGCTCGTACCACTGAGTTTTTCGGAACTTATGTACGGAATATCATTTGATATTTACCAGTCGCTTTTCGGTGAAGGAAAACATCGTAAGGAAACCGGACCTAATCCCAAAAAGGCCTAGTTTCCCCTCTGGGTTGGAAGGTCTGATGGCAGTCGCTTTCGTAAAAACTAGTGTCTATGCCAATTCATGGGATTAGGTTGTCAAGCGGACCCCAAGCCGGGATAAACGCTAGGAAGAAGAAGAAGAATAACTTTTATCATAACTAATACTGCGAAGTGCTGGTGACCCAGCGGTAATACATCACTTTCAATCTGAAGGTCTCCGGTTCAAACCCTGGCTGTCATCATTAGTTCCCTCAGAGCTGAGGATCGTTACATCATGTGCTTATGTTGAAGACCAGGTTCCTCCACAGGCTTCTATCTCTTGCTGCGCACTTGGCTCCCTGGCACCCGCCAGAGTCCCGTTGAGGTCCGAAAAACTCAGTGGTACGGTCAACGGTCAGCTGCAACGAAAAAGGCCCCCGGTGCCATACAAACTTTGTATGCAGGGGGGGTCCTTTTTAGAGATGCACCGAATATCCGGTTACTATCCGGTATCCGGCCTATCCGGCCCTTATTTTAGTATCCGGCCGTATACCGGATATCTTCGTACTATCCGGCTGGATACCGGATGTAGTCAGTTTTTTTTACACAAAAATACGCGAGCGCGTGTATACTTTTGAAAGAAGTTACTCCGTACTGACATAATAAAATTCGTTATGTTGCCTAGAATTCCTAGGAATGTATCCGCGCGAACGTTCACTACGACACAGGTCGAAACCTGCACCTGTAGGTATAGTACCGCCGGCCGAATATTCGGCGGCCGGATACCGAATATTCGGCGAAGGGTCAGGCCGAATATCCGGTATCCGGTATCCGGCCAAACCACTATCCGTTGCATCTCTAGTCCTTTTGTCTGCAGCTGACTGTAAAATGGCTTGTTTTTAGGACCTTATGTTTCGTACATAAGGTCCTAAAAACATTTGCTATTTACCAGTCGCTTTTCGGTGAAGGAAAACATTGTGAGGAAACCGGATCTAATCCCAACCAGGCCTAGTTTCCCCTCTGGAGGTCAGATGGCAGTCGCTTTCGTAAAAACTAGTACCTACGCCATTTCCTGGATGCATCTCAGAACAGAACAGACCATAAATTTGCCGAGTTGGACGCTGTACTGTACAGGCAACCAACCAAAAAAAACTTTCTAACACTACCATTTGTGTTTCTAGCTACCTAAGATAACAAGGGCAACTTTTCTATCGACAAAAACAATGTTTAACACCTTACCTAACTCTTTATCAGCAGAAGTTAATGCTTTAGCATCTTCTATATGCCTTTTCGGAATGGTCAAAATGTGGAACCGACTGGCGGGGCGAATGTCGCGGAAAACGCAGACTTCTTCGTCTTCGTACAGTATTTCTGTATTTTCTAACTTGTTTACGATATTACAGAATATGCAGGACGATTTGCATGGGGCGGCGGGGACTGTAGCAGCCATGGTTAATAGAAGTTTACAATAAAATTTGTGTTTATACAGCCCAGCCCAGTCTACTCGTCTGACAGGAGTGACAGGACACTGACATTGACAAATATGAAAATCGAATGACAGTGACAATTCGGCAAACTGTTTAAGCAATTCTTAAAAACGCTGGCCGACGATTTAGTTCGTATTATATTCTATAGATGGCAGCAGTATTTACTAATTAAATGCTAATTAAAAAAAAAATATCACCCCTTAAACGGCTATTAAAGCGGTATTCCACATTGCAACCTGCAGGGCCCAATCTGTCAGGTTGGAAGGTGTAATTGAAGGTAGGGCCCGTAGGGAGCTGAAGGAGGGGCAGGGAGAGGCAGGGTACACAACAGATTGGGCCCTGCAGGTTGCAATGTGTAATACCGCTTTTAGACATTGCCACCTGCAGGGCCCAATCTGTTGTGTACCCTGCCTCTCCCTTCCCTCCTTCAGCTCCCTACGGGCCCGGAGCTGAAGGAGGGCATGTTGTGTACCCTGCCTCTCCCTTCCCTCCTTCAGCTCCCTACGGGCCCGGAGCTGAAGGAGGGCAGGGAGAGGCAGGGTACACAACAGATTGGGCCCTGCAGGTTGCAATGTCTAATAGCCGTTTACGTCTGATCGGCTGAAATGTAAGAGCTTTATGGAAATGTATGAACAAGCCAAAATTTGTTGTGTCATAGTAAAAGTTGTTTAGTATGGCCTACAAAATCATCTCGCAGAATATGGCTGATAGTTGTCGACAAAACACCCTATAGTTATGTCTTTTATGGGAATAAACACCTTTAAACCCTAAACCTAACTTCGCTTCGCTATTCTCACCTGGTTCGATAGCAAGAAATTTGCAAAATAAAGTTGTACAATAAGAAACGTGTAGAAATATTATTTATTGTCATTAGTGAATAAATATTATTCGCCGTAACATGTTATTTTATATTATTTCGTTCCAATATGATTTTCTTTGTTTTTTAGTCTTTGTTAAAGTATCATATAAAACCTGTTGGTAGAATGAAAGAGCTCCATTCGAATCATCAGTAAAAGAGCGTCACAGTCTAAGAACTTTTTTGAGGCTCCAAGTTTGAATTAAAACGCCATCTGAACGAGACCAATCCAAAATTACCGTAGAAAGAAATACCGCAATAATTAGTAATTGTCGCTAAGCTAGCGATATTGTAAATAAGAACTACCAATAATCACATATGGCAACACAGCAGGAACCGGAAATTCTTGAAGGTTCTAGCATCTCTGGTAAGTTGAATGACGCTTTCATATTTTGTAAAATGGCGAACGTGCCGTGACTTGAATATATATTTAACAAATTAAAATCAGTGTTCTTCAACTTGGAGACTCCCGGATTACAGCCTCTACAACACAGCTAAGTGTAGATTAAGATTGTAATAACAATTACACAACAATTCCTATCTGACTTAATACAAACAGTTTGTGCGTAGTCATGTAAATTGTCCATACAAACTTACTCCTATTAGCTGTTTAGCTATCAGTAAGTCTACCATAAAAGGTAGCCAGTCAAGGCACTATTAACAGTGTACACAGAAAGGCAGGCGTTGAATCTGCCACCAGACCAGTACAGAACATGCCACAACATGCATGTTGCACGAGCTCCCCGACGGGGTCCATTAGAGCTCACCAGCGGTCTCAGTTAACAATACAAGGCGTTTGCCACCGATACGGATTGATATCTCATGGCCATGGGGTAGGGCAATCGTAATCAATGTAATCATCATCAAAGGGTTATACTTCGGGTATAGCATATTATCAGTACATGCGGAGTATTGTTGTAGTGGTAGTATACATGACATATCAGTAAAGAAACAGTAGAATAAGTAGATAGGAACTTAGTGATCAATTGAAGGATCAGTGTGTGAACTTTTAACAGATCACCGCGCAGAGGGACGTGTCACGTCCATGCATTGTCTACCAGACAATCCGGAGGTCTCCAGTGGGAGCAGTAGAATCTCTGCATGGCTGCATCAAGGTATGGATGAATGTATTTACTTGTACTGGATAAGGTCTTGTTCTTATTGTCTATATAATTAATTGCAAACCATTAGTAGAGTAACTGCATATTAAATAATTAAGCGAAGCAGATAAGTTAGCCCGCTGAGTTATGTAACAGTGAACTAAGGGCACCAGTCTGGTGTTATAATAACATCAGAGTTTAATGGTATAAAGGAATCAATTATGTATCTATAAATCCCCGTAGGTACATAATTTTTGGTGTTGTATGCTGGGATAAATTAATATGCAAGTGTTTAGCTTATATTTGCCAAAGAAACAAATGCAAGACGATAAGAAGGACTTTCAGTGCGGTGAATGCTTTCATTCTGTCTTGAGAAAGCAACAAAATAACAAACATATATTCATTAAACATTATGGTGACATCTGTGGGGGAGTAGACCAACTCAGCCAGGTATTATCGAAATTCGAACGGGCAAATAAATTTGTTCTTTCAGGAATTTTCTACGGGAGGAGCCGACCTGTGTTGTGTTTAATAAAGAAACGTTGTTGTACTTTATTTCTTAAACCTTTATTTACCCTAAATATTGTGTATAATTTAGGTTTACGACGAGTCATTCTAGAAGCCGCTGAGATGGGAGACTTAAGGTAGTTTAGCCGCTCTCCGGTAGATGGCGTTCATACTAGAAGTAAGACTACTCCGTCACAGATGGCGCTCGTTACACGAAATCAAGAGAGATACATTTATATTTCGTATAGCAAATTATATATTTAAACTAAGTAAAATGGTGATGGTAATTCCTTAAATTAAAAAGGATGGTTAATTACTGGCTTGAATAATAAAATGACGGCTTTGAACAATAAAAGACAGTCAAAATAAAGGGAACTTCCTTCGTCCTTATTCCACAGATAGCTTCACGTCAATTGCGTCATATTGCGCAATAATTGCAAACTTCGAACTTCATGGTTTACATTCATTTGTTTGATAACAAAATGGCCGAACTAGATAAATCTAGTGATTAAATTACCAAACTACGTAAAATTCCTGTTGGATAGTGATTTTGTGTTGAAAAATTTGAAAGGAAATATCTAACCAAGTCGCAGGTGAGAATTCAGATGTGTTACTTCCTTATTTTTCGATTTCTGTTACACGAAAGAAAAAACAAAGTTGTCACATTGTTTGTAAACAATTCCATGCTTTGCTAAGCCATTTACATTAAAACTAAAGATCTTTTTGATTCTTCTCTTAACAAGAATCCGCTAAGAAATTCACAGTCTGTAAATAAGTAAAATGTGTCATCGCAGCGACATCTTGGCGAAAGTAAGATGGAACTAAAACTTTATTCACATAAATTCAGATTTACAATGAGACGAATTTTCACAAATTAATGCATAATCTGTATCTTTATCCATTAAGGAGACGACGGTAAAGTTTATACGTTGAACAACGAGCTACATACTTGTCAAGTTGCAAGATACGACTAAATATCATTACATGATAAATTGAAGAAACTTAACTGATAAAAAACACAGTGATTTATCACAAAGGTATGTAAATTTAAGTTAGAACCTCACAATAACATTTGAGTTTCTTTCTGTGAAACATTAATGCAAATTATCAAATGCACACTTATTGAGAATTTAGTTTATGAGGAAACCATGAAATAAATGACATGCTGATACATTTATTCTATGGTTATCCAATTTATACCAATAATGCTTTATGTTATCCGAATAAGCTGATGTTTGGTTGAACAATTGTCGAAAGGTTACCCAAAACAAATCATATGAAGATCGGATGAAGATTGAACCTCATAATTAAATCATGAAATAACACATGCACACATAAATAAACCATATTTAATACCTGTACTCAACCAGCAATACAATTCTTTAGAATGTTTAAAATATACAACGTGCACGGTAGAGTGATAGCAAGCTCGATTGACAAAACATACTTATCAATATTTGATAAAAAGGGACTGAATAATAATTGCTAAATATTCAGTGTAACTTTCAAGTACAGTGCAAATTAAGAACTGAGTAACCATCACATTTAAAATTTGACAAATTGAACAGAATAAATTAATGATTTATACAGTTAAATAAAAATAAAAGTTTTTTGTGCTGACTGATTGTGATTATTCATGTTAAGTTAACAAAACTTGAAATGCTCTTAAAGTTTCCTTGCTGTTGTTAGCAAATTGCCTGTAGAGGCACAGTAGAGTCATGTCCAAGTCAAATCAGAATGAAACATTTCAAATAAATGTTGGCTGGCCTTACTAATAGTGCTATATTGATAGGCTAGGTTTGGCAGTTTATCAGACTTGTATGTGTTCTAATAATAATAATAATTTGCTGAAGCAGGATATAAAGTAGAGCTAAAAGCAGTGTCTAACAAGCAGTACATACTATTTAAACAGACAAATAGTATAAAAATGAGTCGTTTACATTCAGAATCACAGTCAGTACACAAATCAACATGATAGCGTCAAAAAAGAGTCACTTATCAGGAGAATGTGTTGATCGGACTATAGCTTAGTCCAGTGTGTAACTATTTACAATCAAATACAAATGAAGACCGTAATTTCAGGTTTCAGTAAACGACAAATACCGCTGAATAATCAGTATGGAAGAAATATATTTAGGAAGATTGAACCTGTTTGTGTCAAACATAAAGGAGGTGTCAGACAACTCTAGGATCCTTTGCAAGTTGAAGTCATGGAGTGATGAAGAATATGATCAAGCTAAGATCGCAGCGGCAAAACTTCAAGCTGTACTGAATCGCTTCAACACTGAACTGTATCAGTATTTCAACGTGGCGGTTGATCCAGATGCTGATTTAATATCTAACATGACAGTTGAGCAGATGAGAGGAGATGAAGTTTTGGCTGAGCTGAATGCACGTATCCAAACAAAAAAGGACAATTCCAAACCTTCGACAAATCCTTGTCACCCTTATAACAGAGGAAAGTTACCTGAGCTTAACTTACCCACCTTTGATGGAGATGTCTTACAGTGGACACAATTTTGGGATCAATTTAGTTCTAACATTGATCAGAGAGAGCTTAGAGATGTAGATAAGCTTCTTTACTTGAAATCATCTTTGAAGGGAGATGCGAGAACGATTCTGGATGGTTTAGAAACCACGAATGATAATTACAAAATAGCTGTAGACACGCTTATTAACCGGTATGGTAGAAAGACACACATCATAGATGCTCATTATTCTTCGTTGAACAAGCTTAAACGGGCTGAGAACCCGGACGAAAGTAGAAAAACTCTAGATGACATCGAAAGGCATTTAAGGATACTGAGCTCTTTAGGCGAAAATGTCGAACACAACCATCTCAGATTCCTGATTATGGAAAAATTCCCGGAAGAAATAATATATGAATTAAAGTTAAAGTTAAAGGACGAATCCATAGTTGAACTGAGAAAAGAGTTGCACTTGGTACTCACTGCCAGGGAAGATGCCAAGAGGGCTTGTGAAGAAAGTTCAAAAGGGGAAAAGAGTTTCACAACTGAGACATTACTTGTACAAGAAAATAAGGGCAAAAG
The DNA here is from genome assembly GCA_911728535.1 of Pammene fasciana. Taxonomy (NCBI): domain Eukaryota; kingdom Metazoa; phylum Arthropoda; class Insecta; order Lepidoptera; family Tortricidae; genus Pammene; species Pammene fasciana. The sequence goes on from OU452299.1 coordinate 7,001,135, forward strand.
AAGACCAAGACCGAAGAGACAAGATATTGACAAGACTACTTCCAAGAGATACAAACCAACACTAACAGCGTTTAGTAAAACTTATAACAATAAAAGAAAGTATAAAGAAGAAGAGAACAGCTCTACATCCACTCAGAAGAAAAGGAAGATGTCTTGCATATTCTGCAGCGGTGAACATTTCAACGATGAATGCACCAAGGTCAAAACAATACAGCTCAAGAAAGCAAAGCTGAAGAATCGTTGCTTCTTATGTTTCGGTATCGGTCATAACATTAAGACATGTACAAGGAAGTCAAGACCTTGTCCACATTGTGGAGAAAGGGGACGACATAATAGAGCACTTTGTCCCACCAAAGAACCTAAAAAGGAAACGACCACCTCGTTACATGTCAACGATAGTGTAGCTACTGTCCTTCAAACAGCAATTGTTAATGTCATCGGTGGAGATAACTCGGTTCTGAAATGTCGACTACTTCTGGACGGTGGCAGCATGAGAAGCTACATTTTACAGAAAGTTGCTAAAAGGCTGGATTTAAAACCTGTAGAGAAACATTATCTTACGGTATTCACGTTCGCAAAGGAACAACCTCAGGAACTAGAGAGTCCTCTAGTCAGGCTTTGCCTACAGACAAAAACTGGTAGTATGAAACTAATTTATGCTAACGTTGTTCCCACTATCACGCAGGACATATCCATATACAATAAGGACTTCGCAGAATGGAATCACAAAGATGAATATCAACTGGCAGACGATGGATCATTGAATGACCAAATTGACATCCTGATTGGGAATGATTATTACCATTCATTAATGCTAAATGAGAAAATAGAGATAAGAGAGAACTTATATTTAGTAGACTCTGTGTTTGGATGGGTATTGTCCGGGCGATCAAGAGAAAGCCGGGAAGACGATTTGTCCGTACTTACGTACTTCCAAGCCTCATATGAGACCAAGCTGAATGAGCCTGATATACCGTTAGATAATGTATCCATGAAGAGCTTATGGGACCTAGAATCCATAGGAATCATTGACTCACCCGACACCAATAGAGACGAGGAAACCATCAAACACTTCAACGAAAATACCGTATTTAAAGAAGGAAGATATTACGTTAGCTGGCCCTGGAAGGATTACCCTCCGGAGCTACCGACCAATTATGGACTGGCCTATGGCAGACTCGTAGGACTCGTGAAGAGGTTAGACAAAGAAACTTTATCAGTCTATGATAAGACTTTGAACGAACAACTGTCAAAGGAAATCATCGAAGAAGTACCGAACATAAAGGAAAGGGATCACCCGATACATTATTTACCTTTTCATGGAGTTATGGCTACTGGGAAATCACTTAGACTGGTTTACGATGCATCAGCAAAGGTAAAAAACGCAAAGAGCCTCAACGAATGCTTATATTGCGGACCCATGATGTTAGAAGACTTGACAGGATTGCTGATTCAATTCAGATGTCACAACATAGGATTAACAGCTGATGTAGAGAAAGCTTTTTGCAAATAGGATTGAAGGAGAATGATAGAGATGTGACCAGATTTCTATGGTTGAAAGATTCAAACAAGCCTGTTACTGAAGACAATCTCATACAATACAGATTTACTAGAGTTCCATTCGGTATCATATCAAGTCCATTCTTGCTGAATGCAACTATAAAGTATCATCTACAGACCTCGGAAGGAAATTATACAAAACAACTGGCTAACAACATGTATGTAGACAACCTACTTACAGGGACAGGATCAGTAGATGAGGCTTTAGATTTGTACAAAGAAGCAAAGGATAAGTTCGCAGAAATATCCATGAACCTACGAGAATGGAGTTCTAACTCGAAGAAATTTCTCAAACAAATAGAAGATGCTGCTCCAGAAACCACAGTAAAAACCCTAGGTTTAAATTGGAATTTAGAAGAAGATTCTCTTCATCTCAGAGCCAAAGTGAAGAAAACAAATGAGGTCACAAAAAGAGGCATTCTTAAAACTATAGCAGCTATATACGATCCTTGTGGTTTCGGCGTGCCAATAATGTTACCAGCTAAAGCACTTCTTCAAGATTTATGGGAGAAAGGATTCAAATGGGACAGTTCGTTACCTGAAGAGATAAAACAGGAATGGAGGAACATGTTGGAAGAACTGAGACAGACAGAGTCGATACGTCTACCAAGAAACATGACCATCCCGAACGATGAAAATGCGCAATTACATTGTTTCACTGATTCATCGATGGTAGCGTACGCAGCTGTAGTATACCTAGTACAAAGGAATAACGTCCAATTCATAATAGGAAAATCACGTCTCGTTCCTATCAATAAGAAGAAAAATCTGACGATACCGAGACTAGAACTATTAGGCGTTTTAATTGGAAGTCGACTCATCAAATATGTTCTGAAGTTCTTACAGCTGAATATAACAAAAATGACATTATGGACTGATAGTCTAATAGCCAAAAGCTGGTTCTACACAAATAAACTACTGGAACCATTCGTGTCCAGAAGAATAGAGGAAATCAGAAAAAACAAACATTTAATAGTGAGATATGTTCCTACTGGACTTAATCCAGCAGATGCTGCAACGCGACCGAATACCTCAAAGGAAGAGAGAGATAGGTGGTTACACGGACCTGCCTTCTTAAAACAAGATCCAAAAAACTGGCCTAAGAGTCCAAGATCTGAAGTTTCTCTTCTGATGAGGGAGGGTCTGTCTAACACAGAAAAGCAACAAGAAGTTGAAGCATCACCAACAGGACCAGATCAAGCAACTCAGGATACAAATTTGGATTCGCAATTACAAGAAATAAAACAGTTACAAGAAAGGATGTTTCCCGAAGAAACACAAGGGAAGAAAACCAGCCTAGCTCGCAATCTGGGTTTGTTTCGTGATGTGAATGGAATTTTAAGATGCGATGGTCGTCTTACACACTCAGACTTATCTTACGATGCTAGACATCCTATTCTTTTACCAAAAGAATGCGAATTCACTGAGAAACTTATAAAAGAAACTCATGAGAAGAATCTACACGTGGGTGTAGCTCATACCCTAAGTCTTATACGTCAAAAGTATTGGATTCCCCAAGGAAGAGCTCGAGTTCAGAAAACGATAAGCAAATGTACAAGATGCGTAAAACATGGAGGAGGACCGTATGAACTACCCAAGACTCCTGCATTACCAGTAGAGAGGATTAAGTATACAACCTCATTCGCTTATACAGGAGTAGACTACTTCGGACCAATGCTTGCAAAAACAGAAACAGGTCCAAAGAAAAGGTGGATTTGTTTGTTCACATGTCTTGTAATAAGAGCAATACATCTAGAGGTCGTCAAGGACTTAAGTACTAGTGAATGCCTTATGGCTTTTAAAAGATTTATAGCCACCAGAGGTGCTCCAACTCTTATATTAACTGACAATGCATCTCAATTCAGACTGTTAAGTGAATTGTTAACGGAAAGTGGAAATTTCATGACCAAAATAAAGTGGAAATTTATTCCACAGCTTGCACCTTGGCATGGTGGAGCTTACGAAAGGCTAGTAGCCATAGTGAAACATTGTTTGAAGAGAACGCTCGAGAAACATATGCTTGAAGACAATCAACTTCTAACAATAATCAAGGAAGCTGAAGCGGTCACTAACACGAGACCTCTTACTTATGTAGGATCAGACGTAGAACACGTACTCAAACCCGCCGATTTCCTAACACCAGGAAAATGTTTAAGCATAGAGGTTCTCATGGAAAGATTACCACTTTCTGGATCAATCATCAAACAACAATTAATAGAAGGTTGGAACCGTGGTAACATGATAATGAACGAATACAAGGAAATGTTCATTAATCGATACTTATTGAGTCTCAGGGAAAGATATCGAAACTCACCTAAACAAGCAAGAGTTAGAGTTCGAGAAAGTCCTCAGGTTGGAGACATAGTACAGATAAGGGGTGAAAGGAAAAATAGAGAAGGATGGAAGGTTGGAAAAATATCAGAATTAATAAAGGGAAAAGATGGATTGTGCAGAGTTGCAAAGGTAAAAATAGGAAACAGTATATTCACCAGGTCCATAGCACACCTGTATCCTCTGGAAGTTGAGGAAGATACATCGTTTCAAGATCTTACTGAGGAATCTCAATCAAGTGAAGATAAGGGCGTATGTGTTGACATAAAAGAGCTCCCTAGGTCTTTACCTGTAAACATAGAAGAAAACGATGCTTCTGTTCCCATGGATGTAAGTAACTCTAAAGAAGATCATCACGACATAAACAGTACCAAAGAGAATGACTTAACGAGGGACCCTGGAGAGTTGTTAGACAATGCAGATTTGACACTTAATAACGAAATGTTACCAGAACACATTTCATATGGTTCAGACATGGATGAAATCAACGACGTGGCGTCCAGCCATCAGGCTGAATCAAGTAATGCACGACGTGCAGCAGCAGTCCAGGCTATGGAACGAATCCATAAATGGACTCGTGAATTAATGTCAAGCCTCAATTGAAATTCGAGAGGCGGGAGTGTCGCTAAGCTAGCGATATTGTAAATAAGAACTACCAATAATCACATATGGCAACACAGCAGGAACCGGAAATTCTTGAAGGTTCTAGCATCTCTGGTAAGTTGAATGACGCTTTCATATTTTGTAAAATGGCGAACGTGCCGTGACTTGAATATATATTTAACAAATTAAAATCAGTGTTCTTCAACTTGGAGACTCCCGGATTACAGCCTCTACAACACAGCTAAGTGTAGATTAAGATTGTAATAACAATTACACAACAATTCCTATCTGACTTAATACAAACAGTTTGTGCGTAGTCATGTAAATTGTCCATACAAACTTACTCCTATTAGCTGTTTAGCTATCAGTAAGTCTACCATAAAAGGTAGCCAGTCAAGGCACTATTAACAGTGTACACAGAAAGGCAGGCGTTGAATCTGCCACCAGACCAGTACAGAACATGCCACAACATGCATGTTGCACGAGCTCCCCGACGGGGTCCATTAGAGCTCACCAGCGGTCTCAGTTAACAATACAAGGCGTTTGCCACCGATACGGATTGATATCTCATGGCCATGGGGTAGGGCAATCGTAATCAATGTAATCATCATCAAAGGGTTATACTTCGGGTATAGCATATTATCAGTACATGCGGAGTATTGTTGTAGTGGTAGTATACATGACATATCAGTAAAGAAACAGTAGAATAAGTAGATAGGAACTTAGTGATCAATTGAAGGATCAGTGTGTGAACTTTTAACAGATCACCGCGCAGAGGGACGTGTCACGTCCATGCATTGTCTACCAGACAATCCGGAGGTCTCCAGTGGGAGCAGTAGAATCTCTGCATGGCTGCATCAAGGTATGGATGAATGTATTTACTTGTACTGGATAAGGTCTTGTTCTTATTGTCTATATAATTAATTGCAAACCATTAGTAGAGTAACTGCATATTAAATAATTAAGCGAAGCAGATAAGTTAGCCCGCTGAGTTATGTAACAGTGAACTAAGGGCACCAGTCTGGTGTTATAATAACATCAGAGTTTAATGGTATAAAGGAATCAATTATGTATCTATAAATCCCCGTAGGTACAGTAATTAGAGAGCAGGCAACCTATATGTATAATCTCTGAAAAAAGCGTTGGTAGCCTTGCGATAAGACGTCCGTCTTTCAATCCGGAGGTCTCGGGTTCAAACCCCGGCTTGTACCACTGACTTTTTCGGAACTTATGTACGGAACCAGTCGCTTTTCGGTGAAGGAAAACATCGTAAGGAAACCGGACGTAATCCCAAAAAGGCCTAGTTCCCCTGGTCGGAAGGTCAGATGGCAGTCGCTTTCGTAAAAACTAGTGTCTACGACAATTCATGGGATATGGGATTCGGTTGTCAGGCGGACCCGAAGCCGGGATAAACGCTAGGAGGAAGAAGAAGAAGATGTATAATCTCTGGTAAAATGAAGACTAGCGTCGCTCTCTCAGCTGTGGTGGTGAGTCACGTGAGTCAGTCATCTTTTTGCATTTGTACCGGCCTCCTAGCCTAATAGTTAGTGACCCTGCCTGCGAAGCAGGTCTCGGGTTCGAATCCTGGTAAGGGCATTTATTTGTGTGTTTATCACAGTCCCTGACTTATGTTATGGATGCTCTCTACACAGATAGAAATAATATCTTAATTCAAAACGCAAAACTCTCTTGCACGCGGTTTCTTAAAGAGAGTAATAAATACCTTAGACCAATAAACATGACTTGAGTTAAAAATATCATGATTTTTAAAAGAAGAATTAAAATTATTCAGCTTTAGCTTTACCCATTTTTATAGCGAATAGTAATGATTTGAGTTAAGATAATAATTATTTACGGCAAAAAAGCACCAAAATTTTCCTTTAAGAGTTTTATGTGTTTACGTCAAAAGCGATTAGTTCTTGGTTTGATGTTTTCAATCTACAATAGCTAAGAGCCAAAGCTAATTCAAAGAAGTAGCGCCAAAAGTTTGATTTGAGATTTTTAAGTTTTTAGGCAAGATAGATTAATTTTTGCTTTGATGTTTTCAACCTACAATCAAGAGCCACAGCTATTCCAAAGAAGAAGCACATAATTTTTGCTTTGAAACATTCAAGTTTTGGACGTTAGTTACCCTGCGCATCAATAGATGTCTCTGCGTGTAGGTTAGAACACGCGAACGTCTGTTCGACGTAACTTCATGACCCTCGGCGCTTTACCCGGGTTTATTTGAGATTCACAATAGCAATCTCAGCTCTAGTTAATACGATTATAAATTGTGAGTATATAAATAATCATAATTTATATTTGTATTATCTACTTTTAGTTAAACTTCCTTTCTTGGGATTAGTCCCGAGAAACACAGTTTCTGCTACTAGCTTTTTAAGTAGTGCACTGAGACACTAAGGCGATTATCACACTGACGACGGATCCGCATGCGGCGCCGGTGTGCGAGCGAGATAGCGCTATACACATGCAGAGCGCTATCTCGCTCGCGCACCGGTGCCGCATGCGGATCCGCGCCAGTGTGATAACCGCCTTAGAAAATGTTATTGTTTGTTTCAAGTAATCGATTTCATACGCCAAGAAATTTTAGATCTTGGTGTGAAAATATCAAATTTTACATCAAGTAACACATGCTCTTGAACGAATGCGAATTCAATTCTCAATTTAAACTATGAGTCTTCATCCAAGAAACAAAGTTTCTTGGCTTAATTTCTTTATGTATTGCACTAAGACACATAAAGTTCAATTTAAAAAAAATACAATACAAAAACAAAATTCAAACGCTCTTGGTGAGAATATTAAGCTATTTTAAAAAGAAGATTTTTATATCTCGGATAAAGTATTGAATTTATTAGGTTAAGTAATAAACTTTGAAACATTTTATATCTTAAAATAAAGAATTTTATTTTTTCCTTATATGGGAAACTGGATATCTCTTGATTCAAATAGGTTTCTTTGGTTGAAGAGATTTTTTCTATCTGTGTAAGCAGGGGCGTAGCTAGGTGACCAAGGGCCCCGGGGCAAAAATAACTGGGGCCCCTAAACTATTTAGTTTTTATCAATATACCTGTGACTCCTGTAAGTTCTGTGACATGCTGATTTCATCGTCGTTGATATGATCGGCGATGGTATTTCTTATCGAATCTTCTTGAGTAGGCTTTTTGTCGAGCACTGCAGTGGTCACATTATCCGATTCATAATCACTAATATTTGGGATAAAACTACTTGCCTTGTACAAGTAACTAGTTGACTAAAAAAATTGACAATTTTGGTTAGTTTTCGTATACTATCTTCTCTAATTCTCTTTCCTGGCATTGTTTACGCTTCAATGCACCACTCGGTTTTTTTTATCCATTACTTTAGTGGTTTAATTTATGCAACATTTATTACGTCGCAGCGCAGGGAACAAGAAACGTTATAATAAGTATATAATGCACCAGTATTATACTAACAGAATATCACTGGGGAATCCCCCAATCCCGAAAATATCATAAAGTTTTCTAGTCTGACAAGCGAGTAGAATCCCTTGAAAATGGCGGCAAATTTAAGTCTTCTGACTTAAGATAGCTTTTAATTTATATTTAAGTTTTTGTTTATTATTGTACCTACTTACAACATTTAGTCTTCTTACAGGTACAATATAAATTCAACAAGGATAGTATGCCGAATACATGCGATTAATTACTTTTAATAGATACAATTTATATTATTATATAATAAGTTCTTTTTCTTGTTTACAACTTTACATTAGTATTTTTATGCATCTTTTTTGGATATGCTTCTTTATAAAGGATTGGGAGTGGCAAGTTGGTAACCCTGCACAAACAACAAATAACACAGGGAATTCCCCACAAGCGAGTAGAAGTTGAAGCTTGTCGGAATCGGGACTTTCCCTGTATTTTTTAATGAGTTGCCATGATTAAAGTAGTGTTGCAAGTAGCAACCTATTTTATTTAGTTTCCAAAGATGGGAGATTTTTTCGCTAGTTCAATAAGAGGTTGGCTAATCCGGTTTTGGGGGCCCCCTCAAGCTTGGGGGCCCCGGGGCAGTGCCCCGACTAGCCCTTGGGTAGCTACGCCCCTGTGTGTAAGTATTAGATTATTTTTCTATATCCATCTATTAGGTATGCTCTAGAGATATGTATAACGAATAACGAATGTTGTGTTCTGAACATTCGCTATAACAAATTTTTGCCGCTATTATTCGCGAATGCGAATACGAATGTGGCGTCAATAACCTTAGTATAAGGAAAGAATGACTCATGCGTGATATTTTCTAACCAAATGTTAAGATAACGAATTTTATATAGGTAATTAGTAGGTATACAATGCTATTCGTCAGACGTTCAGTTAACCGGAATGTATTAGAAATCATGAAACAACAATTATATATCTTTCATGAAAATAGTTCAAAAACTTTAAAACTACTTTACTTTTGAATAGTGCCACCCTGTCTCTTCCCGCGGGTGTCGTAAGAGGCGATTAAGGGATAAGGCATAAGGGAGCCTTTGATCCCTACTGCTCGTGAGAACGCTGTGGTGATTTATTTAATTAACGGCAATGCGGTAGGCCACCCATCACGTCTCGTTCTTCACGGGGGCGAGAAGTGGCTCACGGAGAGCCGTTTTGCTGCATTGATCGTAGCAAATGGAATCCGTGATCTCTGCCTACCCCTTTTGGGATATAGGCGTGACTGTATGTACAGTCGCCATATATCGGAGCGGCCAGGGTGGTCACAAATATCTGAACAACGCCTTTATTGTCAAGGCGATAAGGTGCTTGTTCAGATATTTTTGAGTACCGTGGCTGCTCCGATATATTTGATGGTGACCGAACTATGTATGTAAAATACTTTTAATATTCTTTTCAATTTTATTTCTTAGATAAAATGCACTAAATTATACGCAAATATTCGCATTGAATTTTTCTTTATGCCGCGTTTATGTATTTTTTCACATCTTCTTCACGGTTGAGGCATTTTAATTATGGATGGTAGAAGGTAAGGATAACAATCTCTATGTTCCAAAACTGTCCGTTAAAAGGCATTAAATTGGTGGCGCCACAATAGCTATAGAATATATGGCAGCGCATATGCAGTGCACTACACTCCGTCAATAACTGCTAAGTTGCTATAGCTATTTCATTTATCGTGTGGCTACATGTCACGGATATAGATAGGCATTTCTTTTCTGGGGTAAGTAGTAGTTAGAAAGCAGATGATGAAGAAAATCCAGTGAGTGCTGCGAGGTCCAGGTGGGACAGTGCAGCTGCCAAGTTTGTTACTCTTTTAGCACCACCCCACCACAGTTGCTATAGCTATACTAGCGCCACTCGGAGAGATTTGGAACTATTATTTGCTGTTTACAGCTGGACACTTTTTCGATCGTTCTCCTATAATAGATACTTATCCTCCTTATACCATCCATACTTTTAATATGCAATTAAATCAAATCAGAATTATAGTTGAACATTATCTCTGTACAGATTTTGCGAGTGCCAAATTTTTTTTTTGCAGCCTCCCGGTATTGCCCCCCCCCCCCCCACTAATTCCCCTCCCAGCACCGAAGATCTAGGTACCGCAGCACCTCACAGAACTTTGCCAAAATACAGAGCGCCAGCTTTTCAGCCGCCTGCACCGACCTCACCCATTCCGGGGCTGGCGGCACGGTCCACGCCAGCACATAGATAACCTCAACACTAGATAGATCATAAGTACAACTCGGGGTCACCACGCATCTGTGCTCCCGTACTCATTTTGTATGAGAGCGCGACCGCATATTTCAATTGAGGTAACGTTTTTGATCATTACTCATGTGGATTAAAAATTTCCACAAAAATCAAGTTACAGGGGTGAATCTGGATTGTTACACCTACTACAAATTGGTGTATAATACTATTGAGATTTGCTGTTCGGATCGTAGAAATTTACGAATAAAATTGCACTGATGTGTGGTGACCTCGTGCTCCCTGTAAAAGTTTAATGATGAGGTGTCTGTGTAGTCTGTGCGCCAGCACCACCGACTACAGTGCTGAAGCCGCCGCCAGCACCAGCGACCGAAGCCAACAAAATACAAATCATCAAGTATCGTAATGAAGCCATCGGGACTAGCTCCTCATCCCCAGATGATACTACGGAAGCCAAATCCACATCATCTTTGGATGCAGCATGACTTGTGAATATTTATCGAACTCGCGGAGCGTAAGCGAAGTGAGTTCTTACAAATAACTCCAGACCGAACTGTCACCTGGCTACTGGGACGTCTCGGCATTTGGATGGCTTTTTGATTTCGATAGTTTGTCCAACGATAACTTTAGTAACGTTTTTCTGATCTTTATGAAATTTCTTGGGGCTGTAGCAGAGATACATAAAATTTGTAAGTTCGTATATGAGCAGGATCGATCAAGTGGTTATGGAGCTAGAAAGAGAAAAAAAATCCTCTTTAGGCTCTTGTTATATTGGTCAACTCGTTTGCAAGAAAACGCGGACTACTAGTTTAGCTAAAAAACATCATTAATAAAACTGTCCTATAATATGCTCAAGCCATTAAATCGTTATTTTTGTCTTACAAATTATTGAATATTAATTTCAAGGAATATAATAATTGTGCCATTTGTTTAAATAAGTACACTAACGTCAGCAAGCCAGACCAAAGCCACCAGACTTTCATAAATTATTAAAATTCATTAATAATTAATTTAAACCAAATGAAATGATTTACTTTACGTATCGTTGGGAGATGGATAATTCCTACTTCCATAGGGAAGGATTCTACTTATAGAAGTAGGATTTTGGTGTAGGTGTAGATAAAGGTGTCTTACACAACATACTAAAAGCATAGAGTTAAGAACTTAAATAGTAGAGCAGCACAGCCTAAGAACTTTTCTAGCTCAAGTCAATTGCACCCTCTGTCCGAAAGCCCCCTAAAGATACCCAAAATGTAAGAGGAAATGTCACCTGCACTGCTACTCCACCTAGTAACAAATAGCGTACTAGTAGTACACTAGTAGCTACTGCTAGGTGGAGTAGCAGTGCAGGTGACATTTCCTCTTACATTTTGGGTACCTATCTTTAGGGGGCTTTCGGACAGAGGGTGCAATTGACTTGAGCTTAAAAAAATGCTTAGGCTGTGCTGCTCTACTATATAAGTTACTCTATGCAAAAAGTACCGGTGGATAAGGGCACCGTTAACGTTGGGTGTAAAGGTCCCTTTTTTGTGTTCTTTTACGGAATTCATCTTCACGCGTTTTTGCTGGGATCAATGTTTAATGAGATATCGAGGAATTACTATATACACTTTTTTAAACTTTCGGAGCTAATATTTAATAGCTAATAATTAAAAATTGTTTTAGACTAGTAGTCCGCCTCTCGAACTGAGAACTCGCGATTTACTTGCAAACGAGTTGACCAATATAACAAGACCCTAAGGAGGATTTTTATTCTCCCTCTAGCTCCATAACCACTTGATCGATCCTGCTCATATACGAACTTACAAATTTTATGTATGTCTGCTACAGCCCCAAGAAATTTCATAAAGATCAGAAAAACGTTACTAAAGTTATCGTCGGACAAACTATTGAAATCAAAAAGCCATCCAAATGCCGAGACGTCCCAGGAGCCAGTTCGGTCTGGAGTTGTTTGTAAGAACTCACTTCGCTTACGCTCCGCGAGTTCGATTACCCTTATTTTTTTTTATTTAAAAGACCTATCCAACGATACCCCATTATACATTGGGATCGGAGTCAACTTAAAATTACAAGATTTTATGGGTAGAAAAGTGCCCTCCCTGAACGAAATCCTGGATCCGCGCCTGATAGCACGGGCGGCGGCCGTAGGATCTGCTACGTTACGTGATACAAAGATAAGCCATTAAGCCCTATGGCACATGATCTTAAATTAAAAGTGATGCTGATTTCCCAAAAAATAGTAAAAAAAAATAGAATTGGTTGAAAGCACAAAAAACTCACTTCCGGTGTAAAAAATGGATGGTATTTAGCTATGTCATTGGATGTAGGTAAAGATAAAGCTTGTGGCAAAAAAAAATTAGGTACCAAAAAACCCAGTCTGCCAGTTCCTGCATCACCGGAAGCGCCCGGCAGACTAGTTTAAAAGTAGCGAATTTGACTCCTTTACGTCACATTTAAACCAGTCTGCCGGGTACTTCCGGCCATGCAGAAACTGGCAGACTGGGTTTTTCTGTATCTAAATACAAATTACTATTTGTTGCCACAAAAATCATCTTAGTATCTAATGCCGTAGGTAAATATCATCCATTTTTAAAACCGGAAGTGGTACTTTTTGTACTTTCGGCCAACTCTAACTTTTTTACATTTTTTTCCGAGCTCAGCATCACTTTTAAGAACATGTGCAATATGGCTTATCGTTGTATCACGTAACTTAGCAGATCCTACGGCCGCCGCCCGTACTATGAACATTTTTGGTCCTATTTAGGGAGGTGTAATGCTGTCATTAAAAAGAGCGGATCGAAACCCACCAACGGAGCGGCAGCTGAACTTCACGATGCTTTATTCTTTTATACATGCCCTTTACCACTCCACAGGTTATCGCTTGGAATGCAATGATATTTTACTATGGATGGGTTATACCTACTCTACATAATGAGCACAAAAAATGCTGTCAAATTTATTTGATAACCTAAACAATAATTCTGTTATAAGTATTTATCTGTACTGACAATCAATACATCTTTGTCAGTCTCGTTGTTAGATAATTACCGTTTGTTTCTTTCTCACGTGTGTGACGGGAGCTCATTAGGAAGTCCGCATTACTCGCTTGCTGGTGCACTACTAAAGACAATTGCTTGAATTCACTCATTTTAAGCGCTTCACTTTTGGAGCGTGCATAACCCATCTGTCGTTATTATATATCACATAGTTGGAATGCCATAGGTCATGTAAGTGACTTAATAACTATGTAAATGGTCTATAGGTTGAGCTCATCATGGTCGCAGCTCGTTGGGGTTAATTATTTGTCTTTTGTTCATTTTCGTGGTTCAGTGTGTAATATAGATAGCTTATTGTGCGGTGATCTAACGAACAAGTGTGCGGATAATGAAGAATTAGTCTTAAAAGGCGTGTAACCATTGATTGGTTCAGAACAACCTGTAGCCTCCTCGAGCCTTTTGTAGGGAGCTATCACTCTACAAATAGCAACTAACAAGGCTTATGCCACTTCTACCGAACAACGTTGCCTAAAACTTATTTGATTAAACAAAATACTTATCGATTGAAGACATTGTACCATGCATCGTACCTAAAGATTGAATCTTACAAGCTCTTATTTCCCGCCTTTTTATACTTGCCATTGGCTACAGGCAATACCGCCTAAAGTCCATAAGAAGAAAAAAAAAAACTATGTAAATAACTTATAACAATACATTACCGTGCGAAGACTAAAATCCACTATCTTACAATAAAAGTCGTATGTAAGAAAACCTTTTTGCCTTAGTAGGGAAGCAGGGTAGCATAATGCAGCAAAACAACACTTCTATTAATACTTAAAAGTAAATAATGACTAAAGAGTTGACACTATGGAATAAAATAACATATGGTAATACCTATTTTAATAACAAAACACTAGAATAATACAAATACCTGAAGTCTTACTCAGGCGCGGTCGCAGACAAAAATGTTGGGGGGGGGGGACACTAATGTAGATTTTTTTTTCAGATTTTTGAGGGGGTCAGTAAATTTTTTTTCAATTAGAGTGTAGGTTTTTGGGGGGGGGGGGGTCATGTCTCATCTGACCCCCCCCCCTGGGACCGCGCCTGGTCTTACTATTAAGGTACATTTAGATGACGTAATTTCGACGCAAAAAATGATATGCAATTTCTACAGACTGTTTTCTGTAATAAGAGCAATAAATTAAAACGTAGGTACTCCTCAGACAATAAAACTTTTGTTCAACAACTTTTTAAAAATATGTATATTATAGATTATCTCTGTTACAAACTAAATAGTTGAGTTGAGACACCTTGGCTCGTAGGGCAAGGGAGCACGCGGGCTCATGAAGGAGCTGGAGTTCGATTTTTGAATCTCACCGGGTGACTTATTTCGTACTAAATAGTCATCGGATGCATACCAAAAAGGCACCGGTGAGATTCAAAAATCGAACTCCTGGGCAAACGACTGGGAGACAACAGGACTAACAGGAGACTCGAGCAGGCAGCTGTCTCGCGCAAAGACTCGCCATAGCGATTCAGCGCGGGAATGCTGCCAGTGTGATGGGCACCTTGCCGAAAGGTCAAGGTTTGGAGGGGCGGTTTTAGGTAGGTATGTATTTATTTTCTAATCTAGATTTAATTTTAATAGTTTTATTTTACAGGGTGTCCCAGAAATCGACGTCAAGCCGTGAATGGATGATAGACCAAGTTATAACAGTTATCAGAAAAATACAAAAAAATAAATCTATCACATGTTCTTCAAAAATTATAGTCACTTTAACAATTTACTAGAAGTTAAGAGACCAGGGCGTGAATTTTCTAGTAAATTTTTAAAGTGACCATAATTTTTGAAGAACATGTGATAGATTTTTTTTTTTGATTTTTCTGATAACTGTTATAACTTGGTCTATCATCCATTCACGGCTTGACGTCGATTTCTGGGACACCCTGTATAAGTACCTATACAGAGTGTTTCCTGTAATTTAATACGAGCAACATATTAAAACGTACCTAGATCCTACTCCTCAAACAACAACACTTGTTCAACAACCTTTAAAAAAGATGTATTTTGTAGATTGCCTCTTTTTCATACAAACTAAATAGTATTATCAATGTACGTTAAAATCCGTCTATTTGACATTGCTTGTCACCCTACAGGCATAATCAATTTCAGAATACATTGCGTGTTCGAATAAACTTCAAAATGTCCTAAAAATCAAACCATAAGTTATTTATAAAACTTGCTGAACAAACAATGTCTGAAATAAAACAACTTTTAAGTATACTGAATTTAAATTACATCCCGACGTCGAGGGCCTTCGAGTTCTTTTCTACGACCGAGCAGGCCAGTCGCTATGTGAGTTAGAAAATAGTATTATAACTTATTTAATACATGATGTGAGTGGTGCACCTCTCCAATAAATATGTGACTCTGAAGAAGATGTTTTAATGCCTAGCCCAACCAGCACTCGATCCTCATGTGATTGCATATAATAAAGCCCAGTGACAATCCGTCACAAAATGGACAAGGATTTGTCTGCGGACACATCTGAATAGCGCCATACATGGACGGGTCTGTCCGCCGGTCATATCCGCCGGACAAATCCGGTGGGCAGATCTGTGCATTTATCCCTAGCATAGATATACCACCCATAGATCTGACACGGAACTAATAATACCAAGATAGAACGGGATGGTCTTATTACACTTTCAATAGATACGGCAGAGAGGTGCTATTATCGTTGGTCCTTGTCATAGTTTCTATTACCCTCCACGCGTTACTTCTAGCAGTGGAGGGTAACAAACAGATATAATGCGCGATTTCTTCAAGAATTTCTGTGATTGCTACGAGAAAAGCTGATAGTTTTCCTAGAAAGTTGTGTCGGCTAAGGAAAACAATGGTAAATTGTTCTGTTTTATGCTGTAGAAGTGATTATGGGCATCTATATATCTATCCCATACGGGGGTACACGTGTGCGGGCTCTAGTTAATGCTTGCTTTGAGATCCCTAGCTAATGCGTTTACCGTCGATGAACTCGCCTCGACTATACCTTGTGCAACCTAAGAAGCGTTTTTGACACCTGTCATCTCAGTACATGTTATAAACTAAAATCGATTTTAGGTTATAAAATGTACTGAGATGACAGGTGTCAAAAACCGCTTCTTAGGTTGCACAAGGTATAACCTTGTATTTTAAACGAAAGAACACGTCAGTATAGTTAATAACAAAGAACCTGAATCCAATTAATCAATTTAATAAGCTTACATACGCAAAACCGGCACTTGTACAAACTTACAATATCTGGTAGACAGCAAATAAGACGCATACTAATTAAACACACTTGTGACGATGGTTTTAAATTTTAATAACATTATATTTATTGTCAGAAAATGGGCAGAAAACAAGATAGGTATATAGGAGAATTAAATTAAACTATACCTAAATAACTACTACTACTATACCTACTGTGACGTGGGGTGCCCGGCCTTAGAATTGTCCCCCACCATATCGTCCCGTGGTTGCAGTAGGAGTCTGCTAAGGGAATATACCGGGAGATGGGCAACAGCATCTTCCGAAAGCCTAAACAACAATAAACAAAAAAAAACTGCGCGCGCCAACCCGCCTGCCAAGCGTGGCGCGTATGGCAAACCCCTACTTAAAGGGGAGGCCTATAGGTTCAGCAGTGGACGTCTTGTGGCTGGGATGATGATACCTAAATAAAAACTAATATTATAAATAAATGGTAATTCAAGTAAAACTTAACTAAAATCTAAAACCATGAAGGTATATTCCTTCGAGTCTAAGGGTCACCACATACCTAGCGGTTTTCCTCGCGGAATTACCGGAAGTAGCGGAAATTCATAGACAAAATGCTTAATTTGTCTATGGTAGCGGAAATTTGTCTATGGCTTCCATACAAAAAATCTGCTACCATAGACAAATTTCCGCTACCATAGACAAATTTCCGCTACTTCCAGTAATTCCGCGAGGAAAACCGCTAGGTGTGTGGCGACCCTTAAACTGAATAAGGCTAATGGCCTCTACAATCGGTGCAATTTTGACACAAAACTCGCGCGCGATTTCGAGACATTGCCGTCTAGGTAGATGCAACGAAATCAATCGATGGATTAAAAACCGCAATGTATTAAAAAATGCGGATGACTAGTGGCTTAGGTACAGTCACGCTCAGTGATTGTTGAGCCATTTAGGGTTCTAGCTAAATTGGACCTTCCATAGCGCAAGTATTGTACAACCAATTTAGCTAGAACCCTAAATGACTCAACAATCACGGAGCGTGACTGTACGTTTGTAGAGGCCTTATAAAATATCATAAAATTGGGTGTGGGTGGAATTTTCAACTTAAAATCATAAATACACAACATAATTGGTTTGAAAATTAATTTAGTTGCAGCGTTTTGGTAGTTGAAACGTGTTTTACTTGAAAATATGTTGAATTGAAATGACGGGCGTAGATTTTTTTCATGCTACGCGAAAAACACACTTGAGTTCAGCATGAATTGAGCAGTCAAGGACAAAAATAGGTAGCTCAAAAAAGGTAGAGACTTAGAGAGACCAAATTTAAAGTTGGCTTTATGAGGAATTTTGAGAATATCTCGTGGCGGATTTTATCCAAGGGTCTCATTGGGCTTGAATATAGGGCTGCCAAGAATTGCTGACATGCTAAAATGAGGTCCGCAGGATCAACATAGGAGCAAAAAATTCCAAAAATAATGCACACCTCCTGGGATTGGGCGAACTCGGATGACACGAATTTAGGACCTAATGAAGGTGTTATAACAATTTCCAGCCTGCTGGGAATTAATTCTTCGAACAAGTCTAAATTTATTGCCCTAGAATGAACAATTAGGGAATTAACGAATAAAAGATTTTGATGGCATTGGCAGAATAGACATCAAAGTAGGAATGTACAAGTTGCAACACATTCTCAAAATTCAGTAACATTCACGGAAATTTCCGGAAACTTACACGAGAATTTAAATTAAATTTCCGATGAGAATATTGAGAACCCATGGAAATTACCAAAAAATGTATTATTAGTATTCTCTTTATTCATTTTCTGTCTTAGGCGTCAGATTTTTTTTACAATATTTTTATAAAAGTAAGATACAAAAATACATCTAAAACACACAAAAATTATAAAAACATTATAAAAAACATATCCTAGGGTGCCGCCGGCAACGGAGCAAGGCCCAGGCCAGTAGTATTATTTTTATATGAAATGAAAATATTTATTTCAGACACCAGGAGTTCGATTTTTGAATCTCACCGGGTGACTTATTTCGTACTAAATAGTCATCGGCTGCATACAAAAAAAGGCACCGGTGAGATTCAAAAATCGAACTCCAGGTATCCATATTTTGACTACAAAACTACGTTAGTAACAAAAAATAAAAATAGGAATTAAAACAATATTATGTGAGTAAAAAATATAATGCTCATTGGTTCAAACGTGCATGAACATCCAATGAGTAATAAGAGGGCTATCGACCCTCTCCGCAATCACCTTCAGGAGTGTTGGTGCGGCCCCGTACGCGGTCCCACAGGGACGCCACCCTCTCTCTCAACACGCACCGCGTGGAAGCCGTCGGTGCTCCACTCGGCGAACAATCCTAATGCGCTGCAGCGCCAGGGCAGCCCCAACAACCCCCTGAAGGCGTTGTTATACTGGACTGTTATAAGCTCGCAAATCGGAAAGTCAGTTAAAATATTTGATAACGGCAGTGTCCATCAGCGACTTCCTGAATAATTTTTATTGTTCGTAAAATGTAAGTTTTGAGAACATTCCATATGGAAAATTTCGCAACTTTGGAAACTTCTCCTTGGTGCATTGCTACATCTAAGCGATGTGAAGGTGGAATTATATTTGACCGGAAACCCCATACAAATATTTTTACATACAGTCTTGAACAACAGGTACATATCTAGACCTAGTATGGTAGTATGTAAATGGTGCTTTAAAAAAAGAGATTACCATAACCAAAATTTAAAAATAATTTTTATTTCTTGTAGATATGTTTAAAAGTTTCGCTGCACCTGAAAAAAAAAGCAAATATAATAAATTCCGGGTTGACAGCGAGGACTTTTGAAAATATTTGAACAGTAATACATTTTATTATCCCAATAATTGAATACAAGTATAGAGCGGGCCCCGAGACCAGCGATTCTGATGAAATAATACTCATTATTACATACTCGCACTCGGCCACGAAAAAAAAGCTCTTCTGTTGAACGTCCACGGTCTACAGCTTAGAGCTTTCAACCAATCGGAGTAGCCATTGACAGGCGTTCCCCTCTGCCGAATGAATATGACCAGTGATCATACTCGTTGTATGGAATGACGTTTATTTGACGTGGCTATTTTGAGGTTTCGCATACATTTGACGTTCCCCTCCCCCGCAAAAAACGGCAGACTTTTTCCGATAGAAATGAGAGCGCGTCTCGCATCCGGTTGGTTTAACACGTTCACTGCGAAACAGGTCATTCTGACCCTGTTCTCGACTATCACCTGGTGCGGCGATAGAAATACGTAACTTTGCCCTGGTGCGAAGCTTATAACGTTGTAATATTTAATTAATTTTATATAGTCAAGTATACATAAATAATTGTAATTTTTAATTCTACCCGCCAGCATATTTATTAATTAACCGGTCACATATGACCTGTTCGCACCAGATTACATTTTTTATCATTCAGTGCGGAACAGGGCCTATATGACCTGTTGAGTGCAGCTTTGAATAGCACTGCAGCGAAGTGCAGAGTGCATTAGTGTTGTTACCCTGTTATCGTTACACACGTTTGCAAAAAGAATATATGTTTGGATTGTTTCAATGACATTCATTCAAATATGTAAGAGTTTCCTTTAAATTATAAATCGTAAAAATGTACAAATCATTTAGTGTGTAAAAATGTGTGTTTAATAATATAAGCAAATATAATGAAACATGGATGGTTTAAAGTTATATTTTTTGTTACAAAATATTAAATTAAACACTTGGAAATGATTAGTTGATTCATATAAAGTAAAAATACATCGTAAAAATTTCAAATTGTTTATTGAAATAATGTTTACTAATATCCTAAAAATTATGTAAAAAATCCTAAAAATTGTAATAAACTGTTTCGATATGTATCTTTGTTTATCTTTCCCATCACTACTAAATCATCGACATTTTTACCTGTGCCCGTCCCAGCTGTGCGTTACAAGGCAATTTTGACCGGTTAATTAATCTATACATATAATAAAGGTGAAGAGGGTCAAAAATCTGTACATTAGAGATATTAGCAAAAAAATGAGTTAGTAGCTCTTAGAATCGATAACAGAACACGTTTCGGCGATTTTTAGATTTTTTGTCTGTTTGTCTGTTTGTCTGTTTGTCTGTTTGGATGGGGAGAGTTGGCGTCAAAACGCCTGAACCGATTTCGATAAAAACTTCACTAGCAGGTTCAACAGACCTCTGGTCAGGACATAGGCTATAAAAAATACGAACTTTTTGGATTTAAGGGGGTTTAAGGGGGGTTTAAACTTTGTATGTGAAATGAATATGAGTGTTAAGCTCAAGCAGCAAATTGATATTTGTTTAACTACTTTCGGTTAGTTCATATTCATTCGTATAAATAAATAAATGTGTTAAATAATAATATACTGGTTAAATATAGTGGAAAAGTAAAAAATACGTACCATCAAAAGGGGTATCTAGACATGTCTTTGGCTATACGATTAGGTAACGCTATCTCTCGCAGAACTTTGTTACTACCGAGTCCTCTTTACGCAAAATCTGACCACTACATATATAGTTTAGGTGCAAACTAAATGCAACACGAGTTCGCAGAGATATCCCTAGATGGCTATAGTAGGTAGGTACTATCTATGCTATGAGTATAATGGGAACGAATTTGTATGTTTCCTTTTCATCGGAAAATTACTCGATCACCTACCACTACAAAACACACCGTACTACTGCTTATTATACCAAAAATTGTTAGGTCGAACATTTGAGATAGGAGAAAAAGAATTTTGATAGAGTTTACTGCGCGATGGGCTGCAAAAAAAAGGAGCGCTCGGGGGGCGGAGCCCCCCGCAAAAAGAAAAAAAATACACAAAACTATAGATAATTATACCAGAAATAGTTACTTACGTTGAACATTTAAGATGGGAGAATAAGAGTTTTGATAGAGTCAACCACGTGATGAGCGGGTAAAAAAGGGGGGGCGCATTAAGAAAAACACACCGTAGTACTGCTTATTATACCAAAAATTTTTACGTCGAACATTTGAGATAGGAGAAAAAGAATTTTGATAGAGGTTACCGCGCCATAGGTTGTAAAAAGAGGGGGGCTCGGGGGGCGGAGCCCCCCGCAAAAAGAAAAAACCCCACACTATAGATAATTATACCAAAAATAGTTACGTTGAACATTTAAGATGGGAGAAGAAGAGTTTTGATAGACGTAACCACGTGATGGGCGGAAAGAAAAGGGGGGCTCGGGGGGCGGAGCCCCCCGCATAAAGAAAAAATACACCATACTATAGATAATTATACCAAAAATAGTTACGTTGAACATTTAAGATGGGAGAAGAAGAGTTTTGATAGACGTAACCACGTGATGGGCGGGATGAAAAGGGGGGCTCGGGGGGCGGAGCCCTCCGCATTAAGAAAAAACACACCGTAGTACTGTTTATTATACCAAAAATTGTTACGTCGAACATTTGAGATAGGAGAAAAAGAACTTTGATAGAGTTTACCGCGCGATGGGCTGTAAAAAAAGGGGGGGCTCAGGGGGCGGAGCCCCCCGCAAAAAGAAAAAACCCCATACTATAGATAATTATACCAAAAATAGTTACGTTGAACATTTAAGATGGGAGAAGAAGAGTTTTGATACAGTCAACCACGTGATGGGTGGGGAAAAAAGGGAGGCTCGGGGGGCGGAGCCCCCCGCATTAAGAAAAACACACCGTAGTACTGCTTATTATACCAAAAAATTTTACGTCGAACATTTGAGATAGGAGAAAAGGAATTTTGATAGAGTTTATCGCGCCATAGGTTGTAAAAAGAGGGGGGCTCGGGGGGTGGAGCCCCCTGCAAAAAGAAAAAATTACACCATACTATAGATAATTATGCCAAACATAGTTACGTTGAACATTTAAGATGGGAGAAGAAGAGTTTTGATAGACGTAACCACGTGATGGGCGGGAAGAAAAGCGGGGCTCGGGGGGCGGAGCCCCCCGCATAAAGAAAAAACACACCATACTATAGATAATTATACCAAAAATAGTTACGTTGAACATTTAAGATGGGAGAATAAGAGTTTTGATAGAGTCAACCACGTTATGGTCGGGGAAAAAAGGGGGGCTCGGGGGGCGGAGCCCCCCGCATTAAGAAAAAACACACCGTAGTACTGCTTTTTATACCAAAAATTGCTACGCCGAACATTTGAGATAAGAGAAAAAGATTTTTGATAGAGTTTACCGCGCGATGGGTTGTAAAAGAAGGGGGGCTCGGGGGGCGGAGCCCCCCGCAAAAAGAAAAAATCACCATACTATAGGTAATTATACCAAAAATAGTTACGTTGAACATTTAAGATGGGAGAAGAAGAGTTTTGATAGACGTAACCACGTGATGGGTGGGAAGAAAAGGGGGGCTCGGGGGGCGAAGCCCCCCGCATTAAGAAAAACACACCGTAGTACTGCTTATTATACCAAAAATTTTTACGTCGAACATTTGAGATAGGAGAAAAAGAATTTTGATAGAGTTTATCGCGCCATAGGTTGTAAAAAGAGGGGGGCTCGGGGGGTGGAGCCCCCTGCAAAAAGAAAAAATTACACCATACTATAGATAATTATACCAAAAATAGTTACGTTGAACATTTAAGATGGGAGAAGAAGAGTTTTGATAGACGTAACCACGTGATGGGTGGGAAGAAAAGGGGGGCTCGGGGGGCGGAGCCCCCCGCATAAAGAAAAAACACACCATACTATAGATAATTATACCAAAAATAGTTACGTTGAACATTTAAGATGGGAGAATAAGAGTTTTGATAGAGTCAACCACGTTATGGTCGGGGAAAAAAGGGGGGCTCGGGGGGCGGAGCCCCCCGCATTAAGAAAAAACACACCGTAGTACTGCTTTTTATACCAAAAATTGCTACGCCGAACATTTGAGATAAGAGAAAAAGATTTTTGATAGAGTTTACCGCGCGATGGGTTGTAAAAGAAGGGGGGCTCGGGGGGCGGAGCCCCCCGCAAAAAGAAAAAAACACCATACTATAGATAATTATACCAAAAATAGTTACGTTGAACATTTAAGATGGGAGAAGAAGAGTTTTGATAGACGTAACCACGTGATGGGTGGGAAGAAAAGGGGGGCTCGGGGGGCGAAGCCCCCCGCATAAAGAAAAAACACACCGTAGTACTGTTTATTGTACCAAAAATTGTTACGTCGAACATTTGATATAGGAGAAAAAGATTTTTGATAGGGTTTACCGCGCGATGGGCCCCAAAAAAAGGGGGGCTCGGGGGGCGGAGCCCCCGCAAAAAGAAGAAAATACACCATACTATAGATAATTATACCAAAAATTGTTACGTCGAACATCTGAGATAGGAGAAAAAGATTTTTGATAGAGTTTACCGCGCGATGGGCTGCAAAAAAGGGGGGATTGGGGGGTGGAGCCCCCCGCAAAAAGAAATAAACACACCATACTATAGATAATTATACCAAAAATTGTTACGTTGAACATTTGAGATAGGAGAAATCAAAAAAGATTTTTGATAGAGTTTACCGCGCGATGGTCTGCAAAAAAAAAATACACCATACTATAGATAATTATACCAAAAATTGTTAAGTTTAACATTTGACATGGGAAAAGAAGAGTTTTGATAGAGTCAATCACGTGATGGGCGGGGAAAAAAGGGGGCTCGGGGGGCGGAGCCCCCCGCATAAATAAAAAGCACACCGTACTACTGATTATTATACCAAAAATTGTTACGTCGAACATCTGAGATAGGAGAAAAAGATTTTTGATAGAGTTTACCGCTCGATGGGCTGTAAAAGAAAGGGGGCTCGGGAGACGGAGCCCTCCGCAAAAAGAAATAAACACACCATACTATAGATAATTATACCAAAAATAGTTACGTTTAACATTTAAGATGGGAGAAGAAGAGTTTTGCTAGAGGTAACCACGTGATGGGCGGGAAGAAAAGGGGGGCTCGGGGGCGGAGCCCCCCGCATAAAGAAAAAACACACCGTACTACTGCTTATTATACCAAAAATTGTTACGTCGAACATTTGAGATGGGAGAAAAAGAGTTTTGATAAAGTTTACCAAGAAAAAGAGTTGTGACGGGCGCCAAAGAAAGGGAGGCTCAGGGGGCGGAGCTCCCCGCATAAAAAAACCCCGTTCTATTGCTTATGATACCAAAAATTGCTATGGTAAGGTTGAAAGTTCAAGATGGGAGCAAGAGTTTGACAGAGATTTGCACGTGGCAGGCGGTAAAAGGCGGCTCGGGGGGTGGAGCCCACGCAAAAAGATAAACACACCGTACCATTGCTATTTTTACCAAAAAATGGTAAGGTTGAATATTTAAGATGTAGATAGAGTTGACCACTATTAATACCAAAAATGATTAAGTTGTATATTTAAGACGGAAACAATAACAGTTTTGATAGAATTAACTATGTGAAAGGCGGCTCGGGGGCCATTTCGCTTACACTTTAACATCAAGTTGTGTTCGATATCTCCTTACATTGGTCTTTCCGCCCTCCGGTTTACTTTTAAGACTTAGTCATTAATTTGTGTTCGATCTCTGACCTCCTGCTGCATTTTCTACTGAGATGCTTCGGACGTTCGACTCTACAGAGAGAGCTCTGCTTTTAGCTCTTCAGATCTTCCCGCTCACATGGTTCTCTGCCGCAGACGCTTTCGGTCGATCTTTTGGGATGTCGAAGTTATAACTGACTTTATGAAATTTGATATGTAGAAAGCGTTTAGCAGTGGACTGTTGAGGGATGAGTGTAACGAAAAGTGACAGAGCCTACTGCAATGCACGCGGGCGAAGCCGCGCGGGTACAGCTAGTTTGTCTATAATTTGTCTATAAAACCTAAACGAACTGTCACCAACTTCGGCGAGGGCAGTATAAGATGGATTAGTTATTTGACTAAAGATTGCTTTAATTAAATATTAAATATATGTATTCAATTAAGATATTTTCAGTAAAATATATAACCACTCGTACAGGACTCAATTGCCTTGTTCCGCACAGTGAGAAAGTTAAATACAGGACTCTCAAGGGTTGTAACGCACTGCGAGCGAGTTCACAAAATTCAGCTTCGCAGTGAACGTGTTAATAATCAAAGGTCTACAGGGTGTAACAAAAATACTGGTGATCCGTTTAAGGGCGTAATTGGCGTCGTATTGCGAGTAAGAAAAAGTAGGAGAAAATTTTTTTGAACACGAATAAAAAAAGATTGTTTTGGGATTGGGACGCGTCGTCACAGCAGGCCAACGCTCCATATAAAACCAAATTTTTTTTTTCCGCCTACAATCTTTTCTGTTTAGCCCTAAGGTTAACTGGTAGAGAATGTCTTATGGCATTAAGTTCGCCTTTTGTACGTTAAGTTTTTCTTATGTGCAATAAAGATTAAATAAATAAATAAATAAAAAATTTTTTTCGCGAGAATTTTTTTTTTCTTACTTTTTCATAATTAGAATACGATACTAATTATGCCCTTAAAAGGATCATCAGTATTTTTGTTACACCTTGTATATCGTCACGATATTAACGCCGTATGAAGACGCTTTAAGTTTAAACAAATGAAATAAAACTCATACTGGTGTCCTGACTCGACGCTGCACAAATTGTATGGACGCTCGCCCGCTACGCTCCACTCCACGCCCCGCCGAACGCTCCGCTCCAAGCGTCCACTCAGGCCTTGCACTAGAGTTCATTCAGAAATCAAGACTATATTAAGCCTACGTTTGGACTCCCTATCTCCGTTGGTAGTATTTAGGTTCTTCTTCTTCGGCTTAGCGTTTTCCCGGCCTAGTGCCAGGGTCCGCTTTCCTGCTTAACCTTCTCCACTTTGCCCGGTCTTCGACATCCTTAGGTGTGAGTTTGTTTTCTGCCATGTCCGCTTTCACGACGTCCAGCCAGCGCGTCTTAGGCCTGCCGCGGGATCTAGGGCCTTGGACAAAGAGGTCGAGGCATCTATTCCCTACGTAGTCCGGTGGTCTGCGTTTGATATGACCATACCATCGGAGACGACTTTCCTGCAGCTTATCCGCAATGTCACGAACTCTGAGGCTGCCACGGATGTGTTCGTTACGGATGCGATCTAGTCGCGTAACGCCACACATCCATCGCAGCATCTTCATCTCCGCGACGTGAAGCTGCTGTACATGTCTTCCGAGGGTAGGCCAGGTCTCGCTACCATATAATAGGACTGGCCGGATGATGCTGATGTTGGTAGTATTTAGGTTAAGGAAAAATTATAGGTTTTTTCAAACGCTTTATTGACTAAACGGGAAAAGGGACGGAACTCATCTTCAAATATATATCATTAGATATATACTCTTGTTTATGGCACAAGCCGAAACACCATTGCTGAAAGTTGCCTCGATAAAAAAAAATCCGAAGTTGGGTCCTTTTTCCCCTTATTTTCCTTAGCTTATGTAAACTATAAGAGATTAAGCAATATAACTAAGTAAAAAATATGGTTTCCTGGCTTATCTAAAAAGTCACAGAAACAAAATTAGACAAAACTTTATAGATTCGCTTATTTATCGTACTTTAGTCAAAAAGTCTGATCCTCAAGAGCGCTGCATCTCTTTCTTTCTTGCACGGGGGCCATAAACGTGTCTCTAACGGATGGGTGTGGCTTGTCAGAATCGAGGAACGGCCTTAAACTGGTATTACAATCTGTCCTGCACCCTATCTCTCCGTCCCCTCAGCTCCCTAAGTGCCTAACTTTTATTACAGCTCTCAATCTTGATCAAATAGGACAGCTCGTACCAGCGCTGAGGACGGGCGGTGCGATCCAGGTTGGTGCTTTGACCCCCCGATATTGGCGGAGACTAAGGGTGGATTGCACCACGCACAATTAACAGACTCAT
Source organism: Pammene fasciana (assembly GCA_911728535.1). Taxonomy (NCBI): domain Eukaryota; kingdom Metazoa; phylum Arthropoda; class Insecta; order Lepidoptera; family Tortricidae; genus Pammene; species Pammene fasciana. The sequence continues at coordinate 7,028,436 of OU452299.1, forward strand.
CAACGTTAAATATGGCGACAGAGCTGTCATCCCATAGAAAACTGTCAAACTTTTCATACAATTTTTTTTTACTATTACGTTTACGTTCACAGACAGTTTGGTGCAACCGGCCCTAATACTATAAAATAACACGGTTATACTCACGTCACGTCATGTTTGGCGGAGACTCTTCGCCATAGACGTATATATACCAGCTTTAAGATTTAATGTATTACAGTTTTGAAAAAATAAGTCCCGCCGAGTTTCTTGCCGGTAATAAGTAATACTTCTCGGGTCAGAGCTGTAGGGTTAGAACCGGTGGTAGTTTTTTTTCTCTCCCACGTTCATAAGTGCATTGTATTGTGCCTAAATCTTTAGGTAGATATTAAACGTGGTTTTCATGGCCCCAACCACTCTTTTGTCCAAAAACGACGCACATTGTAATATAACTAATAAATTTAATAGTTAATTAAAACACGTCATCTTTCCGATAGTTCCAATATTTGTTCAGCTTGAAATTTGGGGTATATAAGCCGGGGGAAATGGAGTCAAGTCAAAGCCAAAGCCACATCATGAAGCTGTCTATAGCTCTTTTGAGCGTGGTGGTGAGTATTTCAATCTTTCTTTTATTAAATATATTTTTAAGATTCACAAATCAGAAAAAAAATCTAGCTTTATTACTTTTATTAGGATTATAAAAATAATGGGATAATTCTCCACATTTCCTTTTTTTTGAGCCGTTGAGTTTTTTTACATATTTCCATTGTTAAAGATAGCATATCTTCATATTTCCATATACATATTTCCATTGTTAAAGATATGCTTTAAGATTATAAAAGACAGACCGGTATAAGTACATTATATTACATTTACGTCACTCTGGGCGCTAAGCGAGACTTACCGCCCTAGGGCGTAGCGGAAAATCTCACTTCACACCCAGGAGAAGACGTTAAATTATGTACGCACCACGGGCGGTAATAAGGAAGGCCTCAGATCGCTTGTTTATGGCCCTTACCTTCGTTTCGGGCCACAAATGCCAGCGACCTGAGCCCTTTCTTTATTTTACACCCTAGGTACGTAATGTACTAATATACACTTTGCAGCGGTATGGAACTGCAACGTCATTTTTTCATACTTATTGGCGATTTGATTTTTTGACTAGGCTTAAGCTAGTCTTAAGTTGAGGATTCATTGTTATTTTGTTATTTTACTATTGTTTTGTTAATAAAGTGAAAATTAAAAAAAATATTGAAATGCTTCAAAGATACCAAGATATCAAAATTGTATAAAATATATAAAGTACGTAATTAAAAAAAAAATATCACAACAAACGTTTGAAATTTGAAATATAAAATTTTACAAATTTAGCTAGGGATACACGCACAGATGTGTCCGCCGGATTTGTCCGACGGATATGCCCGGCGGACACATCCGTCCGTGTATGGCGCAAATTGGACACGGATGTGTCCGCCAGACGTCTGTCCGCTGTCTGTCCGTTGTCCAATTCGCGCCATACACGGACGGATGTGTCCGCCGGGCATATCCGTCGGACAAATCCGGCGGACACATCTGTGCGTGTATCCCTTACTTTTGACCTTTATTTACAGAATTGTATTTTATTTATATTATATTTTATTTATATAATATAAATAATAATATTTTTTCAGGCTCTTGTGGCCGTCAGCGGCCTACCACGTAAGTACCCACCGTTTATTTTTAATTAATTTGTATTTATATTGAATAGGTGGGTTAATCGAGAATTTTGTACCTTTCTCTAATCTGTTCTTATTAATATTAACTTTCTCACTTTCGTTACTAAAAGTAAGTTATATTATATGGCTAATAGTTGTCGTAACGAAAATGATAAAATGAAGAAAAGATGAGATTAAATGTTCATATATTTCTCATTTTCGTTACAAACTTTTACTATAATTAGTCATACTCGTATAAGTGTATGGCTAATTTTCGCTACGCAACTGAGAAAAGATACCCACAAAAATTTGCCCAGGTACGCAATTTTGATCGAGTTTTTTAAGGATTTTTTATCTAGTTATTCTAGATTAACCTTTTCGACGCCATGTCAAACGCAAAACCTACCACTCAGACGCCACGACATCTAAATGTCAAAAATGAAGTTAAACTTTATGCGTGTGCATGTAGGTCTATTTTGCTCTGTGGTCGGTGACCGATATATCGGTCTTTGGCGTTGGACCTGTGGTGCCGATATATACGTCTTTGGCGTGGAAAAGGTTAATCAGAGACAATGGTTCTGTTTTTTTCTTCCGCTCGTTTTATAAATACAAAAAAGAGGACGAGAATAGTTTTTGTTCTATTGTTTTGCTATTAATCAATAAAATAGGTTTGCCGCTTACCAAAGAGTTTTTGAAAATAGTTAAGCATCCACTATCTTTGAGCTTTTAAATATATAGGGTTTGTGTGGAAAGAGACGTGACCTGGTTTATATACTCCTTTAAGGGCATAGTTGGTATAGAATTCTATTAATGAAAAATTAAGAAAAAAATATTTATACTTGGTGACTTGTCCGGCTCAGACGACATGTCCCACAAAAAAAAATTCACGTCCAAAAAAGTGTACTCCTACTTTCTCTCACTCGCAAAACGATACCAATTATGCCCTTAAACGTATCACCAGTATCTTTGTTACACCCTGTACAGGGAAACTAATGAATGACAAAGTTCCGTTAACTACGGATTATTTTCCAAGTGAAAAGTACATAAGTTCTGGACTACCGTTAACCGCTATAACTTTGCCTGGCTTGAAAAACATGGTTTTCTTCACCAAACTGTCTTATTCCTGAATCCTGAGATGTGAGAAAGGCGGCCATCTAAGGAATAAGATACATAGGTGTTTGGTGAAGAAAACCATGTTTTTAAAGCCAGGCAAAGTTGTGCATCGCTGGCAAAGTTATAGCACTTCGCGGTATCAGGAATATTAAAGATTTTTATTTTATCGCTAACCGTTTTTTATTCACAGAACCAAGGCTAGATCTCGGTTCGGGAGACATAGTACAGTCTTCCTCCAGTTCGCAATCCTCTAGCCAGCAGTCTTCCAGCAGCTCTGAAGAAGAGAGCTCTTCCAGCTCCATAACCAAGGGAGCTGGTGGCCAGGTCATAGTGCAGAAAACGGCATCTGAACGTGAACAGCAGCAGTCCAGCAGTCAGCAAGAGCAGTCTGAACAGAAGATTATCAAAAAGACTGTTGGAGGTAAGAGGGATACAGGGAGTATTTATCCATTGAACAAATCCGAAACGTACATACAATAGCTTAAATTTAAAAAAAAAATTGTAAAATTATAGCACAGGGTTGAAGTATTCAGGCATTGTCGTGTTTAGTGTGTAAGTTAGTGTATAAGATGATATGTAGGTAGTTCATAGCATACCGTTTTAACATAGGTACTTAACGCTAGATTAAATGAGCGCGGTCTCGCCAACAAACTATTATCGCAGTTAGGCGAGTAACATAATATTGTTAAATGTTTTGTACTTTTGATAAATAAAAAAAAATAAAAAAACTATTAGTCCGCCTCGAACTGAGAACTCGCGATTTACTTGCAATCGAGTTGACCAATATAACAAGTTCCTAAGGAGGATTTTTTCTCTCCTTCTAGCTCTATAACCACTTGATCGATCCTGCTCATATACGAACTTACAAATTTTATGTATCTCTGCTACAGCCACAAGAAATTTCATAAAGATCAGAAAAACGTTACTAAAGTTATCGTCGGACAAACTATCGAAATCAAAAAGCCATCCAAATACCGAGACGTCCCAGTAGCCGGGTGACAGTTCGGTCTGGAGTTGTTTGTAAGAACTCACTTCGCTTACGCTCCGCGAGTTCGATTAGGGTACTTAAAACCTGAATCGAGTATCTTAACAAACGGTGCAGTGGTTACTAAGATATTGACGAATTACGATTTCATAGTTGGGAGCAGCCTGTATATACCTAATTATCGCTTTGACCGTCAAAGCCGTCAAATCACGCGCACGGACAGTCGTGCCCTCAGCGCCAGGACGTGATATCAAGTCCAAAATATAACCGGTTTGCCTCGCGCGCTGGCGCTGAGGTTACAATTTTTCCGTCCGATGCTTGGCGTTCAAAAGGTTAAAAGGGCATAAGTAAATACATCCCTATTGAAAAGTACAAAACCTCATCCATACTATTTGATTACTTTTTTTTTCGTAGCCTATACTGTGTCCCACTGCTGGGCAAAGAGCAAAGGCCTCCCCTCGCTTCCGCCACTCGTCACGGCCTAGTGCATGCTCTCGCCACTCGCTACAGAATGCGTCCAGGGGGCCAATTTTTGACTTTCGAGCGCCCGAATTCAAAAAGTTTAAGCTCGAAAATAATCGCACACAAAAGCTTACCGCTAAATTTTTCGAATGAAATTAATAGTTTAAATACTCATGATTTTAAATTCCTATCGCTGTTATTTTTAAAACGTAATTTCATCGTTTTATTCTGAGTTGTAAATGTCACTTTCGAGTACTCGAATTTCAAAAATCACCCCCCAGATCGTCCCGCCATCTCCTTTTTGGTCTGCCTCTGCCCCGGCCGACTTGTTCGGTCCACTCAGTTGTTAATTTAGCCCATCGTTCCGGGTGCACTTTTTTATTGGTGATACTAATTACATTTTGACTTGGCAAATTTGTGAGATGGCAGGTGCTAATACCGATACACACATACGAACATACATAATTTAACGGCCTCCATAGCCCAGTTGGTAGTGACCCTGCCTATGAAGCTGGAGGTCCCGGGTTCGAATCCTGGTAAGGGCATTTATTTGTGTGCATATCTCAAATATATGTTCTTGAGTTATGGATGTTTTCTATGTATATAAGTATGTATTTATCTATATAAGTATGTATATCGTCGCCTAGCACCCATAGTACAAGCTTTGCTTAGTTTGGGGTTAGGTTGATTTGTGTAAGATTGTCCCCAAATATTTATTATTAATAATTGCGTTGTTGCTCTGATGTGACGTGTCACTAATATACTTTTGTCAAAAACACTGCTAATGACGACAATACATTATGTTTCTTTTTGTTGTCGGATATTATTGACAACCTTAGTTAGAAAAATACTTTTTTTATATTCCGACCAAAAAGTGTAGAAATTAAAAAGTGGCAACATCGTAGTGTCGTTCCGTTTTCTTAGATTGATTTGAAAGGGACGACACTACGATGTTGCCACTTTTTAATTTCTACACTTTTTGGTCGGAATATAACTGTTGTTCCAATAAAAATATACCTATGTATAAGTAGTAGAATATTCCTGAGAAGCAACCCTATGTGGGATTTAAGGGTTTGTCCAATGGCTAAGCTAGGACGGCTCCCGAAACTATATGACCAGTGGTCATACTTATTGTGTGGACTGACGTTTATCTGACGAGGCTATTTTGACGTTACGTATACATTTGACGTTCCCCTCCCCCGCAAAAAATGGCAGAGTTTTTTGTATAGAAAATGACAGACATGGCCGGTCCGGTTGGTTAAGCTTAGTCTAAGCTTGGAGCATCCTACAGACTGCGCCATGTAGTATTGAATAAAAAAAAATGACACAGTCGAAAGTCGATTCACGACTTAAAATTCACTCTGTATTAATAATATTTGAGAGGGCGAATTTAAAAACATTAACAATTTATTTAAGATATGTAGCATTTTCACTTAAATAAAAAAAAACAGAAGTAGAGGAAGAAATGCATCTTAACGAATTGGAGGATAAAAAAACAAAAGACAGTATTTTGACAGTTTGTGGGTTTAACCTTTTAACCGCCTGACGTCAAAATTTTACTTTCAATTTTGAACTCGATTTAATTTATGAAGATGTCATTCACTTTGTCACTTTGTGTGATATATCAGACGACGGCGGTCAAAAGGTTAATCCGCATTTTAACGATTTGGCAATAAATTTTACCTCAATTTTCAAATTACTTCTTATTACCACCCATCACCAACATAAACAATAACAATAAACAATCACGTCTTGATCTTCACGGGGGCGAGAAGTGGCTCACGGAGAGCCGTTCTGCTGCATTGATCGTAGCAAATGGAAATCCATGATCTCTGCCTACCCCTTTTGGGATATAGGCCGCTGTATGTATGTTGTATGTATGTGTACTTGTTATTATTCTAGGAAAAGTCATTGAACAAGAGCAAAGCCTGCAGTCCAGCCAGCAACAAAACCAGGCTTCGTCCTCGTCCTCGAGCGTCAGCGAGGAAACCAGTAGCAGCGGTTAGTAGCTAAACGAAACCTTAGGGGAAGCAGGGGGAATGGTGTTCACTTAAGGAAAAATGCCCATAATTTTGAAAATATCAAGGTTTATTAAATGAAAATCAAACCTGACATTCATTATAATTTGGGGGAACCCCTTTCAACCTCCCTCGAAACTTTTTTTTACAACAACCTCTGAGGAAGTGTGGGCTTGACCTTTTACCCGAAAATGATTGAAATCCGTACATAAATAACGCGACAGCAAACTTCCCCCATTTTCCCCCTCATTTCCCCGCAATCGAAAAAATGGCTCGACCATTTTTGGCAAATAAATCAAGGAACGTATATGTCAAGTTTCATCGAAATCAGATGAAAAATGCGACCTCTATACCGACACTGACCAACCAATCAATCAACTAACCAACCAATACACACACATCAATCTGCCAAATCGTCGTACCAGTGAAAACGGAGACGTAGAGACAATAATGTATGAAAATTCATTACGACATCGATAATCGGTGACGTAATGAAAATCTAGCCCTATGTAGCTGTACATAATTAGGCATTAAAACATTTGTGCATATTATACTCGTTTTTTCATGCCCTTCATTATGTAGCAGTCACATAAAGTATTACTGATAACGATGTATTTTTTGTTTTTAGAGGGTTCATTGGAGTCGCAGAAAATTGCTCAGCAAAGCGCAACACAAAACTCCGCAGCTAAATCCACCAAGTCCTCTCAAAAGATTAGGAGCTCCAATGGTTAGTATTCATTATTTTAATGACTATTACTATCATAAAAAAAATTCAAAAAACATATACCTAATTATTTTACCTGCTTAAAACCCCGAGAATCGGTTGTGGAATGCGACCTGTTTTCGAGAACAGCCGGAAATAATTTTATACAATCGTGACACAATGAAGAGCTTTTCAGTCGAGAAGCTTCGTGGCCTAAGGAAGTTATGAGATTGAAAAGCTTAATTATGTCACTGTTGTATACAATAATTTATCTAAGAGTGATCAAAATAGGCAAGCCGGTAAGAATTGAGCTAAACGAACGCATTACAACCTGCTAATTCCGTATCGATCTCCCGGGGTATTGTGTTGTTCTCTTCCCTTCCCTTAACGTATTATAATATTGTATGAAAATTCATAAGACCACAGTCAGCGATGGTCTTGTTGAATACTATGATAGCTCCATTGAAAAGTATGCACTAGTAATTCAGTCTATAGTCTTAATTCAAGCATTAAAGTTGACGGGTAGACAAAATTACAATATAGCAAATAGCAATATTGTGTATTTTTCCTGTTTTCCTTTTCGTGCAATATAATATAGGTCCTATCCACCATCTCATCTGATGAACATCCAAAGCATTTTTGACCAATCCGAAACGCTACACTCATTCGGTCAAATACTGTTGAAGTACAGTTTAGTAGCTAGTTTTAACATATAAATTACCTTGTAGCCAAGGTTGACCAAAACCAAGAAAGTAACAGCCAGCAGCAGCAGAGCAGCCAGCAGCAGCAGCAGAGCAGCCAGCAGCAGCAGCAGAGCAGCCAGAAGGGGCAGAGCAACCAGCAGCAGAACAACCAGGGGCAGCTAAGCAACCAGGAGCAGCAGAGCAGCCAGGGGCAGCAGGGCAGCCAGGAGCAGCAGAGCAGCCAGGGGCAGCAGGGCAGCCAGGAGCAGCAGAACAGCCAGAAGCAGCAGAGCAGCCAGAAGAGGCAGAGCAGCCAGAAGGGGCAGAGCAGCCAGAAGGAGCAGAGCAGCCAGAAGGAGCAGAGCAGTCAGAAGCAGCAGAGCAGCCAGAAGGAGCAGAGCAGTCAGAAGCAGCAGAGCAGCCAGAAGGGGCAGAGCAGCCAGAAGGAGCAGAGCACCCAGCAGCTGCAGAGCAGCCAGAAGGAGCAGAGCAGCCAGCAGCAGCAGAGCAGCCAGAAGGGGCAGAGCAACCAGCAGCAGAACAACCAGGGGCAGCTAAGCAACCAGGAGCAGCAGAGCAGCCAGGGGCAGCAGGGCAGCCAGGAGCAGCAGAGCAGCCAGGGGCAGCAGGGCAGCCAGGAGCAGCAGAACAGCCAGAAGCAGCAGAGCAGCCAGAAGAGGCAGAGCAGCCAGAAGGGGCAGAGCAGCCAGAAGGAGCAGAGCAGCCAGAAGGGGCAGAGCAGCCAGAAGCAGCAGAGCAGCCAGAAGGAGCAGAGCAGGCAGAAGCAGCAGAGCAGCCAGAAGGGGCAAAGCAGCCAGAAGGGGCAGAGCAGCCAGAAGGAGCAGAGCACCCAGCAGCGGCAGAGCAGCCAGAAGGAGCAGAGCAGCCAGCAGCAGCAGAGCAGCCAGGAGCAGAGCAGCCAGAAGGGGCAGAGCAGCCAGCAGCAGCGGAGCAGCCAGAAGGAGCAGAGCAGTCAGAAGCAGCAGAGCAGCCAGAAGGAGCAGAGCAGTCAGAAGCAGCAGAGCAGCCAGAAGGGGCAGAGCAGCCAGAAGGAGCAGAGCACCCAGCAGCTGCAGAGCAGCCAGAAGGAGCAGAGCAGCCAGCAGCAGCAGAGCAGCCAGAAGGAGCAGAGCAGCCAGAAGGGGCAGAGCAGCCAGAAGGGGCAGAGCAGCCAGCAGCAGCAGAGCAGCCAGAAGGAGCAGAGCAGTCAGAAGCAGCAGAGCAGCCAGAAGGGGCAGATCAGTCAGAAGGGGCAGAGCAGCCAGCAGCAGCAGAGCACCCAGAAGGAGCAGAGCAGCCAGAAGGGGCAGAGCAGCCAGCAGCAGCAGAGCAGCCAAAAGGGGCAGAGCAGCCAGAAGCAGCAGAGCAGCCAGAAGGGGCAGAGCCGCCAGAAGGGGCAGAGCAACCAGGGGCAGCAGAGCAGCCAGGAGCAGCAGAGCAGTCAGCAGCAGCAGAGCAGCCAGCAGCAGCAGAGCAGCCCGAAGAAGCAGAACAGCCAGAAGCAGCAGAGCAGCCAGAAGGCGCAGGGCAGCCAGCAGCAGCAGAGCAGCCAGAAGGAGCAGAGCAGCCAGAAGGGGCAAGGCAGCCAACAGCAGCAGAGCAGCCAGAAGGAGCAGAGCAGTCAGAAGGAGCAGAGCAGCCAGAAGGGGCAGAGTAGCCAGAAAGGGCAGAGCAGCCAGAAGGCGCAGAGCAGCCAGCAGCAGCAGAGCAGCCAGAAGGGGCAGAGAAGCCAGCAGCAGCAGAGCAGCCAAAAGGAGCAGAGCAGCCAGAAGCAGCAGAACAGCCAGGGGCAGCAGAGCAGCCAGGGGCAGCAGAGCAACCAGGGGCAGCAAAGCAACCAGGCGCAGAGCAGCCAGCAGCAGCAGAGCAGCCAGGGGCAGCAGAGCAGCCAGCAACAGCAGAGCAGCCAGAAGGAGCAGAGCAGCCAGGGGCAGCAGAGCAGCCAGCAGCAGCAGAGCAGCCAGCAGCAACAGAGCAGCCAGGAGGGGCAGAGCAGCCAGGGGCAGCAAAGCAACCAGGAGCAGCAGAGCAGCCAGGGGCAGCAAAGCAGCCAGGGGCAGCAGAGCAACCAGGGGCAGCAGAGCAACCAGGGGCAGCAAAGCAACCAGGCGCAGCAGGGCAGCCAGCAGCAGCAGAGCAGCCAGGGGCAGCAGAGCAGCCAGAAGAAGCAGAGTAGCCAGAAGCAGAGCAGCCAGGGGCAGCAGAGCAGCCAGGAGCAGCAGAGCAGCCAGGAGCAGCAGAGCAGCCAGGGGCAGCAGAGCAACCAGGGGCAGCAAAGCAACCAGGCGCAGCAGAGCAGCCAGCAGCAGCAGAGCAGCCAGGGTCAGCAGAGCAACCAGGGGCAGCAGAGCAACCAGGAGCAGCAGAGCAGCCAGGGGCAGCAGAGCAGCCAGGGGCAGCAGAGCAACCAGGGGCAGCAGAGCAGCCAGGGGCAGCAGAGCAACCAGGGGCAGCAGAGCAACCAGGAGCAGCAGGGCAGCCAGGGGCAGCAGAGCAGCCAGAAGAAGCAGAGTAGCCAGAAGCAGAGCAGCCAGGGGCAGCAAAGCAACCAGGGGCAGCAGAGCAGCCAGGGGCAGCAGAGCAACCAGGAGCAGCAGAGCAACCAGGGGCAGCAGAGCAACCAGGAGCAGCAGAGCAGCCAGGGGCAGCAGAGCAGCCAAGGGCAGCAGAGCAACCAGGAGCAGCAGAGCAGCCAGGGGCAGCAGAGCAACCAGGGGCAACAGAGCAGCCAGCAGCAGCAACAGAGCAGCCAGGAGGGGCAGAGCAGCCAGGGGCAGCAGAGCAGCCAGAAGGAGCAGAGTAGCCAGAAGCAGAGCAGCCAGGGGCAGCAGAGCAGCCAGGGGCAGCAGAGCAGCCAAGGACAGCAGAGCAACCAGGAGCAGCAGAGCAGCCAGGGGCAGCAGAGCAACCAGGGGCAGCAAAGCAACCAGGCGCAGCAGAGCAGCCAGCAGCAGCAGAGCAGCCAGGGGCAACAGAGCAGCCAGCAGCAGCAGAGCAGCCAGCAGCAACAGAGCAGCCAGGAGGGGCAGAGCAGCCAGGGGCAGCAGAGCAGCCAGAAGGAGCAGAGTAGCCAGAAGCAGAGCAGCCAGGGGCAGCAGAGCAACCAGGAGCTGCAGAGCAGCCAGGGGCAGCAGAGCAACCAGGAGCAGCAGAGCAGCCAGGGGCAGCAGAGCAACCAGGGGCAGCAAAGCAACCAGGCGCAGCAGAGCAGCCAGCAGCAGCAGAGCAGCCAGGGGCAGCAGAGCAGCCAGGGGCAGCAGAGCAGCCAGCAGCAGCAGAGCAACGGATCTAGCGTGCAATCATCTCAAAGAGATGCTTCGAGTCAGGAAAGCAAAGGTGCTTCAAGCGAGAAACAATCGACACAGGTGAACGCTAATGGATCTAGCGCGCAATCATCTCAAAAAGATGCTTCGCGTCAGGAAAGCAAAGGTGCTTCAAGCGAGAAACAATCAACACAGGTGAACGCTAACGGATCTAGCGTGCAATCATCTCAAAAAGATGCTTCGCGTCAGGAAAGCAAAAGTGCTTCAAGCGAGAACAAATCAACACAGGTGAACGCTAACGGATCTAGCGTGCAATCATCTCAAAAAGATGCTTCGCGTCAGGAAAGCAAAGGTGCTTCAAGCGAGAAACAATCGACACAGGTGAACGCTAATGGATCTAGCGCGCAATCATCTCAAAAAGATGCTTCGCGTCAGGAAAGCAAAGGTGCTTCAAGCGAGAAACAATCAACACAGGTGAACGCTAACGGATCTAGCGTGCAATCATCTCAAAAAGATGCTTCGCGTCAGGAAAGCAAAAGTGCTTCAAGCGAGAACAAATCAACACAGGTGAACGCTGACGGATCTAGAGAGCAATCATCTCAAAAAGATGCTTCAGTTGAGTCAAATAATGCCGCTTCTAGTAATGAGCAATCTGAAGTAGTAGGCTCTGATGGTTCCGTGAAGAAGGTAAACAAACAGGATGCATCTCAATCCAGCTCAAGCGATTCTAGTGAGAGCAAGCAATCACGCACCGAAGGACCTGATGGCAGCAGCAGCAGCAGCAGCAGCATCAGCAGCAGCAGCAGCAGCAGCTCATCCTCCTCTTCCAGTTCAAGCTCGTCCGTCTCTAGCTCGGAGGAGATTTCTAAAGACGAATGTTAAATGTAGTTCGACATTTTAAGTCACGCTTCGTATAAATTTAGTTTGTGCCTTTTACTGCTTTTTCAAATAGATTATTCATTGTTTTTTCATGTGTGTTTAATTCAAAATAAACGAATGATTGATTAAATGTTATTTTTATTTCACCACTGTACATTATATGAAATATGGTTGTGCTGAGAAGCGTCTCTATGAAGACCAATGTATGTATATATCCGCAGCCCGATTTTGTCATCACGATAGCGGTCGCATCTTTGCTCCGATTGCTTTCAAACTTGGTACAAAAATCGCCCTGGTTGATACCTAGGACAAGTTCGTGAACGGGTGGAATAGGGCCAAAGGGACGGCTAGGGCCTCACTTTTTATGAAATCAGTTTTTCGGAAATAACTTTTTTCCTATGGAAAATATACCATCCGTTTTTCTTTTATATGGCGTCGGACCTGAATATCTATAACTCCTTAAGGCGCTAGACGGTGTTTGGGGCTGAAAACTGTTACTTTCTAAGCGATATATCTCGTTAACCGGTCATTCAAAAAATCTGAAAAAAATATATATTAATAATTATTCTATGTACATTATTCTCAACGTTTGATTTAATCCTGTGACGTATAGTTTCTCCATTAATTACATGTAACGATATGCCGTTTTACGGTTAATTTTGCTTATATCTACTGAACGGCTGATTCGATTTAAAATATTTTTGAACTAAAAAATATGTAGTGTAGAACACTACAAACTCAACGTAGCTTATTTAAATTGATTCGATTTTCTTAAACAATTTGATCATAATTCCACATTTCGTGCGTTGATAGCTCGATAAAGGTGCGGCTGGCAGTCGTGAGCTAGCTTTGAGACGAGGAGGCTGTGTCGCTCGTCGCTCCGTGCTTCTCTTGTACAATTTATGCTTGTGCTTGGCCCGCTAGTAATAATATCGGACTTACTGTGCCTAAAGACTAAATAACTGCAGAGGGTTCATGCGGTGCGGACATACGCGTTCTCTCGGAATCAATAACGCATAGACGTTTTATATTTCATGATAATATACTCATTTGTGTGATCATCTATGTTCTTACAAAATTGTATTGTATTTAGATTATGTTATAATCTAAATAAATAAATAAAGTAGAAATGTGGAAAAACTCCAGAAATAATGCCTCTCATAATGCTCTGACAATAGATAAGGTCTTGTACGTAGGTACATACGATAAGCGTTATTTTATTAGTCGTCGACTTGCTGAAACCTGCTAGTATACTACTCGTACAATACAATACATACAATAAACGATTAGACTAATAAATTATTTATTAAAAATTCGAAAGACCGAATTTATTTATGCATAATATTTATTTAGGTATATCGTGATAAACGAATGTAATATGCGTTTTTTTATAGATTAAATACAAATCAAATTTAATGTTATACATGTACCTACTTATATAATTTAACCAAATCAAAAAATAGCGAAAAAAAAACACCAAACAAAAAAATTGCAAATTATTGTATTGGCCAAGAGCATGTCGGCCATGCTCAGTATAGGGTTCCGTAGTTGCCGGCCTTTAATAAATCCGTTCAAAAGGTCGTTTAAGGGTTAATTTGCAGCGATTACATAATTTTAGTAGGTATACGGCACTTACGTCCTTGTACTATGTATTTTTGAGTTAAAACTCAAAAACGGCTCAACTAATTTTATTCAATATAGTTTTCATTGACAGTACTTAGGCCTCACTTTTGTGAATGTTTTGAAAGGTTCATAAGTTAGATGGGGGGGGGGACTTCCTGTATTAAACTTAGTAAAGTATTAGTTTTATCCAAAAAGTGTTTTAGAAGACCTTATTCTTTTTTAAAGACATATTCAATCATACCCCACACGATACAGTTGGAGCGAAATAAAATACACCCCCCACTTCATGCGTACGGGAGGTAGGTACCCTAATAAAAATATTTTTCTGTTTTTATTCTACCACTTTGTCAGCGTAATTAAAGAACACACTCATACCAAATTTCAGCTTTCTAGTGCTAACGATCACTGAGCTAAGCCGCGGACAGACAGACAGACGGACATGGCGAAACTATAAGGGCTGACTTTTTGTGCATTTTTAAAATGATTATAAATAATACTTAACTGACAATTAAAATTCATCTTATATTAATTGATTTGATATAAATAATTAATTTCATTGGAAAAAAAAATTAATTAAAACATCAAATTGTAAAAACATAAAACTGTACAATGTAAAAGTGGCATAAAATCATAAAACACATAAAACATTAAACAACGGGCTTGACGCCCACATTCGTAACAAAATAAGTTTTGAATATTTTTTGTAATTAAGCTAATTAAGGCAATTTTTACAGCTAGTATTTAAAATCTAAATTCACATCAAAACATCGCTTTGAGGTGTATTCAGTTTTTTTCACTGCGAAAGTCTATATTTTTTGATATTTATTTATGCAGGATATTTTTACCATATTTCGTAAATTCATTAATATTTAGCCGCGGACTGTAGTTCAAATTCAAAATTATACTTAGTTTAATTTTTTTTACACAAAAATCTACTAATCGGGAATCTTATTAACTTTTTAATAGGTAAGTAGCATTGCTAAAAATATCACTATTGCAATAATTAATCACAGTATCAAATCACAAAACATCCACAAATGGTTTATTAATATAATATAATAATATGTTAGCCTCTACACGTCCCACTGCTGGGCACAGGCCTCCTCTCATGCACGAGAGGGATCAGGCTATAGTCCCCACGCTGGCCCAAAGCGGGTTGGGAACTTCACATACACCTTTGAATTTCTCCGCGGATGTATGCAGGTTTCCTCACGACGAAATGGTTTATTATTATTGTAAAACTGCCCGCGCGCCTCTGGATAAAATCATATTCTTTGAACATCGTTCCCGTGCATCGTGGCGGATTTACGCACGATTGCAATGAGAGGCGTAAGCGCCTGGCGCGGGTACAGAGCGCCCAAACGCTCAAGGACATTTTGGCGACAAGCGTCTTAAATCATATCTTTAAGAAAATATCGTTAATAGGGGATATTACTGCAATGTTCTGCCACCAGAGTACAGCACTAGCACATCGGTAAACCATAGAGTTCTTAATATATACTAGGTCTTAAACAGTTTTTTACAAGTTTTCATAGATAATTTATAATTAGCAGGTCATAATTCTTGTGCCCGACTTTTACTGTTAAATTCATGTTAATATCACTAAGGTCGTACAAAAAAAAAATTGTAAAAAAAAATCTTTGAACTGGTATCCCATGCGGTACCATGCAGCGCCCTTATCCATTCATCCACAAGGACAAGATGCGAAATCTACGGGCTCGTCCACATGTGCGCGGTGCGGCGCCGCAGCGCGACACCGCAAATTTCTGCGGTGCGGTGCCGCAAAATAGCAGTGCGGCGCCGCGCCGCGACTGCGGCACTGTTAGTTTGTTATTAACTAACTAACTATTTTGGCTCAACGATCCAAAGAGAATCTTGTCCTCCGAAATGAGAGCATGCCACCTATCCCGATCCTGCGCAACTTCTTCTTCTTCTTCTTGGATATATAAGACCGTCATAAGACCTATCATTATGTATGGCTGTGAGGCGTGGTCCCTAACTCTGAAAGAAGAAAGTCAGCTGTTGGTAGCGGAGAGGAAAGTTTTCCGTAAAATTCTGGGACCTACCAAGAGAGATGACGGTACCTGGAGGATCCGAAGGAATGCCGAGATAGAACAGTTGGTGGCCGGACCCAATATTATAGGCGAAACAAAAGCCCATAGACTTCGCTGTCAAGAAAGCGTTCTTGGGACGACCGACTGGTCGCCGTCCGGTGGGTCGGCCCAGATATCGTTGGGGAGTTTGTTATTTAACAAGTTTATATTTTGTAAGCAGTTAATTTATATTTATATAAAAGTTGTTAAGTTTGTACCTAATCATTAATATGTAGCCATACTTGAATCGATATTGTTGATGAATTGATGTTTATACTCATATGAATGTTATTGATTTTGATATGGATATCAAATAAGTAGTTGATTTTTAAAATATGTGATTTCTCTATGATCTCACTATACTCTTATAGTAGTTAGGGTCAATCCTAACATCTCCAGAGGTCCAGCTGGTTTTCTAGATAAATACCGATGAGCTACTTTTTCATTCGAGGAGATACTTTGCTTATCAGTTCATGAAAACATACTATTAACATTCGGAAACAGTTTTGGAATTTGTTGCCATTTATTTTCAACGCCTGATAATTTATTTTGAAATGACCTCTATCTACATCTTATTTTTTTTCTGTGCCTTCTTAACAGCAACATAAGTATTCAACATTGTTTTTTCCCGAGGCCTTGGAGCTGCATGGTGCCGCCGCCGCAGCGCGGCGCCGCAATACCGTTTTGCGGCGCCGCGAGTGCGGTGCGGCGCCGCACCGCGGACATGGGGACGGACGGGCCCTTAGGGGGGGTTTGCCATACGCGCCAAGCTTGGCAGGCGGGTTGGCGCTAGGCTTTCCGAAGATGCTGCTGCCCTTCTCCCGGTATATTCCCTTAGCAGACTCCTACTGCAACCACGGGACGATATGGTGGGGGAAAATTCTAAGGCCGGGCACCCCACGGCTCATTCTAAGGCCGGGTACCCCACGTCTCCTAATAGGTATACAGCTAATAGGTATACGTGGTCAAAAATGTAAAAATACCCCATTTATAAATAGTATAAAACAACAAAGTCGCTTCTTGCTCTTTATCCCCATAGAGTATAATGAATAGTATTATTATAGAGTTGTCAGTTCTGAACCTTGGACACAGCACCATCTGTCGTCTTATGGCAGTATACTGTCGTACATTTCGTTCGAAAAATGCATTACAATCTGCTGCCTCTATATAGTGGAGTAACTTCCATCTCCCGGTGATTGTGCCGATGTCTTCAGCACCTGAGAGAACTAAAATATTGTATGAAAATCCATTTTAGTTTAGTCGGCTATGCTAAAATATGAGGATTTCGTTCAGGGGGGCACTTTCCCACACCTATGGGCCCCCACGTGGGATACAAAACTGTTGCCCCCCCCCCCATGTTTCTAAAATGGGGAAACTGTGCCTACCTTAAATACTACCGTAAGGGGATGGAGGCCTCTCAACAATGACCGTTGATTTCCCATTAAGGGCTCATCTAGACATCATGTGATCATATTCTGCTTTTTTCCAGGCTCCCCAACAGGGCCTCCTGGGGGGGCCGGTGATTATTGTAGAATAACTGTTGGTTTTTACGTCATTAATCAAGTTAATAAACTTACATACGCAAAAACGAGCACTTGAATAAATACAGGTATCGGATAGAAAGTAAATAAGAAGAAAACAAATTAAATAAAAACACTTGTGACGATTATGTCTACAGGGTTCAAATTCGTATAACAGGACCCATACGTACCGCAACGCCATCTAGATTGTTTGGTATGAACTTACTGCTAAAGCCAGTATGCGACATCTACCGGAAAAATGTCGTAACTTAAGTCAGATGGGGAAGGTCTGTGAAAACTTTTTGTAAATGTTTGGCTATGTGCGAAGTGCATGGTGGGGGTAACGTGAACGATCGCAGCGCACAATGTAACAAGAAATTGGGCTCTTGTCAATATCACATTTCAAAATATTTGACATGAACCGTAGGGTCAACTGGCAAAATAGTGAATCAGCCAGTGGCATTTCATATAAGCAAGGAGTATATGCCATTAATAAAAAAGAAAAAAACCCTTTCACCCCCTGCTGAAGAGATGGCGCCACACTCATGCACGCAGCCAATATAGAGTGTGTCAGATTCCATTCAATGAGAGAAAGGGACAGAAGAAAACTTTTCTTAGGCAAAAAACCTTCGCCATGGCTTTAATTTACACTATTTTAATATTAGGGTATTTCAGAAACCGGTGGATTTTAATTTCGGAGCCATTCGACAGGAAATGGAAACATTTAGTAATTTTCGCGAAAATGAATAAAAAATTACTTCGCGCTATATAGCTTTTCTAAGGACCAATTATGGATGGTAGAAGGTAAGGATGACAATCTCTCTGTTACAAAAGTGTCCACCAAAAGGCGTGGAATTGGTGGCGCCACTTTAGCTTTAGTGTACCTTTCTTTTATAGTCCGGGTTCATACACGAAAGCAATACTAGCGCTACATGGCGCTACGTGGAGAGATTTAGAACTTTTAGTTGCTGTTTCCCGCCGCTGGACACTTTTTAGACGGCTCTCATATAAGAGATTGTCATCCTTACATTCTACTATCCATACATTTAGGTTTCACTTTACATTGGACAATTCATAGAGTGAGTACTAAACAAAAGAAAGTAGCTAGAACCGTAAATGGCTCAACAATTAAAATACGTGACTGTACCAAGGAGAAGTTTCCAAAATTTGCAGAGTTTTCCATACGGAATGTTCTTGAACTTAAATTTTACGAACAATAAAAATTATTCAGGAAGTCGCTGGACACCGCCGTTATCAATTATTTTAACTGACTGTCTCATTCACGAGTTTATAAAAATAATACTAATAATGTCGTTTTTTATGGGGGCCCATCTTGCGGAGGACGAGTCACCGTCTGCCGGAAATAAAATTGGATACCGTTTTATTAGGCAGGTGTCCGGTTCTTCATCCAATAGCCCATTCATCAGTCCATACTTTTCACCCAATAACCTAGTACATTTTAGACTCCATTAACTCTCAATAGTCCTTACACCATGGCGGGTGCTGTCTCTGTATGCATCCCATGATACGAGCAGGGGCAAAATCCGCTTAGTATACCCCTCACTCTTCATTAAATTGTCGAATGGGCCTCTGCGCGTTGGCTTCTGCTCCGCATACGCCTCCCAAAGGTCCGGAACACCATTGTTCCGTAGTCGGGAAAGACATACTAATAATATTTGTTTTGATAATTCCTGTAGGGAATGTTCTCATTGGAAATTTAATTTAAATTCTCGTGGAAGTTTAAGAAATTTCCAAGAATTTTACTGAATTTTGAGAATGTTCTGCAACTTGTACATTGCTGTACCTTAAAAAAATTTAAATGTTCGCCTGTAAATGTAAAAAACAGCAATTACTATAAATTGCCCACTGCCAGTGAGAACATTTCAAAATATTTGAACAGTATGCATTTTATTAACTCAATAATAGAAAACAAGTATAGAGTGGCTCCGAGGCCAGCGATTTTGATTAAATTGTTACTCATTCAAAAAAAATACAACTTTATGCCACACCTGGCCATAAAGTGGCTTTTCCGCACGCTGCGCGTACGGAAAAACACGCTTTCTGGCCAAGTGTAGCCATAAAATGATGTACACAACACGGGAGGTAATAAAGAAAGCCCTCGATCGCATATTTACGTCCCTCGCTTGCAGCTCGGGCCGCAAACTTCTGCGATCTCGGCCTTTCTTTGTTTTACCACCCTAGTTGTGTAATGTACTATTGCCTAACCACGCGTGCACGCATATAAATAGTAACGCATCGGTCACGAAAAAACGCTTTCCTGCACTATTGGACACACCATTCATGTGTTTTCAACCGACTTCAAAATTTCGAAGAAGGAGGTTCTCATCGTCGGGAGCTTTGTTTTTTTTTTGCAATTTATTATGTATTATATAACCGATTATTCGAAGACGGCTGGACCGATTTTGAAATTTTTTTTTTTGTTTGATAGAGTATACCTACTTCACAATTGGTCCCATTGTCACCAAGTCCGGATCTGATTGGGTCCTGGAGAAATCGAGGGAACTCTTCAACTATTATGGAACACCTATAGTGATTTCACTATTTTTGGAATAGCGGATCTTAAGTGAAGTCGGTTCTTTTTTTGTTTAAAATGATATTAAACAATTTTGGTTGGCGGGAGCGTTTAAGGTCCCTATACTCGGCGCAATTTTGCCGCAACAATCGACGGCGATTTCGATACGTTGCCACCTATAATAAAACCGTAATGTATTGAAAATCGCAGATGATTAGTTGCGAAGTCAGTAGAGAGTTATTAAATTTGTAGCCATCGGGTAAGTTGTCCGCAAATACTCGGAACTATATATAAAACGAGAAGAAGTACAGGTATTATGCACTCAAAAAGAAATCAAACTTAAATCCACCATCCTCGCGTTTAGAAATCCATTCATCGGGCCCTTTATCAATGTCAGTAAGAATATATAATATTAAGCTACCAGATCAAATAAAGAAAGAAAACCAATTTATAAGTAGACTGAAACAAATTCTAATAAGTAAATGTTATTATTCAGTTGATGAATATTTAGAGGACAAATTTTAAATAGTGCATACTAAATTTATAGACAAAGAGGTATCTAATATTAATGTTCTCAAAGTTACAGTGTAACTTTCTTAGGTTTAAGTTAGATATAATAATTTTCTATAACGAAAAACATTTATTTACATAACTAAATATACAGAGGTACTACAGTACAAATACTAAACTAAATTAATAACTAGCTCAAATCTAAACTAGGCCCTTGCGGCATTGTACCAAGGATGCTGGCGGCATAATAATTTAGTTTATAAGTAATTGCCATGCCCTTGCAGGGCTCATGTTTGAAAAAATAATATGTCAAAACCTTTTTGTACAACATGAATGCAAATAAACTTGAAACTTGAAGCTTTAATGTCCACACAGTGCCTTTTTTCGTTCAACAAATGCATGCGTCAAAGCGCATTCAACAACGCACGTGAGGCATGCCCGTAGCGCATGCCTTTTTTAAATTGCAAGCATAGCGCATGCCCTGAGGCAAGCGTTCCCGCGCTCGGTGGATTTCGGTTCAACAAAGCTTTCAACATTTGAAAGACTACCGACTTGACGACTAAAGCGGACAGTTAGTTGCATGCGTTTTGATGCATGCAAGAGTTGAATGCGCTAGACGAAATTGATATTGAAAGATGAAGATGAAAGTTGAAGAAGAAAAGGGCCCACTATGGACAAAGCTTTACTAATTGCCTTTCCGGAAGAGTCAAATCAGCTACTCTTTATGAAAGATCAAAAATGATTTGTTACTATGAAGTGTCTATGAAAATATCGGTTACAATCAACAGGGTGTGCAAAATTCACATTTTTGTAGACCAAGAATATAATATATATAAGAAAGATATCATATTATGTATATTTAGATAAAACAATTAAAGGGTAAAAGCTACAAGGAAAAAAAAGCTTCCGGGATATTCTCAATCTAAGACATTATTATATTATGTTGAAAGTATTTCCTCGTGATAAGTATTTATTTCCTTTAACGAAAATAAATTAAAGTTTTAAATATAACGAAGCGAATATATTCTTACAGATTTTCTAGTTTTCTTTTAACTAAGATAATACTTGTTTGATTAAAGTACAATCTCTCTTATTTACTCAATATACACTTGAAACAATACATTTTTGTACTTCTATTTTAAGAAAACGTGGTTTTCTTAAGCGAAGAATCATATTTTTGGTAAAGAAAATAAATACTTGTCACGAGGAAATATTTTCAAGAAAATAATAATGTCTTGGATTGAGAATATCCCGGAAGCTTTTTTTCCGTGTAGTTCTTTTATAAGCCGTAGGAAATATGTTCAATGGTTAGGAAATTAGGCAAGCCGGTAAGAATCAAGTATGGATACGCCGTTTTTACGGCCCCACCACCCTATTGTTCTAACAGCAAATGCACATTGTATTGTTGAACTGATAAGTAATAAATTAATTTAATAGTTAATTATTGCAGTTGCAATATTTGTTCAGCCTTTTATTTTATTTATTGTTGAAAGGACCTTTGTAAAGGAATCGGCCCTATTTGTTCAGCTCTTCAAGAGGGGTATATAAGCCCAGGAAAATCAAGTCATGCCAAAGGCACATCATGAAGCTGTCTATAGCTCTTTTGAGCGTGGTGGTGAGTTTTTCGATTTATTTTTTATTTTATTGAATAATAATAACGATATAATTCGCTCATATTTTTTATTAATTTAACCGCTCCAAGTTTATTTTTACATATTTCTATTACTAATATGCTTAAGAATAGTACATAGAGATGCTAACTCAGCGTGGACTTTAATTTGAGACATTTTTTCGACCGTTTACCTGAATCAAAAGTATTCGACTTCGTATGTATTATAATGGTGTTCAATAAATTATATTCAAAGCAAGCTTTTTATAAGAAATCAAAGAACATGTAGTGCTAGAATAGTAGATTATATTACACGGGAGCAAAATGACTTATTTCGGTCGAGGGTAGCGTGTTGAATCCCGAACGAAGCGAAGGATTCCAGAATAGATTCTATTTAGAATTCTATTCTGGAATCCTTCGCTTCGTTCGGGATTCAAGTGACCCGAGATCGTAATAATTTTGCTACCGCGTAGTACACTCTACTTTTCACTCGTTCTATGAGAAAAACGAAAAAAAAGGTACTAAACTAGCTACCTGCTAGAAAGAGAAATTATATAGTAGGGGTGAAAAGTCTTTTTTGTAATCTAAAGTTAAGTATATATTTTAAAGGATTCTGATTTATTTAAATTCATTTTTATTATATTACACAATTTCTTAGGGATATCATCTCCTGTTACTCAATGCCAGGGACTGTTTTCCTTCAAGATAAACAGAGAGAATCGTACTGTCTCTTTCTCACGCTAGCACCCTTGCACTTTATGGCCAGCCAGATTATATGAAAAAAAATTTTTTCAGGCTCTTGTGGCCGTCAGCGGCCTGCCACGTAAGTACCCTCCGTTTATTTTAAATTTTAGCTTGTTTTAATTAATAACTACGTAATAATTTAAAATAATTTGAAACAAAAAAAGAACCGACTTCACTTAGGATCCGCTATTCCAAGAGGAAGTGGCCGAGTTACTGTAAAAAATAGTGAAATCACTATAGGTGTGCCTATAATAGTTGAAGAGTTCCCTCGATTTCTCCAGGATCCCATCATCAGACCCCGACTTGGTGACAATGGGACCATCTCGGGGTTATACCTGTTCGATTAAAAAATAAATTTGAAAATCGGTTCACGATTCACGGAGATATGGAGTAACATACATACAAAAAAAAATAATGATAAAAAAAAACAGTCGAATTGAGAACCTCCTCCTTTTTTGAAGTCGGTTAAAAATCTGTTAACATTGGTATCATCATCATCTCAGCCATAAGACGTCCACTGCTGAACATAGGCCTCCCCTTTGGACCTCCATAAGTATCGGTCGGAAGCGACTTGCATCCAGCATTGGTATAAAAAAATATAACTAGAAGCCGTAACTTGACTTTGCCAAATGCACCTCAGCATTTATTTTCAAAGATTGTACAGTCGACGTCAAAGATATGCAATTACAGTGTGTAAATCTAATACGGGCGAATCTCTTAACGGTAATTAGTATAGGACATACGAAATGTAATTAGATAACTTTTACTTAGAATTGCAATTAAAATGTTATCCATACAAAATAATTCGGCCCGCAATGTAATGCAAACACACTCGCGTTAAACGCTCGTTGACAATTCGTTGACAGTTACTTTCAATACCATATTTACAGTACATTGCTGATGATAAAATTTTCAAAAATTAATTATTAAACACCTACTTATTTGTTAATTTACAAAGGTTTCCGCTTCCCAAAGGTTGTCTGGAAGAGATCGCTTTTTAGCGATAAGACCACCAATTGTTTTACCTCTACTTTTCTTTTGTAACTTGTGTATACTATGTTTCTTTAATTTGAGGTGTGCAATAAAGAATATTTATGTTATGTTATGTTATGTTATTGGGTCACAGTTAAGTGTAACTTAAAAAAACATCTTAATTAATGATAACACTAATGAATTTTATGTCTGGTTTAATTTATCGCACGTATTAGATTTACACACTATATGGAACTAATAATATTTACGACACACAGCTGACAACATATTACCACTAACCGCATTTTTCTCAACAGAACCAAGGGAAGATATCAAAGAGATTTCCTCCAAATCATCACACTGTAGCCATAAGTCTTCCAGTAGCTCTGAACACGAACAGAGCTCTTCTAGCTCCATAACCAAGGGAGCTGGTGGCCAGGTCACTGAGGTGAAGACGAAATCCGAACAGAAGCAGCAGCAGGCCAGCAGTCAGCAACAGGCCAGTGAACAGAAGACTGTTAAAAAGACTTTTGGAGGTAAGTCGTAATGTTCCTGTGTAATGTTTTGACAGAGACTATACAGGGTGAATTTTAAGTCGTGAATCGAAATGTGTTTTTCTAACTCTACAAACAAACAAGTATTGTAATGTTCGAAATTACATTGACATGTCATAATTTTCAATTATTTGGTTGAGTTAATCATAACACCCTAATACCGTCTAGCTACATTAGTGACCGATATAACAATTAATCAAAGAAAATAAAAGATTTAAAAATAAAACTAATTATAGACACAACAATTCGTTTTCTTAAACGTACCTAACCAAATGCTGAAATTAAAGAAAACAAAAAATCACGGGTATTTTACGTAAGGCGTCCAAGGGCGGCTTACGGCGTACTTAAACACATTTCTCGTTACTCATTCTCGCTCATCTCTGGTGGAACGCAGCTTTATCCGCATACTTACCTATTTATAGATAAATATTAGTTTTCCTTGGAGGGGGTATTCTTTTTGTAACTGGGATTTTAGGTAAGCTTTTAGGTAGTTTTATATATTTATAGTTGTATTTAGTTTAGTTTAGTTATTTTAATTTAATTTTTGTTACGTATTTAATAAAGCATTTTACCAGTTTTTCTAATTAATACATATATTTTAGGAAAGGTCGTTTCTGAAGAAGAAAGTCGGCAATCCAGTAAAAAGCAGGCACAAGCTTCATCTTCGTCTTCGAGCGAAACCGAGGAACGTATTAGCAACGGTTAGTACATAGAGGATTATACCTAAACTATACAGGGTGTGGCCTGTAAACGAGTAAAAAATTAAAAAGTAGATTGTACTCCTTAAACAATAAAACTATTGTTCAACAACAAAAAAAATATGTAGTCTTAAGATTGTCTCTTTTTCATACAAACTAAATATTATTTTCAATGTACTTTAAAATCCGTCTAATTGATATTGCTTGTAAATCTTGTCACCCTACAGATCTAGCAGTGGCTGCGGGTTCATAGAACACGATTCCCATCGGCTTACCTAATTCAGGCACCTGAGTAGGTTTCGTAAAGCGAATGAAGAAACTTTAAGCTAAATTCAGCTCTGGCTTGCCTAAGAAAATTTTTCTCCGCCGCCACTGCTATCTAGAACAAATTTTCTAAGAGAAGCTAAGGCGATTATCACACTGACGACGGATCCGCATGCGGCGCCGGTGCGCGAGCGAGATAGCGTTCTGCATGTGTATAGGTGCCGCATGCGGATCCGCGCCAGTGTGATAATCGCCTTAGACTTTTACTACTTATCAGTCTTATCACTATAAGAATTTCTTAGGCATGCTCCTTTTACATTTACATTTTCATTTTTTCAATGTGATAAACATGTTTTTTAGGAGGGTATTCAAGCAAAAAGTCGCAGAAAAAGGCTCAGCAAAGTGCATCACAAAGTGCCCAATCTGATTCCAGTAAGTCTACTAAAAAAGTTACCGGTTCCAATGGTGAGTGTACTTAGTATTTAATATTTATATTATACTACCATTAAAAATATATGAATCGAAAAAAGTCCATAAAGAATAGGTCGGCAACGCGCATATGACACCTCTGCATATGTACCTAACCAAATGCTGAAATTAAAGAAAACAAAAATATCACGGGTATTTTACGTAAGGCGTCCAAGGGATTCGGCTTACGGCGTACTTAAACACATTTCTCGTTACTCATTCTCGCTCATCTCTGGTGGAACGCAGCTTTATCCGCATACTTACCTATTTATAGATAAAATATTAGTTTTCCTTGGAGGGGGTATTCTTTTTGTAACTGGATTTTAGGTAAGCTTTTAGGTAGTTTTATATATTTATAGTTGTATTTAGTTTATTTTAATATTAGTTTAGTTTAGTTATTTTAATTTAATTTTTGTTACGTATTTAATAAAGCATTTTACCAGTTTTTCTAATTAATGCATATATTTTAGGAAAGGTCGTTTCTGAAGAAGAAAGTCGGCAATCCAGTAAAAAGCAGGCACAAGCTTCATCTTCGTCTTCGAGCGAAACCGAGGAACGTATTAGCAACGGTTAGTACGTAGAGGATTATACCTAAACTATACAGGGTGTGGCCTGTAAACGAGTAAAAAATTAAAAAGTAGATTGTACTCCTTGAACAATAAAACTATTGTTCAACAACTTAAAAAAATATGTAGTCCTAAGATTGTCTCTTTTTCATACAAACTAAATATTATTTTCAATGTACTTTAAAATCCGTCTAATTGATATTGCTTGTAAATCTTGTCA
This sequence comes from Pammene fasciana, assembly GCA_911728535.1. Taxonomy (NCBI): domain Eukaryota; kingdom Metazoa; phylum Arthropoda; class Insecta; order Lepidoptera; family Tortricidae; genus Pammene; species Pammene fasciana. Next base: position 7,054,586 of record OU452299.1, read on the forward strand.
CCCTACAGATCTAGCAGTGGCAGCGGGTTCATAGAACACGATTCCCATCGGCTTACCTAATTCAGGCACCTGAGTAGGTTTCGTAAAGCGAATGAAGAAACTTTAAGCTAAATTCAGCTCTGGCTTGCCTAAGAAAATTTTTCTCTGCCGCCACTGCTATCTAGAACAAATTTTCTAAGAGAAGCTAAGGCGATTATCACACTGACGACGGATCCGCATGCGGCGCCGGTGCGCGAGCGAGATAGCGCTCTGCATGTGTATAGGTGCCGCATGCGGATCCGCGCCAGTGTGATAATCGCCTTAGACTTTTACTACTTATCACTATAAGAATTTCTTAGGCATGTCATCTCCTTTTACATTTACATTTTTTCAATGTGATAACCATGTTTTTTAGGAGGGTATTCAAGCAAAAAGTCGCAGAAAAATGCTCAGCATAGTGCATCACAAAGTGCCCAATCTGGTTCCAGTAAGTCTACTAAAAAAGTTACCGGTTCCAATGGTGAGTGTACTTAGTATTTAATATTTATATTATACTATCATTAAAAATATATGAATCGAAAAAAGTCCATATAGAATAGGTCGGCAACGCGCATGTGACACCTCTGCAGTTGCAGGCGTCTATAGGCTACAGTAGCTGCTTACCAACAAGCCGAATGATTGTTTGCCACCGTCGTGGTATAAAAAAAACTATTGAAGCTCTTTGTTATTGAATCAGTACAAACTTTAACAGTTGACTTTTAAAGTTTTTAACCGACTTCAAAAAAGGAGGTTCTCAATGCGACTGTTTATACATATAAATATCTTTGTATCTAGTTGAAGAAAGTCAAGTAAGAAAATCGTCCAAGTCAGCCGAGAGAAGAGAGAGTAGCCAGAGCGAGAGCGAAGAGGTCTCTGTCAGAAGAGGATGCGTTACTAAAAAAAGCCCACCAGGATACCCAGGCTGCCCAGGACATTCAGGCAGCCCGGGAACCCCAGGAAACCCAGGAACCACAGATTGCCCAGGAACCACAGAAAGCCCAGGAGCCCCAGGCGGCCCGGGAGCCCCAGGGGGCCCGGGAGCCCCAGGCGGCCCGGGAGCCCCAGGGGGCCCGGGAGCCCCAGGCGGCCCGGGAGCCCCAGGCGGCCCGGGAGCCCCAGGCGGTCCGGGAGCCCCAGGCGGCCCGGGAGCTCCAGGCGGCCCGGGAGCCCCAGGCGGCCCGGGAGCCCCAGGTAGCCCAGGAAGTCCAGGTAGCCCAGGAACCCCAGGCAGCCCAGGAAGCCCAGGAAGCCCAGGCAGCCCAGGAACCCCAGGAAACCCAGGAACCACAGACTGCCCAGGAAACACAGAAAGCCCAGGAGCCCCAGGCGGCCCGGGAGCCCCAGGCGGCCCGGGAGCCCCCGGCGGCCCGGGAGCCCCAGGCGGCCCGGGAACCCCCGGCGGCCCGGGAGCCCCAGGCGGCCCGGGAGCCCCAGGCGGCCCGGGAGCCCCAGGCGGCCCGGGAGCCCCAAGCGGCCCGGGAACCCCCGGCGGCCCGGGAACCCCAGGCGGCCCGGGAGCCCCAGGCGGCCCGGGAGCCCCAGGCGGCCCGGGAGCCCCAGGCGGCCCGGGAGCCCCAGGCGGCCCGGGAGCCCCAGGCGGCCCGGGCGCCCCAGGCGGCACGGGAGCCCCAGGCGGCCCGGGAGCCCCAGGCGGCCCGGGGGCCCCCAGCGGCTCGGGAGCCCCAGGCAACGCAGGAACCAAAGACTGCCCAGGAAACACAGACAACCAAGGAACCACAGAAAGCCCAGGTAGCCCAGGAACCACAGGCAGCCCAGGAAGTCCAGGTAGCCCAGGAACCACAGATTGCCCAGGAACCACAGAAAGCCCAGGAGCCCCAGGCGGCCCGGGAGCCCCAGGGGGCACGGGAGCCCCAGGCGGCCCGGGAGCCCCAGGCGGCCCGGGAGCCCCAGGCGGTCCGGGAGCCCCAGGCGGCCCGGGAGCTCCAGGCGGCCCGGGAGCCCCAGGCGGCCCGGGAGCCCCAGGTAGCCCAGGAAGTCCAGGTAGCCCAGGAACCCCAGGCAGCCCAGGAAGCCCAGGAAGCCCAGGCAGCCCAGGAACCCCAGGAAACCCAGGAACCACAGACTGCCCAGGAAACACAGAAAGCCCAGGAGCCCCAGGCGGCCCGGGAGCCCCAGGCGGCCCGGGAGCCCCCGGCGGCCCGGGAGCCCCAGGCGGCCCGGGAACCCCCGGCGGCCCGGGAGCCCCAGGCGGCCCGGGAGCCCCAGGCGGCCCGGGAGCCCCAGGCGGCCCGGGAGCCCCAGGCGGCCCGGGAGCCCCAGGCGGCCCGGGAGCCCCAGGCGGCCCGGGAGCCCCAGGCGGCCCGGGAACCCCCGGCGGCCCGGGAGCCCCAGGCGGCCCGGGAGCCCCAGGCGGCCCGGGAGCCCCAGGCGGCCCGGGAGCCCCAGGCGGCCCGGGAGCCCCAGGCGGCCCGGGAGCCCCAGGAACCCCAGGAAACCCAGGAACCACAGACTGCCCAGGAAACACAGAAAGCCCAGGAGCCCCAGGCGGCCCGGGAGCCCCAGGCGGCCCTGGAGCCCCCGGCGGCCCGGGAGCCCCAGGCGGCCCGGGAGCCCCAGGCGGCCCGGGAGCCCCAGGCGGCCCGGGAGCCCCAGGCGGCCCGGGAGCTCCCGGCGGCCCGGGAGCCCCAGGCGGCCCGGGAGCTCCCGGCGGCCCGGGAGCCCCAGGCGGCCCGGGAGCCCCAGGCGGCCCGGGAGCCCCAAGCGGCCCGGGAGCCCCAGGCAGCCCGGGAGGCCCAGGCGGCCCAGGAGCCCCCGGCGGCCCGGGAGCCCCAGGCAACGCAGGAACCAAAGACTGCCCAGGAAACACAGACAACCAAGGAACCACAGAAAGCCCAGGTAGCCCAGGAACCACAGGCAGCCCAGGAAGCCCAGGTAGCCCAGGAAGCCCAGGTAGCCCAGGAAGTCCAGGTAGCCCAGGAACCCCAGGCAGCCCAGGAAGCCCAGGAAGCCCAGGCAGCCCAGGAACCCCAGGAAACCCAGGAACCACAGGCTGCCCAGGAACCACAGAAAGCCCAGGAGCCCCAGGCAACGCAGGAACCAAAACCTGCCCAGGAAACACAGACAACCAAGGAACCACAGAAAGCCCAGGTAGCCCAGAAACCACAGAAAGTCCAGGAAGTCCAGGCAGCCCAGACAGCCCAGGAAGCCCAGGAACCACAGACTGCCCAGGAATCACAGACAACCAAGGAACCACAGAAAGCCCAGGAAGCCCAGGCAGCTCAGGCAGCCCAGGAAACCCAGGAACCACAGACTGCCCAGGAACCACAGAAAGCCCAGGAGCCCCAGGCGGCCCGGGAGCCCCAGGCGGCCCGGGAGCCCCAGGCGGCCCGGGAGCCCCAGGCGGCCCGGGAGCCCCAGGCGGCCCGGGAGCCCCAGGCGGCCCGGGAGCCCCAGGCGGCCCGGGAGCCCCAGGCGGCCCGGGAGCCCCAGGCGGCCCGGGAGCCCCAGGCAGCCCAGGAAGCCCAGGTAGCCCAGGAATCCCAGGCAGCCCAGGAAGCCCAGGTAGTCCAGGAAGCCCAGGTAGCCCAGGAAGCCCAGGCAGCCCAAGAACCCCAGGAAACTCAGGAACCACAGACTGCCCAGGAACCACAGAAAGCCCAGGAGCCCCAGGCGGCCCAGGAGCCCCAGGCGGCCCAGGAGCCCCAGGCGGCCCAGGAGCCCCAGGCGGCCCAGGAAACCCAGGAAGCCCAGGTAGCCCAGGAACCCCAGGCAGCCCAGGAAGCCCAGGCAGCCCAGGAACCCCAGGAAAAAAGGTGAATGCTGACGGATCTAGCCAACAATCATCTCAACAAGATGCTTCGAGTCAGAGTAGCAAAAATGCTTCAAGCAAAAAAGAGGCAAAAAAGGTGAATGCTGACGGATCTAGCCAGCAATCATCTCAACAAGATGCTTCGAGTCAGAGTAGCAAAAATGCTTCAAGCAACAAGCAGGCGAAAAAGGTGAATGCTGACGGATCTAGCCAACAATCATCTCAACAAGATGCTTCGAGTCAGAGTAGCAAAAATGCTTCAAGCAACAAGCAGGCGAAAAAGGTGAATGCTGACGGATCTAGCCAACAATCATCTCAACAAGATGCTTCGAGTCAGAGTAGCAAAAATGCTTCAAGTAACAAACAGGCAAAAAATGTGAATGCTGACGGATCTAGCCAACAATCATCTCAACAAGATGCTTCGAGTCAGAGTAGCAAAAATGCTTCAAGCAACAAACAGGCGGAAAAGGTGAATGCTGACGGATCTAGCCAACAATCATCTCAACAAGATGCTTCGAGTCAGAGTAGCAAAAATGCTTCTAGTAACAAACAGGCGAAAAAGGTGAATGCTGACGGATCTAGCCAGCAATCATCTCAACAAGATGCTTCGAGTCAGAGTAGCAAAAATGCTTCAAGCAACAAACAGGCGAAAAAGGTGAATGCTGACGGATCTAGCCAGCAATCATCTCAACAAGATGCTTCGAGTCAGAGTAGCAAGGGTGCTTCAAGCGACAAACAGGCAAAAAAGGTGAATGCTGACGGATCTAGCCAGCAATCATCTCAACAAGATGCTTCGAGTGAGAGTAGCAAAAATGCTTCAAGCAACAAACAGGCGAAAAAGGTCAACTCAGACGGATCTAGAGAGCAATCATCTCAACAAGATGCTTCGAGTCAGAGTAGCAAAAATGCTTCAAGCAACAAACAGGCGAAAAAGGTGAATGCTGACGGATCTAGCCAGCAATCATCTCAACAAGATGCTTCGAGTCAGAGTAGCAAGGGTGCTTCAAGCGACAAACAGGCAAAAAAGGTGAATGCTGACGGATCAAGCGAGCAATCATCTCAACAAGATGCTTCGAATCAGAGTAGCAAAAGTGCTTCAAGCAACAAACAGGCAAAAAAGGTGAATGCTGACGGATCTAGCCAGCAATCATCTCAACAAGATGCTTCGAGTCAGAGTAGCAAGGGTGCTTCAAGTGACAAACAGGCGAAAAAGGTCAATGCTGACGGATCTAGCCAGGAATCATCTCAACAAGATGCTTCGAGTCAGAGTAGCAAAAATGCTTCAAGCAACAAACAGGCAAAAAAGGTGAATGCTGACGGATCTAGCCAGCAATCATCTCAACAAGATGCTTCGAGTCAGAGTAGCAAAAATGCTTCAAGCAACAAACAGGCGAAAAAGGTGAATGCTGACGGATCTAGCCAACAATCATCTCAACAAGATGCTTCGAGTCAGAGTAGCAAGGGTGCTTCAAGTGACAAACAGGCGAAAAAGGTCAATGCTGACGGTTCTAGCCAGGAATCATCTCAACAAGATGCTTCGAGTCAGAGTAGCAAAAATGCTTTAAGCAACAAACAGGCGAAAAAGGTGAATGCTGACGGATCTAGCCAGGAATCATCTCAACAAGATGCTTCGAGTCAGAGTAGCAAAGGTGCTTCAAGCAACAAACAGGCGAAAAAGGTGAATGCTGACGGATCTAGACAGCAATCATCTCAACAAGATGCTTCGAGTCAGAGTAGCAAGGGTGCTTCAAGCGACAAACAGGCAAAAAAGGTCAACTCAGACGGATCAAGCGAGCAATCATCTCAACAAGATGCTTCGAATCAGAGTAGCAAAAGTGCTTCAAGCAACAAACAGGCGAAAAAGGTGAATGCTGACGGATCTAGCCAGCAATCATCTCAACAAGATGCTTCGAGTCAGAGTAGCAAAAATGCTTCAAGCAACAAACAGGCGAAAAAGGTGAATGCTGACGGATCTAGCCAACAATCATCTCAACAAGATGCTTCGAGTCAGAGTAGCAAGGGTGCTTCAAGTGACAAACAGGCGAAAAAGGTCAATGCTGACGGATCTAGCCAGGAATCATCTCAACAAGATGCTTCGAGTCAGAGTAGCAAAAATGCTTCAAGCAACAAACAGGCGAAAAAGGTGAATGCTGACGGATCTAGCCAGCAATCATCTCAACAAGATGCTTCGAGTCAGAGTAGCAAGGGTGCTTCAAGCGACAAACAGGCAAAAAAGGTCAACTCAGACGGATCAAGCGAGCAATCATCTCAACAAGATGCTTCGAATCAGAGTAGCAAAAGTGCTTCAAGCAACAAACAGGCGAAAAAGGTGAATGCTGACGGATCTAGCCAGGAATCATCTCAACAAGATGCTTCGAGTCAGAGTAGCAAAGGTGCTTCAAGCAACAAGCAGGCGAAAAAGGTGAATGCTGACGGATCTAGCCAGCAATCATCTCAACAAGATGCTTCGAGTCAGAGTAGCAAAGGTGCTTCAAGCAACAAACAGGCGAAAAAGGTGAATGCTGACGGATCTAGTCAGGAATCATCTCAACAAGATGCTTCGAGTCAGAGTAGCAAAGGTGCTTCAAGCAACAAACAGGCGAAAAAGGTGAATGCTGACGGATCTAGCCAGCAATCATCTCAACAAGATGCTTCGAGTCAGAGTAGCAAGGGTGCTTCAAGCGACAAACAGGCAAAAAAGGTCAACTCAGACGGATCAAGCGCGCAATCATCTCAACAAGATGCTTCGAATCAGAGTAGCAAAAGTGCTTCAAGCAACAAACAGGCAAAAAAGGTGAATGCTGACGGATCTAGCCAGGAATCATCTCAACAAGATGCTTCGAGTCAGAGTAGCAAAGTTGCTTCAAGCAACAAACAGGCGAAAAAGGTGAATTCTGACGGATCAAGCGAGCAATCATCTCAACAAGATGCTTCGAGTCAGAGTAGCAAAGGCGCTTCAAGCAACAAACAGGCGAAAAAGGTCAACTCAGACGGATCAAGCGAGCAATCATCCCAACAAGATGCTTCGACTCAGAGTAGCAAAGGTGCTTCAAGCAACAAACAGGCAAAAAAGGTGAATGCTGACGGATCTAGCCAGGAATCATCTCAACAAGATGCTTCGAGTCAGAGTAGCAAAGTTGCTTCAAGCAACAAACAGGCAAAAAAGGTGAATGCTGACGGATCTAGCCAGGAATCATCTCAACAAGATGCTTCGAGTCAGAGTAGCAAAGTTGCTTCAAGCAACAAACAGGCGAAAAAGGTGAATGCTGACGGATCTAGCCAGCAATCATCTCAACAAGATGCTTCGAGTCAGAGTAGCAAAGGTGCTTCGAGCAACAAACAGGCGAAAAAGGTCAACTCAGACGGATCAAGCGAGCAATCATCCCAACAAGATGCTTCGACTCAGAGTAGCAAAAATGCTTCAAGCAACAAACAGGCGAAAAAGGTGAATGCTGACGGATCTAGCCAGCAATCATCTCAACAAGATGCTTCGAGTGAGAGTAGCAAAAATGCTTCAAGCAACAAACAGGCGAAAAAGGTCAACTCAGACGGATCTAGAGAGCAATCATCTCAACAAGATGCTTCGAGTCAGAGTAGCAAAAATGCTTCAAGCAACAAACAGGCGAAAAAGGTGAATGCTGACGGATCTAGCCAGCAATCATCTCAACAAGATGCTTCGAGTCAAAGTAGCAAGGGTGCTTCAAGCGACAAACAGGCAAAAAAGGTGAATGCTGACGGATCAAGCGAGCAATCATCTCAACAAGATGCTTCGAATCAGAGTAGCAAAAGTGCTTCAAGCAACAAACAGGCAAAAAAGGTGAATGCTGACGGATCTAGCCAGCAATCATCTCAACAAGATGCTTCGAGTCAGAGTAGCAAGGGTGCTTCAAGTGACAAACAGGCGAAAAAGGTCAATGCTGACGGATCTAGCAAGGAATCATCTCAACAAGATGCTTCGAGTCAGAGTAGCAAAAATGCTTCAAGCAACAAACAGGCAAAAAAGGTGAATGCTGACGGATCTAGCCAGCAATCATCTCAACAAGATGCTTCGAGTCAGAGTAGCAAAAATGCTTCAAGCAACAAACAGGCGAAAAAGGTGAATGCTGACGGATCTAGCCAACAATCATCTCAACAAGATGCTTCGAGTCAGAGTAGCAAGGGTGCTTCAAGTGACAAACAGGCGAAAAAGGTCAATGCTGACGGATCTAGCCAGGAATCATCTCAACAAGATGCTTCGAGTCAGAGTAGCAAAAATGCTTCAAGCAACAAACAGGCGAAAAAGGTGAATGCTGACGGATCTAGCCAGGAATCATCTCAACAAGATGCTTCGAGTCAGAGTAGCAAAGGTGCTTCAAGCAACAAACAGGCGAAAAAGGTGAATGCTGACGGATCTAGCCAGCAATCATCTCAACAAGATGCTTCGAGTCAGAGTAGCAAGGGTGCTTCAAGCGACAAACAGGCAAAAAAGGTCAACTCAGACGGATCAAACGAGCAATCATCTCAACAAGATGCTTCGAATCAGAGTAGCAAAAGTGCTTCAAGCAACAAACAGGCGAAAAAGGTGAATGCTGACGGATCTAGCCAGCAATCATCTCAACAAGATGCTTCGAGTCAGAGTAGCAAAAATGCTTCAAGCAACAAACAGGCGAAAAAGGTGAATGCTGACGGATCTAGCCAACAATCATCTCAACAAGATGCTTCGAGTCAGAGTAGCAAGGGTGCTTCAAGTGACAAACAGGCGAAAAAGGTGAATGCTGACGGATCTAGCCAGGAATCATCTCAACAAGATGCTTCGAGTCAGAGTAGCAAAAATGCTTCAAGCAACAAACAGGCGAAAAAGGTGAATGCTGACGGATCTAGCCAGGAATCATCTCAACAAGATGCTTCGAGTCAGAGTAGCAAAGGTGCTTCAAGCAACAAACAGGCGAAAAAGGTGAATTCTGACGGATCAAGCGAGCAATCATCTCAACAAGATGCTTCGAGTCAGAGTAGCAAAGGCGCTTCAAGCAACAAACAGGCAAAAAAGGTCAACTCAGACGGATCAAGCGAGCAATCATCCCAACAAGATGCTTCGACTCAGAGTAGCAAAGGTGCTTCAAGCAACAAACAGGCAAAAAAGGTGAATGCTGACGGATCTAGCCAGGAATCATCTCAACAAGATGCTTCGAGTCAGAGTAGCAAAGGTGCTTCGAGCAACAAACAGGCGAAAAAGGTCAACTCAGACGGATCAAGCGAGCAATCATCCCAACAAGATGCTTCGACTCAGAGTAGCAAAGGTGCTTCAAGCAACAAACAGGCGAAAAAGGTGAATGCTGACGGATCTAGCCAGCAATCATCTCAACAAGATGCTTCGAATCAGAGTAGCAAAAGTGCTTCAAGCAACAAACAGGCGGAAAAGGTGAATTCTGACGGATCAAGCGAGCAATCATCTCAACAAGATGCTTCGAGTCAGAGTAGCAAAGGCGCTTCAAGCAACAAACAGGCGAAAAAGGTCAACTCAGACGGATCAAGCGAGCAATCATCCCAACAAGATGCTTCGACTCAGAGTAGCAAAGGTGCTTCAAGCAACAAACAGGCAAAAAAGGTGAATGCTGACGGATCTAGCCAACAATCATCTCAACAAGATGCTTCGAGTCAGAGTAGCAAAGGTGCTTCAAGCAACAAGCAGGCGAAAAAGGTGAATGCTGACGGATCTAGCCAACAATCATCTCAACAAGATGCTTCGAGTCAGAGTAGCAAAGGTGCTTCAAGCAACAAACAGGCGAAAAAGGTGAATGCTGACGGATCTAGCCAGCAATCATCTCAACAAGATGCTTCGAATCAGAGTAGCAAAAGTGCTTCAAGCAACAAACAGGCGGAAAAGGTGAATTCTGACGGATCAAGCGAGCAATCATCTCAACAAGATGCTTCGAGTCAGAGTAGCAAAGGCGCTTCAAGCAACAAACAGGCGAAAAAGGTGAATGCTGACGGATCTAGCGAGCAATCATCTCAACAAGATGCTTCGAGTCAGAGTAGCAAAGGTGCTTCAAGTAACAAACAGGCGAAAAAGGTCAACTCAGACGGATCAAGCGAGCAATCATCTCAACAAGATGCTTCGACTCAGAGTAGCAAAGGTGCTTCAAGCAACAAACAGGCGAAAAAGGTGAATGCTGACGGATCTAGCCAGGAATCATCTCAACAAGATGCTTCGAGTCAGAGTAGCAAAGTTGCTTCAAGCAACAAACAGGCGAAAAAGGTGAATGCTGACGGATCTAGCCAGCAATCATCTCAACAAGATGCTTCGAGTCAGAGTAGCAAAGGTGCTTCAAGCAACAAACAGGCGAAAAAGGTCAACGCAGACGGATCTATTGAGCAATCATCTGAACAAGACGCTTCAAATGAGAAAAAGAATGCTGCTTCTAGTAATAAACAATCTGAAGTAATAGCCGCTGATGGGTCCGTGAAGAAGAAAAGCGAACAGAGCGCGTCTACGTCCGACTCAAGCGGTGCTAGTGTGAACAAGCAATCATACAGTAAAGGGCCTGATGGAAGCAGCAGCAGTAGCAGCGAATCTGTAGAATCTAGTTCAAGCTTATCTTCGTCTAGCAGCGATTCGGTGGAGATCTCTGGTGGCGGATATTAAATGTTCGACATTTTAACTCATGGTCCGTGTAAATTTATTTTTGGGACCTTTTTTGCTTTGTAATTTTTGTTTTGATTTATAATTTTCATGTGTGCTTAATTTGAAATAAACGAACGATTATTAATTGTATATTTTTATTTTACCAAGTACAATGAAAGAGGGTTGTACCGAGAAGCGTTTCTACTGCTTAATTTGCTACATTAAAGGATATTGTCAGTTTATTTTAAAAAATGTAGTCCACGCTATTTGCAATGCTTTCCAAATGACTTTCACTTTTGAAGATTGTCATATTTAAAAAAAATTGTAAAACCACGTAACGGCTGTACCGATTTTGTTAATGTCTAAGATCACTCGCTTCAAAACCTGCTTTCATGTAAAAAATGTGCAGTTACAGGGACTGCCGATAGAAGTGAAAACTAAGAACTTTTAGTATTCAAATTTGATAATGTTTAAATTAAAATTATCAACATCAATCGGGTTTTTACATCTACTGGCACTCCGAGCAACAATTATATGTATGTTTATATGGTTTTTAGGTTTTCGTACCTTAGAAAATAAAAACGGAACCCTGATTTATAGGTTCACTCGCTTGTCTGTCCGTGCGTCTGTCACCGCCAATTTACTCCAAAAGTTTAGGGAGATTAATTATAATTATATTTTAAGGGGTTGTAGCAACACATTTTATGTATGCGAAGTCATAAACTTAGAATAAATACTTTTTAACCGACTTCAAAAAAGGAGGAGGTTCTCAATTCAACTGTTTTTTTTGTATGTATGTTACTCGATATCACCATAGTGAAACGATTTTCAATTTTTTTTTAAATCGAACGGCTATAGCCCCTAGATGGTCCCGTTGTCACCAAGTCGGGGTCTGGTGATGGGATCCTGGAGAAATCGAGGGAACTATTATAGGCACACCTATAGTGATTTCACTATTTTTTACAGCAACTCGGCCACATCCTCTTGGAATAGCGGATCCTAAGTGAAGTCGGTTCTTTTTTAGGGTTCCGTACCTCAAAAGGAAAAAAACGGAACCCTTATAGGATCACTTTGTTGTCCGTCTGTCTGTCTGTCTGTCTGTCTGTCTGTCTGTCAAGACCATTTTTCTCAGGAACGCGTGGAGGTATCAAGCTGAAATTTATACCAAATACTTAGGTCTATTGTCCCTTGAAGCTGTGAAAAAATCAAACTTATAAGCCAACGCAATCAAAAGATACAGTCGTTTATGCTGCAAATTTTAGAGTTTTCGGCACTCGCAAAACCTACGGGGTACTTCCCATGAACTCAGAAACTTGAAATTTGGCACGAAGCAACGTCATATAGCATAGACAAAGGAAAAATTATAAAAAGTAGACATTTTTAGTAAAATCATACAAAAATATATTTAAAATTTTAAACGTACTACGTTTTTCCTCGTAAACGCGTAAAGTTATTAAGTTGAAATTCATGTCAAATACTCAGGGCTATAGGACTTTTCAGATGTAGGAAAACCAAATTTTTATTTCAACGCAATCAAAAGAAATAGCAATTTAAGTTGCATATTTTGAAACTGTGTACTCGCAAGAAGCTCAAAACCTAAAGGGTACTCCCCGTAAACTCAGAAACTTGAAACTTGGCACGAAGAAACTTCATGTAGCACAAACAAAGGAAAAATTACGAAAAGTAGAATTTTTTTGTAAAATCATACAAAAAATATATTTTAAATTTTAAACTTACTACCATTTTCCTCGTAAACGCGTGAAGTTATTAAATTGAAATTCATGTCAAATACTCAGGGCTATAGTATCTTTCAGATGTAGCAAAACCAAATCTTTAAGTCAACGCAATCAAAAGGAATAGCAATTTAAGTTGCATATTTTGAAACTGAGTACTCGCGAGAAACTCAAAACCTAAAGGGTACTTCCCGCAAGCCCAGAATCTTTAAACTTGGCACGAAGCAACGTCATATAGCACAGACAAAGGAAAAATTATAAAAAGTAGACATTTTTAGTAGGATCATACAAAAATATTTTTTTTAATTTTAAACTTACTACCTGTTTCCTCGTAAACGCGTAGAGGTATTAAATTGAAATTCATATCATATACTCAGCTCTATAATATCTTTCTGCTGCAGCAAAACGAAACTTTCATGTCCACGCAATCATAAGAAATAGCAATTGTTTTAGGTTTTTACGGAACCCTCGGTGCGCGAGTCCGACTCGCACTTGGCCGGTTTTTTTATTTAAAATTATAGTAATATTTGTTCCTGCGCGCTGCATCCGGCGATAGTCACGATACAATCCATTCGGACCACATATATTGTATCAGAGACTAGATATAGACCACCACAGCCTAAGAACTTTTTGAAGCTCATGTCAATTGCACCATCTATGTCAAAGCCCCCTAAAGATACCGAAAATGTAAGAGAAATGTCACCTGCACTGCTACTCCACCTAGTAGCTACTAGTGTACTACTAGTACGCTATTTGTTACTAGATGGAGTAGCATGTGACATTTCTCTTACATTTTCGGCATCTTTAGGTGGCTTTAACATAGATGGCGCAATCGATTTGAGCTTCAAAAAGTTCTTACGCTGTGGTCGTCTATATCTCTATAGTCTCTGATTGTATAAAATACTATTCCGAGATACTGATTGAAAACTTCAAAGATGCAGTTCAGTGTCTGGATCTGGTCCCGTAGTGCTATAAAACAAATTAGGAGGCTATTTTTGTGCGGGTAGGGTGACCACCCTGCACTGATGTCTACGGACATTACTTAGTATTTGTAAGGCCAAAAGGGATCGATTACCGGGTTGTTACCTACTTATTTGTTAATTTACAAAGGTTTCCGCTTCCCAAAGGTTGTCTGGAAGAGATCGCTTTTTAGCGATAAGGCCGCCAATGGGGGTAAAAATGCTTTAATAAACACGTAACAAAAATTAAATGAAAATAACTAAACTAAACTAATATTAAAATAAACTAAATTAAAACTAAATACAGTTACAAAAAGAATACCCCCTCCAAGAGGTCCCCCTGCGGCAGGGAACCCATTAACGCTGGCCGAGTTACCTCTTTGTATTGCCAACGAGATGCGCTGGCAGAGGTAAGTGCCAGCTCTAGAATTGTTTTAAGGCCGCCAATTGTTTTACCTCTACTTTTCTGTTTGTAACTTGTGTATACTCTGTTTCTTTAATTTGAGGTTTGCAATAAAAAATATTTATGTTATGTTATGTTATGTTGTTAATTAATATTTTAGGATATTTTTCAAATAATTGATTACGTTGACCTAAATACATTTCAGAATATCACGTAAACATTGCAATAGTCGGGCGCTTTTCGAATGTGGAATGTAGGGATGTCACGAATATTCGCATTCGTATTCATATAATGCGAATATTTGCATCATTTTTGACATTCGTATCAACATTCGCATTCGCTTCAAATGATGCGAATATTTTCCGAATGCGAATGTTGGCAAAACGCACCCTGTTTTGACGGGTCAGTGCGGTCAAAGCAGGCTGATGGTCATATGCTTGCTCATACACAGGAAGAGAAAACGACGGTATCACTTGACTCCTTGTGATTAATAATATAGCACTCAATCACAGACCATGTTCTGTATTTTTGAACTATGGAAGCATAAAAGTGACAAGCAAGATTAACTTTTTTGAATATACTCCGTAACATTCGTATTAGCATTCGCATTCGGACATTCGCATCCTGAATATTCGCATTCGCATTCGCATTCATCCCTGTGGAATGTCCTAGAAAAAGCAGCATGATGGTCGCAGTAGCCGGCACGCGCACGCGGCACATGGCCTCCAAGTCAGGGAATCTGGTAAACAGGTACAGTGAGTACAACACATATCCGGTCGGAGTACAGTCGCCATCAAATACACTATGTAACTGAACGAAAAACATTTACTCAAACCCGTTAATGTTTAGGTCGTACTGAGCATCTTTTATTATGGGACCAACCCCGAAATCACAAAAAAAATTTGGCTGTTTCATAAAAAAAAATTAACTGAATTTTATTTTAAATGAATGCTATTATTATTATTTTTATTGACGCTGACCTTTTAATTTTAATTTAATTTAATTTAATTTTACTGCTATTTTATGTTCTATTTGTTGTTCTTATTTAAATATTGTTTTAAAATTGCTATGGATCTTGGTTATCTGGAAATAAATACAAATTTAATTTGATTTAATTTAATTCATACATATTTTGAAATTTCCTATGGGAGAGTCCAATTTTTATTTTGCGATTTCGGGGTTGGTCCCATATAATAATAAAAGATGCTCAGTATGACCTAAACATTGACGGGTTTGAGTAAATGTTTTTCGTTCAGTTACATGTGGTATATCGGAGCGGCCAAGTTGGTCACAAATATCTGAACAACGACTCTATTGTCAAGGCGATAAGTGCATGTTCAAATGTTTTTGACTTAGCTTGGCCACTCGGATATATTTGATGGCGACTGTACCGTCACCTGCAGTATCATGTACAGTCAGCAGCAAAAGTAGCTAAGCGGGTAGGGTGTTCAAAATGAACCTTTATTATTAAGAGAATAAGAGCGTGTGTAGGTCATTTTGAACAGCCTATCCGCTTAGCTACTTAGGGAACGTAACGGGTGGAGGGGGGTCGTCAAAATACTACTCTAGGTCACAGGGAGGAGGGGGGGAGTCTTAGGTTCTGTCACGTAGTCAATAATTATGCTCAAATCTTGCGCTTGTAATTATAGGTTTCCACGCACTTTTGGCGTCACGCGGCCAGTGTCGTGTTAATAAAAGGCAATAAGTATGCCAAAATATGTTTTTTTGCTTTCTATCTCCAAAACATCACTCTAAACCATATGTGTGAGTTTTACTACGTGACAAATAGGGGTAGGGGGGGTCTTGGCAATTACTACGGATGGTCATCGAGGGGAGGAGGGGGGGGGTCAAAAACTGAAAAAAGTGGGTCACTTAGTTTGGGTACGTTCCCTTATGTTACTGACTGTACACAGGCTACCGTACCATAGACATAGTCAGACTCCTAGTTTTTCACTCCCACCCCCCCTCGGTGACCACCCGTAGTATGTAGTCAAGACCCCCCCCCCCCCCACCTCTAGTTATCACTTAGTTTCACAAATATGTGTTTTTTGCAAACCGAAAGTTATAATTTGTATTTATTAAAACGGAGCTTGCCGCTTGACGCCTAGAATACCTACGTGATAATTTTAAACAAAAAAAAGAACCGACTTCACTTAGGATCCGCTATTCTAAGAGGAAGTGGCCCAGTTGCTTTAAAAAATAGTGAAATCACTATAGGTGTGCCTATAATAGTTGAAGAGTCCCCTCGATTTCTCCAGGATCCCATCATCAGACCCCGACTTGGTGACAATGGGACCATCTAGGGGTTATAACCGTTCGATTAAAAAAAAAATTTGAAAATCGGTTCACGATTCACGGAGATATCGAGTAACATACATACATACATACAAAAAAATGATAAAAAAAGCAGTCGAATTGAGAACCTCCTCCTTTTTTGAAGTCCTTACAATTTTGAACTGTGTCATAATTTATGAAGGTGTCATTTATTCACGTTGTTTTTTTGTATAATATTATATGAGGCGAAGGCGGTCAAAAGGTTTTTTTTTTTTTTTTTTATTAATGGCTTTCTCCCTTTGTCATAGCAATGGGAATTCTGCCAATGACGACGTTTCACACTTTTTTATTGGGAACAATAAAATATAGGCAACGTTGTTCGGTAAAGGCCTTGCTGATTGTAAGGTGATAGCCTCCCTACAAACACGTGGGCGGCCGAGACCCCGGATAACCGTTCGTTCGACTAAAGGGTGGTTACGCGCGTTTTGAGACTAATTCTTCATTAGCTGCCACTTGTTCGTTAGATCACCGCACAATAAGCTATCAATACTTATTACACACTGAACTACGTAAACGAGCAAAAAACAAAGAACTACTCTAAATACGTCGTCGCCATCTTGGCCTCAAACGATTATCCCGGTCAAAAGGTTCACAACCGACATAATGTACCTTAGACTTGAAAACGTCATGTCATGGCAGTTGGCACAACAGAAAACCGTCGTGTCGCCAAAATAATAGTTTTAGTTTATAATGTAACATGTATGCTAGTCTTTAAGGTATTTATCTATGGGCCACTAGTTGCCTGAAAATAAACGTTTTTCATTGCATTTTATTTCATTTCATATATTATCAATACGGCTACCATGAGTTTGACATTGTTATTTTTCGTTAACGAGTAACGAATTTTTTAATACAGTTGCTCAAAAAAGTGCGTTTCTTGTAGTGGTTTAGCGTGCGGAAAGTTTGATATAGCGCACTAGTGCTTTTTACTTTTCCAGCCAATCACAGCTAATGACAGTGACAGACAGCCAATCACAGCGCCGCACCGCACCGCGCGGAGCGTTCGGATACATGTACTAAAGTAACCTCAAAGTGAATAATTGTCAATTTTATAATTTTTTCGCAACTGTATTAAAAAACGTCGTTCGATACTCGTGCGTAAATGTCATTCTTCACATGACATACTTTCCGCACTAATATCGAAATGTACTATTCTATCTGTGCATCTCGATTACACTAATATTTTACAAGCAAGATGTACAGATAGATCACTCCGTACTAGTTCTCGAAAACGTCAATGTCATATATAACTCATGGTAAGCGTAATGATGTGTCAGTTTCACCTGAAGGGTGCATTAATATATAAATTTCCCTCGAGCATAATTATTGACTACGTGACAAAACCTTACCCCCCCCCCCCCCCCCCTCCTCCTTGTGACCAAACGTAGTCTTTTGCCTTGCCTCGACAACCCGCCTAGTGGGTCACGTAGTATGGAGACGTTCCCTAATTTGTATAGATCGTGATATTCGTGATACAGAGGTGTAGGGTTAGAACCGGAGGTAGTTTCTTTTTCTCTCTGACGTTCATAAGTGCATTGTAATGTGCCTAAATTGAAGAATAAATATCTTTTATCTTTTTTTTAGGGTTCCGTAGCCAAAATGGCAAAAACGGAACCCTTATAGTTTCGCCATATCCGTCCGTCCGTCCGTCCGTCCGCGGTCTAGCTCAGTGACCGTTAGCACTAGAAAGCTGAAATATGGTTTGAATATGTGCATTAATCAAGCCGACAAAACGGTAGAATAAAAACGCGAAAAATATATTTTGTTAAGGTACCTCCCGTACACGTGAAGTGGGGGGCAAATTTTTTTTTCGTTCCAACCAAGTTGTGTGGGATATCATTGGATAGGTCTTTTAAAAAGAATTAGGGTCTTGTAAAACAGTTTTTGGATAAAACTAATACTTTCGGAAATAATAGCTCCGAAAGTTTAAAACAGGGCGTCCCCCCCCCATCTAACTTTTGAACCGTGGGTCCTAAAATTAAAAAAAAAAACATGAAACTGAGGCCTAATGAGTACCTTCAATGAAAACTATATTGAAATAAATCGGTTGAGCCGTTTTTGAGTTATCATTCAAAAACCCATAGTGGAAGGACGTAAGTAAGAATGACGTAAGCGCCGCCAAATTTCCCGTAAGAAACGACCTTTTGAATTAATGGTCTCAGTTTACGGAACCCTACACTGAGCATGGCCCGACATGCTCTTGGCCGGTTTTTTATCTTTTAATGCACTTGTGTTGGGCGATTTCGGCGTCAATCGAAGACCACAGCCTAAAAATTTTTGGCCGCATAGAAAACGTCAACGTCAGATCGGCCGAAATGTATGAAACAACCAAAAATTGCGAGATTTCGGAGTTGAGTTGACCCCATAGTAAAAGTCATTTAGTATGGCAGTATGGCTTACTAAATCACCTCGTACAATATAACTAGTAATTGAAACACCTGTAGGTACAATAGCATATTCTGACCCGTTTTCAAAAACACCATGTGTACTTGTATAATCTTCTCAAACCACTTGTACTAGTAGCTTTAGTAAACAGACGTCTATATCCGTCAGTGGCTTCCGCCGAGGGCCATGTGGTTTTTGCTGAACAGATATTTCGACCGAAATTCTTGAAGTTTTCCTACAGTTTCTTTCTAGCTCAAGGTAGCAATGCACCAAGGAGAAGTTCCCAAAGTTGCCGAATTTTCCATACGGAATTGATATGACCCCCGGTCATATGTTTTCGGCAGAGGAACGCCTGTAAATTACCACTCCGGTTGGTTGAATGTTCTAATGGCTGGAAGGTTATAGTCGTTATTCATAAAAACTGGTGCCTACACCAATTTATTGGGATTATAATATGTGAAAGGATTTAGGATTATAAAAACAACAATTAGCTTAACATTATGAATTTTATTTTCCTCTTTGGCACATAATTTGGAGATTCTTTGGTATGACATATTCACATTGAGTTTTATTTAGTTAAAAACTTAAAAGGCACAACGCACAAATTACACGAATAAAAAATATACTTATCGAGTTTTTTCTAACATAAAAGAATATTAAACAGTAATTTACACTAATATTAAACTCAACTACTTACATAAACAATTAATTGTAACTATTTAGCATATAAGTATACATTACCTAATTAAATTGGTTAGGCTATGAGCTTATAAATTATCTACTAATAATAGGGTACTTTCCAGTAGATAAATTTAATTGTTTCGTTGTAAGTATTCATAAAATCAAAGTTTAAAAAATACACGGGATAATGCAGATCAGATGTACCATTTATTTGCAGTTTAATTGATTTTATAATGGTTAAAATAAAACTTTCATAAAGGACATGTATTTGATCATATAGTATTGTGATGTCACAATATTAGTCTTCCGTATAAATTTCATATCACAAATCGTTTTCACGTTTCCTAAAGAGTAGCTGATTTGAATTCATAGAAAAGTAGCCTACTGTTCCTAATGCGATATTTTGGAAATACTAGGAGCTACAAAATGCTGGGAATCCGTTGAAGGCTTTAATTGGTATCGTAGGTGGGCGAATCAGCTTTTTAATGTTGTTTACTCTGTCCCCGTTGTCCGAGGGACATCCTCATACTATTTCATAGAAAATCTTTGGTTGTCCAAGGGACGTAGCCATAGCAACCAGGCGCTTTAAAAAGTTGATTGACTCAGGTAATCTGACATTTCTGACTAGGAAAACGAGAAAAAAATACCGCAACAACAAATTGTTTTCGAATGGGTCGGTCTGCTAGGACAACGTGTCCTATAAAAACCTTTGATTTTTCGTGTCAAGTTTTTTGGGAGCCTTGTCTTACTGGGTTGCAAGAATCTATTTCGAGGCGGACTACTAGTATATATTTCGGCAAATAGCTAGGGGATAGGGGCTGTCCATAAATTACGTCATCGATTTTTGACGATTTTTGACCCCCCCCCCCCCCTAAAATCATCCAAAGATTATGCTTCGAATGGCCCCGTTTCCTCCTACGTTATGCTACCATCATCCGATGTCCAGACCCCCCCCCCCCTATTTTGAAATGACGTAATTTATGTATAGCCCCATACACGCACAGATGTGTCCGCCGGATTTGTCCGGCGGATATGCCCGGCGGACAGATCCGTTGGACAAATCCGGCGAGCACATCTGTGCGTATATCTCTCTATAACAAAACCATATTGAGCTTACTGTGGGACTAGGTTGATTTATTTTCTTAACTATGACTATAGCACCAGCCAGGTCTAGGTCTTCAGATTCTGTTCTGTTTTGAGCTCCAGCGCCCACACGTGTTGCGGCCAGCCTGTGCGTCCGTTCCCTCTCTTCTCTGCTGAGTTCTGAAACAACATCACCACGTTATTGACATCAGGAACAGGATAAAAGGGGATCAATGCGCAACAAAAAAAATATCTATTGGTTATGGTTCGGGGTCAAATCAACGTAGTCTCTAAGCCTTTAAATTAAATGGTGCTTAAATAGTAGTTCAATTTAATTATTTTCTTTTGTTGAAGATGGATGTGTTATTGAAGAAACTTAGAGCTTTAAACCAAGAGGAGTGGCCATTGACAGGCGTTCCCCTCTGCGGAAAATGTATGACCAGTGGTCATACTCATTGTATGGAGTGACGTTTATTTGACGTGGCTATTTTGACGTTTCGCATACATTTGACGTTCCCCTCCCCCGCAAAAAACGGCAGACTTTTTCCGATAGAAATGAGAGCGCGTCTCGCATCCGGTTGGTTTAATAATCAAAGTGAAGAAACGATAAATCTACTGCGTAAACCTTTCGTATAAAAATAATGAGCTGGATTCCTAGTTAAGGCAGGTTATTTGCCAAAAAAAATTGAATGCAGTTGCAATTGGCTTTAAAATCAAAATGAAGTCTTCTTTCAGTAAAATTTCTTATCTTTAATAGTACATTACGCACTTAGGGCGGTAAAATAAAGAACGGTTCAGATCGCTGGCATTTGTGGCCCGAACCGAAGGTAAGGGCCATAAACAAGCGATCTGAGGCCTTCTTTACTACCGCCCGTGGTGCGTAGGTACACAATTTTACGTCTTCTTCTGGGTGTGAAGTGAGATTTTCCGCTGCGCCCGTGGGCGGCAAATCTCATTTACCGCCCAGAGAGACGTAATAACTATTTAAGGCACTTTCCCACCGTGTGGCTAAGTTTTGGGACACCTGTATAGGTAGGCCTGATTTACACTTGTAAGTTTTGCTTACGTAAGTAGGGACGCAGCTATGGGTTAGAATGAGATACGAATATCTCCATCTCATTCTCGCCAATAGCTTCGTCCCTACTTACGTAAGTAAAACTTACAAGTGTAAATCCAGCCTATCTGGGCATTTGTCAAAGCTGAAATAGAGACGCTTTTGCTCGCTTCAGTCGTTCGATCAACTATTTTTCAACCGACTTCAAGATTTCGAAGGAGGAGGTTATCAATTCGTCGGGATCTTTGTTTTTTTTGCTATTTTTAGGGTTCCGTACCTCAAAAGGAAAAAAACGGAACCCTTATAGGATCACTTTGTTGTCCGTCTGTCTGTCTGTCTGTCTGTCTGTCTGTCAAGACCATTTTTCTCAGGAACGCGTGGAGGTATCAAGCTGAAATTTATACCAAATACTTAGGTCTATTGTCCCTTGAAGCTGTGAAAAAATCAAACTTAAAAGCCAACGCAATCAAAAAATACAGTCGCTTATGCTGCAAATTTTAGAGTTTTCGGCACTCGCAAAACCTACGGGGTACTTCCCGTGAACTCAGAAACTTGAAATTTGGCACGAAGCAACGTCATATAGCATAGACAAAGGAAAAATTATAAAAAGTAGACATTTTTAGTAAAATCATACAAAAATATATATTTAAAATTTTAAACGTACTACGTTTTTCCTCGTAAACGCGTGAAGTTATTAAATTGAAATTCATGTCAAATACTCAGGGCTATAGTACCTTTCAGATGTAGCAAAACCAAATTTTTATTTCAACGCAATCAAAAGAAATAGCAATTAAAGTTGCATATTTTGAAACTGTGTACTCGCAAGAAGCTCAAAACCTAAAGGGTACTTCCCGCAAGCTCAGAATCTTTAAACTTGGCACGAAGCAACGTCATATAGCACAGACAAAGGAAAAATTATAAAAAGTAGACATTTTTAGTAGAATCATACAAAAATTTTTTTTTAATTTTTTTAACTTACTACCTTCTTCCTCGTAAACGCGTAAAGGTATTAAATTGAAATTCATATCAAATACTCAGGTCTATTATGTCTTTCAGCTGTGGCAAAAACAAACTTTCATGTCAACGCAATTAAAAGAAATAGCAATTTAAGTTGCATATTTTGGAGATGAGTACTCCCAAGAAACTCAAAACCTAAAGGGTACTTCCCGTAAACTCAGAAACTTGAAACTTGGCACGAAGAAACTTCATATAGCAAAGACAAAGGAAAAATTACGAAAAGTAGACATTTTTAGTAAAATAGTACTTAAAATATTTTTTTTAATTTTAAACTTAATACCTGTTTCCTCGTAAACGCGTAGAGGTATTAAATTGAAATTCATATCATATACTCAGCTCTATAATATCTTTCTGCTGCAGCAAAACGAAACTTTCATGTCCACGCAATCATAAGAAATAGCAATTGTTTTAGGTTTTTACGGAACCCTCGGTGCGCGAGTCCGACTCGCACTTGGCCGGTCTTTTTTATATCTATAAATATGTATGGCTGGATCGATTTGGAAAATTCTTTTATAGTTTGAAAGAGCATACTTCACAGTTGGTCCCATTGTCACGGTCTAGATCTGATATGGGATCCTGGAGAAATCGAGGGAACTCTTCAACTATTATAGGCACTATAGTGATTTCACTATTTTTTACAGCAACTCGTCTACTTCCTCTTGGAATAGCGGATCCTAAGTGAAGTCGGTTCTTTTTTTGTTTAAAATTATCTTTAGTAGGTAATTCTTTTTCCGTACCTATCCTTATTGAAGTCGTTTTTTTAAACAAAATATTGTTTTATAAACAATAACAGTAATGGTTATTATGGTTAAACATGTAAAAAACAGCGCCGACCATATTCCCCGTGTTCCAGTAATAGATTTACGATGCTACCTGCGCTGCGTCTGCGCAGCTTCAAGCACGCGCGTTTGTTTATTATACAATTTGTAAATCTCTCGGGTGAATTGAACTCTATTATCTATGTAATAGGGTCTGTTGGTCGGATATTAAATGAGAGTAGGTAGATAAAAGCGACGGAATAGTACATTACGTACCTAGGGCGGTAAAATAAAGAAGGGCTCAGATCGCTGGCATTTGTGGCCCGAACCGAAGGTAAGGGTCATAAACAAGCGATCTGAGGCCTTCTTTATTACCGCCCGTGGTGCGTACATAATTTTACGTCTTCTCTTGGGTGTGAAGTGAGATTTGCCGCTGCGCCCAAGTGCGGTAAATCTCACTTAGCGCCCAGAGTGACGTAAAATATATAGACGGCGCCCTGGATATGAAAATGGCTCCCAACAGTAAGTAACACTTTATTGTACATAACACATCCTATAATTTTAAACAAAAAAAGAACCGACTTCACTTAGGATCCGCTATTCTAAGAGGAAGTGGCTGAGTTGCTTTAAAAAATAGTGAAATCACTATAGGTGTGCCTATAATAGTTGAAGAGTTCCCTCGATTTCTCCAGGATCCCATCATCAGACCCCGACTTGGTGAAAATGGGACCATCTAGGGGTTATACCCGTTCGATAAAAAAAAAAAATTAGAAAATCGGTTCACGAGTAACGGTATCGAGTAACATACATACAAAAAAAATGATAATAAAAAAAATAATGATAAAAAAATAATTCAGTCGAATTGAGAACCTCCTCCTTTTTTGAAGTCGGTTAATAAATACAGTAAATAACAGATGTAAAGTACAAAGGCTAACTTATCCCTTTAAGGGATCTCTGAACAGTGATCCTGGGTCCTGATATTTTTCTGCTAGAACTCCTGTATCAGTGGTATCAACATTTGGACTGTTTTAATATGATTTCTGGATTTTCTAGCATGATGTTCACCGATTATTATTAATATTTTTTTATTAATATTTTTATTTTTTCCCAATGTAATATTGACATCGATCTCACGTAATTTGACAATGTATGCTTAATATGAATAAATGAATATAAATATAATTATATGATTATTCAAAGAAGGTTGGACCGATTTGTAAAATTATTTTTTGTTTGTTGTATACTCGACAGTAAGTCCCATTGTCATCAGGTCAGGATCTGATGATGGGATCCTGGAGAAGTCGAGGGAACTCTACAAATATTACAGTGTTTTGAGTATTTAGTCAGTTATTTTCCATTAAAATGGGTTCTCTGCTTTTTCGCCGAAAATTGTATTGCCGAATTTCACTTGCCAACCAACTTTTCGCAGAAGTTTCATTTGGCCGAATTTCATTTCCCAACTTTACATAATCCAACCAAACCTAACCCAACCTAGTTGGTAATTTTCATTTCCCAATTATGGGGTTGGGAAATGAAATGGTTACGAAAATACGAAATAATTATTTGGTAAAAATTGTTCGGCCAAATGAAACTTCTGCAAAAAGTTGGTTGGCAAGTGAAGTTCGGCAATGCAATTTTCGGCGAAAAGGCAGGATACCATTACAATGATTTGCTATTTGCCGTACCTACTTATTACCGTTTTGAAATAATATTTATTAACAAAAACTATTTAAAACGGGATATTTACCATGTGAGTTTTAACACACACAAACTCACATGGTAAATATCCCGTTTTAAATAGTTTTTTTAATACAGTTGCTCAAAAAAGTGCTTTTCTTGTAGTGGTTTAGCGTGCGGAAAGTTTGATATCGCGCACTAGTGCTTTTTACTTTTCCAGCCAATCACAGCTAATGACAGTGACAGACAACCAATCACAGCGCCGCACCGCACCGCGCGGAGCGTTCGGATACATGTACTAAAGTAACCTCAAAGTGAATAATTGACAATTTTATAATTTTTTCGCAACTGTATTAAAAAACGTCGTCATTCTTCACTCGTCCCGAGTCTTGCCACTTGCACGGTAATGACATACTTTCCGCACTAATATCGAAATGTACTATTGTAATGTTAATGACCATGTTAGCTTAAAATCATATAATATTTATTAATTTTAACCAGATTTAGCTTTAGTATATTATATGCATATGCTATTATAATGAGTCCTGCGTCATCAAATCATATGCGTCACTGAAGCGAACACATGTTGGCATTCGATATGGCATTATGCCATTTGATATGCCTATTCATGAATGCATCAGAAATGGCAATGATTAATTAAAATATAATTTCATAAATATTTTTGTAACGCATATTTAATAAGTACCTACCTACGTAAGGTACGGTTAATTTATTGGACGGGGAACTGAAAGATTACATGCTTGTGATTTCGAAGAAAGGAGGTTCTCTATTAATGTTGTTTAACGAATTATTTTAAGTCGACTATATAATTATGAAAAGTTTTCGTTAGGGAGAGTTCACAGTTGGTCAGATTAGCACAGAATCTGATGATGAGATTGTGGAAAAACCGAGGGAAATCAAAGCTCGGGCAATTGCTCTCGGAACAATTTGGTAAGGAGCAAATTATCTTAAACTGAAAATATTGATCACGAGCGTGAATTAATAAACAAAAGCAGGTACGTAATAAAACATATCTGCACCGTGCTAGAGTTAAATTCACTCAAATAAAAAAAAAACAACAGTTTCAAACCACCAATATTCCACCAATATCTAAAATGGATCAAATCACCCAAAACTGTTCAAATAAGCCACGTGCCTCCAATTTTAAAACGATTACACGCCCCATAAACGTGGCATTAAAAAAAACGTGTAACCAAATCGGTGTCTATGAACAAAAACCTCACACACAGTTAATTGTAGAAATTGCTACCATGTGTTGGCTGTGTAGACTCGACCGCGGTCTCGAAAAAAGTTGTGTGAAAAAATATGGCTCCTGTTACAGTTATCGATCTTTTGGGAATTGCGATGTATTTTTGGATCGATTTTACTATTGTTTTAATTGATAACGATAACAATCATGCCTCCTTCAATAATGAGGAATTATTGGAAAACCAAGCCCAACGTGGCGTGGGTCAGTTCGGTTTGCACATGGCGGTTCCACAACACGTTAGGGAGCTTAAATACCGCGAGCCATCCGGTTGCCTCTCGGTCACTGTTACTACGCGCCATTGCTTTGTAATTACTATGTATTATTGTATTACGATCTCTTTCACTCTTGTTATGACCTGGCAAGTGGGAAAGAGAATTATAACGAACCCGATCGGCAGTACGTCTAGCTAGTTGCATTATATTATAATTATAACTACCTCAACGTTTAGGTATTAGTTAAAGAAAAATGTGATTAATTCATTGACGACGCAACGGGGCCACGCAGTTACATCGCCTAAGTCCAACTAGTTTTAAGTATTTCTGTAATGTTAATTATATGTAGTTCACAGTGCCTTGCTTGTATAACTGTAATGCTTTGCTGTATAACTTATTTGAATAATAAAATAATAGTACATTACACAACTAGGGCTTTCTTTATGACCTCCCGTGTTGTGTACATCATTTTATGTCTACACTTGGCCAGAAAGCGTCTTATTCCGTACGCGCAGCGTGCGGAAAAAGCCACTTTATGGCCAGGTGTGGCATAAAAATAAATTTAATACACATCCCTAAGAAATTCTTTGTCCCAAAAGTTGTAGTGATAATCACTACAAGCCTATACTACTCTTTGATTCAGTCATAAGTGTCAACCGTCAAACATGGCGCACAAAATTTGGTCTACATAATAAATCAATGGATTAATGTTAATTATTGCGCCATTTGCGCAAGTAGCCAATTGTAAATATTGGAATTTTTTGCATGACAAATACCTATGTAATAACGTCATATATAATATAACAATGAAGAAACAGCTATGTTATCTATCTTTTGTTCAAATACCCTTGAAGCTTGCATTGGATTTATATATAAATTTTATTAATATTCCTTTTGATTTTATGAAAATTATTTGCGTACTTTGGCTATCGGTATCCTTGCCTTGGTCTTCGACGAACATTTTATACTTTATGCAAATATGCATATACAAGTGCTACTAAGTCCAGGGAAGGTTTAAGCGGGGAGAAAGTATGAAAAAAATTGAGCAATATACTAAAAAACTAAGATATTGTTCTCACATACAAACTATATCAACTCGAAAAAACAGTAAGCGCCGCAGGATTTCATACATCTTACGCGTTTTTGTAAAATGGTCTCTGCTTTCGGTCGAGAAAGACGGAAGCGCCGCAGGATTTCATACATATTACGCGTTTTTAGTTATGTACAAGTTGCAGAACATTCTCAAAAATTTAGTATCTTTCTCGGAAAGTTTCGGAAACTTACACGAGAATTTGAATTAAATTTCCAATGAGAACATTCCCTATGGGATTATCAAAAAATGTATTTATTACGTTCATAAACTCTTAAGTGAGACAGTCAGTTAAAATGATTGATAACGGCGCTGTCCAGCGACTTCGTGAATAGTTTTTATTGTTCGTAAAATTTAGGTTCTGAGTATATTCCGTATGGAAAATTCGTAACTTTGGAAAATTCTCCTTGGTACATTGCTACAGGCATTAAAAGTGAGATTAGGTCACAATCGTACGCACAGCATAAAGACAAACTTTTCGAGCATGAGATGTGAAATAGTACATTACGCACCTAGGGCGGTAAAATAAAGAACGGCTCAGATCGCGGATATTTGTGGCCCGAACCGAAGGTAAGGGCCATAGACAAGCGATCTGAGGCCTTCTTTATTACCGCCCGTGGTGCGTACACAATTTTACGTCTTCTCTTGGGCGTGAAGTGAGATTTGCCGCTACGCCCGTGGGCGTAATATCTCATTTACCGCCCAGAGTGACGTAAATTAATACATACATCAAATATCTTCGAAGTCCCTTCCAAAAATCATATACCTATCATATTGAGGGTCGCTTTACTTTCAATTAATCAGATAACATAAGGCTCAAATCACACCTAGCGGAATGGAGGCAGTAATGTATGAAGCTTTGTTGGTGGTAGCTTAAATTTGTCTATGGCCTCCATACATTACTGCCCCATTCCGCTAGGTGTGTTTTGAGCCTAAAAGAGGTACATGAAAAAACTTAAATAAACTATGTGAATAACCTAACCTGACTCTTTCAATTTGTATGGAGGAAATTGTTAGAGTGAATTTCTAAAATAAATAAATGTAATCAAGTTTATTGTTATTTTTCTGTATACATTCAAATAATTTAAAAACATGCATAATTATGTGATCCCAACACCCAAATTTTTTTTTAAATCTATTTAAACTGTTACATTTATGGGTAAAAGCCTCACTATATGCAGGCGACGACCCGAGACAGCCGACATTCGGACTTAATAATATAAATCTATAATATGGGTATAATAACAAAAAAACAACATATCAATAAATTAATAACACTAAATTATTTTTTTTAGTTTTTTTTTACAATTCCTGTTTTCCCGTCTGCCTCTTTTGTAGGTATCCCACTTCTGGGCAAAGACCTCCCATCTTTTTCCCCATTCTGTTTCACTTTGCAAAAAAAGTCTCCACTCTATCGGGGAGAAAAATACTTTTCACAAAGCGTGAAATACCGCAAAGCGAACGCGCAGATAATTATGGCGTCAATAAAAGCGGTATCGCGGCCATCTGGTTTCGTTATTTGATTATAGGCGTCTGGTTCTCGCACTCTCGCGATTACTACTCCAATCAACGAGGGCTTTTAGACGGAGAGCTAGCCACGTCAGATAGGACACAATAATGAGAGCAATAAAACCTGTCTCAGTGGCGGCGCGTCCATAGAAAACAATACCCGTCGGCTTGCCTAAGTTTCAGGCACCTGAGCAGTTTTCCTACAGCTCATGAAAAATTTTTAAGCAAAACCAGCTTGCCTAAGGAAAATTTTGACCCACTGCTACTGCGTGCCTTGCTTATTTATAGATCTGGACATCTGGTAGCTGTAAAGTGGTGGAGGTCAAGAATGCAAACCACATCATGAAAAAAGACCCTAGAGTTCTGGTTTTGATGCAATATTATGAGGAATTATATAAATAATTAAATTACATAATTGCCAAAAGGGATGAAGTGCCAAACGACGCATAATGTAATTGATAGTTTTTCGCCTACTGTTTCTGTTTCTGCAATAATATGCAATGTTTTTTGTTCTAATGTGAAAATATAGGCACTGTCCTGTATAACTTCGGCAGTTTTTACATATTTTGGTAAGTAGTACTTTTTTTTTCGTTAGCCTATTTAGTGTCCCACTGCTGGGCAAAGGCCTCCCCTCTTTTTCCCCATTCGACCCTGTTGGTTGTACCATTTTCCGATTCAAAAATGTTGCTAGTCTGCAACATAGACCTCCACCCATTAAAAGCTGCCAAGTGCCCGGATCTAGCAATAAGAATAGTACAGCAATCTAACCATATGGGTTTTTTGCTCTCATCATTGTGTCATTTCTGACGTGGCCAGCTCTTATTAGTCCATTTGGTCGGGGAAAATTTCTTGTTGCAATTTTTGGATCTTAGTAACCGCAGTAGATTCGTTGGTTTATTTTTACGCGACTTCCGTTGAGCAGAAAAGATGGGTTAAGGTTTCGGGAATTCAATTATTTGTGACCAGAGGGCTGGTCACTATTTCGCGCAGCGGATAAGCATAGCTATCCAGCGCGGAAATGCGGCCAGCCTTCTGGGCACCCTACCCCACGACCGAGACCTAGGTCAGATTTTTTATTTGTAAGTTTTTAGTTTTAGGTTAATTTTATTTTGTCTGTAGTTTTACTTATCTAAATAAATTATTTGTAGGTAAGTATGCACGTGAAAAAAAAATCAGAGATGCAAGCCCAGAGTACCCGAAGTATTTGGTCTGGGAGAATTTCCTGGTACAATTATTGAAGAGTTTTTAGAAACTGCAATTGATTGGTTATTTTTTATGCGACTTTAATAAAAGCCGAAAAGAGGGGTTTCCGGAATTCGTTTAATGTTCATGAAATAAATTCCGAAATTGCAACTATTGAAAGCCCAAAGTACCCAAGTATATTTGGTCAGGTTTTTCCCGGTGCAATTTTCGAAGAAGTTCTTAGTGGTAACTGTAAAGATTGGCTGGTTATTTTTGTGCGACTTCGGCAAAGCCAAAAAGAGGGCTTATGATCTCGGGAACTCGAGTAATGTACAGTCGCCATCAGATATATCGGAGCGGCCAAGGTGGTCACAAATATCTGAACAACGCCTCTATTGTCAAGGGGATAAAGTGGATGCTCAGTTATTTTTGAGTACTTTGGCCGCTCCGATAGATTTGATGGCAACCGTACCTACATGAAAAAAAATCCGAATTTGCAAGCAGAAAGTACCCAAAATATTTGGTCAGACAAATTTTCCCGGTGCAATTTTCGAATCTTAGTATTTAACTGCAATAGATGGGTTAGAAGTTAGAACACTTTACTAAAGTTCTACTTACCCGGTACATACCATATATTGTATGTTCTTTTTCATACCACGACGGTGGCAAACAAGAATACGGCCCACCCCCTGTGCTTAACATAGCCAAATTGACTGTTTTTTTGCGATTACGATGCCATCTTCGCATACTCTTGCGCAGGGATCTTAACCGGTATTTTCAGAAAACCCCGAAATAATGTGATATATTTAATTATTTCATGGGCTTCATGTAGAACTCAGTATTGTACTTAGATATTGCCTAGGAGTTATTAGATTGCCTCGTTAAAAATGAAATAGGAAATTAAAGAACGGAATGAGAACGAAATTAACCGGTATTTTAGTATGGAGCAAAGAACAGTTCCCGATCCCTGCTTGCGCTGTTATCCTGGTAATACCCAAACTAGAGACAGAGACGTTCCAAACCATACGCATGCGCCGGCGCGGCGCCGCCGACACTTCAACTGCGCATGTGCAAGATAACGGTTCCCGAGAGAACCACTATACTTCAATTACTGCGTCAGATTTATGTTGTGGCTGCAGTATCGATTATTTGAGATAGATGCGTTGATAATGAAAAACTAGTGGTTCTGTGAACCGTAGACTTCGGAGAACATAAATAACGGGACAGCAAACTTCCTTTTCTCCCTCATTTTCCTCCCAATCAAAAAAATTACTCGACAATTTTTGGCAAATAGATCAAGAAACGTACATGCCAATTGCCAAGTTTCATCGAAATCGGACACTGACCAACCAACCAACCAATACACACACATCAATCTGCCAAATCGTCGTACCAGTGAAAACGGAGACATTCGTCGCCTCGCAGCTCGCTACGCTAGGCTCCTCAGTCAATAAACTGTAATAGTAGGAAAAAGTGACGAGGGCCTCCGGTGCCCAGGGGGGCGATTTGTGAGATTCCAGCACTCAAATCTGACATTTTAAACTCTGAATAAAACGATGAAATGATGATTCAGGCCCCATTTATACATTCATTAGTGTTAAGTGCGAGTTCATACATTTGCTACTTGTGTCTAGTAAACAATGTATGAACTCGCACTTAATACTAATCAATGTGAAAATGGGGCCTTAACAATAACAGCTATAGGAATTTAAAATCATGATTATTTAAACTATTTATTTTATGCGAAAATGATGGCGTCAAACTTTTGTGTGCGATTATTGTCAGGGTATTTTTTTTTAATTCGAGCTCTCAAATTTCAAAAATCGGCCCCACGTGCTGCACTGCGATCAGCGTCTTCTGCATTCGCGGCAGACGCCCTCCCTAGGTTATCCGGATCACAAACCGTCAACCAACCAATAAATAAATAAAATAAAAAAGCCTTTATTTCCTAATTTCCCATTTTTTACATTAGAGGTTTTTTTGCGTATTGGTTAGTAAGTTTCTTATAGTTAGTAGTTAGTGTTAAGTTTATTTTTTTATATATACTATTTATTTATTTAATTTGGACCCCTCTTCGGGTGTAGGCCTCCTCCATCTCTGTCCATTTTTGCCTGTCTTCCGCTTTGTTTAGCCAGTCTTTTCCTGCAATTTATTTTATATCATCTAGCCATCGTTTCTATGGCTTTCCCACTTTCCTTTTGCCAATAGGGCCTTTCCATTTCGTTAACATAACAACCAACGTTAAAAATTAGTTTGATTTGTTCTCTAGATGGATGAATAATATATGTCATTGTTTGTTTAAAAAACACGTTTAAGGAACATCACACACTTGATATAAATTCAGAAATTCATAGACAAAATCAGACGGAAATGCTTACATGTGTCTGTACGAGTAGACGCGGAAATTTGTCCATGACCTCCGTACAGTCGCCATCAAAGATATCGGAGCGGCCACGGTACTTAAAAATATCTGAACATGCACTTTATCGCCTTGATGATAGAGGCGTTGTTCAGATATTTGTGACCACTTTGGCCGCTCCGATATATCTGATGGCGACTGTACAAAAAATCGGCTACCATAGACAAATTTAAGCAGTTTGTCTATGAATTTCTGAATTCAGATTAAGTAGGTATGTGATGTCCCTAATGGCCTCTAAAATCGGCACAATTTTGACCCAAAACTCGCGCGCGATTTCGAGACATTGCCGTGTAGGTAGGCGCAATGAAATCAATCGATGGATCAAAAACCGCAATGTATGAAAAATCGCAGGTGATTTGTCGCTTACGTTTGTAGAGGCCTTAAGAAGGAGCACCGTGCAAAATTGCGTTCGGAAATTGAGGTAAATGTCAATCAAAGTGCTAGGAAAAGGTTCATACAAAACTAGGTATTAGGGACATTATATTTGCAAGGGCTGACTCTAGTATATACTTACAGCGTGCTCGCGAGGAAACCGCATACGTAATTTTGCCAGCGTATTCCTGATCATAATTGGAGACTAAAATGTCGTATAAACTTTACTGGATTTCGCCTGGTTTCAGAGTTACTGCCAATTAAACAAAAAAAATATTTTTTATTGTAACTCAGTGCAAAACGTTTTTTTGATGGTGATTTCACTCTTTATGGGGTCTAGTCTAGACATCCATATTGTCAGATATCAAAATGCCAAGGAATAGTTTGCGTAAACCATTTTTTATGAATAAAAATGCACCAATTTATTTTAGTCAATAGTTTTACCAATAACATATTTTTTTATGTTTAAAAGCATTCTAAAAATCGAAAAAAAAAGCTAAAAAATAATTTTTTATGCGAATTCGACATAAATTCATATAACATTTATTACTTCTTATGACCTCAGGAATACGCTGGCAAAATTATGCGGTTTCCTCGCGAGCACCCTGTATATCAAAAGCGTCACGTTACCTGTGTGTCAGCTCTTCGGCGTGGTGGTGCGTGGTGCAGCTCAGCTCTGAAGCCACCAGCTGGTTCCCCATCTGTCTCCAAGACCTTGAGAAGGTAGGAGATGTAGGAGGTCGCCAGCCGTAGCGTCTTGATCTGCAAATAAGTCAGAGGTTAGTCTGTGATTTTTTAAATGTATTTAAAACGTGAATCAAAGGAAATTAACTCTATTTTCCAAGTAATTTGTTTCTTTCACGGGCTAAAATAATGTAAGTTGAGCTGGTAACGCCGAATTCTCAGTGAACTTATTTTGTACTTTTTGCGGTCAAATGTTTTTTTTTTGAGGCATTTTAACGTATGAACGAAACTTTCCGGATCAATTACGATCGGGACAAGCGTGAACGCTGCGTTTAGATCTTATGTGGTTGCAATAAGGTTGATAATTAGACCAACCTTGGATAGCTTAGTGTCGGGCGCGACGCGCGGGATGCGTGCGCGCAGCAGCGAAAACGCAGCGTTCACGCCCGCCGACCGCACTGCCGTCTGCCAGAGAGGTCATAATCAGTAACAGTAGGTAAAAGCGCTATCAGTTAGGTCGCTTTCATACTTCACCATGGACACGATAAAACAAGGGATCAAAATGTATTTATCAGCGACTGGTAAAAGTTATTGGTATCTATGGAGTTGTACCTATGTTGTATGCAGTCGATTTTGAATAGTTTATCTACACCCATATCATAAACCCTCCATGATGCGTTCAAAAACCGCACGTTATGACCACCATAAAAATAGACTGTTTTGTTAGAAGTTATATATAACGATGTTATTATTATCAAATAATAAGCAATAATTCGATATCATTATGAAAATCCGGCCTGCTCCCCGACAGCCGGCACGCGCCCATCCAACCGACACAATCGAGTTGGCCATGGCGATGGCGGTGCAATCCATGCAATGGCAGTCACTCATTCATCATTTAGGGTTTATAATATGTGTGTAGATAAAGCAGTGTATGCAACTGTACGTAATTAGGCCTTAAAACACTCGTGTGTCTTATTATGAAACTCACTTCGTTTGTTTCATAAAACCACACTCGTGTTTTTAGGACCCCTATTACGTAACAGTTACATAAACTACTATTATCGGTGACGGTGACGGAAGATTACGGACGATCACGTCCACGGTAATTTAAAAGCAACTACATACACAATATTGTATTTAACATTTGTTTTATCGTTACAATATCGTTGACGTCCACTACCATACAAGAAAATACGATGTAACACAACACAAGAGCGCGTTTTCGTACACCTTTTTAATGTACTCTTGAGTCCAATTTAGAAAGCGCGTCTTTGTGTTGTGGTCCCTAAAAATAGTTATAACTTGCATTCTGTGTAAAAATTTGACATTCGGCAGACGGCAGTGAAAAGGGTATTTTAATAACGTAAAAGATAAATTTGGGTTTATTCAATAAAAAGATACTTAATACTTCTGAATGTTTAATTGGTCTCACCAAATATAATGTACGTTTTTACTATGGACACCTAAGATGCCCTTGAAGTCGGGTTAAACCCGGCATTCAGAGCGCACTTTTACTCTGGATAGGTACCGATGCCAGAAAAATATTTACTACTTCATATCAGTCGGCAAATTCCGAATAGCGGGGTGTCGATAGAACTGAATATCCTCTTGTTTATCTATTTTAAGACGATGTAGCAGTTGCAGGACGGTAAATAAATTGATTCATGATTCACTCCGGCTTGCCCATTTTAAAACAGTCAGTAGCGGGGCGTACCTATTTAGAACTCATCAAAAAAAGAATCATAAAATGCGAAATTTCAAAGCGAATCAACTTTTATATTTTAAGTGGTTTCACCAATTTTTGTATCCTTTTATTGTTACGCCGCAGTGTATTGGAATATTTGGAATAACTGTAAGGGGGCCCACCGACTATCAGTCCGCCGGAGGATATCGGCCTGTCAGAACAAAAATTTGGCAGCTACGTACAACTGACAGGCCAATATCGTCAGGCCAAAGTGGGTGAGCCTTATGATCTGTGATTTGTTTGATAAAAAGAGACTGTGCCGGCTTCAAGCAATAATGTAAAAGAGGTACAGACTCAACCAAGATTTACTGAAAATATGGCTCGGAAAAATTTGTAACCGGCCAGTTAACCGTGAAAGAACTATCAGAGAAAGTATCACACGAGTCGTTCCAACACTTCTAACAGTACTATTGTGGGCACAGATAACCTCAACACTGTTATAGATAGATCATAAGTACAACTCGGGGTCACCACGCATCAGTGCTCCCGTACTAATTTTGTATGAGAGCGCGACCGCGTATTTCAATTGAGGTAACGTTTTTGATCATTACTCATGTGGATTAAAAATATCCACAAAAAACAAGTAACAGGAGTGAACCTAGATTGTTATACTACAAATTGGTGTAGAATACTATTGCGATGTGCTGTTCGGATCGTAGAAATTTACGAATAAAATTGCACTGATGTGTGGTGACCTCGTGCTCCCTGTAAAAGTTTAATGATGAGGTGTCTGGTGATTGTGGGGCATTGAGTAACAGAAGATGACATCACTAAGATTTTTTTTGTCCCTCAAGTTGTAGTGAAAATCACTACAAGTGTATAGACTTGTACTCTTTTTAGGGTTCCGTACCTCAAAAGGAAAAAACGGAACCCTTATAGGATCACTTTTTTGTCCGTCTGTCTGTCTGTCTGTCTGTCTGTCTGTCTGTCTGTCTGTCTGTCAAGACCATTTTTCTCAGGAACGCGTGGAGGTATCAAGCTGAAATTTATATCAAATACTCAGGTCTATTGTCCCTTGAAGCTGTGAAAAAATCAAACTTAAAAGCCAACGCAATCAAAAGATACAGTCGTTTATGCTCCAAATTTAAGAGTTTTCGGCACTCGCAAAACCTACGGGGTACTTCCCGTAAACTCAGAAGCTTGAAATTTGGCACAAAGCAATGTCATATAGCATAGACAAAGGAAAAATTATAAAAAATAGACATTTTTTGTAAAATCATACAAAAATATTTATTTAAAATTTTAAACTTACTACCTTTTTTCTCGTAAACGCGTGGAGTTATTAAGTTGAAATTCATGTCAAATACTCAAGGCTATAGGACCTTTCAGATGTAGTAAAACCAAACTTTTATATCAACGCAATCAAAAGAAATAGCAATTTAAGTTGCATATTCTGAAATTGAGTACTCGCAAGAAACTCAAAACCTAAAGGGTACTTCCCGTAAACTCAGAAACTTGAAACTTGGCACGAAGAAACTTCATGTAGCACAGACAAAGGAAAAATTACGAAAAGTAGAAATTTTTAGTAAAATCATACAAAAGAATATATTTTAAATTTTAAACTTACTACCATTTTCCTCGTAAACGCGTGAAGTTATTAAATTGAAATTCATGTCAAATACTCAGGGCTATAGTACCTTTCAGATGTAGCAAAACCAAATCCTTATGTCAACTCAATCAAAAGAAATAGCAATTTAAGTTGCATATTTTGAAACTGAGTACTCGCGAGAAACTCAAAACCTAAAGGGTACTTCCCGTAAGCTCAGAATCTTGAAACTTGGCACAAAGCAACGTCATATAGCACAGACAATGGAAAAATTATAAAAAGTAGACATTTTTAGTAGAATCATACAAAAAATATTTTTTAAAATTTTAAACTTACTACCTTTTTCCTCGTAAACGCGTAAAGGTATTAAATTGAAATTCATATCAAATACTCAAGTCTGTAATACCTTTCAGCTGTAGCAAAACCAAACTTTTATATCAACGCAATCAAAAGAAATAGCAATTTAGGTTGCATATTTTGGAGCTGATTACTCGCAAGAAACTCAAAACCTAAAGGGTACTTCCCGTAAACTCAGAAACTTGAAACTTGCAATGAAGAAACTTCATATAGCACAGACAAAGGAAAAATTACGAAAAGTAGACATTTTTAGTAAAATCGTATAATGAAATATTTTTTTAATTTTAAACTTACTACCTGTTGCCTCGTAAACGCGTAGAGGTATTAAATTGAAATTCATATCATATACTCAGCTCTATAATATCTTTCTGCTGTAGCAAAACGAAACTTTCATGTCCACGCAATCATAAGAAATAGCAATTGTTATAGGTTTTTACGGAACCCTCGGTGTGTGAGTCCGACTCGCACTTGGCCGGGTTTTTTTTTAATTTATTTATGAAAGTAAACTTACGCTAAACATTTTACAGTAAACCTCGCCAAACTGTGACGTTTGATGGCGAGATGCGCTCATTGTTTTAAACAAAAAAAATACAAAGCAACCTAATCTAATTTAACCTATCGTGACCTATCTAATACTTATTATTATTATATTGACTGAGGAGCCGAACCATGCCGAACGTAGCGAGGCGACGAACGTCTCCGTTTTAATTGACTGAGGAGCCGAGCGTAGCGAGGCGACGAACATCTCCGTTTTCACTGGTACGACGATTTGGCATTTTGATGTGTGTGTATTGGTTGGTTGGTTGGTCAGTGTCGGTCTAGAGGTCGCATTTTTCATGCGATTTCGATGAAACTTGGCATGTACGTTCCTTGATTTATTTGCCAAATATTGTCGAGCCATTTTTTTGATTGGGTGGAAAATGAGGGGGAAAAGGGGGGAAGTTTACTGTCGCGTTATTTATGTTCTCCAGAGTCTACGGTTCACAGAACCACTAGTTTACTAACATTCTAAGCCTCTTGTGAACATTGTGTATCTTAATTCTTATTTAGGTAATCTCTCCTCGAGTACCGCGGTGTGTTTAATGTTGTGGTAGAAATGGTGTATTATGTCTCAACCTGCTTGTCCTCGAGGAGAGAGGACCTCAGCCTCATCTTCAGCCTTGGTTTACTGAGTTTGGGACTTTGTCTTAGTAAACTAATTATTAAAGATTTTTGGCACTAAATATGTTGACATTCTTTCGCCATAGTAGTTGTTTGCGCTAGGTTGTACAGTCACCACACGGGATTGTTGAGCCACTTGCCGTTGCTCGTAATTTAGCCGTGTAATGAATGACCGATGTTACCGACTAGCTGTCAGCTGTCAGCTAGCATCGGGCATACATTACACGGCCAAATTACGAAGAATAGCAAGTGGCTCAACAATCCCGTGTGGTGACTGTACTAACTTGTATCTCACTTTGATTGAGTCATAGCTGTCAACTCCTAAACATGGCGCACATTTTGTTCTAGATGTCACATTAGGATAATAAATCAATGTTGTGGGGCCATTTTTTGGGCTGGTTGGGTATCGAATTTAAACTTTCGTGAGACATATTGATGATGATCCTCCTTACCGATTTCGGCCACAGCGATTATGCTTCATGGAGTGCGATAGGCAGGCAATAGGTCTTTTATTTTTTGTTATCTTAGAGCTTAGGTCTCCATCCTCAAGCACTAAGAGTACTAGGCGAACCGATTCACGACCAGTCGTTACGGCGCCGCGCCACACATCGACACTAACTCTTAGTGCTTGAGGTTGGAGACCTAAGCTCTCCGAAACATGTCGCGCGTAGTGACTATAAACACAAGTGAGTACAGCCGCATGCTGTGATAATAGTGATTGGGTATCCCTAGTAATGATCGGTGTGTGCGCTAGAGATGCAACGGATAGTGGTTTGGCCGGATACCGGATACTGGATATTCGGCTTGACGCTCCGCCGAATATTCGGCCGGCGGTACTATACCTACAATTTCAGTTTCGCAGGTGCGCATCGTGCAGGTTTCGACTTGTTTCCTAGTGAACGTTCGCGCGGACACATTTCTAGGCAACAAAACTAGTTTTATTATGTCAGTATGGAGTAACTTATTTCAAAAGTACACACGCGCTCGCGTATTTTTGTGTAAAAAAATAAGTTTGTAGTCTTATCGTGAGCAGTGAGTGACTCTTGACTACATCCGGTATCCGGCCGGATAGTACGAAGATATCCGGTATCCGGCCGGATACTAAAATAAGGGCCGGATAGGCCGGATACCGGATAGTTTCCGGATATTCGGTGCATCTCTAGTGTGCGCTACTCACCTTTGACAGTTTGGTGTCAGGCGGCACATTAGGTATACACTCCCTTAGATCTGTGAAAGCGGTGTTGATGCTCTGCGTGCGCCGGCGCTCCTTCTTGTTGGCCGTGCTCCGTCGCTTGACGACGCGGACGAACGAGGGGGCGGCGGGGCGCGGGTAACGGGGCAGTTGAAGATCGCAGTCTACCCCTGTTTTGAAGAATTTGTGTAAGTATTATGTAGCGAACTAAAATTTTTGCATCCTACATTTTTGAAGTTGTACTTCGTTTTAGCGATTGTAAGTAAAATTCACTTTTTTTTTTGAACCGTGGGCATTATAATTAGGGTTGCCACCTTTTTTTGAGAGAAATATAGTATTTTCCAAACCTACATCAAAAAAATATAGTACACCTTGTTGTTACCTCATGAAACGTCCCAAAAATATAGTATTTTTGTCTTTTTTGCATATTTTCAACAGTACACCAAGCCAAAATATAGTACGATACTCTATATTATAGTACGGGTGGCAACCCTAATTATAATAGTTTTTTTTTTATACAAGGGATGTATTTTAACCGCGAGTGTGGAATTGAAACACGAGCTAGTGAATGGATTCTAGGGCTGAACCACGAGCGAAGCGAGTGGTTCGAAAATAGAATCCTGAGCGAAGAAGAAAATGCAGTTTTGCTATCTGCTTTTAAATAATAAAAAAGGCCTTTCCGAGCTACGGAGGCGACCTATTTAAATAATCGATAGTAAACCTTATCTGATCACCATACACGCACAGATTTGCCCGCCGGATTTGTCTGGCGGATAGGCCCGGCGGACAGATCCGTCCTGCTATTGAGATGTGTCCGCAGACAAATCCGTGTCCAATTCGTGCCATATATGGACGGATCTGTCCGCCGGGCATATCCTCCGGACAAATCCGGCGGGCAGATCTGACCGTATAGGTATCCCTACCTATGTTTTGTTTATATTTCCCAAGTAAATTAATCTTAAACTAAGTAAATCATGCGGCCACCCTATTTGTTTTGGCACACGCTGTATCAGCGACTCCTGCGCTGTATGGAAAACGACAAGATGACATGATTAGGGTGACCAAATTGTACGCCAAAATTTGTTTTTCTACCTTTTAATCTGAAAAATAATTATCAATATTGGTGACAAAAAATTTATGATTAACACCATTGGGTTCATGTTCCGATTCTGTATCATCCCTTGGTCGCTTGTTACACGGCCCCGATTTTACCCTGTAAAATCTGTAAGCCATATTTTTTTAGCTTAGACTTGTCCCACTATTGGGCAGGCCCCCCCTTTTTTTTAAAAGGCACCTAAGTAAAAAAAACATATTTTCTATTATAAAAACAGGGTCCATCACGTCTCGTTCTTCACGGGAGCGAGAAGTGGCTCACGGAGAGCCGTTCTGCTGCGTTGATCGTAGCAAATGGAAATCCGTGATCTCTGCCTACCCCTTTTGGGATATAGGTGTTTTTACATACATACAATACATACAAATGTATTGTATGTATGTAAAAACAGAGTATGTTTACCGTAGCATGGCTTGACAGACAGACTGACCTGTGTTATTCTGCATGTAGTTGTGGTGCATGTTCTGGAACCCATCGTAGGGTTCGTTGGACATGTTCACGTCGTCGTAACCTGTCCAACAAAACATTTGAGGGTTAAGTACTTTCTTTAATGTTTAGAAAAATCCATTGCCTCATACGAGACTCAAACTCGCAACTTAGGGATACATGCCCGTCGCTCTGAACACCTAAGACTTTCCTGATGGTGTGATTGCAAGGCATTGGCAACTATCAGGTAAGTCTCAGTAGCTTAGTTAGTCAGAGCGACGGGCATGTATCGCGGAGTCGCAAGTTCGAGTCTCGTCTGAGGCAGTGATTTTTTCTACTTTCCCCTTATTTTTAAATGGTATCGTTAGCAGATATTCTGCTTAATACAAAATTAATTGAAATATTTAAGCTAGGCTGTAAAAGTAGCAAACCTTTACAGTACCTTATTATCATCAAATAATTGGCCATTTCCATAAAATAATTAGCCATTTATTAAATTGTATAATTTTAAGATTTTGCCACGACATAGACATCGCCAGACCATGTTTTTTTTCCTAATCGCCAGCAGTTTGGAGACTGCCATAGAAGCCTAAATAGCAGTGGCGGCAGGTGTAAACATTTCTTAGGCAATCCGGAGCTTAATTTGGCCTAAAATTTCTTCAGGAGCTGTAAGAAAACTGCTCAGGTGCCTAAAAATTTGGCAAGATAGGAATCGTTCTATGGACGTGCCGTCACTGCTAGATATATCTAGATTCTTACCATAACTCCTGGAAATGTAGTGCTGGTCGTGGTACACGTCCCGGGAGTCGAACTCAGGCTCCACAGCTGGCCAGTACACGCCGCCGTCCATCGGGCTTCCTATTCATAAAACAATAATATTAAACGCGCGATAATATTAAATGTTCGATACGATGTCGGATGTCGTAAATGGAGGCTCAACTACAAAGGCACCTGGTAGTGCCCTATCCCTATTGCCCTGGTTACACCTACCGAGTACAGTGGCGAGTCAGTACTCTCGACCGAGTACTCGCAAGGTGTAAACACATTGCCGAGTACTGGGCCGGGCCATTTTACTCTCTCGGCCGAGTGGCATTTTGCTGTCTCGCCACTGTACTCGTTAGGTGTAACCAGGCCTTATGGCATTAAGTCCGCCTTTTGGGCTTTTTAGATTACTATCTAATGAGGGTTGAAAATTTGTTAATTTCATAGAAAAGTATAATACATATTTTACATATTCGTTTTAATATTCTAGTTTTACTTTCTATTTCAAACTAAAAATCAAACTAAATTAAGCTAATTCAAACTAAATTAAGCCTTTATCACTAGAGTTAGTCCGGAACTCTTTCGTGACACATCTCTATGTGTCATGGTTTATAGGGAGATCATACATTGTATGACGCTTCTCTTCTCTTTCCGGACAAACTTCAGAAAAAAGATGCTCGATAAGGGGACTAGAAAGAGAGCTTCAATGAGGGCAGTGTCTTACGCGAACACGTTACAACATTAACATATATTATATTGTTCCAATCTTTTCATTACTCTCTTAATAAAAGCGAGATGCAGGGCCGCGATTCGACATGGCAGTGACAGTCGTTAGTGAGACAACTATGATATCACAATTTTGTGACAGCCGAAATCTTCATGGTTTCACAAAAGAGTGTTATCAACTTACGTCAAGTGCGTATCCATGTGAGACAGTTTGGCATGTCCTAGCCCTCCTATCCTTTATTTTGACTTCTATTTCGGACTTATTTTTTAGTTGTAGTTGGAGTAATTTATGGTAGGTACCTTGGTGGCTGGGAGGGCAATAGAAGGGAGGCTCATATCGGTCAAAACCTTCATCCGAGGGGGAAATGCTGCCGTAACTCGACATCCTGGAGACAAACAGAAATTTAAATTGAAGGATTGATACAATACAATCATCATCATCAATTATTTAAGAGCTGGGCTCTTGTCGGTGGAGCATTTTCCATGTATATCTATCCTTTGCCTTCTCCTTGATGGCCTGATACGACACGACGTTTATTTTTTCCTTGACTTGATCCATGTACGCTATAAAGATGTATGTATAAAGAGAAATTTGTTGAGAACCATAGAAAATAGGAGAGGAAGGATGCTTGGACATCTGCTACGACATGACAAATTTATTAAGAACATCATAGAAGGTAAAGTTAGTAAAATAGCGTAGATGGATACAATACAATACAATACTTATAATATTTACTACCTGTGAGTTCCTATAAATTGGCTTCCTGTATTTACTACAATGTGTAATGTCACAGCTGTTGGATCTTCACAAAAAAATCGTAAGAAAACAAGTAGCTACAGAAAATGCTTGAAATCAAATTAGAGGTAAAGTAAAGTAAAGTTTAAATTTAATAATCCCTTGGCTGACCCACTTTTACTTAGTGACCGAAATAAACTTGATTCATTTAATCCAATTGACGGACTTTCTGATTTATTATTTATTTCGTTTATGACAAACCCATAGTAAACAAATTTACAGGCGTTTGGTGTCGAGACCCTCGGGCCGTGGGGTCCAAGTGCGCGTACCCTTTTTAAAGAGGTGGCCAAAAAGCTGATAGAGACCACCGGTGACCAGAGAGCTGGCAGCTTTCTCTCGCAGCGCTCAGCATTGCCATTCAGCGAGGGAGTGCTGCCAGCATCTTTGGCACGGACAGTATTTTAGTTTAGATTAGTTTTAATTTACTTCTAAGTTATTTTTAATTTTAACCGACTTCAAACAAAAAAGGAGGAGGTTCTCAATTCGACTGAATTTTTTTTTATCATCTTTATTTTATTTATTTTTTTGTATGTAGGTATGTTACTCGATATCTCCGTGAATCGTGAACCGATTTTCAATTTTTTTTAATCGATCGCGTATAACCCCTAGATGGTCCCATTGTCACCAAGTCGGGGTCTGATGATGGGATCCTGGAGAAATCGAGGGAACTCTTCAACTATTATAGGCACACCTTTAGTGATTTCACTATTTCTTACAGCAAATCGGCCACTTCCTCTTGGAATAGCGGATCCTAAGTGAAGTCCGTTCTTTTTTTGTTTAATATTATTATTAGTCTTGTTATTTAAGTTCTATTTCTAGCAAATAAAAGAATTTTCTTATTTAATTAACAGGTAAGAAGTATTGCTATATACCTAACCCGGAAAAGTTAATGTGGTCCAGCTATATTTACTTTCATCTGTTCCGATGTCTGTAATGAAATCTTGCAAGTTAAAGAATTTTTCTCAAACATGCGCGGAAATGTTGTCGTTACGTTCGTGAAAATAGACTCGAAAGTATCACGTTTCGGGCGCCGTAGTGATACTTGCTATGAAAAGGATTTTCATACTACTTTGCAGGACTAGGCCTGCATTATACCGAGAGATATTGAGTGCGATAGACTTTTAGGTTTTAGGTCTTATTTCCACGCATTATTTTGAGAAAAGCACTATACATGCCTCGTCGTGAAAACGGATTCCCGGCCTCGTATCCCTATCCGTATATACCTACTTGGCCGGAAATCCCTGTTTTCCCAGCCTCTGCTGTAATGCACTATTGCATGCGTATGTAAATCGGATTACAATACATTTTTACTATATTATGACATGGATCTGATCTGATGGAGCTAGATGGTGGCAATAGGAACTCCTCAAACTACTCACTTTATTCCATTGTGTTTGAGCTTGTTGCATTCGTTTTGGTGAGCAGTTAGGGATTGTACAAAGAACAGTTCGCAATAAAAACTTGTCAAAAAAAATTGAAAAAAACTTTGTCGCATAGGTTTAAAAAAAAAACAAGTTTTCTGTAACGCTGAATAATTAACCAGCCGTACAGTCTTGTAAAAAGATATTTACAGTATCATAATATTCATAATAAGCCGTACCATGAGCTACAGTAGTTACAAGTGGCCCTTGAGACAGACAGACAGACAGAC
This sequence comes from Pammene fasciana, assembly GCA_911728535.1. Lineage (NCBI taxonomy): Eukaryota > Metazoa > Arthropoda > Insecta > Lepidoptera > Tortricidae > Pammene > Pammene fasciana. Next base: position 7,099,271 of record OU452299.1, read on the forward strand.
AACTTGAGATACTAATTATAAACTCCGGCGCCGCGTATCAGTCAAGTGTAGCTCCATTAGGGAATCTGTATTCTTTGGGAAATGGAAAGGAAGGGTTATGGTTTTGATACGCGCTTGTTGCCTTCAATAAATCATTCAAATCTCGCTCGTATCCCATTATAATAAGATTCAGCTTTCGCAATTACCCCAATAAACCTTAATCCATCTTTTAAATCTCATAAACAAATCAATGCCAATGAAATTACACTTTTTTGAAAAAATAATTCCCACCAGGCTGAATATCGTTTTAATACCTTTATTTGGTCCTAAATTCGTGTTATCCGAGTTTGCCCAAATGCCCAATCCCAAGGGCTCATTTTCTTTAGGAAATTTTTGCTCCTGTGTTGATCCTGAGGACCACATTTCAGCAAGTCAACTATTTCTGGCAGCCGCAGCCCTATATAAGTGGGCTAGTTTCAGGCTGAAGACCTATAATACCCTGCGTATCCAATATAATAACATTTTCAGGAGGTTGTTTGGGCTTCCCCGATTTTGCAGCGCCTCTGGCATGTTTGCCGATGCCAGCATAGAGGATTTTTATGCCATAGCACGGAAAAAGACGGCATCTGTGGTAACGCAGTTGAGGGGGAGCTCAAATAGCATCCTGAAAATGATAGCAGAGAGGTGGGATTCGGATATTCTCCGCCGATACACCGATCTGCATGTGATAAGACCTAAAAAATAAAATAAGTTATAAATTATAGTCTTTAAGTTAATATTAGTTTGCTAATGTAGTTGTGTAACTAACAATCTATGGATCTCAGATATCTGAAAATAAATAATTTTTATCTATTTTATTTTATAAACCTAAGACAATGAATCCTCTTTGGACAAAATCCACTACGAGATATTTTCAAAATTCCTCATAAAGTTGACTTTCAATCTGGCCTCTCTACCCCCAAAAAATACAGCCGAATTTAACCCTCCTTAACATTGAATGGATCGACTTTTTTTGACGGACCTACAAGCAAATCAAAAAGAAAACAAACAAAGAAAAAGCAGCAAAAGCAAAAGAAAAAGCAAGGAAAAAGAGGAAACATTTCGCAGTTATTTTGCTGACAAAAGTTATGCACACCTCCTGGGATTGGGCAAACTCACATTACACGTATTTAGGACCAAAAGAAGGTTGTAAAACTATTTTCTCAAACATGCGCGGAAATGTTGTCGTTACGTTCGTGAAAATAGACTCGGAAGTATCACGTTTCGGGCGCCGTAGTGACACTTTATATGAAAAGGATTTTCATACTACTTTGCAGGCCTAGGCGTGCAAAGTAGACGGCGAACGCCACGCGCCGCCGGTCACTGCCGCGCGGGCGCCGGCCACGAGTACGATAGACTCTAAGGCATTAAGTATTAGGTTTTAGGTCTTATTCCACGCATTATTTTGAGAAAAGCACTATACATGCCTCGGCGTGAAAACGGATTCCCGGCCTATACCGGTATACATAATACATATACCTACTAGGCCGGAAATCCCTATTTTCCCAGCCTCTGCTGTAATGTACTATTCCAGTCCGGTGGAAATTTATTCCTCAAAACGCTTTTTATGGATCTTATTCGATTGGCCTTATAGGGAATGCAATCTCGATCTCGCGAGATCTCGAACCTGCGAGATTTTATCTTTTCGTCGCCCTCAGGGCGCGAGTCCGACTCGTACCTGGAGTTCGATTTTTGAATCTCATCGGGTGACTTATTTCGTACTAAATAGTCATCGGCTGCATACAAAAAAGTCATCGGTGAGATTCAAAAATCGAACTCCTGGCCGGTTTTTATGTTTTGCGGAGGTTTTAATCACACAATACAAAGTCTCTACACGGTTAGCACGAGTGCCGCTACGGAATCCCGCGCGCGAGCAGACTATCCGTCTCTTATTAATGAGTACCGCTAAAAAGAGACGTCAAAATCACAATATACAAAATCTCAGGAAGTAACAATATGACGGCCGTCGACATGTCAAATGTAAACACAAAAATATTTGATACAACGTGGCTAACACGTGTGACAGTCCTGTCAATACTATCCAGACCCTTTTTGTAGAAACTTTAAAGTTTATTTTCCTTTAAAATTGTTGATTTCGTGATCACATGGGATTTGGTATAGTTTTACAAAATGGCGTAGGTTGTAAAAGTGGACGTGGCGCTTATGTCACTTTTCTTTTAGCTTGTGTGGTTTCAATGTTTAGATAATAAAGGATTTTTAAGCACGACTGAATTTAGCTGGAATAGTACATATTTAAAGACTAATATTATCAAAATGTATGATCGAAAACTTTTAGGGTGGCCTGTCAAATAAAAAAAAGTTATTTATTATAAAAGTTATTTATATAAAAGATGATATAAGTTATTTATATTGAAGATGGAGACCTAGGCTCTCCGAAACATGTCGCAAGACGTGACTAAAGTGCCGTGAGTGTAACCGTGTTATTTTATAATGTTAATATGTCTCACGAAAGTTTAAATTTAATAAAGTTATTTATTACAAAAGGGAGCAAATTTGTTATTTTACCTCTCGAGCTCATATTGAGACCCGAGCCAGCGAAAAATTCCATAACTGAGCAGCGAGCGCAGCGAGTGGTTTAAAAAGTCTAAAGCGTGCGGGCCTATCAGGAACGAGAAAAAAGTTTTCCCATCTTTTCTTTTCAACCGACTTCAAGATAAGGAGGAGGTTCGATCTTAATTCGTCGGGACCTTTGTGCTCAACCACCTTCAAGATTTCGAAGAAGGAGGTTCTCAACTTCTCAATTCGTCCGGGATCTTTGTTTTTGCAATTTTTTTTTTATGTAGGTTCCCCGATTATTCGAAGACGCCTGGCGATTTGGGATTTTTTTGTAGAGTATAGACTTCACAGTTGGTCTCATTGTCACTATAGGTCTGGGAGCCAAGTTTTGACTTTCGAGCGCCCGAATTCAAAAAGTTTAAGCTCGAAAATAATCGCACACAAAAGCTTACCGCCAATTTTTTCGCATGAAATTAATAGGTTAAATACTCATGATTTTATATTCCTATCGCTGTTATTTTTAAAACATAATGTCATCGTTTTATTCTGAGTTGTAAATATCACTTACGAGTACTCGAATCTCAAAAATCACCCGCCTGGATCTGATGATGGGATCCGGTAGAAATCGAGCGAACTCTTCAACTATTATAGGCACACGTATAGTGATTTCAGTAGGTATTTTTTACAGCAACTCGGGCATTTCCTCTTGGAAAAGCGGACCCTAAGTGAAATCGGTTCTGGTTTGGGGCAAAGCAGCTGACATACAGACTATTTTTGTTTTACAGAAAAGAGCCATTCGCTTTATATATAACTTAAAGGCAGGTACATCAATTAGAGAATTATTTAAAAAAATTAATATTTTAACTCTTGCGTCCCAATATATCTATGATAATATTATTTTTGTTGTAAAGAATATACACACATTCAAGAAGAATTCTGACATCCACAGCTATAACACTAGAAATAAAAACAAGCTTGCTACCAGACGATGTCGTGTCCGCAAAGCATATAAGTCATTTTTTGGCCAGGGTATTCATATTTATAACAAGTTACCCGTCGATGTATTGAATCTATCATTTCCCGCTCTTAAGAAATACTTGAAAAAAACTTTAATGTCAAAGGGTTATTACAGGGTCGAGGACTATATGACAGACATATATGCATGGCCCAAACCAGAATCTATAAAATCATCTAACATTTAGAGGACACAGTTCAAGTAAGAAAGAATATCAAACGTATTGCGAAGCAGTCAGATTTGGATTTTATTTTTATTTTTCATTTTAATTACACAATAGGCAGGTACATGTCTGTCTCTCAAGCTGTTTTGATATGCCTTCTTGAAGAACTACGCATTATTGTATATAGTATCTTTAATGTATTTGTAGTACTGTTTTGAAAAAATAAGTCCCGCCGAGTTTCTTGCCGGTAATAAGTAATACTTCTCGGGTCAGAGGTGTAGGGTTAGAACCGGTGGTAGTTTCTTTTCTCTCTGACGTTCATAAGTGCATTGTAATGTGCCTAAATTGAAGAATAAATATCTTTTATCTTTTTATCTTTTATCGGTTCTTTTTTTGTTAAAAAATAATTTTTATCGTGTCTTTCAGAGGCTCTCGTTGAACTCATGTACGTGTCATCTATTTTTTTTTGTTAAAAAAAGGAGTTTTTTACATAAAACCCACTACAGTAAAGTATTTTACGCATTTTCCCATACATTCTGTATGGACCGTCACAAAACTGCCTAATAAGTTTTGTATGGATAATGCCGATTTTTTTTTTAAACTGTACTTTTTTTCTGAGAACCCTTGCCTTAGAAGAGAGATTAGATAAACCCGAAGACGGGTGGATTAACTATTTATTGTTGTCATTGTTTAAATAATTATATTGCTAACCAGTTAAATCACAAATACCCAAAAAATACATACACATTATTCCTAATTAGAACTGCTATTTCTTAACGAAACGTAATTAATAGCTACCTTGAGGCTTGAGGAACAATCCGGGCACTTCAAATATATATTCACAATTTCAACCACATTTTTACAACGTCACTACTTAATAGCAAAAAATCGCTAAATTATCGTTAAATACAAAATCACGAGATTCACTTCACTATTGTTTTATTTTTTCGAAATCGGAAGCGCGGTTAGCTGTCAGTTTGACAGGTAAAAACGCGGCTACAGCGGAGTCGGGACTGGCTGGATTTTGGGCTATTGGTCCAGAGAGGGCGGGGCGTAGATAACTAAATTATCGAATGCAAGGGCGAAACGCAGTAAGTGCCTTTGAAAACCATTGAAGTTTTTCAGGGGGAAAAGTGGTTACCTAGTACTACTTTCGAGCTGAATTGCTTCCTAGCAGTCATTTCTGCACTTCAATTATTAAAAAAAAATGGTTGTCTGTAAAATCGGTTTACGGACGACAATTTTGTGTGATAACGTCATAAGAAAACATTACAGTGGATTAATTAAACTATTTGTGATATACTTATCGGTAACAAATAATCTTAATTCTCGCTCATCAAGGTCCACCATACCTAATAGTCAGACAATGAGTAAAATTTGCCACTTAGGACTTTTGTACTACCGAGTTCAAAATAGCCCCGCCCTATACCTAACCTCTTCGATTGGCCGAACTCTCCCCCTTCCTTACAACCCAAGTTTTAAAGCAATTTACACCCTAAAAGCATTATTATTAAGTTGTAAATCGATTTCCAAGGATTTACATACAATTTTATAACACCATATCTCAGAGGGCCTACGAAGTTCGAAAATCGACAAAACGTTGGCCTCGTCCATGCCCCGTCTCTATCGCTCTTGCATATACGAGAGAGTGATGCAAATAGACGATTCGATGAACGAAGTGCTTCACGGTTATAGACTACACTGGTTGTCACCTGAAACGATTAACAATGCTCTTAAAAAAGTGTCAACCGCTCTAAGCAGTTGTTGTTTTTGTAAACATCCCTTCAATTTCGTAACATCATATCTCAGCTTACAGTAGTATTCGAATTTAAACTGTATGTTTAGGTAATAGAGATGAATTTGCAGTGAGTTAGAAGAATGAGATACGCTTTTGTCATATCTAGTGAGTGCATTGGGTTTAAATATCAAGTAGTTCTGAACCTTAATGGCCTATAATATAATATCCGTAGAATGAAGTGGCGACTGAGTTCATAATGCTGTCTCCTTCTCTCTTACAGTGGCCGGTTAAGTGTGAACGAGAAGTTTTATGATCTCAGTCGCCACTTAAGGGTCACCACACACCTAGCGGAATTCCTCGCGGAATTAGCGGAAGTAGCGGAAATGTCTATGCTAGCGGAAATTTATCTATAGTGGCGGAAATTTGTCTATGGCTTCCGTACAAAAAATCTGCTACCATAGATAAATTTCCGCTACCATAGACAAATTTCCGCTACTTCCGCTAATTCCGCGAGGAATTCCGCTAGGTGTGCGGTGACCCTAATTTTGCGGATACCTACTATAGTTTTAGGGTCACCACACACCTAGCGGTTTTCCTCGCGGAATTAGCGGAAGTAGCGGAAATTTGTCTATGGTAGCGAAAATTTGTCTATGGTAGCAGATTTTTTGTATGGAAGCCATAGACAAATTTCCGCTACCATAGACAAATTAAGCATTTTGTCTATGAATTTCCGCTACTTCCGCTAATTCCGCGAGGAATTCCGCTAGGTGTGTGGTGACCCTTACGGTTGGTTGTAAAATAATATTCTTCATAGATAAGAATTTTGAGCACGTTATCAGCAGAGTACAGTCAGCAGCAAAGGTAGCTAAGCGGGTGGGGTGTTCAAAATGCGCTGGACACGACTTTATTGTTAAGAGAATAAGAGCGTGTGTAGGTCATTTTGAACACCCTACCCGCTTAGCTACTTCTTCTGCTGACTTTACACCCATTCCACCTTCCGTATACTTTGATAGAAGCACAGAGATTAATCGGACGAGCGGAGCGTAAGTGAAGCGAGTTCTTACAAACAACTTGGCTACTGGGACGTCTCGGCATTTCAATGGCTTTTTGATTTTGAGAGTTTGTTCGACGATAACTTTAGTAACGTTTTTCTGATCTTTATGAAATTTGTTGGGGTTGTAGCAGAGATACATACAATTTGAGAGTTCGTATATGAGCTGGATCGATCAAGGGCTGTGGACTTAGAAGGCGATCAAAATCTTCAAATGGGTCTTGTTATATTGGTCAACTCGTTTGCAAGTAAATCGCGAGTTCTCAGTTCGAAGCGGACTACTAGTTATAATAAGGTAAGTAGGTGGTATTTTTATTAGGGTTCGGTAGTCCACCTAACATGATAAATCCACCTAATAGGTGTAATTTCGAGAGGAAAAAAAGTGGCGAGTAATTCAGAAAGTTGACTCTTATTACAGTGGGATACAAGAGATAATTGAATGATTTTCGGAATTACCCCAATACACTATATTTATCTATAGAGTAGACCGAGGCGAATCGAATCGGCGGACAAAACGGCCCATCATTTTAAGTAAGTATTTTTTTCAAATTCATAAAATACAAACCACGTGAACAAACTCAACGCGGGACGCTGTCTAATTTACGAATATGAATGGCACCCTACAAAAACCTCTCATGGTCCTGTCATCCTGACCCTCACCATTATTACAGTCATTTCACACCAAATCCAATTTTACGACTATGAAGAGATCATTAACAAGATAACCCCATCGAATAATTGTTTTCTAACCTAATAATAATCACGGTGTCAAAGGGGAGTGTTGTGACAGCGGACCCGAGGGGCGTATAATCAGTTTAACAATTATCATTTGGACCCCACAGGATTCCCAGCGTTATCTTAATTACTTTTGTGGGGTTAAAATATGATATTTTATGATATAATCATGGAATGGGGATGGTGACTGTAAGGTGTAGTATTTTAAACTATGATTCGTAATTAGATTCCAAAAACATAACCTCACTCGCTTACATTTCGCTTTTATTTCTCGGAATAAGGGCAACTGAAATTACTTTTATCTACACCCATATCATAAACCCTCCATGATGCGTTCAAAAACCGCACGTTATAACCACCATAAAAATAGATTGTTTCGTTAGAAGTTAGAACAAATGTTACAAATGTCTTATCTGTAACGATGTTATTATTATCAAATAATAAGCAAAAATTCGATATCATTATGAAAATCCGGGTGGGTCCCGCCCGCCGGCACGCGCCGCCCGACCGCCGGCACAATCGAGTTGGCTATGGCGATGGCGTGCAATCCGTGCAATGGCAGTCATTCAATCATCATTTCGGGTTTATAATATGTGTGTAGATAAAGCAGTGTATGCAACTGTACGTAATTAGGCCTTAAAACACTAGTGTTTTAAGGACCCCGATTACGTAACAGTTACATAAACTACTATTTTACATCAGAGGATTAAAATTACCATTATTACATTATATAAGTGGCATTTCTATAAAAAAAGAACGTATAAATACACGAAACCGGTGAAAAAGTGAGGTTATAATTATATTTATGGAATTTAATTACGAATCAGACTATAAGTGCGTAAGTTTGTATGTTTAAATGTATGGATGTTCGCGTTTGCTCCTTCGTTAGGTCAAAAACGGCCAAAAAATACTTACTCGTACACGTTGTTTAAAATAAAATACTGTGATTTATATCGATTAATATATTTTTAATATGCTGCATCAAACATAGGTAAATATTGAGTAACATTATATTTTTAGGTAAGAATTTGGGTATATTTCATAAAGATTTACAATATAACAGTAATATTATACTTAGAACTAACATATACTCGAAAACCAGCAACGCTCATAGGCTACTTTCCTATGAAGTCAAATCAGCTACTCTTTAGGAAACTTCAAAACGATTTGTTATATGAAGTTTATCTACACCCATATCATAAACCCTCCATGATGCGTTCAAAAACCGCACGTTATAACCACCATAAAAAGAGACTGTTTTGTTAGAAGTTAGAACAAATGTCTTATCTGTAACGATGTTATTATTATCAAATAAACAAATAATAATCAAAAATTCGATATCATTATGAAAATCCGGCCCTCGACAGCCGCGCCGCGCGATCCTCCGACCGCCGGCACGCGCCCCGCCGACACAATCGAGTTGGCCATGGCGAAGCAATCTGTGAAATGGCAGCCATTTTAACAGTTTTAGAACGCGTCATTTAGGGTTTATAATATGTATGTAGATAAAGCAGTGTATGCAACTGTACTTAATTAGGCCTTAAAACACTCGTGTGATCTTATTATGAAACTCACTTCGTTCGTTTCATAAAACCACACTCGTGTTTTAAGGACCCCTATTACGTAACAGTTACATAAACTACTATTATACGGGAGACTAATATTGTGACGTCACAATACTATATGATGAATACATCTCCTTTAAATAAAAGTTTTAACCATTATAAAATCATATAAAGCGCAAACACACGTTACACCTGGATTTCCCCGTGTTTATCTGAAATTTAGGAATGCAACGAAACAATTAAGCTTATAGCTTATCTACTGGAAAGTACCCTATTTTTCGGTTCAACCTGGTTCAAGTTATGCGTCACATTTCAATAGACAGGAAAATCGACGAGTTTAGACTACGCGTTTAGACCACCGACTTCGTATCCAGCGTCGTCCAACACGATCTTCCAGCATGCGTCCAGCATAAACAAACAGAGACATTGAAAATTGTTTTACTAGTCTAAAAATAAATTACTGTAATCTATATACATCGATAAATATCTATCTATACATATAATAAAGGCGAAGAGGGTCAAAAATCTGTACATTGGAGATATTAGTAAAAAAATGAGTTAGTAGCTCTTAGAATCGATAACAGAACACGTTTCGACGATTTTTATAATTTTTGTCTGTTTGTCTGTTTGTCTGTTTGGATGGGGAGAGTTGGCGTCAAAACGATAAAAACTTTACTAGCCGGTTCAACAGACCTCTGGTCAGGACATAGGCTATAAAAATTACGAACTTTTTGGATTTAAGGGGGTTTAAGGGGGGTTTAAACTTTGTATGGGAAATGAATATGAGTGTTAAGCTCAAGCAGCAAATTGATATTTGTTTAACTACTTTCGGTTAGTTCATATGCATTCGTATATAAATAAATAAATGGGTTAAATAATAATATACTGGTTAAATATAGTGGAAAAGTAAAAAATACGTACCATCAAAAGGGGTATCTAGATATGTCTTTGGCTATACGATTAGGTAACGCTATCTCTCGCAGGACTTTGTCACTAACCGAGTCCTCCCTACGCAAAATCTGACCACTACATATGTAGTTTAGGTGCATACTAAATGCAACACGAGTTCGCAGAGATTTCCCTAGATGGCTATAGTAGGTAGGTACTATCTATGCTACTATGAGTATAATGGGAACATGCATTGAAGCATACGGCCCGCCGCCTGATGCCAAGCAGTTAGCGTAGCCTATGGACGCCTGTAACTTCAGAGGATTTACATGCACGTTGCCTACCCTTTAAGAATATTTTATTTATTTCCTCTATATTGCACGAAATGGCGAGTAACTATAATACCAAATTGTATTCTCTACCAGTCCTCAACCATAGGGCCTATGCAAGGGGAAAAAATAAATTAGAAATAGAGACGGAAGAAAAATCAGTTTTGATAGAATTTACGTAATAGATGGTTAAAGGGGACTCGCATAAAGAAAAACACACTACTATTGCTATTGTTGCCAAAAATGTTTGAATGTTCAAGATGGGAGAATTTTCTACAAGGTGGTTGGTAGAAGGGGGAGGGGGTCGGGGAGCACCCCGCGAAAAAGGAAAAAAACACACCGGACTATTGCTAATTGTACCAAGAACTGTTAGGTTAAACATTCAAGATGGGAGAAAAAGAGTTTTGACAGGATTTATCACGTGCCAGGCCGCAAACAAAGGGGGGCTCGGGGGGCGGAGCCCCCCGCATAAAAAAAAATACCGTACTATTTCTAATTATACCAAGAATTGTTAGGTTAAACATTCAAGATGGGAGAAAAAGAGTTTAGACAGGGATTATCACGTGACGGGCCGCAAAAAAAGGGGGGTTCGGGGGGCGGAGCCCCCCGTATAAAAAAAACACACCGTACTATTGCTAATTATACCAAGAATTGTTAGGTTAAACATTAAAGATGGGAGAAAAAGAGTTTTGATAGGGTTCAGCACGTGACAGGCGGCAAAGAAAGGGGGGCTCGGGGGGCGGAGCCCCCCGCATAAAGAAAAAACACACCGAACTATTGCTAATTATACCAAGAACTGTTAGGTTAAACATTCAAGATGGAAGAAAAAGAGTTTTGACAGGATTTATCACGTGCCGGGCCGCAAACAAAGGGGGGCTCAGGGGGCGGAGCCCCCCGCATAAAAAAAACACACCGTACTATTTCTAATTATACCAAGAATTGTTAGGTTAAACATTAAAGATGGGAGAAAAAGAGTTTTGATAGGGTTTAGCACGTGACAGGCGGGAAAGTAAGGGGGGCTCGGGGGGCGGAGCCCCCCGCATAAAGAAAAAACACACCGAACTATTGCTAATTATACCAAGAATTGTTAGGTTAAACATTCAAGATGGGAGAAAAAGAGTTTTGATAGGGTTTAGCACGTTAGAGGCGGTAAAGAAAGGGGGGCACGGGGGGCGGAGCCCCCCGCACAAAGAAAAAACTCACCGTCCTATTGCTAAGTATAACAAGAATTGTTAGGTTAAACACTCAAGATGGGAGAAAAAGAGTTTAGACAGGGATTATCACGTGACGGGCCGCAAACAATGGGGGGCTCGGGGGGCGGAGCCCCCCGCATAAAAAAAACACACCGTACTATTGCTAATTATACCAAGAATTGTTACGTTAAACATTAAAGATGGGAGAAAAAGAGTTTTGATAGGGTTCAGCACGTGACAGGCGGCAAAGAAAGGGGGGCTCGGGGGGCGGAGCCCCCCGCATAAAGAAAAAACACACCAAACTATTGCTAATTATACCAAGAATTGTTAGGTTAAACATTCAAGATGGGAGAAAAAGAGTTTTGATAGGGTTTAGCACGTTACAGGAGGTAAAGAAAGGGGGGCTCGGGGGCCGGACCCCCCGCATAAAGAAAAAATACCCTGTACTATTGCTAAGTATAGCAAGAATTGTTAGGTTAAACATTCAAGATGGGAGAAAAAGAGTTTTGATAGGATTTAGCACGTGACGGGTGGCAAAGAAAGGGGGGCTCGGGGGGCGGAGCCCCCCGCACAAAGAAAAACCCCACCGTACTATTGCTAAGTATACCAAGAACTGCTAGGTTAAACATTCAAGATGGGAGAAAAAGAGTTTTGACAGGGTGTATCACGTGACGGGCCGCAATTAAAGGGGGGCTCGGGCATAAAGAAAAAACACCGTAGTATTGCTAATTATACCAAAAATTGTTAGGTTAATCATTTAAGATGGGAGAAAAAGAGTTTTGATAGGGTTTAGCACGTGACGGGCCGGAAAGAAAGGGGGGGCTCGGGGGGCGGAGCCCCCCGCATAAAGAAAAAACACACCGTAGTATTGCTAATTAAATTATACCAAGAATTGTTAGATTATATAAAGAATTTAAGATGGGAGAAAAAGAGTTTTTATAGGGCTTACCACGTAATAGGCAGTAAAGAAAGGTGGCCCCGGGGGGCGGAGCCCCCGCATAAAGAAAAAACACACCGCACTATTGCTACTTATACTAAAAAAATTTAGGTTGAACATTTAACATGAGAGAAAAAGAGTTTCGATAGGGTTTACCATGTGACGGGCGGTAAACAAAGGGAGGCTCAGGGGGCGGAGCTCCCCGCATGAAGATAAAAAAAACACCATACCATTGCTAATTATACCACAAATTGTTAGGTTAAACATTTAAGATGGGAGAAAAAGAGTTTTGATAGATTTTAGCACGTGAAAGGCGGTTAAAGGGGGACCACCAGCATAAAGAAAAAACAAACTGCGCTATTGCTATTGTTATCAAAATTGGTAAGGTTGAATGTTTAAGATGGGAGCAAGAGTTTGACAGAGTTTTCCACGCGGCAGACGGTACAAGGGGGGCTCGGGGGCGGAGCCCCCCGCATGAGACAAAAACACCGTACCATTGCTATTTTTACCAAAAATGGTAAGGTTGAATATTTCAGATGGGAAGAAAAATGTTTTGATAGAGTTTGCGTTATGGCATAAGCGGCAGAAGGCTTGCATAAACCAAAAACACACAGCACTTTCACTATTAATGTAATAAATATAAAATGGTTAAGTTGAATATTTAAGACGGAATCAATAACAGTTTTGATAGAGTTTACTACGTGAAAGGCTGCTTGGGGGCCATTTTGCTTACACTTTAACATCAAGGTTGTTTCTCACGTCCAAGGTCTCTGGGACGCTTCGGGTTTTCGACTCTAATTAGTGTTTAGCTGTCGGCCTACGCAGACCTTACCACTAAAGCTGCCTTGCTATTGATACGGATACGATTAAAGATAAGAGGGCACATGCGGGAATCGATCATCAGCAAGGCATCAGTCATGGTCACGGTGACGGTTCTTAGTTAATTCCCGGCTATTGGTTGATTCCCGCACGTCTCCTCTCATCTCCGCCTTAGTGGAAGGGCTGCCTTATTATTGGTCTTTCCACCCTTCGGTTTACTTTTAAGACTTATTATTAATTTGTGTTCGATCTCTGACCGCCTGCTGCACTCTCCTCTGAGATACTTCGGCCGTTCGACTCTACATGACTCTACAAAGGAAGCTCTGACTTTTTAGCTCGCCAGATCTTCCCACTCACATGCTTCTCTTGACCATGGCTGACACAGTTCAATCTTAGACGCTTTCCGTCGATCTTTTGGGAAGTCGAAGTCATATGGAAGAAGTCGGTTTTAGCTAAACTGCTAAACTGACTTTATAAAATTTGACAAGTAGAAAGTGTTCAGCAATGGACTGTTGAGGATAACGAAAAGTAACAGAATCAACTGCAACACACGCGAGCGAAGCCACGCGGGTACAGCTAGTTAAAAAATATTTTTTAGATATAAGTACCTATATTGTATAAAGCTTTCCAATATTACAGTAAATTTATTCTTATAACTAATATACTTGAAAACCAGCATGGCTCAATAATCTATTCTATTTTCAGTTTAAAGAAGTCACGAGGTCGTGGTCGACGAGTTTAGCCCACGAGAGCAGACCGTCTACAACGACGCATACGCGTCCAGCGTCGTCCAGCACGTCTAGCGTCGTCCAGCACGTCTAGCGTCGTCCAGCACGTCTAGCGCGAGCTTGGCTGGCTACGAGTCGTTAGTAGACAGGGAAGTCGTGGTCAACGAGTTTAGCCCACGCGTGCAGACCGCCGATGACATCACGTATGCGTCCAGCATCGTCCAGCGCGTCCAGCACGAGCCTGTCTACCTGTGAGTCGTTAGTAGACAGGGAAGTCGTGGTCAACGAGTTTAGCCCACGCGTGCAGACCGCCGATGACGTCGCGTATGCGTCCAGCATCGTCCAGCGCGTCCAGTACAAGCTTGGCGGCTAGCTGCGAGTCGTTGCCGCGTCGGCAGATGAACGTCACTGGAAAATACGTATTTATTAGTATTTTAAGGGATTACCGCAAAAATAAATCATCTTATCGTCTAAATTACTGTATTGGTTTTGATAACTGAGGTGCGTTTTAATTACGCTATAATACACTCCGGCTGTTCATTGGAGTGAAAGACCTATTGTATTATCAATTCATCAATTTCATCATAGTAAAAATACAAGAAAAATCGTAATAGCGCGATGTAGTATTTCTACCGCTTCAGTACAGCCCCATCTAGCGAGATATTCAGTAACTAAACTCACCTTGGCTATCGCTTTGCCGAATTTCTTCCACCAACTTTTCCAGTACATTCCCTCTAAGGGAATCTATAGGATAGTTTACAGCGCCATCTATACGACACATGGCGAACTCCGAAGCGCTTCGCACGTCGATCAGTAGGTGCGAGCGAGACAGAAGAGCGGGCAGCTCGCTCGCGGAGATGCGGTGTGAGGGAGACAGGATGTTTAGGTCCAGGTCCTGAGAGTAAAAGACAATAAATTATTAGCCACTCTGCTAATGAGTTTATCGACGAAATTAGTGCGCAAACTTTTATTAGTACTAGTAAATAGTCCGCCTCGAACTGAGAACTCGCGATTTCCTTGCAAACGAGTTGACCAATATCACAAGACCCTTGAAATGATGAATTTTTTCACGCCTTCTAGCTCCAAAACCCCTTGGTAGATCTTTCTTATATACGAACTCTCAAATTATACGTATCTCAGTTGACTACCGAATCCTAAATATACCACGTACCTCATTATAACTAGTAGTCCGCTTCGAACTGAGAACTCGCGATTTACTTGCTAACGAGTTGACCAATATTACAAGACCCATTTGAAGATATTTTTCGCCTTCTAAGTCCACAACCACTTGATCGATCCAGCTCATAAACGAACTTACAAATTTTATGTATCTCTGCTACAGCCCCAACAAATTTCATAAAGATCAGAAAAACGTTACTAAAGTTATCGTCGGACAAACTATATAAATCAAAAAGCCATCCAAATGCCGAGACGTCCCAGTAACCAGGTGACAGGTGGGTCTGAAGTTTGTAAGAACTCTCTTCGCTTACGTTCAGCTCGTTCGATGAACGACCGTTCATAATGTACAGTCCACGCCAAAAATATGTAGATATACACATTTGCAGCTTACTACAATTGTAATACGGTTCAAAATTGTATACATTTTTTTGGTGTACGTAACAGCGGCTCGTTCAGTGGGGCGACTACCGTCCGAGTATTCTGATGAGCGTTCACTGAGGCCACTCGCATACGATTGGGTATGTTTGTTATGGACGCCGCAGGCTCCGCTCGTGCGTCCGCTCAAGTTGCATCAAAGTATTTAGTAACGAAATCTTTGTTTATTTTTAAGGGTTTAAGAAAAACTACATATTACGGTCAGTCATAATTTATTTTCATATAAATCGCATTCACATAAATCTGTATTTTTGACATTAGTCAAGATTCTGAAAGGCAATGTTCGCAAAATTTTAGGCAATAGTAAAATAAATAAATAAAACTTTCAAATGCGAATAGGAGTTAGTAATTAAAAAGGTTGAGCCAATAAAAGTATCAAAAAAGTTTCATTATCTCCGTTACCCAAGAGACAACTGCGATACGGTTTTTACGAGAAAATATGCTACGGACAAATAAAAATAAATAAATATATTGAAGAAAATTATAAATTGTTTATATTACATGATAACATTTGATACATTACTGAATATAATTTTAAAAAAATCCCTTAAACACAACTCATTAACAGATATTTTGACTAAAAAATAATAAGGCAAATAAAATGTGACCAGAAGGCTGGTCATGAGCTACTGAGACTATACCTGATGGCTGCGAATTTCTCCACCATATGAAGGGTACACGGAAAGAACATGTCTAGTCCCTTTTTTCGTAAAATGAGATTTTTGTATCAAAATGTAGAGCTTGCAATGAACTATTAGCAACAACTTCTGTCACAGCTGGAATATTTAACATAAATCCACTTTTTAATTCATACAAACCACCTAGTTACGAAAATAGTATGGTTAATTGAATCGTTCCCAACTTTAAAACCGCTATAACTCAAAATGTTGTCAAAGTGACTAGACATGTTCTTTCCGTGTACCCTTCATATACTTTGTTTACATGTTTGTAAAAGTCCTACACAGAATTAATTCTCTGTATTACAGGGAGGCCTATGTTCAGCAGTGGACGTCTTATGGCTGAGATGATGATGATGATTACATGTATTTAATAGCAAAAGCTTAAGAAATGCCTGTATAATTAATTTAAACCATACAACCGAGTTCTAAAGTGTGACCCAGGGGACCGTAAGTATGGCAACAAGTGATAAAAAAATAATTCAGCCAAACGCGCAAGGTAGATACAATTAAAAAGCCAACCATTTTTAGGTATTTATATTATTTTAAAACTTAATTTTCCATTTATATAGTCTTCCTCTGCCAAAGCTTTTTATATTTTTTCACCACTGCGCAGTATAACTAATATTCATAACATTCTGCCCTAAATCCAAATTCAAATTGTCCAACTGGTAACTATTATTCATAACATTATGCTGACTCACAATATCACACACATCACTTTCATTTTTCGGTTTAAATATCTTCAAATTCTTCGCCAAAAACACTTTAGAAAACGTCTTTCTTGAAGCCGGAATAATACCTTTTAATTTCATATCTTTCACGTAATGATTATAAAGTTGATACTGATTTTTAATACTATCTATATCTAAATATAATAAATTACTGTACATAGGTGTAGATTTGCAATATGGACATTTTATTTCAACTTTAGGTAAACTGTCTATGTAAGTTTGAACATTTAGAGTTTTTAGAGGTTTCTTGGCTTCTTTAGGTTTATCTAATTTGACCAGCCAACACCTGACCATAGCTTCCTTGACTCCGAGTGTGTTGATGAAGGTGGTTCGGCACACGGGCAGTTTCTGGTCGTTGTATACAAGGTGGTATAGTTTGGAGTCACCCTTTCTAGATATTTCGCCTTTGTGTTTCAGTCTTCTTCGTTTTGCGGGTATATTGTCGACTAGGGACCTGAAAAAATATAGAAAAAAAATGCCAAAGTGAAATAATAGTAACTACGACGTAGTGGACTAGCAAGCGCAGCGTAGGACGTCCACTCACAAGATGGACAGACGACCTTATTAAGGTCGCCGAATTTGACTCCAAATGTACGTCACTTTTGAACCAGTCTGCCGGGCACTTCCGGCCATGCAGAAACTGGCAGACTGGGTTTTTCTGTACCTAAACAAATGACTATTTATTGCCACAATAATCATCTCAGTATCAAATACCGTAGGTAAATACCACCCATTTTTCAAACCGGAAGTGGTACTTTTTTGTGCTTTCGGCCAATTCTAATTTTTTTAACTATTTTTCCGGAACTCAGTATCACTTTTATGAACATGTGCCATAGGGCTTGTATCACGTTACGTAGCAGATCCTACGGCCGCCGCCCGTACTACCATCTATTGATTATATTATTATCCTCACCTTACAAAATTCTTCTTCCCCGCCCAATCCAACTCATTCCAAAAATAATCAAATATCTTCATCCTAACATCCTCGCTAAAACTAGGGCACTTTCTCGCCGTCCCTTTCCGACAGAACGGAGAAGAACAGGACGGACCCATCTTCCTCTCCTGCTTCAACACATCCTGGACCCATTTAGCTCTGTCTCTGTCTTTTCGGAAGCCGTAGTAACTTTGGCCGGACATGCGTTTCTCTTTCTCTTCTTTTCTGCGCTGGGATTTGATTTTTGCATCCGCTTTTTTCTGAAAAAGATTATTTTTATAATGAGATTAAATATATTAATATCCTTTAAAAATGCAATTAATATTATTTACTCCTCTATATTTGATCCTTATTACGGTTACAGATACTTTAAACAAGTTAATTATTGTCTCTTGGGTCATGAAAAAAAAAATTAAAAAACAGTCTGTTCATCTAATTTATGAAAATTGTTATTTTAAACCAAGAAAGACATGAGGACTATATAAACAAGGAATTCAATACCGCGAATGTGAAATGACGAAAAAGTACAAAATTACGAGTATTACAATTTTAGTACAGAAATACAGCTTACCTTTTGACATTCGCGATTTTGAACACCTGCTATTCACAAACACTAAATAGTTATATTTTTGTAAATTTGCTATGTGCCGAAAACTGTCGTGTCAATTTATAAAATGTAATTCATAAAATCACCTCGTCACGGCATTCAGATATAAGTTTCACATAGGCTGCAAACGAAATACTATGTACAATAGAGGTTTGCATTCTCTGACCTCCACCCATGAACAGTTGCCAGATGCCCGGATCTAGTAATAAGGATAGTAGGTATAGAAAATGAACTGGGAGTTGCTCTCGTTATCGTGTCATATTTTCTGGGGCGTTTTTTTGGCAACCTGGGACTTTTTCATTATTGTCTCACATTTGCCGTATATTTTGGATTTAATAAATAAAAAACAAAATGGGTACCTTTTCTGTCGCCTTCGCCTTGCAGAAGGTCTCGTAGTCGAGCAACTGCGTGATGGTTGGTGTGGCGGAGCAAGCGGCGCACTCTGGGCTCCCGGGACGGAGTTTCACTGCACAAACATAATCATATTAAATAAATAATAAGGGTGGTGTAAATTATGTAGGTTAAAACAACAACATGGTCAGGGCTTATAGCACAAGGAAAAAGGAAACCAGGCAAGCCACGAAGGCGTTGGGCAGACGATATTCATACGGTAGCAGGTGAAAGCTGGATGGAGTCAGCCAAAGACCGAGAAAAATGGCATGGGTTGGAGGAGGCTTTTACCCAAACGGGGTCCATATAAAACTATAATTTATGTCAAATAATATATTTAAATTGTTAAAATTGTGGAATAAATAAAGCTTCAATAAATAAATAAATAAAATGATGTAGGTTTTCCACAGTAAACGAACGGATAAATGGACACGAGAAACTATTTCTTTTTAACCGACTTCAAAAAAGGAGGAGGTTCTCAATTAGACTGAATTTTTATTTTTTTGGAATGTATGTTACTCGATACTCCACCTAGTAACAAATAACGTACTAGTAGTACACTAGTAGCTACTAGGTGGAGTAGCAGTGCAGCTGACATTTCTTCTTACAAATTCGGTATCTTTGGCGGCTTTCGGACAGAGGGCGCAATCGACTTGAGCTTCAAAAAGTCCTCAGGCTGTGGTCGTCTATATCTCTATAGTCTCTGGCAATACAGTATTCGGAGTACCAACATAAAACAAAATAAGTTTAAAAACAAACTTAACCATTTTGAGCACGTCGCTAACAGTTGGATTTACATTTTACATGTCTGTATGACATCGTTACGTCTACTGGGTTAACTTACCGGTTCTGAATGTACAGTCATCGCCATCGAAGATGAGCATGCGCTCCACTAACAGCTTATTGTGAGAAAAGCCCACTATAAGCTTAATGGCTTCGAGCGCTTGTAGGACACCTGAAACCAAACAACGGTATTGCCTAGAGGTTATTTAAATATTAACCGGTCCAGAAACTATCAGTAATAATGTCATTATCTTGTACCCTTCCGTTTCAATCTATATAAAATTAAATTAAATTAAATAATTATTTATTTCGGAAGCTTTCCATATCGTGTTAGTACTACAACTTTTATTGTGAAACTTATCCTACGTTAGTAATGTCTTATACCTAAACATAATTTACACTTAAAACATGTAGGCTATTCCAAGCGTGCCAGAAAGGCCCTTCACACCTGTCCGCGACTGTGACTAGGAGGCTGTTGGCGCTGAATAAAGGCTGACTAGAGAAATAATGTTATTATTACTGACAGTGTCTGGGGGCCTTTAAGTAAAAAGACCGGACGCAGAGAACATTGGCAAAAGTTATTAGCTTTTGGAACACCATAAAGTTTTCATTATTGGAACTTATTAAATTAATACCTTGTATGTACACGGCTTACCCAGTAGCCATGGTACATACAGGGTTCAGCGACACAGCTCAAAAAACAAAGTCCAACAGTTAACGGGTGGATTCGGAAACAGGCATCTAAAGCATGGACCTTGATGTCTCCTGACTCACGTGGATTTCTACAATTACTGTATGCAAGCTTACCTATCAGCCCCGGCACGGGACCTGCAACTCCGTTAGCAGAACAACTTCCAACCGTTTTTGGAGGTGGTGGTGTCGGGAATAGACATCTATAGCATGGGCCTTTATGTCTCCTGACTAACGTGTGTTTCTGTTTCTACAATGCAAGCTTACCTATCAGCCCCGGCACGGGACCTGCAACTCCGTTAGCGGAACAGCTGCCAACCGTCTCTGGAGGCGGTGGAGTCGGGAATAGACATCTATAGCACGGGCCTTTATGTCTCCTGACTAACGTGTGTTTCTGTTTCTACAATGCAAGCTTACCTATCAGCCCCGGCACGGGACCTGCAGCTCCGTTAGCAGAACAACTTCCAACCGTTTTTGGAGGTGGTGGTGTCGGGAATAGACATCTATAGCATGGGCCTTGATGTCTCCTGACTCACGGG
Organism: Pammene fasciana; assembly: GCA_911728535.1. Classification (NCBI taxonomy): domain Eukaryota; kingdom Metazoa; phylum Arthropoda; class Insecta; order Lepidoptera; family Tortricidae; genus Pammene; species Pammene fasciana. The sequence continues at coordinate 7,119,935 of OU452299.1, forward strand.
GATTTCTAAAATTACTGTATGCAAGCTTACCTATCAGTCCCGGCACGGGACCTGCAACTCCGTTAGCAGAACAACTTCCAACCGTTTTTGGAGGTGGTGGTGTCGGGAATAGACATCTATAGCATGGGCCTTGATGTCTCCTGACTCACGGAGATTTCTAAAATTACTGTAAGCAAGTTTACCTATCAGCCCCGGCACGGGACCTGCAACTCCGTTAGCAGAACAACTTCCAACCGTTTTTGGAGGTGGTGGTGTCGGGAATAGACATCTATAGCATGGACCTTGATGTCTCCTGACTCACGTGGATTTCTACAATTACTGTATGCAAGCTTACCTATCAGCCCCGGCACGGGACCTGCAACTCCGTTAGCAGAACAGCTGCCAACCGTCTCTGGAGGTGGTGGAGTCGGGAATAGACATCTATAGCATGGGCCTTGATATGTCTCCTGGCAAACAACCAAATTTCGTTGTATAAAGACAAATAAATTACTTTATTTAGATTAAGTAAAGAAAGGTTGTCTGGAAGAGATCGCTTTTTAGCGATAAGACCGCCTGTTGTTACCTAATTTTTAAGTTTATTGTAAAACTATTTTTATTTTTGTTGTATTTTGATGCAATAAAGAATATTTACTTACTTACTTACTTAAGTAGAGAGGTCTGCTAAGTGTACAAAGCGGGAAATTCCTGCATTGAATTTCGAAATGATTTTTTGTATAAAACAGAAGCCCTGTCTCCTGGGTCACGATACAAAAATGAGGGGGAAAAACGATTCTTTTCTTTTTTAACCCAAATGAAAAAAAGGGGGGGGGGGGTATTATAAGTTTTACCGTTATGTGTGTCTGTCTGTGTATTAGTAGGTGGTACCGTACAGCTAAAACGGTCGAACCATTTTAAATACTTTTTTTCAAAAGCGATTCAGCCGTTTCAGGGGTTTTTCTAATTTTCTAATTTTTCTTTTAACATAAAATCTCTTGTTAGGGAACGTACCCAAACTACATGACCAGTTTAGGGGGGGAGGGGGGTCGTCAAAATACTACTCTAGGTCACAGGGGGTAGGGGGGGAGTCTTAGGTTCTGTCACGTAGTCAATAATTATGCTCAAATATCGGTTTCCATGCACTTTGGGCGTCACGCGGCAATGTCGAGTAAATAAAAGGCAATAAGTAGGCAAAATTATGTTTTTTTGCTTTCTATGTCCAAAACATCACTCTGAACTATATGTGCGAGTTTTACTGCGTGACAACTAGGGGGAGGGGGGGGGGGGTCTTGGCAATTACTAAAGATGGTCACCGAGGGGGGGAGGGGGGTCAAAAACTGAAAAAAATGGGTCACGTAGTTTGGGTACGTTCCCTTACTCTTCTACTACGATACAAATACTATTTACCTTTTCGTTAGCATCCTTTGGTCCGCGGTATCCATATATGGTGAGCTGACCCTCCAATTTTAAGGCACTTCCGGAAATAAGGGGCAACTGAAATTAATGATTAAATAAATAAAAGCACCTCTAGGACTGTCAATTATTCGGAACTGAACGTACAGCCTTGGCAGAAGTATTGAGCATAGGTGTTTTTTGTTTACAATTTTGATGTCAAGCATTATTTCCCTATCCTAACAATGTACGGTAACGGTAAATGTTATATTTTATTTATAAATATAGAAAACTTCACTTAATAACACTTTCAAGGTACTTAAAAAATATGAAAACAGAAGGTACCAAAAATGTAAATTTAAGTCGGTGCGACATATTGCAAATATTCTATGCAGTTACTACTAACTTCAACAAAACATGCCTATTAGTTTAAATTAATTGACAAAATAACTTAAACAAAGATGGAAACGATGGACTAAACTTTCCAGTTTTGTATGAAAATCGCATTGGTGCTCAACACTTCTGGCCAAGGCTGTATAAGAGTTACACAAACCTTTGTAAGCGGGCAAGCGTCGTTCAAAAGGTACCTCGTAGGTGTAGGTACCATCGGGTTCATAATTGCATGGCCAATTTATCAATGAATTCATTCATAAATTGCCCATGCATTTTTGAACCCGATGGGACGTTATCAGAGCAGTCTCACTAAGTATGTGGTAATAAAAACACCAATAGTACTATTACTTATTGCGTCTGAATAGGGGATATTAATGCCATGTTGTGCCACCAGAGCGCAACACTAGCACACCGGTAAACCATAGAGTTCTTAATACATTAGGCCTTAAACAGTTTTTTACAAGTTTTCATGGATAATTTATAACGGATAAATATGTCATTTGTGCACCAAGGCGGTTTGTTTACAGAGGGCCTATCGTGAAACGAAAGAATCGAAATTTTGACATCTGCCTCTCTATCGCTCGAATATGTAAGCGTGATAGAGAACCAGGTAACGAAATTCTTATTTTCGTGTTTCGCGGTAGACCCTCTGGTTGTGCTAGTGCCGCCCCCTACGCAGAGTTTTACGTCATATCTATTGTACCAACCTTTGTAAGCGCGCAAGCGTCGTTCAAAAGGTACCTCGTAGGTACGTTATCAGAGCAATCTAACACCATGTGGTACCTTCCCACGATGTCTAGCGCATTGCTAGAGGACAACTGCGTGTCATGAGTGGTCACTGTTATGTTGGAGTTTATCCTGACGACAAAGTTTAAAATTAACCCTTTGACCGACAAAGCCGTCAAATCACGTACACGGAAAGTCATGCCCTCAGCGCCTGGACGTGATATCACGTCCAAAATATAACCGGTTTGCCTTGCGCGTTCGCGCGCGCTGGCGCTGAGGGCACGATTTTTCCGTCCGATACTTTTTTCTTTGCACCACATTTACCTTTCTCTGTTTAGCCTTGGTTGACTGGTAGAGAGTGCCTTTGGGCATTAAGTCCGCCATTTGTATCTAATTGACATTGTATTTTGTGCAATAAAGTTTAAATAAATAAATGTGAAGCTATGTTTGGATAAATTAGTAGTATTGGATAATTCCGCAAGATTTTGCCCACAGCACCCACTTTTCCGAAATGTCTGTATGGTACTGGCAGTGAATACCTTGAGGCATTAAGTATACTTAATTAAATTTTTTGTAGGGCCATAGGAGCGTGTCACATATTTTTGCGGCCTTCGTGTAGGAAGATATACTTTTACCGGTGACTGTACCAATAGGGTACTTTCCATTGTTTCGTTGCATTCATAAAAGCAAAATTTCAAAAATACACTGGAAAATCCAGGTGTAACATGTGTTTGCGCTTTAAATGATTTTATAATGGTTAAAACTGTTAAAAAGGAGTTGTATTCATCATATAGAATTGTGACGTCACAATATTAGTCTCTCGTATAAACATCATAATAAAAAATCGTTTTGACGTTTACTAAAGAGTAGCTGATTTGACTTCATAGGAAAATAGCCTATTGTACCATGCCCAGATACGAACCTCCTTATAGCGGCAGCGGCAGATTGCACCTTGCTGATGCCCTGGTCGCCTTCACCATGTAACAGCTGACGATGTATATTAGTTACATCCACAGTGTCGTAGTCCACAAGACCTATTTCACCTGTGAAATAATACATCAAACGTTTGCATCTGGCGTTTGAGTCTGGCAGTGCAAAGGGGCAACTCTGCCAGCACCCTTGGGTCTATGCCGGAGGCTGGTAAATTTCATCATCATCTCAGCCATAAGGCGTCCACTGCTGAACATAGGCCTCCCCTTTATCATTAAGGGTTGGCGCGCGGGTAAATTTGGGGAAGTCTTTTATATCTAGTTTATTGTGTTTATTGGTTTAGTTTAGGTATAAGTTCAGTTGTAATCTAGTGTTGTAATTTGACTATGTATTGTTTTCAAAATGTAAGTTTGTATGCTACTAAATAAATACGGTTACACTATACATATAATATCAAACGTTTGGACCATGTTTCAAAGTTTGGGAACTAAAATGAAAATGATATATATATTTTTTATAACACGACGGTGGCAAACAAGCACACGGCCCGCCTGATGGTAAGCAGTTACCGTAGCCTATGGACGCCTGCAACTCCAGAGGATTCACATGCGCGTTGCCTACCCTTTAAGAACCTATACACTCCTTTTTTGAAGAACCTCATACTGTAGCCCTCTGGGAAAACCTCGGCAGGGAGTTCATTCCACAGTCGGACCGTTCGCGGGAGGAAATTCCTCTTAAACCGTGCAGTGCGCGACTCTGTAGGCTCCAGGGTGTGAGGATGAACACCCTGCCGCTGGCGAGCGGTGCGGTGATAAAAAGCGGCCATGGACATCATATCAAACAGTTGTTCAGAGCACAACCTATTGTACAAGCAATAGAACACACACAAGGAGGCGAAGTCTCCTGTCTGATATTGACGGGATTTTATTTTTAATTTATTAATAATTTATTTATTTAGTATACAGACAATTTTATAACATGGATTAAGACACAGATGTTTTTTTATTATGAAATTTATAAAAATTGCTATATCGTGTGACTGGTTTCAGTGGATCTTAGGGAGCTAGAATTTTAATGAAATATACAGGGTGAAAAGATAAGTCGGGCCCTGGAGGGAAACTACCTTAAAACGTTGAGATAGCTCAATACACTGAAAGGAAACATTCCTTTATTTTTCCTGAAAAGTAAAACTGCATTCACAGATTTTTTTCTAATTTTCCCTTTTTTCGATACTAAAATTCTACGATTTTTCTTTTTTCATTATTTATGGCTTCTCTTGTGCCGTAAATTTGGTTGGTATTAAGAAGTTTGTATTCTTGTTGGAAATAGGATCGTTTGTCATGAATTGTCATAAAAATTGTTTTTGACAAAAATTACAAAATGAGTAGTTTTTTTGTGAATTGTACATTTTCTCGAAAATTTGTAAATGCAGATATGTCTCTTTTTAAAAATAAAAGAATGTTTCCTTTCAGTTAATTGAGCTATCTCAACGTTTTAAGGTAGTTTCCCTCCAGGGCCCGACTTATCTTTCCACCCTGTATATATTTTTTTACAAAATTCAATAAAACATTTATTTACATAATTAAATATACAGAGGCACTACAGTACAAATATTAAATGAAATTAATAATTAGGCCCTTGCGGCATTGTACCAAGGATGCTGGCGGCATTTCCTCGTTGTATCGCAATGCTGATACGTTGTGCGAGGAAACCGCCAGCTCTTCGGTCACCAGTTACGTCAACCAGACGCTTCGCGATTTCTGCAAAAAACTTGTGTGCGCTTTTTATTTAGTACTTTTAAGGAATGTTGACTTACCAACACCGGCGCCTGCTAGGTAAGCCGCAGCAGGGCACCCGAGCCCGCCAGCACCAACTAACAGCACCCGGGCTGCCAGCAATGCCGCCTGACCTTCTACCCCGATCTCGGGCAGTAAGATCTGTCGGCTGTACCTGTAGACAATCACAAGTAACAGACTCAAGTGTCTCAAGACATGTAGCAATGATGCTAAACACTCAAAGCAAGGGATGCCTCCTAGCCTAGTTGGTAGTGACCCTGCCTGAAGCAGGAGGTCCCGGGGTTGAATTCTGGTCAGGGCATTTATTTGTGTGTTTATCACGGGTATTGATTCCTAAGTTATGGATGTTTTCTATGTATTTAATACTAGCGACCCGCCCCGGCTTCGCATGGGTGCAATGCATACATAAACCTTCCTCTTGAATCTCTATCTATTAAAAAAAACCGCATCAGAATCCGTTGCGTAGTTTTAAAGATCTAAGCATACATACAGACAGACAGCACGAAGCGACTTTGTTTTATACTATGTAGTGATTTATCTCTATCAGGGATTGCATAGACTGTGCTAGAGTGGGACACCTGGGCCCTAAATAATAAACATTACAATCCACAATTACAAATCACAAATACAATTCAAAAATCTGTTTATTAAAAATTACAATCTACCCACAAACATGTCATTGTCACACTTGACAAATTTGTTTAATTGTTATATGTAATTGTAAATTGGCTCATTTTCTATAGAAATTCATGACAATGTTTGAATTGTAGTGGACAATGACAATTTTGTAGCCGTCAGAATTGTATTAAACAAAATTCACCAGCTACATTGACACGAGTTCACCTGTCACCCGGTGACAAATCAGTAAAGTTTATTGAACGCAATATGAGCACAATTGGACAAACATGTCATCATTGGGTAGTAATGTTTATTAAATACGGCCCTGACAATCCTGCGTGTACAATCACAAACTGTAGTACTAGCCCCGATGCATATGTTTTCGTCTACAGAGACCATTTTCTTAAGTTTTCCCGCTTGTACAGAAAAGTAGTTTTAGACCAATATTCGACACCGTTTTATAATAAAATGATAATATTTAGATTATTCATGGAAATATCCTACACAAATGCAATTAAAGTACAAGTAATACCATTCTGAAAAACGCAAAAAAAATCTAATTTTTGTATTCCAAATATTTTTATTACATAAACATATGGTGAGACTAGGGTCATTCCTAGGAAAAGCAACATGGCATAGCTATATATTGACCGTTTAATTATGAGTCTACAAAATCAAGTGTGCAAGAGGAGAGCCCAACTTTATTTGGGCAATGGTTTTGGAAAATCCATTTTTTCAGCAACAAAAGTCTCTTAGTGTTTTCATGATACAATTAAAATAAACTACATTAAACACTACTATTATTGGCCCGATTAATTAATCATCAGAAGTATCCGTGTAAGAATTATTCCGATAAATGTAAAAAATTCTTCGTACTAGACGAATTCCATTGCATCGGGGCTAGTAGTTGAGCCATTTACAGTTCTATTTTCTTTTGTTTAATACTTAATCTGTGACATGTCCAATATAAAATGAACCTTGAATACCATAAACCCACCTTTCTATTGCCCATCTGGGCAGACGGTCCACGTGTGCTTGTCCGTGAAATCCGTTGGGGTTAACTTGGACTTGACTGTCTATCTGCGGCTTCTGTAATACCAGAATAAGAGCACACATACTTATAATTGGACATTGTTATACAAAAACGTTCCAACCCGTAAGTAGCCTGAAGTGGGTTGGAATGTTTTTGCATATCTATGTCTGTATCTTTAGGTATTTGAATAAAAGTAAACAAACAATTTGTACGTCCTCGGGTAGTTATAACATTTATTGGTTAACCAACCAAAAAGAGTATTATATAACCCAATACAAAAGCGCCTAGATCTGTCACTGGACGAACGACCTGACTTTAACCTACGTTATTTGATCATGTAATGTTTTCATCTACCCTCAACTGGCTTAAGGAGCCATTGGAGGGTAGATTTTGTTTACTTTTATTTAAATATCTAAAAATACAGACTATATGTCCAATTAAAAATGAAAAGCAATGTATAATAGATTATTGATTTTAATTTTATCACAGTGGTGCAGCATCCGCACTTATTTCTGGGACAAATTCCGCGTACCAAAAATCAAAGGGATGTTTTTATGTGTATTTCGATATTTTTTGCTGTGCAAGTCACTATATTAGTTAGGTTCTGGTAATTTTTTTTATGTGCCTTTAAATAGCCATTATTTCATATAGTTTGGCCGGGGAGTTTCTCACTTCAAGCACAGACAGAGAAAATCATACATCTTTTTCTTACACTGGGTACTAGAAAGGGATGAGCGTAGGTTATTACTTCTACTGTTACTGCAGTTTGGTTTGCCAGACAATACATCCATTATCGAGACAAACAACTGATTCGAAGATTCGCAGAAAGAAAACCATACCAACCGATAACCATTTCTTCTTTATTTCGTACAATTCGTTCTCTTTCTCAGCTAAAGTCTTGCGCAAATCGGCTATTTCTCTTTCTAGTGTGCTTATACATTCCATTGTGTGATCTAAATTGTCTAATTAAGCTTAAAATTAAATATAATAAAAATACTCCAAAAGAAAATCTGCACGAATAGAGAATGAATGCGTTTCAGTTTGACAGATACTCGTCATTTTGACATTTGACATAACATCTTTTTTAATTCTTAAAACCCTATTCGAGCGACAGACATTATCGTCGAAACATTAGCGTTTGTTAACTAAAAGCGGTATTAGACATTGCAACCTGCAGGGCCCAATCTGTCAGGTTAGGTGGCCCGTAGGGAGCTGAAGGAGGGTTAGGGACAGGTTGCAATGTCTAAGGGTCACCACACACCTAGCGGTTTTCCTCGCGGAATTAGCGGAAGTAGCGGAAATTTGTCTATGGTAGCGGAAATTTGTCTATGGTAGCAGATTTTTTGTATGGAAGCCATAGACAAATTTCCGCTACCTTAGACAAATTTCCGCTACCATAGACAAATTTCCGCTACTTCCGCTAATTCCGCGAGGAATTCCACTAGGTGTGTTGTGACCCTAATAGCCTGTAGGGAGCTGAAGGAGGGGAGGGAGAGGCAGGGTACACAACAGATTGGGCCCTGCAAGGTGCAATGTGTAATAGCCGTTTTATTTAACGCTAGGTTAAACGGCTATTAGACATTGCAACCTGCAGGGCCCAATCTGTTGTGTACCCTGCTTCTCCCTAACCCTCCTTCAGCTCCCTACGGGCCCTAACTTCAATTATACCTTCCAACCTGACAGATTGGGCCCTGCAGGTTGCAATGTCTAATACCGCTTTTACTGTTAGGTTGTGTTTGGCCTCTTAATTTTTTCACATGTTCATGTTTTATGTCTTTTTACATGCTTTTTTTCTGTGGAATAAGAAAGAGAATGCAACACTTATGTTTGGGGAAAATCCCGATAACTTCATTTCATGCATTTACAAAAACGGAATGGAACCAAACCATAGATATACCACCCATAGATCTGACACGGAACTAATAATACCAAGATAGAACGGGATGGTCTTATTACACTTTCAATAGATACGGCAGAGAGGTGCTATTATCGTTGGTCCTTGTCATAGTTTCTATTACCCTCCACGCGTTACTTCTAGCAGTGGAGGGTAACAAACAGATATAATGCGCGATTTCTTCAAGAATTTCTGTGATTGCTACGAGAAAAGCTGTTAGTTTTCCTAGAAAGTTGTGTCGGCTAAGGAAAAGATTGGTAAATTGTTCTGTTTTATGCTGTAGAAGTGATTATGGGCATCTATATATCTATCCCATACGGGGGTACACGTGTGCGGTCTCTAGTTAATGCTTGCTTTGAGAACCAAACGCATATCAAACACCAATCGCCGGACGCCGATTGAAATGTCATTGTGTCATCGAACTCTGACTACGGTCTTGCGTTGTCTCGGTCGTAAAACTAAGTTATCTTGAAATTTCACGTGAACTACGTGTTTTTAACACCTTCTTTATAGCCAATAGTTGTTTCTGCGTCGTGTGTGGCCGCTGTTGGTGTTGTTGTCCATCATTCACGTGTAAACGAGTGCAGTTCTTGGTAACCATGTAAAATAATCGAGTGACATTATTTTGTGTGATACAATGGCATTTTTATGGTTCGATTAGTGTAAACAAAGTGTTGGGTGGTTTGTTACTGTGAGAATAGCGGAATAAAGCTGCTATAAGGTAAGTTTTGAATTTCAAAGCATATAGTTTCAAATGTTAATATTTTGGGGTTATATATTTGTTATTGGTTTGTAACTTATAAATATTAAATACATATGGTATTAGAATTATAATTATAAATCGTGGTTTTATAAAATCATTGCCTTTTACCAAACCATTTAATTCCCGCATCAAAATCTTATAACACTATTTTTATATCAAAATTTTACAACAGTATTTTTAATACATTTGTGGCGTGCCACGGGTGAAAGTACCTTACGTCGGTTGGCGCTTACGTTGCGAAGCATCGCATTAGTATTGCATCGTCGTTAGAAATAGCGTAAGCGGTAACGGCCATAAGGTACCTTTTTCGTGGAATGTCACATTTTGAAGTATAGTATAGCAGATATTTAATTGAAATATTCCAACAGATCTACAACCAAATTAGTTGCTTTTATATGTGTTTAAGTAATTAATAATAGCTATGAACTTTCAAAGGGGAGGCCTATGTTCAGCAGTGGACGTCTTATGGCTGAGATGATGATGATGAACTTTAAACATTTTGATATTCATTCAGCTGGGTATTCATTAGGCCAGCGGTTCTCAAACTTTTTTGGTGATGAAACCCTTTTGGAAAGCGAAATATTTAGTGAAGACCCAAAATAAAATAAAAAAATTGTAATTAATTGTTGTTATTACGTCTCCCTCTGACGTAAGCAAAAAGGAGTAACAGATGGAAAGATTCACCGGGGTTGAGTAAGCGTCGATAGCACAGTTGGCAGTGCGATCGGACCGGTGTTCCGAGAGGTCGCAAGTTCGAGTCTTGCTCGACGCGGTGAATTTTTCCATTTTTCCTTTCAATTGTAAAATTAAAAAAATTGTACATGCTAGACAGATAAAAAATACGGTTTCAGATTTTTTTTCTTAGTATTAAAAGTATTCTCGTGGAGTCCCTATAGAGACTTTGTGGAGCCCTAGGGCATTATCCCTCACCCCTAAAAAAATTAATGAGTATAGTTTATCGAAAGAGTGGAGCGTAAGAGAAGCAAAGTTCTTACAAACAACTTCAGACACAACTTTTATCTGGCTACTGGGATGTCTCGGCATTTCAATGGTTTTGATTATGAGAGTTTGTTCTGTGATAACTTTAGTAACGCTATTCTGATCTTTATAAAATTTCTTGGGGTTGTAGCAGAGATACATATCATTTGAGAGTTCGTATATGAGGAGGATCGATCAAGGGGTTGTGGAGCTAGAAGGCGAAAAAAAAAATTCATAAGGGTCTTGTTATATTGGTCAACTTGTTTGCAAGTAAATAGTGAGTTCTCAATTCGAACGGACTACTACTTACTTCTACTGTGTCCGCACTTTTTTATTAGCCAGACTATAAGAATAAGAAATATTTATTAGCACGAAAACTAATACATAAAACATAAATACATTTGGATTAACAGAATTGTGCTAAAAGGTGTTCACGCAGCTTGATGTCCCGCAGTGAATCCTAGGACACACTATGTGACGCTGATTTCCAGTGAAGCCTGGTAAAACTAAAATTACAACTAGAACTAAAACTAAAACTAACTATGAAATAAAACAACTTTGAACGGATTATATCGCGTATACTGAATTTAATTACATCCCGACGTTTCGAACACTTTACAGCGTTCGTGGTCACGGGTTGACCGTCAACCCGTATTTCATGAATAACTATCGCGGCAACCGTAGACAATATTATAAAACTAACTAGATGGCAGAAATAACCAACAAAACAAACTATAGTAGTTGTAACTTTTAAAGATGGCGGAAAGCAACTGGTCCCGCTTCACGGCGGCCGAGGGCGGGGCGCGCCTTGCCACCGCGGCCCGGGTGCGGAACACCATAGCCGCTGAGCTGGCGTCCTTCACGTCTACGAGACTGCTGCATGAGGAGGCGCATAAGATAAGGGGGTAAGAGAAATATAGAGCCGTGTCACACTGCAATGGGGCAAGAGTGCTGCGTGGTGAAGTGTATGTTGTTGTTGTTGTTCCTATGGTACCCCAGAGGTACAAAGGGCCTTCACGAGGTCACGCCACGTCTCACGATCCCCAGCAGCGCTCCTAACGTCACTCCAGCTCATCCCGATGTCACGTAGCTCCTTCTCAACAGAACGCTTCAGACATAATTAATTATTTATTTAATTAAACTTTATTGCACAAAAGAAAACTTGATGTACAAAAGACGGATCATAAAAAGAAGATAATTTGGTATTATTTTACTATGTGTAATGTCTCGAACGGCCTGCTAGCCTAGTTGGTAGTGACTCTGCCTATGAAGCAGGAGGTCCCGGGTTCGAATCCTGGTCAGGGCATGTATTTGTGTGTCAATCACAGTTCCTGAGTTATGTATGTTTTCTATGTATTTAAGTTTTTATCTATATCTATCTATTATATATATTGTCGCCTAGTACCCACAACAAAAGCCTTATTGAGCTTACTAGGTTGATTTGTGTAAGATTGTCCCATAATATTTATTTAATGTATTTTGTAGTGGCTTTAATTTCCACTGGCTTGTCTGTGCCTGCAATTAGTTCCTTTTCGTCATGCTCTTGCAATAAATAGGCAATTTTAGTTCTAGTTACTTCTGTTCCTATCTGTCTCTAAATACCAGCCACTAAGCCTATTCTCACTTCCAGACCATTCTCGGCCGGCAAGCAGCGCTCTGTCTTCGTGACCCGCGCCACCCGAGTCCCATGCGCGGCCTACGAGCTTCGCATACTCACGGACCTCGCCATCGTCAGCGCGAGTGCTTATGAGGATGTAGAAGATTGGAAGCAGGAAGTCGAGGTTAAAGAGGTGAGGACGAACTTGTAGTCAGGATGGCCGAGTTGTGTGGTATATTATTTTACACCAATAAGGACCGTGATCGAAGGCTCTCAAGTCTCTTGCGTGGCGTACGTACGTATACTGACGGACCTAGCTGTCGTCAGTGCTAGTGTTTATGAGAATGTAGAAGATTGGAAGCAGGAGGTCGAGGTTAAGGAGGTGAGGACATGTTTGTAGTCAGGACGGCCGAGTTGTGAGATATATTATTTTACACCAATAAGGACCGTGGTTGAAGGCTCTCAAGTCTCGTGCGTGGCGTACGTACGTATACTGACGGACCTAGCTGTCGTCAGTGCGAGTGCTTATGCAGATCTTGAAGATTGGAAGCAGGAGGTGAGGACGTGCGTGTAGTCAGGATGGCCTAGTTGTGGGGAGAAATCGAGGGAACTCTTCAACTATTATAGGCACACCTATAGTGATATCACTATTTTTTATAGCAACTCGGCCACTCCCTCTTGGAATAGCGGATCCTAAGCGAAGTCGGTTCTTTTTATGTTTTAAATTATTATAATAGATATTTTTAATTTATTCTATTTTCTCTTTCACTCCCAGGTGATAGTGTGCACGTCCGTCGTGTTCCGTCAACTGCTGGAAGACGGCATCATCGACATGACGAGGATCAACGTGCTAGTGGTTGACAGCTGTCATCTTGTGCACACCGACCCCGATTTGCAAACAGTAAGTATCTCTCACATCAGTGGCGGCGGGTCAACATGTTTTTTAGAAAAGCCGGTGGTGAATTCGGCTTAAAATTACTTTATGAGCTGTAGGAAAATTGCTTAGGCGCCTGAAACTTAGGCAAGCCGACGGGAATCGTGTTCTACGGACGCGCCGCTACAGGTTCACACGTAAATGGAAGTTTAAAAGAAATACATTCGCTAATTTTCCATACAAAAAATATTAATCAGTTTTGCGCCATCTTTCTGAAAGTCCCCTAGATACCCAAAATGTAAGAGGAAATGTCACCTGCACTGCTACTCCACCTAGTAGCTACCAGTGTACTACTAGTACGTTATTTGTTACTAGGTAGAGTAGCAGTGCAGGTGACATTTCCTCTTACATTTTCGGTATCTTTAGGGGGCTTTCAGACAGAGGGCGCAGTTGACTTGAGCTTTAAAAAGTTCTTAGGCTCTGGCCGTCTATATCTCTACATATAGTCTCTGTTATATGTATCCCACTCCATTTGTACTGGCAAAGGTCATACAGCCTAGAGGTAAAATGTTTTAAATGTTATAATATTCCTTTTAATAGATAATGGACCTGTACAAGTGTAGTCCGTCTCAGCCGAGGGTCCTGGGGCTGACTTATCCTCTCTTCCCCGCTAAGAGGTCGGACCCTGATGCTGAAAATGCTGGTGAAGAGAAGGAAGAATGTGAGTATACACTCTATTGGTCCTCAAAACGTGTGACTTAATTAATTAACCCTTTGACCGCCAGTCGTTAATTCACGCACACGGAAAGTCGTGCCATCAGCGGCAACACGTGATATCACGTCCAAAATATAACCGGTTTACTTTGCTCGCGCGCGCTGCCGCTGAAGTCACGATTTTTTGGTCCGATGCTTGGCGGTCAAAGGTTGATAAACCATAACCCCCTTATTCATAAACGTCTCTCAGGCCTCAATTAGTTAATTTTTGTTTTGTTCTTATCTGTCACTTTGACAGTTGTGTTTAGAAACAGAGAAAACATGAATTACCTAATTGACGGCTTCCGTTCGAGACGCGAAAGTTTCTTTTTTAGTTTTTTTTCTTATTTGTTGCTTATTTTAGTAGTTCAGTGTGTAATATTGATAGCTTATTGTGCGGTGATCTATAAACAAGTCTGCAGCTAATGAAGTATTAATCTCAAAATGCGTGTAACCACTCTTTAGTTAAACGGACAGTTGTCCTGGCATGGCCGCCACGTGTTGTTTGTAAGGAACAGCTATTACCTTATAAAGAGCTAGGACTCTACCGAACAACGTTGCCTATATTTTATTTAAATAAATAAAAGTGTGATTAACGTCGTCATTGGCAAAATTCCCATTTTTTTATCGTATCATTGGATATAGATAGGCATTTCTTCTCTGGGGTAGTAGTAGTGGGAAAGTAGATGGTGAAGAAAATCCAATGAGTGCTGCGAGGTCCAGATGGGACAGTGCAGCTGCCAAGTTTGATACTCTTTTACCACCCAGGGATCACGTGTAGGGTTGTCTAAGGTGTTTCCTACGGACGCAGATTAACATTGATCCCCAAATTGAGGCCTGAGAGAAGTTATTTAATAAGGGGGTCAATATTTGCAGGTGTCAAACCCACCGAAGGAAGCTTACAAGAATTCGGTGTAAGCGAGAATGTGGATGACTTCGAGATGTACCGGAAGCTGGAATGGAACATCAGGAGGCTGGAGGAGAGGCTGTGCAGCCAGATGGACCTGGCTGAGGATATGGATGGCGGGAAAAGGTCAGTTTTTAAAGTTCTTGTGTGTCTTGGACAGACATCTTTCGCATGTGTATGATTTTTCCCTCATGTGGGTATGTACTGTAGGTGAAACGGAGGCTGTGGAGCCAGATGGACCTAGCTGAAGACATAGATGACGGAAAAAGGCTAGTTTTTATTGTTCTTGTGTGTCTTGAACAGACATCTTTCGCAGGTGTATGATTTTTCCTTCATGTGGGTATGTACTGTAAGTGAAACGGAATATCAGGAGGCTGAAGAGCCTGTACAGCCAGATGGACCTGGCTGAGGACATGGATGGCGGGAAAAGGTCACTTTTTGATATTCTTGTTAACACCTTTCGCAGGTATATGATTTGTCTATCATGTGAGTACTGCAATGGAGTGCAATATCAGTAAGCCTGAGGAGCTGTGTAGCCAGATGGACTTGGCTGAGAATATACAGGATGTAATAAAAATACTGGTGATCCGTTTAAGGGCATAATTGGTATCGTATTTCGAGTAAGAAAACGTAGGAGAAAAAATTGTTGGATGCAATTTTTTTTTTTGCACGAGACACGTCACAGCTGGCTCCATACCAAAACCAACTTTTTTTTTCTTGCGAGAAAAGTTATTTTTCTTACTAATTCATAATTTGAATACGATACCAATTATGCCCTTAAAAGGACCAGCAGTATTTTTGTTACACTTTGTAGATGGCGGAAAAAGATTAGTTTTGTTAATATTCTTCTTAACATATATATCGCAGTTGTATGATTTGTCGCTCTTGTGACGTACAGCAAGCTGGAATTCAACATCAGAGAGCTTTGTTTTTAAAATTTGTAAACATGTTTCGCAGCTGTATGATTTGTCCCCTATGTGAGTAATAAATTGTAAATAATTATTTATTGAGCCGAACCTCGTTTACATATGTGGCTGTTAAACTATTGAATGGATTCATCTAATACATTTTAGTTTGATGGGGATTTTCAGAAAAAAAGTGTACCATTTTTTTTAAACCTTACAATTATTGTGTTATTTCTACTCTAAATCACGAGGACTATCGATTTAAACAATAAAAAAGGGTCCCAAGTAGTTTTGTGACCCATTTTCACATACATTCTGTATGAATCGTCACATAACTGACACATGATTTTAGTATGAAAAATTGCCATTTCTTTCTTCAAAAATGGTACTTTTTTTTTGAAAACCCCCAATAATTTAATAGGATGGTCTAAATAGGGAATATTACGCAAAACTCTGCGTAGGGGGCGGCACTAGCACAACCAGAGGGCCTACCGCGAAACACGAAAATAAAAGTTTTGTTACCTGGTTCTCTGTCACTCTTACATATTAGAGCGATAGAGAGGCAGAAGTCGAAATTTCGATTCTTTCGTTTCACGATAGGCCTTCTGTAAACAAACCGCCTTGGTGCACATATGACATATTTATTCGTTGTAAATTATCTATGAAAACTTGTAAAAAATTGTTTAAGGCCTAGTATGTATTAAGAACTCTATGGTTTACCGGTGTGCTAGTGCTGCACTCTGGTGGCAGAACATTGCAGTAATATCCCCTATTGTGTCAGTCTGAATAAAAAAAATCCCGACTATTAACTACTTTGTACTACTTTGTCTCTGGTTATAGGTTCACGGGCACTCCGAGTAAGCCCAAAGAGCTAATAGTAGAGTACGGTGTGAACAAGCCCGTCTGTACCGACTATGGGGACTTAGACAACTTCATGAGAACAGCCATCAGGGATGTGACGGAGTTCTTGGAAGAGCACAGGTCAGTCTGTCTGTCATTGTTATAGGTCACCGGTACAACATGTACCGAAGAGGCTGATAGTAGAGTACAGTGTGAACCGGCCCGTCTGTACCGACTATGAGTACTTAGACAACTTCATGAGAACAGCCATCAGGGATGTGACGGAGTTCTTGGAAGAGCACAGGTCAGTCTGTCTGTCATTGTTATAGGTCACCGGTACAACATGTACCGAAGAGGCTGATAGTAGAGTACAGTGTGAACCGGCCCGTCTGTACCGACTATGAGTACTTAGACAACTTCATGAGGACAGCCATCAGGGATGTGATGGAGTTCTTGGAAGAGCACAGGTCAGTCTGTCTGTCATTGTCATAGGTTCACCGGTACACCATGTACCGAAGAGGCTGATAGTAGAGTACAGTGTGTACCGGCCCGTCTGTACCGACTATGAGTACTTAGACAACTTCATGAGAACAGCCATCAGGGATGTGACGGAGTTCTTGGAAGAGCACAGGTCAGTCTGTCTGTCATTGTTATAGGTCACCGGTACAACATGTACCGAAGAGGCTGATAGTAGAGTACAGTGTGAACCGGCCCGTCTGTACCGACTATGAGTACTTAGACAACTTCATGAGGACAGCCATCAGGGATGTGATGGAGTTCTTGGAAGAGCACAGGTCAGTCTGTCTGTCATTGTCATAGGTTCACCGGTACACCATGTACCGAAGAGGCTGATAGTAGAGTACAGTGTGTACCGGCCCGTCTGTACCGACTATGAGGATTTAGACAACTTCATGAGGACAGCCATCAGGGATGTGACGGAGTTCTTGGAAGAGCACAGGTCAGTCTGTCTGTCATTGTTATAGGTTCACCGGTACATCATGTACGAAAGAGCTCATAGTAGAGTACAGTTGCCATCAAATATATCGAAGCGGCCAAGATACTCAAAAATATTTGAACATGCACTAAGGCAATAAAGTATTTTTTTTTGGTACCATAAAAGCTTTTAATCCTGTATAGGAATAGGATCGATGGGCATCAAAAAAAAAGTTTGCCAGAAATTACCTTTTCCTTGCACCCTGTATGTTTTTTTACCAAATCTGTAAATGTCTTCATTCATTTTAAATCGAGGGAAGTTCTTCTAAGATCATTTTCGCGTAGCAGCACGGGATCTGGTAGCTGCCCTCACTGTCCCAAAAAAGAAATCCACCCTGTAGATTCCGAAATTCTCAGTGGTACGAGCCGAGGGTTGAACCCTCGGGATCACAGACTACACAGACACCTCATCATTAAGCTTTTACAGGGAGCACGAGGTCACCACACGTCGGCGCAATTTTATTCGTAAATTTCTACGATTCGAACAGCACATCTCAATAGCATTCTACACCAATTTGTAGTATAACAATCCAGGTTCACCCCTGTAACTTGATTTTTGTGGATATTTTTAATTCAGATGAGAAACGATAATTCAACTGAAATAAGCGGTCACGCTCTCATACAAAATTAGTAAGGGAGCATCTATGTGTGATGACCTCGAGTTGTACTTATGATCTATCTAGTGGTTGAGGTTATCTGCGGATTGAAAGACGGACGTCTTACCACCAGGCTACCAGCGCTTATTACGCTCCATTGACAAATGTTATCGTTCACAGATACGATCCAACAGAGATATATGGCGAGGATTTGTATGAGGAGTTTATGAACATTCCGAACCCAACCATAGACCCGAAGCTGATTTTCAAGCAGTTCCTCTACGTTCTGGATGAGTTAGGTAAGTAACTTACATTTGTGACGTTTACATGTCAGAAGTACAGTGGGCCAAGAAAGTGGTCTACCAGTTTTGACAAAAGTATCTGCGAGATCTAACGATCGCTAAGGTTGACTTTTCTTACGGAGTTTAAAACATGCACGACCTTGTTGTCTCATGACGTTCAAACGAACCTCAACCGTAGGGTAGACCACATTTTCGGCCGACTGTACATCATTGTCGGTTGTCAATAAGTTACTGCCATAACCTATGAGTTCCTTTAATTGGCTTTCTGTATATTCGGTTGTATTACTGTAATTTAAAAGCTGTTGGTTCTCCTTAGCATACGAGGGCACAGCCTACTTGATGGTAAGCAGCTACCATAGCTTATGGACGCCCGAAACTTCAAAGATGTCACATGCGCGTTTCTGAATACTTAGAGATCACTTTGGCAATGCGCATGTGACACCTCTGGACTTGTAAGCTATGTTAACTGCTTACCATCGGTCCGTATGCTTGTTTGTCATGATCGTGGCATTAAAAAATATCGATGGATTGATAATGAAGTACCAGTAACGATTTTTTTTTTTTTCATTTTTAACAGGGCCATACGGCGCAGACAAGGCGGCATTCTCCCTACTAACCAGATTAGAAAAACTGAAAATAAAAGTTCCATATGAAAGACATTTCCTCCTATTATGCCTTTGTACTACAGTATTAGTCAAAATCCGGTGCTTTGCGGACCTAATGTTCTCTAAATACTCTGATTTAGATAGAATAACAACTTTTTCTACACCTAAAGTACTGAGATTTATCGAAATACTAGCTCAATTCGAAAATAATGACGCTGAAAACGATAAAACTGATGAAAAAGCTATAACTGATAAAACTGAAATAAATAATGATGATAATGTGACTAAAAATGATGTTGACAAAGTTACTTTAAACGGCTACATTAATAATGAAGTGGACGTAGAAAACCATGAAAATATAAAAATGACTAAAAAGATGTTAGAAGATATCGAAAAGTGCGATTTTATAACACTAAGCAATAAAATTGAAGATAAAGTTAACACTTACGAATCTAATTTAAAGGAAATACACGATTTAAGTATAGATTTAAATAAACTTGATGTCAATAAACATTCTAATGAATCTACCAAAACTGACAGTGAAGTAAAAGAATATAATCTAAAAGAAATAAGCGATTTAAGTGTAGACTTAAATAAACTTGATGTAAATAAAGATTCTAATGAATCTACCAAAACTGTGAGTGAGATAAAAGAATCTAATTTAAATGAAATAAACGATTTAAGTATAGATTTGAATAAACTTGATGTAAATAAAGATTCTAATGAATCTACCAAAACTGACATTGAAGTGAAACCACCAGAAATCGATCCTTCAGATCCCAGATCGATATTAGGGTTCCCTAGAAGAATGCATAGAGTGAGAGGTCGCGGCAGGGTCCAGAGAAACGTGGCAAGGAACCAACAGGCCCAGATGAATCCAGACGCGTTGTGTGGTATTGTGTTCATGAATGAACCCATCATGGCGAAGATTATGTTTCTGGTTGTTGTGGTGAGTACTGTTTTTAATAAACTTCAAGATTTCGATAGAGATGGTTCTCAATTCGTCACGATCTTTGTATTTTTTTTTCAATCTGACTCCAAGATTTCGAAGGGGGATGTTCTCAATTCTCCCGACGAATTTGTATTTTTTTGGCCAACTTCAAGATTTCGAATGAGCAGGTTCTCAATTCGTCAGGATCTTTGTATGTTTTTGGCCAACTTCAAGATTTCGAATGAGCAGGTTCTCAATTCATCGGGATCTTTGTATTTTTTCAAGCTGCTTCAAGATTTCGAATGAGGAGGTTCTCAATTCGTCGGGATCTTTGCATTTTTTCAACCGACTCCAAGATTTCGAATGAGGGTGTTCTCAATTCATCGGGATCTTTGTATTTTTTCAAGCTGCTTCAAGATTTCGAATGAGGAGGTTCTCAATTCGTCGGGATCTTTGCATTTTTTCAACCGACTCCAAGATTTCGAATGAGGGTGTTCTCAATTCATCGGGATCTTTGTATTTTTTCAAGCTGCTTCAAGATTTCGAATGAGGAGGTTCTCAATTCGTCGGGATCTTTGCATTTTTTCAACCGACTCCAAGATTTCGAATGAGGGTGTTCTCAATTCATCGGGATCTTTGTATTTTTTCAAGCTGCTTCAAGATTTCGAATGAGGAGGTTCGCAATTCGTCGGGATCTTTGCATTTTTTCAACCGACTCCAAGATTTCGAATGAGGGTGTTCTCAATTCATCGGGATCTTTGTATTTTTTCAAGCTGCTTCAAGATTTCGAATGAGGAGGTTCTCAATTCGTCGGGATCTTTGCATTTTCTCAACCGACTCCAAGATTTCGAATGAGGGTGTTCTCAATTCATCGGGATCTTTGTATTTTTTCAAGCTGCTTCAAGATTTCGAATGAGGAGGTTCTCAATTCGTCGGGATCTTTGTTTTTGCTCTTTTATCTATGTTCACTGATTATTCGAAGACGATTGGACCGATTTCGAAAAATCTTTTTTTGTTTGAAAGGGTATACTTGACAGTTGGTCCGATTGTCACCAGGTCCAGATGTGATGATGGGATCCTGGAGAAATCGACGGAACTCAACTATAGTGATTTCAGTATTTTTTACATCAACTCAGGCATTTCCTCTTTGAAAAGCAGAGCCTAAGTGAAGTCTGTTCTTTTTTTGTTAAAAATTATATATACTCGTAATATATTATTTGGGTCTTATCTAACTAGGTAATAAACCATTGCACTGCGAAATGCGTAACACACTAACAAGTACTCTCTTACGATATGAACAATATGTTACAGGATCTGTCCAGGTTCGAACCCCGACTGTCGGGCGTGAGCGCGCAATACGTGGCGTGCGGCGGCGCCGCCGACAATGCGGAGCTGAGGAGGAATGCGCGCGCGCGCGAAGACGCGCTGAAAAAGTACGTGCGTTTCATTTTTGGTTAAGTTACAGCATACATTTTGCAGAGGAAAAAATGGCAACTTTTTTTTAAATTCTCGGCTCGGTAAAATGAGTCACTAATGTAACTAGGATATTATAATTAATTCAACCAAACAAGGAACATTTTTATTGACTTAACACACAGGTACGCCATTTTGTAGCGGTGTTTCTGACTAAAAGAATAATTTAATGTAGGTTAACACAGTCAGACAGATAAAAAAAATATATCGATTATCTCAGAAATGGAGCCAATTAGGATACTAGGTAACAAATTAATGTAAGCGAAATTAATGGAATTAAAAAACAAGGTGTATGAATGCCAAAAAAAAATAGTTGACTGAGGAGCCGAGCGTAGCGAGGCGACGAACGTCTCCGTTTTCACTGGTACGACGATTTGACATTTTGATGCGTGTGTATTGGTTGGTTGGTCAGTCTAGAGTTCGCATTTTTCGTCCGATTTCGATGAAACTTGGCATGTAAAGACTGTATACGTTAAAATCCGGCCACGCATGATCTGGTACATCTCCCTTTCGGATACACATTTTCAAGCAGTTCTTTTTTATAAATAATCTGTAATCATAGTAATATATAATAAAAATAGAATCATATTACAATTGTATGGGCTTGTCTCAGTTTTTACTGAAGGTATTCCATCATATCTTTAATGTTTTGTCCAGCGTTTTTTGATAATCTTCACTCGCTTCCTGCTACAATACCACAATTGTATTTATATTTTCACAACCGGTTTTATGGTCAATAGAATGTCATCTTACAAAAAAAAATGTTTTGAAACTCTATTCTACTTGACCTCAAGTAGAATAGAGTTTCAAAACATTTTTTTTTCAGGAAAACAGTCAGGAAAACTTTCTACTCCAAGCACTGAAAGTAATTTTTATATGGCAGCCATTTTTTTGTCAAAAAGTCAAACTCACCAAAGTTAGAACACCTCCGAACTATTTCAATCTAGATACTCTTAGAAAAATGTTAGCTATGGTGAAAAGAGAATTTAATAAGGTATAATTTGATTTATCTTATTTATAATAAAAAACTATTTTTAACAGGAAAATTTGGTAAACACTGTCAGAACACTGTGGACAACAAAATATAGGCGCTGTGGAATATATAGTGATCAAACTCATAGACAACGTAACGTTTATATTATGTTTTCAATTTTATTATGTAGCTTGATAACCCCAAATTATTAATTAGAAGTGTTGGTTGAATATGCACATTCAATAAAAAGATGTACCATACCATGCGTGGCCGGATTTTAACGTATACAGTCTTTACGTTCCTTGATTTATTTGCAAAAAATTGTCGAGCCATTTTTTTTGATTGGGGGGAAAAAGAAGGAAGTTTGCTGTCGCGTTATTTATGTTCTCCGAAGTCTACGGTTCACAGAACCACTAGTTATTGTTCAGTTAGAAGTGTCTTATAATATCCAATGTGAACTACATGCTATGCCGTTATAGTTTGATTTATAAAGACGTATTTAAAGACATAATAAATAGCAAAATACATCACATTGTTTCCACAGGTTCCGTATGCATGATTGTAACTTGCTGCTGGCAACTTCGGCATTGGAGGAGGGCATTGACCTGCCGAGGTGTAATCTGGTGCTCCGATGGGACATTCCGACATCGTGAGTACTGTTTACACACTTATTTAGCTAACTTACACACTTTACACACTTATTTAGCTTATTCAATTTTTTTCTTAGGCAAACTGGTGATGAATTTGGCTTAAAACTTCTTCATGAGCTGTAGGAAAACTGCTCCGGTGCCTGGAACTTAGGCAAGCCAACGGAAATCGTGTTCTATGGACGCGCCGCCACTGCACTTATTTAGCTTACTTACACACTTTACACACTTATTTAGCTTATTTACACACTTATTTGGCTTACTTACACACTTTACATCACACTTAGCTTACTTACACACTGGTTTAGCTCGACCCCATATATTCATGAGCTTCAAATCTTGTAAGTTAAATTTCAACGACTTCCTAAGTGTCACAAACTAGCTTAAAATATATATAACGAGATTACCGGATTATAAGTCCTCGCGTCTATCACATCTTGTTCTTCACGGGGGCGAGAAGCGGCTCACGGAGAGCGGTTTTGCTGCATTGATCGTAGCAAATGGAAATCCGTGATCTCTGCCTACCCCTTTTGGGATATAGGCGTTATTGTAGGATTGATTGATTGATGATTGATTAAGTTCTTAAATGGTTTTGGCAGGTATCGGTCGCACGGCCTATGTCGGGGTCGAGCGCGCGCCCCGCGCGCTGCCTGCGCGCTCCTAGCGCGCGCCGGGCACGCTCAGGACTTGCTGAAGCATGTCGCTGTTTATAGGGAGTTAGACCAGGTGAGTACCGTTGCGATTACAAAAAGAGCGTCACTCCGGGCGTAAAGTGACATTTACCGCCCGCACGTGCAGCGTAAATCTCACTTCAAACCCAGGAGAACAAGAAAAATTGTGTACGCATTACTGGCACTAATAAAGAAGGCCATAGGCAAGCGATCTGACTTGCTTATGGCCCTCGCCATCGGTTCGGGCCACAAATGCCCGCGATCTGAGCCGTTCTTTATTTTGCGGTACAAAGTCAAAGTCTAGTTATGTTCGCTAACCCTAAAATTAGTAAAATTACACGGGACTTTATTTTTTAAAGTTCTCAACTTGCAAAACACTCTATCGGCACGAGTATCAAAAATATTTTTTTTTCTAGATGATAAGCCGCAAATGCGGATGTGGTATCCAGGATGAGCCACCACAACAAGAAGAAGATCACGCAGATGCCTTCACTGCGCTCGTGCTTCCTTATACGCCCTCGGAACGTGCAAGCCTAGAAAATGAGGATAAAGATATTAAAAGTGAAGAAAATGAGACAGTCAAACTAAATAATGAAGATAGTGAAGTTATTGAAAATGTAAATGAAGAAAATCTAGTCAAAAACGGGAAAGAAAAAGTGATAGATATAATTAGTGAAGATAATAATGATGAATTTAGTAAAGACAATGAATTAGATGCCAATATAAATAAAGAAACCAATAATTCCAAAGTCAGTGTTAGTGTAGAAAGTATTAGTGAAAGGACTAGTGAGAAAGATAGTGAAATAAATTTAGAGTGTAACAAGTGTAATAAGAAGAGGAGTAGTGCTGATAAGGAGTGCTGCGTGAGTGACCCGGAGGTGAAGAAAGATGATATAGCCAGCGTGGACCTTAGTTCGGCTATCGCTTTGATTAATAGGTAAGTTTATGGACTTAATGATCATCATCATTTTAATGATTTTCAAATACAACACCAAACAGGGAAGAAACCATTTAAAACAAATTTTTTTACCGACTTCAAAAAAAAGGAGGTTCTCAGTTTGACCCATATGTTTATATGTATGTATGTTTTTCAAGATTTTACTTGAATTTTTTGACCTTTCCTGCTATTTAAGGATGATCCTTTTAAAAACATGGCTATGTGGATTTCAGTACATTCTCCAGCAATTTGTGTTTGAAAAGCACCAGAGAGGTAGAGTATTAGAAGAAACTATAGAGATATAGACGACCACAGCCTAAGAACTATTTGAAGCTCATGTCGATTGCACCATCTATGTCAAAGCCACCTAAAGATACCGAATATGTAAGAGAAATGTCACCTGCACTGCTACTCCATCTAGTAACAAATAGCGTACTAGTAGAACTCTAGTAGCTTCTAGGTGGAGTAGCAGTGCAGGTGACATTTCTCTTACATATTCGGTATCACCTATGCACCTTCCTATCCTTTATAATTGTAGCATTTGCATACTGTTTGTCAACAGTCGAAAAAGGTGAAACCATGATTTACACAAACACATGTAAAATTACCCTTCTTCTGCAAATAAATGCTTTGTTTGTTTGTTTGTATCTTTAGGTGGCTTTGACATAGATGGCGCAATCGACATGAGCTTCAAAATGTTCTTAGGCTGTGGTCGTCTATATCTCTATAGTCTCTGGTATTAGAATACTCAAATATTTTTCGACAATTTGACGTCTGTTCAAATTCAATGATATGTTATAATATGCGTGTGTTTTTCACGATATATATACTGGTTGGGTTCGGCCT
This sequence comes from Pammene fasciana, assembly GCA_911728535.1. Classification (NCBI taxonomy): domain Eukaryota; kingdom Metazoa; phylum Arthropoda; class Insecta; order Lepidoptera; family Tortricidae; genus Pammene; species Pammene fasciana. The sequence goes on from OU452299.1 coordinate 7,145,284, forward strand.
ATTAAAAAAAAACAGCATGTCTAGATAGACCATTAACATCAAAATAAATGAATATTCCACGTCTAGTTTTAATTTTTCCCGCCTCTTTTCAACCCCCTGCGCAAAGAGGGGTAATATTATATAAATAAATAATTAATAAATAAATATTATGGGACAATCTTACACAAATCAACCTAGTCCCACAGTAAGTTCGATAAGGCTTGTGTTGTGGGTACTAGGCGACTACATATATAATAGATAGATGTAGATAAATACTTAAATACATAGAAAACATCCATAACTCAGGAATAAATATCAGTGATAAACACACAAATAAATACCCGGACCAGGATTCGAGCCCGGGACCTCCTGCTTCATAGGCAGGGTCAGTACCGACTAGGCTAAGAGGCTGTTAAAATTATATATATATACCTATGCTTGAATGAAATAATGATATTCATCTCTCCTTCTGATCTATAGCTGCGTCCCTACTTGCCGCAAGCCCCTTTATACATGTTTTATCAAAATTGGGTTTCTGCGTTGGTGGTTATAAAAAATTAAATCTATTTATGACATACATACATACAATCACGCCTATATCCCAAAATTGGTAGGCAGAGATCACGGATTTCCATTTGCTACGATCAATGCAGCAGAACGGGTCTCCGTGAGCCACTTCTCGCCCCCGTGAAGAACGAGACGTGATGGGTGGCGAACCGCATCGCCGCCATGCGGATGACTATTAATTAAATAAATCACCACAGCGTTCTCACGAGCAGTAGGGATCATGGGTTTCCTTATCCCTTATCCCTTAGTCGCCTCTTACGACACCCGCGGGAAGAGACGGGGTGGCACTATTCTAAAGCCGGGGCCACGCGGAAATGATTTATGACGTTGATTTGAATATAGTTTCTTAACCATTTGGTTTCTAGATATTGTGGAAAACTACCCTCCGATACCTTCACCCGCTTGGCGCCCTCATGGCGCACAGAACGAGTCCAGATCCGTACCGTCGAGGGCTTCGAGCAAGCGTGGGTCTGCACATTACGACTGCCTCTCAACTGCCCCGTCAAGTATAATATCGTGGTTAGTATGTCAGGGTCGCCATGTAAGAGAAACTGTCATCACAAAGAATGTGTTCAATGTATGGTTTTTGTTTTAAAACCGAACGAAATTAAATAAGTCAGCCTGTTCTATTTGAAAATAACTTAAATATCAATGGACTAGTAATTCGTGCTTTGAATATGATGTGTCAATGACAAACAAAAACATTGTTCAACCGACTTCAAGATTCGTCAGAATCATTATTTCAATTTTTTTTGTTTTTTTTATGTATGTTTACCGATAACTCCATCGAAGACGGCTGGACCACTTTGTAAAATATTTTTTTTGAAAGGGTAAACTTGACAGTTGATCCCATTTCCATCAGGTCAGAATCTGATGATGGACTTCTGTTCGTAACGCAGGGTAGTTTGGACGTCTTGAGAAACATTTTTTATTTTTTGCTCATTTAAGTAGTTCAGTGTGTAATACTGATAGCTTATTGTGCGGTGATCTAATAAAAGTGTGCAGCTAATGAAGAATTAGTCTCAAAACGCGTGTAAACTCTCTGTAGTTTAATGGACAGTTGTCCTGGCATGGCCGCCACGTGTTGTTTGTAAGGAGCAGCTATCACCCTTACAAAGAGCAGAGGCTGAAACCGAACAACGTCGCCTATATTTATTTATCAAATAAAATGTGATTAACGTCGTCATCTTGTCATTGGCAGAATTCCCATTGCTCATGTGCAAAGGGAGAAAGCCATTCATAAAAAAAAAGAATCTGATGATGGGATCCTGGAGAAATAGGCACACCTATAGTGATTAGAGCATTTTTTACAATATCTCCGGCATTTTCTCTTGGGCAAGTGGAGTAGGCTGAGTGAACTCGGTAATTTTTTGTTAAAATTATAAATAACTTGTTTACAGGGACACCCCATGCCAACACGAGTGCTGGCACGAAGAATGGCAGCTTTACAGGCGTGTCGGATACTGCACAAGTCTGGGGAACTCGACGACCATCTCATGCCTATAGGTAATATAATATAAGCTCGAAGATATTTTATTCTGATATAGTACATACTAAAAAAAAAAACAGTTGAATTGAGAACCTCCTCCTTTTTTGAAGTCGGTTAAAAATAAGTCTACGATAACGCGCTAGTCACACATACGAATTTGTAATTCATGAATTTCAAGATCTGAATCTCTATAAAATTTACGAATTTAATTTCTTTTCATTCATGATTTGTATGAAAACGGTACTTAATCACGTACTAACTTTAATTATTTATAAAAATAATAAGACCTTCATTATTAAAGTTTATGAATATATTTTTTCTGTAGTCACAGAAATCGGTTTTCCTTTTGAACCATACACAGATAAAAGGATATCTTAATCCAAGATATTTCATTCTTGTATATAAGGAAAATCGATAATTTCTTGAACTAAGTATGATTTTGTTGAACCAAGTATGATTTTGTTGGTCCAAGATAGAACTTACTTGGTTCAAGATATTTTTTACTTGATTTAAGAAATTATCGTTTTTCCGTATATACAAGAATGAAATATCTTGGATTAAGATATCCTTTTATCTGTATAATGTGTACACACATTCAGTTCAAAAACACATAATTACATCGGCACTAGGAAATGCAACCGGTTTTTATTTTGTATGAGAAAAACCGGCTTTCAACCGGATAACCGGTATTTCATACCAAATAGAAACCGGTTACATTATCATACTTTGTTGTTTTACAATAGGCAAAGAGAACTTCAAAGCTGGTGAATTAGAAGCTTGCGCCGAAGCAGACGGTAGGCCGGGGACCACTAAGCGGAGGCAGTACTATTACAAAAGGGTAACTATACTATAGTATTTTGTGCAACAGTTACATAATAAGGGTTCTTAAGATTCGAGGGTCGAAGTTACATAAATGAGGCGAAGCCGAATTTTGTAAAAATAGACCCGAGAATTTTAAGACCCAATTATGTACCGTTGCACACAATAGTTTTTCTACGAGTGCTAGGCAAGCCGGTAAGCATTGAGTTCGAGGAATGACCTGCTGCCTCTATACAATTGTCTTCAATCTCCTGGCGGATTGAGCCGGCGCCCGCCTCGTCTGCAGCGGCGGGCAGCGGCGCGCGGGGTCCGCCCCGGCAACAGACCCATTATATCCCTAAGAGTCGACTTTTGAGTCATCTTATGACAACGTTCATAAAGTATATGCTTTGAATATACATGCCAGTCATTTTATTGGCAAATTAGAATGCAGGAGTGAAAAATTATCTTAGAGCATTCCACCACCCGGAGCGGCCATTAACAGGCGTACCACTCTGTTGAATTCATATTACCAGTAGTCATATTTATTGTATGGACGGACGTTTATTTGACGTGGCTATTTGTATGTTACGTACCAATAGCCATACCTTTGACGTTCCTCTCCCCCGCAAAAAGTGACAGACTTTTTTATATGGAACATGAGAGACATGGCCGCTCCGGTTGGTTGAATTCTGTAAGCTAATTATTGTACGCCAATACATGTGAATATAAGTTATTGTAAAACAGATGCCAAAATATGTGCCAAAAAGACATTAAATTCACGCAGATTTTACCAATCACTGTCCCTATGTAAAGGACAAAGACACACTAACTATTTGTTGTCAAGAAAAAATACTGTTCTGCTGTTCTATTACTGTAAGTATTAGCTCAAGGTTCATTTACTGCCATTTTACACTGAAGTAGTCCGTATTCAATTTATATTCTACCACCTAAGTATTCACTATCGACAGTTATCTAAATGTAATAGCCAATAAGTGATTTTCTATATTTGTTTTACTTGGAAAATAGAACCATGGCCAGCGTCCCTCACAAGCCCTTATACAATAACAAATGATGTACAAACTAGCAAAGTGATCTTATGATTCAATGTTATTAGTAATGAATAATGATTTACTAAAAATTCTAAGTTATTTCGTAGTAACGGATATTTTTACTACAAATGAATATAAATAACAAGTTTATATGTATAAGCTGATAACAGAAATTACATTATTGTTTACATTATTTTATTTTTCTATTGACGTCAAATATAATATCCGATTGGCTTTAGGTTATGATTAAAAGATAGTTTTAATCTAATTGTTTCTTCACAAAACAAATAAAGCCAATGCTTAAGTTCCAAACAAGTTCTTTTGTAAAATAGAGTTGGTTACATGAATTGAAAGACATTATGTTATTAACAATGATAACATTATACACGACTGTCCGAGGCGTAAATAAATACCCAGGGAATGCCATAGACCTTCACTCACCTGATGCAGATGCAACCCAGTGGGTGAAGAATCTAGATATAGTAGGTACTTTAGATTGTAAAATTTATTAAACGACTCTGTAATATTTAATGCCATACGAATAAAATAAATAAATTAACAATGATCGCAATATTTATGATTGCAGACAGCGCGAGCCTTCACTAACTGCGAGCCTATCGTCGACACTACGGATGAGCAGTTAACAGCAGAGACAGACGGACATGCAGAGCAAATTGACAGTAAGCTTACATTACAAAAACTATTTAAAACGGGATATTTACCATGTGAGTTTTTTGTTGTGAGCTTCCGATATTTCGGCACAGTTGCATGCGCCATTATCACAGAGTAACTGAAGTTCAAATAAATATAAGAATTTCAACCGAGAAGATGGCTTTCATTTGTCAAGTGTCTGGCATCCAGTGATCCGTAAGTTCTCAAAACCAAAACAGTCTTTTTCGGTAAAAACCGCGCGAGTTGATACCGTAAGTGTAGTGTGTCGTAACCGTGATCGAGTTCCAAGTGAGAACGCGGACGGTAGTAGTAGCAGTGACAACGGACGAAAAAAGCGAACTCGAAAGAGGGTAGATCGCTATGGTGTGTGGGTAGACCACAAGTGACTCTCGCACAAGGGCCTGACACCGCGTAGCACCGTAAGGGATAGACATAGATGATGTCATGATGACGTCTAACTCGTGGGGATACCAGTAAGAGAAAATTACCCCATTATTTCATATAGCGAGCACCGAGCACTCCGGGCAGGCCCGGAGCGATGTGAACATAGACATACCACCCATAGACCTGACATGGAAATAAATAAATAATAATACCAAGATTGAACGGGATGGTCTTATCAAACTTTCAACAGGTGTGACAGAGAAGCGAGCTGTTATCGTTAGTCCTTGTCATAGTCTCACCTATTTTTTGACAGTGGAGGGTAACGAACAGATGAAATTTGCGTTTTTACTACGAGAAAACCTGATGGTTTTGCCAGAAAGTTGTGTCGACTACGGACACAATAGTAATTTGTTCCGCACATAAAAAAAAAATTCGCGTTTTTTTTTTTCTTCAACCTACTTTTCCAAACTCGAAATACGATACCATGCTAATGCCCTTGAACGGATCATGAATATTTTTGCTACATCCTGTATAGCAATTTCATTTTTAAGGTCGCTGTTCCAAACCCAACTTGTACATTAAGATTTCCGAAACTTATGATCGAACTTTCATTTGTTATTTCAGTTCCTTTACGGTGAACAAAAATATTGCAAGGAAATCAAATCAGGTGGAAGATCTTTTCGCTTTCATTAAAACTAGTTAGTACCAATCTTGGACTTAGGATGCCAAGCATACCCCAGACTTACTGAGCCATAGCAAAACCAACACTAGGAAATAATTTAGTTAAATTCTAATTTCTTTAGTATGGAAAAATAAAACAGGTAAATTTTATTACTGGCAGATATCAACATCTTTATTTAAATTTTTTGCCAATGATATGAAATGATGATCTTTTTAAAACAAAAAATACCTCAATATTAGGGTAAGTATAAAAATCACGCACTGGTATCCCTAAGGCGTATGTAATGCGACTAAATTGCTTATGCGGTTCTAAATTACTGACAGCTATACGGCTAACCGCGTTCATAAATTAGTCGGTTAATATGTTCTCGAATGTTTTATTTACCTTTACGATTTTATGTATTATTCTTCACGAGAATAGATTTATTAACAAGATTATAGCGCGTAATAGATTGTAGGATACTATTTATACACTAAACAACAGGAGTAAACTGTAAAATGTGGTACTTACCTGTGAAAGGTTATGTTGTCGTAATATCGGCGATAATCACTTCTACAGCTCAAAACACAACAATTAACCATTGTTTTCCGTAGCTGGCACAACTTTCCACGACATATATTTGGGTTTCACCTAGCAAATACAGATATTTTGCAAGAAAACGCGAATTAAATGTGTTCATGACCCTCCACTCATAGAAAGTACTTACGGTGGAGGGTGACATAAAGCCGTGAGTCTATGATAAGGACGAACAAAAAATGGCAACTTCTCTGTCATACCTACTGAAAATTTAATAAGACCATCCCGTTCTATCTTGGTATTATTATCACCATGCCCCATCTATACCTTATATCCTATGTCTATGCTCTCGCAGCAACTTCAGTTACTCCGTGATAATGGCGCATGCAGCTGTACCGAAATATCGGAAGCTCACAACAAAAAACTCACATGGTAAATATCCCGTTTTAAATAGTTTTTGTAATGTTAATGACCATGTTAGCTTAAAATCATATAGTAAGCTTACAGTTATGCAAAAAAATCAAAGTTTGTATAATAGGGTAGTAAAATATATATATGTCTATAGGAAATAACCATTGTGCTTTTTAACAGACTTCCTATTAAGAAGGTTCATAATTCGTTGAAACCTTTTTTCTATATATGTCATCTCCGTGTTCCTCGAGATACACTAAAGAGATAGACTTGTTTTAAATACCATTAACCTTTTAACCGCCTTACGTTACATTTTTAACTTTCAATTTTGTGCTCTGTCATAATTTATGAAGGTGTCATTCACGTTGTCACTTTGTCTCATATATCAGACCACGGCGGTCAAAAGGTTAAATGAAGTGAAACTGCTGATAAAAACCTAACATAATGGCAGCATGAATAGTTTCGTGAATTTTTAAGATAATTCCCAATACTTATTTCAGGTAGCAACGTGCTATACGCGATATCTTGCACCCTGTGGTGCGCTCTCCCTGAACGATACAACACGCGAGGGAGGAGACTCCACGCTCCACAACTAGCTAAACAAGCGTGTGGCGTGCTGATGCGCGTACAACAGCCGGACAGGTAACGTATGCACTATAGTATTCTATCCCTGAATGAAACTACACGCGAGGGAGGAGACTCCACGCTCAACAACTAGCTAAACGAGCGTGCGGCGTGCTGACGCGCGTGCAGCAGCCGGACAGGTAACGTATGCACTATAGTATTCTCTCCCTGAACGATACTACACGCGAGGGAGGAGACTCCACGCCCCATAACTAGCTAAACAAGCGTGCGGCGTGCTGACGCGCGTGCAACAGCCGGACACAGGTAACGTATGCACTATAGTATTCTCTCCCTGAACGATACTACACGCGAGGGAGGCGACTCCACGCCCCATAACTAGCTAAACAAGCGTGTGAAGTGCTGATGAGAGTCTGATAGCTAGACCTATTTCTTTTTATACCCTTTTTATACTGTTCTTTTCACAACTACAAACTGTATCGATCTTAAATGGAAATAAAACCATTTTTTTGCAGACTGCAAATCCCTTCGTTCCCAGTGTACACGCGTTCCGGCGAAGTGCGTGTAACCGTGGCGCCGGCGGCACGTGCGGATACCCGCCTGTCGCCACGTAGGAAGCAACTCATCACTAGGTATTGATAAAACTCTTTTTTTCGTTTTATACTTCGCAAACTGAATTACAGTGAAATAAAGAGTACAAGATTATAAAAACTAGTAGAGAGTAGAAGCTGAAGAAAATATATGGAGCTCGAAGGCGCAAAGGCGATCTTCATAAGGGTTTTGTTATATTGGAAGACCTCACAATAATAATAATTGAGGCGTATGGATGTGACGACCCCATCGCCCACTGGTTTTCACCAGCGCAATCAGTCAACGCAGGGCGGCTTGTGGCGAGCTGTTGGAGAGTAGCGACTCCACGTACCTGAGTGCCCCTGGGGTGCCCTGTCGGATGGTGGGACAGGTCCCCTGCCTCTGGCTTGCCTTAGCCGGCTGTCCAGAGTGGGGTCGTTAGAGCTGTGTTCTCGAGGGTAGATGTGGAAACCTAAGTGGCGAGTTGGCTATATGTTTAAAGTCCAGTGACACCTCTCTACCCCCAGCTCCCGCACCGGTGTTGCCCTTGAGCCATCTTTGATGTCGCTTTTTATGGGGGCCCATCTTGCGGAGGGCGAGTCTCCATCTGCCGGAAATAAAATTGGATACCGTTTTATTAGGCAGGCGTCCGGTTTTTCATCCAATAGCCCAGTAATCAGTCCATACTTTTCACCCAATAGCCTAGTACATTTTAGGCTCCATTAATTCTCAATAGTCCTTACACCATGGCGGGTGCTGTTTCTGCGTGCGTCCCATGACATGGGCAGGGGCAGTATCCGCTTAGTGCACCCCTCACTTTTAATTAAATTGTCGAAAGGCGCGTTGGCTTCGGCTCCGCATACGCCTCCCAAAGGTCCGGAACACAATTGTTCCGTAGTCGGGAAAGACATAATAATTGATAAGATATGAAATGAATAAAGTGATAATAATTGATTCGGCGATCATTGTGCCGATAGTTGTTTCTGCGAACGGTCTCATAGCGAAGAGTCTCGACCAACATCTTGAGAGACTTTCGCTACGGGGTTGTGGTTGGATCAAGGGTCAGATCCAGAAGGCGGTAATTCTGGACACGGCGCGCATAGTCCGAAGGTTCCTCTCTCTGCGGCCCTTACCACCGGCAGCCTGGGCCTTGCTCCGTTGTTTTTATTGTTTTTGTATGTTTTAGATGTATATTGTATTTTACATTTGTAAAATTATTATAAAAGAACTTAATCTAAGAAAGAAAAGAAATAAAGACGAAATAATAATTTGGCAGGTTCATGCGCTTCGTGTTCGCGGACGTCCTGCGCGTGCGCCGACGCGGTATGACGCTAGAACCGGACGGCTGCACCCACAACAACTACTACGTGGTGCCTACTGTCAAAGGTGCCTCACAGACTACACAGACACCTCATCATTAAGCTTTTACAGGGAGCACGAGGTCACCACACATCAGCGCAATTTTATTCATAAATTTCTACGATTCGAACAGCACATCTCAATAGTATTCTACACCAGTTTGTAGTATAACAATCCAGGTTCACCCCTGTAACTTGATTTTTGTGGAAAATTTTAATTCACATGAGTAATAATCAAAAACGTTGACTCAACTGATATAAGCGGTCGCGCTCTCATACAAAATTAGTACGGGAGCACAGATGCGTGGTGACCCCGAGTTGTACTTATGGTCTATCTAGTGGTTGTGGTTATCTGTGGGAGTCACATAGACCTCGCAAAATGCAACTTTATTCGCAAAATGCAACTTTATTCGCAAAATGCAACTTTATTCGCTAAATGCAACTTTATTCGCAAAATGCAACTTTATTCGCAAAATGCAACTTTATTCGCTAAATGCAACTTTATCCGACTACCATTTAGTATTAAAAACCCCTTTAGTACCAAACTTTATTGTAATTTTTTGCGAAGCACATTGCATATTTTATGCTTTTTTTTTTAATAAATGGCTTTCTTTTGCACATGAGCAATGGGAATTCTGCCAATGACAAGTTGACGACGTTAATCACATTTTATTTGTTAAATAAATATAGGCAACGTTGTTCGGTTTTAGCCTTGCTCTTTGTAAGGGTGATAGCTGCTCCTTACAAACAACACGTGGCGGCCATGCCAGGACAACTGTCCATTAAACTACAGAGAGTTTACACGCGTTTTGAGACTAATTCTTCATTCGCTGCACACTTTTATTAGATCACCGCACAATAAGCTATCAATATTACACACTGAACTACTTAAATGAGCAAAAAATAAAAAATGTTTCTCAAGACGTCCAAACTACCCTGCGTTACGAACAGAAGTCCCTATATTATGCTTTATTAAGGGGTTGGCAACTGTCAAAGTGACATCTTCAAAATTGGTCCCTAGAAAAGCTAAATTTGTATGGCGCGAAGTAGTTTTTATTTATTTTCGCGAAAATGACTCAATGCTTTGTCTCGAATTGCTCCGAAATTGAAATCCATCCGTTTTTGGAATACACTAAAATTAAAATGATGTAGATTAACGCCATAGGGAAGGTTTTTGCCTAAGAAAAGCTTTATGCCTGCATACAAGTTAGGGACCATTCATAGTCTGTTTCTTTCTATCATTGTTTGTATCTCTTTCTCTTATTGTATGGAATCTGGAACAGCGCCCTCTGCAAAAGTTTTCACCGGCCAACCCCATTGATCTAGCGAGCACGGCGAACGAAGCGTCTCTGTTTCAGCATCCGACAATACGCTAAAGGTCCCATTTCCCGACTTATTTTACTGAAATCCTGTGAACTGGTTCAGTGATTGTTATGTTACTTTCATTTTTTTAACCCTTTGACCACCAAAGTCTATCACGCGCACGGAAAGTCGTGGTCAGCGCCAGAACGTGATATCACGCCCAAAATATAACCGGATCGCCTTGCGCGCTCGCGCGCGCTGGCGCTAAAAACACGATTTTTCCGTCCGATGTTTGGCGTTCAAAAGGTTAATAGCGAGATTAGCGAGAAATTAAATGTATTGTCAACCATTTTTAAATTCATTTTTTACAGTAAATAACCCAGACGGCAGCACCAAAGTGGATATAGACTGGAAGTTCCTCGAGCAAATATATCAATACACAGAAGATAAAGAACACGCTGAGCTTGAGAAGCCAGTGCTCTGGGAAGAAGGGAGGAGGGAAGAAGAGAAGAGGGCGGGGGAAGGCGAAGTATGGGTGAAGAAAGATGACGAAGCTAAAGTAAGTCACTTAAGGACTTTTTAGTTAATAGTTTTCTTTTTAGCTAGTGCTATGGGAAGAAGGGAGGAGGGAAGAAGAGAAGAGGGCGGAGTAGGAGAAATATGAGTGAATAAAAACGAAGAAACTAAGGTATGGGTTTAATATTTATTTTTGACAGTAACTAACCCAGACGGCAGCACCAAAGTGGATATAGACTGGAAGTTCCTCGAGCAAATATATCAATACACAGAAGATAAAGCACACGCTGAGCTTGAGAAGCCAGTGCTCTGGGAAGAAGGGAGGAGGGAAGAAGAGAAGAGGGCGGGCGAAGGCGAAGTATGGGTGAAGAAAGATGACGAAGCTAAAGTAAGTCGTATGAGGACTTAATTTTAGTTACCAGTTTTCTTTTTAGCTAGTGTTCTGTGAAAAAAGCAGGAGGGAAGCAGAGAAAAGAGCGAGGGAAGGCGTACGCGTGTATCATAATCTCAATTGTATAGTTGGACTACTCGTTGTAAATGGGTGTACTCTGGTCATACTACCAGAGTACAAAAGGGGAATATTACGCAAAACTCTGCGTAGGGCGCGGCACTAGCACAACCGGAGGGCCTACCGCGAAACACGAAAATAAAAGTTTCGTTACCTGGTTCTCTGTCACTCTTACATATTAGAGCGATAGAGAGGCAGTCAACATTTCGATTCTTTCGTTTCACGATAGGCCTTCTGTAAACAGACCGCCTTGGTGCCCAAATGACATATTTATTCGTTATAAATTATCTATGAAAACTTGTAAAAAACGGTTTAAGGCCTAGTATGTATTAAGAACTCTATGGTTTACCGGTGTGCTAGTGCTGCACTTTGGTGGCAGAATATTGCAGTAATATCCCCTATTGTCCCATAGCTTATCTATTGACCTTACACTGAAGGGTTAAGAAAATTACTAGAAGATAGTCTGGTTTTCTAACCGTTAAAATGGTGATGGTATTTTCAGACTGAAAACCAGGATAGCAAGAGAAAAGTAAAGAAGATGGACAACCCACTTCTGAAGCCGGGTGAAGTTTTCGTGTTCGATGCTGAGAAATATAGAGAGGCTGTCGTCACCCCGTGGTACCGAAACCAGGACCAACCTCAGGTATTTAACTATCCTATACATCATCATCATCTTAGCGTTTATCCCGGCTTGGGGTCCGCTCGACAACCTAATCCCATGAATTGGCGTAGACACTAGTTTTTAAGAAAGCGACTACCATCTGACCTTACGACCCAGAGGGGAAACTAGGCCTTTTTGGGATTAGATCCGGTTTCCTTACGATGTTTTCCTTCACCGAAAAGCGACTGGTAAATATCAAATGATATTCCGTACATAAGTTCCGAAAAACTCAGTGGTACGAGCCGGGGTTTGAACCCGAGACCTCCGGATTGAAAGTCGGACGTCTTAACGCAAGGCTACCAGCGCTTCTATTTAACTATCCTATACAGCCGCCATTAAATATATCGGAGCGACCACGATACGCAAAAATATCAGAACATGCATTTTATCGCCCTGACATTAGAGGCGTCGTTCAAATATCGAACTCGCGGAGCGTAAGCGAAGTGAGTTCTTACAAACAGCTCCAGACCGAACTGTCACCTGGCTACTGGGACGTCTCGGCATTTGGATGGCTTTTTGATTTCGATAGTTTGTGTGACGATAACTTTAGTTACGTTTTTCTGATCTTTGTGAAATTTCTTGGGGCTGTAGCAGAGATACATAAAATTTGTAAGTTCGTATATGAGCAGGATCGATCAAGTGGCTATGGAGCTAGAAGGAGAAAAAAAATCCTCCTCGGGGTCTTGTTATATTGGTCAACTCGTTTGCAAGTAAATCGCGAGTTCTCAGTTCGAGGCGGACTACTAGTTTAGATAGGTACCAGTAGCGGCGCATCCATAGAACATGATTCCCGTCGGCTTGCCTAATTTTCTGGCACATGAGCAGGTTTGCCTACGCTCATGAAGATTTTTTTTTCTTCTGTAACTAATGTGAGTAAAACTTATATATGAGCAGGTTTATGTATTGAGTACATCACAAACTCAAGATAAAAAGAAGCAAGCTTTCTAAGAAGTTTTAGGATTGTTAATGCTTTCAGATATACATAAATCAAAAGTGTTAAAAACTGATTTTAATAGCAACACTAGTTTCTTCTATCGCGGCTATTGTATAAGTCACTTCAAAAATAGACTAATTAATAGACTAAGTAATTCGTCACAAATCTCAAAATAGTATAATTTCTCAACCGCACAAGTTTGACTAACTGCATGTTTTCTTCTGAATGACAATAGTACATTTCGGTATTAGTGCGGAAAGTATGTCATTACTGTATTACGGTAAGAATGACATTTACGCACGAGTATCGAACGACGTTTTTTAATACAGTTGCGAAAAAATTATAAAATTGACAATTATTCACTTTGAGGTTACTTTAGTACATGTATCCGAACGCTCCGCGCGGTGCGGTGCGGCACTGTGATTGGCTGTCTGTCACTGTCATTAGCTGTGATTGGCTGGAAAAGTAAAAAGCACTATTGCGCGATATCAAACTGTCCGCACGCTAAACCACTACAAGAAAAGCACTTTTTTGAGCAACTGTATTAAAAATATTGATTTACCTAATTTTAATTCTATTTTATTAATTATAGGACATAACAAAATGACAAATATTGATTAACCTAATTTTAATTGTTGAATTGCAAGAAATAAAAAGGCTTATTATTTTTATTCTTTTATTTTATTTATTTATGTTTTCTTCTAGTTTTTCCTAGTCGCCGAGATATGTTCCAACTTGACCCCGGACTCGGAGTTCCCCTCCGACACCCACACCAGCTTCAGAGACTACTACAACAGCAAATATGGCGTCACACTCACACAACCCGACCAGCCTCTGTTAGACGTGGACCATACTAGCGCCAGGCTGAACTTACTCACACCCAGGTAACACCATATCTAGCGACCCGCCCCGGCTTTGCACGGGTGCAATTATACATATAAACCTTCCTCTTGAATCACTCTATCTATTAAAAAAAACGCATCAAAATCCGTTGCGTAGTTTTAAAGATACATAGGGATAGACAGCAGGAAGCGACTTTGTTTTATACTATGTAGTGATGCGAAAGTGTGTCTCTGTTTGATACCTTTTCATGCTTAAACTACTGAAGCTATTAAGATGAAATTTGGTTAGGAGATAGTTTAAGTTCCGGAGAAGAACATAGGATAGTATTTATCCCAGAAATCATCCCTTAAGGGAGAAAAAGGAGGGTGGAAGTTTGAAAAGGGAATCAGGAACCGCTGAACCGATTTAGATGAAACTTAATATGGAGATAGTTTGAGTTCTGGGGAAAAATATTAGTTTTTTATCCCTGAAATTAATAAAAAGAAGAGGCGATTTCTAAATCCACGAAAGCATAGTGACGGGCAAAGGTTAGTAACTAATACGTGTGCATCTCTGGTCACACATATATGAGATATGTTCCAACTTGACCCCGGACTCGGAGTTCCCCTCCGACACCCACACCAGCTTCAGAGATTACTACAACAGCAAATATGGCGTCACACTCACACAACCCGACCAGCCTCTGTTAGACGTGGACCATACTAGCGCCAGGCTGAACTTACTCACACCCAGGTAACACCATATCTACATACCTTACTCATATTATAAACTAGCGACCCGCCCGGCTTCGCACGGGTGCAATTATACATATAAACCTTCCTCTTGAATCACTCTATCTATTAAAAAAACCGCATCAAAATCCGTTGCGTAGTTTTAAAGATCTAAGCATACATAGCAGAGCTCGGATTTTTCACGGCAAAACAAAACACTAGCGTAATTTAGCCAGTGCTTGAAATATTATTTTATCGATATCGATAATTCAGAACTAGAAGAAATAAAAGTCACCAAATAAAATTAATATGTAATAAAACTAATAAAAACATTTGTATAAAGTTACTATATATTAGAAACAGACGCAATTTCTTCTTCAAAATCTACGTCAGTACACACAGCAGCACAAGACATTTTATTTGGGTAATAGTGATAGGAGTAGATGATCATTATCTTTTCAACATTCTCTGGGAGTAAACAGTTGAGTTTATCACTATAAATCCATTTATGTACACTAAATGTACGTTCAACTTCAGTTGACGTCAAGGGAGCAAATTTATAGAATTCATTATCAGTTCGGGTAATATTTTAGGTGTACCATCGAATAAAAAAAGAAAAAATGTACTGAGGCAATACCTGTCATATACTCTAGTAAGACTCGATAGGTGTCGATAAAATAATATTTCAAGCACTGGCTAAATTACGCTAGTGTTTTGTTTTGCCGTGAAAAATCCGAGCTCTGATACATAGGGACAGACAGCGGGAAGGCCCCAAACTAGACACTGTATCTTGGGAATCGTAAAAAAAATATTAATATTTTAGTAAAGTGTTGTATAATGAAGTCATTATAGCTTAGTCGGGGCTTTTTTTCAGATACGTGAACCGCAAAGGCGTCGCCCTGCCCGTGTCATCAGAGCGCACTCGGCGAGCGAAACGAGATCGTCTGGACCAGAAACAAATCCTAGTGCCTGAATTGTGCACGGTGCATCCTTTCGCGGCGCCTCTATGGTTCGCTACTGTGGCTCTACCTTGCGTGCTGTACAGGTCAGCTCTCTCTCTCTCTTTCTCTCTATCTCATGGCTCCAAATACGTTTTAGCATTTACTAGTAGTCGGCTAGTCAGCTTTGAACTGAGAACTCACGATTTACATGCAAACATTATAACAAGACTCTTATGAAGATCGCTTTTGCGCCTTCTAGCTTATAACCAGTGATCGGAATAGGTAGTGCCATTTCACGGGAACTCGGTGCGTAAGCTTAGTATGGACATAGCTTTTAACCCCGGGATTTCATATGAAAAATTTTAAGTTTATGTTTAGTAATAGTAAAAAATAACGAATGTTTTAATAACGTTGATTTAATACATATGTGTACTAATGTTGATGTTTGACGATTTATTTTATGATTGTAATTTGTAACTGTTAAAAGTTATGTTGAATAAATAATTGACGTATTTATAATGTCAATTTTTATTATTTTGCATCTTCTTAATTTAGGTCAATAATATTCACTGTGAAAAAATACGAGTCCCGAAATCCCAAGGCTTATCCATGTTATGTTTAATGTTTAAGGTCATTCACCCGAAATGGCACTACCTATTCCGATCACTGCTTATAACCCCATCAGAGACTATAGAGATATAGACGACCACAGCCTAAGAACTTTTTGAAGCTCCTGTCAATTGCGCCATCTATGTCAAAGCCACCTAATGATACCGAAAATGTAAGAGAAATGTCACCTGCACGGCTACTCCACCCATACTATCCGAGACGCTAAAATTACTTAGGCTGGCCACTATACCACAGGGCGGGTTTCGAGAAACCAGACGCTGTGGAGGGGGGTGGCAAAACTCCTTATGGACTGGTAGTGTTGGATTTTTGGAAATCTTCTCCGCACACAATACGCTATCAATATTACACACTGAACCACGAAAATGAACAAAAAACAAAAAATTGTTCCCGAAATCTGCGGCCATGACGAGCTCAACCCATAAACTCCGCTTCGGTCGATTATAGTCAGCAGGAGAAGTAGCTAAAGGGTTGAGGTGCTCAACAATGAGCTGGACACGACTTTATTGTTTTATAAGTGAATAATAGTGTGTGAAGGTCATTCTGAACACCTCACCCGCTTAGTTTATTCTGCTGCTGACTACTTAAATACACTCGAAGCCGTCTTAATATGTGATGGAGCCCTAGGGCACTTAAGAATGAGGGGCCCTTGGACACTTGGAAATCATGCGCTCAATTAGGGACAACGTTCACTGTAAAAACACGTCGTATACTATCTTTCGGGGCCCTCCTGAGGATGGGGGTACTGGGCACGGGCCCCCTGTGCCCTCATTGTAAAGACGGCGTTCTATACATTGTCCAACTAAAGTGTTTCTCCCCAGAATCAACGCACTACTAATAGCCGATGAGATCCGTCGCGGTGTGGCGGCCGGGGTAGCTCTAGGGGTCCCGCGAGTGGGCCCCGGGTTCCAATGGCCCCCGCTTGACTTTGGATGGAGTCTAGCTGAGGTAAGAAGCCTCGAGTGAAAAACTAAGATAAAAAAATCAAGACCTTTGTTGGAAATTTTGTCGAGTGTCCTCTTAGCACTGAAAGGTTAAAAACCACTGATTTGGACTCAATTGCATAGAAAATAAATCGATATATTTTTCGGCACCTATTTTAAATTTATTTATTTTTAGGTGCTAAGCGCTGATTCTGAGAAAAATGAGAAGAAGAAAGAGAACGAAGATGAAACGAAAGACGAAGACGAAGTCGAATTGAAGAAGGAAAGAGAACAAGAAGATGAGAAAGAGACGGAAGAGCCCAAGGAGAAGACGATTAACGATATTTTACAAGAGAAGGAAGATGCTGAGAGTGTAAGTTGTTAAAATGGCAAAATAGATAAATACTTATTTGTAAGCTCAATAAGGCTTGTGTTGTGGGTACTAGGTGACGATATTTATAATAGATAGATATAGATAAATACTTAAACAAATAGAAAACATCCATAACTCAGGAACAAATACAAATAAATGCCCAGACCAGGATTCGAACCCGGGACCTCCTGCCAGGGGGGTACAACTCAAAGTAAATCTGTCAAAAAATTTGAGTTTGACACGACGTATCCGATACGTTTGCATTAGTGCGAAAGAGAACTTGTCATGCGTTAAGAAGGGACAACATGATTCGTGACGTTACGTGACATTACAGAGGTCTCTCTGTATTATACTATTATTTACTCTGTGCTCCTGCTTCATCGGCAGGGTCACTAACCGACTAGGCTAGGGGAGGAGAATAATATAATTTACAGAAAAAATAAACTGCACCCTAAAATAGATGTAATGTTTCAGGGCTTCGAGATTGGAACTTGGGACAACAACATGGCGTCTTCGATCCCGGAGCCGGCGGAGTTCGACGAGTTCCTAGAACCGCTGCCACCCAACCTGACCTTCTGTACTTCCGCTTCCGGTAAGGCCGAGTTCGATGCTTTCAGAGATTATAGATATAGACGACCACAGCCTAAGATCTTTTCGAAGCTCAAGTCAATAGGGAATATTACGCAAAACTCTGCGTAGGAGGCGGCACTAGCACAAACATAGGGCCTACCGCAAAGCAAGAAAATAAAATTTTCGTGACCTGGTTCTCTGTCACTCTTACATATTCGAGCGATAGAGAGGTAGATGTCAAAATTTCGATTTTCTCGTTTCACGATAGGCCCTCTGTAAACAATCCGCCTTGGTGCACAGACATATTTATTCGTTATAAATTATCTATGAAAACTTGTAAAAAAACTGTTTAAGGCCTAGTATGTATTAAGAACTCTATGGTTTACCGATGTGCTAGTGCTGCACTCTGGCGGCAGAACATTGCAGTAATATCCCCTATTGCGCCCTCTATCCGAAAGCCCCCTAAAGATACGCAAAATGTAAGAGGAAATGTCACCTGCACTGCTACTCCACCTAGTAGCTACTAGTGTACTACTAGTACGCTATTGTTACTATGTGGAGTAGCAGTGCAGGTGACATTTGCTTTCGGACAGATGGCGCAATTGACTTGAGCTTCAAAAAGTTCTTAGGCTGCACTGCTCTACTATATAAGTTACTCTATGCTTTCGATAAAAACGAAAAACGAAAGGGAATCTTGTACGTTTTTCAACCGACTTCAAGATTTCGAAGGAGGTTCTCAATTCGTCGGCATCTTTGTTTTTGCTTGTTTTTTTTATGTATGTCACAGATAACCTCAACACTAGGTAGATCATAAGTACAACTCGGGGTCACCACGCATCAGTGCTCCCGTATTAATTTTGTATGAGAGCGCGAGTGCGTATTTCAATTGAGGTAACGTTTTTGATCATTACTCATGTGGATTAAAAATATCCACAAAAATCAAGCTACAGGGGTGAACCTGGATTGTTATACTATACTACAAATTGGTGTATAATACTATTGAGATTTGCTGTTCGGATCGTAGAAATTTACGAATAAAATTGCGCTGATGTGTGGTGACCTCGTGCTCCCTGTAAAAGTTTAATGATGAGGTGTCTGTGTAGTCTGTGATGTATGTTCACCGATTATTAAACCCTTTGACCACCACAGTCGGCTGTGGCCGACATCAAAAAGGCGTGCCATGGGCGCCAACGACGGCAACAGCCGACAGGCTTTGTAGTGCAATAGGGACCTACACGGGCTTCCGCAAAGTTCAATTTCGCTTGACAAAACGCGATTACGTGGCGTCGGTGGCGCGTCATTTTTGTTCAACGCTTGGCGGTCAAAAAAAACTGAACATTACAAATGTCGCTCAATAGAATAAGTGCACTCGAGATATCAATTAAACTTATGGTTTTGTCTATAGGCGGTGCAAACTGGTGCGATCCGGTTCAGAAACCGAAGAGCCAGTTCAATCCTTCTAGAACGTTCTCGATGGCGGACAGCGACTGCTCCTACATGTCGAGGTAATTCACTTTCTTTTCACTTGTTACCAAAATTTATAGAAGATGTAACGAAAATTCTGGTGATCCTTTATCTCTTCTTCCTAGCGTTTATCCCGGCTTGGGGTCCGCTTGACAACCTAATTCCATGAATTGGCATAGACACTAGTTTTTACGAAAGCGACTGCCATCTGACCTTCCAACCCAGAGGGGAACTAGGCCCTTTTTGGGATTAGGTCCGGTTTCCTTACGATGTGTCCCTTCACCGAAAAGCGACTGGTAAATATCAAATGATATTCCGTACATTCCGTACATAAGTTCCGAAAAACTCAGTGGTACGAGCCGGGGTTTGAACCCGAGACCTCCAGATTGAAAGTCGGACGTCTTACCGCAAGGCTACCAGCGCTTCATTTGGTAATCCTTTAATGGGCATAATTGGTATCGTATTCTAATTATAAAAAACTCTTCAAATATTATTTTTTGTTTAAAATTATTAACGAACTTATGTTTTTCAGTGATTTTGACACGGACGATTCAGATCTTAACTCTGAAGACAGCGACGATACTGATACAAGCGGTTTCTGTAGTAGCAAAAGCAATGGTATGTGTTTTGTTCGGTGTACCCTTGTTTCGTCGACAAACGTTTCATAGAATATTATTTCATCGACAACGATTCATCGAAACTTTAGTACAAGTAATATTGTTTGGCGTAATTTTATTTCAACTTCTATTTATTTAAATTTATCTTACTACGTAGAAATACTATTCAACGAATATTACTTAATCGCTGATTTGTTTCAAATTATCTTAATTGGCACAACTACAAAACGGTGTACCCTTGTTTCGTCGACAAACTTTTCATCGAATATTATTTCATCGACAACGATTAAATATATATAAACTAAAAATCATTGAGGTAACTCGTTTATTGCATAAAAAAAACATAAGTGTGTAGAGACATAACTACATAAGACTTAAACTTTTAAATTTTTTGCAATGCATTTTAGCAACTTGAACTCTGAATACTCTTTTCTTCGACCCTAAAAACATAACTGCTCCCAGAGATAGGTAGGTTAGGGTTATTTTTTTTTGATGACCCTAAAAACATAACTGCTCCCAGAGATAGGTAGGTTAGGGTTATTTTTTTTTGATGACCCTAAAAACATAACTGCTCCCAGAGATAGGTAGGTTAGGGTTATTTTTTTTGATGACCCTAAAAACATAACTGCTCCCAGAGATAGGTAGGTTAGGGTTATTTTTTTTTGATGACCCTAAAAACATAACTGCTCCCAGAGATAGGTAGGTTAGGGTTATTTTTTTTGATGACCCTAAAAACAAAACTGACATGTGACAATGTGACGTAATAAATTTAGAAGAAGTATTTATTTATAAAAAGGCCGAATGGGTCGTGGGTGGTTTAATGACTTGTCGATGAAATGAAAATACTTGAAACGTTGTCTTTGAAATAATATTCGATTAAATGTCTGTCGGCGATTCAATGGTAAATCGGAATAAATATGATTACATGTAAAAAAAATTGAATTAAAAAAACCCGAAATGAAAAGCCATGACATGAATTTTATTGAAATAAGTCAACTACCAATTAAAAGACCTCGGTTTAAAATACCTAGTAACGAGTCATCGACGGAATGACTTGTCGATGAAATGAAAATACTTGAAACGTTGTCTTTGAAATAATATTCGATGAAATGTCTGTCGGCGATTCAATGGTAAACCGTTTTGTTCTATTATTGAACTAATAGTAGGGCAATCCATGATTAACGGCCTCCTAGCCTAGTTGGTAGTGACTCTGCCTATGAAACAGGAGGTCCCGGGTTCGAATCCTGGTCAGGGCATTTATTTGTGTGCTAATCGCAGATATTTGTTCCTGAGTTATGGATGTTTTCTATGTATTTAAGTATTTATCTATATCTATCTATTATATATATCGTCGCCCAGTACCCACAACACATAGATTAAGCTCCCATTGCATGAAACCTTACCTCACACGGTGGCAGAGCAGACACATACTACAGCGATAGATAATACTTAGGAACACTGGACTATAGTAGGTTGCCATGGCACAGCCTGGAAGAACATAGTTTTTTTTTAATTTTAAAACGTCATTTTTTACCAAAATTTACATCATAAGGTGGCAGATTGAAAGCTTTACCCATCGAAAGAGACCCCTTTGGTGACCCGAACCCGCATAGGTTGCCAGCCCTAAACCTGGTAGATTTCCAGGTCAGCCATGTTTTATGAGGCCAAAAAATGGGGTAATTTACCTCATCAGGTGGCAAGCTGAAATTGATGCGAATCGATAGCCCTTGGCGTGCCATTCACGAATATATAGGGTTGCCTGCCATCAGCCTGGTAGTTTTTCTGGTCAGCCTCCTCAAAGTATCGATTTAGTAACTTGGACCAACGAGAAATTCATGTACAGAAGCTAAAATTCGAGGAATATTTTAGTGCGAACCGTGATATTTAATTAAAATCTATATATTGACAGTCTTGCAATGCATACGTGTTGAAATAATAGGGTAAATGAACCAGTTCTGGTCATTTCTCACTAATTATATAGATGACTACCGGAAAACTTAGACTGCGGGTAATATTGAGGACGCCGCGAGAATAAATCATCAGTGTGTGACGTAAAATTGGTTAATCACCTCATTTCCGCAATCTCCTATTACTGCTTCGCTTAAATATGCTCAATCTGTGGGTGAAAAAACACCCTGACTTGGGTACTTTGATTACTGCGTGAAGTCATAATATATACGACCGACGCCTACCAGAGCACTCTCTACTACTGAAGGGTAAGCATCCTTCATGCGCATAGACTATAGGGCTGCTATCCCCTGGAAATAGGCCGCGCCCGTGCATCCCGTATCCGTCATGACAGTATTTTCAAATATGGGAAATAAATGTTTCCGTTTAAGTTCAAAGTTCACTTAATGTTAAACGTGACATATACCTAAGATCTACGTACGGTCATGCTGGATATTATAATTATGTAGAAATCATAGGACATCATTAATCACTAAGTATTTTGTTCTTACCTCTTTTCCATTTCAATTGGGATTGGGCCTTGGGATCTTCGTATGTAGGCACCAGGACTTTCAGTCTTGGGTATTCGATGGTTCGTTATTCAGGGCCGAACCCGCATAGGTCGCCAGCCCCAAGCCTGAGAGATTTCAAGGTCAACCATGTTCCATGAGGCCAGTAAATGGGATAATTTACCCTATCAGATGGCAAGATGAAACTGATGTAGATCGATAGCTCTAGGCGTTCCATTCACGAGAATATAGGTTTGCCTGCCATCAGCCTGGCAGTTTTTTTGGTTAGCCTCGCTAAACTATCGATGTTAATATCTTGGAAACAAGAGAAATTCGCGTAGAGATACTAACATTCAAAGTATATTTAAATGCAAACCTTGATATTTATTTAAATCTACACATTGTGAGTCTTGCACTTCATACGTGTTGAAATAATAGGGCAAATGAATCAGTTGTGGGCATTTCTCATTGGTATTTTCGGTTTTTAGGGTTCCGTAGCCAAAATGGCAAAAACGGAACCCTTATAGTTTCGCCATGTCCGTCCGTCCGTCCGTCCGCGGTCTAGCTCAGTGACCGTTAGCACTAGAAAGGCGAAAGCTGAAATTTGGTTTGAATATGTGAATTAACCAAACCGACAAAACAGTAGAATAAAAACGCGAAAAATATATTTTGTTAGGGTACCTCCCGTACACGTGAAGTGGGGGGCGAAATTTTTTTTCGTTCCAACCAAGTTGTGTGGGGTATCGTTGGATAGGTCTTTTAAAAAGAATTCGGGTCTTTTAAAACAGTTTTTGGATAAAACTAATACTTTCGGAAATAATAGCTCCGAAATTTTAAAACAGGGCCCCCCCCCCATCTAACTTTTGAATCGTGGGTCCTAAAATTAAAAAAAAAAACATGAAACTGAGACCCAATGAGTACCTTCAATGAAAACTATATTGAAATAAATCGGTTGAGCCGTTTTAGAGTTATCATTCAAAAACCCATAGTGAAAGGACATAAGTAAAAATGACGTAAGCGCCGCCAAATTTCCCGTAAGAAATGACCTTTTGAATTAATGGTCTCAGTTTACTGAACCCTACACTGAGCATGGCCCGACATGCTCTTGGCCGGTTTTTCTTTCAATGTAGTGATCCTACTAACTTCAAGGTTTTTTTACATCTCGTGTTCTTGAGATCCCTCGCTACGCTCAAGATTCAAACTTAGAATTACTCGCTTCGCTCGTGATTCAATTATAGAATCTTTCTCTTACTCGAGACTCAAAATCAACACTAGCAAGAAAAACCAACTTTCCTCTCTTGTTGCACAAATAACTATTTCCAGTTTTTATTCTACCATTTAGTCGGCTTAGTTCATGCACATATTCAAACCAAATTTCAGCTTTCTAGTGCTAGAGGTCACTAAGCTAGACCGCGGACGGACGGACGGACGGATGGATGGACGGACGGACGAACGGACGGACGGACGGACGGGCAGCGGAATCTAAGTAATAGGGTCCCGTTTTTAGGGTTCCGTAGCCTAAATGGCAAAAACTGAACCCTTAGTTTCGCCATGTCCGTCCATCCATCCGTCCGTCCGTTCGTCCATCCGTCCGTCCATCCGTCCGTCCGTCCGTCCGCGGTCTAGCTTAGTGACTTCAGCACTAGAAAGCTGAAATTTGGTTTGAATATGTGCATGAACTAAGCCGACTAAATGGTAGAATAAAAACTGGAAATAGTTATTTGTTCAACAAGAGAGGAAAGTTGGTTTTTCTTGCGAGTGTTGATTTTGAGTCCCGAGTAAGCGAAAGATTCTATAATTGAAATTCTAAGTTTGAATCTTGAACGTAGCGAGGGATCTCAAGAACACGAGATGTAAAAAAACCTTGAAGTTAGTAGGATCACTACATTGAAAGAAAAACCGGCCAAGAGCATGTCGGGCCATGCTCAGTGTAGGGTTCAGTAAACTGAGACCATTAATTCAAAAGGTCATTTCTTACGGGAAATTTGGCGGCGCTTACGTCATTTTTACTTATGTCCTTTCACTATGGGTTTTTGAATGATAACTCTAAAACGGCTCAACCGATTTATTTCAATATAGTTTTCATTGAAGGTACTCATTGGGTCTCAGTTTCATGTTTTTTTTTTAATTTTAGGACCCACGATTCAAAAGTTAGATGGGGGGGGGGGGCCCTGTTTTAAAATTTCGGAGCTATTATTTCCGAAAGTATTAGTTTTATCCAAAAACTGTTTTAAAAGACCCGAATTCTTTTTAAAAGACCTATCCAACGATACCCCACACAACTTGGTTGGAACGAAAAAAAATTTCGCCCCCCACTTCACGTGTACGGGAGGTACCCTAACAAAATATATTTTTCGCGTTTTTATTCTACTGTTTTGTCGGTTTGGTTAATTCACATATTCAAACCAAATTTCAGCTTTCGCCTTTCTAGTGCTAACGGTCACTGAGCTAGACCGCGGACGGACGGACGGACGGACATGGCGAAACTATAAGGGTTCCGTTTTTGCCATTTTGGCTACGGAACCCTAAAAACCGAAAATACCAATGAGAAATGCCCACAACTGATTCATTTGCCCTATTATTTCAACACGTATGAAGTGCAAGACTCACAATGTGTAGATTTAAATAAATATCAAGGTTTGCATTTAAATATACTTTGAATGTTAGTATCTCTACGCGAATTTCTCTTGTTTCCAAGATATTAACATCGATAGTTTAGCGAGGCTAACCAAAAAAACTGCCAGGCTGATGGCAGGCAAACCTATATTCTCGTGAATTGAACGCCTAGAGCTATCGATCTACATCAGTTTCATCTTGCCATCTGATAGGGTAAATTATCCCATTTACTGGCCTCATGGAACATGGTTGACCTTGAAATCTCTCAGGCTTGGGGCTGGCGACCTATGCGGGTTCGGCCCTGAATAACGAACCATCGAATACCCAAGACTGAAAGTCCTGGTGCCTACATACGAAGATCCCAAGGCCCAATCCCAATTGAAATGGAAAAGAGGTAAGAACAAAATACTTAGTGATTAATGATGTCCTATGATTTCTACATAATTATAATATCCAGCATGACCGTACGTAGATCTTAGGTATATGTCACGTTTAACATTAAGTGAACTTTGAACTTAAACGGAAACATTTATTTCCCATATTTGAAAATACTGTCATGACGGATACGGGATGCACGGGCGCGGCCTATTTCCAGGGGATAGCAGCCCTATAGTCTATGCGCATGAAGGATGCTTACCCTTCAGTAGTAGAGAGTGCTCTGGTAGGCGTCGGTCGTATATATTATGACTTCACGCAGTAATCAAAGTACCCAAGTCAGGGTGTTTTTTCACCCACAGATTGAGCATATTTAAGCGAAGCAGTAATAGGAGATTGCGGAAATGAGGTGATTAACCAATTTTACGTCACACACTGATGATTTATTCTCGCGGCGTCCTCAATATTACCCGCAGTCTAAGTTTTCCGGTAGTCATCTATATAATTAGTGAGAAATGACCAGAACTGGTTCATTTACCCTATTATTTCAACACGTATGCATTGCAAGACTGTCAATATATAGATTTTAATTAAATATCACGGTTCGCACTAAAATATTCCTCGAATTTTAGCTTCTGTACATGAATTTCTCGTTGGTCCAAGTTACTAAATCGATACTTTGAGGAGGCTGACCAGAAAAACTACCAGGCTGATGGCAGGCAACCCTATATATTCGTGAATGGCACGCCAAGGGCTATCGATTCGCATCAATTTCAGCTTGCCACCTGATGAGGTAAATTACCCCATTTTTTGGCCTCATAAAACATGGCTGACCTGGAAATCTACCAGGTTTAGGGCTGGCAACCTATGCGGGTTCGGGTCACCAAAGGGGTCTCTTTCGATGGGTAAAGGTTTCAATCTGCCACCTTATGATGTAAATTTTGGTAAAAAATGACGTTTTAAAATTAAAAAAAAAACTATGTTCTTCCAGGCTGTGCCATGGCAACCTACTATAGTCCAGTGTTCCTAAGTATTATCTATCGCTGTAGTATGTGTCTGCTCTGCCACCGTGTGAGGTAAGGTTTCATGCAATGGGAGCTTAATCTAACAAGCCTTATTGAGCTTATCGTGGGACTAGGTTCTAGGTTAGGTGGGGTTAGGTAATATTGTCCCGTAATATTTATTTATTTATTTATTTTATGATGTTAAATTGTCAGTCACTCGAGCGTCGTCCATTTTGAAGACTACATAGACAATAAATTAAGTATTTACTTCTACTGGTTTGATTCTACTTTGGTTTGCTAGAATATATATAATTTTACGTCACTCTGGGCGCTAAGTGAGATTTACTGCCCTAGGGCGCAGCGGCAAATCTCCCTTCACACTCAGGAGAAGACGTAAAATTGTGTACGCTCCATGGGCGGTAATAAAGAAGGCCTCAGATCGCTTGTTTACGGCCCTTACCTTCGGTTCGGGCCACAAATGCCAGCGATCTGAACCCTTCTTTATTTTACCGCCCTAGGTACGTAATGTACTAATGTTCCTCTATTAGGACGACTTGTGATTTCTCTTAAATTTTAATCTGACTCAAGTAACATGAGACTAATTCATCATATAATTTCCAGCGGCCATGGGCGTCCGTATAGAATACAAAACGGCCCACGAAGCGGAGGCAGTAGACGTCGAACGCCGGAAATCGCATCCCGCGCCGCAGCCAGACAAGGACGACGATACTAAGGATGTAGCGCTGCACGCGAGCTTGATGCGGGCTGGGGACTTGCCGGAAGAGGTAAGCGGAGCACGTAGCTCTTGGATACTAGGGGTAGACAAACTAGGTAGATAGCTCAAAGAGGACCTGGTGTGTTGACGACGAGGGACCTCTCGTGTTCCTTTAGCCGTCAACACAGTGAATCCTCCTGTTTTTAAAGTGTAGGCAACGCGCATGTGGCACCTCTGGAGTTGCAGGCGTCCATAGGCTACGGTAGCTGCTTACCATCAGGTGGACCGTACGCTTGTTTGCCACCGTCGTTGTAGTTAAAAAAAAAAGATAGTAAGGATGTAGGTTTACACGCGTGTTTGAAGCAGGCTGGGACTTGCCTGAGGTAAGCGGAGCACGTAGCTCTCAGATACTAGGGGCAGCCAGACAAGGTGATTGTAAGGTTGCGGGCTGGGGACTTGCCCAAAGAGGTAAGCTTTATCTTTCAAAAGCTTTATTTTTCTTCGTTTTTATCAGATTAGAAAAAAAAATTAATACCACTACGGTGGCAAACAAGCGTACGGCCCGCCTGATGGTAAGCAGCTACCGTAGCCTATGGACGCCTGCAACTCCAGAGGTGTCACATGCGCGTTGCCGACCCTTTACAAAAAGAACTATTCACTGTGTTGACGTCTAAAGGAAGAAGAGGGTCCCTCGTCGTCAACACACTGGGTCCTCTTTGAGCTCTTTGGACGCAACTACTTTTGACGTAAGCAATAATTTGGTATATGGAAAATGACGATCAAAATTCTTTTTTTGTTACAGTGCTTACAACAGTTCCAGAAATCAGTGTCCGAACACGAGCAAGAAATCATCCAAAAAGGCCTACTAATACCCCAAGACCGGCCTATCACCGAAATATTACCCGAGCCCTTGAAAGATAATCGAAAAACCGAACCGATACCTGCCGACGAAATCAAAACGAGATTCCAACAACTATTCCCATACAAAAACGACTATTTAAACATACAAAATGGAACCATAACTCTAGAGGCGATCGAAAAAAATAAACGACACCTACTGGCTGATTTTAAAAATAATTTGTCCGAAGAAGAAATTAAAAAATACACCTGTTTCTCTATGGTCGATGTTGATATAGATTCGCCTGAATATATGAACGAAAAGGTATCGAATATTGGTTTTGATAGTATAGAGAGTTATGCGGGTAGAGTGAAGAGTGTCGGTGAGAGGGAATATAGGCCGTATTATGAAGATAGTAAGGGACAGAATGGGGAGTTTGATTTCGATTTTCAGCCGAATTTGGACGGACATCCTGGGCCGAGCCCTAGTGTTATTTTACAGGTGAGTGTCTATTTTTTTAACTGACTTCAAAAAAGGAGGAGGTTCTCAATTCGACTGTTTTTTTTAAGAGTCGCCAGGACGCTCGCGTGAACTCGCGTCCCCATACAAACGTAGTTCAACTCTCATTTTAAAACGACATGCTTTAGAACAATGAAATTTGGCATGCCCATGCCAAATTTCGTGGTTCTAAAGCATGTCGTTTTAAAATGAGAGCTGAACTACGTTTGTATGGGAACGCGAGCGTCCTGACGACTCTTAAGACGTGTTAGCATTACACCAAGGGTGTCCATCTTCACGAAGTGACAGCTACGGCATTGAAACGTATCGGATACGATTTCGGGGTTGTCAAAATGCCCTTCGTTTATTTGCGGCCTGGCCATAGACAAGATGAAATATTTAAGTAGTAGTATTGTTCTAAAATAACAGTTATATTGGGCAAATTAGCTAATAAAGCCATTTATCTAGTTTTCTGTTAAATGATGAATTAAGTAGATTGGGGCAGGTCCAGCAATCAAACTAATCGCGTATTTGTCAACCCTAGACAGTCGAAAGGCAAAATTGTATGGAGACGTCATGTGTCACCGTTGATCTGTCAAAGTTCTGTCAAACACTGATTTTATAGGGAAGATGAACTTCTGTATGAAATACTATTATATTATTCTGTGATTACACTATAATTACTTAACACGTTGCGTTGTTTTTACACTATTTTTATAGCTTGATATAAAAATGGGCGCAATGCCTCAGGCCACTTTAGTTCTTAGATTTTTTCAAATTATTTATTTAACGTAAAATAGTGTTACAATTTTAATTAAACATTAGCCAACAACAAGAACGTGGCAGAGGTAGACGGGCTGGGCAGGGCAGCACCGTCGATGAAACTGAAGAAATGTTGGGTGGATTTGAATCTGTGCCGTGTCCCACGGATACACATGCTGGTGGCTCGGATTATCGAAATTATAATTTTGGATCTTAGCCAGCCCAATACAATACTAAGGGGTCTCTGCCACCGGTCAGCGATGGCTTCACCGAGATGTTTGATAAAGTTGGACATTTGCGGAGCGAAGACTCCATCGACGGATGTAACGAGGGGAGTGAAGCTTGCGTGACTCTTTTCACAGGCGTTCCAGTATTTTCTTTTTTTCTCTTCTTCGGCGGATTTTAGGACAGAGTTAGTTCTTATACGGTGGATATAGTCTCTGGTTATAGATTAGTTATGATTTGTTTGATTTTTAGGGTTCCGTACCTCAAAAGAAAAAAAACGGAACCCTTATAGGATCACTTTGTTGTCCGTCTGTCTGTCTGTCTGTCTGTCTGTCTGTCTGTCTGTCTGTCTGTCTGTCTGTCTGTCAAGACCATTTTTCTCAGGAACGCGTGGAGGTATCAAGCTGAAATTTATACCAAATACTAAGGTCTATTGTCCCTTGAAGCTGTGAAAAAACCAAACTTAAAAGCCAACGCAATCAAAAGATACAGTCGTTTATGCTGCAAATTTTAGAGTTTTCGGCACTCGCAAAACCTACGGGGTACTTCCCATGAACTCAGAAACTTGAAATTTGGCACGAAGCAACGTCATATAGCATAGACAAAGGAAAAATTATAAAAAGTAGACATTTTTAGTAAAATCATACAAAAATATATATTTAAAATTTTAAACTTACTACCTTTTTCCGCGTAAACGCGTGAAGTTATTAAGTTGAAATTCATGTCAAATACTCAGGGCTATAGGACTTTTCAGATGTAGCAAAACCAAATTTTTATGTCAACGCAATCAAAAGGAATAGCAATTTAAGTTGCATATTTTGAAACTGAGTACTCGCGAGAAACTCAAAACCTAAAGGGTACTTCCCGCAAGCTCAGAATCTTTAAACTTGGCACGAAGCAACGTCATATAGCACAGACAAAGAAAAAATTATAAAAAGTAGACATTTTTAGTAGAATCATACATAAAATATTTTTTTTTAATTTAAACTTACTACCTTCTTCCTCGTAAACGCGTAAAGGTATTAAATTGAAATTCATATCAAATACTCAGGTCTATTATACCTTTCAGCTGTGGCAAAAACAAACTTTCATGTCAACGCAATCAAAAGAAATAGCAATTTAAGTTGCATATTTTGGAGATGAGTATTCGCAAGAAACTCAAAACCTAAAGGGTACTTCCCGTAAACTCAGAAACTTGAAACTTGGCACGAAGAAACTTCATATAGCAAAGACAAAGGAAAAATTACGAAAAGTAGACATTTTTAGTAAAATAGTACTTAAAATATTTTTTTAAATTTTAAACTTACTACCTGTTTCCTCGTAAACGCGTAGAGGTATTAAATTGAAATTCATATCATATCATCATCATCATTAGTCGTTCCCTCAGAGCTGAGGATCGTGACATCATGTCCTTCTGTTGAAGATCAGGTTCCTCCATAGGCTTCTATCCCTCGCTAAGCGCATGGCTTCTTGCAGTTTTAATTGCATGGGTGCAGTGATTTGGGCGGGTTCCATCCATTTGGCATAACTTCTGTGGCCAGAAACGCATCTGGCATAACATATTTGGCATAATTGTTTTTCGAAGAATATTAACATTGCAGAAATCATCAGTTCGCATAATATACAATTGGCTAAATGTTTGCGTATCCGAATTTCAAATCGGCTAATATTCACACGGCCGCTTTTTGATAAGAATAATTTTTTTTTGCATACAATTCAAGTGTCCGAAGCTGTCAATTAGCATAATCTGCTTAGCATAATAGATTTTAGCAGAATGTTTGCAAGACAGAAAACGAATTATGCATAAGGTACAATTAGCAGAATTATTTTCTGCGCGAACTACATATAAATACTACTTAGTACTTATACAGGTACCTATGCATAATGATGACAGGTACCTATGCGTAGTGTGTATTGCTGTTTCGTTCACCGGAGCAGGACACAGCCCCAGTATGAAATGCGCCTTACAGGATGAATAAACGAGACAGCGCTACACATGAGCAGAGCGCTATATTGCTCTTACACTGTCGCCGCATGCGGAAACCGCAGCAGTTTGATAGCCTTAAATAACCCAAACGGCTCCTAAAAAGTTGGTTAGGTTATGTTAGAACTGTGAGCCTTAAATAACCCAAACGGCTCTTGAAAAGTTGGTTAGGTTATGTTAGAACTGTGAGCCTTAAATAACCCAAACGGCTCTTAAAAAGTTGGTTAGGTTATGTTAGAACTATGAGCCTTAAACAGCCCAAACGGCTCTTAAAAAGTGGGTTAGGTTATGTTAGAACTGTGAGCCTTAAATAACCCAAACGGCTCCTAAAAAGTTGGTTAGGTTATGTTAGAACTGTGAGACTTAAATAACCCAAACGGCTCTTGAAAAGTTGGTTAGGTTATGTTAGAACTGTGAGCTTTAAATAACCCAAACGGCTCTTAAAAAGTTGGTTAGGTTATGTTAGAACTGTGAGCCTTAAACAGCCCAAACGGCTCTTAAAAAGTGGGTTAGGTTATGTTAGAACTGTGAGACTTAAATAACCCAAATGGCTCTTGAAAAGTTGGTTAGGTTATGTTAGAACTGTGAGCTTTAAATAACCCAAACGGCTCTTAAAAAGTTGGTTAGGTTATGTTAGAACTGTGAGCCTTAAACAGCCCAAACGGCTCTTAAAAAGTGGGTTAGGTTATGTTAGAACTGTGAGCCTTAAATAACCCAAACGGCTCCCAAAAAGTGGGTTAGGTTAGGTTAGAACTGTGACCCTTAAAAACCCAAACGGCTCTTGAAAAGTCGGTTAGGTTAGGTTAGAACTGTGAGCCTCAAACAGCCCAAACGGCTCTTGAAAAGTGGGTTAGGTTAGGTTAGAACTGTGACCCTTAAGTATGTTAGGTTAATACGAATAGGTTTTAATGGCAAGCCTCAAGGAATAAACTAAATTAGGTAAATATAACCAAAATATATCCATTTACAACTAGTAGTCCAGCTGCGAACCAGAAATTGAATGGTTAAGTAAAATGAAGAAACATGCTTGATTTGAAATTTAAGTTTCGAACTTGAATTAAATTTAGTTCAAAACTGGGTATTCCACGTGATGATTCGGATCATATTTATTATATGTATAGATTATTCGGCCTAAATATATCTATGCGTACTGTAAATATGCGAAACCTCACTATGCTATAAAATGTTATGCCACCAGTATTTTATGCTTAAAGTGTTTTATGCAATGTTAAATTATTACAAACAAAATTATGCGAAATAAAAAATATATCTTGCGTCGATTCGGACAACAACTTTATGCCAAACGTTATTTCGTTTGATGAAAATTATGCGTAGAGTACATATGCGGAACTTGGCTATGCCAGTAGAGTTTATGCCAACAGTAGTTTATG
Source organism: Pammene fasciana (assembly GCA_911728535.1). NCBI lineage: Eukaryota > Metazoa > Arthropoda > Insecta > Lepidoptera > Tortricidae > Pammene > Pammene fasciana. The sequence goes on from OU452299.1 coordinate 7,178,197, forward strand.
CTTAAAGTTATTATGCGACGCAGAATTATCACAAAAAAAGTTATGCCAAAGATAGGGGAACCGATTTGGGCACTCCATCTTGCGGGGGGAGGGCCTCTAAGTCTTGTGCCTTCAACTTTTCCCGTCATGATTATTCTCTCCAAGCTATCCGAGGAACGTCGTGAGAGGTGTCCGAAGTATGTGAGTATGCGGTCGTAGCACGTCGTCGACAGCCGGCGTTTTATGCGTAATTCCTCTAGTATGGACTGATTAGTGCGCATCGCAGTCCAAGGTATCCGCAAAAGCCGTCGCCAACACCACATCTCAAACGCGTCAATACGGCTTTTAAGGTCTGCCTTGATAGTCCACGACTCAGAGCCGTAAAAGAAAATTGTCAGAATCATATCATATACTCAGCTCTATAATATCTTTCTGCTGTAGCAAAACGAAACTTTCATGTCCACGCAATCATAAGAAATAGCAATTGTTTTAGGTTTTTACGGAACCCTCGGTGCGCGAGTCCGACTCGCACTTGGCCGGTTTTTTTTTAATAAAGAGTATACTTTAAGAGTATGTACACGATACTTATTTGTGTGTTTTTTGCCAGGCGCTGACAATGTCCAACGCAAATGACGGTATCAACCTGGAACGCTTGGAAACTATCGGAGACAGTTTCCTAAAGTTCGCCATCACAGCTTATTTGTACTGCGCGCACCCTACCGTGCATGAAGGGAAACTCAGCCATATGCGGAGCAAGCAGGTAAGAATAAAACTGAAAGAACAATAAACCAAATTATTTTTAATGAATACAAAGATTGCATATACACGGGAAAATTCGACTGGTGCTTTCGTGGCCAGGTGGCGAAGTTGGTTAACGCGTCTGCCGCTAATGCAGAAGACGCTGGTTCGATCCCAGCCTTGGGCACCGGAGGCCTTAGTCACTTTTTCCTTTGTATATGACATCTATAGTTTATAAGGTAGGAATAGTTTCTTAACTGACCGGTAGATGGCGCTGTTTAGTCCCTAAAACGAGCTATAACCTTCCGACCCCATATAGTGCTCTCCCTTATGGGAATATAGTTCAGAGCTGGATACGGTTACCTTCTTTTAGTATGTTGTTGGGCACGACACTAGGACCCCAAAACTGCCGAGAGACGGGGACGTCGATGAATGTCTCCCGAGTAATGACGTCATAAAAATGGCTGCCGTTTCGTTGCGAAAAGTGTAAATTTCATCCAAACTGTGCATTGCACCTATACGTGTGTAGTATCAAACGAAAGAAGATTAAATGTGCTATATTGTTGTAATACATTTTATACTACTGTATATTACAGTTTGACAGCTATAAACGAAAACCCAAAATCAGGCTAAAAAATAATTCGGATATTTGCATTTTACAACAAAATTATAAGTCCAACTTTAAAGCCGAGTACTAAAATAACAAAACAGGCTATTTAAGCTATACAATGCTATAAAAATTATTAAAATCTGGTAATAATTGTGGCAGCTATGTTAAAAAACATGTCGGCACTGCCAAGCTATTTCCTTAGAGTGAAAAAATAACAATTTTCACAATTTACAGAATATCCGCAGAAGCTTCGAGTATATTGTTGGTCAAATAATTTGGAGCCCCTAAATGTCGGAAAAATATCTCTATAGTGCCTGAGGTCCAAATAATGACGTCATGAACGTGACCGCTACCGAAATTTGTAAAACATAAATTAAAGCTATACCATGACACATACACACATGTGCGTAGCATAGATCGAAAGCTTATTGAATTTACTACAATACATACATACATTATTTGTGAAAATAATGTATAGTTTAGGAGTTGATGACAAAATAAAATATTTTTTTAGGAAAATAAAATGTATATGTTAATTCTGTGGCCAAAGAAAATACAATACACTAATGTTTTGTATAGCATTAAAAACACCAACTATTCAGCTTTAAAACACAGTTTGAAGTTACAAAATTTGATAAGAACTATAAAAGTTGTGCTTACAACTCTAAAGCACACTAACTATTTTACCTACAATGCACTCATACTATGAGAAGCTTTGGCCTAATTATTGACTAGTTTTTTCTAAATTTTGTAAGGATTTAGGGTTCCTTGCCATTAAAGTAAATAAAAAAACCGGCCAAGTGCAAGTTGGACTCGCGCTCCGAGGGTTCCATATCCATATACATCACACAATTTTAACAATTTGTATTTTTAAGACCAACTTACGCTTGACCGCAGACTTTTTAGTGTTTTTTTCTTTAATGTACAGGCAAAAAACTATATTAGGTTTTTTTTTCTAAAATGTAGTTTCTTCGGTTTCCGAGAGACGGAGGGGAATGGTCAATTTTCGCCTTTATTCTTGAATAACTTCAAAACTATTAAAATTAAAATTATAAAAGTTATATATTTGTAGTTTTCACATCAAATCCTTTCATTTGATATATAACAAGGTATAGTTTGTAAGTAATTTAAGAAATAAGGCGAAAATTTTCCATTGCTCTCCGTCCCCCGGAAACCGACGAACCTACATTTAAGAAAAAAATTGGTAATATAGTTCTTTACCTGTACATTACAGAAAAAAACACTAATAAGTCTGCGGTCAAGCGTAAGTTGGTCTTAAAAATACAAATTGTTAAAATTGTGTGATGTGTATGGAACCCTCGGAGCGCGAGTCAACTCGCACTTGGCCGATTTTTTTATTTACTTTAATGACAAGGAACCCTAAATCCTTACAAAATTTATTAAAAACTAGTCAATAATTAGGCCCAAGCTTCTCATATAGTACAGTGAAATTAGGTTTTAACTTGGACATTTAAAATTACTAAACGGGACCTTTTGGAATATGTTCGGACACCTTCCGGGATGATGCTCAAAAAAGTCCCAGGACCTCCTTAGTGGGATATCCGGGAAATCCTGGAAAAACTGGAATTTCAAGGAGATTCCTGGAGCGTACCTAAAATCGTTATAAATAACGCATTTTTTTTGACATACAAGACATCTGAGTTTTTAATTTTATTATCCAATACATTCAGTGTCAAAAAACCTGGAAAACCTGGAACTGAAAGGAAAAGTTAGGATTGGTTTAGAGCAATGGCAGAACGCCGTTTTGTAATCCTAAACGACTTCTTAATAATGTTGACGTCAAATATTTTCCATTCCAGGATTCCAGGGCACCTGGAAGTTACCTTGGAGCGAGATAAAAATAGTTAAAAAATAAGCTGCTTTAAAAACTTTTTTCATTCTTATGCATTTTTGCGCTCTACGCAAACCATTGCCTCTACAAGTACAGGATTCCTGGAAATCCTTGTTTGTCACGTTTTCATATTATTGGTATTTATTATTCGTCTGAAATGAGTGAGGAATGTACTGATATGATATTTTATTGTAAGTAAGTAAATCCATCTAATTCTAAATGATTATCACAGCTAGCAGAAGTCTCCAGCACTGCTCAGTTCCATATCAGTGTCTGAAACAAATAAGTGTATTAGAAAAAAATAACACATCCTGTAATAGAGGAAAGAGACGTGACTATGTACGTTCGTTGACGTGCCAGCACTCGGGATCGGCTCAAGGTCTCCATCCGGATCGTCGTTGTTGTCCTCGTCCTCTTCTCTTAACGTATTACAACATCCATGCCCCGCGCAGTACCCGCAGATGTTCGAGCATACCACCTTATGCCTTCTGCATGAACAGTTTCTGGTTTCGCACCTTTGTGCCTTGAGCGCTTTTAGCCACTGAATCCTCGAACTTCCCTGCTTCTTTGTACGGAGAACAAAAACCTAATTTGTGAAGCATGTCAATGAGTAGTTTCGAACCAAATAGTCTGGGAGAAGTTACGCCAAGTCCAAATAAGAGCAGAGAAAGAAAAGAGCGGGGACGAAGAGCAGAAACGATAACTTGGCCAATGGCTACTATCTTTCTCTGTCTACTTTCATGCACTTTCTTGCTTTTAGTTTGCAAGAGCGTCTCAAGAAATAATTGAAGAGAGTCGGGGACTAAATCCTGTCCCCCTCCTGACATGTCTGAAGCAGATGGATAATGGAAAGTGTCATATGATTTAGAGAGTATGTCCTGACGAAGAAGACGAGCTGCTGTCTGGATGATTCTCAGCCTCTCACTTTGAGTGTCCTCATTTCTGTTACTGTACCAGTTCTCACTTAAAATCTTATGAGCAATGCCCGTGAAACATACAACAGAAATTCGACCCCGACCTTCAGTGAACACAACTCCTCCTCTTAAGATGCTTTTCACTGTAAGTATCGTGGGTTGGATCATACTACTTCATTTTTAATATTAGCTCTGCAAGAGTATACTGGCAGTCATCACAATCGTCTTCAAGCTCTTGGCATAGTTTATCGAAAGCTGCACTTTTCATTGAATCGGCTTTTTTGCCCTGTACACTAGATGAGCCTGGGAGGGAAGATCCAATTCGCTTGAAATAATTGTAGCACTCCCTATGGTGTCTACCCTCAACTGCCACTAAATCTGAAACTGTGCTTAACTTTGTGGTGACCTGCTCACCCCACTGGTCATTTCTCTTGACAGCATACTCACGAATGCTCCTTATTATTTCTAATGTCCCCACCTGGCAGAAAGGCATACGGTCTGGGTATTGAACATCCACCAATCGATCGCAGAAGAACCAACCGAGCTTGAAGTCGAACTCCATGGCCGATGAGCGAGTTACTTTCTCCAGTTCAGTTGCAGTAGGGGTCTTATTTGGACGCCTGGTGTAAACTTAGCGGCACTGAACATGTAACTCCACCGAAGTTTTCCCTTTAAATAGTTCACCGGCTCCATCTTTACGAATATCACTACTTTTTATGATTGTCTCAACCGACCGCTTGGTCCAGACTGAAACGTATTTCCACCACCGCACTTCACATAATCACACACAAAAGACACTTTTCCATGATGAGACGGTAAGCATAACGAAAAGCAAATTCTCGGTGTATTTTCACTGCGCACTATCAGAACTGTGAACCCTAAATTCCTGGAACAGAAAATATTTAACGTTAACATGTTGAAAACTGCATTGGCATCTAACAGTACGGCCCCACAGGGTCGCGGAGGACAATGCGAGCGGCCACGACATGACCACACGCCTCTTCCACCGCGTACCAAATATATTTAAAAAAAAAAGGGGTCCTCTTTTCTTCACCGTGAGTCATCAAACCACGGCTACTGAGCCCCCCCCCCCCCCCCCCACCACGATAAGGCGAGAACCCGTTCGAGGGGGAACGATTTTAGACCCGTTCAAGAAATTTTCTTGAAAATCCAGTTATTCCAGGATATCCCGGTTATCCCACTACGGAAGTCCTGGGACTTTCGGGAGCGTCATCCTGGAAGGTGTCCAAACATATTCCAAAAGGTCCCGCTTAGTAATTTTAAATGTCCAACTTTGGTCAAAAATTGCCCTAATATGACTGAGCTAATAGTATGAGTGCATTGTAGGTAAAATAGTGAGTGTGCTTTAGAGTTGTAAGCACAACTTTTATAGTTCTTATCAAATTTTATAAATTCAAACTGTGTTTTAAAGCTGAATAGTTGGTGTTTTTAATACTATACAAAACATTAGTGTATTGTATTTTCTTTGGCCACAGACTTAACATATACATTTTATTTTCCTAAAAAAATATTTTATTTTGCCAACAACTCCTAAACTATACATTATTTTCACAAATAATGTATGTATGTATTGTAGTAAATTCAATAAGCTTTCGATCGATGCTACGCACATGTGTGTATGTGTCATGGTATAGCTTTAATTTATGTTTTACAAATTTCGGTAGCGGTCACGTTCATGACGTCATTATTTGGACCTCAGGCACTATAGAGATATTTTTCCGACATTTAGGGGCTCTAAATTATTTGACCAACAATATACTCGAAGCTTCTGCGGATATTCTGTAATATGTGAAAATTGTTATTTTTTCACTCTAAGGAAATAGCTCGGCAGTGCCGACATGTTTTTTAACATAGCTGCCACAATTATTACCAGATTTTAATAATTTTTATAGCAATGTATAGCTTAAATAGCCTGTTTTGTTATTGTAGTACTCGGCTTTAAAGTTGGACTTATAATTTTGTTGTAAAATGCAAATATCCGAATTATTTTTTAGCCTGATTTTGGGTTTTCGTTTATAGCTGTCAAACTGTAATATACAGTAGTATAAAATATATTACAACAATATAGTACATTTAATCTTCTTTCGTTTGATACTACACACGTATAGGTGCAATGCACAGTTTGGATGAAATTTACACTTTTCGCAACAAAGCGGCAGCCATTTTGATGACGTCATTACACGGGAGACATTCATCGACGTCCCGGTCTCTCGGCAGTTTTGGGGTCCTAGTGTCGTGCCCAACAACATACTAAAAGTTGGTAACCGTATCCAGATCTGAACTATCACTTAGGCCCTCTCCCATAACGGAGGGGACTAATAGTTTTTTGTTTTGCCTCTAAATTAATGACGCTAAATGCTCTTCTATTAAAAAAAACATACTCTCTTAATCAAAATGTGATACAGTCACTTTGACTCTTTTGGCCTCGCTTTTGTTTTTACTTACTGCTTTAAATGTAGGTTCTTAGGTCCACTAATTAAATACTAATTAGGTCCACTAGGACGATTACATTAAAACCATAATAGAAGGGGAAATTATAGGAAGAAGGCGCCGTGGGAGGCCTAGACGGGCGTTTATAACTCAGGCTAAGGAAAAGGCTAATGTAGTGTCTTATCGGGAGCTTAAAACAATTGCGGAGAGGCGAGATGAGTGGCGGTTACTCCACCGACAAGAGCAAAGCTCTTAAATAGATGATGATGGTATCATAAGATCCCTGTTATATGTTCAGAAACGATAAGCTATTAGGAATATTATTAAAGTATTAGTATGAAAATGTAGTTGGTCATGATTTGAATTCTAGTTGGCCATGGAGGTGTATTGGCGGTCGGTAATGAACACGTCATTGAGGAGTTATAATACGTGTGTAGATAAAGTAATGTGCGTGTAACTGTACATAATTAGGCATTAAAACACTCGTATCATATTCTCAGAGACTATAGAGATATAGACGAACACAGCCTAAGAACTTTTTGAAGCTCCTGTCAATTGCGTCATCTATGTCAAAGCCACCTAGAGATGCCGAAAACCCACCTACTAGCGACAACTCCACCTAGTAGCTACTAGTGTACTACTAGTACGCTATTTGTCACTAGGTGGAGTAGCAGTGCAGGTGACGTTTCTCTTACATTTTCGGCATCTCTAGGTGGCTTTGACATAGATGGCGCAATTGACAGGAGCTTCAAAAAGTTCTTAGGCTGTGGTGGTCTACATCTCTATAGTCTCTGGTATTATTATAAAACTTCATTCGTTTTATAAAACCACACTCGTATTTTAATGCCCTTTATTATGTAAACTACTTTTATGATTTTTCTAGTACAGTCAGCATCAATAGTATCTTCCTACACGAAGGCCGCAAAAATATGTGACGCGCTTCCATGGCTCTACAAATAAGAGCGTGTCACATATTTTTGCGGCCTTCGTGTAGGAAGATACTATTGATGCTGACTGCACCTAGCTAATCTAACATTCTCAACAGGTATCGAACCTGAACTTGTACCGTCTGGGCTTGCGCAAGCGTCTCGGCGCGCGAATGATCGCGTCCAAGTTCGAACCCCACGACAACTGGTTGCCGCCCTGCCACCGCGCCCCACCCGCCGCTCACGCACCCGTAAGTACACAGACAGGAGCTACAGACATGCAGACATACAGACCGGTACAGATCGCGTCCAAGTTCGAACCCCACGACAACTGGTTGCCGCCCTGCCACCGCGCCCCGCCCGCCGCTCACGCACCCGTAAGTACACAGACAGGAGGTACAGACATCCAGACATACAGACCGGTACAGATCGCGTCCAAGTTCGAACCCCACGACAACTGGTTGCCGCCCTGCCACCGCGCCCCGCCCGCCGCTCACGCACCCGTAAGTACACAGACAGGAGGTACAGACATCCAGACATACAGACCGGTACAGATCGCGTCCAAGTTCGAACCCCACGACAACTGGTTGCCGCCCTGCCACCGCGCCCCGCCCGCCGCTCACGCACCCGTAAGTACACAGACAGGAGGTACAGACATCCAGACATACAGACCGGTACAGATCGCGTCCAAGTTCGAACCCCACGACAACTGGTTGACGCCCTGCCACCGCGCCCCGCCCGCCGCTCACGCACCCGTAAGTACACTAAGGAGTAAAGCTAAGTAAAACGCGCATAAGACGATTTTGATGAGGATCCAGCCAACAACGCGTCTAGAGCGGGAAAGCGTATTATGCAAGACTGTTAACTGGACCTGAAGTTGCAGGGCCTGATATACAGGATGGCCAAAAATAACTAAATTCCAGTTGGCTGTAAGGTTTTAGGACGCTACCAATCCTCCATAGATGGTTATGGAACCTCTCAGATCGATTTGATTTTTGGGCGGTATCCTGCCTTTTCGCCGAAAATCGTATTGCCGAATTTCACTTGCCAACCAACTTTTCCCAGAAGTTTCATTTGGCCGAATAACTTTTACCAAATAATTATTTCGCAACCATTTCATTTCCCAACCCCATAGTTGGCAAATGAAACTCGCCTACTAGGTTGGGTTAGGTTAGGTTGGATTATGTAAAGTTGGGAAATGAAATTCAGCCAAATTAAATTTCTGCGAAAAGTTGGTTGGCAAGTGAAATTCGGCAATGCAATTTTCGGCGAAAAGGCAGAGAACCCCATTGCTCACCGCCGCCGCTTAATACCCATACAAAAATCCAAAAATCTAATCAATCTCAGAGGTTCCAAAACCATCTAGGGAGGATTGGTAGCGTCCCAAAAGCTTACAGCCAACTGGAATTTAGTTATTTTTGGTCACTCTGTATAATGGCGTATTATGAGAAATCGTATTAAATGTGTATCAAGCGGGTTCTACTGTATTTTGATTCTCAATTTAAATTCCATTTTTCGCAGGTGGACTCAGAAGAAGCCACGCAGGAAGCGCCCCCTGCCGGCTGCTTCATCCCCTACAACCTCATAACTCAACACAGCATCCCAGGTCAGCATCAATGTTACTCTGCTGTTGGAAACACCTTAGACAACCCTACACGTGATCCCTGGGTGGTGCTAAGAGTAACAAACTCGGCAGCTGCACTGTCCCATCTGGACCTCGCAGCGCTCACTGGAATTTCTTCACCATCTACTTTCCCACTACTATTACCACCTGAAAGAAGAAATGCCTCTCTATATCCAGTGACGTGTAGCTATACGATAGATAAATCCCAAGTCAGTCGTCACATCATCATCATCATCTATTTAAGAGCTTTGCTCTTGTCGGTGGAGTAACCGCCACTCATCTCGCCTCTCCGCAATTATTTTAAGCTCCCGATAAGACACTACATTAGCCTTTTCCTTAGCCTGGGTTATAAACGCCCGTCTAGGCCTCCCACGGCGCCTTCTTCCTTTTATTTTCCCTTCTATTATAGTTTTAATGTAATCGTCGTGTCGTATTAGGTGCCCTAACATATTGCCTCTCCTGTTCTCAATCGTCTTCATAAGAAATCTCTTCTCTCCTACCAAATCTAGAACTTCTTTATTCGTCCGTCGTTCTGTCCAGCTGATGCCTTCCATTCTTCGCCAACACCACATCTCAAATGCACCCAGTCGTCACAGGGTTAAACAAAAAAAGAACCGACTTCACTTAGGATCCGCTATTCCAAGAGGAAGTGGCCGAGTTGCTGTAAAAAATAGTGAAATCACTATAGGTGTGCCTATAATAGTTGAAGAGTTCCCTCGATTTCTCCAGGATCCCATCATCAGATCTGGACCAATGAGACTATGAAGTATACTCTTTCAAACGAAAAAAGAATTTTCCAAATCGGTCCAGCCGTCTTCGAATAATCGGTGAACTTACTAAAAAAAATAGCAGGGCTCCTTTCAAATCTTGAAGTCGGTTGAAAAGAACCGACTTCACTTAGGATCCGCTATTCCAAGAGGAAGTGGCCGAGTTGCTGTAGAAAATAGTGAAATCACTATAGGCCTATAAATTTAAGAGTTCCCTCGATTTCTCCAGGATTCCATCATCAGACCCCGACTTGGTGCCAACGAGACCATCAGGGGATTATACCCGTTCGATTAAAAAAAAAATTTAAAATCGGTTCTCGATTCGCGGATATATCGAGTAACATACATAAAAAAAAAATCAGTCGAATTGAGAATCTCCTCCTTTTTTGAAGTCGGTTAAAAAGGGACCATTATGTCTTAAATTTTAGGCGATTTTTCTACCCATGCCGCGCGTTAGTTAATCTTTAGTTCCAACATTTGTCGTTAGATGGATCTGCGTGTGTTTTAGATGGCGCTATGGTTTGTTTGCCGTAGTTTCTATGTACATTACGTAAATATTTATGTATCTTATATATACGAGTACTATTTATATAAAAAAAATGAAATTTTTTGATTCCGTTCTTACAAATACCAGTAAGAACGGTGTTACATACAAATAGGTTTTTAAATGTACAGTCGCCACCAAATACAGGGTGGATTTTCTTTTTAGGTCAGTGAGGGCAGCTACTATAGCCCGTGCTGCTACGTGAAATAGTATTTTTTATACTCGGCGACTGTAATAGTCGAATTGAGATTGTGGTGGCGGAACTACTAGCGCATACTTTTCGATAGAGCTTGTATGGTCGCATATTGTAGCATCCATAACAATCACAGAAAGGATTTCCATACAATATTGTGAAACTGTTGTCGGGCCCCGCATTGCGTGTCGCCGCCGGCACAATCCACCGGGAGATCGAACGTTACGAGATTACATAGAAGCAGTAGGTTGTGCACGGCTTTCGTCGAACTCAATTCTTACCGGCTTGCTTAAGCACTCGTATAAAAACTATTGTGTGCAACGGTACATAATAAGGGTTCTTAAAATTCTCGGGTCTGTTTTTACAAAATTCGGCTTCGCCTCATTTTGTAACTTCGACCCTCGAATCTTAAGAACCCTCATTATGTAACTGTTGCACAAAATACTATTGTGTTGCTAGTCCTATATTATCAAAAGGAGACAAGTGATACCGTCGTTTTCACTTCCTGTGTATGAGCAAGCATATGACCATCGGCCGGGTCGGCGCGGTCAAAGCAGGATGCGTTCTGCCCACATTCGCATTCGGAAAATATTCGCATCATATCATACGAATGCAAATGTTGATACGAATGTCCAAAATGATACGAATATTCGCATTATACGAATGCGAATGCGAATATTCGTGACATCCCTAATACATATTTATTAAACATATATAATACTAGGTACCTACTCAACTAGAAGACAAATCATTTTCCGAATGAAAACGAATTTCCCTTCAGTGATGCAACCGACTGGGATACTATGTAGTGATTGTATACATTAGCAGAGCTCGAATTTGTAAAAATTGTGCGCATCGAGAAAAAGTTGTGAATTTTTGACCATGGATAGAATGGCCCACGATAAATATTTTTTAGTATTGGAGGTCCGTAAAATTTTTGGACCTTCACGTCAAAATCAGGGGTCCTGTGAAATACGTTATTACTCTATGGTTAAGGCTGTTAGGGGTTGTGTGGTATCATTTCCGTGTAAAACAGACATGCGGAATTCATTTGTGATATTAAAAATGTAAAATTTCTTATTAAAAAAAAAGTTGTGTGGCGAGGAAAAACACAATTTTTTATTTTTTTTTAGAACGTCATATAACTAATATATATAATTTTTTTTCTAATAATAAAAAATATTATAAAGGAGCATATTTAATGTAGTTTCTAAATATATGCAAATTTTAGGCTTATAGTATACAAAAACTACGCGAAATAAAATGTTTACTTCGTGGTGTATATGTTTTCTCCATAGTAAGTATCGATATTCAATGTGAACGTGAACATCCGTAGCGTATTGACCTTAAAATGCATGTATTGCTTGTTATTAGTAAATTTTATTCATAATAACTTCACAAATGCAGAAATAAAAGAATACAATAAATAAAAACATATTTTTCCTCCTTAACTTTAACATAAACCGTCACAATTCAAACGACGCGACGTCTGTTTTCCGTTACTCAACTTAAGTAAAAAAAAAACCCAGAAGTTTTTTGTATTAAAGGTGTATAAAATGTATATGTTTCTATTATCTATATTAAATATGCTTCTTTATAATATTTTTTATTATTTGAAATAAAGGATATATATTAGTTATATGACGTCCTAAAAAAATAAAAATAAAATTGTGTTTTTCCTCGCGGCACAACTTTTTTTTTAATACGAAATTTTACATTTTTAATATCAGAAATGAATTCTGCATGTCTGTTTTACACGGAAACGATACCAAAAAACCCCTAGCAGTCTTAACCAGAGAGTAATAACATATTGCACGGGACCCCTGATTTTGACGTGAAGGTCCAAAAATTTTACAGACCGCCAATACAAAAATATATTCATCTTTGCTCACTCTATCAATGGTCAAAAATTCACAACTTTTTCTCGATGCGCACAATTTTTTTCGCATTTGTACTGAGACAAAACCCTACTACATATAGTGTTGACTATTAGTTGTTTGTGCAACAAGAGAGGGAAGTTGGTTTTTCTTGCGAGTGTTGATTTTGAGTCCCGAGCAAGTGAAAGATTCTATAATTGAATCACGAGCGAAGCGAGTGATTCTAAGTTTGAATCTTGAGCGTAGCGAGGGATCTCAAGAACACGAGATGTAAAAAAACTTTCCTCTCGTGTGACACATACAACTTTTCACCTCAGTAGTGAGAACATATTAAAGTTAAAAAAAAACAGATTTATTACATTCCCGAATGAAAGGCACCATCATTATGACGAAAAGCTTCTAGAAACAAAATTTCACTCCCTGGAGTGATGAAAGTCGCGCGCTTTCGTCACTCCAGGGAGTGAGGAAAATAGGCTTGTTCGCCGCTGCTGTGAAAACAATATTTCACTACTAATAATCGTCGTATGAAACGTTTACCCAAGAGAGCCGATTGGTCCGAGGCCATTGCAAGTTACAAAAGACCGGTCGAGCGCTTTGTTGAAATGAGGGTTGCCGCGATTGAGCACCGTGGCGAGAGGTCCAGTTGTCATAATCCACCAATCATGTTCAATCGCATTTTTTTATTGGTAGATTTTGAGAGTTGCTCTCAAAAAGAACTCTCGTCACAGTGCCGCCACCTCGATTTCAGGAAACGCGCATTAGGCGTAAGAAAGACTACATAAGGAATAAGCTTGAATATGGAGGTCAGCTTATACTGGTCACGTACTTGCAGTAGAAACCATAGATTTTGTGAATATAATAATTTACTGAGCCATATTTTCTGTGAATTTGTTGATCTGTTTTTTCATAAAAAGACAATAAATGCTGAATGTTCGCCCACAGATAAATCTATAGCGGACTGCGTCGAAGCCCTAATCGGGGCTTACCTACTGGAATGTGGGCCCCGCGGAGCCCTACTTTTCATGGCCTGGCTTGGAATCCGGGTACTACCACGACATGATGTACATGTCACTGATGAAACTATCGTCAAGAAGTTGGAAGAGGAGCACGAGGTAAATAATTAGTATTTTATGTGACTGCTATATAATGAAGGGCATTAAAATACGAGTGTAGTTTTTTACTTATTTTTAATATAACACAAGTTTTTAATGCCTAATTATCTACCCTGGTTTGTGTACAAACATTTTATAAATTGCCATTAGAATTACCGATAATACAATGTTACATTACTGGTTGCAATAATGGTGGTTATTATTTACGGTTTCCGAATGCAGGTTTATGTCCCCAAATAAAAAAATAATAATAGAAAAGTTTATACGAGTCATATTTTTTTTTTGTATTAGAGAAAGCAGTCTGCCCGAAAGACCCAGCGAGAGACCGACTCAGAGTCTTCAGATGATGATGATGATGATGAACTTCCTCGACCAGTTGGATCGTTGGCGCCGTTCAAGGAGAAAGGACAGTGGTTCCTGGTGAGTCACATTAGGGACAAACCATTCAGCTGCGAAGTATGTAACTTGTGAGCTTTGCGCAATAGATCGAGTCGACTCAGAGTCATCAGATGATGGTGATGAACTCCCTGGATCAGTTGGGTCATTGGCGCCATTCAAGGAGAAAGGACTGGTCCTGGTGCGTCACATTAGGGACAAACCATTCAGCTGCGAAGAATGTAACATGTGAGCTTTGCGCAATAGATCGAGACCGACTCAAAGTCATCAGATGAAGATGATGATAAAATTCTTCGACCAGTTGGATTGTTGGCGCCATTCAAGGAGAAAAGACTGGTCTTGGTGAGTCACATTAGGGACAAACCATACAACTGCAAAGTATGTTACTTGTGAACTTTGCGCAACACATCGAGATACCGAATTAGTTTCTTCGGATTGGTTTTTGGTGAGTTATTTTGTTATCGACTACACCTCTTTGGAAGCACACAGCCCGTACAACAAAATCTACGTATTAGGGACAGATTCATCAAATTAAGATATCGAGAATTTACTTGTATTTAACTTGTATGGAGAGTTTCCATTGTTATTATTCAAAGGGACTGTCTATCAAATTAGACCACCTTGACAGAACTGGTTTCCCACGAGGAGCTATTAACCCAATCGTATTAGCAGTACGTAAGATTTCGATGTTATTAATATGTACAGTATATTATTTTTAATGTATTTTCGTATTCAAATTAAAGTAATCAGTAAAAATTACGACCGTTTCCTTGTACCGTCAGCAGCAAAAGTAGCCAAGCAGGTAGTGTTCAAAATGAGGTGCACACACTCTTATTCTCTTAACAATAAAGTCGTGTTCAGCTCATTTTGAACACTACCGCTTAGCTACCTCTGCTGCTGACTGTACTTAATGTAAGTTTTTTCTCTTGCTACAACATATTCTAAACATTTTTTTTGTAGTATATTTTAATATCAGTACTATGTTGCAGCCAATGTTCGGAGCGCTGCGAGCGCCTCCGTCGCCGCTGCTTCGCTACATCGCCGACCCCGAGGGCGAGCTCGAGCAGATGCTGTCAGGTAAAACTACATGCGAGGGACAAACCGTTCTACTGCGAAATATGCAATGAACTGATAATGATAGGTCACACCACAGTATACTCGTAGTCGGCCTTCGGAGCGCAGCGGGTGCCTCCGTTGCCGATGCTTCGCTACATCCGAGGGCGAGCTCGAACAGATGCTTTCAGGTAAGACTACATAGGGACAAACCATTCTACTGCGAAATATGCAATAAACTGATGATGACCTATAAAGTCCTATCACACTGTAGTCGGTCTTAGGAGCGCCGCGGGCACCTCCCCGTCACCGCCGCTTCGCTACATAGCTCTAAGGGAGAGCTCAAACGGATGTTGTCCGGTAAGACTTCATACAAGGGATAAATCATTCCGCTGTGAAATATGCTACAAACTGTAGATGATATTCTTGAAGAACCCCATATCATAGTGCAGAGGAAACTTCTCGGGAAGTAGATCATTCGACATTATGTATGTTTTTGGAAAACAAGCGAATTCATCACTTATTTTATACCGCGACGGTGGGAAAAAAGCGTACCGTCCGCCTGATGGTAGGCAGCTACCGTAGCCTATGGACGCCTTCAACTCAAGAGGTGTCACATGAGCGCACTTGTTTTTGGTGGTATAGAAAGTGAGGATGAACTTTGTTCCTTTGGCTGATGGCAGAAATATGACGGTAGCAGAAATAGGGAATATTTCGCAAAACTCTGCGTAGGGGGCGGCACTAGCACAACCAGCGGGCCTACCGCGAAACACGAAAATAAATGTTTCGTTACCTGGTTCTCTGTCACTCTTACATATTAGAGCGATAGAGAGGCAGAAGTCAACATTTCGATTCTTTCGTTTCACGATAGGCCTTCTGTAAACAGACCGCCTTGGTGCACAAATGACATATTTATTCGTTATAAATTATCTATGAAAACTTGTAAAAAACTGTTTAAGGCCTAGTATGTATTAAGAACTCTATGGTTTACCGGTGTGCTAGTGCTGCACTCTGGTGGCAGAACATTGCAGTAATATCCCCTATTCAAAAAGTTCTTCAAAATAATCCTCGTTGTATGGTCACGTATGAAAATATGGATACATTTAATGTGACAAAAACCTTGGTAATAGAGACGTGGCTACATATTATTGTCACATTACATGTATTCATATTTTCAGACGTGACTAACGACCTAATAACACTTCTTCTAAAATACTTGAATTTAACAAAGTTTTTAAGGTTTTCGAAGGACGGTTCTCAATTCGTCTGGATATTTTTTTTGCTTTTTTTTTATATGTTCACCGATTCGGACCGATTTGGAAAATTATTTTTTTGTTTGAAAAGGTTTACTGAACAGTTGGTCCCATTGTCATCAGGTCAGGATCTGATGATGGGATCCTGGAGAAATCGAGGGAACTCTTCAACTATTATAGGCACAGCTATAGCGATTTAAGTATTTTTTACGCCACCTCGGGCATTTGCTTTTGGAATTGTGGAGTTAACCCATTGACCGTTAAAGGCGTCAAAGCCGTCAAATCACGTGCACGGAAAGTCGTGCCGTCAGCGCAGAACGTGATATCACGTCCAAAATATAACCGGTTTGCCTTGCGCGCTCGCGCGTGCTGGCGCATTTTTCCGTCCGATGCTTGGCGTTCAAAAGGTCAAGTAAAGTCAATTTTAATTTTTGTTTTAAAACTATTTTATATTCTAGGCTACGACGCATTAGAGCGAACTCTACAGTATCGCTTCAAGGATCGCTCGCTGCTTCTACAGGCGCTTACACACGCGTCGCACCAGAGAAACAGGCTGACCGACTGTTACCAGAGGCTCGAGTTCCTAGGAGACGCTATTTTAGGTAAGTTGAGCTTCGAACGAGCGCAGCGAAGCTCTTACAGGTACAGGAACTCAACAGTATCGCTTCAAGGATCGCTCGCTGCTTCTACAGGCGCTTACACACGCGTCTCACCAGAGGAACAGGCTGACTGACTGCTACCAGAGGCTAGAGTTCCTAGGAGACGCTATTTTAGGTAAGTTGAGTTTCGAACGAGCGGAGCGAAGCTCTTACAGGTACAGGAACTCAACAGTATCGCTTCAAGGATCGCTCGCTGCTTCTACAGGCGCTTATACACGCGTCGCACCAGAGAAACAGGCTGACCGACTGTTACCAGAGGCTAGAGTTCCTAGGAGACGCTATTTTAGGTAAGTTGAGCTTCGAACGAGCGGAGCGAAGCTCTTACAGGTACAGGAACTCAACAGTATCGCTTCAAGGATCGCTTGCTGCTCCTACAGGCGCTTACACACACGTCTCACCAGAGGAACAGGCTCACTGACTGTTACCAGAGGCTCGAGTTCCTAGGAGACGCTATTTTAGGTAAGTTGAGCTTCGAACGAGCGGAGCGAAGCTCTTACAGGTACAGGAACTCAACAGTATCGCTTCAAGGATCGCTCGCTGCTTCTACAGGCGTTTACACACGCGTCTCACCAGAGGAACAGGCTGACTGACTGCTACCAGAGGCTGGAGTTCCTAGGAGACGCTATTTTAGGTAAGTTGAGCTTCGAACGAGCGGAGCGAAGCTCTTACAGATACAGGAACTCAACAGTATCGCTTCAAGGATCGCTGGCTGCTACTACAGGCGCTTACACACGCGTCTCACCAGAGGAACAGGCTGACTGACTGTTACCAGAGGCTAGAGTTCCTAGGAGACGCTATTTTAGGTAAGTTGAGCTTCGAACGAGCGGAGCGAAGCTCTTACAGGTACAGGAACTCAACAGTATCGCTTCAAGGATCGCTTGCTGCTCCTACAGGCGCTTACACACGCGTCTCACCACAGGAACAGGCTGACCGACTGTTACCAGAGGCTCGATTTCCTAGGAGACGCTATTTTAGGTAAGTTGAGCTTCGAACGAGCGGAGCGTAGCGAAGTGAAGCTCTTACAGGACTTCGAACACAACGGAACTGTCAGCTGGCTACTGGGAGGGGATGGGTTTTTGGTTTTAAATAGTTGTTCCGCAATTGGGAGTAATATTTTTCTGATCTTTATGATATTCGTTGGGGTTGTAGCAGAGATAATAGTTATTTAGCTATTTCATTTACAGGGGGCCAAAGTTTGTGTTTAACCTCTCGTGCCTTTATTGAGTCCCGAGTCAGCGAAAGATTCCAATATGGAGCTAAGAGCGCAGCGAGTGGTTCAAAAAATTTAATGTTGAGCGTACGAGGGCCTTAGCACGAGACTTAGCACTTAGAAAGCACGAGAGATTAAACAAATTTTGTTATTTTAGGTCAATATTCGACATCCTCCTAAAAAAATCCTTTTTTTTAATTAAAAATTAGGCTTAATAACGTTGTATATTAGGGTTACGGTTGAAATACTGGAAAATAGCTATGAGTTTCTTTCAATCATTGGAAAATAAACTTTACCGAAAATATTATTTTCAACCGTAACCTAAGTGAAGTCGGGTATTTTTTCTTAAAAATTATGATTGAATCTATCCGCAGATTATCTAATAACGCGGCATCTCTACGAGGACCCTCGTCGGCACTCGCCCGGGGCCCTCACAGACCTCAGATCAGCTCTAGTCAACAACACCATCTTCGCCACTCTAGCTGCGCGCCATGGCTTCCACAAGTAAGTAAACAGAACACTACCTACATTTTTATTACAACCCACGGCATTTCAACTTTCAATCTAACACTAATATACAGTGTGTAAATCTAATACGGGCGATAAACTAAACCAGATATAGAACTCATTAGTGTAATCATTAATTAAAATGTTTTTCAAGTTACAATTAACTGCGACCCCATAATCAATTTTAACTATAATAACTTTAATATTGAAAGTAACTGTCAACGAACGCGAGTGTGTGCGCATTGCGGGCCCAATTATTTTGTATGGATAAATAAAATTTTAATTGCAATTCTAAAAAGTTATTAGATTTACACACTGTCAGTGACGGTGGGTCAAAAAATTTCTTACGTAAGCCGGAGCCTAATTTGGTTTAAAATTTCATCATGAGCTGTAGGAAAACTACTCAGCGGCGTAAAAATTAGGCAAGTCTACGGGAATCGTGTTCTATGGACGCGCCGCCACTGATTATTATCGCCTTTATATAACGCACTCGACCACAATAGCCTAGAATGCAATACAGTCACCTGGGCTTCGTATGAATCTAAATATCATTTAATGGTGGAACCTAGAACCATTTCCAAAAGGTCTGTTATTAAAATACTTGTACGTTACAGATATTTCCGCCACATGTCACCCGGCCTGAACGAAGTGCTGACGCGGTACGTCAGGATACAAGAGGAGAACGGACACTCTATCAGCGAGGAGGTATATAAACAACCAACTAGACAACAGTTAAAATAACCCCATTTTTTACAACCAGAATTATTACATCACAGTCCCTGCAATAGTACATTACACAGCTAGGGTGGTCCCGTGTTGTGTACATCGTTTTATGTCTACACTTGGCCAGAAAGCGTCTTTTTCCGTACGAGCAGCGTGCGGAAAAAGACGCTTTATGGCCAGGTGTGGCATAAAGTATTTTTTTTTCTTCATCATCTCAGCCATAAGGCGTCCACTGCTGAACATAGGGGGTTTGCCATACGCGCCACGCTTGGCAGGCGGGTTGGCTCGCGCAGTTTTTTTTTGTTTATTGTTGTTTAGGCTTTCGGAAGATGCTGCTGCCCATCTCCCGGTATATTCCCTTAGCAGACTCCTACTGCAACCACGGGACGATATGGTGGGGGACAATTCTAAGGCCGGGCACCCCACGGCAAAATTTTTTTTTCTTAATAGTGTATTATATTGTCTTGTATCGACGTACGGTATCGTCAGAAACATGTTTACACTATTGGACCTTATTACAAAGGAGTAAGGTGCAAAAGTGTAAACATATTTTTGACGTCGACCGTACTCAACATAATATACGTAAGTTTGAAAATCTTTAGCATATCTATTATGCATTTCTCAATGTTCAAAATTCTTGTCAATGCATATAATACCCTCCCTGTTTCGGCTTTATACAAATCAGGTATTGTTTTAAATTCAGTGGATCTAAATATATGTTTATCTATCTCTTAAGAGTCGCCAGGACGCTCGCGTTCCCATACAAACGTAGTTCAACTCTCATCTTAAAACGACATGCTTTAGAACCACGAAATTTGGTATGGATATTCTAGTAGTACAGATCTATGTCGGACATTCGTTTTCGTTGCTAAAAATTGTAACACAAAGAAAATATAGCAATAATAAGTTTTGTATGTAAATCTGTATGCATTTTACTACTGGCTTTTAATACTGGCTGTATTTTCTTTGTATTACAATTTTTAGCAACGAAAATGAATTACCGACATAGATCTGTACTACTAGAATGCCCATGCCAAGTTTCGTGGTTCTAAAGCATGTCGTTTTAAAATGAGAGCTAAACTACGTTTGTATGGGAACGCGAGCGTCCTGGCGACTCTTAAGTGAATTAATACGTGATATTTTTTCTCATTAAAAATTTTGCAAAATTATACTGAACGCTGTATTCTATGTACGTTTGTTTGTACTTTTAGTATAAAATCATATATTTGCTTTGAGGCTGCCTTTGGACCTCGATACGCTATTTGTTTGTAAATGTGAACGAGTTTGGTAAAAGGACCCTCTTTGTCGGTACACGTAGACAGTACACATGCGTCTATTACAGGAAACACCCGGTATACATTTAATAATTGTGTAACCATATTATTATTAATAATGTATTTGCAGCACTACCTGATCCATGAGGATGAACTGGAGCAGGCTGAGGATGTGGAGGTCCCCAAAGCTCTAGGGGACCTCTTTGAGTCCATCGCCGGCGCCATATTCTTAGACTCTGGTAAGTCAACACAGATACACTCAAACACAATTCAATCATACTTGTTTTATTGTAAACAAACACTTCTCAAAGACATTATACACCTTTTTCTGGGATTAACTGTATTAACTGCAATCGTACTAGACGGGTTTCATTGCTCTCATTAATGTGTCATCTGACGTGGCTAGCTCTCCGACTATAATACTACGCAACTGAGCTAGCCCGAGAGGGCTCAGGTACATCGGCACGCGGACCGGAACCCATCGTACCCTTACCATACTCGTACCTACACAACGAACTGGACCAACACTACAAACAACTGCATCGAACATACTGGGAAGAACTGGAAACCTGCAGACAGACCAAAGAGATAGTAACAGAGTACGACTGCAAACTTACCAAAATACTTTTGAAGATAAAAAGACCTCAACTACGCAAACTAGTGGGGCTGTTAACAGGACACAACACACTAAACAAACACCTCTTCACAATAGGTAGGACAGATAGCCCCATGTGCATGGAGCTATCTGTCCTACCTATTGAGCCTGCATGGAGGCGGAAGAAACAACTAAACACATTCTGCTAGACTGCAAACAGGTAGAAGTATACAGAACAAAATACCTAGGATCCCCAAGCACCTTGCGCGAGGCAGCAGGTAACCTGAAAGCCTTGCTGGGCTTCGTGGAGCAGCTCGGATGGCCAGAATAAAGGTAACCCCGTTTATTACGCAAAATAGGCACTCTGGATGTTGAATTGCGGAAAAACGCCCAGGATAACTAACTAACTCTCCGACTATAAGCCTTAGCTTAAGTTCCGTTTTCACTTACATAGTCTACAGTAGCAAAATCCAATTAATTTTAAAAAAAACTAATTTATTTTATTTATTTATTTATTTAGTTAAATACAATACAGCCTTACAGCTAAGCGCCATTGCGCTATATAGTTAAACATTAAATGAAATAGGAATCAAATAAATTAAACATTAAATATTTCCAGGCATGTCGCTAGCCGCGGTGTGGGGTTCCTACGAGCAGCTGATGGGGGCCGAGCTGGAGGCCTTCTCGGCCGCCGCCCCCAAGTCCCCCGTCAGAGAACTGCTGGAGGCGGAGCCCGACACGGCCAAATTCGGGTCAGTACAGTGTCACCTAATTCTTACACCAATTTTTATAAGAAATAAAACCATTATAGCCTTGAACGAGTCCAGCCGCCTGTACCCTTCGCGGGGTTCGGATTTTCAAAAATAGAAAAAAAAAACCTTATTTTTACATAGGAGGCAAACGAGACGAGGAATCGTCTGATGGTAAGTGATCTGTGATCGGATTTTAGGCAACGCGGCGGAAAACATACCCTTTTTAGGGTTCCGTAGCCAAATGGCAAAAAAACGCTTATAGATTCGTCATGTCTGTCTGTCCGTCCGTATGTCACAGCCATTTTACTCGGAAACTATAAGACGTATCATTATCAAATTTTTGCATAAGATGTATTGTGTGTTACTTAGTTCTGTAGAGAAATTGCAAAAAAAATTTTTTGGAGGAGCACTCCATACTCATTTTTTTGCCAAATATCAACATGATGTACATCATTCGATAGGTCTCTAAAAATAACATTGAGGTTTATTTGAACGTTTTTTGATTAAGTGGATATTTTCAGAAATAATCGCTCCCTAAGTCTAAAAAATTGTTGTTATAAGCAGAAACGTCTGCAAACGATATTTCAATTTTACAATTGAAAGGAAAAATGGAAAAATTCACCGCGTCGAGCAAGACTCGAACTTGCGACCTCTCGGAACACCGGTCCGATCGCACTGCCAACTGTGCTATCGACGCTTACTCAACCCCGGTGAATCTTTCCATCTGTTACTCCTTTTTGCTTACGTCAGAGGGAGACGTGTAGCGACATCTACCGTAAGTGCATATACACATTAACGGCACCGAAGTTCCAAGTCATATTGGAATAACATCCTCAATTCATCCTTTCAATTGTAAAATTGAAATATCGTTTGCAGACGTTTCTGCTTATAACAACAATTAATTAGTACGGGTTAGCGCATTGTTATCGATGTTATTCCAATATGACTTGGAACTTCGGTGCCGTTAATGTGTATATGCACTTACGGTAGATGTCGCTACACGTCTCCCTCTGACGTAAGCAAAAAGGAGTAACAGATGGAAAGATTCACCGGGGTTGAGTAAGCGTCGATAGCACAGTTGGCAGTGCGATCGGACCGGTGTTCCGAGAGGTCGCAAGTTCGAGTCTTGCTCGACGCGGTGAATTTTTCCATTTTTCCTTTCAATTGTAAAACTAAAAAATTGTGTCTTCCCCCCTGTAACTTTAGAACCATAAGTCCAAAATTTATGAAAAAATCAAGAATCACCTTTAAATATTCTTTCAACGAAAATTATTTTGAACATTATCGGTTTAGGTGTTTTTGAGTTATCTCCAAAAGACTACGCACTTAGGCAGATACGGCCTTGCGATAATAATTCATTCGATAGTAGCTACTACGGGTGGTTTTTATAAATAATGGTGCGAGTCGGGCTCGCACTTGGCCGGTTTTTTTTTTCAATTTTAGTCTTTATAACCACACATCGGTAACTCGTAGCACTTGACAGTTTCTAGCGGACTAGTGATGTGACAATGTTCTTCCGCTTCTTCCTATACGAGTCGAGAAAAAGAAATCACTAAAAATAACGGTAAAATGTTATTGAAATGTTTTTGTTGTAACTAAAATAAACGTGTCCTAAAATACCAAAGATTCCATTTTATAGCATAATTTTTGAGCGAAAAAACCGCACTGCACCCTTATCCGATCACTGGTAATTACCGCCGCCCATGGATACCTCAGAGGGGTCACAAGTGCGTTGCCTTTAAGATGGAAATACACTCTTTATTGTCAGTCATCATTATCATTGCCTTTTGTCGCTGACTATTCAGCATACACCTCTCTTCTTGAACAGTCGCCATCAGATCGGAGCGGCCAAGGTGGTCACAAATATCTGACTGGCGCCTCTATTGTCAAGGCGATACGCCATGTTTAGATATTTATGAGCACCTTGACCGCTCCGATATATTTGATGGCGACTGTACGCTACTTGTCCCGGTCGACGGTCCTGAGTCAATTTACTCGGAAATAGGGATGTCACGAATATTCGCATTCGCATTCGTATAATGCGAATATTGGCATCATTTTTGACATTCGTATCAGCATTCGCATTCGCATTAAATGATGCGAATATTTTCCGAATGCGAATGTGGGCAGTACACATCCTGTTTTGACCGCGCTGACCCGGCCGATGGTCATATGCTTGCTCATACACAGGAAGTGAAAAAGACAATATCGTCGGCTCCTTTTGATCAATAATATAGGACTCCATCACATTTACATGTTCTGTATCATTGAACTATGGAAGCATAAAAATGATAAACAAGATTAACTTTTTTTAATCTACTCCGTAACATTCGTATTCGCATTCGGACATTCGCATCCTGGATATTCGCATTCGCATTCGCGACAATATGACAAAAACGACATTCGTGACATCCCTGCTTGGAAAGGGCTCTCAACCTTCCGAATATTTATCCAACGAGCTGCGAGCTATTGAAACTGAAGTACATAATACGCGTTCCCGCTTAAGACGTTGTTTTTGGTTGGCACCCTTAATAATAAGCAAGTTTTACTGTAGTCCATGGTACAGTCGGCCAAAAATGTGGTCTACCACCCTACGGTTGAGGTTCGTTTCATGTTTGAACAAGGTCGTGCATGTTTTAAACTCCGTTAGAAATGTCAACCTTAGCGATCGTTAGATCTCGCAGATAATTTTGACAAAACTGGTAGACTTTCTTGATCGACTGTACATAGTCTCTAGACCTAAAGTAAATGGTGCTTTAAAAAATATTGTAATTTATGGGTTCTTATACTTCTTCACCTCACAGTTACCTTGGTATTAACATCATTTTGAATTACAGCAAACCAGAGCGCCTGGCAGATGGTCGTCGGGTCCGCGTCTGCGTGGAGGTGTTCGGCCGGGGAGCATTCAAGGGTGTCGGCAGAAACTATCGCATCGCCAAAGGAACAGCTGCCAGATGCGCATTGAGGCATCTTAAGAGGCATAAGCAACATTGAAACGTGTTTTAAGACAAAACAGGAAATAAGACAATTCTTAAGCAGATGTAAACCATTATATCGCCAAAAGAACTGCCACTGATCTTAACAGACCTAAGCACTGAAATATGTTTTAAGACAATACGGCCTTGAAGACACTTAAGACAGATGCCAGATGTGCGTTGAGACACCTTCAGGCATAAAGAACATTAAAATTTGTTTTAAGACAATACAGTATCTTAAAGACATCTAAGACAGAGGATTAATGGTAATTACAGTATATTCAAAGGAAAAGCAGGCGTGTTGAGACATGAGAGGCATAAACAATATTGCCTCGTTGTACTCATTAGCTTTTAAGATACTGAAGACAGAAGAGTGATGACAATCGCTAAAGGTGTACTTTTCGAACTCTCATGGAAACTAACAACGTTGAAACCTATTTTAAGGCACATAAGCCTTAAAATAGGTTAAATGTAAGCTAAATAAAATAGGAACTACGGCATTGCCAAAGTAACTAATGCCAGATGTGCCTTTCGACAACTTAAGAGACACAAACAACATTGAAACTTGTTTTTAGATCCAAAGGCAGTCTTTAAGACTAAATTTAATTTATAGTATCGCCAAAGGAACAGCTGTCAGATGCGCCATCATTGTATATATCATATATTTTAAGACTGAAAAATGTTTAAAATACCCTGAAAATAACACCTAGCTTTAAAATATATGGAAAATATTAAAACGATACGCATCACTAAAAATATAGCTATTAGATACGCCCTTAAACGCTTTCAGACGCACAAATAACATTGAAATGTCTTTTAAGACACAGAAACGAACTTTAAGACACCCACGCTTACTGGGCTAACTTATAAATAGTTGGAATGTATAGTATGCAGAAGGACAGCTGCCAGATATGTCCTTAGCATGCACAAAAAATACTGAAACATCGTTTAAGACATTGAAACAGTATTTAAGACAACATTAACATTTTCCGTACCACAGTTCGCTACGCGCTACGCTCGTAGCCGGTCCTAGTGTTTTCCCGCTTTGTAGCGGAAAGCGCCTACGAACAGCGAGCCCGCCTAGCGGGTTCCTAGTCGTGAAAGTGTTAAGCTATATTTTAACACACATACAAAGCCGGATCATTTAAGATGCTAAAACGAGGCTCTACTGGGCCTTTAGACCATTTTTATACAGGGTGTAACAAAAATACTGGTGATCCGTTTAAGGGCATAATTGGTATCGTATTGCGAGTAGGAAAAAGTAGGAGAAAAATTTTTTGGACGCGAAAAAAAATTTTTTTTGTATGGGGCAAATCGTCCCAGCTGGCCAACCCTCCATACAAAACCAAAAAACTTTTTCGCGAGAAAAATATTTTTTCTTAGTTTTTCACAATAGTACCAGTATTTTTGTTACACCTTGTAGTATTTGATATAGATATAAGATATAATCAAATGAATAATGTTGTAATTATTATAAATAATGTAACTAACTTTTGTAATGTGTGTACGAATGGGTTGTAAATAAATTGTGTATCTCATTGATGTTTTTTCTTTAATAATGTCCATTTTAGGGTTCCGTACCCATGGGGTCACAGACTACACAGACACCTCATCATTAAGCTTGTACAGGGAGCACGAGGTCACCACACATAAGCGCAATTTTATTCATAAATTTCTACGATTCGAACAGCACATCTCAATAGCATTCTACACCAATTTGTAGTATAACAATCCAGGTTCACCCCTGTAACTAGATTTTTGTGGATATTTTTAATTCACATGAGTAATGATCAAAAACTTTAACTCAACTAAAATAAGCGGTCGCGCTCTCATACAAAATTAGTACGGGAGCACCTATGTGTGGTGACCTCGAGTTGTACTTATGATCCATCTAGTGGTTGAGGTTATCTGTGCATAGGGTAAAACGGGACCCTATTACTAAGACTCCGCTGTCCAGGCGCGGTCCCGGGGGGGGCAAAATCGTACATTTCATATTAAAAAAAAATTTACTGACCCCCTCAAAAATTGGAAAAATCATTTCTGCATTAGTGCTCTAAGGTTTATATTGGCTCGCTTGAGTCCGGGATCATGGCCTGACCATTGCACGGCTATAGTTATTTATGCTACAAGTGTAGCATACAACATTTTACAATGTATTATGCGAGGAAATAAATAAGAATAATTGGATTTAGTGTAGTATATAACTAGCACTGTGCAGACTTGCAGAGAAGTACACCGCGACGCGTGGCGGGCGGGCGGGCGGCGGCCGGTGTGCGGAAATAGTTATTTTTAACACAGTTGCTCATAAAAGTGCTTTTCTAGTAGTAGTTTATAGTGCGGGAAGTTGGATTTCTCGCAATAGCGCTTTTTACTTTTCCAGCCAATCAGCTCAGGATTCATGTGATCACCGCCCCGCACCGCACCGCGCGAGTGTTCGGTTAAAGTAACCTCAAAGTAACTAATTGTCCATTTTATCATTTTTTCGCAATTGTATTATAAAACGTCGTTCGATACACGGACGGAATGGCATTCTTCACTCGTACGGCTTGCGGCAAAATGTCTCTGAACTCGTGGAATAACGACATCCTTTCGGACCTAGTATCGAATTGTACTATTGTGCAACAAGAGAGGAAAGTTGGTTTTTCTTGCGAGTGCTGATTTTGAGTCCCGAGTAAGCAAAAGAGTGTATAATTGAATCACGAGCGAAGCGAGTGATTGTAAGTTAGAAACTTGAGCTTAGCGAGGAACTCAAAAACACGAGATGTAAAATAACTTTACAGCTTTTCACCTCAGTAGTGAGATATATCAAAGAGAATTAAGTACCTAGTGTGTTCTTTCCATACATGGCTAAATGCGTATATGTAATAAGTTTTAAGCGAGCTTTGCTAAAAGTTATTATTCAAAAGATTACAGCTTAATACGTATTACGATTTAAGTGTGCTTAAAACTTAGTATAAATGAGTTAAACCATACCTCCCATACGACTTATTATTTAATTAGTAGTTTTGCTATGTATGGAGTTAGCAATCTATCTACTCATTTATCTATGGATATATCAAAGGTTTAAAAAAATTAACATCTAGTTAACCACATTTATTTTCACCTCAGCAACTCGAACAAGCCTCCTTCCTTGCAAAAAAACTGTGTCCACACTTTCCTCACCCCAGGGAGTTGGGGAAAAAACCACTTTCCTCTCTTGTTGCTCAAATAACTAATGCAAATCCATACCCGCATGGATGCGGAAAAGAATTGCTTTCTATGCATATGCATAACGATACCCTTAAAAAGAGCACGTTCCGAACATATGCATTGTAATAGAATTATCTATGCCACAAGTGTACAAAACAAGTAATTTCTGAACGAGTTGTTATTGAAATGCAATTATTCATTTTAGCATAATTTTGGAGCTAAAAAAACCGTGTTGCATCCTAAATGCGCATGACATAAAAAACGATAAACTTAAGCGCAAATATTCTGTATATAACTTATATGTATATGTATCGCTATAGATACTTTATTAGGACAACAAAAAACATACAGATGAAAAAAAAAACTTACAGCTACAACTTATCACGCTATCTAAGCATAACTTAAAAACTATTGGTACCTAAACTATATATACAAATGTCCCCTATATCGCTATATAACACTTGGCAGGGTACCCATAAGGCTGGCTGCGTTGCCTCGCTGGATGGCGATACTAATTCGCTGAGCGAGGAACGAGCCAGCCCTACGGTCACCGGAGGACTGGATGAGCAAGTAACTTAATTTTTTAAACAGCAAGCAAGCAGCGGCTACATATTTGCAAAAGGCGCAAATATGTAGCCGTCACCTAACGACGCATATTTACGGCGTTTAGCAGCCTCAGCAGTGGATGCAGCCCCACCAGCCCTCAACGAGGTTGTGCCTAGGTGGGACGGCGCTGTATCGCTTAACTTCAAACTCGGATAAATCCGTTCGACCCTCTCAGCAAATATCTGGTACCCTATTACCTTTTGTTAATACCAAAATCGCTTAATCTGACGGATGGATTTATCCGAGTTTGAAATTAAGCGACTCAGATGTTAAAGCATTATTTATATTAGCACCAAAAGCTAGTTTCACAAATATTTTTTTTGAAAAAACCTCGTTATATTCATATAAGTACAGAAGCATAACGTTCGTAATTTGCGTCGATCGTGCCGGCTTGATTATTCTGCTTATGAATAATTTATAAGTAGAAAATAAGTATTGTTCATATTTTCGGTAAACAATGAATATATTTATTTGGTTTATCCTACCCCTGATGAAGTGAACAGGACTGAGGAATTATAAGGATGATTCACGGTGTCATGTCCCGGGTCGGCCGACACCGGGCGTTCCGAGCACTACACGAGCAGCGACTGGCGGTTCCGGGTCCGAGCCTTCTGATACCGCCCTGTTATACAGGGTGCTCGCGAGGAAACCGCATAATTTTGCCAGCGTATTCCTGATCATATTTGGAGACTAAAATGTCGTATAAACTTTTCTGGATTTCGCCTGGTTTAAGAGTTACACCAGAGATGAGCGAGGATGCGTTGCGTTGCGTGGGATGTGTTTGTTAAGAACCAATCCTAGAGCTGCGCTGTGCGAGGATAAACAAATGAAGTGATTCTATTGGCTCTTAACAAACACATTCAGACTTAGAAGTCTGAATAGTATATGTCTATGAAAAGGACTATGTAAGTAGTACATATCAGTACAGCTTCAATTTAAGGTTGCGTTTCCACCAGAGATGAGCGAGGATGCGAGGAATGTGTTTGTTAAGAGCCAATAGAATCACTGTATTCAGAGGCAATGCCATATTAACATAGACATAGGATAATAGTACATTACACAATTAGGGTGGTAAAACAAAGAAAGGCCGAGATCGCAGAAGTTTGCGGCCCGACCTGCAAGCGAGGGACGTAAATATGCGATCGAGGGCTTTCTTTATTACCTCCCGTGTTGTGTACATCATTTTATGTCTACACTTGGCCAGAAAGCGTCTTTTTCCGTACGCGCAGCGTGCGGAAAAAGCCACTTCATGGCCAGGTGTGGCATAAAAGGTATAGACGGGGCATGGTAATAATAATACCAAGATAGAACGGGATGGTCTTATTACACTTTCAATAGGTACGGCAGAGAGGTGCTATTATCGTTAGCCCTTGTCATAGTTTCTATTACCCTCCACGCGCTACTTCTAGCAGAGGAGGTTAACAAACAGATATAATTCGCGATTTCTTCAAGAATTTCTGTGATTGCTACGAGAAAAGCTGTTATTTTTCCTAGAAAGTTGTGTCGGCTAAGGAAAACAATGGTAAATTGTTCTGTTTTGTGCTGTAGAAGTGATTATGGGCATCTATATATCTATCCCTTACGGGGTACACGTGTGCGGGCTCTAGTTAATGCTTGCTTTGATCCTCAAACATAACATAACATAACATAAATATTCTTTATTGCACACCTCAAATTAAAGAAACAGAGTATACACAAGTTACACAAATAGAGGTGGTTTAGAGGTTAATAGGATATTAACCTCTAAACCGTCGCAAAAGGTCGTCTTTGAACAGTCTGAATACCTGTGAAAATTACGCCGAGGGCGAAATAAGGTGGCACCAAATAAAATCATTTAATCCGCAGCTTCGTATTTTGTGAACTTAATCTTGTGGCACTTGTGTTCAATCAAATCCTGGCAAATAATTCCAATCTTACACCTTACTTTTTTTACTCATTTATATTTTAAAAACCAGAGCATAGTTAAAAAATGATACGACGAATATACAAACACGTATATTTGATGAATATACTAACGGATATAGCTACCCCCGTTTCACGCAAAATAGGCACACTGGATGTCGACTTGCGGAAAAGCGCCCAGTAAAACTAACTAACTAACTAACTAACTAACGGATATTCATATGTTTGTGCCTGTTTTTTTATGTCTAATGTCAATAAGAGTACATAAATATAATAATTATGTTTCATAGAGTTTCACTCGGAAAACCACAACGTTGCGAGTAATAAAGGTTTCCAAAATAAACTAAATGACCACCTTACTACAAGGAAAATTACGTTTTCACACCACCTACTCGTATATGGGGTTTTCTTCCCTGCTAGGAGGGAACAAAGTGACACTTTTCTGTTCAAGGACATCAGTCTATTTTTCAGTCAGTTCGTCACTAAAAACAATTTTATTAAGTATTAAATTAATCGATTTATTATAATCCGGAAGCACACTAAGCACATATAAAGTTAAAATAAATATGATTCAACCATAACATTTTTTGATTTCCTCTAAGGTTCCGCTATATAAACAAAAAAACCGCTATCATAAAATAATGTACCGTTACCGTTACGGTAAACAAACCCTTTTTTTATACAACGACGGTGGCAAACAAGCATACGATACGGCCCACCTGATGGTAAACAGCTACCGTAGCCTACGGACGCCTACAACTCCAGAGGTGTCACATGCGCGTTGCCGACCCTTTAAAAACAGGAGGATTCACTGTGTCGACGGCTAAAGGAACGAGAGAGGTCCTTCTTCTTCAACACACTGGGTCCTCTTTGAGCATGAGCAAACATTTTAAAACTATATAAACAAAAAAATCGCTATCATAAATTAATGTTTGAAAAAAACGTATCTTTACTGGAGTATTAATGTATCGCTCCTATTACAGGAAACAGCCGGCATAATATCGTTTTAAGTGATAATCCCAGAGGAAAATGTGGTAATGTTTGCTTGCAATTACATGATAAGACAAGCAAGAATTTAATGAATTATGTATACACGCCCACCTGAGCAAAAGAATATATAAGTAATCGAACCTTAGAATGATCGGCCCTGTTCTATACCTCGTTTTTTTTCAGATTAGAAAAATAACGGTCCATTTCGACACTTTAGCTGTATTTTTTTCAGTCATATCTGGGCAAAATATAAATGAAACTACTTTTTTCCACCATTAGTGATACGCTTAAGCCAATACGATGCAGAATAGCAAATTTTAAAATCGTTTTCCCAAAAATCGCATGACGACAATCGCACGATTTTTCTAATCTGAAAAAAAACGAAGTATACAAAAGGCGTCGCGTTCTCAATTCGTCGGGATCTTTGTTTTTTTTTCTTTTTTAGGGTTCCGTACCTCGAAAGGAAAAAACGAAACCCTTGTAGGATCATTTTGTTGTCCGTCTGTCTGTGTGTCAAGACCCTTTTACTCAGGAACGCGTGGAGGTATCAGAGAACCGTTACAAATTCGAAATTTATATTAAATACTGAGGTCTATTTGTCCCTTGAGCTGTGAAAAATCAAACTTAAAAGCCAACGCAATCAAAAGATACAGTCGTTTATTCTGCAAATTTTAGAGTTTTTCGGCACTCGCAAAACCTACAGGGTACTTCCCGTGAACTCAGAAACTTGAAGTTTGGCACGAAAAAAACTTCATATAGCACAAACAAAGGTAAAATTACGAAAAGTAGACATTTTTAGTAAAATCATCCAAAAATATCAATTTTAAACTTACTACCTTTTTCCTCTTAAACGCGTGAAGTTATTAAATTGAAATTTATGTCAAATACTTAGGGCTATAGCATCTTTCAGATGTAGCAAAAACAAACTTTTATGTCTACGCAATCAAAAGAAATAGCAATTTAAGTTGCATATTTTGAAACTGAGTTGAATTGAATTGTTGAATTTGTTGCATTATCTGAAGCATCCAAGGAAGCTGTATACCTTCAGAGGTTAGTGTGTCATGTGATAAAGAATGTGCACTCTAAGAATGTCAAGTTGTTTGTGGACAACCAGAGCGCCATAGCGTTGGCGAATAATCCTGTTGCTCACCGGCGGACGAAGCATATTGACATTAGGTAAGATTACGTTCGTCATTGCGTCAATGAGGGGTTAGTTCAGTTGGAGTAGGTACATCCCAACTGAAATAAGTGTTGAAGTATACTTAAAACATTTTTCACGAACTAGTAGCATTTTAATCGCGAATTTCCATGAAGAGTAATCTTCTAATCCGTTCAATTTGGTAATAAAAAATTTAGTTGACTGGGCCCATGACCTGAAGATATCAGAGTCTCAGTGGTATTTTGTGGAATTTATTTCTGTTAAGCAAACCCGATGGTGACGGTTGATTGTTACATCAAACAATAAAACAACTAGGTATCATAGCAACCTACCAACATTTATTACCATTAAATTTGTTTTGAATAAATAGTGCATGAATTACTCTTATTGAAATCGATTTGAATAAGAATAAAAATTGTGTTTTTATTCGAGTTAATTTTTGGCCAACTCTGACTATTACGACTTCAATGACACCCGCATAAAGGCGGTGTCAATATAAAAGTTAAAAGTAAACAAATCTATTCACCTTAATTATGCCTTAATTGCTTCGCGATCACGCACTTTTGAAGAACCAACATAGTTTCATTGTCAATGAACGCACATAAACTTGTTATTTTTTTTTTTAGTAAAAATATCTGTTAGTTACTTAGGCTTTGGTCTCCTATAAACGCCATCGGCCGCTTACAGCGTCTGCGTCACGATGCTTACTATAGAGAAGTACTGTTGTGGTCTGTTTCAGACGTCGACGTTGGCGTCTTTTTTGTATGGGAACGTTGACGCTGACGTCAGACGTCGCGTGAAGCATAAAATAGGAGACCAAAGCCTTATAGTCTGGCAAACCAAAAAGCGCAGTAACAGTCAGAGTAACATGCTATACCCTTCCCGTTTTTAGTAGTAAGAGTACTAGAATTAGAAAAAGACAGTATGATTCTCCCTGTCTGAGCTTAAAGTGAAACAAAGTCTGGCCAAACTATATATTATATTTTAGTGAAACCCAATTTCTTTTATATTTTTTTGTCTAATGGTGTTTTGACGTGGTTTTTTCGGCTTCGCCTCATTTTGTAACTTCGACCCTCGAATCTTAAGAACCCTTATTATGTAACTGTTGCACAAAATACTATTACACTATTATGAATAAAACCATAGAGTTTTATCGTGCCGTAGACGTCCACGGCAAGGTATTAAAGCGATCCTTATGTGTTCGATAGCGCGTAATGTGTTGAAAAATTGGGTTTAAGCAATAAAAACACAAATTATATTTATATTTTATTATAATAGAAGTTGAAACATTAATAAGACATCAAGGCCTTAAGGGTAGTTTAATAAACATGTCCGTCTCTACTAGCGCTTCGCAAACTATGACCTCTGGTGAGCGCCGGAAGAAACTCACTAGTTTGTCTATTTGTGACGGTTTTAAACAAAAGGGTACTTTTCGGTTGTCCGAGGCGCTTATGCCATGAAGATTTAAATTGAAAATCTTATCAACCAACCTATGTGGCATCGCCCTTTTGTCTTCAAATGTCACATTTCCTTAATTATCATTTATATAGTTTTTTTTTTCTTTTTATTTAGGTGTAATAACATTTATTAACATTATAACATACTTGATCTAAAATTACCACATTAAAAATGCTTATAACATTTCAGAAATAGATTAATAAATAAATACATAACTAGATTGATAAATTATTTTCTCTTAAAATGTCACATTCCCTTAGTTAACACGCAATACTACAATCTATTTATATAGTTACGTACATAACATACTTGATATTAAATTACCACATTAAAAACGCTTTAACATTGCTGAAATAGGGGAATAAATAAATACATAACTAGATTGATAAATTCTTTTCTCTTGAATGTCACATTCCCTTAGTTAACACGCAATACTACAATCTATTTATATAGTTACGTACATAACATACTTGATATTAAATTACCACATTAAAAATGCTTTAACATTGCTGAAATAGGGGAATAAATAAATACATAACTAGATTGATAAATTATTTTCTCTTAAAATGTCACATTCCCTTAGTTAACGCACAATACTACAATCTATTTATATAGTTACGTACATAACATACTTTATATTAAATTACCACATTGAAAATGCTTTAACATTGCTGAAATAGGGGAATAAATAAATACATAACTAGATTGATAAATTATTTTCCATTAAAATGTCACATTCCCTTAGTTAACGCGCAATACTACAATCTATTTTTATAGTTACGTACATAACATACTTTATATTAAATTACCACATTAAAAATGCTTATAACATTTCAGAAATAGATTAATAAATAAATACATAACTAAATTGATAAATTATTTTCTCTTAAAATGTCACATTTCCTTAGTTAACACGCAATACTACAATCTATTAATATAGTTACGTACATAACATACTTGATATTAAATTACCACATTAAAAACGCTTTAACATTGCAGAAATAGAGGAATAAATACATATCTAGATTGATACATTCTTTTCTCTTAAAATGTTACATTCCCTTAATTGCATGCATTATTATTATTACAATATATTTATATAATACTTGATCTCAAAGTACCACATTAAAAATTCATATAATAATAATATTTCAGACTAGAGTAGGGCTGTCATCCGTCCGGGTTTCCCCGGATTTGTCCTAGTTTGGAGGCCGTCCGGGGTGCGTCCGGGGGGGCTTTCAATAAGTGTCCGGGGAAAGGGGACACTTTTTATGTGAGGAAACAACCCATTGAATTTAATTATTTAGTGCTGATTTGGACACGTCCGGGGAAAAAATGCGATTTACGCCAAATGTCCGGGTTTTTTAAATTTTTGTGCGGGTTCGGCAATTTTAGAGATGGCAGCCCTAGACTAGAGGAATAAATATAAATACATGACTAGATCGATAAAATCTTTTACTTAAAATGTCACATTTCCTTAACTAACACGCAATACTACAATCTATTTATATACTTTACTATTTATTTTACTTTATTTATCTTTTTTCTCAGGTTAGGTTATTTACAATATTTTTATAAAAGTAAAATACAAAAATACATCAAAAACATACAAAAACGATAAAAACATTATAAAAAACTTAACCTAGGGTGCCGCCGCCAGGCAACGGAGCAAGGCCCAGGCTGCCGGTGGTTAGGGCCGCAGAGAGAGGAACCTTCGGACTATGCGCGCCGTGTCCAAGATTACCGCCTTCTGAATCGTTATTATTTATTTAATTATTAAATAAATAATAACGGTTAACTCACTTCTTTTAAGAAGAATATTGCTCGACATGTTTCGCGCCATACGAGGAGGATAAAAGACCTGATTTACCCGTTATTATTTATTTAATATGAGTCTTACGAAAATACAGGATTAAAAATAAGTACATGTTTTTAAGTTGAGAGGAAAATAACTTTAAGGAACTTACTTAAACGTTATGTAACGTTTTACAGAATTAACAAAAACAAATAACATTTAAAGACTAATAAAAACAAAGGAAACTTACGGACTAAACAATTATCAAACACTTCATCTAAGTACAGTGTGGAATGGTAATTAAAAAGTTATTTATGCACACCTGGCCATAAAGTGGCTTTTTCCGCACGCTGCGCGTACGGTAAAAGATGCTTTCTGGCCAAGTGTAGACATAAAATGATGTACACAACACGGGAGGTAATAAAGAAAGCCCTCGATCGCATATTTACATCCCTCGCTTGCAGCTCGGGCCGCAAACTTCTGCGATCTCCGCCTTTCTTTGTTTTACCACCCTAGTTGTGTAATGTACTATTATTATACAAGGGAGCAAAGTTGTTGTTTAACCTCTCTTGCTTATATTGAGGCCCGAGCCAGCGAAAGATACTAAAATAGAGCCACGAGCGTGCGAGTGCTTAAAAAAGTACAATCTTGAACGTACGAGTGCCTCAAGGATGAGATATTGAAACTTTGCTGCTGACGAGTGTAATACAACATTTTTCATCACACTGATCTAAGGAAAATACAAGCAGGCAAAATATGTACATCAATGAAACTTTGTTTATTATATCTTGGCACTAGAAATGAGGATCTGCTGAGCCCTATCAAACTTTAAGGGTCCTACCCCCATCGGGGGGTTATAGCAGGCCGAAATTTTAACAAAGCACATTTTAAAAACTACACTGAGAAAATGAAACAGCTAGAAATAAATAAGTTTTTGCTATTTACAACCGAGTGACTCGCTTCGCATGGAGCCTGCAAAGTTCGTTGCTAAAATCATAGAAGGCACCGACTTCAAACATATCAGTTGGTAACGCATATAAATAGACTGTATACGTTAAAATCCGGCCATGCATGGTATGGTAGTATGGTACTTACATCTTTTTATTTAATGTGCATATTCAACCAACACTTCTAATTCATAATTTGGGGTTATCAAGCTACATAATAAAATTGAAAACATAATATAAACGTTACGTTGTCTATGAGTTTGATCACTATATATTCCACAGTGCCTATATTTTGTTGTCCACAGTGTTCTGACAGTGTTTACCAAATTTTCCTGTTAAAAATAGTTTTTTATTATAAATAAGGTAAATCAAATTATACCTTATTAAATTCTCTTTTCACCATAGCTAACATTTTTCTAATTGTATTTAGATTGAAATAGTTCGGAGGTGTTCTAACTTTGGTGAGTTTGACTTTTTGACATAAAAATGGCTGCCATATAAAAATTACTTTCAGTGCTTGGAGTAGAAAGTTTTCCTGACTACCTCAAGTAGAATAGAGTTTCAAAACATTTTTTTTTTGTAAGATGACATTCTATTGACCATAAAACCGGTTGTGAAAATATAAATACAATTGTGGTATTGTAGCAGGAAGCGAGTGAAGATTATCAAAAAACGCTGGACAAAACATTAAAGATATGATGGAATACCTTCAGTAAAAACTGAGACAAGACCATACAATTGTAATATGATTCTATTTTTATTATATATTACTATGATTACAGATTATTCATAAAAAAGAACTGCTTGAAAATATGTATCCGAAAGGGAGATGTACCAGATCATGCGTGGCCGGATTTTAACGTATACAGTCTTAATATAATGATTAATTTTATCCTTTTTGAAGTCGGTTTATCTTTTTTTTGTAAAAAGTTTTTATTTTTCCATTTTTCGTGGTTATATATTTAACAACAAGTCTCGGAATAATCGGTAAAGATAAAAAATAATAATATATAAAAAAGTTCATAATACACCCATTCTATCTAAAGAAAGGTCCACGTATCATAATAATATGTGTACTTCATCATTAGGTCCTCTCTATCAAATGGTTTTCAAGAGGGAATGCTCGAGTTGCTTAAGAAAACACCCAAATCAACATACATGCGCCTTTAAAAATTGAGGAGTTCTCTCAATCCCTCACGGATCCCATCATCAGAACAGCACCAGATTAATGTGGGACCATCTTCGAGGTAGTTCCTATCAAACAAAAAAAAAGGAATTGTCCAAATCGGACCACGGGTCTCGGAGTAGTCGCTGAACATCCTACATAAAAAAATCTTCATCATTATCACGAAAACAATCATCATCATCAGTACCACTCCATCAAATTGGCGGTTTTCGTGAGAAAATGCTTGAGTAGCTTAAGAAAACACCCAAATCACCATACACGTGCCTTTAAAAATTGAGGAGTTCCCTCAGTTGCTCATAGATTCCATCATCAGAACAGGGCCAGATTAATGTGGGACTATCTTTGAGGTAGTTTCTTTCAAACAAAAAAAATTTACCTATTCAAATTGGACCAAGGGTCTCGGAGCAATCGCTGAACATCCTACATTTAAAAAATCTTCATCATTATCATCAAAATAATCATCATCATCAGGTCCACTCCATCAAATTGGTGGTTTTCGTGGGAAAATGATTGAGTAGCTTAAAAAAACACCCAAATCACTAATTCACTATACACGTGCCTTTAATAATTGAGGAGCTCCCTCAACTGCTCATGAATCCCATCAGAACAATACCAGATAAATGTCCTATTTTCCTAGGGCCTATTTTCATGGTAGTTCCTTTCAAACAAAAAAATAATTATTCAAATTGGACCACGGGTCTCTGAGTAATCGCTGAACATCCTGCTTAAAAAAATCTTAATCATTATCATCAAAACAATCATCATCATCAGGTCCACTGCATCGAAATGGTGGTTTTCGTGAGAAAATGCTTGAGTTGCTTAAGAAAACACCCAAATCACCATACATGTGCCTTTAAAAATTGAGGAGTTCCCTCAATTCCTCATGGATCGCATCATCAGAACAGCACCATATTAATATGGGACCACCTTGGATGTAGATCCTTTCAAACAAAAAAATAATTACTCAAATCGGACCACGGGTCTCGGAGTAATCGGTGAACATACGTTAAAAAAACACCAAACCGAATGCAGAACCTCCTTCCTCAATGGAATTGAAGTCGGTAAAAAAATTGATAGATACTTAATTTCTTCCGGGGTTTGTGAATATATCATTGTGGTAATTTTCGATGTGCTTTAAGTACTGTTTCTTTGTTAAGTACTTGTCATAATTACAATGTCTACATATCAAACGCTCAGTGAAGTCATTTTTTTGAATATTAGCTATTTGGTGATTCTTTTTCAGATGTCTTTCAACAGAGCGCAGAGATTTAACAAAATAACCACAATAGCAACAAGTGTATTCCCTTGGTATTTCTCCATGACCGTTATGAGTTGTTTTCTTCTTTTTACCAGGAATTTTCACTTCAGGTAAGTCATCGTTTACTTCCCTTTTATTTTCAGTTACTGTTTCAAAACTGTTAGCCTTTATACTCTTAAAGCAATTATTTAAGTCATCGATTGCTCCTTTTACGTTAACGTCTGTTTCATTATTTGAAGCTACATTTATTTCTAAGTTGCATGGTTCTTCGTTATTATTGTTACTATTGTCTACTGCATAATATGGGCGTTTTAATTTGAGTTTTATTGGTGGTATTGTTGGTTTTCTATTTTCGTTTTCACTGACAGTAGTTTCATCATTAAGACTGTTGCTTCCACTTGGTTGTATGATTTCTTTTTCCTTGGAGTGATTTTCGTGGTTCGTGTCGACGTTATCAGATACATTATTAGTGTTAATATATTGTGATTCTGGATTTTTACTGGGTGCATCTTCAGCACTAACGCTTCTTCTCTTTTTGGATTGTTTTTCTTGGTTCCCATCTTCATTATTATCTTGGTCGATTTGATGGTTTGTTTTTGCTTGAGGTAATAAAGTATTCTCTATATTAACAGCATTTATTATTTTTGTTGCATTGTCCGTCAAAATATCGACAAGGGTTTCTTTTTGGTACATGATGGTTGTAACAGTAGTAGTTGATTGAACTTGCGTTTTAGAAGTTTGTGTGACATTCGTTTTACCTTCTTCAGTATCCGCATGCATCAGAGCCAGTGCAGTCTC
This sequence comes from Pammene fasciana, assembly GCA_911728535.1. NCBI lineage: Eukaryota > Metazoa > Arthropoda > Insecta > Lepidoptera > Tortricidae > Pammene > Pammene fasciana. Next base: position 7,218,469 of record OU452299.1, read on the forward strand.
GACGTCCATGTTGCTGCTTGATTGTTGTACACATGCTTCACTTTGAACGTGTTCAGTTATCGTGTTAGTTGTTGCTTTTATAACACTGGGCTGTATTTTCGTCTGCTCATTGTGTTTCACGCTCATGTCCTGCTCTAGTGGGATTTGTTCCCCGTTGTTTTGTATATTTATCAATGTTTTCTCTATATTGGCTGCTTTATTATCCATAGATGGCATTTTTTGCTGTGTACAGTCTTCCATCAAATGAAACAGTGCTTCAATATTATTAAAAGTCATGGTGATTGGTTTTGATTGGTTACCTCCGTCCAGTGAAACTTGTACTTTGTTGATTGTATTAATATTTTGGGCTCTCGTTGCTATATTACTTTGTGTTGAGCATATTCCCATGTTAACTGTTTGCTTATGAGCCTGTGTGCTTAGCGACCCTGGCATTATATTAGGAGTAATGTTCGTATTAGTATTCTGGATTAAATCCATATTTGTCGTTGTACGTAGATGTACTTGTTTGTGCCTTAATGGAGCACGTATTTCTTGTGTTTTTTGAGCCTTTGACTTTTCTAATTTTGTTATTGTTTTAACAGCTTCTTTCTTGGTAACAGTGTGTTGGTATCCGACTAGCCACCTCGGTATAGGGTATAGGGTATCGCGATCGGGGTAGGGTCTTCCTGCTAAGCCAGCGTTAACGTTATTTGAAGATTTTACTCGACTAGCTAGTACATTCGCTGTGGTGTTTGGTGTTGGCGTATTGTTGTCATGGAAAGATGTTCTAAGCATATTTTTAGTAGCAGTCCCTAAATAACTTTGTGATCTCAAGGATTCTAAATAGGCTGCTTCCTGTTTCTGCTCATCAGTATATCCAGGATATCGTGTTGCAATACTGCTTTTGTTATCGGCCTGGCTACCGTAATTCCCAGGAACCCATACCGAATTCGTCATTGAAACTCCTGTTTGAGAATTAGGGTATGTTGAAGAAGGGTATGGTGAAGAAGGGTATGAATACCCTGTGGAATAAGTACTGTATGGAGGCATCCTGGACTGAGGAATAGGTTGAAAACCAAAAGAAGGCCTGTTCGTTAGAGTTTCTGACTGGCCGTTTTGTTGATGATATGAAGTAGGATTCATATTTTGATGCTGAGCATTTGAAGGAAGCATGTCTGTTTGATCTCCTCCTCTTTCAGATTTAAAGAAATGGTTCATTAATTGGGGATTAGCAAAATTATTATTTTTCTGATTTTGAGGATTCATAAAAAAATTAATTGATTGACTTTGTGCATAATTTTGATTACATGTAGTCTTTGATTGATTATATTCAAAATGAGACATGTCCATAGACCCATTAAGGTTATTATTAAAAGTAGGATTCATTGGTTGATGCTGTGGGTTTAAATAACTTCCTTCTTTACTGCCATTTAGGTTATAATTTGAAGCAGGATTCACCGACTGGTGTTGAGGATATACAGGCCCTGCTGGCCCAGAGGGATAAGGATTAGCTTGCAGATCTGGAACCCTGCAGCTGGATTCAGGTCTAGGAAAATTGTGCATTTGACCTGTTTTTGCAATATTCGTGCTAAATTCCCTCACGCCTTCTTGACTACAAGTCATCGTTTGTTCAAAATATCCCGTTTGTACATACTGAATTTGGTTTCCATTATAAACAAATGGAACAGTAGTATCTCGTGGGTTCCTGTGCATCGCTGATATAGATGTATTAGGATTAGTCTGTGGTCGACTTGGTGAGTCTAATAACTGTCCATGTTCCAACTTGTAATAATTTTGTTTTGGAAGCATTACATTATTCGTTATTGGTGGATATGGAGTATTTATAGGAGGCATCTTCATTGGATCAGAAGCCTTACAGGCGAGTTCTGATTCAAAAGGAAAATTGGGCATTTGACCTGTTTTCGGAATATTCGCGTTAAATTCGCAAGCCACGGCTTCTTGAGTACAATTCATCGTTTGTCCAAAGTCTTCCGCTTGCACATGCTGAATTTGGTTTCCATTCTGAACAGGTGGGAAAGTAGGATCTTGTGGGTTGCTGTTTGTGGGTGTTCTTCGATTAGCAGTGGTCGTAAATATAGGTTTGTAAGGATTCGTTTGCGGTTGACTTAGTGCGTCTAATAACTTTTCAAGTTCTAAACTGGGATTTTGATTTCCTTCATTTGGGATAAAGGTACTGTCTTGTTCTGGAAGCATTTCATTATCTGTAGTCAGATAATGACGCAAAGCAAATTCTTCTAATATTGCATTTGTATCAAAAGAATTTCTAGAAAAATCTTTGGTAGTAATTTTGGCATTGTGTTTTTGTTCAAGTATTTGGCCTTTTGACTTATCTGGATTGAGGGATTGAATGTTTTCAAAGATATCCACATTCTTCATAAGGGAAATGTAGTCGATTGGTCCTTCCGCCGAATTCTTGGGCAGTTCATTGCTGGTAGGCATATTCTGTGTGTTTGCGTTGTGTCGTGAGCCTTGGTTGTCTGGTTCTTTGGGGCTCCCGCCTCTGCAAAGACAGTTGTTGTCGCTGTCATCTTCGTCGTCAGCCATGACCATAGTGGTTTCTGAAAAAACAAACATGTTCGTTACAACTTATTTTTCTGTAATCATATCTTGGAGGTTAAAAAGACCCACTTCACGGTTTCCGGTTAAGCGGAAATTTTGCTTACATATGTATCTTGGTGAGCAGTGACCAATCTTCTTAATCATACACAAATTAGTATACAGTTCACATCACCTGTTCGTACTGTAGTTTCAGGAGTACCTCAGGGAAGTAATTTGGGCCCACTATTATTTCTAGTCTTTATTAATAATCTCCCCAAAGCCACAAAACCTAAAACTATACTCTTTGCTGATGACACAACCATTGTAATTAGAAGCCAAGATCCATGTAAATACGAATCTGATGTCAATGAAGCCTTGACAGACATGAATAACTGGATAGTTAATAACAACCTTCTAATCAACCTTAGTAAAACAGAATAAGTATATGCAATTTCAATTGTCGAGCAATACCGCCACAACTTAATATCAATTTCAACAACATCGACTTAGAGAAAAGTGATCATATAATTTTTTTAGGCCTAAATACCTATTGATTCCTGCCTAAAATGGAAAGAACACGTTGATGCCTTATGTAAAAGACTAGATCGTTTCATATATGCCCTTAGAAAACTACGACAGTCTGTATCCCGTGAAAGAGCTATTACAGCCTGTAGGCGCATGTTAAGGATACCCTGGACCGCCCGGCGCACCAACAAGTCAATCCTTTCGCAGCTAAAAATCAAAACCCGACTATCCACGATATGCCAGCAGCGAATTTTGGCCTATTTCGGCCATATAGTGAGAAAGGGAGATGAGAGCCTCGAAAAACTAATAGTAGTCGGAAACACGGAGGGACGCCGAAGATACAAATCTCCTAATAGATGGACAGATCAAGTAAAGGTTATCCAAATATGTAAGAAAGCATATAGAAATTTAGGTTTCATATTACGTCAAACCAAGGATTTTCGAAATACCGGGGCAGTGAAGGCTCTATACAACGCGCTTGTTAGAAGTAGATTAGAAAGTAGCGCAGTTATCTGGAACCCACATGAATATAAGTACAACATAATGGTGGAGAAAATACAAAATAAATTCATTAGACATTTGTACCTCAAAAACTACGGAGTTTATCCATTTTATCCACTAATGTACCCAACACTATTTGTCCTGGGTATGGTCGGGTACATCAAACTAGAGGTGAGAAGAAATCTAGCGCTAGCTACATACTTTTTTAAAGTGCTGCGGGGTAAGACCCATAATCCAGATGTGCTGGATGCAATAGGGCTGTTGGTGCCGCGTGGGCCGCGACGCCGGGCGCCGCGCCTGTTTGCGTGCCCGACCGCGCGCACTAACTTACTCGCCAATGCACCTACTGTCAGGGCCTTGAGAGTATTAAATGAAGTCTCCCAAAAAATTGACTTATTTAACTGTACCCTGACTGAGTTCACAAATGTAACAAGTAGGCTATTATGTTCCACAAATGTAAAATAGTTTTATATCCACAACAATGTGTGTATCTTTTGTGTACTGAATTGTTAATGTTTTTTGTTATTTCTAATGTAATATATATCATGTGTTGGACTAGTCTGTAAGTGATATGTATATTTGATTACTAAAAAAATAAAAAAAAATAAATCTTCCTCAAAACTTTACGCTGTTGTACAGAACGCCATGGACAGAAGCCGATGGAGACGTTTCATACACGCAAAGTATAGATCATCCGGTGATGACCACGATCCTCAGTCATGAGGGAACGATCGAAGAGAGAGAGATTACAGCCTACCATGGTCATGTCTCATCCGTCCTCAACTATGTACTGATCCTATGGGGTAATTCCGTTGATGTTAAACGAGTATTTAAAATACAAAACGATTGTATTCGTGCAATATGTAACGCACCGATAGGCAGCCACTGCAAACCAATGTTCAAAAAACTTAAAATTTTACCATAAGAATGTATGTATATTTTATAAATATGTAGTTTTGTTAAAAAGTTTGCGAATTACTATGTTAAACGTTCTGAAAAATATTGTTCTAAATCAACCTCGTTGTAATAAGGATATTTATAAAACAAATGTTTACAACATGAGTATTGTAATTTATAATAAGTTACCAGCCCAAATGAAAACACTTGAAGGTCTTGATCACTGCTTCTACAAGATTGAAGAATTTATGAGTTATGAAGAGTAATGTATGCTGTGTATTTTTATTATTACGTTCAAATTTTATTCTAAGTTTTCTCTGTCCAACTTTATCAATATTTGCTCAAAGTGCTTCTATCTATTTTTTGTTGCTACCGCGCGTGCCATTGTCTTTACTAAAACCTAAATATTAACTGTATCAGTGTTATTAGGTAACTCTAACAATTTGTTATTTATGTTAGCTATGAATAGTTGCATGAGTAAATGAGTATAGATCTTATAAATTTATATAAAAAATTGTAGCGTAAGTATAACTTATATTTGCATAGGTACTGTTAAAAAAACATTGTGTGGTTTTATAAAACCACGATGCAAGTGAAACTTTACTATGTTACCATTCATTAAATATAATCGAAATATGTTTCTAAAATTTAGAAAAAAATAATTCATCCCACGGGATTTGAACCCTCGCCCATTCGATCGTAAGTCAGATACCATACCACAGTGCCACCGCTGCAGTTACGCTAAGATGTGAAATATAGATTTGTATACCGCGGTTGACTGCCAACATGACATGAACCTTATTGCTTATGAAATAAGTCTCACCTTACTATAAACGAGTAACATATGTAACGCATGTCGCGCAGAAGAGAGACTTTAAAATTCGAGGCGATGAAATAAAAGTTTCACTTTGGAAAAGGTGATACAAATGATTATTACAATGCCACTGTAATCTACCGTTTTTCTGCAAATTAATTATTGTTTGTTTGTTTATAAAATTTGTTTTGTCTGTGACGGCCCGACCACGTCACAGCGCTGCGACAACCGGAGCGGCGGGGTGCGATGCGCGTCGCGAGTCGCGAGGGTGTGGTTGCCCTCACGACAACCATTACATGTCAATTAAGAAATCCAACATAAAATATTAATTAGAATTATGTTTACAAACTTACTAATTAGAATACCACAAGTTCATAGCCACAATACACCGTACTAGTAACAGTACAAGGTTGATTTCCATTTGTTATTTTTTTCGCATTAGCAAGTTTAAAAAGAAATAAAGAAACTTTTATTTCATTTCAAGCTTCAAGGCTTTGATTGTCCTGATGTTATGACGTGGCCCATGTGTATCCATATATTTGAGTAACGAAAGTCCACGAACTCGTTTAGCACCAGCTTACCTAATTCTAAGGAAAATCAAGTTGGCTCTGGTTTGCTACGACTGGCAAACAAGCGTACTCCAGCCTGAAGGTAAGCAGCTACCGTAGCCTATGTGCCAGAGGTGTCACATGCGCGTTGCCGACCCTTTGATATAAAAGAAGATTCACCGTGTTGACGGCTAAAGGGACAAGAGTGTTGAAATTCCCGTTCCCGCTAAATCAGGGCCACGGACACACGCTTCAAGCGTGCACGCTCCACGCTTGACCACATATAGGTGTAACAAAAATAGTAGTGATCCGTTTAAGGGCATAATTGGTATCGTATTACGAGTACGAAAAAGTAGGATAAAAAATTTTTGGACACGAAAAATTTTTTTGTGTATTGGACATGTGCCCCAGTCCCAGCTGGCCAACCCTCCATACAAAACCAATTTTTATTCGCGAGGAAAAAATTTTTTCTTACTTTTTCATAATAAGAATACGATACCAATTATATCCTTAAAAGGATCACATACGGATAATGGTACCTTCTTCTTCTGCCTAAGCCTTTTCCCGGGTGACCTATTGATTGTCCGAAATATGATTCGCCGATTATCGATTCGCAGACAACCATTCCCAGATGGGTTTTTTGGTAGAAACACGATTGGCAGAATTTCATTACGCAGAGTAATCTTTTCGAAGACCAGTCAATGCGCAGATTATCGATTCGCAGAATTTCATTTCGTAGAATGATCGTTTTGTAAGTGACACGATAAGCCGACCAACCATTAGTCGAACAACGGTTCGAAGAATGATCATGGGGTATTTTGTATTGTTTCCAAGACCTATTATAAAACGCCGCTATTTTATAATTTGCCTAGCTAAAATCCTTCATATCGTTCAAAGCTCATCCGTTGTTGGCATTAAGCATGTCGTCTATTCGTAAGTAGGGTATTTAATGTATTTACTTCCATGCGGTATAGAGCTAGAATATTATACTAGCTTTTGCCCGCAACTCGTCTGCTTGAAATTAGTAATCCATCCCCCTTTTTATGTCCTTACACAGGTTCTCTATGTGTCTTTAAGAAATTATTTCGTAAATATTCTATATTATCTAACCCTAGAACTCAAACTATCTCCAAAATACTCAGACTAATATTTTTTTAGAACGTCACATTCGCAATAAATATAATATATTTAAAATAAAAAAATATCCTAAGGAAGTAAAAATGCAGTTTTTAAATATATGCAATTTTTATAAACTTATGAATATGATACATACAAGAACGTTCGCGTTCGCGTCGTGGTGTATCTGTGTGTGTGTGTAACACCACCACAGTAAGTATCGAAAATGACTGCAACGTGAACTTCCCTAGCGTATTTGATTTCTTTAAATTTATTAATACAAGGTGTAACAAAAATGCTGGTGATCCTTTTAAGGGCGTAATTGGTATCGTATTCTAATTATGAAAAAGTAAGAAAAAAATGTTTTCGCGCGAAAAAAATGTTTGGTTTAGTATAGAGGGTCGGCCGGCTGGGAGTAGGGATTGCAATCCGGATTATTCGAACTTCGAAAATCCGGATTATCCGCCAATTTTTCAATCCGTTTCTAAATCCGGATTTTTAAACCCAAATCCGAATTTTCGGATTTTTTGTTAAGCTATTATACAATTGCCTTTTGCACCGTTAAAATATTCTGATTACTGAAAATACGCGTGAAGCGGGTAGAGGGGGGGTTGTCTGGCCATGCTGCCCCGGCTGCCCGTGCGTTCGCTCACTGGCCTTGGGCCTTAACCCCTCCGTGCCCTCGATGCTGATTGCTGTCATCAACTGTAATGTCATGTTTCGCGACGAAATATGTAACGGGGTACTACGATATAGTTTTCGCAACTTCCGCAGCGGAGATGTGCTAAAACCTTCAATAAATTTTGATCTCATCATCTGTTGTGACACTTGTCACTTTTTTTTTATACCACGACGGCAGCAAACAAGCATACGGCCCGCCTGATGGTAAGCAGTTACCGTAGCCTATGGACGCCTGCAACTCCAGAGGATTCACATGCGCGTTGCCTACCCTTTAAGAACCTATACACTCCTTTTTTGAAGAACCTCATACTTGTAGCCCTCTGGGAAAACCTCGGCAGGGAGTTCATTCCACAGTCGAAGCGTTCGCGGGAGGAAATTTCTCTTAAACCGAGCAGTGAGGATGAACACCCTGCTGACGGCGAGCGGTGCGGTCGGTGATAAAAAGTGGCCGTGGGCATCATTACCAAACAGTTCTTCAGAGCACAAACCATTGTACAAGCGATAGAACACACATAAGGAGGCAAAGTCCCTTCTTAGACTCAAAGGTTCAATATCGCTCTAACTCTAAGTTTGGGTTTGGGTTATCGATCCGCACAGTGCGCCTTTGCACCGAGTCAAAGGGCCCAAGCTGGTACCCAGGTGCTCCCGCCCAAAGGTGACAGCAGTACTCCACTCCATATGGGGTCTGACTTGCGACTTGTAAAGAAGCAGTCTCTGCCCCGCAGTGAAGTATATCCTCGCTCTATTGAGAACACCGAGCTTTTTGGATGCCAGCTTAGCCTTCCCTTCAAGGTGACTACGGAATTGGACGTCACTGTAAATGGGGTTTTCTTAGCGGTAAACGCGCAAACTTATGTCTTTGTGGGGTTGAATCGGACTAAGTTTTCCGGCCCGTGTAACATGCATCCCCAATACTGTCGTCCGCATAACAATAAATGTCACCTATAGACAACATATCATTGATATGCAGCAAGAACAGCGTTGGGGATAGTACAGAGCCTTGCGGGACACGTGCATGTCCATGCTTTCAGAGCAACTACCGTCGACTATGGCTCGTATGCTTTTGCCGGACAAAAAGCTGGCAACCCATCTGCACAATCCCTCGGGCAGTCCGTAAGATGGCAACTTCGACGGAAGACCTCGATGCCAGACCCGTTCGAACGCCTTAGCTATATCAAGGCTGACTGCCAATGCCTCTCCCTTGCCAGACCCGATCGAACGCCTTATAGCTATATCAAGGCTGACTGCCAGTGACTGTAGGATTCCTAATTAAAATTATAAATGATATTTTTTTGTTTCTAAGTTGCTTTTGTTATTGATATAATACAACTGTGTAATTAATATAACTTGTTATTTGATCATAAAACTATCACAGTAAAGAAAAATACTAATTTCTTATTAAAAAGTCGTTTTTTTTTTCAATTTATTCCTAGTACCAAGAAAACATTCCCTAAATCCGGATTTTATTCGAAGTTCGGATTTCGGCGCAAAAATTATCCGAAAATCCGGATTTTGTAAAATAGATTCGGATTTGCAATCCCTAGCTGGGAGCCCCTGCCCTGTCCTGTCCCATAGAAATTTTTTTTTTCCCGTCCAAAAAGATTCTCCTACTTTTTCTTAGTCACAACCAGTCACGATACCAATTATGCCCTTAAATGGATCACCAGTATTTTTAATACACCCTGTATAAATTGATATAAATAAATAAAATAAAAATATAACTACTATGTAAATCATTTTGATACAATAGGGAACGAAATCTAAAAACACCAAAATTGTATGATTTTTTCTTAGTGAAAAAGTGGTTTGAAAAATAAATACTTAAATTTATACCTACTTATTACATATTTATTTATACAATAAGTAGGTAATTTAAACTTAACAACACGATATAAAATTTAGTTTTAGGGATTTGCTTTTAATGCAGAGTTCAGTTGCATGCATGGTGCGAACCATATTTGAATCGTGAACGGGTTTGGCCTTTTACAGTCCCTAAAAAACGAATTGTGTAAAATTCTAAACATTACTCTACTAAAGGTTACGGAATCGAAATGATTATTCTGCCAAATGAATTTCTTCCAATAATAGTTCTGTGAATTGAAACACATGCGAACTGAATCGGTTGCGAACCATAGAGCTGCGAACCGTTAGTCGATCAAACGATACACCTACGAATAAACCATTCTGCCAATCGTAGTTCGGCGAGTCGTTGTCTGCGAATCGAAAATCTGCGAGTAATATTTCGGGGAATCATTAGGTAGCCCTTTTCCCGTTATCTGGGGTCGGCTCTCCTTCTCCGCATTCTCCACACAATCTTTTTTGCGGTTTTGGCGTCAACGTTAGTGTCTTTCAGGTCTTTTTCGACCGTTGTCGGCCAAGTAGCAGGGCATCTTCCAAGGCCACTTTTCGTCGTTGGTAGATCCAATGCCACTCGCACCATGTGATCAGCAGGCCGTCTGAGTACGTGACCGTACCAGCGTAGTCGCTTTTCCTTCAGCTTTTCTTCAATAGGAGCGACTTTAAAACTACCTCTCACATATTCATAAGGATAATGGTACAGTCGCCATCAAATATATCGGAGCGGCCAGGGTACTCAAAAATATCTGAACATGCACTTTATCGCCCTGATAATAGAGGCGTTGTTCAGATATTTCTGACCACCTTGGCCGCTCGGATATATCTGATGGCGACTGTACCAGTGTGAGATACTAGATTTTTTTTAAGTAGTCACGAAAGGACATTGAACTCTCGAGTTAGCGTTTACGCTAGTAGCGTGCGTTTCATGGCCAAAGCCTTAGATTTAATTACTTAGCAAGGTCATTCCGGGAAGCACTTCCCATTGGACAATATTAAACCACAGTGTTTACGACTCCTTTCGTGATTTAACCGTAATTACGGAAATACGGGAATGCAAATTTCGCTATAGATTAAATAATTTAATGGTACTATACTACTGTACGGTAAGCACAAGCGTGCAGCGTCAGTATCGCGCGGGCGAGATAGACGAAAGTGAGGGATGTATGTCTCACACTCACCCGACGATTTGGAGGGCGATTTTTGATATCCGAGCGCTCGAATTCAAGAAAATTTATCTCGAAAATATTCGCACACAAAAGTTTGTTGCCATTAATTATTATCACTTTAAATTAATACTTTAAATAATTTATTTATTGATTTATTTAATCTTTATTGCACAAAAGAAAATCTTATAATACAAAAGGCGAACTTAATGCCAAGAGGCATTCTCTACCAGAATAATCATGATTTTTAATTCCTAACCCTGTTATTTTTAAAACACCATTTGTTCGTTATAGACTAAGTTTCAAATTTCAGCTTCGAACGCTCCAATTTCAATAAAAAAAAAATTAAACAAAAAAAAACCGGCCAAGTGCGAGTCGGACTCGCGCACCGAAGGTTCCGTAAAAACCTAAAACAATTGTTATTTCTTATGATTGCGTGGACATGAAAGTTTCGTTTTGTTACAGCAGAAAGATATTATAGAGCTGAGTATATTATATGAATTTCAATTTATTACCTCTACGCGTTTACGAGGAAACAGGTAGTAAGTTTAAAATTTAAAAAAATATTTCATTGTACGATTTTACTAAAAATGTCTACTTTTCGTAATTTTTCCTTTGTCTGTGCTATATGAAGTTTCTTAGTGGCAAGTTTCAAGTTTCTGAGTTTACGGGAAGTACCCTTTAGGTTTTGAGTTTCTTGCGAGTACTCAGCTCCAAAATATGCAACTTAAATTGCTATTTCTTTTGATTGCGTTGACATTAAAGTTTGATTTTGCTACAGCTAAAAGGTATTACAGATCTGAGTAACTGATATGAATTTCAATTTAATACCTTTACGCGTTTACGAGGAAAAAAGTAGTAAGTTTAAAATTTAAAAAAAAAAATGTTTTTGTATGATACTACTAAAAATGTCAACTTATTATAATTTTTCCTTTGTCTGTGCTATATGACGTTGCTTCGAGCCAAGTTTCAAGATTCTGAGCTTACGGAAAGTACACGGAAAAAAAAGCTTCCGGGATATTCTCATTCCAAGACATTATTATTATCTTAGAAATATTTCCTCGTGACAAGCATTTATTTCCTTTACCAAAAATATGATTCTTCGCTTAATAAAACCACGTGTTCTTAAAATAGAAATACAAAAATGTATTGTTTCAAGATTATATTGAGTAAATAAGAGAGATTGTACTTTAATCAAATAAGTATTATCTTAGGTAAAAGAAAACTAGAAAATCTGTAAGAATATATTCGCTTCGTTATATTTAAAACTTTATTTTATTTTCGTTAAAGGAAATAAATACTTGTCACGAGGAAATATTTTCAACATAATAAAATAATGTCTTAGATTGAGAATATCCCGGAGGCTTTTTTTCCGTGTAGGTACCCTTTAGGTTTTGAGTTTCTCGCGAGTACTCAGTTCCAAAATATGCAACTTAAATTGCTATTTCTTTTGATTGCGTTGACATAAAGATTTGGTTTTGCTACATCTGCAAGGTACTATAACCTTGAGTATTTGACATGAATTTCAATTTAATAACTTCACGCGTTTACGAGGAAAATATATATATTGGCCACAGCATCTTCGAAGATTCTTCACAGATGATTGTTGCAGAGTAGGGCTTCCAATCCCGGGATCCCGGGATCCCGGGATACCGGCTTTTTAAGGACGTTTTTCAATCCCGGTATTTTCTGATTCAATACCGGGATCCCGGTATTTTTATAAACTAGTTAAACTGTCAAAATATGTGTAACAAACATGAACTACCCATCCAAATATTTAAATTAGGCATCGCTGCGCAGCATACTGGCAATAGCAGCTAATGTGCGCGGCTGTTTTACGTCTGTTTCTCTCTCTAGTTTAACTATTCTGATGATTTCTTTCTCTGCCCTGCACTGGCGCCACTGGCGCCACCTACCGCGCCGGCTGTTGGTTACGTAAATCACACACGTCATAGACATGTTTTTACATGTGGTCGCCGGATATTTTTTTTTAAATGTTAAGCTAATTCGAGCAAGCAAGTGGCTTGGCCACGGCACCAGTGCAGGTTGCAACTTGTTCATAAAATTATGAGCTACCTAAAGTTATGCCATATACACCAGTCCTTATTTTTCAAAAAAATTGAGAAGTAATCCATATTACTTTTAGGTAACTAAACTTTTTACCCTATTGAGACCCTGTTGTATTGTATCCGAATTGCCGGTTTCCTTCAATACATATGACTGGAAGTGAGGTATTCAAGACGGCGGCCACAAAACGTCCCATTTTTTAGGTTTTCTTAAATATCCGTAAACAGTGGCCTCTACCAACAAATATTCTACTACTTAAGTAATGCACATAAAATTCTCTATAAAAAAGGTTATATAAAGTTTTTTTGCTGGGATCAATGTTTAATAAGATATTGAGGGTTATAAGATAGAGAGAGCTAAGAAAAAGCTAACAAGACAATAAACATATTGACTTGTTAGCTTTTTCCTGCGACTTCGTCTGCGTGGGATTAACATTCGCCACACTAAATTTATGAATCGCCGTTTTATCTTGCCGCCGCCCACCATCATGAATATCTCACTTTCGGTCATATATTATTTGAAGGCAACCGGCAATTCGGATACAACAGGGTCTCAACTCTCAATAGGGTAAATAGTCTGGTTACGTAAAAGTAATATGATTTGCTACTCGACATGGATTTTTTGAAAAATACGACTTGTCTAATCGCCTCTTTTCTCTCTACTGTGGAGTTGCAAACTACACACCTAATATGTTTGCGCAATAAATACGGATTTTATGAAACAAGGCATTTTTTTCATGTTTTCATACATTTCAATTTTTTTCCCGAAAAATCCCGGGATCCCGGGATCCCGGTCTTGGAGAAATCAATTTCGGTATTAATACCGGCATCACAGAAGGTCCGGTATTTGGAAGCCCTATTGCAGAGTCTATATCGATCGAAATCATATGATGCAACAGACAGGATGCCCACAGCGTCTCCGATGACTATGCAGACCGATTGCCGAACGACACTTTCTACCGCAGCGATCGCAGACATGACATGAGTCCTGAGGTGGAGGTCTGGCACTGCGGATCCGTTTCTGCCTGAGAGTCTCTAGCCAATCCTCATCGTGTTCCTCCACGCCTTTTCTCAGGTCACGGCGCCACTCCGGTCTCATTTCAGCCTGAGCCTCCCAGCTGTGGGGTTGAATTTTAAAACATATCAGGTCCCTTTTGCAGTCTTTGAACCTCAATAGAGGGCGTCCTACCGGCCTCTTAGCATGCGCAATTTGACTCAACATGACTTGGCGTGGGAGTCTTTTGGGGTCCATTCTGTGTACATGGCCAAGCCAGCTAAGCCTTCTTTGCTTCAGGATTGCTGTTATACTAGAGCAATGAGTTTTTGATAACACTATTTGGTTACTCATATGATCCCTCCAGGTGACACCCAGTATAGATCTTAGGCAGCGCATATGGAAAGCATTTAGTTTTCGTTCTTGTTTGGCATAAGTGGTTAGTGTTTCCAAGGAGTACAGAAGAACACTTAAAATGTAGGTTTTTAATTGACATGAGTAATGATCAAAAACGTTAACTCAACTGAAATAAGCGGTCACGCTCTTATACAAAATTAGTACGTGAGCATAGATGCGTCCTCGTGATTCTGAGTCGGAATAACCGAAAATTTGTTAGGATTTCCAAAAAAGTAGATGATATACTTTTATTTCAAAGATGGTGTGATCTACGCACAAATAGCCTCAACCACTAGATAGATCATAAGTACAGCTCAAGGTCACCACAAATGTAGGTTTGGTACACAAGGATTTTGGTGTTAATTGTCAGTTTTCCGTTCTTCCAAACACGCGAATAGAGCTTTCCAAATGACGTGGATGCTCTGCCTATACGGGTATCTAACTCCTTGTCATTGGACAACGTAGATGTTGTAGTGGACGAGGAAAATGGTAGTACGTTTAAAATTTAAAATATATTTTTTTGTAGATTTTACTAAAAATTTCCACTTTTCGTAATTTTATCTTTGTCTGTGCTATATGAAATTTCCTCGTACCAAGTTTCAAGTTTCTGAGTTTACGGGAAGTACCCTTCAGGTTTTGAGCTTCTTGCGAGTACTCAATTTCACAATATGCAACTTAAATTGCTATTTCTTTTGATTGCGTTGACATAAAGATTTGGTTTTGCTACGTCTGAAAGGTACTATAGCTCTGAGTATTTGACATGAATTTCAACTTAATAACTTCACGCGTTTACGAGGAAAAAGGTAGTAAGTTTAAAATTTTAAATATATATTTTTGTATGATTTTACTAAAAATGTCTAATTTTTTAACCGACTTCAAAAAAGGAGGAGGTTCTCAATTCGACTGAATTTTATTTTTTATTTTTTTTATCATTATTTTTTTTTTGTATGTATGTTACTCCATATCTCCGTGAATCGTGAACCGATTTTCAAAATTTTTTTTTGAATCGAACAGGTATAACCCCTAGATGGTCCCATTGTCACCAAGTCGGGATCTGATGATGGGATCCTGGAAAAATCGAGGGAACTCTTCAACTATTATAGGCACACCTATAGTGATTTCACTATTTTTTACAGCAACTCGGCCACTTCCTCTTGGAATAGCGGATCCTAAGTGAAGTCGGTTCTTTTTTGTTTAAAATTATATAATTTTTCCTTTGTGTATGCTATATGACGTTGCTTTGTGCCAGTCCACGGAAAGTACCCCGTAGGTTTTGCGAGTGCCGAAAACTCTTTTGAAGCATACACGACTGTATCTTTTGATTGCGTTGGCTTTTAAGTTTGATTTTTAGAGCTTCAAGGGACAATAGACAATAGAACTGAGTATTTGATATAAATTTTAGCTTGATACCTGTACGCGTTCCTGAGAAAAATGGTCTTGACAGACAGACAGACGGACAACAAAGTGATCCTATAAGGGTTCCGTTTTTTCCTTTTGTGGTACGGAACCCTAAAAAGACTTGCCAAATCGAACTATTGAGTAGCAAAATAACAAAACAAATCATTTTTCTCAAACATGCGCAGAAATGTTGTCGTTACGTTCTTGAAAATAGACTCGGAAGTATCTATCACATTTCGGGCGCCGCAGTGACACTTGATATGAAAAGGGTTTTCATACTACTTTGCAGGCCTAGGCTGGAAAGTAGCCGGCGCCCCCCACGCGCTCGCCCCCACGGGCGGGCCGCGCGCTGCCGGTCGCTGTCGGACGGGCGCCAGCCACGAATGCGATAGACTTTTATGCTTTAAGTCTTATAGTTTTAGGTCTTATTTCCACGCATTTGAGAAAAGCGCTATACATGGCCCCGCGTTAAAACGGATTCCCGGCCTCGTATCTCGTATCCCTATCTGGTATAAAGTGTGTATCTAAATCTAATACGGGCGTATCTCTTAACTCTAAGAGCGTTTTCACATTATCCTACACGATATCGGATGTCGGAAGGGTCTATACTGAAGTAAATATGCGTACTTTTGTATTTTTTCATTCATTTAACTAATCTCTATTACTAAAATAATGCGTTCACGCAAAAAAGGCGGACTTTGCGCCACAAGGTACTCTCTAACAGCTACCTTTCTACTTGGGGCCTTCCGACATCCGATATCGTTCGATAGAGATATAACATGTCGGAGCCCCGATGGCTGTCGGACGATAAACTTTGTTTGTGTGCGTGTATGTGTAGGTACAGTTTTGCTGTAGTGTGCGTGACGACGCTAGCGCGGATTTTAAATTTCGAATGCTCGAAACAATTGAACTCCAAATTCTTTAACGTTTTTTTTTAATTTATTTAATACACAAACGGCCAAGGAAGTAAACATAATTCGGTAGAAATAAACAACGTAGGTGTATGTAGTTCAAGAATAATAACATACATGAATATAGTATATAATTGTCTTCGCATATACAGGATGGATTTTCTTTTTGGGTCAGTAAGGGCAGCTACCAGACCCGTGCAAAATGGTCTTAGAAGACCTTCCCTAGATTTCAAATTAATGAAGATTTGCGTTTACGGTATTTTTTTTCAAAACATACATCATGCGAGAAATATGTTATTATAGGATATTTGACGAACTTTATTTTTTAATGCTAGTCGACCCTATTCCTATTCAGGATCAAAAGCTTATTAGGACCAAAAAAAAAATCTGGCTAAAAAAGTCACAAATCGAGGAAAACTTTTCTCATAAATTTTGTATGAAAATTAAAACTTTTATTTTTGCATTCTATTTTTTTTGCTTATCGATCCCATTTCTATATAGTTTCCTAGAGGTCAACTTACGGTAGAGTATACTAAAAAGCGACATATTAAAGAAAACTTTTTCTACAGTAATTTGATTTATATTTATTTATCGCGCCAATCAGTTCTGTTACGTTTAAGGTCCATAATACTGTATGAGGACATTACAGACAAAGCATTCAAAATATCAAAAAACCGGCCAAGAGCATGTCGGGCCATGCTCAGTATAGGGTTCCGTAGTTGCCGGCCGGTACAATACATTCGTTCAAATAAAATAAATAATAATAAATAAATATTTGGGGAGAATCTTACACAAATCAACCTAACCCCAAACTAAGCAAAGCTTGTACTATGGGTGCTAGCCGACGATATACATACTTAGATAGATAAATACATACTTATATACATAGAAAACATCCATAACTCAGGAACAAATATTTGAGATTAGCACACAAATAAATGCCCTTACCAGGATTCGAACCCGGGACCTCCTGCTTCGTAGGCAGGGTCACTACCAACTGGGCTATGGAGGCCGTTCAAAACTTTCAAAAGGTCGATAATTACGGAATATTTTGCGTAAGTAATTTTACTCGCCGGCACTTACGTCCTTTCATTTTGCTTTTGACCGTCATTTTATTCAATATAGTTTTTATTTAAGGTACCAGGGTCGCGTTTGCCTCTCTTTCTATCCAATATGTGTGCTAGAAAGAGAGGCAAACAGCGAAATCGTAAATTGTAACTTTCTAAAACGCGACCCAGGTCTCACTCTTATAATTTTTTTTTGGTCTCATACAAGCTTTTGATCGTGGATAGGAATGGGATTGAACGGCATCAAAAAAAGTTTGTCAAAAACTTTTTTTCTCGCAACCTGTATATGATTTTTCCAAAATTTGTAAACGCGAATCATTAATTTGAAATCGAGGAAAGGTCTTCTAAGACCATTTTCACGTAGCAGCACGGTATCTAGTAACTGCCCTTACTGACCCAAAAAGAAAATCCACCTGTATACTTACAAAGAGTTTTCACGCCAAACTGGCTTTACATAGGTACGGTCAGTAGCAATGAAAAAGGCCCCCACTGCCATACAAACTTTGTATGCAGGGGGGTCCTTTTCTCTGCAGCTGACTGTACTAGTAAAAAGTATTGAAGTAATGTTGAACTAAAAGTACTTTTAATAATTTGATAAGACTGAGCATAAATTTACCACCCACCACATATTATGACATTATGAGAGGCAAATTGTTTGAGAACTTTTGTCTCATTCTACTCGTACCTTTATTATAGTTCCATCTCACTTTGTTGCCTCGTCATATCGCTGTCGTCTGTAGAGGCCTGATAAATTGTAACGTCTATAGGACCTCCGTGTCGTCCGGCATTATTTATCGGATGCAGGGTGTCGGATGTAGGATGTAGGATGTCGTCCGACATTATTTATCGGTCCGACATCCGATATCGTGTAGGATAATGTGAAAACGCTCTTACTTAGAATTGCAATTAAAATTTTATCCATACAAAACAATTCGGCCCGCAATGTAATGCAAACACACTCGCTTTTAAACGCTCGTTGACAGTTACTTTCAATACCATGTTTACAGTACATTGCTGATGATATAATTTTCAAAAATTAATTATTGGGTCACAGTTAAGTGTAACTTAAAAAAAACATTGTGTGGTTTTATGAAACCACGATGCAAGTGAAACTTTACTATGTTAGCATGGCGCTTAGAAATTGGTGCCCAATTGGTTTGTCATGCTAGACGTACAGAGCTGGAATGACTTGCCAAATGAAATTCATGAAATATGTATAATCTAGGGAATGCAACCCGGGTACCCGAAAACCCGGGTACCCGTCTATATTTGGAGTCGGGTAAAACCCGGGTTTTTAACTCATAACCCGGGTTTTACCCGTAATTTAGAAATCGGTAGAAAAGTAGGGAAAACGTGAATATACCTTACTGTGTGTGTTATATTATAACTACCTATTAAATTAAAAGGCATAGCATAAATGGTCCGAACATATTTTACATTTCAATTACGAAACTTTCTTTTTCTAAACGCTTAACTTATTGGACTCAGTCATGTCATCCCTTTGTTTTTGCCGCTGGCCACCGTGCAGGTAGGTAGCGTAGCTAAGTAAGTAGATAAGGAAATAAACAACAACGACCGATGCACATCACATGTTAAAAGTAACATCAGGAGTAAAGGGCTAAGTAAAGACTTAGCCCTTTACTCCTCCCCCTCACCCCGTTCGTTTGTCGAACTCGCGGAGCGTAAGCGAAGTGAGTTCTCACAAACAACTCCAGACCGAACTGTCACCTGGCTACTGGGACGTCTCGGCATTTGGATGGCTTTTTGATTCAGATAATTTGTCCGACGATAACTTTAGTAACGTTTTTCTGATCTTTATGAAATTTCTTGGGGCTGTAGCAGAGATACATAAAATTTGTAAGTTCGTATATGAGCAGGATTGATCAAGTGGTTATGGAGCTAGAAGGAGAAAAAAAATCCTCCTAGTAAAAAGATTAGAGAATATTTGGAGGAACAGAGGAATCAGCAAAGCAACCAAAACCAAGTTAATGCGTACCCTAGTCTTCTCTATATTTCTATATGGTTCGGAATCCTGGACTCTAAAAGCAAGCGTTCGGAGCAGAATTGACGCATTCGAGATGTGGTGCTGGCGTAAGATGCTAAAAATTCCATGGACAGCGCGCCGCACCAATTTGCCTCAATCCTAGCGGAATTAAAAGTCCAGTGCCGCTTATCCACCATCTGCCACCAGCGAATCCTCAATCCTCCAGTTCTTCGGACATGTGACCAGATGGAAGCCAGACAACTTTGAAAAACGCATTGTGGTTGGCCACGTGGATGGAGGACGGCGAAGTGGACATCCACCGACCCGTTGGGTCGATATAGTGAAGAAGGCCTGCCAAGGTTCCATACAAGCAAGAGCCTATCATTCGGACAGTGGAAGATCCTGCGGCTTGGATAGCCTTGATGTTTAAAGCGAAGACCTAGTCTGATCGCGACCCTCAGCCATGAGGAAACGAGGAAGAAAAAGATCTATTGTTACATTTTAATATTCCATATTTCCCGTTAATTTTGATATTTCTGATTAATAAACGGAAAGATTAAGTATATCTAACGTCTTATGCTCTCTATAGTATTTTGTGCAACAGTTACATAATAAGGGTTCTTAAGATTCGAGGGTCGAAGTTACAAAATGAGGCGAAGCCGAATTTTGTAAAAACAGACCCGAGAATTTTAAGACCTAATTATGTACCGTTGCACACAATAGTTTTTCTACGAGTGCTAGGCAAGCCAGTAAGCATTGAGTTCGACGAATGACCTGCTGCCTCTATACAATTGTCTTCAATCTTCTGGCGGATTGCATCGGCGCCCGCCTCGTCTACAGCGGCGGGCGGCGCCGGTGCGGGGCCCGCCTCGATAACACACCCATTATATCCCTAAGAATCGACTTTTGAGTCATCTTATGACAACGTTCATAAAGAATGTGCTTAGAATTTATATGTCAGTCATTTTATTGGCAAATTAGAATACAGGAGTAGAAAAAATTAATATTGTGATTTACAGCTGTTTTCATGTACGAAATCATTAATAAATGCAAACTCAGCAATCAAAAGTGCATTTTATTACTAAATACCCGTAAAAATAATGAAAACCAATAATTAATTAAAATTTTGTTCAAAACCGGGTATTACCCGGGTACCCGGGTTTTTGAAAATCAAAGTCGGGTAATACCCGGGTACCAAAAATGGCCGGGTATTGCATTCCCTAGTATAATCGAAATATGTTTCTAAAATTTAGAAAAAAATCATTCGTCCCACGGGGTTTGAACCCTCGCCCATTCGTTCGTAAGTCTCATGCCATACCACAGCGCCAGCGCTGCAGTTATATAGTACGGGCGGCGACCGTAGGATCTGCTACGTAACGTGATACAAAGATAAGCCCCATGGCGCACGTTCATAAAAGTGGTGCTGAGTCACGGAAAAATAGTAAAAAGAATTAGAATTGGCCGAAAGCACAAAAAAGTACCACTTCCGGTATAAAAAATGGATGGTATTTACCTACGTCATTGGATATAAAGATGACACTTGTGGCAACAAATTGTAATTTATTTTTAGGTATAGAAAAACCGAGTCTGCCAGTTCCTGCATGGCTGGAAGTGCCCGGCAGACTAGTTTAAAAGTAACGAATTTGACTCCAAATGTACGTCACGTTTGAACCAGTCTGCCGGGCACTTCCGGCCATGCAGAAACGGGCAGACTGGGTTTTTCTGTACCTTAATACAAATTACTATTTGTTGCCACAATAATCATCTCAGTATCAAATGCCCAGGTAAATACCATCCATTTTTTTAACCGGAAGTGGTACTTTTTTGTGCTTTCGGCCAATTCTAATTTTTTTTACTATTTTTCCGGAACTCAGCATCATTTTTATGAACATGTGCCATAGGGCTTATCTTTGTATCACGATACGTAGCAGAACCTACGGCCGCCGCCCGTACTATTACGCTAAGATGCGAAATATAGATTTGTATACCGCGGTTGACTGCCAACATGACATGAACCTTATTGCTTATGAAATAAGCCTCACTATAAACGAGAATCAGCGTTACAAATGTAACGCATGTCGCGCAAAAGAGAGACTTTAAAATTCGAGGCGATGGAATAAAAGTTTCACTTTAAAAAACATCTTAATTAATGATTACACTAATGAGTTCTGTGTCTGGTTTAATTTATCGCCTGTATTAGATTTACGCACTGTATACGTACTTGGCCGGAAATCCCTATTTTACCAGCTTCTGCTGTAATGTACTACTAGGCATTTGAAAAACGTTATAGACCTTATGCCGTTGTAATAGTGATCACAAATGGTCAGTTCACAGTGTGGGCGATGGTGTAATACTAATGAATTGGGAATATTTTCACTAATCAAGGAAAAAACACCACCTACGCAATTGTTAATTAACGAATTTGTTGTTTCTCGTTAAGGCCATTCCTCGATTCGGAGAAGCCACGCCCATCCGTTAGAGACACGTTTATGGCTCCCATGCACGAAATAAAGAGATACAGCGCTCTTAAGGATCAGACTTTTTGAACAAACTACGATAAATAAGCGATCTATAAAGTTTTGTCTAATTTTGCTTGTGTGACTATTTAGATACTTAAACCAGAATACCATGTTTTTTACTCAATTATATTGCTTAATTTCTTATAGTTTACGTAAGCTAAGAAAAATAAGGGGAAAATGGACCCAACTTCGGTTTTTTTTTCTATTGAGGCAACTTTCAGCAATAGTGTTTCGGCTTGTGCCAAAAACAAGAGTATGTAGTCTCGTAGTCTGTCTAATAATATATATTCGAAAATTAATTCAGTCCCTTTTCCCGTTTAGTCACTAGAGCGTTAAAAAAGACTTATTATTTTTCAAAGTTGCCCCTTAAGGTCCGTATAATAAATAGGCCGTCCGAAGGAAAAGGAGATAATTATTAGAAACGAACATGATACATGATGATACTTAGCCATTTTTAAACCTGCTTATTCATAAACGTGTTTCAAACCTCATTTAAAGCGGATGGGCCCTGCAGGTTGCAATGTCTAATAGCCGTTTTAGTTAGATTATGTTTAGCCTGTTTCTGACAAACACAACTGTCAAAGTGACAGATAAGGACAAATTGGCTTCGCTTACAGAATATTTGATATTTTTTAAAACAATTAGATGTTATAAAATAGTGAATTTTGAGATACCTATTTGAAGGATTTGGAATACAAGGTGTAACAAAAATACTGGTGATCCTTTGACATAATTGGTATCGTATTCTTATTGTGAAAAAATAAGAAATAAAAAAAAACTCGCGGTAAAATTTTTGGTTTTGTATGGAGGGTTGGCCAGCTGGGACGACTCGCCCCATACAAAAAAAAATGTTCAATAAGTTGCCATATGATCTAACTAACTTGCCTTTGAATAGTTTTAAGAATAAAATATCAAAATATTTCAGGAAACATGCCTTCTACTCTGCCACTGAATATTTAAATAGCAATATTGACATTAATAATTTCGATTAGGTAATGCTAATCATATTTCAATTTGGAAATATTTTTTTACATTTTTATATCGATGTTTGTACCTAATGACATACCATGTAATGATCATATTACTTTATGGTGAATAAATTAAATTGAAAATTGAAATTTTTTTTGCGTCAAAAAAAATTTTCTCCTACTTTTTCCTACTCGCAATACGATACCAATTATGTCCTTAAACGGATCACCAGTATTTTTGTTACACCCTGTATAGTTGCGATATAAATCATTTATTGAGTTTTTAAACTACAAAATTCTGATACCTACGACGTGTTGTCATTTTAGTGATCGCCTTGGCATTGCATGTTTAAAAAAAAGTAGGCGTAGTGACATTGACAGTGACAGTGACAATGACAACTTAACGTTGATGTCGTTGATAACAGTTGACAGCTAATCCTTGCTTGACAGTACTTTGACAGGCCCATGTCAAAGACAATCTAAACTTCTGCTATATTTTCCCCTTTTGGCACAAGTAATATAACTTCAATGTCAATTGAAGGTCAAACTAAGGTTAAACAAGCTTTTATTAAAATATAGCGAACATAAATGTAATTTCAAGCCACAATTAGAAGACGCTGGTTCGATCCCAGCCTTGGGCACCGGAGGCCTTGGTCACTTTTTCCTTTGTATATGACATCTATATAAATTTATAATTTATATAAGGTATGTTGGGGTAAGAGCGGACTAATTTTGGACACTTTGGTAAGACCTTGAGTTTAATTTTTTTTGACTAACTTATCTAACGATTCCTTGAATTATTATTATTTGTCATAAATAAGCATGAAATATACTTTCAATGCATATTTTTAAATTCCTCATATATTTAACCGTTTTTATTTTATATAAGTCTAAAGTGAGTACATAGTATATTTTTTCATAGGAAAAGATCGGACGTACGCGGGGTAACATCGGACTATGTTCAAAACCGAACTCTGCGCAGTTACGCATATGGTTCCTAAAATTAAATATCCGTTCTTTTCCTG
The DNA here is from genome assembly GCA_911728535.1 of Pammene fasciana. Classification (NCBI taxonomy): domain Eukaryota; kingdom Metazoa; phylum Arthropoda; class Insecta; order Lepidoptera; family Tortricidae; genus Pammene; species Pammene fasciana. Next base: position 7,242,437 of record OU452299.1, read on the forward strand.
TCAAAACTACAAGCTCAGAATTTTATTGAATACATGAATAACAAGCGAGAAAAGTTTAAAAATAGGGCCACCACGTCCGATCTTTCCCGCGCCAAAATAAAAGTAAATCCACGTTTCTCAAACTTTTATTCGAAATACAAACAAGTGTCTGAACAACAGACAATTTGAAGTTACAGTTACATACTTACATTACTTTATCTACACACATACTGTAAACCATATAAAATGGTTCAGAAACTGTATGCAATGACAGAAACTGTTAAAACAAAAACACTGGCTTGCGGCATTAAATTAACTATTTGAGAACCGCTGATTTTTTCCATACACTTACAAACGGGTCAAGATCGGATGAATTTAGTCCGATCTTGACCCGCAAGGCGAAGATCGGATTAAATCGTACAGCCTAATCTAGCCGTTATTCGTAGTTCTAACTTACATAAAACAAGTATTATAACGATAATATGGATAATTAACACACAAAAATTGATTAAACTCCCTTGGTTGATGAGATACGTAGCCACGGGAAAGTTCGGATTTCCTGATCACTCGTCAAAAACACTGTCGTGATTTTTTGTCGCTGTCACTCACAACCTGTCGCTTTAAAGCCACGCGGTTGGATGAGGTGCGGGGCTCAACAAGATGGCCTAGGCAGGTGTGTCGCCAGCAAACGAAAATCTCTTCTAGTTTAGTAGAAAATTGAATTATCCGGTCTTGACCCGATCCGGTCTTACCCCAACATACCTTATATATAATAGTGTAACTACTTAAAATAAACAAATCAAAATATTCATTAAACAATAATTTGATTTGTTCTTTCAGTTTTACCTGTACCTATTATATTTTTTAAAGTTTTTTAGTGCAATCAAGTGTTTTACTACTACTTACTACTACTATATAAGGTATAAGTAGATTATAATATGTGTTGATTGTTATTAGACTTATACTTATTAGATTACTTAGACTTATTAGTAAAAGTACTCCCTAAAAAGTTTAATATTAGTTATTAAGGAGTTAATTAGGTATAATGTCCACCTATACAACTACATGTTTATATTGCCACACCCTATGAGGGTCCATGTACATTACTGCGTATTTTGCAATAAAAATAGAATTTTAGTATTTCTTTTATTATTGCTTTCCATGCTTTTATGTATTCTGAAAATGTATATTTACTTACAATAATTATATTCGTTCCAATTTTTATCCAAATCACATTCACTCTAGATATATTTGAAGTCTTTCTGCGAATTTACAACACCGGGAAAAGTTTATGATTCGGAAAATGCTGGCGATCGCCCGCGAGCCCAGTCGCAGACTGAGTCATGGCAGACGAAACGTGACGAAATTCGGGACTCCACTCCAAAACAAGGATAGAGTACTAGAGAGCGCATGCGTGTGGTCAAGACGGACAGAACATAAGGAGGTACAATCGCGATCAGGTATATAGGAGCGGCCAAGGTCACAAATATCTGAACTGTATACGTCAAGGGATGCGTCATACTCCAGTAAAGATACGTTCAAACATTAATTTATAATAGCGATTTTTTTGTTTATATAGTTTTAAAATGTCATTCTAAGATAACTGAACGAAAAATCCTACAAACTTTATATAAAGGGTTTATTTTTTTTATTTTTTTTTTTGTCTGATTTTCCGTCATCCATAAATAACGTATTTTAAGGAACCATAATAAACAATAAAATATTTATATATTTAATTATGCGATTTTTTAGAAATTAATTAAATGAGGATTTTTTCAAGGTCAAATTTTTGTAGGATTTTCTGACTACGCAATGATTAACATTGCATTTAAGCCATACAACTGAATACTTCTGCTATTATGAATTATTTCCAAATTTGACATTTTTCCCATACAAGTGAAAATAAAATGACTGTACTATCAATGATACTACGTGGTCGGATCAAGACTAACTGGTTTATTTATTGTCTTACCCACATGCACAATCATAACAATAGCCTTCCACCTACAACTCCCTTTTTTACTTTTTTCACTAAAATTTAAATATTCCCTTATAATATACATTTATTAATTTTACAACTTACAATATACAATACAATTCAGTAGCTATACATATCATCTACCTCTTTTCACAATTATACATTTCATTTGATTTCATTTCAATCACAATGAGTAATAATATTAATTTATTCAATTTGTAAAGTTCAATACAATTTATAAAATATTTTATTCCACACCTGGCCATAAAGTGGCTTTTTCCGCGCGCTGCGCGTACGGAAAAAGACGCTTTCTGGCCAAGTGTAGACATAAAATGATGTACACAATACGGGAGGTAATAAAGAAAGCCCTCGATCGCATATTACGTCCCTCGCTTGCAGCTCGGGCCGCAAACTTCTGCGATCTCGGCCCTTCTTTGTTTTACCACCCTAGTTGTGTAATGTACTATAAAACACACACGATCATGCGAAGTGCTGGTAGCCTTGCGATAAGACGTCCGACTTTCAATCCGGAGGTCTCGGGTTCAAACCCCGGCTCGTAGTACCACTGAGTTTTTCGGAACTTATGTACGGAATATCATTTGATATTTACCAGTCGCTTTTCGGTGAAGGAAAACATCCTAAGGAAACCGGACCTAATCCCAAAAAGGCCTAGTTTCCCCCCGGGTTGGAAGGTCTGATGGCAGTCGCTTGCGTAAAAACTAGTGTCTATGCCAATTCATGGGATTAGGTTGTCAAGCGGACCCCAAGCCGGGATAAACGCTAGGAAGAAGAAGAAGTCACGATCATGCGAAGTAAGACATAATACGACCGCCTAATTATATTATTTTATACATACATTAAAGACATATTTTGAATTTCATTATGTTTATTAAGTTAAGTGTATTTCACAGTATATTCGAATATTTTAACAAATTACTATTTCTACCTGTATACTATACATTTAAAATCCTTTTAAAACTGTTAACCATATGTGAGGGTTCTAATAATGAAGAATAACAATAGTGGTGACTTAAACTAATACATAATTTTTTGCTTAATGTACTTAATAAAATGAAATATCTTTATTAACATAATAAGATTGGTAATACGTAGATTAAACTTAGATATAAAACAATACTAAATTTAAATACCTTTGTAAAATAAATTACCTACTCAAAAAGCCCCCCTCGAGCTGTACCGGGCGCAAAGGTGCCCATCACACTGGCGGCGTTACCACGTTGGATGGCGATGGACAACCTTTGCGCCAGGTAAGAACCCGCGCGTATAGTTGAATTATCGAGAGCGTGGAATTGCATATGTAGTGGTTGTATTGTACCGTGTTGTGCCTCTTTGTGTGCGGATTCAAATATAGAATGCCTGTACACAAACAATACTACTACATATGCAATTCCACGCTCTCGATAATTCATCTATACATCAGACCCCCTCTCGGCGATACGGCGCCCTAGTTCCTTAACAAAGGCTATTGCCTCAGACCCCCAACAAATTAAGCAACAAATGATTTCAATAGCAAAATAGGGTAATATTTTTAAATCAAAAGTTATAAAAAAAAATTAACAAACTTCATTTTTACGATAAGTGTTAAACACAAAGACTTTTATAATATTACGTTACGATATCTAATATGTACTGACTGCCTATATAAGTAGGTTCCTTGATATAGGTACTGGTCGCGCTGCATTTATCAATTTTAAAGTTTTTAAACTCATGCTATACAAAACCAATGATAGGATGACAATGCAGTACCTATAAATCTTATCTAACATAGTGTAAATAGTGAATCAGTTTCATTTCGGTATCATTTTATTTACTCCGTAACAATTTATCCATCTTGAGACAGTCCGACCCGGCAGCAAATTAATACCGATCAGGAGGAATCACCACCCTGCCAGAACGAGTAACATAATTGATATTTGAAGCATCGGACACCGGGGCCGTGTTGATAACAGCGCGCTGCGCGTGCGTGTGCGACTGAGGCTGGCAGGCGGGCGCACGCGCCTTAACGTTATCGTTATCACTCGTTATGTTGATAATTGATATCGTCATAAGGCGACACAGGTAACTCCGGCCGATATTCCGAATCCACTATCAGATGACGTCTATTTCTTACGAGAGTACCCCCTTGCATTAATCGAACTAAATATGATCGGATACCTTTTAACTGCACAATAGTACCACTAACCCATTTTTTATCTACTCTAACTTGAACTTTTTGACCGGGCATTAATTGCTTTAAATCATGTGCTGTTTTGTCATACTGTTGTTTTTGTTTTACTTGCCTTTTTTTTAAGTTTTTCCATGATGTTAAAGCCTAACAAGTTCCTTTTTAGCCCTGATATAATGTCGCTACAAATTGCTTAGATATAGCAATAATACGTGTACGTCATCAATAGTCAGGACAGTGTGTATTGGCATCGTGCAAGAGCGAGTGAGATATACTATTATGTACTTGTGCATTGTAGAAGTAGGTATGTTTAGTACCAAACTAACCAGTTTATTACAACCGCACTATAAATGTCAGTACAGGTCATGTCAACAACTAATTTCACAACATTGTTTAATGGAATGCCACTGAATCCCTCATCCTTTTTCTGTCGCAAGTATTTTAATGTATTTAAAATTATTTGATCTGCATCGGTGTGACATTTTTTGGGCATTTTGATTACAAAATCTATTATTATCCTGAAATATTTACGTTTATTTTTGATTTGTTTACATCGGTGACATTCAAGGCCTTTCAACGTCTGTTGTCAAAAAAAATCATTGCCATTAAAATAAATTAGTTCCATTGAAAATCCGCAACATGGCGAGGGCTAAAAAGGAACTTGTTAGGCTTTACTTTGAATTTTCGGTGTAAGAAGTTGGGGTGCATATGGTACTATACCTCGAAACCTCCTATTACTCAATAACTCTGATGGAGATGTTAGCTCACTAGTGATTGGAGTAGTTAAGTATTCCAAAAGTGCTAGTCTGAAGTCGGTTTTTTCCACACTAGTTTTCTTAAGGATGTGTTTTACCGTTTGCACGCTTCGTTCAACTTGCCCATTCGGTTGAGCGTTTACAAGGGGAAGATTAAGTTATGTGCTGAAAACACCACTGCCGAGAAAACATTCTAAATTGACTCGATGAAAATTCGGGGCCGTTATCTGACATGACGATGTCGGGTGTACAGTCACCGGCAATAGTATCTTCCTATATGAAGGCCGCAAAAATATGTGACACGCTCTTATATGTAGGGCCACAAGAGCGTGTCACATATTTTTGCGGTCTTCGTGTAGGAAGATACTATTGCCGGTGACTGTACCCTGGTGACTAAAAACAATTTTCAATTGCTCAATGATATGGCCAGACAATAAGCAATTTAACTCCAAAACTTCCAAAAATTTACTGTAATAATCTACTATTAATAAATATTTTTTATCTTTAAAATGAAATACCCACCCCAACCTTTGACCAAGTTCTATCCGGTATATTATGTGGTATCAATGACTCTTTTCCATTCTGGTTTTTATCTGGTTTCTTTATGAAATCCTCTAGCTGGACTATTTATATTTTGCCAAAATATAGATTCACGTACCTTTAATTTACATTTCTCTAACCCCAAGTGCCCAATGTGTACCCTCCTTAACATTTCCTTTCGCATAGCCACTGGAATTACTATTCGACCGGCCTTCCATGCCATACCATGCGCAACTGTCAACTCATCTCGGTAGCCCCAATATGGCTTGACCAGGTCCTCAGTATCCTGCTTACAATTTACATATGCGTGCAAAATTTCAGCTCAATCGGAAACCGGAAAATGGGTCAAATTTAACTTGCAAGATTTGATTACAGACAACGGGACAGGTGAAACTAAATAAAAGCTTATAATATAAAAAAAAAACAAATTATATCTATAATTTTATTAAAATAAAAGTTCAAAAAGCCAAGGGCTGATTTACATACATGTCCGTCTTTACTAGCGCTTCGGAAACTATGACATCTGATGAGAAGAAACGCCGGAAGAAACTCACCAGTTAGCCTATTTGTGACGGTTGCAAACAAAAGGCACTTAGAGAACTAATCAATAGTCGTGCTACACCTGGCGCACCGCCTCGTGAGGAAATTGGCGCGCGCAGCAGCGCGTAGTGTAGGCGTGCCTCGGCCGAGACAAACGTACGCGCGGCCGTAATACCTCGGGCGAGCCACGTCCTAACCAGCCGAGCTGCCGCGCGCGGCAATTTCTTCGCGAGGCGGTGCGCCAGGTGTAGCACCGGCTATTTAAATAGGCCTAGGTCACTTCTTGCTTTGTATACGACATTTATTTAAGTTTAAAAGGGCACTTGTTGGATTTCCAAGGCGGCTATGCCATAGAGATTTAAATCGTGCTCGGAAAGTCGTGCCCTCAGCGCTAGGACGTGATATCACGTCCAAAATAAAGCCGTTTTGCCTTGCGCGCTCGCGCGCGGTGCGCTGGCGCTGAAGGCACGGTTTTCCGTCCGATGCTTGGCGTTCAAAACGTTAACAACCATGTGGCATTGACATTTTGTTTGAAAATATCACATTTCCTTATATTAACTAACATTATTATTATATTACTACTATATTTATATACTTACGCATAATATAATTGATCTTAAAAGACCCACTTAAAAAAAATTATTTCATAATGATACAACATTTTAGTGATCTAAGGGATAGTGCCACCCGGTAAGGAAATATTTGCCTGTGTTGGGCGACACCGCTCTTCCTTGGATTAAATAAACGATTTAAAAAAAAAACTAGTCACAGACAAGAAGACTTAAGTATAAAGTAAGAGTAAGAATTGACATGTATTAAACTAAATTAACAAAAACTAAGTTAATAGGACTGAAAGAACAAATCAAATTATTTTTTAATGAATATTTTGATTTGTTTCGTGGCCAGGTGGCGAAGTTGGTTAACGCGTCTGCCGCGAATGCAGAAGACGCTGGTTCGAATCCAGCCTTGGGCACCGGAGGCGTTGGTCACTTTTTCCTCTGTATATGACATCTATACAAGTTTATAATTTATACATATAGTAGTGTGACTACCTACTTAAAATAAACAAATCAAAATATTCATTAAAAAATAATTTGATTTGTTCTTTCAGTTCTATTGACTGGCAGCGCCATCTCTCTCGCATTCTATGAACTCCTAAGAGCTCAAGAATGGAGGTTATGACTCATAATGTTGTACCTTAGATGATTGGCCAAATGCGCCTTAGCATTTACAAAGATTGCATATACACGGGAAAATTCGACCGGTGCTTTCGTGGCCAGGGTCGCGATTTATAAAGTTACAATTTACAATTTCGCTGTTTGCCTCTCTTTCTATCCAATATGTGTGCTAGAAAGAGAGGCAAAAAGCGAAATTGTAACTTTATAAAACGCGACCCAGGTGGCGAAGTTGGTTAACGCGTCTGCCGCGAATGCAGAAGACGCTGGTTCGAATCCAGCCTTGGGCACCGGAGGCCTTAGTCACTTTTTCCTTTGTATATGACATCTATACCTACAAGTTTATAAAAACTAAGTTTTTCAGTGAGACCTTCAGATTGAAAGTCGCGCGCTTTAGCACAAGGCTACTAGCACTTATTCGGGCCAACCAACTTTTTGACCGACAGTTTTGACTTTGGAGTCTCTCTTGCGTTACTCAAAATGTCTCCAGAGTTACCAAGAATTTGGGCTTCTAATACATAGTTTCTGTTTAACAGTTGAGGCCTCGAATGTTTTAACATAGGTGATGGGCCAAGCAACTTTCTGACCGACAGTTTTGAGCATAGATTTAAAATAAAGGATGAGGACGAGGCATCTCCGTACAGCCAACTGTGATCCAATAATGGCGCCCGAGTTGAATGTGTGCGTAGAGACCAGTGTTGCCAGTAATACAAATTTTCCCGATTAAGTGTAACATATTTTTGAAAGTTTTTCCTTTCAAAAATATGTTACACTTAATCGGGAAAATTTGTATTAGTAAATCAGATTATAATTTATGTTCTTAAATATAATTAATATGCACCTGCCTTATAATCTGATGAAATATATTTCTGAAGAGGCGGATAAATGATTTTTTTTTAAATCTAAAGTTACAACTTATTAAAAGTATACAACTACCGTTGAGTGCATGTGGCCCATAGACATAGGATGGTATAGACGGGGCATGGTCATAGTAATACCAAGATAAAACGGGATGGTGTTATTACACTTTAAGTAGGTACGGCAAAGAGGTGCTATTATCGTTGGTCCTTGTCATAGTTCCTATTACCTCCCCGCGTTACTTCTAGCAGATGAGGGTAACAAATAGATATAAGTTGTGCGCAAAAATGGTCTTACGTAACATGGACGACTTCTATACTAAAACCTTCTCCAGAGTATAACAAATACTTTTCTGAAAACCGCATCAAAATCGGTTCAGCCAAACGCGAGATTATCGCGAACAAAGATATATACAAATATAATTTTTAATGCTTATTTATATTTTTTATTGGAAAAAAAATAGGTACTAAAGAATATAATTTGATTACAAAGACATAAAAGTTATTAGCTCTTAGCAAAGAGAATTAAGTACCTAGAGTGTTCTTTCCATACATGGCTAAATGCGTATATGTAATAAGTTTTAAGCGAGCTTTGCTAAAAGTTATTATTCAAAAGATTACAGCTTAATACGTATTACGATTTAAGTGTGCTTAAAACTTAGTATAAATGAGTTAAACCATACCTCCCATACGACTTATTATTTAATTAGTAGTTTTGCTATGTATGGAGTTAGCAATCTTAGGCAATGTGTTAATATTAGTTGAAAACGTGCGTGAAATAAAACATCAAGTTGGGAGCGGGACGTCAACATCGTGTTGACAACATATCGTGGCTATTGTAGACCCCTTTACGTTCGGGGAGTTTCCCTGCTCTACCACCTGGCAACACTGCTGTCGTGAAGTTAATAGTTTACGAATTTACAGATTTTTAATATGATTACGCATTAAAATGTTTACTTATCGATGAAAGGTGACTCCATCCGGTTTTCTCTTACGACCGGTGGCATTTGTACAGCATTTGAGGACGTACGCCGGCATATTTTAATTATTATTTGTCCGCTCTTTACTGCAGTGACGTTTGGATACGACTGGCGGCGGATGGGCACAAAATTGCTGTGCGTATGTGTGTGTAGTGTGTAACTACGTGGGCACGGGCACAAATGGAATCACAGTTTGTTGTTAGCAGTGCGTAATCTGATTAATTATTTAAATCTATGGTTTCGAGGTATAGTACCATATGCACCCCAACTTCTTACACCGAAAATTCAAAGTAAAGCCTAACAAGTTCCTTTTTAGCCCTGGTTTTGAGTATGTTTTGCGGTACTCAAAATGTCTCTGGAGTTACCAACAAATTGGGCTTCTAATACATAGTTCCTGTTTAACAGTTGAAGCCTCGAATGTTTTAACATAGGTGGGCCAAGCAATTTTGTGACCGACAGTTTTGAGTATCTCTTGCGTTACCCAAACTGTCTCTGGGGTTACCAAGAAATCGGGCTTCTAATAATTAGGTGCGGTTTATTTAGGTTTAACAGTTGGGGCTTCGAATGTTAACATACACCATAAACTGAAAAACAGAAAAGCCATTGTTTAAAGGTGAAAATTTACAACGAATTTAAAAGTTAAGGACACATTTGTGTCGGTCAAAAAGTTGATACGCCCATTTTGGCTTCATAATTTTGTTTTTTTCCCATGCAAATTAATGTACAGATTTTTCTGGACCCACTGAATCATGAAATTGAAACCACTACTGGGTATTGGCACAATTTTAATCTCAATAAAATTAAACAGTAACATAACTTAATGGCTCCTCTACATGATGGCCCATCATAGGGACGCAGCTATACGTTAGAGGGAGCTAACGATATTGCGATCTCGTTCCGTCGTATAGCTGCGTCCCTATGATGGCCCATCATGTAGAGCCAGCCTAACAATTAGAGAGCTAAACAATAAAATATAAAAAATGCTTTCTGATATAAAACGGGCTTGAATATTATCTAAACATATGGCTTGAAATTGAACAACACAACACTTAGGAATTGCCAGCCTAGTGTCAGTATACGGCCTCACTCACTCGCCCGTTTATAACGCACTCTTTCCCAATTACACAATTGCTGTAATGCACAAAATAGTATACCAAAATAAGTTCGTATATCTTTACGTAACTGTACTTAATTATATCCTACGGGTATTCTAAATTATCGTATTGTCCAGAAAATGCATATAAAAACACCAACTTACGTATAAAAAATATCAAATTTCTTTCAAAAATAGCATCATCATAGCAAACCGTAAGGCACCTCATTGGTAGTATTTCATTATTCATTAAACCAAAAATAAAAATTGTCCATAGTCGCGGTTCACCGATTCCTACTCTTTTGTTACACAAAAGGATTTTGGTGTACATTTTTAAAAACATTACTGCTTCTAAATGTACTAATGCATATAATATTACCAATATAATTAATAGTTAAAAAACATTTAAGAGACAAAACACACCTGAGCTGAATTTAACAAATTCATAGACAAAATGCTTAAATTTGTCTATGGATGCTTAAATTTGTATATGGCCTCAATTTAAGAAATCATAGACAAATTTAAACATTTTGTCTATGAACTTGCTTAATTCTGCTTAGATGTGTTTTGTCCCTAAGGCCCAGTAGGTTCATCTATCTCCATAGCTGGGCACCGTTAATCAAATAGTTAACTTCGTTAATCGTTAATCCGCTACAAAAAAAAGTTAGCTTCGTTAAACGTTACATTTCGGAAGAATTAACGCAAGTTAACGTTAATCGTTAATCCGTTAATATGTGTAAAATCTTCGGCATAAGGTGCATTGCATATTCCCCTTCATGATGATCAAACGAAACAAATCTCTTCGCAATTTTCTTTCTCACTCGCACGCGCCGGCTAGTTTCTAGTTTTGTTTTTGTTTCACTCACTGCCACGCGCCGCCCGGCACTTGTCTGAACCTGTTTTTCGCGCCGCGCCGCGGTGCCGTGCGGTAACTATTAGGCATTGGATTAACAATTAACGGACTTCTTCATATTAACGGAAGTCAACGTGTCCGATAACATTTTTAAAAGTTAACTTAAAAGTTAATCCGTTAATCAAAATGTGAACTTCGTTAATTAACGATTAACGGATTAACGAGTTAATGCCCAGCTATGTATACTCAGTATTCAAAAAATCGTAGCATGATCATAAATTTGTTTTGCATAAAATATGGATAACAATTTGAGGTCTGGACTAATGCGATTCAAAACATGGGTTACAAACTCTATTGCTTGAAAAAATATTCACAAGCACACAAAAGTACTAATTAGAACCATTAACAATCTTTGTACTCAGTAATCAGATGGCAGCCAACTGTGGCTCAGTGCCATACGATATTTTTGGCTGAACTCACAACACCTCTAACACTACAACTACTATTATCACAGCATGCGGCTGTACTCACTTGTGTTTAGTCACTACGCGCGACATGTTTCGGAGAGCTTAGGACTCCATGCTCAAGCACTAAGAGTGCTAGGCGAACCGATTCACGACCCGACGTTACGGCGCCGCGCTATCGACTCAATGACACATGCAGTGATAATAGTGTTAATATGTCTCACGAAAGTTTAAATTCAATAACCACAAGTACTATCTATTTGTACATACGGGACTTACAAGTACACCTCCCAATATTGGAACAATATGTATATAATAGGTCATTATAAATAGCATCATTTTAGCCATAGTTAATCACAGTTGAACGTCACTCAGATCCACAATCACACTAATCACTCTCCAATCTTCATCGCATCGCTTTTCTAGAATTATCTTATTTTATTTTTTTCTCTTTAATTGTATTCCTATTTTGATAACATTCTAGTTAAAATGTCCCTTGAAGACATTCTAGAATTATTAACTTCTTGAAATACAATTTCATCATCACTATCATCTTCAATTACAATAATATCATTTAGATTGTTTGCATTTTGTATTCCATTGTTTTTATTTGCGTTTTCCTTTGTAGAATTTTGCGAAATATTATTGTCTGTCAAATTAGCCTTATTATCTTCGTATTCGCCATCATCGTTACTTGTTTCTTTGAGTTCCGTTAATTCTTTTTTTAGTTCCAGCATATCTTGCTCCCCTAAGTTTTCATCTGGTATATAAGCCATTCCAAATAGCTCAAGACCAAGATGTTGTATATCCTTTTTTAAATCATTTGCCATTTCCTCACTAAACTCTTCAAAAATAGCTTGCATATCAGTTTCAGAATTAGCTTTCTCCATATTATCAGCACCTTGGTTGTCACGAAAATCTTCATCAACTTCGTCTTTCTGTACATGAACTTCTACATGCACTTGAAAGGAGGACGCAGGTGGCGTGAAGCTGTTGGCAGGGTCACTGTCGCTATTCCATAACTCCACTGTTCCTTCTTCATTGGCCGCTGTTTCTGTTACTTGTGTTTGAAGTAGTTCTCCAAGATTTTGATTGGAGTCACCACTATTTCGCTCTAGTGATCTTTCTTCCTGAACTCTCTCGTTTTCTTCGTGTGAGGCTACATGAGCATCAAACTCTGAATAGAAGATGGATTGTTTACATTGATCACAAAACTTTTTGACTACAAGATCTTGGAGAATTTTAACTCCTCTTTTCTTCTGTTGCGTTTCTCCTGACACTAACGATTCTCGTCGAGAAGCTTCCTTAAACGAATTGGACTTATTTTGGAGGTTTTGCAAAGCTCTATTAATAGGTTCATCTTCCTTGCAGTTGAAAGTAACTATTCTAAAGAAATCGGCTTCATAAAGTTTATGGTCTTTCTCGTGTTCCGTAAGAGCTACGGAAGTGTAGAAATATTTCTCGCAATCGGGACAGAAGTGGCCTGGAGCCTGATTTTCAATGCAATTATAATTGTAACAATGTCCTTCCACATCTTTTGGACGAACATATAGCTCACACTTGCTGCATTGATACAAAGGTATACCTGAAGCCATGTTCGAGTTCATTTTAACCTTTCTCGTGTGCTGATAAGTACTAGATGACTTAATTCTCTCTGCGTGGTTCTCGGACAAACCTTGAAACAAGTCCGACCACTTATCCAGCAATTTGGAAGGATCGAACTTTATTATCCTGTACTCATTGTTATTGAGATGGTTTGTAGCGTGGTCAGTGAAGCATTCAGCTTCAAATGAGAATTTGCAAACGCCACAGGTTTGTGGTATCGCCTGGTAGCCAGCAAAGTGGTGTAGCTGCGCGTGTTCGATGGAAGCATCACACGTGGTCGTGGCTACCCCGCACTCCATACACTGGTAAATGATTAGTCCATCAATTTCTTGCTCAACCTCATTCGCTTTCAGAATACGCTCATCGGTAGATCTAGATTTTCTTTCAGAGTTAACTGGACGAGATGTACTTTGGTATGATGAAACTCTTCTAGTAGGCCGGCTGGTGGGCATGTCAACCAAATGCGCGCCCTTGTCAACTCTGAACAAACACTGAAGATTGTTAAGCATTTTCAACGCATTCTGTTCAACCTTATGCTCTATCAGGTAATGTCTGTCCAGGTTTATTCCTGTGCCATAAAAGTCGGCATCACATAATCTACAAGTGCTCGACGTATATTTCTTTTTTGCTTTCTCTTTCTGAGTTTTGAACCACGGAGCTTGACCGCAGTTGGAGTTAATATCAGTACGCACCAGCACGTTTCCGTTTTCAAACATCATTTGCTCCGGATATTCGATATTGTGTGTATTCCCATAGTGTTTGTAAATGCTTATTAGCTCTTTGTTACACAAACAGCATTTATACTTTTGGGATTTTGCCTTGTCCTCTGCTTTAGGAGCATGATTGTCACTCACGTGTTTATTTAAAACCGCTTCCGCGGTGAACACTTGATCGCATTCTTTACAGTTAAATACAACGATAGGTTCATGTTTCTTCGCCTGATCTTCAAACTGTCTTTTCAAATCAACTTTGCTACTATGTCCATTCTCTTCCATACGCGCAACCTTCTGTGTGACTGGAGTTACTATATCGGATTGCTTGCGTTTAGGTGTGAACGATGCAGGCAAATCGATCAAATGAGCACCCTTTTCTGCCCTAAACACATGTTTGAGGTTGTCTAAAATCCCCGGCTCAACCATATGGTTCATCACATAATGGTCTGCCAATTTCTCCTGATTATCAAAGCATGTTTCAGCTTCACATAACCTACATGTAACGTCAGTGTACCGATTGATTTTTTCCTTTGCTTTTAAAAACCATGGAGCCTTTCCTCCATCCGTATTTATAGAAGAACGGACAAGCACATTTCCGTTATCGATAATGATCTGTTCAGGGTATTCTATCATATGTTTAGAGACGTAATGGTTATAAATGCTTGTGATTTCTTTGCTGCAGAAAGCGCACTTGTATTTCGGAGATTTCGTTGCTTCTGTGGAAGTGTTATGAGTGTGTGAATGGGCTTCAAGCGCCGCTTGAGAGGCGCACATATAATCACACTCTACACATTCAAAAGTTACCGTCTCCACGAGCCTTTTACGTTTAGCTGCATGGGCGGTATTGACATGTCTTGCCAAATTCCATCTGTTGACGTAAGTACGAGGGCAGAGATCACATTGTACAGATGTGACTCTCTTTTTTATCATGTTTGTTCCACTCAGTTCTGCTAAACCCTTTCTCGCTATTGATTCTGGCTGATCAGTTTGGTCAAACTGGACGCTGGAGAGAATTCTCCTTATGGCTCCTGTGGGGGGGTCCGGTAAAGTGGCGAGCTGGGACAGGCCCTGGACCATGCCGACCGCGTCGATGACCACGTGGCTAGCTACAGATCCTTTGGCGCAAGGCTCCACTTCGATCGACGCGCCCATCTTGAACTGCGGACAAACAGAACAACTACACGTTAGGTATAAAAGAATTTCTTCCCTGATTCCTCATTGCTAAGGGTCATCACATATTTGGTATATGTCTCCAACTTGTTTACCCGTAAAATTGTGTGACAGCCGCCAAAGAAGCTTCTATTAGGTACTAAATAAAATTACTTCATAAATTTCTGTAAGAATGTTAATATATTTGCCACAATCAAAATTAACGCAGACCACCGGAGAAGAAAACAGATGCGACCTCACATGTAACTTTAGTTTTTGATAACCTCTTCCTAACAGGAAGAACAATACGCAAATCAAATCCCGTGTGGTTGACGTGGCCCAGCAAACAATGACGTGTCCCCACGTGTCCCGCGATAACGGGTACTCAACTAGTCAGCACGTGTAAATCATACACGTCCTGACTTGTTACAATCTTTTATTTAACTCAGCTCAGTGCTGTACTCTTAGCATAATTGTTTCACTAACGTAACGTATCGATTGCATTGCGTTAGGTATTAATTTGTATGAGATTTTTAACAGCACACTGACCGGAACATATAAGTATCTCTACTCGGTGATATAGTTCCGATACGTTCCGCTTTATGTTTTTTGTTAAAAATCCCATACAAATTAAGCCCTAACGCAAACGCAATCGTTACGTTACGGAACGTACCCAAACTACGTGACCCGTTTAGGGGGGGGGGGGGGGTCGTCAAAATACTACTCTAGGTCACTGGGGGGAGGGGGGGAGTCTTAGGTTCTGTCACGTAGTCAATAATTATGATCGCGCTTCTAATTATAGGTTTCCATGCACTTTTGGCGTCACGCGGCCAGTGTCGAGTAAATAAAAGGCAATAAGTAGGCAAAATTATGTTTTTTTGCTTTCTATGTCCAAAACATCACTCTAAACTTTATGTGCGAATTTTACTACGTGACAACTAGGGGGGAGGGGGGGGGGTCTTGGCAATTACTACGGATGGTCACCGAGGGGGGGGGGAGGGGGGTCAAAAACTGAAAAAAATGGGTCACGTAGTTTGGGTACGTTCCCTTAGTGAAACGATTACACTAAGGGTTCTGCTCAGTTTGTTAAATTTTATATTAAGCAGAACGTCTGCTAACGATACTAAAAAAAATTAGAAAAGTAGGAAAACGAAATCTTCTACTTTTCCTTTATTTCTGAACACTTAGGTTTGTTTGTTTGCTTAAAATAAAATCATGCACGTCAGATTTGAACCAGTTCCTGACCTTCCTGCTCTCCGATTGGGCTGAATTTTATCATACCCTACGTGGGTACTTTGATGACAATTAAACATTATCGTACCATCGAGCTGATCTGATGATGGAGACCGAAGGTGGTCATAAGAAGTATGATAAAATAATGGAAGCTCTTTGTGTGTGGGTTTGTTAGAATTATTATTGCGAGAAAAATGCAGTCGGCGTTAAAAACTTGTATTAAATTAATGCTTTGACAAAAACTTGTAAAAACTATTGTAAAGTATGTAGGGCAGATGCCCCGGTTTTGGTCACTTAAAGGGCCTTATCACACTTGAGCGATTTGAAAGCGATTTCTATACAAAACTCGTACGCGGTGAACTAGCGTCGTGTTCGCTTCCATACAAAAAACGCTCGCAAATTGCAAGTGTGATAAGTTGATAACACTTTAAGAGTTTGTCTATTCAGGCGTCCGTTATTTTGTGTCAATAAGGAATTATAACGCTCTTTATGTACAGTCGCCATCAGATATATCGGCGCGGCGAAGGTAATTACAAATATCTGAACGCCTCTATTGTCAAGGCGATAAAGTGCATGTTCAGATATTTTTGAGTACCCTGGCCGCTCCGATATATTTGATGGCGACTGTACTTATACTTAATATTTGTAACAAGCTAGATGTTGTGTTATCAATACTTAAATAACAGCAAAAACTATACCTACTTGAACCACAGTAACCACACTAAAACTGATAAAGTTGACTTAATTGTTTATTTCGTGGTAACTTCCTCTTCCGGTTCTAGAGATAAAAAAGGCCACGCAAGTTATTTGTGGTTAATTTTATAAATAATTAAATAGTCATGTAGTTCAATGCATGCTCATTAGCTGAGACAAAACTGTATTAAAGACTGTGCACGTTGAAATCCGGCCACGCATGGCATGGTACATCTCCCTTTCGGATACACATTTTCAAGCAGTTCTTTTTTATAAATAATCTCTAATCATAGTAGTATATAATAAAAATAGAATCATATTAAAATTGTATGGGCTTGTCTCAGTTTTTACTGAAGGTATTTCATCATATCTTTAATGTTTTGTCCAGCGTTTTTTGATAATCTTCACTCGCTTCCTGCTACAATACCACAATTGTATTTATATTTTCACAACCGGTTTTATGGTCAATAGAATGTCATCTTACACAAAAAAAATGTTTTGAAACTCTATTCTACTTGAGGTAGTCAGGAAAACTTTCTACTCCAAGCACTAAAAGTAATTTTTATATGGCAGCCATTTTTTTGTCAAAAAATCAAACTCACCAAAGTTAGATCACCTCCGAACTATTTAAATCTAAATACACTTAGAAAAATGTTAGCTATGGTGAAAAGAGAATTCAATAAGGTATCATTTGATTCATCTTATTTATAATAAAAAACTATTTTTAACAGGAAAATTTGGTAAACACTGTCAGAACACTGTGGACAACAAAATATAGGCACTGTGGAATATATAGTGATCAAACTCATAGACAACGTAACGTTTATATTATGTTTTAAACTTTATTATGTAGCTTGATAACCCCAAATTATTAATTAGAAGTGTTGGTTGAATATGCACATTCAATAAAAAGATGTATCACACCATGCGCGGCCGGATTTCAACGTGCACAGTCTTTACTGTAGTAACTCCAACATGAAAGCGGTATTAGACATTGCAACCTGCAGGGCCCAATCTGTCAGGTTGGTAGGTGTAATTAAAGGTAGGGCCCGTAGGGAGCTGAAGGAGGGGAGGGAGAGGCAGGGTACACAACAGATTGGGCCCTGCAGGTTGCAATGTCTAATACCGGTTTAAGGCTGCGTTTCCACAGAGTAGAACGAGTTGCGATGCGAAGAATGAATGAGTGAATGAATGAATGAATTGTTTATTTGCATCAAATTATGAAGGAATTCATTGATACATGAAGGTTAGTTATTAGTTATCTTCGTTTGTTTATAATCATAGGAATGTGTTTTCAACCGACTTCAAGATTTCGAAGGAGGAGGTTCTCAATTCGTCGTGCTCGGGATTTTTTTTTTGCTATTTTTTTATGTATTTTCACCGATTATTCGAAGACAGGTCGACCGATTTGGAAAATTATTTTTTTGTTTGAAAGAGTATACCTCACAGTTCACAGTTGGTCCCATTGTCACCAGGTCCGGATCTGATGAAGGGATCCTGGAAAAATCGAGGGAACTCTTCAACTATTATAGGCAGTATAGTGATCTTTTACAGCAACTCGGACATTTCCTCTCGGAAAAGCGGATCCCAACTTCCTTTTCTTCATCAAAACTTCCTAAGTGAAGTCGCTTCTTATTTTGTTTAATAAAATTTTACGATCTTTTATTTTACTCACGCTGTTTATCAGTTAGATGAGGGGATGGGATGGGATATGGGATGATGGTCGTTTAGGCTCTCACACGGCGGCGTGACGTAAGCGTTTCGTTAGACGAGAGCGGAACGAGCACGTACATGTTCAAACACGTCCGCACACGGAGCGTTACGAAAACGACTCGCTTCAACGACGCTTCGGCGCGTGCGGACTTGTTATGGTACATGCCATAGAGTATAATGAATAGTATGTACATGCCTTCGAAGGTGCGTTGAGCCGATTAAACCTGACATCTAGACGGTTGCCAACAACCCTAACCTGGGTTGGTGGTTCATACAATTTTGTTGGCAACAACTGTCTACACGATCCGTCCCGACCAAGGTCGCTCCGTCGGAGGGGCTTGTTGTATGCCGTCTGGCACGCGGTTTAGCTGCGACCTGCGACTGATTGGTCAGCGACCAGGGACTACATATCAGAAAAATACAGGCACCTTCCGTTTTAACACGATATGACGTCAGACCGTTTGTTTCGGTATGATTTCGGTAGCGCAAACGATTTTATTCTGTACTGGAATATAACGGCACCGTTAATTTCTTCGAGACCACAACCGTTTTCATAAAGGTATCGTCGGAGCTTGAAGTAAAAGCCATGTTACACTTTACGTTTTTAGTGTCCTAACTGGCTACCTAATGATTCCACGAAATATTACTCGCAGATTTTCGATTCGCAGACAACGACTAGCCGAACAACGATTCGCAGAATGGTTTATTAGTAGATGTATCTTTTGGTCGACTAGCGTTTGGCAGCTCTACGGTTCGCAACCGATTCAGTTCGCATCTGTTTCAATTCGCAGAACTATTATTGGAAAAAAAAAATTGTCAGAGTAATCATTTCGATTCCGTAACTTTTAGTAGAGTAATGTTTAGAATTTTACACAATTCATTTTTTAGGAACCAACTGGTAAAGGCCAAACACGTTCACGGTTCGTTCGAATATGGTGCGACACCTACGTGCAAGCGAAGTCTGCGCTAAAATCAGATCCCTAAAACTATATTTTATATCGTGATTTCAAGTCTAATAAATTACTATAAATTAAATAAATTATTAAATTACTCCTAAATAAATTAAAAATACTGGTAACGGCCCAGACAATGGTTCACTCTATATGTATAAATACCCTACTTACGATATGGCTAATGCCGTCAAGGGATGAGCTTTCAACGATATAACAGATGTTAGCTATTAGGCATATCATATCATAAAATGGCGGCATTTTATGATATGTCTAGGTAACAATACTTATTGATACCAAATGATCATTCTTCGAACCGTTTTTCCACTAATAGTTGGTCGGCTTATCGTGTCACTTACAAAACGATCATTCTGCGAAAAGAAATTCTGCGAATCAATAATCTGCGCACTGACTGGTCTTCGAAAAGATTACTCTGCGTAATGAAATTCTGCCAATCGTGTTTCTACCAAAGAACCCATCTGCGAGTGGTTGTCTGCGAATCGATAGTCGGTGAATAATATTTCGGAATAGAATAGAATAGAATAGAAATATTTATTTGCATGAATACGTACAATAGGTTTTATCAAATAATTTCAGACACAGTATTCAGTCAACACAAAATCGACATGCAAAATATTTACAAATTTGTACAGGTACTACTAATCACTATCATGCAGAAATCTATACAGTACCTATAAGAATCAATAGGTCACCGTCCTAACTAGCATCAAAAAAAAAGCGCTGGTAGCCTTGCGGTAAGACGTCCGACTTTCAATCCGGAGGTTTCGGGTTCAAACCCCGGCTCGTACCACTGAGTTTTTCGGAACTTATGTACGGAATATCATTTGATATTTACCAGTCGCTTTTCGGTGAAGGAAAACATCGTAAGGAAACCGGACCTCATCCCAAAAAGGCCTAGTTTCCCCTCTGGGTTGGAAGGTCTGATGGCAGTCGCTTTCGTAAAAAGTAGTGTCTATACCAATTGATGGGATTAGGTTGTCAAGCGGACCCCAAGCCGGGATAAACGCTAGGAAGAAGAAGAGTGTCCTAACTAGCATCCTAATTAGGATCCTAACTTTTTTCAATAGTAAATTTACTTTAGGAATCTAACTAGGACAAGTGTAATAGGGCTTTATGCGCTACCGGCCGGCTCCCCGAGTCCCGCGCCCCGCTCCCCCGCTCAATTCCTTTATCAATGCGGGCCATACAAGCTACGATCTAAAATTTCGATAACGAAATAATAACGATTTGATATCGTTTCTAAGAAAAGTATACCGTATCCAATCGCTGTGTGCATGATTGTGGCGCCATCTCTTGGGCAGGTGGTCAATCTCTTTTTTTTCCTTTTTTATAAATAGGTTGTATTCCTTGCTTATATGAAATGTAACTGGCTGATTCACAATTTTGACAGCAGACAGGGGATTCGCAGTTTCATTTCTTTTCACATTGAGCACTGCGATCGTTCTCGTTACCCCCACCATGCACTTCGCACATAGGGAATACCGGTAGCGTAATGTTATATTTCAACCGGTATAGTTCTACCTCTATAACAGAATATGGTAAACTCAGCAAAGACCATCAGTTGACGAAGATCGGATAGCAAGAAATTACAGCAAATTCTGCACAGCTTTTTTTACGAAACGGTAAAACTGTTCTAGAACCGTTATACAACATCTTTACCTTCTCACTCCTAGCGTTTGTCCCAGCTTGGGGTCCGCTTGGCAACCTAATCCCAGGAATTGGCATAGGCACTAGTTTTTACGAAGGCGACTACCATCTGACCTTTCAACCCAGAGGGGTAACTAGGCCTTGTTGGAATTAGGTCCGGTTTCCTCACGATGTTTTCCTTCACCGAAAAACGACTGGTAAATATCAAATGATATTTCGTACATAATACATAAGTTCCGTAAAACACAGTGGTACGAGCCGGGGTTCGAATCCGCGACCTTCGGATTGATAGTCTGACGTCTTACCGCCAGGCCACCAGAGGCCAGTTTTATAAAGCTACAAGGTACAATTTACAAGCGGAAGTCTCTTTCTAAAACATTGTAGCTTTATAAAACTGGCCCCAGCGCTTCCACAACGCTTCATACGGCCTCAGCGCTTATACAACATGTTTACCATTTCGTAAAAAAAGAAAAGCTATGCAGGATTTTCTGTAATTTCTTGCTATCCGATCTCCGCCGGGTTGACCTTATACATTATTCTATAGAACTACCAATGCCACCATCCATACCGCTTATGCTTATACGACACAGATAACCTCAACACTAGATAGATCATAAGTACAACTCGGGGTCACCACGCATCTGTGCTCCCGTACTAATTTTGTATGAGAGCGCGACCGCGTATTTCAAATGAGTTAACGTTTTTGATCATTACTCATGTGGATTAAAAATATCCACAAAAATCAAGTTACAGGGGTGAACCTGGATTGTTATACTACAAATTGGTGTATACTATTGAGATTTGCTGTTCGGATCGTAGAAATTTACGAATAAAATTGCACTGATGTGTGGTGACCTCGTGCTCCCTGTAAAAGTTTAATGATGAGGTGTCTGTGTAGTCTGTGTTATACGATAACGAAAACGGTCCCTGCCGGCGACGCCGACGTCAGCAAGAAAGCGCTGACTAACATACATGCGCATTGTAACAGGAGACGGCGCGTGCGCTCCGATTCTATAGTACTAGGCCGGTCATCAAATAACTCTTGAAATTTGATGCCACTATTTCGCAAACCGAAGTCGCAAGTATTGACTTCGTTGCATTACTCGGCAATAGTGACATGGGCCGTCTTCAAAACAATTTTATCTACACACATATCATAAATCCTCTATTCTGCGTTCGAAAACCGCATGTGATTACCACCATTATTGCAACCAGTATTATAACATCAGTGTATTATCTGTGACCGTGGGTAAAAACGTACGAAAATTCATTACCTACGAAAATTCGGCCTGCTCCCCGACCGCGGGCATGCGCCCCCCCGACCGCCGGCACAATCGAGTTGTACAATCTGTACTTAATTACGTAACAGTTACATAAACTACTATTAAAGTTTGAGTTTGTTTTTAACCCTGACGCAAAAAGACAGATGTTATAAGTTTGACCGCTATGTGTCTGTCCGTCTGTCTGTTTACTGGTTGTGGCACCGTAGCACTAAGACGGTTGATCCATAATAACTGCGCTTTTTTTAATTGAAAGCAGGTTTATGACGGGTAGACAACGCGCATGTGAATCCTCTGGAGTTACGAACGTCCATAGGTGACGGTAGCTGCTTTCGACCAGGCGGGCTGTATGCTTGCTTGCCACCGTCGTGGTATTCAAAAAAGTTTTCTAGAGAGCAGTGGCGGCGCGTCAAAAATATTTATAGACAAGCCGAAGTTAATTTGGCTTTCCATCTGTCCCTAAGTTTTAGGGAGGTTAATACCCCAAGCACATAATAATTAGGGAAGCCGGTGAGAATCAGATTCTATGGACTCGCCGCCACTGCTAGAGAGTGATCTTAAACATGTTTTATCAAAATCCTTTCAGCTGTTTCGGAGGATTAAAAAAACAGTGAACATTACAGACGAAACAGTAGCTGTTCACAGCCAACGGGTGGGAAGTGGAGCACACTTCTCCTGACCCTGAGCCGCTCACACCAATGTTGGTCCTGGCCATCTTTACTTCGATAGTTACAGGCAAGCAGTGCCTTGCCACATACTAGATTAACGTCTGTGGCAAGGCACTGCTTGCCTGAGTAACATGTTAATGTGTTACAGTGGCAGCACGTCCATAGAACATAATTCCCGCCAGCGTGGCTAAGTTTCAGGCGCCTGAGCAGTTTTTCAGTGATGAAGAAATTTTAAACCAAATTCAGTACCGGCTTGCTTAAGAAAAATTTGGACCCACCGCCATTGATGTGTTATTATGGCAGATGTCCGGACCTCTTTTCAATAACCCAATCTTTGACAGTGCCAGACTTCAATACCAGAGCCGAGTCTTTCCATTTTATAAACCTGCTGGGACCGGTTCACGAGTATCTATTGATGTACCCGTGAATGGGTTCTTGCATATGTATTACACAGAAAATTTCTTCAAATGGCCACTTCAAATGGCCACAATGGCATCTTCGATCTAAATCTCAGTCTCAAAAGAAAGAACAAATAATAATAATAAAACATTTATTTGTGATATTCTGCTTACTACTACAAATATAGTATAGTCAGCAGCAGAAGTAGCAAAGCAGTTTCGGTGTTCAAAATGACCTACACTCATCCATATTAACTTAGTAAACTTGTGTCAAGATAATTTTGAACACCTCACCTGCATAGCTCCTTCTGAAATAACTAATAAGAAATGGTGCATCATAGATTTATCAAACTCAGTACAATGCCAGCTTAGAAGCCAGCACATGTGACAGTGGTGTAGCTAACATGGGTGTCACCCAGTGCGGATGCCTAATAGTCACCTCAAAAATCAATGACGGGGGCAGCCGCTGCCGATGTCAAATGAGGTTGCCTGAAAGTCACCTGAGTCTGCACGGGTGTCACCCCTAAGTGGGTGTGGGTGGGTGCGGACCCCCCCCCTCCCCCCCCCTAGCTACGCCACTGACTGGTGATTCTATTTGTACCAAACCCAGGCACAATGAACTTCCATTCATTTATCACGAAGTTCTTATGGTTACTTTTTTTTACCTCTTTTGTGCATAGTTTGCCTTTCACTGTATAGTATTACTCCTTTCTCATTTTCTCATTGGTTGGCTGGAAGAGATCCCTTTTAGGGATAAGCACGCCTTTGTGCATATCTTTTTGTATTTTACTAATGTTTTAACACTTTCGCAACCGCGTAGCGCTACGCCCTACGCTCGTAGCACGTAGCCAGGTATTCCTCGTATGTAGCGCGTAGTCGCTACGAACAGAGAACCCGACTGTCGGGTCATCGGTGCTGAATGTGTTAATGTTATACTTGTTTATGTGCAATAAAGTGATACATACATACATACATACATACATACATACATACCTTCAGTCTCCAAAATCAGACCAGCTTGATCATGCCAAAATAATGTACAGTCGACGTCAAAAATATGTTTTCACTTTTGCACCTTATTACAATTGAGTAAGGTGCAAAAGCGTAAACATATCTTTGACGTAGACTGTACTCCCATCCAAATTATACAGGCAGCGCCGGCCCGAGCCCTCGATCAGGGTAGAGCGAAATCGGGTTTTGGCGCCCCTCGTCGAAGCTTTTTACCCAAAAGCGTTAGAGAAATAGGGTTAGGTCATAAATGAACGATTAAGGGACTACCCCAACCTAAGTATTTTTTGATGTATGTTATAACCAATTTTCAACAATTTTTTTTTAAAATATGATTTGGCATATAATCTAGTTAGAATAAGCTATTCCAAACCCTCTTAGAACCGTACAGCATTTTTTATAAGAATGTTTGTGCCGAAATATGCCAATTCCCCCAGAAGATGAACAAAGTGCCCTGAACGGTTTGATTCAAAAGATGAACCAGTACAAAAGCAAAATCAAGTATCCAAAAATTAATGATTTGACGCCAATAAAGGAACAGTGGCCTCCTAAGGCCTATACACAAGCAAAATTAGGAAATTTGATTGATATAGCTTTGTGCAATAATTGAAGTGGTATCCTGCCTTGCTGCCGAAAATTGTATTGCCGAATTTCACTTGTCAACCAACTTTTCGCAGATGTTTCATTTGGCCGAATAACTTTTACCAAATAATTATCTCGCAACCATTTCATTTCCCAACCCCATAGTTGGGCAAGTGATATTCGGCAATACTATTTTCGTCAAAAATGCAGAGCACCAATTGAAGTAAACAAAGGTAAATCAAGTGTTTCAATTTAAAATGGTTTCATCTTTTTCAAATTTAATACACACTGTAATTAGGACCATGGGCCTTCAAAAATAGTATTAGCAGTGGCGGTGGGTCAAAATTTTTCCTAGGCAGCCGGAGTTTGTTTTGGTTTAAAATTTCTTCATGAGCTGTAGGAAAACTGGTCAGGTGCATGAAAATTAGGCAAGCAGCCGGGAATCATGTTCTATGGACGCGCCGCCACTGATAGGTAGAAGATTTCTCTAAAAATATTCAGTTTTGAATTTACTACCTAAAACATGAACAGATAAATTTAGTTAGTTCAAGTTTTGAGCATGATATTCATGAAATGAAGTAATAAAATTCATGCAAACTGCATGTTTTGGAATGCAGCCTAAAAGATAAACTAGTAAATTCTCGTAGTTCAAGTTTTAGGTATAGTTATAGTTCTGTTAGGTGAACAGTCCCGTTTCCATATTAAAGTAATCCCCATGATAATAGAGTGACATAAAAAAAGTTTTGTTCATGTTTTAGTCATAAAATCAAGTAACAAAAAGCAATTTAAAACATAAATGGTGTATGTTTTTTTATGAGAGTAAGAATTTGAAAAAACTAACCCAGGCCCAAAAGTTCAACGCCATTAATCCATTGCAAGAATCACAAAATATTGGAACCATGACTTGAACAATGAATATTTCATAACATAAGTTAAAATATGCTATTCAAAGTCATGTAAGTTTCATCATTAAAGTTTATAAAAAATAAAATTAATACGCAATAGACAAAACAATTTATACGCAATTATATCTTTAAATTTTGAACCATTCTTAATAAGATTTCCAGATTTGGCGAGCTCTCACGACCTCATACTTGGATTTATTATTTTAGAAGTTTAAAGTCAGTATCGGGAAAGTAATGCAGTTTTAATAAAATAAAAATAAAATACAATATTAAGGCCGAATGTTCATCTTCTAGGGGTCGTTAAGCTTTATATTTGTTTTGCCTTCTTTACGTTTTCGGCGCCTTTATAAGCTGTAATTTTCCGCCTTTCGAGATCAAAAACAGCGATTTAAAAAAAAGATAATAAATGTAACCCGTTTTTCGGCGCCTTTATCAGGTTTCATTTCGCGCCTTTCAAGATTAAAAGCAGTGATAAAAAAAATAGTCCTAAAATTCCCAATTGCTTGAAAAAATTACAAAGAACGTTACGTTTTCAGCGCCTATATCAGCCTCTATTTCGCGCCTTTCAAGTTCAAAAGCAACGATTTAAAAAATACCTAAATAATAGAATGTAATCCTGATAAACCAAATCGCTTAGAAAAATATAAAGAACGTATCTTTTTAATACCAAAAATTATATGCCAAAAGGTAAAGGTACCACTCGCCGTCGCACCACTCCACTCCAAACGTACATATATTGCGCCCGCGCCACACTGGCTTTAAAACTTTTTTTCTTTTGCCATTTTGGCGCCCCCCTGCCATCCGGCGCCTAGAGCGCCCGCTCCACTCGCTCTACCCTAGGACCGGCCCTGTATACAGGTATACTAAACACTGATTAACACTGGATTAAGTAGTTTGTATAAATATCATAACCTAAAAAAAATACTTACTTATTTGTCGCAACAACTGGCCTGTCCTGGCCTCCGACACAAGAGCACGCCAATTTGCTTGGTCCTGTGCTATTTCAAGCCAGGTTTCACGGTTTCAGGTTATCTTTTATCTTTTTAAATATAACAATCACAAATCTCAAATGCTCTACTTTTTATCTGTGTACTGTACTGTTCTATTTTATTGAGGTGTGCAATAAAGAATATTTTGATTTGATTTGATCACAAATGAAACAAGTACATATTAATTATTGTACTTACCTGTACAACATCAGGCTAAAAATTAATTTTTTCAACCTAAAATATCTTCATTATATAACTTGTTATAGCCACAGTAAATAGTTCTATAATGGAATGCACTTTACTTCACGAATTTCAATTAAGAGACCAAACTTAATAATGACTATAATGGGTCAAATTACAATCTTCCTCCTAGCGTTTATCCCGGCTTGGGGTCCGCTTGACAACCTAATCCCATGAATTGGCATAGACACTAGTTTTTACGAAAGTGACTAGTAAATATCAAATGATATAAGTCAAAATACTATATAGAACCTAATTTTAATCTAGTCTGTCCACTTCAGCTCACTTTAATTACTTATAACCTCACTTTTACTAGGGGAAAACAAAGCACAGGTCAAAATATATGAGATTGTATGCAATCGCTTTTGAACTGGATTAAATACTTTTATATTATAAGGTGAAGTTAAAACTTAGACAAAGTTATGAAAAACTATAATACTGCGAGAAGGCGAGAAGCGGAGAGCCGTTTTGCTGCATTGATCGTAGCAAATGGAAATCCGTGATCTCTGCCTACCCCTTTTGGGATATAGGCGTGATTGTATGTATGTATGTATAATACTGCATCAAAAAATAGTAACCAATGTATGTTTTACATATATATGAAATATGAAGATCGGCAAGAATGTTTCATGAGCACGCTCTGCACGGTTCTTCGCGTTATCAATCAGAATCAGAATAGTTAAACCTGTACAAACTTGTTTACTTCGCAAATTGCATTTTAGTGGGTACTTTTAAATTTAGGTATCTTATAATTACAATATAGATGTATAAAACCATATTTACCTAGAGTTTTCAGGATTCCG
Source organism: Pammene fasciana (assembly GCA_911728535.1). Lineage (NCBI taxonomy): Eukaryota > Metazoa > Arthropoda > Insecta > Lepidoptera > Tortricidae > Pammene > Pammene fasciana. Next base: position 7,270,433 of record OU452299.1, read on the forward strand.
GGTTACATTTATTGCAAAACTTGTGCACTTACTTTTTGCGTTAAATGACATGCGAAGTTTTTAATCTAAGTGACACTACTGAACTGACAACTGAACTGACAGTCTGACACTGACAGTGCTCAACTGCTCAGTGGCCTCCTATAACCGCGAAGCACTTCGTTAATCGAATCGTCTATTTCCATCACTCTCTTCCGTATGCGAGAGCGATAGAGACGGGACCATCGTTTTGTCGATTTTCGAACTTCGCGACATGACACACGCTTGCCATAGATAATAATAGACAGTAACTAAAAGCAAGCAAGTATATCTCTAGAGCTCAAAGCAAGCATTAACTAGAGCCCGCACACGTGTACCCCCGTAAGGGATAGATATATAGATACCCATAATCTCTTCTACAGCATAAAACAGAACAATTTACCAATGTTTTCCTTAGCCGACACAACTTTCTAGGAAAACTAACAGCTTTTCTCGTAGCAATCACAGAAATTCTTGAAGAAATCGCGCATTATATCTTTTTGTTACCCTCCACTGCTAGAAGTAACGCGTGGAGGGTAATAGAAACTATGACAAGGACCAACGATAATAGCACCTCTCTGCCGTATCTATTGAAAGTGTAATAAGACCATCCCGTTCTATCTTGGTATTATTAGTTCCGTGTCAGATCTATGGGTGGTATATCTATGCTCTAGAGTTACGCGACACACCAAAAAGGACAGAATAACGCAACGCGACTGATTTTAAAACACATTTCAAGATGGCTGATAGCATACTGTAACTAAAAGCGGTATTACACATTGCAACCTGCAGGGCCCAATCTGTCAGGTTGGAAGGTGTAATTGAAGGTAGGGCCCGCAGGGAGCTGAAGGAGGGGTAGGAACGTAGGAAGAGGCAGGGTACGCAACAGATTGGGCCCTGCAGGTTGCAATGTCTAATAGCCGTTTTACCTACATAATTTAGTCAGTTTCATTATTACCCTTCAAAGAGCGGTGGATGGTATTAAACGTTTCTATTGTACGGTCGAGGAAATTGATTCTTTGGCAGTTCGAGCTTTAAGGAAATTTGGTTGTCATACTTATACTAGGAAATATCCAATGTAAAGTGAACCGTAAACTACTAAAGACTCAATTTCCTCGACCGTACTTAGGGCCTTTTGGAAGTAAGCAATTATCACAAGGGTGAGTCTATGATAAGGACCAACGAACATAGCGCCTTCTCTGTCATTTCTATGGAAAGTGTAATAAGTCCATCCCGTTCAATCTTTGTATTGTTATTACCATGGCAGATCTAGGGATAGTATGTCTATGGACCTCCTGTACTCTGCTGAAACATGGACCATTTATCGCCGCCATATTCGCATGCTGGATCGGTTCCACCGCATGTCTACGCAAGATATGAATATCCGTTGGTCTGATCGTGTTCGAAATACCGAAGTACTGCGTAGAGCAATGTGGGTGGGCGACGGCAGTTGTAATTAATGGTGCGGTCATGTATCGCGAATGAATGACCAGCGTGGGCAGCGTGTGGCGGCGCATCTTTTATTCTGAGCTTGAGAAAGACAAGCGCAAAGAGTAAAGGACAAACGGAAACAGGGCGGCCAATGGGGTTGGCCGGTCGAAAGTATTCACAGATTGCGCCAGCATAGCTGGTACCTGTCAAACGGCTATTAGACATTGCAACCTTCAGGGCCCAATCTGTAGGTTGGAAAATGTAATTAAATGTAGGGCCCGTAGGGAGCTGAAGGAGTAGGGTGAGGCAGGGCACACAACAAATTGGGCCCTGCAGGTTGCAATGCCAAGGTGTACGCCAGGGCTGTCCACTCTCGCCACTGATTTTTAATATTTTTATTGAAACAGCGATTAGGAAAATATTGGATTCGAAAAAAGGGGGTATCAAAATTAACGGGGAAGATTTTTATTTCATACGGTTAGCAGATGATATCGCGGCTCTGGCTGAAACTTCAGCACAACTTGAACAGCTGGTAGCAGAAATGGATAACATATTTGGAGAATTTGGGCTGAAAATCAATATTCAAAAAACAAAAACAATACATACTTCCAAACATAGTAAACCGGTAGAAACTATAAAATTAAGGAATACTACAATTGAAGAAGTCAAGCAATTTAAATATTTAGGCAGTATAATAACATGGGACTCCAGATGTACCTCCGATATAATCGCTCGAATAGCTATAGCCAAAAAAGCTTTCAATAGCAAAAAACACTTATTCAGAGCCAAGATATCCAGAAACATAAGGAAACGATTTATAAAAACCTACATTTGGAGCATAGCGCTGTATGGAAGCGAGACGTGGACTCTAACAAAGCAAGACAGAAAGAGACTGGGTGCATTTGAGATGTGGTGTTGGCGAAGAATGGAAGGCATCAGCTGGACAGAACGACGGACGAATAAAGAAGTTCTAGATTTGGTAGGAGAGAAGAGATTTCTTATGAAGACGATTGAGAACAGGAGAGGCAATATGTTAGGGCACCTAATACGACACGACGATTACATTAAAACCATAATAGAAGGGAAAATAAAAGGAAGAAGGCGCCGTGGGAGGCCTAGACGGGCGTTTATAACCCAGGCTAAGGAAAAGGCTAATGTAGTGTCTTATCGGGAGCTTAAAACAATTGCGGAGAGGCGAGATGAGTGGCGGTTGCTCCACCGACAAGAGCAAAGCTCTTAAATAGATGTTGATGATGAGGTTGCAATGTCTAATACCCGTTTTAATTCAGCTGAGGTGTGTTTTGTCCCGTAAGCGACTAGTCAACTGTAATAGCCCTAATCTTTGATAATTAAACCAACCGGATGTGAGACGCGCTCTCATTTCTATCGGAAGTCTGCCGTTTTTTGCGGGGCAGGGGAACGTCAAATGTATGCGAAACGTCAAATAAACGTCAGTCCAGACAATGAGTATGACCACTGGTCATACTCATTCGGCAGAGGGGAACGCCTGACAATGGCTACTCCGCTTGGTTTGAAGCTCTAAGGCCCTAATAGACGGGAAGATTCGGTTCAGGCCGGACTCCGGATTTGGTTCGCTCCGAACCAAATCCTGCGTCCCTATGATGGCCCATCATGTAGAGGAGCCATATGGTTGCCGTCGAATCAAATCGCCCAACTGGTTCGACTTGATAACCTGGATTGCTGCACGTGATTTGACGGCTTCGGCGGTCAATGGGTTAATCAATAATAATTATAAATTCTAATTTTAAGGTGCTCTTACACGGGCGATAAAAATTGCCGAATTGCCGCAATTTTGACGTCACGGCCATATCAAGCAATTTCAAGCAATACGAAATATTGCTCAATATGGAGCAATCATTGCTCCATTATGGCGCCATTCTTGCTCCACTCAATTGCCCCATTTGCAGCAATTCGGGAAACTAGGCAAACTGCCCAAATATTGCCCGTGTAAAGGCACCGGAATGGAGCAATGATTGCCGAAATAATTGCCGCAATATCTAGAAATTGCCTCGTATTGCTCAATTAATTGCTCCTAATTGCTCCAGTAATTTCGGCATGGTATCGCCGGGCAATAATTGCCCGATAAATCGCCCGTGTAAGAGTATTTTTACAAATGAAACAAGTAGTAGGTCTATAAAACTCCATTTATTCACTTCTTGGGCGCCGGCTTGGCCGCGGGTTTCTTGGCCTTTTTCTCCTCCTTCTTGGCAGCCTTCTTCTTGGGCGGGGGCGGCGCAGTTTTCTTGGCCACTGGCTTCTTGGGCTTCTTGGCTACGGCGGCCTGTGACAAACATATACATACATCAGATTTAGACATGAGAACGTGAAGGCCAAGTGTGTTTAGGCGGCTTTCACACTGCTGCCGTTTCCGCATGCGGCGCCGGTGCGCGAGCGAGAAAGCGCTCTGCATGTGTACGCTGTCACGCTTGCACACCTTGAGGGGTCGTCAGCAGCAGAAGTAGGTAAGCGGATGAGGTGTTCAAACGGTGTATGTTACTGGTTGTAATCAGTAATGACCTAGACTAGATTGTTGAATATTCTTGTCAATAGGAAATATGCAGCTATAATATTTACCATTATTATGTGATCAAAATGTTAAAAAATACATAAAATAATAGGTATTGTAACGTTTACTTTAGTTTATACTAATTTCAAACAATAATTACGATTTGGAGTCATGTGAAACGGAACGTGTTTTAATCCACCAATCAGCGTCTGGTGACGTCACACCTGTATGTGTTCTATGGGATTTTGGCTGAAGGGCTAGCATCCGGGTCGAAAAAAACAGAATTTGACACTGTTGGCTGGTTTGACAAGGACAAATCAAGGACGAACTAATATGGCCACATGAGTGACGTCACAGGAACTGTAGATCCGATTAGGCGCGAAAATTTCAATTGTCAGTTTGTAACAGCATTTTGTGACTATAAATGTCATTTTTTAACACACTCTTGGTCTATTATACGTCGTGCAAACTAAGAAGCAATTTTTGACACCTGTCATCTCAGTACATTTTATAACCTAAAATCAAATTTTTGTACTGAAATGACAGGTGTCAAAAATTGCTTCTTAGTTTTCACGACGTATACACGTGCGATTCTTTCAAATGAAAGCATAAATGAAAACATAGCATTTTGCTTATTAGACCAAAACTGTCTTCCACACGTCGACACACCAACAGACTGGAGTCCACGTTGATGTTTCCTAAGGGAAGTTCTCTCTGCCCTCGACATTCGTAACTCGAACCGCACAGGCGGAAAGAGTAAGGCTTTGAGGGCTTCATGTCACCACTGCTGATGCTCGCCTGATGCTGTTATTATGATGCTGAAGATTCGTGTTGCGTCTCTTTCTTATTTTTAACCGACTTCAAAAAAGGAGGAGGTTCTCAATTCGACTGAATTTTTATTATTATTATTTTGGATGTATGTTACTCGATATCTCCGTGAACCGTCAACCGATTTTAAAATTTTTTTTTTAATCGAACGGGTATAACCAAGTACGAATGTCACCAAGTCGGGGTCTGATGATGGGATCCTGGAGAAATCGAGGGAACTCTTCAACTATTATAGGCACACCTATAGTGATTTCACTATTTTGTACAGCAACTCGGCCACTTCCTATTGGAATAGCGGATCCTAAGTGAAGTCGGTTCTTTTTTTGTTTAAAATTATATCGTTAAGACATATCCACGAATATTCGGCCGCATGCGCGAAGTGTGGCCGTAGCATGATGCTAAGTAGCTACCTTAACCTATGGATACCTGCAACTCCAGGTGTCACACGCGCGTTGTCACCCTTACCTTGATAGCTTTCGTCCTCTTTTCCCTCAGCTTTTGAGCCTTGACCGCGTCGTCGGTGGCGGGCAGCTTAATCTGAAACCATAGACTATTATAGAACATGTCATAGATGATAGATGGTGATAATGGGTTGTTATTATCAGGAAGTGTCAACGTGTAAGTAATCATGGTTATCATAACCCAATGCTCTGATAAGAGAGTATCATCATTTGAAGTTTTAGATTATTTTTCTTCAGAATTTGAGGAGAATTAGTACCTTAAGAGTCGCCAGGACGCTCGCGTGAACTAGCGTTCACACACAAACGTAGTTCAGCTCTCATTTTAAAACGACATGCTTTAAAACCACGAAATTCGGCATCGGCATTCTAGCAGTACAGATCTATGTCGGTAATTCGTTTTCGTTGCTAAAAATTGTAATACAAAGAAAATATAGCAAAAATAAGTTTTGTATGTAAATCTGTATCTGGCTGTATTTTCTTTGTAATAGCATTTTTAGCAACGAAAACGAATTACCGACATAGATCTGTACTACTAGAATGCCCATGCCAAATTTCGTGGTTCTAAAGCATGTCGTTTTAAAATGAGAGCTAAACTACGTTTGTATGGGAACGCGAGCGTCCTGGCGACTCTTAATGCAATCGTTTTTATAGGTCACCGCAAAGGACGACAATATCGACAAGAAAAAGCAGGGGTCCAAAAATATTATAAAACTAAAAGTAGTATAGTAAGACACTTCATTTTTAAGTTAAAGTATGGAAGATAATACCAAAATCAGTGACAGTCCAATTCACATTAGGGTTCTGTGCCTAAAAACAATACACTCTTTTTTGGGCAGTCGTTTTAAAACAAAGAGACGGACCCTTGAGGATCACTTGTGTGTCTGTCTGTTCGTCTGTCACGGCATTTGCTCCGAAAGGATTGAACTGATGGAGTTCAGATTTAGCACATATATGTATACTCGTTCAGAAAAATCCAGAGCTGTAAGGGATTAACGTCTTATCTATTGTGTGCGAACTGCCACCGCACGTGCCATAATGAAAAAAATGGTTTGGTTACACGTTAGCGTTGATTGAATTTCTACTATATAGACGACGCAATAAGATTCAATATGAACTAATACAAAAAAGCCCTAAATTCTTTACGGTTGCAACCAGCGCAGGCGACTCAAACGCTCTGGGACCAGCGTAACTTGAAATCGAGATCCCAAATAGATATGCGTAATGCGGAGAGCGCCCTTGCACAGGTACTACGAGCGCCCGGCTAGTCAGCTCTTAGGAGGCCAATGGAATTTTTCGCAACTCTCAGGTATAAACAGGGTCGGATTCTGATTGAAACATTTGAATTGATGTAAGCTTTACTTTTCTTTATTAACAAATTAATAAATATGATTTAAATAAAACATTGGGTGAGTATAATTACAATAATAATCAGTCTTATAAATAAATAATCAAAAATAAAAAAAATCCTTAATTTTATACCTTGAACATATAGCAAATTGCGTAATAATGATAACGAAATTCAAATAAATATTTATTCATAAGAGATATGTTTTATTTAAATCATGTTTATTAATTTGTTAATAAAGAAAAGTAAAGCGTACATCAATTCAAATGTTTCAATCAGAATCCGACCCTGTTTATACCTGGGAGTTCCGAAAAATTCCATTGGCCTCCTAAGAGCTGACTAGCCGGGCGCTCGTAGTACCTGTGCAAGGGCGCTCTCCGCATTACGCATATCTATTTGGGATCTCGATTTCAAGTTACGCTGGTCCCAGAGCGTTTGAGTCGCCTGCGCTGGTTGCAACCGTAAAGAATTTAGGGCTTTTTTGTATTAGTTCATATTGAATCTTATTGCGTCGTCTATATAGTAGAAATTCAATCAACGCTAACGTGTAACCAAACCATTTTTTTCATTATGGCACGTGCGGTGGCAGTTCGCACACAATAGATAAGACGTTAATCCCTTACAGCTCTGGATTTTTCTGAATGAGTATAAGTTGATGAACTGAAAACGAGCGTATAACGTAAATCGATGAATTTTTAACATTAGAGCCACTTTTAGGGGGTAAATAAACAGTTTTCAAGTCAGCAATACTTCTAAGAGCAACAGCGTGCATCCATCGCGTGTGGCTCACTGACTATACCGTTACACCGCGTGTAGATATAGGTATCTAAGGCGCACACTTATCAGAATTCGGCCTAGATCTTAGCTCATTTTCATTTTCATTTTCCAGCTCTCAGCGAAATTCAGCCCAGACCTAAGCGTATTTTAGCCCACCATAGACAATTTTTGGCTGGCTGAAAGAATAATAGGTAGGCAGAATTTCGCCGTCATCTGGGCTGACTTTGTTGTGATGCACCCTCGTTATTTCACCAGTATAATATATACTCACGCCTCTCTTCTCAGCCAGCTGTAGAGCCTTCTGGTTGGCCCTCCTCTGCTGGTCCAGCACAGCCTTCCTCCTCAGCACAGCCGAGAACGGGTTAAGTCTCAGCATAGCCCGAGTATTGGTCAGAGGGTTGAGCTTCCTCGTCGCGCGGACTACGCGCTTGCTGCAATAAGGATAAGGGTTAGAATCGCGTGGCGATGTGGAGGCGATAAAGCTGTGGAGGTTTTGTTATCAGAAAGTGTCAACGTGTAAGTAATCATGGTTGTCATAACCCAATGCTCTGATAGAGAGTATCATCATTACAATTCATTAAGTACTAGACAAGCTAGCGCTTTGCGCGAACTACGCGCTTGTTTTTATGGGAATAGGAGTGAGATTCGCTTCACCAAAAAGTTGTTATTAGGGGTTTAGGTGGATTAACTAGATAACTATTTGAAATAAACGGGACTTAACCGCGTATATAATTTTTGAATAACCTCGCACGGCTAGAAGACGTTGATATCAACTGGAGTCAGTCTTTCTTGGCGACCACGGCGACAATGTCGTCCTCGAAACGTCGAAGGTAATTTAAAAATTATATACGCGGTTAAGTCCCGCGTATTTCAATTAGTTGAGTAAAAACCGTGAGTCTAAATCAGTGGATTGACCAGATAGTGTCAATATGATTATTTAATCATGTTCGTAATTTTTTCATTACTTTTCTCTCATGTGTGATTAATTGATTGTCTTGATAACGCGCGTTTCTTGTCTATGCAGTCCGGTTATTTGACAAATGGATAACACCCAGTAGAGGATTTCGCAGCCTTCTACTAGATTAGCAAACGAGCCTTTCTTTGTGTGGGCCGTATTTCTAGGAATTTGACTGTTTTTGCGGCCCAAATTTAAAGAGGATTTACTTTATAAACACATCATCAAAGATTTAAATCCAATAGGCGAGGAAATAGCCGCGCGCGGTACCTCAGCTAATGTGGACGAGCCTCGGCCGAGGCATTGCGGCCGCACGTGACAAACGTCTCGGCCGAGGCACGTCCACACTAGCCGAGCTTTCCTCGCGAGGCGGTGCGACAGGTGTAAACACGCCTAATACTTTAAAGTAAAAATTAAAATTTAAGTACTGGAAATCGGCGACCTATGAAAACCCAGTATTTGGTATATGACTGATTGTATATGTAGTTATATGTGTGTATACGTACTTGGGCGCACGCAGCACCTTGCGGATCTCCTCGGACTTGAGGAGCCGGGACAGGTCGGTGTTGGCCATCTTGGGCTGGGGCAGGTTGAAGTTCTTCTTCTCCTTGGATGGTGTCTTCCATGAGCCGAACAGGGCGTCTGCAGAGACAAGTAAACATTAAATACAAATAATATAAAAGGATAAAAAAGTCTCTTCCTGCTGTCTGCACCTATGTATGCTTAGATCTTGAAAAATACGCAACGGATTTTGATGCGGTTTTTTTTAATAGATAGTGATTCAAGAGGAAGCGGCCCCTGTGTGACGGTAGGGTCTGCGCTTGTGCCTGTGGAGGCAATCACAACCGCCCCTGAACCAGCGGAGCTACCTTCGGGTGGCGGAGCGGTTGAGGTGGCCGAGGGACAGTCCACAGAGGCAGGGGGCATGGTGCATTCCGGGGAGGGTAATGCCGGACCGCGTATGGCTCGCGAGTCGTCACCGCTTTCGTCGGTGATTGGCTCGGAGGACTTACGCGGCCTGTCGGAGCTCTACCTGGAGAACACCCTGTCACCCATGTCCTGTGATGGAACTGTCCAGGAGGTGGCTGCTGATCTCAGCACCACAAAATAAAAGCACTCGCGGAGGGCCTAAGGTGTGTACAAATAAATCTACAACACAATAAAGCGGCCACCGCCCTTCTGGCAAGGCAGCTAAAATGCGATAAGTTTGATATTGCTCTAATTCAAGAACCCTACATTTATAAGGGTGAGATAAGAGGCTTAAATGGTACTGGAGGGACAATAATATATCTTTGCCCTGAAAGTAATATGAGGACATGCATATATGTTAAAAATGGCGTCGATTTTATGATCTTACACGCTTTCTGTTCCAGGGACCTGACTACGGTCAGGATCCTAAACAAGGGGGAGGGTAAGGCACTCATCATCTCATCAGCCTACCTTCCCTATGAGGCAGCAGATCCTATCACACCACAACTCCGGGATCTTGTTGCGTACGGCAGCCAGGCGAACACCGACCTGATCATGGGCTGCGACGCTAACGCGCACCACGTCATCTGGGGCAGCTCAGATGTCAACAGAAGAGGGGAGAAAGTACTGGATTTTCTGGTGAGTTCTTCTCTACAGTTACTAAATAAAGGCAATGAACCAACATTCGTCAACGCTAGACGAGGTGAGGTTATTGATATAACGTTAGCTACTAACAATGCTAGTAATAATACTAACTCATGGCATGTATCTCAAGAAATTTCTTTATCAGACCATAGATATATATGCTTTAGGTACAAAACTACAATCCAAGTAGGAACTGTACGTAGGAGGAATCCCAGAAATACAGACTGGTCAGCTTTTAGAAGTGACCTGAAGGTGGATCTGGGGGATCCGAAAGGCAAGCTAAACTCTATTATCGACATAGAATTTGAAGCGGACAAAATCGTCCAAGCTGTGTTAACGGCATGGACTAACAACTGCCCGGAAAAGAAAACCCTGGCTAAGAAGATACCGTGGTGGAATCCAGAGATTGTAAAACTCAGGAAAGAAACACGAGCCATCTTCAACGATGCGAAAAGAACAAACAACTTTGAGCATTATGCACGCAAACTCACGGAATTTAACAAAGCCGTGAGAAAAGCCAAACGGAAAGCTTGGAGAAACCACTGCGATCAAATAGAGTCTATACCGGAAGGTATGAGACTAACAAAAGCGCTAGCCACGACAAAGTCAATACCGCTCAACTCAATTAGAAGGAGTGACGGAATGATGACAGAAACGGGACTGGAAACCCTCAAAGTAATGTGTGAGACACACTTCCCAGGCTCGGTAATACACCAGGGCGAACCAGACGAAAGTACAATTAGTGTCATAGAACAGTCAATCAGAACTACTAGACATAATTGGGACACGTCAAAGAAAGTAGTAGACCACAACAAGCTAAAATGGGCGCTGTCGACATTTCAGCCTTATAAAACCCCGGGGCCAGATGGAATCTACCCGATTCTACTACAAGAAGGCGCCAATGTACTCATACCGCATCTGAGCAGACTGTACAGGGCGTGCATAGCCTTCGGACACGTTCCGCGTGTCTGGAGGATGGTAAAAGTAACTTACCTACCTAAACCAGGTAAGGCAGATTACACAGAGGCCAAATCATACCGGCCAATAAGTCTCTCATCTTTTTTCCTCAAGACGTTGGAAAAACTGGTAGATAGACACATAAGAGATGGTCCGCTTAAAAGACATCCTCTGCACCAGATGCAATGTGCTTATCAGTCTGGCAAATCAACTGAGACAGCACTGCACCTGGTGACGACCCGAGCGGAACAGGCAATAGAAAACAAAGAACTCTGCCTGGCTGCTTTTCTAGATGTAGAGGGAGCGTTTGACCGCACCACCTACCAAGCAATCAGTGCTGCGGCACTAAAACATGGCATAGAACCGACCATATGTAAATGGATAGGTAACATGCTAAATAGCCGACTTATAAAGTCCTCCCTTATGGGGGAAGAAATTATAGCAACGGCCACAAAAGGCTGCCCACAGGGAGGGGTTCTCTCACCAACTCTTTGGAGCTTGGTAGTCGACTCACTCTTGGAAGAACTGAATAAGGGCCCAACCTATACGGTAGGGTATGCAGATGATTTAGTGATACTTGTCAATGGGAAATTCCCCAGCACGGTATCGGAAATCATGAATGGAGCACTGAAGCTTGTGGAGCAATGGTGCGAGAGCCACCAACTCTCGATCAATCCAGGCAAAACAGTGGTAATACCATTTACCAGGAAAAAGACCCTGAACGGTATGAAGCAACTGAGCCTCTACGGAAGGGTACTAGAAATATCCAATAATGTAAAGTATCTAGATGTAACACTGGATAAGGAACTGAATTGGAAAAAGCATGCCGACCTCACCATAACTAAAGCTATGAGAGTGTTTGGCATGTGTAGGTCAGCATATGGCAAAACCTGGGGCCTAACACCGAAGGTACTGAGATGGATCTATACCATGATGGTAAGACCTATCATACTGTACGGGAGCTTGGTGTGGTGGCCAAGGACACAAAAGAGCACATGCAAAGAAGCCTTAATGAAAATACAAAGAATGGCAAGCATGGCTATCACCGGCGCGTTCAGAACGACGCCAACGGCGGCACTAGATGTATTACTTGATCTACCGCCTTTACACTTAGTGATACAGTCAGAGGCGCGCAAATCGTTACACAGACTGGCTGTTGCAGGCCTCTGGGACGACAGCAGGCTAAAGACTAAGCACACAAGCATGGAATGCGACAATTTCATGGATAGGTTAACAAGCATGGGCTGTGACAAAATGCAACCCAAGTTTATTTTCAAAAAGAATTTTAAAGTACAAATTCCTACAAGGGCCGACTGGGCTGATGGTCTGGAACCACCAAATTCTGAAGGTACAGACAGCATATGGTACACAGACGGTTCTAAAATAGGATCTAGTACGGGAGCCGGCATTTATGCAAATTACTACAGCAATAGTATAAGCATGGGCAATTATGCGACAGTCTTCCAAGCGGAGACGTACGCCATTATTGCCTGTGCACAAGAGAATATAGATAGACAGATCCAAGGGAAGAATATCTATATACTCAGCGACAGTCAGGCTGCACTCAGAGCACTTATAGCGCCAAAAGTGGAGTCCAGACTGATATTCAATGGCATCCAAGTCCTTAACAGGCTTGGAAGGCACAACAAAGTGCAACTGGTGTGGATCCCAGGGCACGAGGGCTTTATCGGCAACGAAAATGCTGATGAACTTGCAAGAAGGGGCTCTATGAATAATTATCTAGGCCCGGAACCATTTGTGGGGCTCTCGAAGGGAACCATAATCACAGCCATAAAGGATCACACCAAACATAAACACCAACAAGAGTGGGGTAGTTTGGCTGGTCTAAGGCATTCGAAGCTCTTCATGCACAAAGTTGACTCAAGCTGGAGCAAAAAGCTTTGGAAACTTAGCAGAAGAAGGCTCCAAATTATAACATGGGTTTTCACGGGCCACTACGCTGTGAAAGGAGTATTGGCCAGAATGGGATTGTCAGATAATACTGATTGTAGGATGTGTGGTGAAGAGGAAGAGACAATGGAACACTTAATGTGTGAATGTCACGCTCTAGCCAGACAGAGAATGAAGGACTTTGGTACTGGCTATCCAGATCCAGAGGAATTCAAAGCACTGCCCTTGAGCTCCATCATCCAACACATGGAGATGGTTGAGAAAGCTCTACACAAAAGATCCCTTTGGGTCGAAGTGTATCCTTACGGGCCCCCGAATACAATAAGATAAGATAAGATAAGATTCAAGAGGAAGGTTTATAATGTATAATTGCAACCGTGCGAAGCCGGGGCGGGTCTCTAGTATATTTATATACGTCTTAATCTATCAAACGATGTAGACTGCAGAGCGTCTCAAAGCTTCAATCTCAAACACGCGACCGGGGAGCGACGAGACGAGCGAGCGCCGCTGTTATCCAAAACGGGACCATTCAAGTCTATAGATTTTTCTCAAACATGCGCAGAAATATTGTCGTTACTTCGTGAAAATAGACTCGGAGTGTCACGTTTTGGGCGCCGGTAGTGACACTTGATATGAAACGGATTTTCATACTATAGACTTTTATGCTTTATGTATTAGGTTTTAGGTCTGATTTCCACGATTTTTTTTTGAGAAAAACACTATACATGCCTCGGTGTGAAAACGGATTCCCGGCCTCGTATCCATAGGGATAATAGGGAATAGGCCCGTCCAGACCAGCCGCACAGCCTCGCGAGGAAATTGCCGCGCGCGGCAGCTCGGGTAGTGTGGACGTGCCTCGGCCAAGGCGGCGCGCATGTTTGCCGCGGCCGCGGCCGATCGGCTCGGTGTCGGTATTCGGCGCCTCAGTCGTTTGCCTCGCGCAGGTCTGGACGTGTTTATTTGGTGCGCGTGGTTTTTAATTCGTTCCGTTTGGTTATTTTGCAATTGTCTAAAGTTATAGTTTTGTATTAAAATAATAATTAGATTGGGCAAATAAGGTGATAAAACTGATAAATAGGCGTGTCCAGACCAGCCGCACAGCCTCGCGAGGAAATTGCCGTGCGAGGCAAACGACCAATCGACCATTGCTCGCGCGGCAGCGTGTTTGTGTACATTTTTAGTAGGGACGTTTGCCTCGCGAGGAAAGCCCGAGTCAAATTGCTCGGCAAGATGGCGTCCCTCTGTCAGCTGTTCAAAATGGCGTCACATGTGTTAACAACCGTGGCTTGTGTTACGTTTATTTTGGTTTTTAAAGCTATACCACAGAATAATATAATAGTATTTCATACAGAAGTTCATCTTTCCTACAAAATCAGTGACACATGACGCCTCCATACAATTTTATCTTTCGTCGTACGACGTAAAGTACGCAATTAGTATTATTGCTTGACCTGCCCCAATCTGCCTCAATCTTCCTAATCGATCAGTAATTTTAATACAAAACTAGATAAATGTCAAATTTATCACCTTATTTGCCCAATCTAATTATTATTTTAATAGAAAACTATAACTTTAGACAATTGCAAAATAACCAAACGGAACAAATAAAAAACCACGCGCACCAAATAAACACGTCTAGACCTGCGCGAGGCAAACGACTGAGGCGCCGAATACCGACACCGAGCCGATCGGCCGCGGCCGCGGCAAACGTGCGCGCCGCCTCGGCCGAGGCACGTCCACACTACCCGAGCTGCCGCGCGCGGCAATTTCCTCGCGAGGCTGTGCGCCTGGTCTGGACGGGCCTATTTTGACATGTATCTAGTTTTGTATTAAAATTACTGATCGATTAGGAAGATTGAGGCAGATTGGGGCAGGTCAAGCAATAATACTAATTGCGTACTTTACTAGTACGTCGTACGTCGAAACTGTCGAAAGATAATATTGTATGGAGATGTCATGTGTCACTGATTTTGCAGGGAAGATGAACTTCTGTATGAAATACTATTATATTATTCTGTGGTATAGCTTTAAAAACCAAAATAAACGTAACACAAGCCACGGTTGTTAACACATGTGACGCCATTTTGAACAGCTGACAGAGGGACGCCATCTTGCCAAGCAATTTGGCTCGGGCTTTCCTCGTGAGGCAAACGTCCCTACTAAAAATGTACACAAACACGCTGCCGCGCGAGGAATGGTCGATTGGTCGTTTGCCTCGCGCGGCAATTTCCTCGCGAGGCTGTGCGGCTGGTCTAGACACGCCTAATAGGAAATCCCTATGTTCCCGGCCTCTGCTGTAATGTAATATTATCGAGTCGCGCGAGCCCACTACCGTTCCGAGCGGCACGGTCAAAATCTATAGACATCAATTGACCCGTTTTCGAAAACGGCCGCTCGTCCCGCCGGTCGCCGGTCGCATGTTTCAATTGTTTCTAGTCTGCGACTTAAGAGGCAGAGGAGGCTGGCTAAGCTAGAGGAGGCTGGATCTCACCGAGGCGGTCGAAGGCGGACTGGGTCCAGATGATGAAGCGGCCCACGTGGCCACCGGGCGCCAGCGACAACAGGTTCAGCTTGTCAATGTTGATCAGGTCCACGCCGGGGATGTTACGGAACGCCTTGGTCAGACCCTGGATGGACAGACATCGCTTTAGTATACATACTTCGCGAATTTTCTTATTTGGATATATGATGATATGAACATCTGACGTACGCGCCACCATAAACGCCTTTCGCGTATTACTGGACCGCGATTAGAATGGGATTAGACTTGACAGATTTTCAATATGCTTACGTCATAATTTGTATGGCTTGACAGCTAACTCAATCCCATTCTCATGGCGATTCAGTAATATCTCTGTAGCAGAATCGACATCGCGGCTCCAACCTTCAAGTTTAGTCGCGAAACCTGAGCCGAAACGGCACCGCGAAACCGCACCGTACGATTTCGTTCTCGATCCGCTCAGGGTGCGTAACGTGCCAATCGTTAACGCTCCGTAGCGTATCGTAGTCACTTCTCTCTATCACTCTTTCATAGTGCGACAGTGACAGTTGCGTTTCGTTCACGTTGCGGCACGTTGGCTACGCACCCAGGTTTCGCGGCGAAACTTATTGCGCGGTACCGCGTGTTACATGTGCAAAAGGCGAAATACTCTCTATAGTATATTTTCTTTTTGGGAAATAATTGTCTTCCACACGTCGACACACCAACAGACTGGAGTCCACGTTGATGTTTCCTAAGGGAAGTTCTCTCTGCCCTCGACATTCGTAACTCGAACCGCACAGGCGGAAAGAGTAAGGCTTTCGAGGGCATTATTTAAAACTGAATGCCCAGTCTCCATAAATAAATGTTTGATGCTATCATGATATAAAGATGCTCTTACACGGGCTATAAAAATTGCCGAATTGCCGCAATTTTGACGTCACGGCCATATCAAGCAATTCGAAATATTGCTCAATTTGGAGCAATCATTGCTCCAGTATGGCGCCATTTGCTCCACTCAATTGCCCCTTTTCGGGAAACTATGAAAATTGCCCAAATATTGCCCGTGTAAATGCACCTGAATGGAGCAATGATTGCCGAAATAATTGCCGCAATATCTAGAAATTGCCTCGTATTGCTCAATTAATTGCTCCATTAGTTTCGGCATCGTATCGCCGGGCAATAATTGTCCGAAAAATCGCCCGTGTAAGAGCACCTTAAAGGGTGTTTTTCAATAACTAGCCATATTGTGAGAGGTGATTAGGTAAGTCTTACTGAACAACTTTTTCTATGGGACCAACCCCGAAATCACAAAAAATCTTTTTGGTCTCCCCATAGAAAACGTCAACGTGTGATCGGCCGAAAAGTATGAAACAGACAAAAAAAATCGGGATTTCGGAGTTGGCCCCATAGTAAAAGTTTATTGTTTATTGTTTATTTATTGCATGAAAATTAACACTGACAATTATACCTTACGTGCTAATCTGTATTTATACTTATGTTTTAACATGCTCTTTATACAATTATACATCTAGGTAATTGCGCCCATAGGTGCAATGAGTATACAATATATATACATTATTCACAGGCAAATAAAAATTAAATACTGGCATTAAATATAGTTGAATTCAGAAATTATAATGGTGTCAATGAGTTGTAAAACAATAACATGAATTGGGCAAGTTGTTTAGTATGGTTTACTAAATCACCTCGCACAATATGGTTAGTTATTGAAAAAACACCCCGTATGATGTAAACTCTACACTGTAGAGCTTATGCACACCGCGTTTTTTGAACGCACCGTTAACGCGCGTCGATGGCACGTTTTTCGTTCCACGGCGCAGTTTGTTTGAGACACCGGCGCGTCTTTATCATGAATTTATATAAAGTGGATCTAATTCTTACACTTTTTCCCTAATCACAGTTGAACCTTATTACCGAGCATAACAGTTGATTACAGGAGACTATTAAAAAGTAGTAAAAACGTTCCCATAGAGAGCATAAAGTAGGGGGCGGTGTCCCACTCGCACTCGTTACAAAATTGTCACATTTGATGGACATTTGACACATATTGACATTTTGATTGTCTGATGACGTCATTACCTCCTTAGTCAAAACGAGACACAATCCCCTAGATAACCGTCTCTTTCAGCCTCACTTTTTGACCGAAGTATTTCATCCACTTCATATAAATCCATGGTCTGTATAGATACAAACGCGCGTGAACGGCGCGAGGATTAGAGTGTATGGTTGGTGAGTTTTACCTGATCCTTGTGGTAGACGATGAGGGGTCCTCGCTTCTGCACGCGACGGCGGTTACGCATCTTGCCCTTGCCGGCGCGCAGGCGCTGGGACTTGTACACCTGACGAACAGACACACATTACTGACACCCCAGACATTTGGGATTGCTAGCATGCCAAGTGAATGGAGGAAGCTGGTGACACCTTTCTTAAATTAGTCATAGCCGTATATCGCACTGCTGCGGTTTCCGCAGGCAGCGTCGGTGTACGCCCCAAATAGCGCTCTGCAAGCGTATAGCGCTGTTTCGTTCACTAGAAGGATGCTGCGCCAGTGTGATCCGCCTTATACAGTTTTTTTTTAAATGCTTGGCAATACGGATTGGCTTAGACCAGCAATATCGTATGGAAATCCATTACAGGCCCCGGAAGAGTATGCAAGATAATTGAGCATAATGATTAAATGACATACGTACCGCCCCCAACAAATCACTTAATACAAGGTCACAATTTGTGACGTCCCACGGGTGAAAGTACCTTATGGCGGTTGGCGCTTACGTTGCGAAGCATCGCATTAGTATTGCAGCGTCGTTAGAAATAGCGTAAGTCCCAACCGCCATAAGGTACCTTTTCTCGTGGAATGTCACATTTTATCAGAATGTATAACTTTTTACTCTCCTAGAGTTCATAGACTGTTGACAGAAACCTTAAAAAAATGTTTTCTATTTGTCTATGTCGGAGAAGAAACAATTCCATCCGATTGTTGTCAAAAGAAATTTTATCTCCCAACAATCTTGAGCCCCCAGAAATACATATAGATCTGAGAGAGGAAAGTGTTGGGGGAACAGAAAAGGTTACTTTATTACAATTATTACTAGTCAAAGTTAAAAACTACTATCTGGGAACCTGTTTTTTCTTTTATACTACGGCCCGCCTGATAGTAAGCAGTTACCGTAGCCAGGGGGGTTTCACTATGTCTCTCTCCATTGTACCTGTTTTTTAAATTTCGCGCCCCGTGCCGGCGGCTTAATGAGGGCAGGGTTGGCACATCGCTTATTATCTTATGGGTGCGTACGAGAATAATAGTTTATAGTAGTAGTTTTGTACTAAAATAATAATGAGATTGGGCAAATAAGGTAATAAATCTGATATTTATCTAGTTTTGTATGAAATTTACTGATAGATTATTCTTTTTATCTGTAGATACCACGTGCACGGAATGAAGCACGTTGACAACCCTATTTTATTTTTTGCACAGGTAACAATTTCATCTCTGTAGCTAAATGTCAAATTCAAGACGGAGAACCTTCTGTACTTGTACTATTCATTATTCTGTGCCGTAGCCTATATACGTCTGTAATTCGAGAGGTGTCGCATGCGGGTTGCCGACCTTTTATAAACAGTTAAAGGGACAAGGGGTCCCTTTGTCGTCAACACTGCATCCTCTTTGAGCTCTTTACTAGTTTACTGGGGCAAGTTTTTTTTTTCATTCTTGCTAGATATCAATCCAGATGGGACCCATCCTTCAGTTTAACCCTTTGACCGCCACAGTCGGCTGTGGCCGACATCAAAAAGTCGTGCCATGGACGCCAACGACGGCAACAACCGACAGGCTTTGTACTGCAATAAGGACCTACACGGGCTTCCACAAAGTTCAATTTCGCTTGACAAAATGCGATTCCGTGGCGTCGGTGGCGCGTCATTTTTGTTCAACGTGTGGCGGTCAAAAGGTTAAACATTTACAACTTTGAATCTCTGTATAGTTTGTCTGGAAAGAGAAGTGTCATGGTTTCTATGGGAGCTCATACATTCTACGACACCTCTCTCCGGACAGACTCTAGAATAGATTAGAGGCTGAACTAACCTTGAGGACATCAGACCAGGCCTTGACGCGGCGGAGGAAGATCACAGCGTTCTTGGTCTTGTTGATCTCCTGGATCTTGTCAGACACCACCAGGGGCATCTCGGGGACCTTCTCAATGATGTGGCCTGGGAATACAGAATATGTTTAGTAAAGTATACTGAAGTATACTATATAATCCAACATCCTGAGTCAAAATTGTAGAGTTTTTATTATATACCACGATGGGTGCGATCATTCGGCTTGCCTGATGGTAAGCGGCTATCATAGCCTATGGCTAGCTATATTTTACAATAATTGTTTTTAAGTGTCTTCCACAGGTCGACACACCAACAGACTGGAGTCCGCGTTGATGTTTCCTAAGGGAAGTTCTCTCTGCCCTCGACATTCGTAACTCGAACCGCACTGACGGAAGGAGTAAGGCTTTCGAGGGATCATCAATATAATATTTGTGTACTTATGTTTCTTTAACCGTCATCGTCTGATATACGAGACAAAATGACAACATAAATGACACCTTTGTAAATTTCAACAAAGTTCAAAATTGAAAAAATGACATTGTATGATAGGGGCCCCGCCCATGGGTGTCACCCACTTAGGGATTTTGAATTATTGACACCAATAGTTATCCGCACCGGGTGACACCGATGCTAGCTACGCCACTGTTTGTATGGAAGCTGGGTCAAATACCAACAAATTAAAATTCCGTTCATTTATTTTTAGGGAGTCGAATAGGCGGGTCCACACCAAACGACCCGCCACGCGAGGAAATGCGAGGCTTAGGCTTGTTTCAAACCAGAATGACAGTGGCCAGCAGCGGAGGCCACCGCCGGCCGGTCGTCATGTTGCCAGGCAGAATAGAGGCACTTAGACTAAAATATTGACAGGCTGGACTTATAGAGCAAGGGGCATTGCCCCTTGGGTCCGTTAGCTCGATGGGTAGACAACGGAAGGTTACAGTCACTCTTGCATGAGATTGTTTCAGGATGGTGACAAGCTGCATTCAGCATAAAAGACTGTAATGGTGTCTCACCTCGGGCCTGCACGAGCGCAGGGACTCCGGCGGCGGCCACGGCGGCTGCGACGGCGGCGCGGCGCTGGCGCAGGTTGACGCGGCGGTGCCAGCGCCGCCACGGCTTCGTCGGCGCGAACATGCGGCCTCCGCGACACATGTTACCGAACGCACCCTGGCCCGATCTGAGGAAGTAACGGTTTCATGTCAGACCTTCCTACTTATTGACCGAAAAAATTGCACGTCTCAGCTTGACACCAAAAGGTTTATTTGTTTTTGACTTTGTGTTAATAAATACATATTATAGTACAGCGGCACCGGGAGTATCTCGCGGGTGACGGATGTCTCACTTTTTACATGTATTATCTTGTCAGAAAGTGTCGAAATACTGAAATACAGTTGTGCTAACCATGCTGGTCCCACAGTAAGCTCAGAAATAGTGATGGGGCATGTTCTATTTGGTAACATTCTCCATTCAAAAGGTAGTAACTTTCGGTAAGTTGCCCATCACTACTCAAGAACGCTGTTTTCGTCCGCAAAACGCATTTTTCGATCGATTTTTCTCAATATTTTTTTTGGAAAATCTTCACAACAGTGTAGACACAAAGATTGAATGCCAATTATAATAAGAATTGATTTGTAGTAACAACCCTGCACCCGTGTCCGCTACGGAGTGGACCCAGAACGCCATGTCGCTACGTCGCTGTTGCACTATTCCGCAGTAACACTCAGAAGCATGGAATTGGCTCATTGAATGTGGACATATAGTGCTAAGTTTCTTAAGTAGTAAGTACAGACGCCATTGAAGATATTAGAGCAGCCAAGGTACTCAAAAATATGTGAACATGCACCCTGTAGCCTTGACAATAGTATAACTACATTTATATTTTATTAGGCAGGTCCAAACCAGACGAGCCGCCTCACCGAGGAAATTGCCGTGCGAGACAACTCGGCTAGCGTGGACGTGCCTTGCCAGAGGCATTGCGGCCGCGCGTGCGTTCGCCTCGGCCGAAGCACGTCCTCGCTAGCCGAGCTGTCTCGCGCCGCAATTTCCTCGCGAGGCGGCTCATCTGGTGTGGACCCACCTATTGGAGCAAAATACAGTTCAAAGTTTCCTTGCATTCTTGGCATACAGTGATTACATTAGCTTACGTGAATTGTTGAGGCCAGCACTGGCGCCCCAGTTTGAAAGACTGAAGTTATTTCTTCTCTTTCAGTTTCTTCCAGGGACTGTGGAACCCTAAAAATGGTTTTCTTACCTGTGGGTACCACCACCTCGGACACGGGGGATACGCGCTACGGCGCGACCGGTACCCCATGACTCGGCACTAGTTTGGTGACCTGTCGATAAAAAAATATGTCAGAATTTCTTTTTTTTTTATACCACGACGGCGGCAAACAAGCATACGGTCCGCCTGATGGTGAGCAGTTATCGTAGCCTATGGACGCCTGCAACCCCAGAGGATTCACATGCACGTTGCCTACTCTTTAAGAACCTATGCACTGCTTTTTTGAAGAACCTCATACTGAAGTCCTCTAATCTAATTGCATTGGTGAATCCTTAATGATTTGAGACTAGTTTTTTACTTAAAAACGTATCCGTACTCATCATCATCATCATCATCATCCAATGTTATAAAAATGCAAAAGTGTCTCTGTCCGTCACCTCTTCATGCTTTCTGCTCAACTGTTTTAGATGAAATTTGGTATGAAGCTAGTTTGAGAACCAGGAAAGAACATAGGATAGTTTTTATCCCAGAAATCATCCCTCAAGGGGGTAAAGTCGGAGTTTATATGGAATGATTGATCACTGTGCACTTAAAATAGCATATGCGCTAAGTTATATTTGCTATTAGATTCTACTGAGGCCTAATCCTATGCAGATGAAGTCACCGGAACCTAGTAATTAATAAAGTAAGTGTAGTAACAACTCTGCACCCGTGTCAGCTACAGAGCGGACCCAGAACGCCATGTCGCTACGTCGCTGTTGCACTATAATCGCAGTAACACTCAGAAGCATGGTGATGGCTCGCTGAATGTGGACATTTAGTGCAAATTGGAGGGTAAGTTATGCCTGTAGGTTTTCGCTTTATCAATTAGGCGTGATTACACCTGGCGCACCGCCTCGCGAGGACATTGCCCCGCTCGGCTAGTGTGGACGTGCCTCGCCCGAGTCATTGCGGCTGTGCGTGCGTTTGTCTCGGTTGAGGCACGACCACACTAGACGAGCTGCCACGCGCGGCAATTTCCTCGCGAGGCGGTGCGCCAGGTGTAAACACACGCCTATTGACGTATCTATTATAGCTTAGCTTTAACTTTTCACATTTTACCATAACTTTTATTTTAATATTTGATAAATCTAGTCCAGCGTGTACATACCAGCCTCCTTGTTGACGCTGTAAGGCTGCCTCGCGTTCTTGGACATGGACACGTGCACATTGTTGACGAGGTCCGGCCGGATGGGCGCCTTGAACACGAACGGGAGCGGCAGGGAAGCCCCGGAGACCAGCTCACTCTTCTCAGAGTAGACCGACACCAGCGGTCGGGCAACTGATAGACTCTGGAATTAAAAGTTTATAATAAATAAGTGTTCTTAGTTAGAATGTTATTATACTTAAGTAGTCCCAAGGGCCATTGCTGCTTCGCACGGCAATTTCCTCGTGAGGCTGCTCGGCCTATATGGACTTGCCTAATAGTGAGTGACAAGCATCAATATTTTTGTAAGTACTGATGTAGTCAGTTTCCAAATTTGTATTAAAAATCTCAATAATTGTCAAGATTGGGGCCCTTTCAATAATAGAAATTTTCATAACCTGTAATAAATTTTAAACTTCTCAAATGTTTATTAAACTTCGAAGACATAGTGATGGCTCAGTGTTAGTGAATTTAAAAACAAATTGGATAAGCACAATAAAAACTATACCCATCTATATCTAGGTATAGATGGGCGGATGCGGTGAACGCGGATCTGTGCGAGCTCCAGGTTGGCGACTGGCGAGAAACTGTGCAGGACCGGGATCAGTGGCGAGGAGTCGTGTTGGAGGCCAAGACACACTTTGGGTCGCTGTGCCAGAGGAGTAGTAGTACAATAAAAACTACTACTCAATAGCAATAACTAGCACATACTGGATACTAAAACTATCAGTTACTAAAACTGCTTGTCTGCTTTAAATAATAAAATGTTTAAAATAGGAAGGTTGTGTTCCACACGTCGACACACTGCAAGCCTGGTAGTCTGCAGTGTTTCCTAAGGGAACTTTACTATCCCCCTACATGTACCTGGAGGGCCAAGGGAGGCGCAACCAGGAAGAGTTCGGGGTTAACATTAACCTACAGATTGTATGATGGCTGAAGATCGAGCGGTGTGCACTAGGAATAGGGTGACCAGATGTCCCGTATTTCAGGCACGAATTTTTCACTGTCCCGTAATTTAGGAAAACCAATATGGGACAGTACAATGTATAATTTTTTCCCTGTCCCATATTTTAACCTCGAATCCCGTATTTTCAATGCAGTTGTCCCGTAAAACTGGAAATCAGATCTGATCACTCTAACTGGGAGACACCTATGCCCAACAGTGAGGTAATACAGGCTGGTAATGATTTAACAACAAAATCATTACAGTCGGCATTACAGTGTGCACCAATGCGCCGAGTAACTAAATATATTAAAAGTATACTAATAGCAACATTTACATAATAAGACTAACGACATTCCACTGATTATGAACAAGTGCTGGATAACCTATCATCCATCAACTCACAAAACCTCAGGCATTTACGGCACACAACCACCCATCTACAAGCAGACAAGTCACATTCAGGCGCTGATGCCAGAAGCGCATTGAGGAGTGTCAACGCACGGGGTAGCGGTGAGTTTTCTCGCGAATGAATATCTAGACTGGTATTGAGTTGAGTTATATTTATATTTGCTACTCACGGAGAGCAACGGCTCTCCGAATGCAGTTGAACGCAACTGCATTGATTGTAGCAAATGGAAATCCGTAATCTCTGCCTACCCCTTTTGGGATATAGGCATGATTGTATGTATGTCTGTATATTTATATTTTTATTATAACTGTCTATTAATCAGTGTATGTCGATAATAAGGATATTGATGTAATACCTATGTGTGATTCAAAATGAATGTTACTCAGATTATGCCCAACTTAAAAAATAACCTTCAGAAGAGGAAAATAATTAATATAACATAATAAAACGTTCGAGTTCAGTATTAACTGCTTAATAATATTCATTACTAGTACCAAATTATATTTTAACTAAAAAACGTGCGATTGATTTACATTGTGTGACTAATAAATAACAAGTGCAAGGGCATCATAACATTTATTTGCCAATTAAATGTATAGTATTCCTGGAAAATATTGTGCCACAGATCTTAGAAGTTAGCTTTGACTTCAAAATAAATGGTAAACTAAAATATCTAAAAGTTGCGAGTGTAGTGACTAGCAAGGAAACAACCAAACCTAACCTCAAAATTTTAACAATCGATTTCAAAGTATAAATAAACTGTAATAGCTCCAGAAACTATTGAAATTTGGAATAAAACTAAGTTACTGTCTATTTAGACATGTAATTCAAGATATTTAGCCAGAAACAAACGCATATTAGAAACATTGTCGGGTCTCGTCCCATGATCACGCCGTGGTGTAAACTTCGTTCATCCAGCTACGTAATGCAGTATACCATTTCAAATACAAGAAAATAATAACTTTCTCAGCATTATAAGCTATTACTATACGCACATAAACCTTGGATTGATGAAATTAACGAAAAATAGCTCACAAACACGTGGACCACTCACCATCGAAACGCCTTATAAAAATAACACTTGCACTTGTTAATTTCAGACACTAAACAAGATAGAAGTATATAATCCACTGTAATTTGATAATGAACTTACCATTTCGCTATTTAGCGAAGAATTTCCTCCAAAAAACACTATATGCGGCGGCTCAGACCGTCCGCCATGCCACGGAGGAGTAAAAAGACCGGAAATGGAAAATTTTGACAGGAACTTTGAAGGGCAGTTACCAGATGAGAAAATAGAAATAACGATTTCAAAAATAAATAAGAATTTTTGGGTGTTTTTTCAATATAGAGAAATAATAATCCAGCAATGACCTACCTAAAAATTATACTTATTTCAAAATACGCCAACAAAATTATTAAAAAATAATACTTACGAAATTAAATTTGTTCCATGTATTTAGCTTTACAATAGACAATAGTTTTCTTTTTTCTTATTTGACATTTCATAATGCCGAAGGCAAACACCTTTCTGCTCTTTAAAACTGCTCTTTTAAAAACTTTCCATCACCTTTTTGAGTAGGTAAATGACATGCATTGTATCATTTTTGATTTGAATTGTCATTGTATCATTTTCGTAAACAAACATAATTAATTAATTTTTATTATCTTCAAGACAATAACTTACTCGAATTTAGTCGTTTTACGTTATTCCAAACCTGCGATGCAATTTTGTCTGAATTAGACTAGACTATTAGTACTATTACGCTTATCTTCAAATACATTCCTTCACCTGATACAAACACATTTAAGTAGGTATTGTTATAAGCGGTATTACACATTGCAACCTGCAGGGCCCAATCTGTCAGGTTGGAAGGTGTAATCGAAGGTAGGGCCCGTAGGGAGCTGAAGGAGGGGCAGGGAGAGGCAGGGTACACAACAGATTGGGCCCTGCAGGTTGCAATGTGTGCAGCTTGTGTCTGGCAGGTGTTCTGATTCCGGACCTCATTACATAAACGGCTATTACACATTGCAACCTGCAGGGCCCAATCTGTCAGGTTGGAAGGTGTAATTGAAGGTAGGGCCCGTAGGGAGCTGAAGGAGGGGAAGGAAGAGGCAGGGTACACAACAGATTGAGCCCTGCAGGTTGCAATGTGTAATACCGCTTATAGCAAAATTCTCGAAAGGGCCTCTGCTGCGTGTTACCTCTGTATCCCTATAACCGGTATTAGACATTGCAACCTGCAGGGCCTTATCTGTTGTGTACCCTGCCTCTCCCTTCCCTAGTGCCCTCCTTCAGCTCCCTAACCTGACAGATTGGGCCCTGCAGGTTGCAATGTCTAATAGCCGTTTATGTAAGCCAACAACAAAAAGCCAGGATATAAAGACCAGTGAAATCCTGAAGGGCATAAAATTACATATTGCACATAGGCACATACAATACTTATGATTAAAATACACCAAGTACAGTCGCCATCAAAAACCCCGGAGTGGCCAGGGTACTCAAAAATATCTGAACATGCACTTTAACAACCTGACATTTGAGGCATTGTTCAGATGTATGTGACCACCTTGGCCACTTAAAAATATATCTGATGGTGACTGGTGATTACTGATTACTTGATTTTCATATCGTGTTTTAATTTCAGGAGAATGGAAACAAATAATTCCAGATGCAGCCGAGATAATAATAGCGATCGACCAATACCCTCAAACATTGAACTTACAATAACAAATACAGAATCCTCTACTTCTCATGAAATTGCAACACATTCTTTAGAAGTAGCGTCAGAAATCCAATCTCCAACCAGTACAACCTGCCAGGAAAGTCCAGAGCTAATAAATGAAGAAAAAGCTTCCGTAACCACTAGGAACTTTTCTGTCCCTCTTCTTTTAATAAGTGCACCCCCGTCTATAATGATACCCGCTACTCACCCCTCGGGTAGATGTGGTCTAAAACTTCAATCTCCAATATCTTCGCAGCCGTTAAAATCGTTAAATTTAGCCGAAAATGTACCCCAGTCTTTATTCCTTCAAGCTTTATCCCGATTAACCAAAAGCGATCCAGTTAACATTTCAGTTTTAAGCAATATGATGGCTAAATCACAATATAGTTCATTTGATAAGAACGTTAAGTTAAATAATGCTGGACCCAGACCAGGAGATCTGTCACCCCCCGATTCCTTGGCTAGTGCGCCGCCATCGTATTCTTACGTTTTGAGGCAAATGGCGGTTAGGAGAAGACCGAGACTGATGGGAACGTTTATACCATCGCCATCCTTTGTGCCTCATTGTCCACCTCCAAACTACAACGCCGCTTTCGACATATACGTAGATAATGCCATGCCACCGCCACCTCGACTTCGACACCTTGGATTTGTACCTTGCCCCATTGTTTGCCCAGAATGTGGATTCACAGGACTGAGCGTGGTGGTCAGTAAAGTAACTATGTGTACACATTTATGTGCTATTGTTCTTTGTTTATTTTGTTGTTGGATATGTGCTCCGTTACCCTACTTGTTAAGTTCTTGTAAAGACGTTTATCATTATTGTGGTAGTTGTCGCTATTTTTTGGGCATGTACTGCCCTACCAGTACTACAGTTAATATTCGTTGAATTATTTTTATTTAATTGTATAAAATTCCAATTCAAGTTCAGAATATTTCTGAATGAAATATAACTTACTTAATAAAAAAAATTTAATTGAATTGAATTGAATTTTGAATATTGCCTACTAAGGGTCGCCACACACCTAGCGGTTTTCCTCGCGGAATTACCGGAAGTAGCGGAAATTTGTCTATGGTAGCGGAAATTTGTCTATGGTAGCAGATTTTTTGTATGGAAGCCATAGACAAATTACCGGAAGTAGAGGAAATTCATAGACAAAATGCTTAATTTGTCTATGAATTTCCGCTACTTCCGGTAATTCCGCGAGGAAAACCGCTAGGTGTGTGGCGACCCTAATCAATCCCCATTGCCTCCTTGTTCATTAGGGTCACCACACACCTAGCGGTTTTCCTCGCGGAATTAGCGGAAGTAGCGGAAATTTGTCTATGGTAGCGGAAATTTGTCTATGGTAGCAGATTTTTTGTATGGAAGCCATAGACAAATTTCCGCTACCATAGACAAATTAAGCATTTTGTCTATGAATTTCCGCTACTTCCGCTAAAAGCGGTATTACACATTGCAACCTGCAGGGCCCAATCTGTCAGGTTGGAATGTGTAATTGAAGGTAGGGCCCGTAGGGAGCTGAAGGAGGGGAAGGAAGAGGCAGGGTACACAACAGATTGGGCCCTGCAGGTTGCAATGTGTAATACCGCTTTAATTCCGCGAGGAAAACCGCTAGGTGTGTGGCATGTGTGTGGTGACCCTTATTCTGTGTTGGTGTTGCCTCTTTCTTTGACTACCATAAACAATTCAAATCACACGACATGAATTTGTTATTATATTTAAATAAAATAGTTTTAATGACTAAAAGTATTTTATGATATGTTATGAGTATAAAGTAAATAATTAATTCCGTCTAATTAGTAATGTATTTCACAATAACTTTTGCATTTAGCTCTGTTGAATGATCGGTCCAAAATGATTTTCTATATGCTGCGTTCTGATCCAAGGTTTTCAGAAAATATTGAAGGCCGTTTATAAATTTAAAATGAATACTTAATTTAGATACATAAATTAATGTGAAATGGCTTTGTTAATGATATGATGAGAAAATAGCTACTTGGTATGAACCTGTTGCAAAGCATTTTAATATTGAATGCCTGTTATAATGAACGAATCGATAAAAAATTATGTTTTAACGCCATCTAGCGGTGAAATGTCGGCCATGTAAGATTAGAAGTCACAGCCTTCCGCAAGTTCCGTGTGTGTTGCGGAAAAATCCCTTTTTGGGCGTCCGACCACATGTGTGAATTATGAACAAAATATGGTTCTTTAGTGAATTTCTGTTCTAAATAGCCGATTTGAAAGTGAATTATACTCGGTATCGATAGATAAAGTGTGTGCGGAGCGTTCAGTGTCGAAATAAAGTTGGAACTCTACGACGGAAGTGCATTTTTTAGATGTAAATACGGGCCCATCCAGGGTCAGTCTGGTGCGCCGCGAGGATTTCTTAAATATTTCCAAGCAGTGTGTTCTTGTGTCGCGCTCGCCAGTCTCGCGTGTGGCTAGAGAAATTGTCGACCTTCACCGCGGGTTCGATCGGGTCACGTCCTGTGGGGGAGTCGGGTCGCGATCTGCGGTACAGACGGCAGCATGCCGTCGTGCTGAGCAGCATGGAGGCGCGCTCGTGATCGTCGGTCGGCGCGGAGCGCGCGCCCGGGCTTATATAACGAGGGCAGCGGCTGCGGCGGCATGGCCGCGCGCGTGTCCGTCGAGGGCGCCGGGCCCTCGTACGCATCCGTGCTAAACTTTCGGGGAGCCGAAAGTAACAAGGAGAACATTGAGGCGCCTCCTCCGGGCGAGGTGCCGGAGGTGGTGGTGCGGCAGGTAGAAGTGGAGGAGGAGGAGGGCTTCGTGCCCGTGATAGCTCACGGGCGGAGGCCCGGCAAGCCGCGGCGCGAGCGGGAGCGCCGTGCGCCAGCACGGCCACATAAGGCAGGGCCTCAGCCGGCTTCCGAGGCGCAGCCGAACCCTGACCAGCCGCAGCAAGAAGATGAGGACCAGCCTAAGAAGTTTGTTGAAGCTCCTATCCCGAAGGTCAACCCGTGGCAGGTCAGTAACATGTAAACAAACAAGTTGTTATGCAGGTATTATGCAACTGGCAAATCCTAACCACAAATTAACAAAACTCTGATAAGACTAATTCACAATTGCCAAATGAACAATACTTGTGTAACACTAGGTATTTCTATTTCTTCATTTGTTTTTAGCCTCCTCTCATTGAATACTCATATTAGACTGAATTTCAACCTATAGTTTTACAATAAAATATACAATCAGATTCCATAATCTCGGAAAGCCAAGGTTAGAAGCTATAACAATCCTAGACCATCGGTATTGCTATACAGTTTTGAAACTGCTACACCACGGATACAGTGAAAAGTGAATCATATGTTTGAAAAGGTGTAACTCGTTATTAAGTGCACTTATAGATTACCGGAGCGCAATCATAATGTTATTGCTATTATTAATGGCTATTCATTGTGTGTGGTTTGTTGAGATTTGTGCAGCTGTGTGTTGGAAGGAGAGGCAAATCTTGTCAGACAGTCTCTTTTTCTCACGATTTTAAAGTGACAGCTTAATCTACCCCCATCTCACACAATCTTACTAAAAATCTACCCAATTCGATGGTTATTTTCGTATAAAAATAGATAGTGTGATAGTTATGATAAAAATTGTGTAAATAAACTGTGATTCTAGTATCTTTGAGAAAAAACATAGGATATACTATGCTTTAGGTCTAGATTTGTTGATTTACGGATTTTATATGAACCAATAATATTACGGGAAGCGAATTACAAAGTAAATCTTATCATTGTCATAAAATATATGACATTATCAGACTAAAAGTACCAATATCAGTCAATAAGGGTGATTTCTAATTGTATCCTAATGCAGTGCCTTATTGACAACGAATAAGCTACCTTTTACATGAAAACAACAAATATTCTGATACATTTAAACTTTTTGGGAATCACCAGGCTATTTTGGAGATAATTCCAACACATTATATTTCAAAACAAAAATAAATATTTATTAATTCATTCATTCATTCATTCATAATATTTAAAATGAATGACATATAGATTTATTGTTGCCGTTGGCCGACTACATTTTTTTTGCAAACATTTTCTTTTGACCTTTTATCCTGATTTATTTACCTAATGCAATTAAGTTTGAACCACTTTTAGATAAAAAAGGGTTAACATTTTGGTTATACTGTGATGATTTTCCAATATAACCTTTGCACCCATGTTGTGATGCAGCATGGTCATGAAATATTGCATTTATTTAAATATTAAACCAACTTGAGGTTAAATATTACGTTTAGTAATTTGCTATATGATAATATTATAAGTTTCCATACTGAAATATCTTTAAACAATGATATTGTGTAAATAATTTCAATCATAACCTAAAAATGTAATGTAAACATACAAGGAGCTAGTTTAGGTAGATATATCTATATACTTAACATACCTATTTATTTAAACAGGGTGATTTGTCTAAACAGACATGAATACAGTGTGTACAGTCGATGTCAAAAATATGTTTACACTTTTGCACCTTACTCCATTGTAATAAGGTGCAAAAGTGTAGACATATCTTTGACGTCGACTGTACATGTCAAATATTTAGAGGGTGTTGTGACAAAATGATAGATGTCATTTATTTAGTAACACAACTAGCTCTCTTGATATTTATGTTTGTATTCAAATCTTATATGTATAACCTAAATAGGTAAATAACAAGGCTAATGATTAAGCTTAAGAGTCCTGTAAACTTTTTTTTCGATTTTGCTCAACTTTTTGACACTATTTTGCAGTAACTAACATAACCTTTATAATTTTGAATACATATTATGAAAGATCGTTTCTTTTTGGATGGAATAAATACAACAATTTTTTTAATTTTATGCTTCATTTATAAATAATTCACCCTAATCTAACACCAGTTAATAATAAGTTATACAAGTACGTCAAATATATCAATATATTGGAAAATGAGTCGCCTGAGGAATAAAACAACAGTTTTTTTTTCATTTTCATATATATTTTTTAAGAGAGAGTATGGTTTGCTAGAGCAATTTTGCTAAAAATTGCCAAAGTTTAGGTGATATTTTTGGGAAGATAAAGTATTTTACAAATATAATAATACAAAAATAAACTTCGCTTCATGCTTTATTTAGATAATATAAAACATATTAGGGTCCATAACAAATAATAATTAAAAATCATATGACAAAAATGAATGAGTCAACATCCTCACTAAACAAACTCGCACATATAGTTTAGAGTGATGTTTTGGACATAGAAAGCAAAAAAACATGATTTTGCCTACTTATTGCCTTTTATTTACTCGACACTGGCCAAGTGACGCCAAAAGTGCATGGAAACCTATAATTAGAAGCGCGATATTTGAGCATAATTATTGACTACGTGACAGAACCTAAGACTCCCCCCCTCCCCCATGTGACCTAGAGTAGTATTTTGATGACCCCCCTCCCCCCCCCTAAACTGGTCACGTAGTTTGGGTACGTTCCCTATGCTGGTTACATTGCAATACATATCTTATAACAGTTATAATTATAACCCTTATCTATATGAAAATTTATCACTACCCTTTCACTTCAATGGGATTCCCCTAGAACATTGCCTTGTGTTGATCAGTATTTAGTTTCATTGAAGGTATTGGTAATTTAATTTATTTTATTAAACTATACATAATATTTATTTATTAAACTATAATAATGTTAATAACTTTGTTGTCATACTTCATTGTTGTTTATTAGCAAATAAAAAAAAAATCAAAAAAAGATAAAACAAAGCTTGGAAGTGCTGGTGGCCTGACGTACATGTCAGACTTTCAATCCGGAGGTCTCTGGTTCAAACCCTTTGATATTTACCTGTCTCTTTTCAATAAAGGAAGACATCGTAAGGAAACCGGACCTAGTCGCGATAAGGCCTAGTTTCCCCTTTGGGTTGGAAGGTCAGATGGCAGTCGCTTTCGTAAAAACTAGTGCCTACGCCAATTCATGGGATTAGGTTGTCAAGCGGACCCCGCGCCGGGACAAACGCTAGGAGGAAGGAAGGAAGATAAAACGAAGCATTGATTTTTGTTGTGATATGAATTATGGTGGTTTTCTTTGTAGTAAATGAATAAGTATTAAGGAACAATTTTACGCAAATTGACCCAGTCCCCACCGTAGGTACCTATGCGAATATTCGCATGTTTTTAAATATTCGCGTTCGCAAAATTCAATGCGAATTTTTGCGAATATTTTACTGCATTTTATCGAACAAAAAATATTGAAAGGGAACATATAAGTTATAGTATAATCATGACAAATGTGTCTTTTAAGTGTATCTTCTTAAATAATAATAATATTGTTTCATGATTTCGAAAATATTCTTCTGCTGCTGACCAGTAGCAGTGGGTCAAAATTTTTCTTAGACAACCCGGAGATTAATCTAGTTAAAATTTTCTTCATGACATGAGCTCTAGGAAAACTACACAGACGCCTGAAATTTTTTTTTTTTTTAAATACAACATGATTAAGTTAAATTAAACTAACGAATTACATCTCAACCACTGCAGACTGTTAATTACATTTCTAAGTTACCCGTGTCACCTGCACTAGGCTAAGCCTGTCTCGCAGGATGGCACATTTATAGATTACCAGATTTATATTTGGCGCTAAAGAATTTATTTTCTAACTAAGCTAGCTATGCTATGAAGCTAATTACATTATATAAACTAGGATACACTAAGATAAATACAGTAAAGTAACGTAATCTAGTAAGTAACGTAGTAAGTAAACGGGAAGGGGTTATAAAGAGGTACCTACCGAATTAAGTGAGTTTAAGAAGAAGTGGGAAAATTAGGAAAGCCGACGGGTATCGTGTTCTATGGACGCGCCGCCACTGCTGTTGACTGTATGAAATTTTGTGCGTTACGTCTTTTGTCATTATGGGAAAATATCTTGCATAATGCAACTGCAACTCAAGTTTTCCACTCTTAGCTGTCATCCTAAGGTCATTCCTGACATGTGAGTCACAAAGCAAAGTTACTCAATGTTTTTTCTCAAGCGAATTTATTCACTGATATAGGTACTCATCTTTTGCCACAGATAAACATAAGGTTATGACCTTTTCAGATCAACCAATGTGTTTTGATAATCGAATTAAAAAGAATCGAAGTGTCACATAACTAAAAAAAAATATTTTTTTTAATACAGTTGCTCAAAAAAGTGCTTTTCTTGTAGTGGTTTAGCGTGCGGAAAGTTTGATATCGCGCACTAGTGCTTTTTACTTTTCCAGCCAATCCAATCACAGCTAATGACAGTGACAGACGGCCAATCACAGCGCCGCACCGCACCGCGCGGAGCGTTCGGATACATGTACTAAAGTAACCTCAAAGTGAATAATTGACAATTTTATAATTTTTTCGCAACTGTATTAAAAAACGTCGTTCGATACTCGTGCGTAAATGTCATTCTTCACTCGTCCCGAGTCTCGGTACTCGTGAAGTCGTGAAGTAATGACATACTTTCCGCACTAATATCGAAATGTACTATTAACTGTTTATTATTATTTATTATAAATTGGGTGAGAAAGAAATTCACATTACCTACTTAGTATTATTTTTTTACATTTAAGATTTTATTACTAAGCTTATAAGTTGGGGTTGCAACCCCTCTTCATATAAAATACTATTAATTAAAACATTATGTTATATATTACTAACTGTCCTGGTTACATTCACAAAACCTTGATTGACTAGTATAACTTGACCTCCATATTCGTAGCATTCACTCTTTTCGGTGCGCTTGCTTACGCTGGTTTAATTTTGACGAAGCGTTTTGTCGGTTCTTTGTGACTAGCTATTTATCTAAGACGATCGGCTGTGTACGGCAGAAGTCGACCTGCGCCATTGCCAATTTTTGTGTTTGTGCAGTTTGTGTTTTTCAATATTATGAATATGTAACTGCAATGGTTACAGTCGCCATCAAATATATCGGAGCGGCGGAGGTACAGTCAGCGTCAAATATATTGTAACAGCTAGAGTAGCCAAATAGTTCGTCACACTATACAAAATATATGGTGTGACGAACTATTTGATCACTTTGGCTGTTACAATATATTTGACGCTGACTGTACACAAAAATATCTGATCATGCACTTTATCGCCTTGATAATAGAGCTGTTCAGATAGTGACCACCTCAGCCGCTTCGATATATCTGATAGCGACTGTACTTATAAAGCCCGTCACAGACGGTGCTATAATATATATTATAGCTCGGTATCTTACAATATATTTTACGTACTATTTGACAGAGTTATAATATATTATAAGAAATCAGAAACAGATTGAATTTACAAAAGGCAATTTATTGACACCTCAGGTATTTAACAAAACAGAAATAACAAATCAGTTCTTAAATATTAACAATAACTGGACAGTATAAAACTATCAATAAAAGTGACAAACCAAGAGCACACAATCTTACGTCTACCTCTCACGACAGTTGGCAGGCAAAAAGGGGTCGGAGCACCTCCCACCACACTTTTATACTGACAGCTGTCACACCCCACTACAACCTAACTTTAAAACGCCTAACAATATATTATAGCTCGATATATTACGATATATTTCGGTATATTTTAGGTATATTGCCTTCCTTTTCTGGCGTGACGAACAACCGATATATCTTTCTCTCTTTCCATATCTTTGCCGTGTGGGGTGCCGAGCTATACGATAATATATATCTCGGTATCTTACGGTATATTAATATATACTATAGCTCCGTCTGTGACGGGCTTAACACTTTATTAAGCCGCGTTTCCACCAGAGATGAGCGAGGATGCGTAGGGATGTGTGTGTGATGCACCAATAGAATCACTTCATTTGTTTATCCTCGCACAACGCAGCTCTAGGATTGGTTCTTAAACACATTCCTTGCGATGCATCCTCGCTCATCTCTGGCGGAACGCAGCCTTATTATCTTAAGAATAAAGTCTATTATTTCTCCTGCTGATAACTTGTCAGTTCCATGTGTAGCATGTGGCCGATTTGGAGGTTATGTCGCTATCTCTTATCATTATGAAGTTTCGTAATTTGATAAGATAAAGTTTTTGTTTTAAATTTTAACACTATTTTCATCATTTCTGTTGTTTGTTGACGTCGACACGTCGATTTATTTGGAGATAATTTTATTTTTCGAGTATTTTAATGCCGATGTTTCGTGGAGTATTTTTTTACTAGTTGCCTGTAGATTTGTATTTGAATGTTAAGCCCGTCACAGACGGAGCTATAATATATATGAATATACCGTAAGATACCGAGATATATATTATCGTATAGCTCGGCACCCCACACGGCAAAGATATGAAAAGAGAGAAAGATAAATATATTGGTTGTACGTCACGCCAGAGAAGGAAGGCAATAGACCCAAAATATATCGAAATATATCGTAATATATCGAGCTATATATATATATATATTATAGCTCCTTGTGTGGACTCTGTCAAATAGTACGTAAAATATATCGTAAGATACCGGGCTATAATATATATTATAGCTCCGTCTGTGACGGGCTTTAGAGGTTCTATACTTGTAGAAAGATACCTAACCATGCTTTTTATGGGGCCCACCCAATATCGGTCGGCCTGACGATATTGGCCTGTCAGTTGTTCGGAGCTGTCAAATTTTTGTTCTAACTGACAGGCCTATATCGTCACACGTCAGGTGGACGGTGGACTGATAGTCGGTGGGCCCCCTTAGATAACTACCCGAAAACGCCATCAAAATCTATTTTTGCTTGAATCTAATCTTCTGAGTGGTTTCCTATCAAAATATGAATTTAATTTAGTTGAATACAAATGACACCTAATCGATCATAAAGATAACAGGAATATAATATATTAAATAATAGTATCTAATCATGGGATTTACCGGTGATTATCTAAAACTAATTTATGGATTTACTGCTTTCGTAAAATAAAATATAAAGTTACTGTAAACTAAAAGAAAAATAACCAAAAACGGTGTCATACATAAATTTTTTCACTTTCGCCTGGCTAGTGGCATTGCACTCTCTGCACTTTGAAGATGTTTTCTTTACTGTTTATTTGTTCCACAAGAACTTTCTTACCGTTGTTAGAAATTAAATTAAATTAAGGCCCTTGCTTATATTGCTCTCGTCATAGGTACAGTCACGTATTTTAATTATTGAGCTATTTACGGGTCAAGCTACTTTCTTTTGTTTAGTACTCATTCTATGAAATTTCCAATGTAAATTGAACCCTAAATGGCTCAACAATTAAAGTCCGTGACCGTACGCGCTTATTTATTAAGGTGATCTTACACGGGCGATAAAAATTGCTGAAATGCCGCAATTTTGACGTCATGGCCATTTCAAGCAATTTCAAGCAATACGAAATATTGCTCAATTTGGAGCAATCATTGCTCCAGTATGGCGCCATTGTTGCTCCAGTTAATTGCCCCTTATGCAGCTATTCGGGAAACTAGGCAATTTGCCAAAATATTGCCCGTGTAAAGGCACCTGAATGGAGCAATGATTGCCGAAATAATTCCCGCATTATCTAGAAATTGCCTCGTATTGCTCAATTAATTGCTCCATATTGCTCCGTTAGTTTCGGCACCGTATCGGCGGGCAATAATTTCCCGAAAAATCGCCCGTGTAAGGGCACCTTACAAAGGGCCTATGTAGTAGTAGTAGTAAAACACTTTATTGTACCGGAAAACACAACAGAAATATATAACACAGCAAATATGTACAAAGGCGAACTTATCCCTTTAAGGGATTTCTTCCAGTTAACCAGAGTTCCAGTTCCTATGTAAGATTCCAGTTGAGGTAAAATGTTTATTTTATTTAGAATATGAGCTAGATCGATTAAAAGGCCATGGAGCTAGAACGCCCAAAAGCAATTATCATGGAGATCTCGCAACATCTCGAAAATCTCGTTACACTGGGCTCTCTGGGATCTGCACAAATCTCTTTACAAAAATTATGGCCATATAATATTTTTACGAGTCGCGAATTCTCAGTTCGAGGCGGACTACTCTATTATATATGCGAGGTCATAATTTACCTATGCGTGCCTAAAATACTCGAGTGACGTTGTCATTTAGCACGTCGCTTACGCGCGAGTCAAGCGGAGGACGTAGATAACGGAAGTTTTGGCAGTTATGCAATCCGGCTTCCTTATTACGCGATCACTTTCACTGTTTCATTCACTTTTGATTTTTGTCTAGACTGATAATTATAATTAGTATGTACAGTCAGCATCAATAGTATCTTCCTACACGAATGCCGCAAAAATATGTGACACGCTCCTATGACTCTACAAATAAGAGCGTGTCACATATTACTGCGGCCTTCATGTAGGAAGATACTGATGGCGATCAGATATATCGGAGCGGCCAAGATCACAAATATGTGAACAACGCTTATTGTCAAGGCGAGAAGGTGCTTGCTCAGACATTTTTGAGTACCGTGGCCGCTCCAATATATTTGATGGCGACTTTACGTTGCTTGAAATACGGCCAGAAGACGGCCACTTATGTGCAACACACTTGAGTGGAATTCAGCTATCGTATAGATGAATTATCGAGAGCGTGGAATTGCATATGTAGTAGTATTGTTTGTGTACAGGCATTCTATATTTGAATCCGCACACAAAGAGGCACAACACGGTACAACCACT
Source organism: Pammene fasciana (assembly GCA_911728535.1). Taxonomy (NCBI): domain Eukaryota; kingdom Metazoa; phylum Arthropoda; class Insecta; order Lepidoptera; family Tortricidae; genus Pammene; species Pammene fasciana. The sequence continues at coordinate 7,309,011 of OU452299.1, forward strand.
ACATATGCAATTCCACGCTCTCGATAATTCAACTATAGATGAAAATCAGCCGGGAGCGGGAAAAGTCTAACGTCTAGCGGTAATTTTTACATGTTTGTCAAAGTCCTCAAATTTTTATATCAAAGGACCACGATTGGGCATCCACTTCTGTTTCGCGGACGGCATTTTACTAAATATAGTTTTGCCATGGACTGGCACTTCAAGCAAAGACAGGGAAAATCAATATTATCTTTTTCTTACGCTAGTACCCTCAGGCCTCACCACTAAAAATGAGATGTGTATAGCTTATTCAGTGGCGTAGCTAGCATGGGTGTCACCCGGTGCGGATAACCATTAGTGTCACCCCTAATCACGGGGGTTGCTGCCTGCCGCCGCTGCCGATTTAAAAAGCGGTTACCTAAAAGTCACCTGAGAGCCTGGGTGTCACCCCTAAGTGGGTGACACCCGGTGCGGGCCGCCCCCGCCGCCGCCCCCTAGCTACGCCACTGAGCTTATTACTTCCACTGTTACTGGGTTAGCCAGACTTTTTTCTTCGGACTTACGATTGGCAGCCTCACGCGAGTCGAGGACTGAACTCAGCCCACTGGCCGTAGTTTGGACCCTTGAAGAACAGTAATGTGGAATCACAAGATAAAGACGGACAGAAATAACATGACCATATCCCAAGGTCATGACGTCACAGAGGCGTTGACATTACGTGCTGACGCGGCACTGGATCTTCGCCAGATTCGCTTGACATTAATCATATTGGTATAGTGCGTAGGCCGCGCGTCCTTCTCTTTCAAGGCTTCTATCTAGAATTCTAGAGCAGTTTAAAACCGGTGGTCTACGGACCACTGGTGGTCCTTGAGAGCATATGAAGTGGTCTAGGAATTTGTAAACAGAACAATTCCTTGCTGCCTTTATTCAGAGATACTTAACCTGCGGACAATTCGTGGTCCGTGGCAATCAAAAAAGGATTCTCTCTTGTTATTGCTGATGAAATCACTCATCTGGGTTCTACTTCTACATCGTTTGAATAGATCTATGGCCTTTTCTTTAAGGTCTGGTGTCCAGTAAGTATGCTACGCAGGTACTGTGGTGGGGTGGTGTAGCTCAGAACACGGGGGTAAAGCTTGAGGTCTTCATGTAAGATTTTATTGGAACGAGCGCGCGTAGCATCAAGGCCGGTGCCTTGATATCAACTCATTTGGATTTATGCAGCGACTGGTAATATACCTAGACTATGAACTCGAGCTGCAAAATGACCCCACAAAAAGTCTGCCGCGAGGGGCGGTGCTTGCAAACTCTGCCACGAGGCCCGTTAGTTAACAAATGGCGGTCCTATGACACGGTAGTAGTGACGTTTATGAAAAAAATCTAATAAATAATTAAAAATGCCTTCTTGCGCCGTAAAATGGTGCCAGAGTTGATCTGGTAAAAATAATAAAAAAGACGACATCACTTATCATACGTAAGTAAAGCCGAAACCACATTATTATAAATTTCTTTTACGGAATAATTTTATATGGGGATGGTGCTATGCCCACTTTTGAACAACCATTGAAATGTCTTATGATTATGTAATATACAATTGCTTCGGAGCAGGGATCGTTGTCGGTATTATTTAAAATCAAAATAGCCGACATTTGCATTGTTGACGTGATATTCTGAAATGTAATTTAGGTAAACGTAATAAATTATGATTAACCAAAAAATATCCTAAAATATCAATTAGTAGCCGGAATACCGAAATTATATACCGGCTCATTTGTATAAAAATAGTACCGCTATCGCTATTCAATCCAACCGGCAAGAATGGATTTTGCTTATAAAACTGAATCAGAACTTTTAAAAATAACTGGATTTGTAAAATAATTCACAGTTCCAACTTGTTTGAGCAAGCAATGTACAAAATCATCAAAATCATCTGTTGCTTTATTGGATGGTGTTGATTGGTTGGATTGATTGGATTGATTGACGTGTACAAGAAAAATAGTTTTTACTTTGTATGAAAAAAAATATAGCTCATATACGAACTCTCAAACTACATATATGTATCCCTACTATAACCCCAACAAATTTCATAAAGATCAAGAAAACGTTACTCAAATTCAGTCTTTCAATCGTCGATCGATATCTCAAAATCAGAAAGTCATCGAAATGCAGAGACGTCCCAGGAGCCAGAAGCTGTTTGTAAGAACTCACTTCCGACGCTCCGCTCGTTCTATAATAATACTCACTGCGTGTGCACGCTTTTCAGTTATTAAGGTATGATAGAGACGCACTCTGTGATAACATCATTTAACGCTACAGTAAAACACGATAACGTTAGTATCAGCATATTTCCTTAAAAATAAAATTCAAACCTATCAACAAAAAAGATACATTCGAAGATTGTTCTTTATTTTATGAAATCGTTCACTGATAATGCGTTTCCAATGACACCGCTGTCTTGTCATTTTCAAGTGTCAGTGCTACGACGAATAACAGTAAATTATTTTGACACAGACCAATCGTATTTTAAGTAATTGTTGTAATTGAAAACAGACTAATATTTTGACGCCTTTTGATTGGTAGTGTAGTGAGCATGCGTATATCGAGTTGTTTCCCAGTTTCAGGCTGACGGTTTGTTTGAAGCTCGCCGTCCATATTTATTATCAGTTGCTGGATTTATGATTGTTTATTTATATTGACTTTTAGTTTGAATATAGAATATTTCAATATATAACGACCAGGAATGTAGAGGTTTCTAACCAACCTCTACAGTCCACATCGCGAATGTCGCCATCATGGTATGATTGTGGTTGTAATTATAACCCTTTTAGCGTCAACGTCATTTACAAAGGAAATGCTGAAATTGAAGTGCAGTATTCACGCGTTATTGGCTTCGTTACGAAATTGTATTACGATTTTTTTCAACATTTAAGCAGGTAGTGAATTTATTTCGTTGAAATTAGATTAAAGTTTTATGCAAAAAGCATCATATGTAAGAATTGACACGTTGCATTAAGAGGCTGAGAAGACCCGATGACCTTCAAATTGACTTTACTTAAACAGTCATATAGCTATAACTACTTGTTTTGGAAAAGTAAAAAAAATATATGTTAATATTCATTATATTTAAAAGAACTTGGTTAATTCCAATACACGATTGGACGAAATCGGCTCGATAGAAAATAATTCCAAAGTTACATCTAAAATTAGCTTAAAACAATTGCACGTCTTTAGTTTCTTGGCTTATATGTCTGTAATTAAGGACAACATTCCACCACACTAATACTAAAAACTTCGTTGCCTTAAATTTCTCAATTAATGCATAGTTTTTTTTAATTCATCATTTTGCAAAATTTGCAATGAGCTCCCATACTAATCGTAACGCAGTGTTTCTCTTTCACTCGCGCTGAAAAAGATAGGGAGGGAATTTAGCTCTTATCATACTCTTAATTGATTATTTTTCCGCTTTTAGATTACATCTATCAGATCTAATGTATTATTATGCTACAGTAAGCTGTAGGTTTTCTATCTAATTGACCATAAAAACGTCTCTAGAATCCTCATTACTATATCTAGTGAGATCATCACATCACTTTTAAAGTGGTCTTGTCCACGATGATTTTCACAAATCTTAAGTCACCTTTGAGTTGAATTGTATGAAAGCAGAGGTCGGTGGTACGCCTACATTGTATGATATTTGTGATTTAATGGTTAATTTTCACAATTGTTGGCAAGCAGTCTCTTACATTGTGTGGTATACCGTATGACCTGTCCAAAAATATATAGCACACGTATTCCTTTTTTATTGCAGGAAGGTACATGTATCATACCATTTTTGAAACTCAATATCTTGACGTTATTCGCTCATAACTTTTCTAGATTTTTTTTTCACGACAGGTGATCAAAGTCGAAATTAATGTTTCGCTGTGAATTAATTCAAGATCGAACCAGTATTTTTTTTGTATTTTACTTCGTTTTTGGATAATATACTGTTTATGTTACTGTTGTGCACACTGGCACTAACAATGTTAAAAACGGTCAAAATTCATGAAAAACCTTAATTTGGCAATAACTCGAAAACCGTGCTACTTTTACTGGGGTCATGTTAAGGGGCTACTTTGAAAAATTATAGGTTTTCATCAAACGCTCTACTGACTAAACGGGAAAAGGGACTGAATTTATTTTAAAATATATATTATTAGACTATATACTCTTGTTTTTGGCACAAGCAAAGTTGCCTCAATAGAAAAAAAAAACCGAAGTTGGGTCCTTTTCCCCCTTATTTTTCTTAGCTTACGTAAACTATAAGAGATTAAGCAGTATAATATAACTAAGTAAAAAATATGGTATTCTGGTTTATCTAAAAAGTCACAGAAGCAAAATTAGACAAAACTTTATAGGTTCGCTTATTTATCGTAATTTGGTCAAAAATTCTGATCCTTAAGAGCGCTGCATTTCTTTCTTTCGTGCACGGGAGCCATACACGTGTCTCTAACGGATGGGCGTGGCTTGACCGAATCGAGGAATGGCCTTAAGTTGGTTTGGTACCTCTTGGCCTGGTCTACCTCCAGTGTCACTCTGACGTGTCCTTTATGGGACACCCTGTATTCAATAAGATGTTTGCTAATCACCTAATTAGGTTTTGGGCTATCCCCAAGCTTGGTAGCTACGCGTAAGCCAGTGCCTGCTTGCAAACTAAATTGATTCTAGTCTCTTCGATCCTATTTAACTCGGTAGTCAACTTGACGTTCCTCAGATCGTCAGTTCTATAAGCAGACAAAAATACAGAATCGTTGACATAGCAGCGGCTGATAGCAGGCTTGGCCGGCTGCCAAACAACCGTTATTCAGCTATGTAACGTTTCTTAAATTACTTCTTTAATGTCCTATTATTTCCACAGACCTGCTGGTTCTTTTGTTTATGCTTTTTGCGTTCGTGTTATCCTTGAAATGGTTCTGCCGAAATTCTTGTAATTAGTTACCTAGAGGTTGATGGACTGGATTAATTTTTTCATTGGTTCTTTTCTGTATTTCCAAAATACCCTTTTGCTCCCGCCAATTTTTGCTTTGACATTATATCATCTTAGCATCTCGAGTATCTCGACATGTCCTGGCAAAACGAATGTGGCAGGTCGCAATCTTTTTAAAAACACAACCTACAACTTTTTTTATTAGTATTTTTCTTTGTACAGTCGCCATCAAATATATCTGAGCGGCCAGGGTACTCAACATATCTGAACATGAGTATGCACTTTATCGCCTTGACGATAGAGGCGTTGTTCAGATATTTCTGACCACCTTGTAATTCAAAAAGAAGATAAAAACAATGCGTTGGTTCTTGTTCTTTCTGAACATATCCCCAGAGTAGATTTGCTTCGCTGTCATGACAGAAACCGTGGTCATTTTTTCACAAATCAATCACACACCTTGTTTTCACGTCTGAGTGTTCTTTTTTTAAATCTTCCTCTGTCTTGTTGCTCTCTAGTCTTCTTTTTGCATGTCACACTCGCTAATCTTGCGATCTTCCAATTGTTGTCTACTCCTCGAATAGATCTTATTTCACTGGACGGGCACAACTTTTACCTGGACATGGGTACAATTCTCGACACGACGCGACTTAATCCTATCCTGAGTCTTCTGAAGTGCCCCGTGGTCTGGTGAACTAATCCGACGACTGATCACATCACAAGTACGAGTGTGCCTCGGCAGTCTCAACCTTACCTGTTTATTTATTTATCATATGGCTACACGTCACTGGATATAGAGAGGCATTTCTTCTTTCAGGTGGTAATAGTCGTAGGAAAGTAGATGGTGAAGAAATTCCAGTGCTGCGAGGTCCAGATGGGACAGTGCAGCTGCAAAGTTTGTTACTCTTAGCACCACCCAGGGATCACGAGTAGGGTTGTCTAAAGTTCCTACGGACGGAGAGTAACATTGATCCCCACCTGGTGAAACATCATCACAATTTTCATAATGATAGTGACGCCACCGAACAATAACGCGGGCAGCCTTGACGATGCGTTTAAAATAAACCATTCGGCTAAATATAATATGCATGTTTACTGTTGACACCCCGTGACGTTAGTTGGCGAAGCGGCCAAGAGTAAGGTTAGTAGCTGATGTGAATGGAGGATGGTGAGGACTTGAGGATGGCTGGACTGAGGTCCTTCGAATTGGGAGATGGAACCGCTTAACTGAGTAATACTTCTTAACCAAACGTCTTGGGATCTGGGATCATTATCGCGTAGCATCAAGGGATCTGGTAGATGCGCTCACTGCCCCGTTTGAAAAACCCTGTATAGTTTTGAATCAGGGGAAATGAAGGCCCAAAGACATTGGTATTCGAACCAACAAACTCCATGATGTTTATTGGCGATATTCTATTTATGCGATCTGTAAGTGAGGCTTCCGCCCCTCTTTAACAGATGCTCGCTAAGTTTTACGAATAAGGACGTTAGTGTGCCTCAGTGGCGATTCTCACACTGCCGCCGCAACCGCATGCGTTGACGGTGTGCAAGCGTGACAGCGCTATACACACGCAGGGCGCTATCTCGTTCGGGTATAAGTCAGCAGGCATTGAGTTGTCGAAATTAAGAGTTTCATAAATTTTTAAAGACATCGTTTAGCAATTGACAAAGATAAATGTGAACACTGACGTACTCTCCTTCCGCATTATGCTAATATGTATTGTTATTGTAGAATTACGTCAATTTCCGCTGTGACTTCACGAATTTAAAATGGTTTTGGTAAAAGGAACTAGTTTTCAGAGTAAGGCGGGCTAGGACCTTTTGGGCCCATTTTGTCAATCTTATCATAGAATTTTCTGGCTGACAAGTACCTAGATACCTATTTCGAGATGTTCTACGGCATTCCTTTTTCCACACAGATTCAGGCTCTTTCAATTATTGTCAAAAAGGGACAGATTATCGCTTCAATCTTGTTATAGCACTTATAGCAGGTAAGTTTATAAAATGGGTACGTCGCCGGGAGATGTTTGATAGACGCGGGAGGTTTAAAAAAGTACCCATCAAAATGAAATGACATAAGATGTGACGTAATGATTAGCATAACTTGTTTCGTTGAGTGGACTGATGAGTTGATGACCTAAAGACCCCATATTATCTTATTTAAGGATCTTTGTACGGAGACGGTGATAATACTGATAATATAATCATTATCTCTGATAAGCCTTACTAATATTATAAACTAGCTTTTCGCGACTTAAGCCGGCCACCGACTATCAGTCCGCCTGACGATCTCGGCCTGTCAGTTAGAACAAAAATTTGCCGGCTCCGAACAACTGACAGGCCGATATCGTCAGGCCGACTGATAGTCGGTGGCTGCCCTTAAGAGGATGATAAGAGCTAAATTCCCTCCCTATCGTTTTCAGCGCGAGTGAAAGAGAAACACTGCGTTACGATTAGTATGGGAGCTCATTGCAAATTTTGCAAATTGATGGATTAAAAAAAAACTATGCATTAATTGAGAAATTTAAGGCAACGAAGTTTTTAGTATTAATGTGGTGGAATGTTGTCCTTAATTACAGACATATAAGCAGGGTGTCCACTTTCTGGAAAGTCAGGGAAAGTCAGTGAAAAGTCAGGGAAGCTCGAAATGGCACTGGAAAGTCATGGAAAGTCAGGGAAATTCTTATGAGGTCAGGGAAAAATGTGGACCTGGAAAAAAAATTAAGGAATATAAAAAATAATGGAAAACAAAAGTTTTTTTCTCTTGGTTATAGGTGAATCCAAAGAATTCATAGAATTACTTATAAGGCGTCATACCTTCTCTATTTAGAATTTTTTTTTAAGGTTAAAAAAATCTTAAACCTTCTCAGAGATTGCTAATGAGAAAGCCTTTGCTCAAGCTGACTAGTAACCCAGACTCATAGCATTATATTTCAGTGTAGGAAGGATCTACAACATTATGATTTAATGTACCATAGTTACATTTCTGCTTTTAGGATATGAAATATCATAAAAATCATACAGTTTTTTTTACAGTGATGTGTTAGAGTTTCATAAAACAGTGAATATGACTAATGAAATGTAATGTAAAAGTATGACTCAATCTAAGAGTGAGTCCAGATGGGCGAACCCAAGATCATCGGCGAAAGCAAAGCTGCACGACTTCGCTGGCTCGGCCATGTGGAGAGAATGGGAGAGGATCGAGCGGCCTGGGACAACCAAGGGGGAAACGTCCGAGCGGAAGGCCTAGGTATCGGTGGATCGACGTGGTCCAGAGAGACCTGTGCGAGTTGAGCGACATTCGAGCGGCTGATTGGCGACGGATCGCACAGGATCGGAACGAATGGCGGAATCTAGTGTCGGAGGCCAAGATCCATTTTGGGTCGCTGAGCCAGCGAAGTAGTAGTAGTAATATGGGTGAGCGAGCCGTAGTGTCACATAGAAAAGGTCCGAAACATAATATCAAAAATCTTGAAACTAATATCAGTTGACCACTAATTAAACATTAGAATAACTTGTACCAACATTAAATGCACTCCTGTGAACTGAACAAAATCTGCCAAAACTCTTGCGACGGGGACGGGACTAAAATACAGTGTAACAAAATGTTCCCAGATAGCAAGATTGCTTTCTACAACTCTATGGGAAAGACAAATGTCGTGTATGTGACCAATCACGGAATAGCAAACATGCTATGTCTGGATGTACAGAATTCGCGATTTAATTTACATTGATAAGGTGGCTTGAAAATGGACTATGCCTTGACAGATCTATAAAAGCATCAGGTTCGGGAATTTGCTTCTAATGAGCGAAAACAAAAAACCTTACTGTAATGAAAAATCTGTTACTAAAAGCTCCATTGGCAATCGTAGGATCTATTGTACATTTGCCATCAAATATATCAGAGCGGCCGAGGTGGTTACAAATATCTGAATAACGCCTCTATCGTCAAGGCAATAAAGTGTATGTTCAGATATTTGTGACCACTTTTGCCACTTCGATATATCTGATGGCGACTGTAGCGCGTTTATACTTGTGTGGCGAATAAACCGGCGAATAGCGCGTGGACTGTCTAAACATGTCGCGTCGGGGAGTCATACCCACAGAGCCGAATATGTGAACGGACATTCGCGTTGGCACTCGTACGCGAATGGTTCGTAGAACGTTTCGACGAGCGTCTACTCAAATGCGAACATACAAGTGTAAACGTAGTATTTATTAAAAGGGATTACCAACCATTTTATATGGCTATTTCAAAGCAACAAACCTCTAGCGTCATTTGTACATGTTGCCATAATGGACTTGATAAATAAATCTAATGGAGAACTTGTAAAGACGAAAATCTCGACGATTTGATTCCTGAAGATATTATAACATCGATTTAAATAACTCCGAAAATGTACTTGTCACAGAACACTATCACAAGAGTTTCGAAGCTTAACGCATTAAATAAAATAAATAAAAATTATGAAATGCAATGAATAACTTCACCTATTATTTAAAATTTGAAAAAAGGCCGATTCGTTTTGATTCGTACGCTGCACGCTGTGAGACATACGGAATCAATACAAAATGCTGATATTGTGCTAGGAATATTGCGTGACTCTGGAAAAATAACAACGGAATGTATACTTACAAAGGAAAAGTGACCAAGGTATCTGGTGCCTAGGGCTGCAATGAAACCAGCGTCTTTAGCATTCGCTGCAGGAGCCCTAACTCCTAAGCTAACGGGTTATTTTAAGCAGGAGTTTGTGACCCGGATGCGATGCAGAAGACGCTTGTTCGATCCCATTCCTGGTCACCAGACGCTTTTTATGACATACATATATTTAAGTTTATAATTTATATGCATAGTAATTAAAGAGCTCAAAGAGGACCCAGTGTGTTGACGACGAAAGACCCCTCTGGTTCCTTTAGCCGTCAACACAGTTAATCCTCCTGTTTTTAAAGGGTCGGCAACGCGCAAGCGACACCTCTGAAGTTGCAGGCGTCCATAGGCTACGGTAGCTGCTTACCATCAGGTGGGCCGTATGCTTGTTTGCCACCGCCGTTGTATAAAAATTTTTTGTAGCGTGTCCATATACTTAAAACTAATAATTCAAAATTGGTCTCTATACATACTTTTGTTCTGAAACTTGATTCGATTTTGTAAAAATTCAACAGACAGACACTAATAAAATAAGGATGCACGTATATTACGTTAAGTAATATTTACGTAAACACTGAAATGGAGACACGAAAAAAATGCGATACTGAAGTCTTGCGTATGGAAATTCGACTATCTTCAGCTAAAAATAGTAAAAATGTTTTTGTAGATCGACATTTTGGTCAGGGAAATTTCAAAAAATGGTCATGGAAAGTCAGGGAGAAGTCAGGGAATTTTTTTGGGGGTTTATAGTGGACACCCTGATAAGCCAAGAAACTAAAGACGTGCAATTGTTTTAAGCTAATTTTAGATGTAACTTTGGAATTATTTTCTATCGAGCCGATTTCGTCCAATTGTGTATTGGAATTAACCAAGTTCTTTTAAATATAATGAATATTAACATATATTTTTTTTACTTTTCCAAAACAAGTAGTTATAGCTATATGACTGTTTAAGTAAAGTCAATTTGAAGGTCATCGGGTCTTCTCAGCCTCTTAATCTGCGTGGAATTAATTATCTACTCCCAGGGATAAAACTTATTATGTATCCTTCTCCAGAACTCAAATCAGAAAAAAAAAACAAAAAAAATTGCGTTACGTAATATTTGAACGCTCCCAGGTATTCTGTCCGCATTTAGGCGGCTTTCACACTGCTGCGGTTTCCGCTTGCGGCGCCGACGCTGTGTCGTGTCGTGTGTATAGCGCTGTCAGGCTTGCACACCGTCGCCGCATGCGGTCGCGGCGCCAGTGTGATAATCGTCTGTCCGGACGTCCAGACAATATCCATAGCAGTACTCGTAGGAATTTTAGTAATTAATAATCGGATATAGAGCTTTGGCACGCTAGTTTATCACGCTATAAAACCGTTATTCAGCCGATAAATCCTTATACAAGTATCCATACAAACTATAAGATTAGAATATTATCGAACTCGCGGAGCGTAAGCGAAGTGAGTTACAAACAACCCCAGACCGAACTGTCACCTGGCTACTGGGACGTCTCGGCATTTGGATGGCTTTTTGATTTTGATAGTTTGTCCGACGATAACTTTAGTAACGTTTTTCTGATCTTTATAAAATTTCTTGGGGCTGTAGCAGAGATACATAGAATTTGTAAGTTCGTATATGAGCAGTATCGATCAAGTGGAAGGAGAAAAAAATCCTTCTTGGGGTCTTGTTATATTGTTCGACTCGTTTGCAAGTAAATCGCGAGTTCTCAGTTCGAAGCGGACAACTAGTATGTGAGATTTGTTCATAAAATGTAAGGGGAAATTGCGTCTTTTGAGGCAAATGTGTGCTTTCTAGAATTACAGGAAGCTGGCCTATAACCGCGAACTTCGTTCATCGAATCGTCTATTGGCATCACTCTCTTTCGTATATGCAAGAGCGATAGAGACGGGGCCAACGCCATGTCGATTTTCAGATCAGAAGCCCACGAAATTCGCAAACATCTATTACATCAGTGACCTTGACATTACCGATGTACGGTCTAGGATGTTTACGGTTCACTTTACATTGGACATTTCCTAGCATAAGTATCAAAAAACCAAATTTCCTTGAACCGCGAACTGCTAACGGATGTACGGTCATCGACATAAATATGTGTTCACTTTTGCACCTTACTCCATCGTAATAAGGTTCAAAAGTGTATACATATTTTAGGTATTGACTGTCGGGAATAGCTCTAAACATAGAACAAGCTGTTAACTACATTATAACGTTTATAATACGGTTGGAATTAGACTGGAACGACCGGAAGCTTGAACGCTCTTGTCTATTATAACTTAACTTCGAAGCATTCCGTTCATCGAATTGTCTATTGGCATCACTCTCTTTCGTATATGCAAGAGCGATAGAGACGGGGCCATCGTTTTGTCGATTTTCGAACTTCGCGATAGGCCCTCTCATATTGTATCGTATTCACTGTAGGTACATATATACAGACTTACAGAGTGTTTCCTGTAATACGAGCAATAAATTAAAACGTAGATTCTACTCCTCAAACAACAACACTTTTGTTCAACAACTTTTCAAAAAGATGTATTTTGTAGATTTACTCTTTTTCATACAAACTAAATAGTATTTTCAATGTACCTACCTACGTTAAAATCCGTCTATTTGACATTGCTTGTCTTGTCACCCTACAGACATATCAATGTCGGAATACATTGCGTGTTCGGAAAAACTTTAAAGTGTCCTAAAAATCAAACCATAACGTCGGGGTCGTGAATCGGTTCGCCTAGCACTCTTAGTGCTTGAGAATGGAGACCTAAGCTCTCCGAAACATGTCGCGCGTAGTGACTAAACACAAGTGAGTACAGCCGCATGCAGTGATAATAGTGTTAATATGTCTCACGAAAGTTTAAATTCAATCAAACCATAAGTTATTTTTAAAAGTCGCTGAACAAACGTTGTCTGGTTTGAGGAGTAGAATCTAGGTTTTAAGTTATTGCTCCTATTACAGGAAACACCCGGTATAAGGTCGATTTTAGATTGATAGGAAGTTTTATTTAACAATCTTTATGACGTTGTGGATAAGGTTTATTTTAGATTTAGTTTTGGAGTCAGGATGTTCGGGAATAGCTTAAATAGTTAGTGACGCGTTTTGTCTGGTATAGTGAAAATTATTTACAATGTACCTACAGTGTTACCGCTGCACTGTTTATAGTCGGGGGAAGAAAAAAAATACCTTACATTAAATCGTACGCTTTTGGAAGCTTTTTCTGATTATTAAGTAGGGTCCTCAGATTCCCATTATACATTTTTCCCCAGTGACGTCATTGTGCATTTCAGGAAACCGGAGTCATTCTAGACATCGTCTGGAACACTACACTGACTAAATCCTACGCTCGGGATCTATTACTATTATATTTGTTAAAATAAGTGATGACTAACTTAAAGATTTCCCGAGTTGTTTAACCGAGCTTTTGTCGATAAGCTTCATTAAGGGACTTTTTTTCTTTTAATTTATAAAAAAGTGACTTAGAAATTCGAACACAATTCGAAAATTTGGTAGTATGGTACTAATACGGATCTAAGTGTTACAGTAATTTTTCACCACGGTGACACGTTTAGATCCATATTAAAAGATTTTTTTTAATTTTATTTGGCGTATACGATCACTTTATTGATACCTACGCTAGTGAATATTTTTTTCATAAATTGACAATTTATTTAACATACATAATCATAAAAATATCGGAAATAGACTAAGTGCTTTTCGAGCAATCAATATAAACAGCTAATACTTTAAGGTTCGCATTTTAAAAATTCCCGCCTCCGCGCCAAGGTTACTACGCATCATAGATTCCTTACCTATTTTTATTAGATAGAGCGTATCCGAAGACTTGCAAGTAACACAGATTGGTAAAAAGATTATTTATTTCAACTTCAATATTGTCAATACTATAAAATGTCATTATATTTGTCATAAACACTCTGAAATTTTGACACTACAATATGAAATTACATATTGGTTAGATATAACCAATCTGTAATTTCATCATATTGTAGTTTTGTACTGATATGAATAATTGAATATACTATAAACAGTTGACTAGCTAACGACTGATGCAGCCCTACTATTAGTTCAGTATCTGGGAGACAAGTTCCATATATTAGTCCAATGTCGGCCAATCTTAAAGAAGTCATGCCTAGAGATATGTTTGCTATACCTACTCAAATATAATATCAACAATTGTCATTTACACAATTAAAATCGTGTCGGATAGAACCGAGTAATGCCATTCACACCTGATTTGGTGGTCATGCCATGAGACATCGTACTTACGCACTTCATAATGCGTAGTCTATGAGGAGTAATCTTTACCCTGCATGCTTTGCGTGATGCGTTTGACGTATACCTATATTTTCGTTGCTAGGATATCGATCGGCGAAAGGCGAATAGTGTTTGTTTTGGAGTTTTCGGCCGGCCGGTGTCATTCTCATTGCGTTCATGTTGGTGTTTACTGCGCGGAAATACTAATTTACAATATCTGACTGTTAAGATGAAAGTGCAAAATGGATTGTGTAACAATTTGTTGATTGAAGCTGTCACAGTGTTGGGCGTAATTAATTACTTTTTGTAATTAATTACCAATTAAATTACATGTAATTCAATTACAAGTAATTGCATTTACATGTAATTGAAATTACTTGTAATTGAAATTACTTGTAATTGGTAATTGCAATTACATGTAATTTGTAATTGCAATTACTTTTTTCACAATTACTTTTAACTGGAACCTCGATATCTCTCTAACGATACATGTTAGAAAAAAGTTTACTTGACAGTTTATGCTTATTTTTGCGCGTTTTTTATAGTGAACTGAAAACAAAATATTGTTTGTTATTAAATCAAATACAAACTTTGAAAACATTGAAAAAAAATGGTCCCACTGGGTTGATTATTTTTTCAATGTTTTCAAAGTTTGTATTTGATTTAATAACAAACTATTGTTTGAGTGGAAAGCACCACTTTAAAAACACGTAAAAATAATAAAATATTGTTTGGTCCAAAATTATCTAAGTCCTGAAATAGATTCGTTCGACCATCGTAGTTGAATATAACGATGAAAAGAGCGATCTTGGGGAAAAGTTTATATAACGTATTGTGCTTCTTTTTAAGCATTGTTTTCAATAGAAAAAAACAAAAACCAAAAAGTAAGAAAAAAAAATAATTGATGGTAATTTCTCAAAGTCCTAGATAGCACACCGCCGTCATCCGCCGTCTAACATATCGAGTATATCGTTGAAAGAAGCGATTTTGGGGAAAACTTTATATGACACTTTGTGATTCTTTTTAAGCATTGCTTTCGATAGAATAAAATTAAAACCAAAAACTATGATAAACATTTTTGATCGAAATTTCTCTTAGTCCTTGAGAACTTCGCTTCTGATCCATCGAAGTTAAGTATATCATCGAAAAGAGCTATTTTGGGAAAAAGTTTATATGATAAATTATGCTTATTTTTAGGCATACTTTACGACGCAATTGAAAAAAAAAGAGCAAAACATCAAAATAAAATAATTGTCAGAAATTTTCTAAGTCCTAAAAACCGTGTGCCGATGGCCGTTGATAGTTTGCTTGTTTGATATTGCATGTTTCTGAAAAGGGAGATTTGTTTCTAATTTTACAATTTTGTGATTCTTTAGATGCGCACTTAAAATAAAAATTAAGATAAAGAAATTCGTAATTGACTATGTCGATTGCTCAATTATGTAATTTGTAATTGCAATTATTTTCTGCTCAATTACTTTTCACTGAAACTTCGATATCTCTGTAACTATACATCGTAGAAAGAAGTTTATTTGACGTTTTCTGCTTTTTTTGTGTGTGTTTTACGATTGAACTGGAAACCATTAATAAAATTAAAAATATTTTTTTGCTCCTAACATTATGACTGAATATATCTTTGAAAATAGCGATTTTGGCAAAAAAAATATTTGATGTTTTGCGCTTCTCTCTAAGTATTGTTTCGACAGAATGAAGCCAAAAACCGAAAAGTAAGAAACATTTTTTTTAAGGGAAGTCCTAGATAGCACCGCCGTCTAACACATTGAGTATGTCGTTAAAAGAAGCGATTTTGAGGAATACTTTATATGACATTTTGAGATATTTTTAAGCATTGCGTTCGATAGAATAAAAATAAAAACCAATAACTGAGAAAAACATTTTGATGGAAATTTCCTTGAGAACTTCGCTTCTGATCCGTCAAAGTACATCTTTGAAAAGAGCTATTTTGGGAAAAAGTTTATATACGCAATAAAAAAACTGCAAAACGTTAAAATTAAATTATTGTTAAAAATTTCTCTAAGTCCTAGATAGCACCGCCGTCTAACACATCGAGTTGGAAGTATATCGTTGAAAAAAGTGATTTTTGGGGAAAACTATATGACATTTTGTGATTCTTTTTAAACATTTTGTACGACCGAAAAAATAACTAAAAAGTGAGGAAATATTTTTATGAAAAATTTCAAAGTTCAAAATATACTCGAAAACTGTGTTAGAAAAAAGTAATTTGTAATTGAAAAAGTAATTAATTACCAATTTTAATTACAAAATGTAATTGGTAATTGAAATTACAAATTACATTTTGTAATTGAGGCCTCAATTACTTTTTCATGTAATTGTAATTTGTAATTGCAATTACATTTTGTAATTGCAATTAGTAATTTGTAATTCAATTACTTTTTGCCCAACACTAGCTGATACTGTGACTGTGAGAAAAAGTGGACTCTCGACTTTGATTAAATTTAGTCATTTACGAAATGATGGTTTGTCGTTCCTTTTCGAAAGTGTTGACGAGATACGTCTGCATATGACATGCAGGAAAAAGTAAATGTAGTTGTTTTATTATATTCACCTATGTCACAGACAACACTAGAAGAACTAAAGTACATTTTTGGCAACCTAAACTTCCTTTGAATAAATGGCGCTGCACTAAATATTGTAGCTAATTGTGAAATATTTCCGTTTGTTTACTTAACAATTTTACTATTATGACAAAAATACGCTACCATATAATACATCAAAATAACATTAAGAACAATATCTGCGCAATGTGAATTTAAAAATAATTTAACTACTAATCATATTTTTTTCATCCTGTATATTTTCTTAGTACGCATGTACGTTACGCCTTTCCTCGCTTCTTAGATACCTATGAAGGTCAATGACCTACATTTGTGCGCGTAAAGTACCTGCGGCCGCGCGTCTAGCCTTGTCCTCCCCGCCCCGTGCCCCGCAGCAATCATGTTTGTTTTATTGATTACTGATTTTACAATTAACGAAAATGCTCAATGTATTAATCGGTGATTTTTTTATATTGTGAAACATATTATTATAGCTAAAAGAAGCATTAAAAATTATGAGCGTAGAATTAATGCGCGTATACGAAAATCAATTAAAATCATTAAAAAAATAGCAATAATAAAGTCACCGGCGTAATTTTTTTTGAAACTAAGCGTAATAATTGTCTAGACAATATAGTGAAAAATCACCATTTATATAATTAGTGTTTGATTATTATTGAATTTTCTAAACATTTTTATTTTTTCTATCGTATTCTCCACTTGATAGGTGGTGACTATTCCAAATACTGTTTTAAATATTCAGGTAGTCCCTTGGATAAAAAATCTCTAGCGTAGGATTTAATGTTTGTGGTTAATAAAAATTTTAATTTTCAATATTTTTTTTAAAAAAAAGCACAATATATTATTTGGGGAAAACTTAATACGTATTTTCAAAAAATGATGTTTTATCAGATCCCAAGGATAAAAATAGGGTACGATTAAATGTGATCTCCTCGAACAATTTAAAGTTTAGTGACGGGACTATTATCGGACGAGCGGAGCGTAAGCGAATCTAGTTTTTACAAACAACTATCATGCCTTGATTGCTTTATACACGAACACGACCCCTAAATCATCCTGTATATGTGATAGTCTAAATAAAAAGGTATCATTTGGCAGTCGGTTGGTGATGGTCTTTGATTACTACCCGTAAATTTAGCCAAAAGTTAACTTTTTTCCGAAATTAATAACTTGTAGCAAACGGTCCGCTTTTGTCCATTAGCATTTGGCCCATAGCCAGAGAACTCGCATTTCATTTTAAAATTAAAACTGCTGTTTGTCAACATACTGCAGTAATTTAAAAATTGTTTTTTTGGACGCGTTGTACAGTCGCCATCAGATATATCGGAGTGGCCAAGGTGGTCACAAATATCTGACCAACGCCTCTATTGGCAAAGCGATAAAGTGCACGTTCAGATATTTTTGAGTGACTGTATTTTTATACATACATACATACAATCACGCCTATTTCCCAAAACGGGTAGGCAGAGATCACAGATTTCCATTTGCTACAATCAATGTAGCAAAACGGCTCTCCGTGAGCCGCTTCTCGCCCCCGTGAAGAACGAGACGTGATGGGTGGCGTACCGCATCGCCGCCATGCGGATGATTATTAATTAAATGAATCACCATAGCGTTCCCACGAGTAGTAGGGATCAGAGGTCCCCTTATCCCTTAGTCGCCTTTTACGACACCCGCGGGAAGAGACGGGGTGGCACTATTCTAAAGCCGGGGCCACACAGCAAATATAAAAAAACGTATATTATATTTTTGTATATAAAAAAAAACATAACCTACTGCCTCACATTTGGTTTGATACGAAAGTAAAATCTAAACAACTTTTTCTATGGGACCAACGCCAAATCGCAAAAAAAAATGGATTCCCCATAGTAACCGTCGACGTCTGATCGGCCAAAGTGTAGCAAAAGAAAACAGCCATTTTATGAGATTTCGGTGTTGGTCACATAGTAAAAATTGTTTAGTTTGGCCTACTAAATCAGTTAAATCACCTCGCACAATATGGCTAGTTATTGAAAAACCATCCTGTAGAACGGTGTCACATGACCGTTGTCAAATAAATACGTAAAGCCCGTCACAGACGGAGCTATAGTATATATTAATATACCGTAAGATACCGAGATATATATTATCGTATAGCTCGGCACACCACACGGGAAAGATATCAAAAGAGAGAAAGATATATCGGTTGTACGTCACGCCAGAGAAGGAAGGCAATATACCCAAAATATATCGTAATATATCGAGCTATAATATATATTATAGCTCCGGGTGTGGACTCTGTCAAATAGTAAGTAAAATATATCGTAAGATACCGAGCTATAATATATATTATAGCTCCGTCGGTGACGGGTTTAAATCGCGTCCTTGGCGACACTAGTGTAAATCAACCACTTTTCGTGTCCATTTGTTTAACCAGGTGTTAAATTCACATCTGTCATCTTTACTGATCATTCGTCACACTTATTACAAGCACGTAAGGTCTATAATAGTGTTGCTGTAATATATTAGTCAGGAAACAGTATAATAGCAAGTAATTGTATGGTTTTGTGACGCCAGAACGGATAGCATGGTTGCCATTTGGTCACCTATCGTGTCATGCGTCACTTTCGCACTTACATGCTCGTTAGAACGTGACAGCCGAATAAAACTTGACTATATTAGGCTAGCAGGAAGTCAGTCGTTGTGACGTGCCAGTTCTTCAAAGATATTTCAATCTAGATTTGATTTGAAGGTCTTATGAGTGTCATAAGCAAATAAGTGTTTATTAATGATAATTTTAAATTATCTGCTGCCCAGTTTCAATTCGTAAATTTTATAATTTTGCGACCCGTTCCCTTAGTTGTCACACAGTGCTTCTCTTTTACTCCCTGTCCAAAACGACAGAGGATTGGACGAAATCGGCTCGATAGAAAATCATTTCAAGTTAACATCTTAAAATTAGCTTTAAACAGTTGTATGTCTATAGTTTCTTGACTTATACGTTTGTAATTAAGGACAAAATTTCACCACACTAATACAAAAAATTGCTTTGCCTTATTTTTCTCAATTAATGTGTAGTTTTTTTTATATCATCATTTTGCAATATTTGCACTGACCTCCCATACTAATCGTGACGCAGTCTTTCTCTTCTAGTGCCCCTTGTATACAAAAAGAAACCGCAAATCGATGTACAGTTTAGCCGTTTGGCACACGCATACTAGAGGTCAAAACAAAATTTTTCATCCGCAGTTCTTAAAAAAATTTCCCTTAGGAGGGGGGTGCTGATTCATCATTTTTTTGTATGGGAAAAAAATTTTTTTATTCAAAAACCTATCGTGTGTGGTATCATATGAAAGGGCTAATAGAGGCGGTTCTAATAATATACCACATCATTATATTTCAGCCATTTTTTAAAATTAAAACAAAAATAATTTTCAAAACATACCAAGTTTGGGCTCCCCCAGATACGATATGGCTGGTTTTTTTTGGTACTGTATATCAACCCCTCCTAAGGGATTTTTTTTTAAGAACTGCGGATGAAAATTTTTGTTTTGATCTTTAGTATGCGTGTGCCAAATGGCTTAACTGTACATCGATTTGCGGTATTACTGTAAAATTAGACTCGTACACCGTGCACTATTCTACTCGCGCTGAAAAAGATAGGGATGGAATTTATTGATTGATACTGTAAATCGCTTGTTCAACGCCATCTACAGGACTTCTTGATCAGTTTACATTACAAACGCACTAAACTCCATGATCGATGACTCCGCGTTATCAGCTGGTATCGCCAAGGCTACAGTTAATCAGTTACGATTTACTTATTACACTTTATTTGAGACGGTACACTTTTAATATCAGTGTGTTAAATGCGAAATAAATCTGTTGTCAATGTCAAACTCAGCAATATTTTTCAAGATGGCGCCGGTTTCTCTAGTGTCAAATGTTAGAGAGAAGAAAACGGGACCTAATTAACCTAAACTCCGGGACTTTCTCGAAGTTTCGATCTTCAGTTCAGCTTACAACTATTTTGGTCTAAAATGACCTAAATTCATTTATTTATTTAAACTTTATTGCACAAAAGAAACAACTTAAAGTACAAAACAACACACAACGTTAACGTTTATAACATTGATCACTCCTTATGACCTCAGAAATTCGTGGTTAAAATCTCGCAATGCTCGCACCGTGTATAAAGGAGGTGTGCATCGGCCTTTAATTGTCCTTTCAGTATATCGATGACTTAAAATATTCATAATATCATAATTTGCCTACTCAATATTTATAACCTATATTATTTCCGAGCAATTTCACAGATGACCGACTGTGCGAAGACGGAGAAGTGTGAGCAGGAAAGCTATCGAATGCCTGTCCCGTTTTAACAGTAAAAAATGCTTTAGGAGTCTTAGGTTTTTGTGCAAGCTATCGTGTGGGGCCATGAGATCAGCTTGACTGATAACGAAATGACATTGACATTTGATGAAATAGCACATTGCGATTATATGCATTTCTATCGAACTAAGATTTGCGTACTAGACCTATGAATCATCTGAAATGCTTGTGTACTAGTATGAGTATGAGGGGTAGCCGAAAAGTTCGCGAAAAGACTGAGTGTGAGTGTAAGGTATATTTTATTACGAGTACACGGGAAAAAAGGATGTCTTCAGCCAAGAATACCAATGCAAGAATATTATTGTTTAAACATTAATTAAATCCATTTATTTAGACAACATAATTTAAACATACATAACATAGTATAAACATAATTAAATATTGTCTTGGACTAATTATATATCTTTAGCCCAAGATATATTTTACTTGAATAAAGACATTTTACTTCAACCAAGACCATTTTCTAGACAAATTGTTCCCACCTATATACGAAACAATATTGTCTTAACCAAGAGGATTTATCTTCGATGAAGGTTTTTTTTTTTCCATGTAGACAGTGTAGACACGTCTTATTTCAGCCTGATAACCTTATCACTTTACGAAATTTGGTACATCAAACAAGATCTAAAGAAAAAAATGGGGCAAATTAAAATCGTACCATCGTTTTTCTTATTTTTCTTTGACCTTTCTCTATCACCTGTTTTCGTTTGTGATGTCATGTCACGTTGGCTGTCATGTTTTCCATGTACAGAAGTATTGGGCACCAATGCGATTTTCATACAAAACTCGAAGTTTAGTCCATCGTTTCCATCTTTTTTAAAGTTATTTTATTTATTGCAAATTAATAAGCATGTTTTGTTGAAGTTAGTAGTAGGTAACTGCATAGAATATTTGCAATATAATATGTCGCACCGACTTAAATTTTAATTTTTGGTACCTTCTGTTTTCATATTTTATAGGTACCTACCCTGAAAGTGAAGTTTCTATATTTGTAAATAAAATATAACATTTACCGTTACCGTACATTGTTAGGATAGGGAAATAATACTACACATCAAAATTGTGAACAAAAAACAGCTATGCAGAATACTTCTGGCCAAGGATGTATATCAAAATCAATAACCACTGCTGTGGAATTGTTTCTATAGAAAATAACTAATTAACACTTTGAAAATAAAATACCATTATCCCAATAATCGCCGAAGTTATGGCTACACCGAGATAGTACAGCCATTTCGGTTTACATTGATAAAAAATCAAGATGGCCGCCGTTTTTTGCCTAATATTAAACAGGTCGACGACTTATTACATGGGCGTTTAAAGGATCCAAATATATGTTCGTGATGTAATGCAAGTAGTTGAAATATGTTTAAAAATTTCAAATAACAACATAACATAATCATTATTAGTAGCACCGCCCACAATCTCTCTGCTTTGCCTTAAGGTTGACCGGTAGATAATGCCGTATAGCATTAAGTCCGCCCTTTGTATTGTAAGATTTGCTTTTGTTAAATAAATAAATCAGCTGAGCATTTAGCGCTATTAAAACTACCTATTTAAACCGTAGACAACGTTTTCCATAACTTTACAAATAAGTCAAATAACACTCGTTGGTAATATTAATTCGTCTACCTATTGAAGTTAAAAACTTTCGCTACCAGTGGCGGAGCATCCATAGAAAACAATTCCCGTCGGCTTACCTAAGTTTCAGGCGTCTGAGCGGTTTTCCTACAATGGGGTTGGCAACTGTCAACGGTTTGGCCAGATGGCGCCAGCGTAGCTGGTACCTGTCACTAGTATTGTTGTATGGGATTTGGCTTAAAGGCTAGCCCATCCAGGTCAGAAAATTCCAAAAAAAAAAAAACAAGTATTTGACACAATTGGTAGGACTGACAGGTACCAACTATGCTGGCGCCATCTGTAAAAACTTCCCATTCATGAAGAAATTTTAAGCCTAATTCAGGCAATTCAGCACCGGCTTGCCTATGAAAATTTTGACCCACCGCCAATGATATACATATTCACATACAACACACAATAACTCCAAACTAAGCAAAGCTTTGTACATGGATGCTGGAGACGATATACATAATTAGATAGATAAATACATACATAGAAAACATCCATAACTCAGGAACAAATATTTGTGATTAGCACACAAATAAATGCCCTTAGGATACGAATCCGGGACCTCCAGTTTTGTAGGCAGGGTCTCTACAGACTAGGTTATGGTGGCCGTTTTATGCGGGGTAAGTCACAGACGGAGGCTAGTATTGTCGTAAAATAACTCAGAACCCCATCACCTTATTACTTGGTGCTGTCTTAAGAGACGCCAGGACGCTCGCGTTCCCATACAAACGTAGTTCAGCTCTCATTTTAAAACGACATGCTTTAGAACCATGAAATTTGGCATGGGCATTCTCTACCTTGTGCAATCTAAGAAGCGGTTTTTGATACCTGTTATCTCAGTACATTTTATAGCCTAAAATCGATTTTCAGGTTTTAAAATGTACTGAGATGACAGGTGTCAAAAACCGCTTCTTAGATTGCACAAAGTATAGTAGTACAGATCTATGTCGGACATTCGTTTTCGTTGCTAAAAATTGTAATACAAAGAAAATAAGCCAGTTACAGATTTACATACAAAACTTATTTTTGCTATATTTTCTTTGTATTACAATTTTTAGCAACGAAAATGAATGTCCGACTAGATCTGTACTACTAAATTGCCCATGCCTTTCATGGTTCTAAAGCATGTCGTTTTAAAATGAGAGCTGAACTACGTTTGTATGGGAACGCGAGTTCACGCGAGCGTCCTGGCGACTCTTAAGTATCTGATAAATTACATTTGCGGCACCTCAGCTTCGGAATTATACACAATGTCAATCGCTAACTTGGTTTACGACATTACGACATACATTCGACTTCGGTTCAATGTAATCTATTAGGGGCAGAAAGGTGAAAATTTTACTTTATTTATCATTCTTGCAAAAACCCGGTACAGTCATCGGCATTAGTATCTTCCTACACGAAGGTCGCAAAAATATGTGACTCGCTCTTATGGCCCCACAAACAAGAACGTATCACATATTTTTGCAGCTTTCGTGTAGGAAGATACTATTGCCGGTGACTGTACACTTTGGGGCTGTCCATAAATTACGTCATCGATTTTTTACCCCCCCCCCCCATAAAATCATCCAAAAATTATGCTTCGAATGGCCCCGTTTCCTCCTACGTTATGCTACCATAATCCGATGTCCACACCCCCCCCCCCCCTATTTTGAAATGACGTTATTTATGAATAGCCCCTTTGCCGGTTTCTAAAGCTGCGTTTCCACCAGAGATGAAAGAGGATGCGTTGCGAGGAATGTGTTTTTTTAGGAACTGCGAGGATAAACAAATGAAGTGATTCTATTGGTGCTTAACAAACAGTCCTCGGAACACATCCTCGCTCATCTCTGGTGGAAACGCAGCCTTAAAGGCTCTATTATGGCTCCTCTACATGATGGGCCATCATAGGGACGCAGCTATGCGTTAGAGGGAGCTAACGATATTGCGATCTCGTTCCGTTGTATAGCTGCGTCCCTATGATGGCCCATCATGTAGAGCCAGCCTTAGGTATATTACTGCAATTATTATTATTTTTGACATATACAACATGTATATATATATTTTTTATAATTGTATCAATATATTGCTCTTAATTACTTAAGATAAATTGAAGGGATGTTTACAAAAACAACATAACTGCTTAGAGCGGTTGACACTTTTTTAAGAACATTGTTAATCGTTTCAGGTGTCAACCAGTGTAGTCAGTTATGTAGTTTTTGTAAACATCCCTTCAATTGTTACTGACGATTCGAAAGTGCTTGTTGCTATGCCTATTTGAATAAAGACAATATTGACTTTGACTTTGTTCTGCCGCCAGAGTGCAGCACTAGCACATCGGTAAACCATAGTTCTTAATACATACTAGGCCTTAAACAGTTTATTACAAGTTTTCATGGATAATTTATGACGAATAAATATGTCATTTGTGCACCAAGGCGGTTTGTTTACAGAGAGGCCTATTGTGAAACGAGAGAATCGAAACTGTGACATCTGCTTCTCTATCGCTCGAATATGTAAGAGTGACAGAGAACCAGTTAACGAAATTTTTATTTTCGACTTTCGCAGTAGGCCCTCTGGGGCCTTAGCATGACATGCGTTGTCGCGCGAGTTAACCGTCGACACCTGTAATATGTCTGTTACTGGTTTCTGCCAGCTTTTACTCATCGGTGACATTCACCGCGGCGTAGATTAGGTATCTTTTCCTTCCCATGGATCTGGCATGCAGACATAGTGCATTTAGATATTTAATGTTTACTTTACGAAGATAAGTTTATGTTTTAGTAATGTTTCTTTTCGCAACCAGCGTCTGGTATTTTTAAGTTATCTTAATGTGTCCTGTTCTGTTATTTTTAAGTTATCTTAATGTGTGCTCTGTTTCGTCTAAGCTTATTTTAAGGGAGATCTGTTAGAAAACATCCCCACCTATGTTGCTAATAGAAAACATACTTAAACGAGTGTAACTCAACAACAAATGTTCACTTTCTGCAGAAGCTCGTAGAGTTAAGACTAGTTTATAATTTTAATAATAAATTATTTAAACTACTACGAGGCGTTGTCAATACATAACTGGCGCCCAACGTGGGGCTTATCTTCATCACGACTCCATCTTAGTAACATCGAGTACTACGTTGACCAGCATCGAGCCACGAGTATATCTCCGAACTCCAAACCTGGTACCCGGCGTCTACACGAACACTAAGAAGAGGATCGGCGGCTCTCAAGCCCTTAGACGAAGACGAACCGCAATTACTTTGGTTCTTTAAACATCACATCAACATCAAGACTTCCGCGACCGGACGAGACCTGACCATATAGTCGGTGATCCAACTAAGAAGTACCTCTGCGACCGGACGAGACCTGACCATAGTCGGTGATCCAGCTAAGAAGTACCTCTGCGACCGGACGAGACCTGACCATAGTCGGTGATCCAGCTAAGAAGTACCTCAGCGACCGGACCAGAACTGACCAGTCAGTGCTCCAGCCACCCGGACGAAGCCTTGAAAAGTTCCTGCGACTTAACAAGAACCTATTGTTACGTGACATCGCCGAAGCATGAAAGTGACCGTCTGCATACTCATACTGTAAGTACTGCAGTTTTTATCCGTCTATCCTATATTGTGCTAGGCTCCTTTTTTCCTTTAGTTAATTTATTTGTATTACTTGCTTTATATATAAAAATGGCAAACGGCCAGCAACAAATCTTACTTAATAACGCCCAAACAATGGAGGCAATCCCTACCTTTGACGGCAATTCCAAAGATTTATATTGTTTTATAAACGCGTCCCAACAATACATAAATACAAGGGACACTACACCTCTTACAATTAGTAATGTAATAGCTAGGTTAAGGGGCAAAGCAGCCAGAGTAGTACACATGACAACCCATAATTATGATTGGGAGATAATTAAACAAACATTAGAACAAGAATGTGACGATGGCAAAACTTTAGATTTACTGCAAATAGAGCTAATTAATGCCTCAAAAGGAATTCAGTCATACTCGGAATTCATAGATAGATTGCGAGAAATTTTAGATTTGATAAAAACTAAAACCAGAAATATATATGACCAAGCAACTGTAATTCACGTCATGAACTCCTATAAAACCACGGCAAAAACAACTTTGATTAACCAATTGCCTCATAATATGCGATCTCAATTTATAATATCAAGCGAAAGTTTTCAAAACACATGTGATAAAATTAGATTATTAGAAGTCTACGGGACATATAATAAGACTTATCGTAATATTCAACCTTATAGTAATTATGGTTCATTACCAATGCATAACAATAATAATCACTACAACAACCAATTTACATCACAAGTTAAGCAATGGACCCAAGACAATCGTCATAACGTGGCACCGCAACGGCTAAACAATAATAGGCAAAATCAAGCTTACTTTAATAAGCTTCAGCAAAATAATGGGCCAAGTCAACAGCCTCAGTGGAACGTACCACAAATACAAAATGATGCTTCTATGATGACTGTTAGTAACAGAAACCCATCTAATAACAATAATAACGTTAGCCGAGATAATAGGTCTAGTTATCAACGACCTACGGAGTATATGGTAGCTGAAGAAGTATTTCATCACGAGGAACCTGAAATGGTCTCACTTAATTTACTGGAAAATTAAAAATTTCAGGAGGAAGTACACTCCACGGAGAACCAATAGAGTTATTTTCTATGTGTAGACATAGGTTTTAACGGCTTACCATATGTAGTAGAGCCAAAATTAGGTTTAAGAATTTTAATTGACACGTGTTCATGAAAATCATTTATTTACCGGTTTTAACGGCTTACCATATGTAGTAGAGCCAAAATTATGTTTAAGAATTTATATGACAAGGGTTCATCAAAATCATTTATTACAACAACTACGTACGGAAAAGGTTTTAACGGCTTACCATAATGTAGTAGAGCCAAAATTATGTTTAAGAAAATCATTTATTACAACAAATACGTACGGAAAATATTTCAAGAAATATTATTACGATGAATTATTTCGTGTGAAAACTGCACATTCAACGACAACACATTAGGGTATTGTAAAAACAATGTGTTGGAGTACATTAGGTAAGATAAATACGCAATTGAAATTTCATATATTTATTTTAGCAAAAATTACGATGTATTGTTAGGAATGGATTAGTTGAATTTACAGAAAAAACATAGATCAAAAGTCTTTAAAATTAATTCGTTACACTAATTATTTGTGTGAATAGCCAACACCGAGAATCAAAAAGAATTAATAATTAAAACTCACATAAGTAATAATAGGCACATGGTAGCGAATGCATGTTAAAAGAACTTAAACGCACCCATTTTTGGCCAAACAAGAAACAAGACATTGAGAGGTATGTAAAAAACTGCCAAACATGTCTCACAGCGAAGTACAACAGACACCCCACTAAGTGCCCACTTGAAAAAACGCCCACTTGTAGGGAACCAATGCAGATATGGCATGTTGACACGTGTCATTATAAAGGCAAAACGTACTTGAGCATCATAGAAAATTTTTCATAAATGGTCCACCTTAAAGCTTTTGAAACACAATAATACCACTGAAATTTGCAACAAAATAAATATTTTTTCACATGGTAGGAAAACCTGCACAAGTAACTGCTGATAGAGAATCTGTATTTACGTACACGGAGAATGGAATATTATGTCAGAGCGAAACGCAAAAAGTACCGCTGAATTTTATCAAACCCTTAGCAGTAATGAATGATACGGATAAGTTAAGTATATGGGTAGAGCGTTTAAATTATTTAATAAGTAATAATGAATTAATTATGTAATTTTACATAGGATTAAAAGAGGTTTGATTGATGGTTTAGGATCAATTATTAGGTATATTACTGGTAACTTAGATAACGATGACTTAATTAACTTAGATAGTAAATTAAAAAAGGAACGATGCTTATTAAAAGAAAAAATATCCGCAACATCTTTGATATTAGACGATTTACATAATAACCTGGAAAACTTAACCGAAAATCGGTTAAAGCTTTGGGAACTAATAAGTAACCAATCGATAGAATCACAGAATCACAATTGGTTAATTCATTTAATCACATTCACTTACAAATCATACAAGACAACAGCGCGATTAATGTTTTATTAAAAATACCCCTTTTAGATTCAAATACTTATGAATATATTAGCCTAGTACCCGCAATATTGCCCTACGATAAGAATAACCTGTGTACCTATCCTATTTCCCAACCTAGACGGATATTACTCAGTAACTTACAGTTGTATGGAGCAGAGAGATGCGACGAATACGAAGACATTTCAACTACAAGTGTAGTGGACATAGAGATTGCAGATATAAGCCCGAAACCAGAGGAAGCTCGGTTACCAAAAACAAGCCTTTCAGGATTGTTTTCAGTTCCAGGCGTGGAGAGTTAACCGTCGACAAAAAAACAAAACAAGCCTTTCAGGATTGTTTTCAGTTTCAGGCGTGGAGAGTTAACCGTCGACACCTGTAATATGTCTGTTACTGGTTTCTGCCAGCTTTTACTCATCGGTGACATTCACCGCGGCGTAGATTAGGTATCTTTTCCTTCCCATGGATCTGGCATGCAGACATAGTGCATTTAGATATTTAATGTTTACTTTACGAAGATAAGTTTATGTTTTAGTAATGTTTCTTTTCGCAACCAGCGTCTGGTATTTTTAAGTTATCTTAATGTGTCCTGTTCTGTTATTTTTAAGTTATCTTAATGTGTGCTCTGTTTCGTCTAAGCTTATTTTAAGGGAGATCTGTTAGAAAACATCCCCACCTATGTTGCTAATAGAAAACATACTTAAACGAGTGTAACTCAACAACAAATGTTCACTTTCTGCAGAAGCTCGTAGAGTTAAGACTAGTTTATAATTTTAATAATAAATTATTTAAACTACTACGAGGCGTTGTCAATACATAACTCGCGCGACTCCATACTTCGAGTCGCGCGGAAGTATGGTGAGTCGCGCCGCAACGTAAGTCATGCTAGACGTACTGTTTCTGCTAGTGCCGCCCCCTAAGCAGAGTTTTGCGTAATATTCCCTATTAGTAATCTTCATTATAGGCAAAAAGACAATCAATAAAAAGCTCACTTTGTCTTTAAAACGTCACAATATCGTCACCAATTCCTATAAACGTCACCATAATTACGTCTTTAAGCAAAACTGCTCAATAACTCCTTACAAGGCAATATGTTGTTCAGCTAAATTGGCTCTTAATACGAAGACACAGAGCTCATTAGAATGTAGGCTTATTTGGTAGTGGAACTGGATATCACAAATCGATACATAAGTGGTAGTGGGTGTGGTGCAAGGGAAACGCTCTAGCGGTGTAGCTTTTGGCGATCTCGGTAACTTTAGTAAGTTTTCGAATAGGTAATATTACGCAAAACTCTGCGCAGCCGCCCGCACTTAGCACAAACAGAGGGGCCGCGAAACACGAAAATCGAAATTTTGTTACCTCTCTATCACTCTCTATTTTATTGAGATTAGAGAGGCAGATATCGAAATTTTAATTTTTATCGTTTCACGATAGGCCCTCTGTAAGCAAACCGCCTTGGTGCTCAAATTACATAATTCGTTACAAGTAATCTATGAAAAATTTACAAAAATTGTTTAAGACTAAAGGCTATGTATAAGTCCTCTATGGTTTACAATGGTAGTGCTGCACTCTGGCGGCAGAACATTGCAGTAATACCCCCTATTAGGGCCACTTTATTTAACTCTATACAATCGTTTTTTTTTCGAAAAATTTTGGTGATTTCGACTCCGAATCACGAGCTCTTTCGATCTTATAAAGAAAATAATGTATCAAGTTGTTTTTCCATTTCGTTATAATTTTCCCATAGACTTCTTAATGGTCGTAAGTGGTAACGGAATGAAGTAACAAAAAATGTATTTTGTGACACTCTTTGTGTCCTACAAGGATCGAAAGAGTGCGTGATTCTTAGTCAAAATCACTTAAAATTTTCCATTAAATTAAAATAAGTGGAATGTACAACTTTAACTTAAATTAAATTTGATTAATTAAATACAAAATCCTCAAAACTACACTTATTAAATATATTAAAATTGCCCATAAACCTCTAGAACGTTGTGATTGTGACTATAACTATCGCTTTTGGTTTATCACTTGCACCACACGCAAAACCACTTTTTTGATACAGAAAAGCAAACTGGTTTGCTGAAACTCGATTTCGGTGCAACTTCAATAATTGGCCGCAAAGCAACTGCATTGAATCGCCGAAACTTGTATTTGTGTTAATTCAGCACTTTCAATACAGATGGCTCTGTTAGTAACTATAATAGTCCGGCCACGCTAAGTTTTCACGCCGAATACTCAGCGTAGGAAAGCGCCGAATACACTTTCCTACGCAAAAAATCGAGCGTGTCTAGATAATTTTGATCAACTCGGCCGCATAGCTACTTTTACTGCTGACTTGACTGAGTTATATGAAATGTAGTCATTGTACCTAATACCTATTGTGCAATGGAATTAAAGATAAGGAAAACTGCGACAAGGAAAATTTTTACTTGAAACTAGATATTATCAATGCATATTGTGTGTTCATTATTACAGCTGTTAGAAAACTAATAGAAATGCTAGTGTTTAGTAAAACCTGACAAGTCTAGCGTCACGACCCCATTGTGACGCTCGGAGGATAAAAGAACTTTGTTTATCAGTAACGGCGTTATACCTTCTATTTGACAACGTCTGATTTCAGTCGGATATTAGGCAAACAGCCGAAAACTTTCTAGAACAATAACTTGGTTTAACTTAGCATTAAGTTAAGTCAGATAAGAGAAGAATGATCTCTCTCTCTTTCTCTATCTCTCTGTCTCTTCCTCCTAGCGTTTGTCCCGGCTTGGGGTCGGCTTGACAACCTAATCCTATGAATTTCTGATGAATTATGTCACTTAATACTAATCTTAATTTACATTTCCGTGCACGTAATTAAAATATGTATTTTTGTTTGCAACAGGTGCGAGGAGGCAGCACTGGAGTCCCGCCACCGGCGCCTCCCGCGTTAGAAGAGAAGAGGTCCCCACTGCAGCCCCAGCAGCAGGGCAGGGCGCAGCCCCCGCCCCAGCCAGCACCGATTGTTCAACCAGGTATGTAACATTCCTCGCGTTAATTTATGTTTTGTCCTTATCTGTCACTTTGACAGTTGTGCTCGTTAGAATCAGACAAAGCATAAATTAAGTAACTTGACGCCTGAGAGACGTTTATGAATAAAGGAGTAGTTTTGGGCCGTCTATTAAGAACTACATTCAATCGTTACAAATAGAGTGTTGAGCTCTTCTTCTAGTACGATGTTTATACAAAACCAGTTCTTTCTTCAGAACCTTCATGTCTACCGCTTTTTGCACGTCTCCGCAGCAGCATCACCACGGTACCGCGCCGAATTCGCTCTGGTTTCACACCCTTGATTCACTCAAATTTCGGGGCGAAACATGTAGCGCGGTACCGCGGTGTCGATTCCGCTGCGAAGATGTGCCAAAGGCGGGAGGGTCGTGAACACCATAAGTGCAAGGCCTGAGTAGACGCTCGAGTTGAGCGTCCAGCGGGACGGAACGTGCAGTGCAGCGTGCATGTTAAACAAATGAAACTCATACTGGTGTCCTGAGGCGACGCTGCACAAAGTGTATGGATGCTCGGCCGCCACGCTGCGCTGCACGCCCCGTCGAACGCTCCGCTCCGAGCGTCCACTCAGGCCTTGCACTAAGTGTATCTACGTTATATTCTCCATCCTGACCGATTAATAAAATGGCGTTCTCCCTAAATTCAGTCTTTATTTCGTCACAAATTCACTATATAGAAGACTCTTTGGCTTGATGCAAATTGCATTACATTGTTGCAATGTTCTGAAACTTACCTCTTGTTATGTAATGTAACAGCTACGTATTATCAACAGAACCGGTGCCCGCGCCACCCAAGCCAGCAATCGTGAAGGCGCCCAAGATACCGAAGGTCAATCAAAAGGTAAGCCAATCTTACGTTTAAAGTCAGCACGCGAGTTCCGAGGATTAGTAAGTGGTGTCTTCCGCTGTTCCTCTTCTGGGAACGGGGGTTGAAGCGTCCGCTTTGCTGCTGCGGCTCCTGAGGGCCTACCGCGAAGTTCGAAAATCGACAAAACGATGGTCCCGTCTCTATCGCTCTTGCATATGCGAAAGAGAGTGATGGAAATATTCGATTCGATGAACGAAGTGCTTCGCGGTTATAAGCCTGGTCGGGTAGCTGTCCCGCGGCGGTGGTATGGTCTTCTCGTCCTCATTTTGTGGACGACCTGGCGCCTGAGCGAGGATTAGGAAAGCACCAGCAGTACTCGACGCGATGAACAGATTCACTTTAGTCTATTTACACTTAGGTTTTGATTACATAAGCAGCGATGCAGCTATAGGTCAGATATTTCACACATAGGCACAATGGATGTGGAAAAACGCCCAGAATAATTAACTAGCTACAGCGCGAACCAAATGTATAGTTTTTATACTCGGCGACTGTAATACTCGAATTGAGATTGTGGTGGCGGAACTACTAGCGCATACTTTTTGATAGAGCTTCTATGGTCGCATATTGTAGCATCCATAACAATCACAGAAAGGATTTCCATACAATATTGTGAAACTGTTGTCGGGCCCCGCATTGCGTGTCGCCGCCGGCACAATCCACCGGGAGATCGAACGTTACGAGATTACATAGAAGCAGTAGGTTGTGCACGGCTTTCGTGGAACTCAATTCTTACCGGCTTGCTTAAGCACTCGTATAAAAACTATTGTGTGCAACGGTACATAATAAGGGTTCTTAAAATTCTCGGGTCTGTTTTTACAGAATTCGGCTTCGCCTCATTTTGTAACTTCGACCCTCGAATCTTAAGAACCCTCATTATGTAACTGTTGCACAAAATACTATTTTAGTATTTCAACTGAGGTAAACACTTTGTATCGTCTCAGTTGAAATAGTAGAAACTATATCTGAGGGCTATTTTGATGTACACAACACTGCAAAACAACGTTGTGTAGGTACTGTAGGTGCCGTAGGTGGTGTACAGTCGACGTCAAACATATGTTTACACTTATACACCTTACTCCATTGTAATAAGGTACACAAGTGTGAACATATTTTTAACGTCGACTGTACATACGTAATAAGAGTATATAATTATGTATGTTTTTATAAATAACCTACAATGTGCAACATAATTATCATGTTTACACGGCATGCGGTCTGCAGGAAATATTTAGTACAGTTGTAATAAATTATATTATATGTAAGTTAAAAAAATCTAACAGGCATAGGCAAGTAGGTATAGTCAGCAGCAAAAGTAGCTAAGCGGGTAGGGTGTTCAAAATGAGCTGGACACGACTTTAGAGAATAAGAGCGTGTGTAGGTCATTTTGAACACCTAACCCGCTTAGCTACTTTTGCTGCTGACTGTACAAGCAAATACAAGAAGTTTTATTTTTAAATTTTATTTTTTGTTATAAGCTTGTATTGCCAACAGTAATTTTCTTTATGCAATCCAAAACTGCACAGCAAAATAAATGCAACGAGCCCAAACATGACGGGAGAATATTGAATCGTTGAGGAGTTCCTACTGTTCCTAGGGCCACCTTCCTGCTCCATCATCAGATCAGCTCCATGTTATCATAATTAATTGTCACGCGATATACACATGCGTACGAATTTTCAGCTCAATCGGAAACCGGGAAGTGGGTTAAATTTAACTTGCAAGATTTGATTACAGACAACGTGACAGGTGAAACTAAAATAAAAGCTTATGCCAGTTATGACTTATGACGGTTCTCTGCCTTTTCGCCGAAAATTGCATTGCCGAATTTCACTTGCCAAGCAACTTTTCGCAGAAGTTTCATTTGGCCGAATTTCATTTCCCAACTTTACATAATATAATATAATAATATGTTAGCCTCTATACGTCCCACTGCTGGGCACAGGCCTCCTCTCATGCACGAGAGGGATCAGGCTATAGTCCCCACGCTGGCCCAAAGCGGGTTGGGAACTTCACATACACCTTTACATAATCCAACCTAACCTAACCCAACCTAGTAGGCAAGTTTCATTTCCCAACTATGGGGTTGGGAAATGAAATGCTTGCGAAATGATTATTTGGCAAAAGTTATTCGGCCAAATGAAACTTCTGCGAAAAGTTGGTTGGCAAGTGAAATTCGGCAATGCAATTTTCGGCGAAAAGGCAGGATACCGACTTATGACATATTCCAATGATCGAAGCGTAAGCGAAGCGAGTTCTTACAAACAACTTCTGGCTACTGGGATGTCTCGGCATTTCGATGGCTTTTTTACTTTGAGAGTTTGTTCGACGATAACTTGAGAAGCGTTTTATTGATCTTTATGAAATTAAGGTTGTAGCAGAGATACATATAATTTGAGAGTTCGTATATGAGCAGGATCGATCAAGGGGTTACGGAGCTACACAGATAAAAGGATATCTTAATCCAAGATATTTCATTCTTGCATATAAGGAAAATCGATAATTTCTTAAATCAAGTAAAAAATATCTTGAACCAAGTAAGTTCTATCTTGGATCAACAAAATCATACTTGGTTCAAGAAATTATCGATTTTCCTTATATACAAGAATGAAATCTCTTGGATTAAGATATCCTTTTATCTGTGTAGAAGGCGCGAAAACATCATCACATGGGTCTTGCTATGTTGGTCAGCTTTTGCAAGTAAATCGCGAGTTCTCAGTTCGAGGCGGACTACTAGTTAACTCGTACATAGAAATATGTTAAAATAATAAGAATCTCATTACATTCCCGCTGTTTCTAATGCTATATCAAATATGTTATGCTTGTTATTTTAATTGGATTCGCGAATCATTGATTTGAACCCGTGAAATTTGTACTAAAGAACAAATATGATTTTACCAGCAAATATACTGGGAAACAAAGATATGATTATTGCAATGAAATAAGGTCTCTTATTGCATTATGAAATACTCTGCTTAAGTTTGTTATATACTTAATAATATTAGCATTATAAATAAAGCCCGTCACAGACGGAGCTATAATATATATTAACGCTTGGTATCTTACGATATATTTTGCCTACTATTTGACAGACCACACACGGTGCTATAATATATATTATAGCTCGATATATTACGATATATTTTGGCTATATTGCCTTCCTTCTCTGGCGTGACGTACAACCGATATATCTTTCTCTCTTTTCATATCTTTGCCGTGTGGGGTGCCGAGCTATACGATAATATATATTTCGGTATCTTACGGTATATTAATATATATTATAGCTCCGTCTGTGGCGGGCTTAAGATACCGAGATACATATTATCGTATAGCTCGGCACCCCACACGGCAAAGATATCAAAAGAGAGACAGATATATCGGTTGTACGTCACGCCAGAGAAGGAAGGCAATAGACCCAAAATATATCGTAATATATCGAGCTATAATATATATTATGGCTCCGTGTGTGGACTCTGTCAAATAGTACGCAAAATATATCGTAAGATACAGTGCTATAATATATATTATAGCTCCGTCTGTGACGGGCTTAAATATGGAGTTATATATTTCTTACATTTTCAAAAACCTTCAATAATTACGTAATATTTGGACAATTTGAAATTGCTATAACTCCCGCTACATATGCGTGGGCCACACTTGAGCAAGCATAAAAAACCCTTCTTTACTGTCGTGGATTAAACAGAATGATACTCCTTTTTTGGAAACCGGTAAAACTGATAAAGCCTGCGCTTCACACTTGATCGCTCTAGACCTGTTTTAAATACCGGTTTCTCTGATAATTATAATGAAGGGTAATTAATGCCATTAGCGAACCGGCTGGCTCGTTTTTGATGCGGTTTGTGCAGACTTTGTTGCTAGGCGATCAATGGCTTGCGTCGTTAGGTAACCAGTTCGATTCCTGGTTCAAATTGGCAAAAGTGTACAGAAATGAGGATAGCCGAGAAGATGGCGGTGCAATCGTATAGCTCTTTAAAAATCCTCGTATCGGCTGAACCGATTTCCAAAAAAACTTAAGTGAGCCTGAGATCTCTCGCTAGAAAAGCTACTTTCAAATTTAAAAAAACCGCATCTTTTCCAACATCCGGATGCTTCCTTCTCGTTTTCCGTCTGGGTTGCCTATATACATTTTTAGGCATTTGAGCACTTTTCCTATAATTTTAATGCAAAGTAAAATGTCTTTATTCAAGTAAAATATATCTTGGGCTAAAGATATATAATTAGTTCAAGACAATATTTACTTATGTTTAAACAATAATATTCTTGCATTGTTATTCTTGGCTGAAGATCCTTTTTTTCCGTGTGACTCTATTACCAAGGCGTAAAATCTTGGATACATGTTTTTGTTACATTATATGTATACATATTTTCGGACGTGACCGTACCTATACACTATACTACACACACGCATGTCCTATAAAGCGACTGGTCACCGCCGGGAAACTCTCACGACCACAATGCACCGACCGACCTGGTTCACAAAACATTGTCAACTATCTAGTGCAAATTGAACCGTAAAGTCCGTTTGGGGTAGTTAATGCTGTTTCCCGTCTACCTGAATATGTAAACTTGTACAAACCTATGGAAATAACTTTTAAAGTAGATTATTATATTTATTAGTTTACTAGCTATTGCCCTGCGTGGGATTAACATTCGCTATAAGGAAAATCTCAGCAAATATTAATATAAAGCACATGATGTTTTACATCTGCAAAGAGCTACAATGGGGGTTTCCTGAATCGCTTTTTTCATCAGGTGGCAGCACAGTGGCGAGAGGTCTAGCTGTCATAATCCATCAATCATGTTTAATCATCATTTTTTTATTGATGGATTTTGACAGCTGCTGTCAGATACACCTCTCGTCACAGTGCCGCTACCTGGGATTCAGGAAACCTTCATTCATTCCAAATTTCTTCGCTCGTTCCGCTCGTTCGGTTAGAAACAACGCTCAAACGAAGACCAGCATTACACCGGTCTGTTAAACGATAACTCACTGTAACTATGGAGTAGGTTCAACTCAATACGTGTCAATTGTTATACAATAGTGATGGGACGCGCGGTTTTTTGCCAGCATTTTTTATCGAAGTACCTAATTCTTAGGAAATTGTAAAATGCTTTTTTATTGTGAGAGAACCGGTTTTAAATTGAGCGTGTTTATGAGGTCAAGGAACTTTTACTATGAGTCATGCTACTTTATTTTTTTTGGTACAGTCAGCGTCAAATATATTGTAACAGGCGAAGTGATCAAATAGTTCGTCACACCATATATTTTGTATGGTGTGACGAATTATTTGGCTACTCTAGCTGTTACAATGTATTTGACGCTAATTGTACGTTGTAACGTAATTTTGTATTTGATCAATAAAAGCGTAATTGCCGGCCTAATGGTAACTTTTGATCTAGACTATCACAGACACTGATAGGGGTTAGGAATGTCATTGTTCATTTAATTTATTTTTTAAAGTTAAATTCTTGACGTAAAAATAAACAAATTAAACCTAAATTATAATTAAATAAAAGTAAAACTTTACCGTTAACTAGCAATTACGTATTTTATCAATAAGTTATTTTTAATTAAACGCATTATAATACCTATCTACAAGCAGTTAAGATACCTGAAGAATACTTAATTACTAATTATGAGATTATTTACGATCACACCGAGTAGGTAATTATATTTTAAGTACTTTGACGTAAACCTTGTAATATATATTTAATTTCTTTAATTTGAGAATTAATTCATCAATCCTTTAAATATTTTTATCTACACCCATATCATAAACCCTCCATGATGCGTTCAAAAACCGCACGTTATAACCACCATAAAAATAGATTGTTTCGTTAGTAGTTAGAACAAATGTCTTATCTGTAACGATGTTATTATTATCAAATAATAAGCAAAAATTCGATATCATTATGATAATCCGGGTGGGCCCCGCCTGCCGGCACGCGCCTCCCGACCGCCGGCACAATCGAGTTGGCCATGGCGATGGCAGTGCAATCCGTGCAATGGCAGTCATTCAATCATCATTTCGGGTTTATAATATGTGTGTAGATAAAGCAGTTTATGCAACTGTACGTAGGTAATTAGGCCTTAAAACACTCGTGTGATCTTATTATGAAACTCACTTCGTTCGTTTCATAAAACCACACTCGTGTTTTAAGGACCCCTATTACGTAACAGTTACATAAACTACTATTATTTACATTTCTTTATTCTGGCTATAGTACCCAGGGATCCAAGTATAGGACTCAGGGTCCCCTGCTCAGTTACTTTGGTACGTTACGTTGTTACGTTGGTCGCATTGTCACTACGTGCAGATCTGATGATGGGATCCTGGAGAAATCTTAGGAACTCTTCAACTATTATAGGCACACCTATAGTGATTTTACTATTTTTTACAGTAACTCGAAAACTTCCTTTTGGAATAGCGGATCCTAAGTGAAGTCGGTTCTTTTTTTGTTTAAAATTATTTAGCAAACAATACATTACTGGTGGTTCATGCATGTTAAGTGTTAAGTAGATAGTTTATCAGCGTCATAATATTACGTCATACTTGCATATCTGTAGAGGTTAAAATAATAATAAATAAGTGGCAAGAATATAACACATTAACTACACATATAATTGAACAATTGACTAGTTTCCGCCTGTGACTTCGTCAACATACAAGTTGTTACATGAATGACACTTTTATTACAAAGGCGCATTTTCTTTACCTACCACGATGGTGGTAGTAAGCACTTCAGCAGTTCCTATAGCCTATGGATGCCTGCAACTCCAGAGGATCCACATGCGTATTGCTTACCCTTTAAGAATCTATACAGTCCTTTTTAAGGAGCATTTCATCTTTATAAACTTTCCAGTTGGCCAATCGATGTCAAAAATATGTTTACACTTTTGCACCTTACTCCTTTATAATAAGGCTCAAAAGTGTAAACATATCTGACGTCAACTGGCCAACCATCAGGTTAAATTTTTACTTTGTATTAACTCACAAGAGGCATGACTAGTTAATAAGATTAGCCGCCCCGATTACCCTTGCTAGTTATAACTACATTGCAATGTCATGTCATGAAACAAGTCCCGGTTATAATAAACTTAAACCGGTAATCCTCCGGTTTACGTTAAACCAGTCCCCGGCGTGTCACATCACTACCAGTCGAGCGCCCAGCGCCTCAACAGACGGTCGCGCCGCGCGCCATTTTCATTATCCAATTTCAAATTCTTTAAAAAAAACAAACTGTTCTATTTACAAATTGGAAGCCGTCGCGAAGTTTTAGGTGTTTTATCGTGCACGCTTTGGAATTTAGATCTGTTATTGTGCTGTGTTTGTGAGTTGCGTTATTAGTTCTGGTGACACGGATTGGATGGCAGTTTCATGGTTTTTAATGCGCAGCGGCTGAGGTTTTTTTCAACAATATCCTTACGAAATGCAGTGTAAAAGTTACGGTCGAGGTGTTTTATGTTGTTGTGTTCTCTGGCGTGAAAAATTAGATTTTTTAATCTCGATCTCGCTCCGACGGAGCTATGTCGCTGTTATGTTTCTTTTTTCATTGAGACACTAACTGTGCCAGCGGCTTCGCTTATTTAGTATATGCGGTCTATAATTTAACCCCCCTCACCCCAAGGGGTTGATATAAAAAATACAACAGCATATGTCCATCTTTAGAACTGTCCTACAAATCAAATTTCCTTTTTTTTTTTTGGGACACCAAAAAGTACCTATTTGTCAGGAAGTCTGAGTTCTTGGCTTTCCTTTAGCCTTTTAAAAGTACTCAACTTACAAAAAAAAATAGGCAAGCCGGTAGGAATCACCAGGTAAACACTAAAAATGTATTACTTGCTTTGATCTTAAAACTCATTTGATATGCCGGTATAACACTTATTGAGAGAATATAAAACGGTATTACCTATATGGTACATACATATTATTGCGCGTTACGACATTTACATATTATTAGGGCTGCCAGATGATCTAAATTCGCGGAACCCGGACAATAATTTAAAATACCCGGACATTTGGCGTAAATCGCATTTTTTCCCCGGACGTGTTCAAATCAATAATGGCACTAAATAATTAAATTAAATGG
Organism: Pammene fasciana; assembly: GCA_911728535.1. Taxonomy (NCBI): domain Eukaryota; kingdom Metazoa; phylum Arthropoda; class Insecta; order Lepidoptera; family Tortricidae; genus Pammene; species Pammene fasciana. The sequence goes on from OU452299.1 coordinate 7,349,594, forward strand.
GTTGATTCCTCACAATAAAATAAAATAAAATAATTGAAAATCCCCCCGGACGGCCTCCAAACTAGGACAAATCCGGGGAAACCCGGACGGATGGCAGCCCTATATTATGGTCAGACGAATACACGTAGTTTGCACTGATTGGATGCAGTTTGAATCGCCTGCCAAGGTCGGTATTCTGTATCTCGATTTTTGTTGTGTTGCCCGAAGGGTTTCTTGTAGTGCGTGTGTATATTATTGCGCGTTTCTTCACGTACATTAGATATTATAACTTACTAGCGTTTGCCCGCTTACTAAACGTACTAGAAATTAGAGTTTCAGTTTGACCCGTATGTTCGTAGCGGCCCGATAAACCATAGAAACGATACCAATGTTGATTTTTGAGACTTTGTCACCCCATTTCCCCCTTTTAGGGGTTGAATTTTCAAAAAAACCAGTAACACGTGTATACGCATTTATTGTAAGGAATACTTCTGTGAAGTTTCAAATAAAATAGTCTAACTAAACTTTGGACCCCCATTTCACCCTCTTAGGGGGGGGAGTTTTGAAAAATCCTTTCTTAGTGCACCCCTAGAGCTTATAAGGGACCTACGTGCCAAATTTGGAACCAGCGGTTTGGGCTGTGCCACAATAATGATCAAGTACAGATGGTTCTCCTTCCTGAATTTGACATTTAAGTACCTACAGAGATGAAAATGTTATCTGTGCAAAAAATAAAATAGGGTTGTCAACGTGATAAAAAGTGACTAGTCAATCTGCCTCAATCTACCTAATCTATCAGTAAATTTAATTCAAAACTAGATAAATAACAGATTGATTACCTTATTTGCCCAATCTAATTATTATTTTATTACAAAACTACTACTACATACTATAGTAAGTACTATACTATACATAAACTATTATTCTCGAACGCATCCATAAGATAATAAGCGATGTGCCAACCCTGCCCTCATTAGACCTCAGGTACGGGACGCGCACAGATTAAAAACAGGTATAATGGAGAGAGACTAAGGCGATTATCACACTGGCGACGGATCCGCATGCGGCGCCGGTGCGCGAGCGCGATAGCGCTATACACATGCAGAGCGCTATCTCGCTCGCGCACCGGCGCCGCATGCGGATCCGCAGTAGTGTGATAACCGCCATGTAGTGAAACCCCCCTGGTAGTGCGTTGATACGTCAGTCAGTCCGTTTCTTACGTATAGTATAATTGCAGATTAATCGACGCTCGCCAGGGTCGGTATTCTGTACCTCGATCGTTACGCTAATTGGCGTATTTTCACATTTAGCTGTCCTATTAAAAGTTAACGCCTCAGTAACCCGTGGCCGTGCTTCCCTTCCGTTGATTTGATAACGTGATACAAACATTTTAAACCCGACTATATATTTGGCTAAAAGTATAGTACCGTGAAACGGGGTAAGAAGAGATGGCGTGGGCTGTTGGATCTCGAATGAGCGGAGTAGGGATGCTAGAGGGGCGAGTTGGTGTTGTTAGACCAGAACGTCTACCATGGTTGTCATTTTATCACCTATCACGTCATGCGTCACTTTCGCACTTACATTGTTAGAAAGTGACAGCTATGGTGACAGGCGATAAAAATACGACCATGGTAGACTAGCAGGGTTGTCAAGTCAAGACAAATCTCTTCGTAAATAAAATATTCTTACCAAGTCAAGCTATTGATTGTAATGTTCATAACTACGGGGTAAGATGGGATTTCCCAGTATTACCTATATCATTAATAAAATTATGAAATTATCTAGGATTAAGGTTTAATTTACTGTGTTTGATTTGATATTTTTATTAATCCGGCTGATAATGTTTGATTCTAGGGAACAGAATATAACTAGGGACAGGAAAAGAAACGGAAGTATAGACCGGCAATATATCGAAGTTGCATGCGATTTTACGTCGAAATTGCGTTGTCTATGGACACCGTTTTAGGGTCACAACACACCTAGCGGAATTCCTCGCGGAATTAGCGGAAGTAGCGGAAATTTGTCTATGGTAGCAGATTTTTTGTATGGAAGCCATAGACAAATTTCCGCTACCATAGACAAATTTCCGCTACTTCCGCTAATTCCGCGAGGAATTCCGCTAGGTGTGTTGTGACCCTTAGTTTGCTGGCTTGATTTAAGGCGCATCAAGCTTTTACAGTCGCCATCAGATATATCGGAGCGGCCAAGGCCAAAAATATCTGAGCAACGCCTCTATTATCAGTGCGATAAAGTTCATGTTCAGATACTTTTGAGTTTTCTCCGCTCCGATATATTTGATGGCGACTGTACAATATTGATAGAGAAACAAAATGGAAGCCATTCAACTGTGACCAGATAGTATAAATAGTTCTGGCGTCCCACCAAGCTAGCTAACATTTCTATTTTATTTGATTCCTCTGCTCTAACTATTGATAATATCGTAAATTGGCATGTTTATATTCCGACTTAAAAAAAAAACAGAATATTGACCTGTGGACAGGGACCAAGGATCAAATAATACTGGACTGTAATATCTATTAAAAAAAAAGGGGATCTCATGGTTAAGGAAATCACTTACGCAGCAGGCGGCAGTTCCACCCATTAGTTTGCTGGCTTGATTTAAGGCGCATCAAGCTTTTACAGTCGCCATCAGATATATCGGAGCGGCCAAGGCCAAAAATATCTGAGCAACGCCTCTATTATCAGTGCGATAAAGTTCATGTTCAGATACTTTTGAGTTTTCTCCGCTCCGATATATTTGATGGCGACTGTACAATATTGATAGTGAAACAAAATGGAAGCCATTCAACTGTGACCAGATAGTATAAATAGTTCTGGCGTCCCACCAAGCTAGCTAACATTTCTATTTTATTTGATTCCTCTGCTCTAACTATTGATAATATCGTAAATTGGCATGTTTATATTCCGACTTAAAAAAAAAAAACAGAATATTGACCTGTGGACAGGGACCAAGGATCAAATAATACTGGACTGTAATATCTATTAAAAAAAAAGGGGATCTCATGGTTAAGGAAATCACTTACGCAGCAGGCGGCAGTTCCACCCATTAGTTTGCTGGCTTGATTTAAGGCGCATCAAGCTTTTACAGTCGCCATCAGATATATCGGAGCGGCCAAGGCCAAAAATATCTGAGCAACGCCTCTATTATCAGTGCGATAAAGTTCAAGTTCAGATACTTTTGAGTTTTCTCCGCTCCGATATATTTGATGGCGACTGTACAATATTGATAGAGAAACAAAATGGAAGCCATTCAACTGTGACCAGATAGTATAAATAGTTCTGGCGTCCCACCAAACTAGCTAACATTTCTATTTTATTTGATTCCTCTGCTCTAACTATTGATAATATCGTAAATTGGCATGTTTATATTCCGACTTAAAAAAAAAAACAGAATATTGACCTGTGGACAGGGACCAAGGATCAAATAATACTGGACTGTAATATCTATTAAAAAAAAAGGGGATCTCATGGTTAAGGAAATCACTTACGCAGCAGGCGGCAGTTCCACCCATACCTACTAATATAATATTATTCCATACTAATATTATAAATTCGAAAGTGTCTGTCTGTTACCTCTTCACGCTTAAACCTCTGAACCGATTTACTATAATATGAATCCTGGGGAAGGATATCGGAGTTTTTATCCCAGAAATCATCCTTTAAAGGGATGAAAAGGGGGGTGGAAGTTTGTACAGGGAATCAATAACCGCTCAACCGATTTGGATGAAATTTGATATGGAGATAATTTTAGTTCTGAGTCAGGATGTAGAATAGTTTAGTTTTATCCCGGAAATCATCACCTTAAAGGGTTAAAAAGGGGGAGGGACTAATTCCACGCAGACTTATTAAACATGTTAGTATTCATAGGTAAAATGAGTGTTACAAACAACATTAACCTATCAAGTTATTTCGCAATGCGTTATTTTATGAACGGCCAATAAATTGTATACATTACTGGTTGCGCAACTGATCGGAGCATTGATAGTGTCTTTAAAAGCGGCCACCGACTATCAGTCCGTCTGCAGTCCGCCTGACGATCTCGGCCTGTCAGTTGCTCGGAGCCGGCAAATTTTTGTTCAAACTGACAGGCCGAGATCGTCAGGCGGAATGCTAGTCGGTAGTTCGGTAGTCGGTAGCCGCCTTAAAGGGCTACTTTGAAAAATTATGGGTTTTTTCAAACGCTCTAGTGACTAAACGTGAAAAGGGACTGAATTTATTTTCGAATATATATTATTAGACTATATACTCTTGTTTTTGGCACAAGCCGAAACACGATTGCAGAAAGTTGCCTCATTAGAAAAAAAATCCGAAGTTGGGTCCTTTTTCTCCTTATTTTTCTTAGCTTTCGTAAACTATAGGAGATTAAATAATATAACTAAGTAAAAAATATGGTATTCTGGTTTATCTAAATAGTCACAGAAGCAAAATTAGTCAAAACTTTACAGATTCGCTTATTTATCGTAGTTTGGTCAAAAGTCTGATCCTTAGGAGCGCTGCATCTCTTTCTTTCGTGCACGGGAGCCATAAACGTGTCTCTTACGGATGGGCGTGGCTTGTCCGAATCGAGGAATGGCCTTAAGAGGCACACGGCAGATATGTTGAGATCCTCTTTTTTAACGTCAGTGAAACCTTAGAGGATTCAACCAACCGGAGCGGGCATTGACAGGCGTTCTGCCGAAAATATATGACCAGTAGTCATACTTATTGTATGAACTGACGTTTATCTGACGTGGCTATTTTGACTTTACGTATACATTTTTACGCCTGTCAATGGTCGCTCTGGTTGGTTGAATCCTCTAAGTAGGGATGTCTCGAATATTCGCATTCGTATAATGCGAATATTCGCATCATTTTTGACATTCGTATCAACATTCGCATTCGCATCAAATGATGCGAATATTTCCCGAATGCGAATGTTGGCAGAACACATCCTGTTTTGACCGCGCTGACACACCCGATGGTCATATGCTTGCTCATACAGAGGAAGTGAAAACGACGGTATCACTTGACTCTTTTTGATCAATAATATAGGGCTCCATCACATTTCATGTTCTGTATTTTTGAACTATGGAAGCATTAAAATGATAAGCAAGATTAACTTTTTTGAATCTACTCCGTAACATTCGTATTCGCATTCGCATTCGGACATTCGCATCCTGAATATTCGCATTCGCTTTCGCATTCGCGAATGTGAGAAAAACGACATTCGTGACATCCCTGCCTCTAAGGTTGCGCCTATATTTATTTAAAGGAACCGTTTAGAAACGGTTGGTATATGCAGGTGTGTAGGCATAAGGAAAGGGTGATCCGGGACGTGTACATTAATATTTACTTGCACCTTGCACACTCTACACGCGCTTATCGTATATATTCATTTCAACATCTAGCGACGGAGAAGATATAGACGGCGCTCTCACTACAAAAAATGATTCCCAAAAACAATCCTGGCCTGGTATTCCCTTCGCCGCCGGTATTTCCTTCAAAATGGTTTAGTATGGGATGGAGGGTCATAGAAAACAAAAAATTTTTTCGCGTCCATAAATTTTGCTCCTACTTTTTCTTATTCGCAATACGTTACCAATTATGCTCTTAAACGGATCAGATCACCAGTATTTTTTTACACCCTGTGTGTATAAATAATTAATTTTAATGTTAATATGACTTTCACAAAAACATTGGAAAACTGCATGAAGTTCGCGAAGTTTTAGAAACATAATTTAGAGCTAATAAGATTTCTATACTTTTATCAGAGATATAGACGGCCACAGCCTAAGAACTTTTTGAAGCTCAAGTCAATTGCGCCCTCTGTCCGAAAGCCGCCTAAAGATACCGAAAATGTAAGAGGAAATGTCACCTGCACTGCTACTCCACCTAGTAGCTACTAGTGTACTACTAGTACGCTATTTGTTCCTAGGTGGAGTAGCAGTGCAGGTGACAGGCAATTGACTTGAGCTTCAAGAAGTTCTTAGGCTGTGCTGCTCTACTATGTAAGTTACTCTATGCTTTTATCCTTCGCTGCTCTTAACATTTTTCCCGTCAATGCCCTTATGTTTACAATAATCGGGTGACGCACGCGCACATTGTTGTACGAACAATGGTGTGGAATGGACACATCCAGTGCGGATCACACCGGAAAAACGCAAGTGGTCTAGAGAGTAGATTGTTTCACAAGGGAGCAAAATGGCGTTAAGGCGACGGCGTACATTAAATCTTGAACGAAAGCAAAACGTTCTAAAAAGATAATAGTACATTACTACAGAGGCTGGGAAGTAGGGGGTTGCCGGCTGAGTTATATAGACGGCCGAGCGTAGCGAGGCCGGATAGTTACGAGGCTGGCAACCCCTTTTCACGCCGAGGTATGTATAGTGCTTTTCTCAAACATGCAATGAAAACAATATAAAAAAAATAAAAAATAAATTGAAAAAAAGGAAAAAAAAACAAAAAAAAATAAAAAAATAAACATTTTTTTTTTGCAAAAAGTAATATTTCAAAAAAAAGGAAAAAAAAACTTCAAAAAAAAAATTCAAAAAAAAAAATTCAAAAAAATCTTTCCAAAAAAAAATATGCATAAGTAGTGGCAGAATGTCAAATGAACCAAAAAGTAAATATCGCCTATAACCTTAAATGGCTGAATGCCATGATCCTGTGCCACAAACATATGTGGAATGGAAATTAAAAAAAAAATATTTCTCGGCTTCCGGCCGTCAATTTTATATGAAAATCGTTACCTGTTCTCTGGAGTTGATCCGCCTTAAACGTGACACTTTGAAGCGTATTATGACGCATATAACGAAGACATTTCATTGCATGTTTGAGAAAAAGATATTTATTCTTCAATTTAGGCACTTCACAATGCACTTATGAACGTCAGAAAGAAAAAAGAAACTACCACAGGTTCTAACCCTACACCTCTGATCCTAGAAGTATTACTTATTACCGGCAAGAAATTCGGCGGGACAAAAAGTAAAGTAGTATTTTTGATATTGAGACAGAGAAGAACTTAAATAGCAAAGAGACTAAAAATTAAAAACAACTTAAATTAAATTAAAACTAAAATATAAATCATTATCTAAATAAGGCCCCCGCGTTATCATGCCAAAGATGCTGGCAGCATTCCCTCGCTGAATGGCTGCGAGAGAAAGCTGCCGGCTCTCTGGTCCCCGGTGTCTATCAACTTTTTGGCTACCTCTTTAAAATGGGTACGCACACGTGGACCCCACACCCTGACCAGGATTCGAACCCGGGGCCTCCTGCTACCGACTAGGCTAGGAGGCCGTTAAAATAAATGATTACTCTTGCCTCAAGGTCGCCTGTGTAAACGCGTGCTCATGCGCAGATGAAAATAAATATGAAATCCTGTTTGACGCACGCATGGTTTACATTCAATAATATGGATAAATATTATCTTTGCATTTAAGGGGATTATAGCTGTTAAGTGTTCGCTTTGGGGGCGTGGCTCGTAGTTAATACAGCCAAATAAAAATCGTAATTACTCGTATTAGTATGGTACAAATAAGTCACAATCCACTTTATTGCTCTTTTATCCACTTACGCTTATTATTGTCGTTTACATTTTTACGGCGTTTGCAAGAAAATACCGAAATAATCTTTCACTTAAATCTCTTACTATATTATTGTGCAAGAATTAGTTGTTTTATTAGCTTCTACGTATAGTATTATTGTAGTGGATTTCGCAGATCTATGCAAGGCTATACAGGTGTAACAAAAATACTGGTAATCCATTTAAGGGCATAATTCGTATCTTATTGCGAGTAAGAAAAAGCAGGAGAATAAATTTTTGGACGCATTTTTTTTTTGTATGGGGCACGTTGTTCCGGCGGGGCAACCCTCCATACAAAACCAATTTTTTTTTCTGGAGTAATTTTTTTTTCTTGCTTTTTCATAATAAGAACACGATACCAGTTATGCCCTTAAAAGGATCACCAGTATTTTTGTTACACACCGTATTTATGTTCAAGGTTGTATAGTTAGGGATGCGCCTTAATATCAGTAGGTGCAAGAATTGTTGAATTACCTAGCTAAAAACCGTACAAACAACGTGTAGTATTTTTGCAGTTAAGTTTTATGAAAAAAAAAAACTTCAGACATCACTTTGTAAGTGGAGGTTAAAACAATTTACCTAACGGCTCCTTTACATGATTGGCCGTCATAGGGACGCAGCTATGCGTTAGAGAGAGCTAACGATATTGCGATCTCGTTCCGTCGTATAGCTGCGTCCCTATGATGGCCCATCACGTGGAGGAGCCATAATAAATCTGATAGTATTAGGCGAACGCTAGACTAGGTATAATCAATATTTACCAAGTTTAAAATATTCTGTTTAGCACAGAGCTAACAATACCACAATTTTAACGTCATCGCCAAGTATTGAAATGACAGATGCGAGCGAAAAATCGCGTGATCCGTACATTCTCTTAGGCCCCATTTACACATTGATTAGTGTTAAAGAGTGCGAGTTCATACATTTGTAAGTAGCAAATGTATGAACACGCACTTAACACTAATCAATGTGGAAACGCGGTCTTAGGCTAAGTAAGTACGCATCACGATTTTTTGTCTTACGATAATTTTGCCGCAGAAATGCAACGGGGGGGGGGGGGGGTAATGTCAATGCGCGCACATCGATGTCATCGATGTGCGTACTTAGCCTAAAGGCCTGGTTACACCTAACGAGTACAGTGGCGAGACAGCAAAATGCCACTCGGCCGAGAGAGTAAAATGGCCCGGCCCAGTACTCGGCGATGTGTTTACACCCTGCGAGCACTCGGTCGAGAGTACTGACTCGCCACAGTACTCGGTAGGTGCAACAAGGGTATAAGTGTTGTGTTGTGTTGTTAATAAACGATTATCACTTTGGGCTTTTGTACTCCAAGCGGTATCGCGATATCTCTCTTGTCAGGGCTATAACCGCGAACCATTACGTTCGTTCGATCGATTATTTGCGTCACTCTTCGAATATCCAATATCCCGGTAAGCCCTCAGGTTTCGCGGCGAAACGTGCAGCGCGGTACAGTCTCCATCAATAATATCGGAGCGGCCAAGGTACTCAAAAATATCTTAAGAGGATGATAAGAGCTAAATTCCCTCCCTATCGTTTTGAGCGCGAGTGAAAGAGAAACACTGCGTTACGATTAGTATGGGAGCTGATTGCAAATTTTGCAAATTGATGGATTAAAAAAAAACTATGCATTAATTGAGAAATTTAAGGCAACGAAGTTTTTAGTATTAGTGTGGTGGAATGTTGTCCTTAATTACAGACATATAAGCCAAGAAACTAAGGACGTGCAATTGTTTTAAGGTAATTTTAGATGTAACTTTGGAATTATTTTCTATCGAGCCGATTTCGTCCAATTGTGTATTGGAATTAACCAAGTTCTTTTAAATATAATGAATATTAACATATATTTTTTTTACTTTTCCAAAACAAGTAGTTATAGCTATATGACTGTTTAAGTAAAGTCAATTTGAAGGTCATCGGGTCTTCTCAGCCTCTTAAGGCCGTTCCTCGATTCGGACAAGCCACGCCCATCCGTTAGAGACACGTTTATGGCTCCCGTGCATGAAAGAAAGAGATGCAGCGCTCTTAAGGATCAGACTTTTCGACCAAACTGCGATAAATTTGCGAATCTATAAAGTTTTGTCTAATTTTGCTTCTGTGGCTTTTTAGATAAACCAGAATACCATATTTTTTACTTAGTTATATTGCTTAATCTCTTATAGTTTACGTAAGCCAAGATAAATAAGGGAAAAAAGGACCCAACTTCGGATTTTTTTTCTATCGAGGCAACTTTCAGCAATCGTGTTTCGGCTTGTGCCAAAAACAAGAGTATATAGTCTAATAATATGTATTCGAAAATAAATTCAGTCCCTTTTCCCGTTTAGTCACCAGAGCGTTTAAAAAAACCTATAATTTTTCAAAGTAGCCCCTTAACATGCACTATGCCATATACGCCTTGACAATAGAGGCGTTGTTCAGATATTTGTGACCTTGGCCGCTCTGATATATTTTATGGCGACTGTACTGCGAGTAAAAAGCCCTACTAAATAGCTTCCCTGGTGGAATTCGCGACCGTTGAAATACCACCTTTCCCTACAGGCCTTGGCATATACTTTCTACCCTTTATGGGTTTAAAAAAAAACAGGCGTCACGAACCTAAAGTGTGCAGTCGTTATCGAACGAGCGGGAGCGTAAGCGAAGCGAGCGAAACAACTACTGGCTACTGGGACGTCGCGGCATTTCGATGGGGTTATTGATTTTGAGAGTTTGTCCGACGATAAGTTTAGTAACGTTATTCTGATCTTTATAAACAATTTTGGGGTTGTAGCAGAGGTACATAAAATTTGCGAGTTCGTATATGAGCAAAATCGATCATGCCCCATGCATGATCGATGGATCATGGAGCTAGAAGGCGCTAAAAAATTATCAGATTGGTCTTGTTATATTGGTCATCTCGTTTGCAACGACATCGCGAGTTCTCAATTCGAGGCGGACTACTAATTTATCTATAGATAAAGGGGCGTTAAAGTATAACGTAACGCAATCAGGGGGGGGGGGGGGGGGGGTCAAACAATTTCAAAAATTGCGTTACAGATAAAGGAAATTACGCGTTACAGGGGGGGAGGGGGTCAAAAATCTTCAAAAATTGCGTTACGTAATACTTGAACGCCCCCTAAGTGGGTTGAATTGAAAATTGAAAGTAATATCTTTCCGTCCTAAAGAGTTACACTTATCAAGTTCATAGTTTTGAATTATCAGCAAAGGTGAGGTTCTAAATCCAAATGGATTTTTGTCGTATTAATTTCCATTGTGACGTTTATCTTTTAATACTAACAATGAAAAGTGGACACTGATTCGGACTATTGGCGCACTCATTCCAAGCGTCAAAATACCGTCAGTAATGGGTGCCTTTCAACCCTTGGCCAACAATCAATTATTAATAGTCCAGGGGTATGAAACCTAAGGCTTGCATTAATAAACTGTAGTCTGTAAGTTAATGCGTCGCCTTTCCCCGAAGACCTTCACCCGGCCCTGGCATATTACTCTCGCTTCCTTCACATTCGTCATATCTGTGCCGGCTCAAATGTCTGGCAAGACAAATTCCTCGCTTATCCACTCTGGCAAGGCCTATAACCGCGAATTTATGGTTTAAGATTTCGACGTTTTGCATCACTATCGTTCAAATATGCAAGAGCGACAGAGACGGAGATAAAGAAATATAGATTTTCGACATCCCTGAGAATCAAAAACCTAACTAAATCTGTTTTTTTTTTATATTGGCAAGGGCGTTGAAGTTTTAAGTCGCATGTTGGAGATTAAGAGGAATACAATAGCAAAATTGAGTCGCTCTCTTTTTGAACGGGAGTGCAAGAGAAAAGAGAAAGACTGTAACCAGGGCTTGTAACCGTAACCGAAATCCATAGTAAAAACCGGTTTGTTTTTTCGTTCTTTTCGTTACTGTTTTATACTCAATCGAAAAATCCTATAATTTGAAGTGAAAACTATAATAAAACATCAGGTTTTACATAAAAACCATAAAATAATTAAATATATTGGATCATTTCGGGGTTTTTTGCATTAACCGGTTACAAGCCCTGACTGTAACGATTAGTATGAGAGCTCATAGTATAATCAGATAATTGAATATGAGTAGGTGTGTTACAATCGTGTCCTTAATTACAGACGTATTTAAAAGTAAAAAACCAAACACAAAACTGTTAATAACTGATTCTAATAATTCATCTCGGAATTATTTTCTAAAGCCGTTATCGTCCAATCGTTATCGTCAAAAATCAAATCGAGAGGTTCCAAAACTGTCTAGGGAGGATTGTAGTACGGGCGGCGGCCGTAGGATCTGCTACGTAACGTGATACAAAGATAAGCCCTATGGCACATGTTCATAAAAGTGGTGCTGAGTTCCGGAAAAATAGTAAAAAAAATTTGAATTGGCCGAAAGCACAAAAAAGTACCACTTCCGGTTTAAAAAATGGATGGTATTTACCTACGGTATTTGATACTGAGCTGATTTTTGTGGCAACAAATAGTAATTTGTATTTAGGTACAGAAAAACCCAGTCTACCAGTTTCTGCATGGCCGGAAGTGCCCGGCAGACTGGTTCAAAAGTGACGTACATTGGAGTCAAATTCGTTACTACGCCAATTCTAATTTTTTTTACTATTTTTCCGGAACTCAGCACCACTTTTATGAACATGTGCCATAGGGCTTATCTTTGTATCACGTTACGTAGCAGATCCTACGGCCGCCGCCCGTACTATTGGTAGCGTCCCAAAACCTTACAGCCAACGGGAATTTAGTTCTTTTTTAGCCACCTTGTATATATTTCAAGGTCATCGGCTCGGCTGTTGTCAGCCTCTTAATATACTTGATTTAAACTGAAAAGTTTTGTATAGCAACTGCATTTCCATATTAGTTGTCAGGATATTGCGGTCATGCTACAAATTCGCTGTCATGTCACTGTCATAAACTTTATAATTACGCCACGCTTTCGCACCTCGCAATAAAATCTACGCAACTATAATGGCTCGTTATCTTAGTTCAATATCTCCGAAATACAATTACTAATTACACAATGGCCTAGGTAACACCGTTTTTTAAACCGCATAATTAACTCTTATCTCTGTACAAGATGTAGTTTTACAGCTGTCATTTGCAAACAAAGAGTATTTCTTTACGTCATTCATTTCAATACACTTGGGTAATATTCAAGTGTCTCAACCGCACATTTTTTTGTACTCGTCGACTTTTATGCTTGAATTAAACCGACTAGACCGACTGGCGCATACTTTTCGTTGCAGCTTTCATTGTATTCAATAAGACCATCGCTGATGATGATCTAATGGATTTTCTTACAATATTAGGAAGCGTCCTCCTCTCTCTGTCAAAATAGTTTTTCACATGTTTTTTTTTCTATTGTAAATTATCGCCAGTACAAAATAGACATACAGGGTGTAACAAAAATACTGGTGATTCGTTTAAGGTCATAATTGGTATCGTATTCCGAGTAAGAAATATCTTTTGGGCGCGAAAAAAATTTTTTTTAATGGTAGGCGTCGTCCTAGCCGACCAACCCTCCATACAAAACCAAAAAAAAATTTTTTTCTTAGTTTTTCATAATTAGGATACGATACCAATTGAAGGGATGTTTACAAAAACAACATAACTGCTTAGAGTGATTGACACTTTTTTAAGAACATTGTTAATCGTTTCAGGTGTCAACCAGTGTAGTCAGTTATGTTGTTTTTGTAAACATCCCTTCAATTGTATGCCCTTAAAAGGATCAGTACCAGACTGCAATATACCTATTACCTACACAATGATTAACTCGGATGTCCTCCAAAACACTGTCCTGCCAATGTAACAGCTATCACTCTTGATAAGGCTATATATAGCAGATACGTCAGAGTTCAAGGTCGCGCCCGCTGTGTTAGTGGGGCCATTATGTAACGCTATGGCGGCTATAATAGTAGCCATAACAGGTAAAGCCCGTCACAGACGGAGCTATAATATACAGGGTGGAAAGATAAGTCGGGTCCTGGAGGGAAACTACCTTAAAACGTTGAGATAGCTCAATTAACTCCAATCCGCCAATTGTTTTACCTCTACTTTTCTGTTTGTAACTTGTGTATACTCTGTGTCTTTAATTAGAGGTGTGCAATAAAGAATATTTATGTTATGTTATGTTATGTTAACTGAAAGGAAACATTCTTTTATTTTTAAAAAGATACATATCTGCATTTACAATTTTTCGAGAAAAAGTACAATTCACAAAAAAACTACTCATTTTGTAATTTTTGTCAAAAACAATTTTTATGACAATTCATGACAAACGATCCTATTTCCAACAAGAATACAAACTTCTTAATACCAACCAAATTTACGGCACAAGAGAAGCCATAAATAATGAAAAAAGAAAAATCATACAATTTTAGTATCGAAAAAAGGGAAAATTAGAACAAAATCTGTGAATGCAGTTTTACTTTTTAGGAAAAATAAAGGAATGTTTCCTTTCAGTGTATTGAGCTATCTCAACGTTTTAAGGTAGTTTCCCTCCAGGGCCCGACTTATCTTTCCACCCTGTATATTGCGTTAACGTTGCATTGAACTGAAATGTTCTCTAACCTGTTTTCTTCTCCAAATATGTCTAGCCTAACATATTTTCAGATATTTTGGGCAGCAGTAGAAAATAACTAAACGTCCCTTTTTTGGGGTGTCAGTTCTAACGTAAGAAAGGAGCGTATCATTTTCGCTGTTGCTCTGAAATTGAGAAATTGTGACGTTTTCAAGAAAAGGTACATCATTGTCGGTTGTTAATAGAGTTTATTTCTAAATGAATTATTATGGCAGTAATGCCTTGTTGACAACCGACAATGATGTAACATTTACTTGAAAACGGCACAATTATAACATAAATTTAAAATGCTACGCAGTTAGAGGCCTTGGACGGTAATGACGAGACGGCTAATACAGCTATACTCGACGAAGTAAAGCTGTGGCTTCAATCATCATAATCATAATGGCCTCTACCATCGCAATTTTCACACAAAACTCGCGCGCGCTCGAGACGTTGCCGTCTTGGTATGTGTAACGAAATCAATTTATGGATCAAAAAGCGCAGTGTATTAAAAATCGCAGGTGACTAGTCGCTTACGTCTGTAGAAAGCCTAATCTATTTTTACAAGTAGGTATTTTTTATGCATAGTTAAGCTGTGACACTTTTGGAAACCTCGAGGATCTTTAGAATCCAAACATTAGATGCCTAATAGCTGCCGAGATCGCCGTGACGCCAATATATAGCTGTAAGGGGGCCCACCGACTATCAGCCCGCCTGACGATATCAGCCTGTCAGTTAGAGCAAAAATTTGACAGCTCCGAACAACTGACAGGCCAATATCGTCAGGCCGACTGATAGTGGGTGGGCCCAGGCCCCAGCTGTTCTTGTCTCGAATGCCAACTGTCAATCGTAATCAGGTAATCACTGACGTAGGAATAATTCAGATATCTATGATAGTAATAGTGATGTCTTTATTGTATTGTTTATGTAACTTGACATATTGTAAAGTGTAAACATTAAACATTACATCTTCCGAAAGCCTAAAAAAAAACTGCGCGCGCCAACCCGCTTGCCAAGCGCGGCGCGTATGGCACCCCCCCCCCCCCCCCCCTTCCCCCCCTTTAAAGGGGAGGCCTATGTTCAGCAGTGGACGTCTTATGGCTGAGATGATGATGACATGTCAATATATATGGCGGCATCAATTGAAGACGTTTTCAATTCATTTTCATTTCTACCTATAGTTAGTATGTTAAGTTTATACTATTGAAAATTACATAAGTATTGCAAGTGGTGTACTTTTGCTGATTTCTCAGATGTCTGTACTTGTAGCAGCAACGCATATGAAGACACGCTTTTTCTTAAGTTTTTTTTTTCCTGATTTTAATATGACAATTGACAGCTTGATCTGCACCAACACTATCAGCCAGCCAACTGTTGTTATTACAAAACTTAATAAAATAACTAGGAATTGTGCTATCAAACTGTTATTTTAGTTTAGTATCTGGAGAAAAAATACAGATTACTGTTTTTGCAAAACGTGTTGCCTAACAATACATCATTAATATTCTATGTCACATATCAGATGCGATAAGTGCGTAACTTGAATTGAATTTTAAATATCAATAAAATCAAAATGTATTGTTTACGGATCCCATAAAGCACCCTATAAAGAGCGAGAGAGACGACACGACAACAACGCACGCGTCAGAGCGGGACGGCCGTACCGGCGCGCGCAACGTGGTCTCCACGAGGCGAACGTGTTTTCCTTCCAGTAATCGAGTCAGTTTTTGAGGTTATGTCGTAACTACGACGCTGTGGTATTTACATAGTGAAAAGTGCTAAATATAATACTAATATTTGATTTATCGAGTGTTATATGTGATTAAATATCTCTAAGTGGTTATAAAGCTGTGTTTCAAGTTATATTCCGCCGGTTGGTAACTAGAATTAATTGTATAACAATTTGTTCACTTCAAATTCTTATCTTAAAGGCATGTTTACACATGGTTAGTGCGTCGCTTGTAATATGAATTGACCATGCATTTTCTACTTGTGTTTAGTAATAAATGTATGTCGCACTAGACACTAATCAGAGTGTAAATGGGCCTTTAGTTCTCTTATTTATGATGAGGTTGCAAAAATTTGCTAATAATAATTTTCTATAAAAATAATTATTGCAAAGATGTAGGTATACAATACAAACATAAACAAAACAAAATCCTTCTAATGATAAGTTATTACCAAAGTTTATCGACTTTCAGGGGACTCACATGCGCATTGCTTTAAATACGTAGTTTAAAATGATCTCACTTTATCATCATCATAGTAAAAAAATAAAAAAAAACTTGAGTGCCATCGTTTTTTTTTTAAATTTGGTCAGAAAATAAGTTTTATTTAAATTGCAATGATCGTATGTCAGTAATCTTACTTCTTTTCTAAATAAATAAAACAGTGACGTTACACATGTTTTGGCAGCTAGTTACCAGCCGTCTCCCCTATCACCTAGGCAATAGAGTCCACAAAAATATAGAAAAAAAAATGCAAAAAAAAAAGATCCCGACGAATTGAGAACCGCCTTCGAAATCTTGAAGTCGGTTGAAAATAAAAAGTCGTGGTGCTGCGAAGACAAAATTGTGATTCCATAATAAGAGCGTGTTGTCACCCGATGACGATGACCTTAAAATTGTCTTTACTTAAACAATCATACAGCTATAACTACTTGTTTTGGGGAAGTAAAAAAAATATATGTTAATACTCATTATATTTCGAAGAACTTTGTTAATTCCGGTACAAGATTGGACGAAATCGGCTCGATAGAAAATAATTCCAAAGTTACATCTTAAAATTAGCTTTAAACAGTTGTATGTCTTTAGTTTCTTGACATATACATTTGTAATTAAGGACAAAATTTTACCATGCAAATACTAAAAACTTCATTGCCTTATTTTTGTCAATTAATGCGTAGTTTTTTTTTAAATCATCATTTTGCATAATTTGCAATGAGCTCCCATACTAATGCAACGCAACGCAGTGTTTCTCTTTCACTCGCGCTAAAAAATACAGGGATGGAATTTATCTGTTGTCATCCTCATCACACATATACAACTCGTGGACGAGCGGTGATTTGTTCAAACGTCAAATTTTAAGGGATCATCCATTAATTACGTCACACTAAATTCATGATTTTTTGACCCCTCCCTCCCCCCTTGTCACACTTTCGTCACAATTAACTGCACCCTCCCCCCTTAGTGTGACGTCACATTTAGATTTTTAGTTTTGGAAGGTAAAAATTCTAGAAACTAGCTTTTTATTAAGATTGCCAGAAAAATTGTATCAAATTTATAGGGAACGAAAGTATTCAAACAAATCCGAGTATGTAGAAAATTAGTTTGGTACAATGTTTGTTAACAGTTGATTTTTTTTTACTTAGATTTTGTAAAAAAAAATATTTGAGGATTGTGAGGTCACAAACATGGAACTCCTCCCTCCCCCATGTCACGATATGTCACATTTTGTGGACCCCCTCCCCTCACTTTGAGGTTTACATCACACCTTAATGGAATGGACGATCCCAAAGTGTGTGTGTGTGTGTGTGTGCACGAGACTGTGATTCCATAATAAGCCTATTATGGAATCACAGTTTTACCTTCCTGTGATCACTTCTTATTTTTTTATGTCTATGCAAGACTAAAAAAATATCAGCCATTGAAATCGTTTCAGTTTGCGAACTGCAAGTTGTAATCAGTGACGCGGTCGGCCTTGGGTGTTTTATTATCGACTAATCGTGAATATCGCGATAGCGACACTTTTAAATTGAATTCCTTGTTTTTAAGCCGACTGCGCTTGGAAATAATGCAATATACTAGGCATTTGTTCTATGTAGAATAAAAGAAAAGAGAAATTTCATGAAGATCAGAAAAACGTTACTAAAGTTATCGTCAGACAAACTATCGAAATCAAAAAGCCATCCAAATGCCGAGTCATCCTAGTAGCCAGGTGACAGTTCGGTCTGGAGTTGTTTGTAAGAACTCTCTTCGCTTACGCTCCGCGAGTTCGATAATAAAGGCACATATTGTTGTATTGCCTAGTGTGGTGGTGATAGGTAAAAACATGTACATACTAGACAAGTAGACATGTAACGAATATTCGCATTCGCATGTTTTTAGATATTCGCATTCGCACAATTGAATGCGAATATGTTGCGAATATTTTAGCACCTTATTTGGCGATGGATTCGCATGCGGAGCCATGCGCGAGCGAGATAGCGCTCTGCATGTGTAATGTGTATAGCGCTGTCTCGCTCGCGCACCGGCGCCGCATGCGGATCCGTCGCCAGTGTGATAATCGCCTAAGATACGCCGCCCGGTTATGAACTGCGTCAATAAAATGTTACCGCGATACAAGCAAAATGTGGTGAAATTACGAAATGTATGAAAACCCAAATATTCGCATTCGCGAATGTTCCAAAACCGACATTCGTTACATGTCTAGTACATACTTACGTTTTGGAATACTTATATTTTTTAATCTAAGTAAACTGGCCTTGCACGAGTAAAATACGTTTCGCAATATGACGTTCTTTATCAGCTGGTTGAGAGCTATTAATTAATATAAATAATGACTTGAGCGTGATAACGCCTTGTTAGGTTTGCTTTTTTTTAGTTCGTTGCTCGTTTTAGTACGCTAAAATATTTCTAGGTCGATTTAAACTAGAGATGAAACTCACGCCTTAAGAATAAATTCTGGGATAAAAGAGTATCTTATATCACTTTCCAAGTTATAATTCACTTGTGTACAGTCAGCAACCAAAATTGGTGAACGAAATAAGGTCATAAGAGACGTAGAATGAGCCCAAACAAGTCCAATTCTAAAACAAAAAAGTTTTGAAAAATTTCATCTAAATCTATTCAGCCGTTTTTGATTGAAGTAGTAACATAACAAACATTAAAAATAAAATACATACTTTGGCCTTTATAATGGTATATACTAAGGATTGAATACCTACTTAATTTCAAAGCTTTAATGCAGTATATGTTATATTGAATTGATTATATACGGTTTTCTACAACTCGGACATTCTTTTAATTATCTTTGCTATTGAGATAACAGGCAGTTTTAACGGCTTTATCGCAATTTGATACAGAGATCTAATACATTCACGGTCATAAAAATGTACGCAATAATGACTAGAAGTATTTTTTTGTGGCGATCAAATGTCTATTTGAGACTGCACAAAACTGAATTGTGGAGTAATGTAAGAGGAGAGGTAAGAGATGGATGGAATAATGGAGACATGAAAAGGAATGACGTGAATAACGAGTGACACGAGGCATTGAGGAAGGGGGTCAAAAATTGTCTTACGTAATAAACGGACGAGCCCATTTTCTATACTAAAATCTTCTCCAGAGTCTAACAAATACTTTGCTGAAAAGCGCATCAAAATCGGTTCAGTCAAGCGCGAGATAATCGCGAACAAACATACATACAAACAAACATACGGGTCAAACTGAGTTAACCTCCTTTTTCTAAGTCGGTTAAAAGGAAATCATGCTGCGCCGCCCCAAATAATGGGGTTGGCCGGTCGAAAGTATTTACAGATGGCGCCAGCATAGCTGGTACCTGCCAGTCCTACAAATAGTGTCAAAATCTTGTTTTTTTATTTCATTTTTTTTGACCTGGATGGGCTAGCCTTTAAGCCAAATCCCATACAACAATACTAGTGAAAGGGACCTAGCTATGCTGGCGCCATCTGGCCAAACCGTTGACAGTTGCCAACCCCATTAGGCTCGATCACTATCCATCAGGTGAGATGGTCAATCGGTTGTCAGTTTAAAAAAAAACTGCAAAAAAGTCAGAAATCCCAGACCTCATTCTCAGTGTTCTTCGATTCTTAAGGAAAATCGTTACTATGAAAAAAAAAACTTGTATCTTGTTCTGTCACTCAAAAGACAAATGTGGTAACTATGTATGCGATGCATGAATGAACTCCCTGCCGAGGTATTCCCAGAGGGCTACAGAAAAGGAGTGTATAGGTTCTTAAAGGGTAGGCAACGCGCATGTGAATCCTCTGGGGTTGCAGGGGTCCATAGGCTACGGTAACTGCTTACCATCGGGCGGGCCGTATGCTTGTTTGCCGCCGCCGTGGTATAAAAAAAATATAGAGTTACTGCGTTTCAACTTAGAGAAGAAGTGTGAGTGTGAGGTTCTTTTTTTTTTTAAAGTAGTGACGACTTGTTTTATTTCTCCATACATTACGTATTATCGTCAGCTGACAGATACTGGTTTAAAAAGCGGAGTTTTAAAATGGAAAGGCCGTCCTTGGTCGGTCGGGGTCGAAATGTAGGCTAACCGGTGCTTGCGTATACGCATGTCCGTTTGCTCGGGAGCGGGACACAGCCTTAGGCAAATATGACAGAATCAATGATAGGTTAGGTATATCACACAGACGATGAAAATGAAAAATTGATTTGTGTTTTAAGGAGATTAATGAATACATAGACATAGGTACAGGTATAGACGGGGCATGGTAATAGTAATACCAAGATAGAACGGGATGGTCTTATTATACACTTTCAATAGGTACGGCAGAGAGGTGCTATTATCGTTGGTCCTTGTCATAGTTCCTATTACCCTCCACGCGTTACTTCTAGCAGTGGGGGGTAACAAACAGATATAATTCGCGTTTTCTTCAAGAATTTCTGTGATTGCTACGAGAAAAACTGTTATTTTTCCTAGAAAGTTGTGTCGGCTAAGGAAAACAATGGTAAATTGTTCTGTTTTGTGCTGTAGAAGTGATTATGGGCATCTATATATCTATCCCTTACGGGGGTACACGTGTGCGGGCTCTAGTTAATGCTTGCTTTGAGGATGAATATCACTATTTAATTCTATACAGCTCCGTTTATACTTGCCCGCAAGTAAACTTGCAAGTGTAAACCGGCCTTATAAAATTGCTTGAATGTGAACTTGCTCCAGGAACAATGTGATTGTTTTGGTTAAGATCAGACGTCGGTGTTTTGTATGGGGAAATCATCTCTTTTGGGATTTCGGGGTTGGTCCTGTAGAAAAAGTTGTTCAGTAGGTATTACGTACCTAATCACCAGGCCTGGTTCCCACTTGTCGGATGTAAGATCCGGATTTTAATCGGTCGTTCCAGTGGCAGAACATTTTATATGAAGCTATTCACACTTGTCGAACACGATTTTGTATGGGGCGCCGACACCCGATTGAAAATCGGACCCGACACCCGACAAGTGGGAACGGGGTCTTACAATATGGCTAGTTATTGAAAAAATAACCCTGTATATTCCATTGAAAGAAAGAAAGAAAGAAAATACATTTATTTACGTCACACTAGAGGTGTGCGCCGATGCCAAATTCATCGGCGGCGGCGTCCGATCGTTTTTTGACCGGCGGCGGCGGCGTGATTGGCGTGTAATCGGCGTGGTATATATTTTTAATATTTTTGGGGAAATTGACAAAATACCCTCTAGATCGAATCCTACTGAGTTATTAAGTATAACCTGCGTAAATAGAATTCCCCAAATCTCGAATAATGTACGATTGTCTAGCAAACTTTGCATATTTTAAATACAAGACATGATTTTGAGAATTTTACAAAAGATAGACTAGTTATATAGACATACTTATTTGTTTTATCTATGTAGAACTGGCTACACCACTTGCCTAAACATCGAATACGATAACACAAAAATCCCCGAAGTTAATATAAGTGCAAAACCAATTGATTTCGCATTTGTAATTCGTGAGAGAAAATTGTACGTTGAGTTCTAAAAGACAAGGATGGGATGTCAGATGAAGAAAATGCATTCTAGTGATTCTAGTTTAGTTCGTTCAGTTCTAGTTATATAAAAGTGGATATTTTTCCACATCGGCTACCAAAATAATACACGTGGCTCTTGCCGCCGCCATTTTGTTCACGAAATTTCATGCGGTGCGAGCTCGGCATGCAGATTTTACACCGTGATGCGGCCTGCGATATGCCGCACTCTCACTGCGTAGCCCGCGCCAATCAGGAAGCCTGCATTCAAATATAGGCGCTCGGTAAGGAATCGGCAAAAAAAATATCGAACATCCTTTAGTGCACCGATACCGTATCGCGAAGTTAGGTAATGGCCTTAAATAGTTCCCTCGATTGATGAAGGATCCCAACATCAACCTTGACTTAAGGGGTATTTAACAAAAAAATGAAGAGTAAGGAGCTACATGGGCGGTTCTACAGAGCCCTCACGGGAGTCACGGGACACGTAGACCTGCTCGCGTCGGTGAACTGGTTACGATTTGGGGACCTCTTCGAATAAACCGAGGGTTTCGCCTGTGCAATTGCAGACGAAGGTATCATGACTAGGACATGTAAAATCGGTATTGTATGCCTGAATCATGACGATGATATATCCTGTCGCCGTCCCGGAGAGTCACTCAGTCATATCATCTCCGGTTGTTCTCATCTTGCTAGCGGCGAGCACTTGCACATACATAATCTCGTAGCTAGGGTTATAAACCAGCAGGTTGCTTTTATGTACGGTGTTCGGGACCACAAAGTGCCGTACTACTAGTACACACCTGCGCCAGTCCTCGAAAATGGTCGAGCCACGCTCTATTAAGATCAATCTATCATCACGGACAGTAATATTGCTACCAATAAGCCTGATATTGTGATGATAGATAGCCGCCAATATCTTATAACTAACTTTTATTAATTTGCATACTGCTGCTGTTTGTTGCTGACTGAACAACGTAAAGGGATATGATTTTCGCCATAGCCATCGCTTTGTATCACAGTGACCAGTTAGAACTTATTGACGGGATGACGAATAGGAACATATTTTCAGTGTGACCAATAGCTACAAAATTACTATGTGACTTAATAGAACTATATTTACTTGTGACGGGTTGAAACAAATATTATTGGTTTCGGCTGTATGACCGGTTAGAACAAAACTTTGGTGTGACCAGTTGATGCCTAAATCCCCCTCGGTGACCATCCGTAGTAATTGCCAAGACCCCCCCCCCCCCCCCCCCCCTAGTTCTCACGTAGTAATACTCGCACATATAGTTTAGAGTGATGTTTTGGACATAGAAAGCAAAAAAAACATAATTTTGCCTACTTATTGCCTTTTATTTACTCGACACTGGCCGCGTGACGCCAAAAGTGCATGGAAATCTATAATTAGAAGCGCGATATTTGAGCATAATTATTGACTACGTGACAGAACCTAAGACTCCCCCCCTCCCCCCTGTGACCTAGAGTAGTATTTTGACGACCCCCCTCCTCCCCCCCTAAACTGGTCACGTAGTTTGGGTAATATTGTCACGCGAGTTTTCTATCACACGTTAAGTCGGTCAGGTGTGATATTTAATGCAGGAAGGGCGACCAGTTCTTTTATTAACTCGTCTTAAATATCAACCAGATCTTTAATCTTTCAACAATCGACGTGGACATTTGTGGGACGGAATATTTAATTCATTGTAGGTAATGTCGTTAAAACTGATTCATGCAAATGTAGATTGAATATCCATTTGTAGTAAGTTCCGGGTAAATATATATAGAAGATCTGAATATATTTTGCATAATCTAGTGTTCGCGTAGATTCTAAGAAGCCATTCTAGTAAGGGCGTTTGCACATATCCGTGGCGGAATTGACATCGCGCTACCGCGCTACGTTTCGCCGTAAAAACCTGAGCGCCCTGAGCGGATTGAGAGCGAATTCGCGGTCCAGCGGTGTCGTTTCCGCTCTTGATTTGCTCTCGATCCGCTCAATTTTCACGGCGAAACCCGTAGGGCGGTACCGCGGGGTTACGATTCTGCTCCGGAGATGTGTAAAGGCGTATAGTGGCATTGTTTTAGTAAGATTCCTATAACTTAAATTCTGTCAGTTTCATCGATTACTGAAATTGAAACTAGTATAGCAAATGAAGTATTTAAAAAGATATTGACATACGAACATCGCAAGTAAATAAAATACTTGATTTGTTTTTTTTTAATGTGTGTGATTTTAATGTTAGGGTAATAAAAAGGATCTCCTTTTATTGACATTTCTATACTGAAAGACCCGTTATCATTATCATGGAGTTTATTTAATAAGTAGTGTAGGAGCGTAGCGATAATAATACATATTACAAAATCCCAGTTCTATTACCCAAAGAGCGCAACTACTAAACAACTGACATGCTCGAAGTAACATAACACCAAAATATACCAACTACTAGTCCAATAGTGTCATCAGAACCAAAATTGTGCAGTGCTATGAAGTCACAGTGATACAAAACTGACAACATGGAATCGTGAAGTCACAGTGAACACAAGTGACACGCGTCACGTTAGCATGACAGCTGGCATATCCGCCAGACGCAAGAGCAGGAGTCGGAAGAGCTGGGCCAAAGTCGAGCAGTATGGACAGGTAACGTTACTTGTTGATCTAGTCACAGTAAACACTCAAGTGACACGCGTTACGTTAGCATGACAGCTGGCATATCCGCCAGACGCAAGAGCAGGAGTCGGAAGAGCTGGGCCAAAGTCGAGCAGTATGGACAGGTAACGTTACTTGTTGATCACGTCACAGTAAACACTCAAGTGACACGCGTCACGTTAGCATGACAGGTGGCATATCCGCCAGACGCAAGAGCAGGAGTCGGAAGAGCTGGGCCAAAGTCGAGCAGTATGGACAGGTAACGTTACTCGTTGATCTAGTCACAGTAAACACTCAAGTGACACGCGTCACGTTAGCATGACAGCTGGCATATCCGCCAGACGCAAGAGCAGGAGTCGGAAGAGCTGGGCCAAAGTCGAGCAGTATGGACAGGTAACGTTACTCGTTGATCTAGTCACAGTAAACACTCAAGTGACACGCGTCACGTTAGCATGACAGCTGGCATATCCGCCAGACGCAAGAGCAGGAGTCGGAAGAGCTGGGCCAAAGTCGAGCAGTATGGACAGGTAACGTTACTCGTTGATCTAGTCACAGTAAACACTCAAGTGACACGCGTCACGTTAGCATGACAGCTGGCATATCCGCCAGACGCAAGAGCAGGAGTCGGAAGAGCTGGGCCAAAGTCGAGCAGTATGGACAGGTAACGTTACTCGTTGATCTAGTCACAGTAAACACTCAAGTGACACGCGTCACGTTAGCATGACAGCTGGCATATCCGCCAGACGCAAGAGCAGGAGTCGGAAGAGCTGGGCCAAAGTCGAGCAGTATGGACAGGTAACATAGCTGTAGTCCACCAGGATCCCCTAGTCAGATCCCCCAGGGGATCCTGCTGAACTCATGAGTTAACCAGGATCCCCCTAAGGTAAAGCGTAGGTGGGTAGGTTAGGCTCGTTAGGTAGCTTCAGATGCCCGAAGGGCAAGTCGCCCAGAAATAGGAGCCCCGCGAAGGGATCTGACTAGGGGATCCTGGTGGACTACATGGTAACATAACATAACAGTCCTTGGTAAAGTTTTGAGCTGCACTCCTCAGCGTTTTCTTGGAGAGGAGAGAGAAGCCGTGAATACAACGTTGGTCTCTTGTGATGCGGAATTATTATTTATGTAAGGTTTTTTTGAACTATACTCATCATTCTGTCTCATCATCAGGTCTGAATGGTCTGTAACGTCTATGGCAGATGTTAAGACGCAATGTCCAAAATCAACTTTGGTGTCTGTACATAACCAATACGGGACTGGCAAGCGCGCCCACATTTTGCACAGTTATATATTGTAACTGATGTGCTGGGTTCACATCCCTGCCGTCTCGCCCTCTTATCGGCTTGTTTATCGAACCAGATCCCATCATGCAGCTTCTGGCTTTCCTTGATGATATTACGCCACTAGTCTCTGCTATGAGCAAGATTCTCTTAATCACCATGCCCGATGTTAAATGTGAACTATACTGATAGAATCCTCTTTAGCTGGTCAAAATATGTCATTCGCTTTAAACGCATCTCGGTTCCTGCCCGGCTAGCATGACGTACATTGTCGCCTGCAACTCCATATTATAAGCGTGACTCGAGTATGTAGTAGCTAGCAACGCTCGACAATGTATGACATGCTTAGGGCTCTGACAATAGTCCGCGGCGCTTAATTCTCCACTACATATTACTAATGGCACTAACAGAAATATCTAAAACGAGTTATTCTTTGTCCTCAGGCATCAGACTTTACGGATATCGGTGATTGGCCAACGCTAGGCGCAGCAGTGGCAGGCGCCGCGCGGTGCCACTCGACCCCTCCGCCTTGCAACGACGCGGAGACGTCACACCACAACGGGAACGCGGTAAGTCTAGATTTACTGACACAGGCTTTCTCAGAGCATTATGTGTCGATGGAGCAAGCATCAGATATCACTGATGACTGGTCCACGTTAGGCGAAGCGGTGACTCGACCCCAACGACGCCGAAACGTCAGACCATAACGGCAACGCGGTAAGGCTCATTCGCGTCACCCTGAAGTGTCTAACCGCTTTAATACGGAAGAGGAATCATACAAAAAAGCCCAAAATCGGCGGTCTTTGAACCTACACACCTGGCTTTTGAATTTACCAGCAGCCAAACCTATTCAGTCTAGAGCTGATTCGATACAGTAAAATACAATGAAGCCTTGAAGTTGATTGCGATCCCCATACGTTTTTTCCTTTTTTTAAATACCACGACGGTGGCAAACAAGCATACGGCCCGCCTGATGACGCATGAAACAGCTACCGTAGCCTATGGACGCCTGCAACTCCAGAGGCACACGCGCCGTGCCGACCCTTTACTAAAAGAACGATTCACTGTGTTGACGGCTAAAGGAACAAGAGGGTCCATCGTCAACACACCGGGTCCTCTTTGAGCTCTTTGGCAACCTTTTTCACCCGCAGGAACACAACACTATGAGTAGGGTCTAGCGCTATTTGGCTGTGGTTTTCTGTAAGGTGGAGTTACTTCCCCAGTCGGGATCTGCTCCAGATTTGAGTCCTTAACTGTTGTGAGGATATCACATGGCGACCCTGCCAGTAGTAGCATATTCAACTTCAACATCCTCTGTTCTCATCATACATTCTTCCACTTGCAGGACCAGGAGCGCAAGCCGCTGGAAGAGCACCAACCCAAGGTGGAGAAGGTGGAGCCGACGCAGAACCACCACCAGCACAATGACAAACAGCAGGATAAGCACAGCGACAAGGGTAAGGCCGCAGGTACGTTTACTTACCTTTCCGGCTTTTCACGTACGGAACGTGACGTGAACTGGTTACCGTCAACTGCTACAACTTTGCGTACGATGCTCAACCTGGCTTGAAAAACATTTTCTTCACCAAACAGCTATTTATTATTCCTGAGATGGGAGAAAGGCTGAGAACCATAGAGAATAGACGAGGCAAAATGATAGGTCACTTGATAAGACACGACACTTTCTTTAAAACTATATTAGAAGGCAAGATTGAAGCTAGGAGAGGAAGAGGAAAACCACGAGCAAGCTATACACAACAACAAAAAAAAAAGCAAATGTCGTGTCTTACAGGGACCTAAAAAACCTAGCCGAGGACCGCGAAAACTGGCGCATACTCCACCGACAAGAGCCATGCTCTTAAATTTTGATGATGATGGGAGAAAGACGGCCATCTCAGGAATAATAAATAGTTGTTTGCTGAAGAAAACCATGTTTTTTAAGCCAGGCAAAGTTGACCATCGTAGGTAAAGTTGAAGCAGTTGACGGTATGTTCTTGGTCTTGCGGTAAAGTGCCGGTAGCTTGGCGGAAAAACGTCTAACTCTCAATAAGGAGGTCTTCGGTTCAAATCCCGGCTCGTACCACTGAGTAAATCCGAAGAGGAAATCCCCAGTTCCACATTTCGATAGCATTTCTTATATTATTGAATTTCGAACCCATACTTTCCTTCTGTCCATATTGAGACTTGTAGTCCTGGCTCCAGCAAATGTTAAGGTTACAACAGAGACGATTTTTGACAGCCGTGATATTCAATTCAATTTTTTAAATATGGCATTCTGTCCACAATATTGGGACAATTTTGCCAATGTCGAAGTAGATACGACAAGTGTACGGTTAATTAATTAAAATTTCGCTCCAAGAGCTGGACGTTGTACGGTGAGGTTAGGCTTTTTATAAGGAGATAGCTACTCCCTACAAACAGCACGTGGACTAACGGATATCTAACTCAAACAGGGGTTACACATGTTTCGAGACTAATTCTTCATTAGTTGCTCACTAGTTCGTTAAATCACTGCAGAATAAGCTATATATTACACATTGAATCACGAAAATGAACATAAAATAAGAAGTTTTTCCCGAAACCAAACCACCTTGCTCGACAAGATGGCCGCAAGTCACACACAGCCGTGATATGTTGCCCTTTACCGCTAGACCCGCTTTGACCCCGGAAGAATATGCAAGGCTAAATGTCAAACTGCAGAAAGACGTCTGCGTTTCCACCAGAGATGAGCGAGGGTGCATTGCGAGGGATGTGTTTGTTAAGAACCAATCCTAGAGCTGCGTTGTGCGAGGATAAACAAATGAAGTGATTCTATTGGTGCTTATCCTCGCTCATCTCCGGAAACGCAGCCTAAAGCTGATGACATAGGCCGACATCCTACATGACATAGGCCGCAGACTTGATGCTCGCGAATATTCGGCGGCGGCAAACAGATTCATACAAGTCTATACATTTAGATCGTGCCGCTCAGAGTAGTGAGCGCGAATGATAGGTCTGAGCGACTTGATTAAAATGTATAGACTAGTATGAACTGCACCATGCCAGTTTTTTTTAAATTCGTGATGTCATATTATTTGTGCGGTGTCTAATGAAAAAAATACTTGTTCTAGCAGGCGGCAAAGGACCACACAAGTCGGGCAAGCACAAATGGGTCCCGCTCGACATTGACGTAAAAGCGGCGCGGCCGGGCAAGCATGGCCCGCCGCACGCTGCTAGACCTGACCATGGTAAGCAATTCATCTGTCAGAAACTGACCTATCAGAACTCTCGTGACCGAGTTTAAAACAAGGGAGGTGGTAAAGGTTTACACAAGTCAGGCAAGCGTGGCCGGCTGCATCCTGCCATACCTGACATCAGGTCATGCCTGATAATGGTAAGCAATTCATCTGTCAGAAACTGACTTAGAAGAACCCTCTTGGTGGTGTTTAGAACAAGACGCTTAGAGGGAACATGTAGTTGGTAAAGGTCTACATAAGTCGGGCAAGCACAAATGAGTACCCGATAATAGTAGGCAATTTATTTGTCAGAAACTGACTTACAAGAACCCTCCTTAGGCCAGTTTTATAAAGCTACAAGTTTCAAATATTGCAAAAATAAGTTTTGTATGTAAATCTGTATCTGGCTGTATTTTCTTTGTATTACAATTTTTAGCAACGAAAACGAATTACCGGCATAGATCTGTACTACTAGAATGCCCATGTCAAATTTCGTGGTTCCAAAGCATGTCGTTTTAAAATGAGAGCTGAACTACGTTTGTATGGCAACGCGAGCGTCCTGGAGATTCTTAAAGGTTGCTTATGAAGTCCCGTACTTTAGGCCTCTTTTCTCTTTTCAGTAGAGACATTGGGTTACGCATTACGGGAACATTAATTCTTTGAGGTTATAAAAAACGAGTGTGTTTATACATACTTGTTTAATTTTGGAGATACATTTTTTTATAGTATTTTGTGCAACAGTTACATAATAAGGGTTCCTAAAATTCGAGGGTCGAAGTTACAAAATGAGGCGAAGCCGAATTTTGTAAAAACAGACCCGGGAATTTTAAGACCTAATTATGTACCGTTGCACACAATAGTTTTTCTACGAGTGCTAGGCAAGCCAGTAAGCATTGAGTTCGAGGAATAACCTGCCTCTATACAATTGTCTTCAATCTCCCGGCGGATTGCGCCGCCCGCCTCGTCTACAGCGGCGGGCGGCGCCGGTGCGGGGTCCAACAGACCCATTATATCCCTAAGAGTCGACTTTTGAGTCATCTTATGACAACGTTCATAAACTATATGCTTTGAATTTACATGTCAGTCATTTTATTGGCAAATTAGAATGCAGGAGTAGAAAAAAGTTATTATTCGTATGTAATTTTGTACCATCGTGTTTAGAATTGTATTATCAATTAAGCTTTATGGCCTCTGCTTCTATGTATTGTCCTAACACATAGTTATTTGTCGTCCTCCGCAGACACAGTATCGCTGAACGGCGAGGAGCGACGCAGCTCGCTGCGCGCGCGCGGCGCTGGGGGCGCTGGGGGCGCGGGCGGCGCGGGGGCGCGGGGCGCGGCGCGCGGGGGGCGCAGGGCGGCGCCCCGCCCCGCCTCCGCGCTGCCCGCCCCCGTGCACGTGTTCCACCACGACTACCACCACGACCTGCAGCAGGTAACTGACATAACATAACACACCTTAGAGCATTTAACCAACCATTGACAAGCGTTCCCCTGAGTACTGACGATTATCTGGGACTTGCGGCCATCTTGGCGAGCAAGGTGGTTGGGTTTCGTGATTAACTTCTTATTTTTTGTTCATTTTCGTGATTCAGTGTGTAATATATAGCTTATTCTGCAGTGATTTAACGAACTAGTGGGCAACTAATGAAGAATTGATCTCGAAACGGGTGTAACCCCTGTTTGAGTTAGATATCCGTTAGTCCACGTGCTGTTTGTAGGGAGTAGCTATCTCCTTATAAAAAGCATAACCTCACCGTACAACGTCCAGCTCTTGGAGCAAAATTTTAACTAATTAACCGTACACTTGTCGTCTCTACTGTGACATTGGCAAAATTGTCCCAATATTGTGGACAGAATGCCATTTATTTTAAAAATTGAATTGACGATTATCTGACGTTTCGCATACATTTGACGTTCCCCACCCCCGCAAAAATCGGCATACTTTTTTGCATAGAAAATGACGGGCATGGCCGGTCCGGTTGGTTGAATAGTCTAAGTAACACACGGACGAAAGCACATTTATTAGGGGTATTCCATGAGCTGTCCCGTGTAAGCGCGTGGTTTATCTCTGTTTATTGAAATTATCTTTTAAATATTAATTGAAAGATTATATTTATAGCAGAAAAGGGAACAATACGTACCATTTTTTAGAAAATTCTCGTTTGTTCGGGATAACTAACGACTTTTCCCGTGGAAATTGGAATGCTAAAATAAAATTATAAAATAAAAAATTTAATAAATATTTTACTTCCGTAAAAGAAATTAAAAAATTAATTAAAATTGTAAAAATTACTTAATTAAAAAATTAATTAAAATTGTAATTAATTAATTTTTTAATGTCTTTTACGGAAATAAAATATTTATTAAAAATTTTATTTTACAATTAAAGCGCTGGTAGCCTTGCGGTAAGACGTCCGACTTTCAATCCGGAGGTCTCGGGTTCAAACCCCGGCTCGTACCACTGAGTTTTTCGGAACTTATGTACGGAATATCATTTGATATTTACCAGTCGCTTTTCGGTGAAGGAAAACATCGTAAGGAAACCGGACCTAATCCCAAAAAGGCCTAGTTTCCCCTCGGGGTTGGAAGGTCAGATGGCAGTCGCTTTCGTAAAAACTAGTGTCTACGCCAATTAATGGGATTAGGTTTTTAAGCGGACCCCAAGCCGGGATAAACGCTAGGAGTGCCTAGGAGGAAGAAGAAGAATTAAAATTGTAATTAATACTTTTAAAGTACATAATGACCTGGAATTTACGCCTATAGAAAACTATGATGATGAATTGATGAAAATAGTTGCGTTTTATTTAATTTTCTATGATAATATTTTTATTTTGGGGCATACCTAATGGCTGACTAGGTTTGTCCTTGGTATATGCATTTTTCTAAAAATAACAATCAAAATATACTTAAAGTCATATGACCCATGACCCAGTACATTTTCACCACCTCAAAACACTACATTTTTAATTTAATTTATGCCACACCTGGCCATAAAGCGTCTTTTTCCGCACGCTGCGCGTGTAGACATAAAACGATGTACACAACACGGGAGGTAATAAAGAAAGCCCTCGATCGCATATTTACGTCCCTCGCTTGCAGCTCGGGTCGCAAACTTCTGCGATCTCGGCCTTTCTTTGTTTTACCACCCTAGTTGTGTAATATACTATTCAATGCTAACAAAGCATAGAAATACCAAACTAAATAACCTCTAAATTAAAATTCTTTTTGGGCTAGGTCAAATGATTTTATGCGACATTTTGACCTCTGAATCTGAATGGAGAATGCACATACCAAAATTAGTCCCAAGTCCCAATCCAACCATTTGGTGAATTCATTTTCTCATTTTTGGGTACCACGACATTCATGGGTGTTCTTGCTGATATATTTATTTAATTTTAGATTGATTTTTTTGTAATTTGGGTATTTTAACTGCTTAACACGTGCTTATAACCTCAAAAACATAACCTAAGTTTTTAACGCTAGTAGTAGTAATTATAACTTATACCGACTTATTTTTTAATTAGTGTTATTTGACTTATTTGTTTTAGCTTAGTTGAAACTAGGGCTGCCATCTCTAAATTCGCCGAACCCGGACAATAATATAAAAAACCCGGACATTTGGCGTAAATCGCATTTTTCCCCGGACGTGTCCAAATCAATAATGGCACTAAATAATTAAATTCAATGGGTTGTTTCCTCACATAAAAAGTGTCCGGGTTTTCCCCGGACACTTATAGAAAACCCCCCCGGACGCACCCCGGACGGCCTCCAAACTAGGACAAATCCGGGGAAACCCGGACGGATGGCAGCCCTAGTTGAAACAAATTATACTTACTCCTATATTAATAATTTTACTGCCTCGCTTATTAAGTTTGCCTTCGTTTTTTGAAATATAATTGTATACCTACTTGTATAATAGTTATTTGTTATACAAGGGTGCAAAGTTGTATTTTAACCGCGAGTGTGGACGTGAAGCACGAGCTAGCGAATGGATTCTAGGGTTGAACTACGAGCTAGCGAACAGATTCTATGGTTGAAACACGAGCGAAGCGAGTGGTTCGAAAATAGAATCCTGAGCGAAGCGAGTAGTTCAAAAATAGAATCCTGAGCGCAGTGAGTGTTGCAACACACGAGTCGTAAAAATAACTTTGCAGCCGTGTGTAACACAAATCTTTCCACCTCGCGAAAGCGAGGAAAATACTACATTTTTGTCCTTTTTAAGTTTTTCATCTTTTATGTATTTTTTTTTAACTTTTTTGACATTTTTGGCTTTTTTGACTTTTTTGACATTTTTGACTTTTTTGACTTTTTTTTACTTTTTAGATTGTTTTTATTTTTAACTTTTTTGATTTTTGACGTTTTTTACTTCTCCGCCAACCGTCCGACAAGGAACTTCGTTCCAAAAAACCTAACTAATAACACGTTCGAATTTCAAATATTCTTTGCTCCCTTGTGAATAAAATGCAGTTTTGCTATCTGTTTTTAAAGAATAAAAAAGGCATTTCCGAGCTAGGGAGGTGAAAAATCTTTTGTTAAATAGAAAATACCTAGACTTCAAAAAAAATCTCCCTTTTTTAATGCGCTTGTAACGAATATGTTTGAAGTTCTCCTTTTTTTAAGTCGGTTAAAAAGATTAACTTGCATGTTATCTAACTGTAAAAACATTTGTCCGTTTTTTGCATGATTTATGATAATAATATTCTCTTAATTCATTTTGAATAAATATTTTTAATCTGTATGATTTTTTCGCTTTGATTTGCGTATTAAAAATGATTGATACATTACATTAATAATCATCTTCTGAGTGGTGCTCAAAACAAATCAAAATTATATGGGACACATTAATATAAATATGATATGATATGACTATGTGTTATATCGATTATAAAACTATTTTATTATACACATTTAATGGCATATTTATGGTGTTCATTCATTTCATTTTTTTCTGTGGAGGTTGAGAATACGCGTTAGAAATTATCTACAAACATAATTATAGCTCTGGTAAGTTTAAATAAATTACTTGGAAAATATAGTTTATTATCCTTTGTTTATAACTTTAAAAAAAACAATGCACTACACAGACTACTAATTATACGAAGTGCTTTAATGACACGTATTCTCTGCTTTACTTGAGATGGGTATCAGTGGCGGTGGGTGAAAATTATTCTTAGGCAAGCCGGAGCTTAATATTGCTTAAATTTTCTTCATGAGCTGTTGAAAAACGGCTCAGGTGTCTGAAAAATAGGCAAGCCGGCGGGAATCGAGTTTTATGAACGCGCCGCCACTGATGGGTATATACATACTTGAACTCTTAATCCGAATGTTTAGAATCCTTATTTTTAAATTTGAATATCATATCAATTCCGAAAAAAAGTCACAGCGAACCGGTAGTCGATGTCGATACGGTTGCCTGATTCGGTTACCCGACCGAAAGATACACGCACTCGTCCGGTTGACGTATTGAACTGACGATGACGTTAGGTTTTGTAACCGTATGGTGAAGAGCCGTGTGTGTGCGCTCCATGTGCGCTCTGGTATTTAGTAAGAGGTATGCGCCTTCAGGTTACCTGATTCGGTAACCGTATCCGGCGACCGTACATGCAAGCCTAACGGTTGCTTTGACCATTAATATTACAAATTTTAATTCGGGTGACAGTTCAAAGAATCACTCATAAAATCATCATCATCATTCACTCCCCCCGTCCCCCTCCCAGCTGCGAGTGGCTCAGCCTGCGGTGGCGCAGGGTCTGGTGCTGCACTACGGAGGCCTGGGGCTCCCGCCGCCGCCGCTGGCGGCCCCGATGGCGCAGGCCTACTACTACGGCGCCGCGCACGCCACCAGCGCGCCCTACGGCCTTGGGCTGGACCAGGCCACGTTGAAGGACCTCATCAAGAAGCAGATGTGAGTATTATGTTACTATCATTGTATCTGGTATAAAAACTAGACGATATATATATTTGGAATAATCGCTAGTACCTAATAATCAGTGATCGGCGAAAAGGATGCCACACCGCGGCAATTCAACTAGACATAGTATTATGGATGTGCCGTTTCGCCCGCGATACCAATGAAACTGCTCGAAAATATACGTGTTTGTATTATGTTTAATACAAACAAAACAGTCAGTGTTTAATCAGTTACGACTTGTAATAACTAGTAGTCCGCCCCGAACTAAGAACTCTCTCGTTGACCAGTAAAATAATGGTTTGTTATTTTAATTTTATAGAGACAAAAAAAAAACAAAAAAAAATATGCGAAATAAATAATTTCATTAAAATACTTAATTATAAATGTTTGTGAAAATTACTGTAATTTTATTTTTCTATCCCGCAAATGCCGCGGCATATCCATACTAGCATAATGATTGACATCATTCACCTCGTGTGGAATCCTTTTCGCCGATCACTGCTAATAATGAAGGCACGTGAAAAATATTTATAGGCATGGGACTGATTTGGCTTCCCATTTTTCCATAAGTTGTGTAGTGAAAACGCTCAAGCATCTAAAAGTTAGGAAAACCGGTGGCAAACGAATTCTATTGGCGATCCACCATTGATTCCAACAACTGTCTAATTTAAAATACTAGCATTTAACCAACTTTTTTTCCCCCTTACAGTGAATACTACTTCAGCCCGGACAACTTGGCGCGCGACTTCTTCTTGCGCCGCAAGATGGCGCCCGATGGCACCATACCAGTCACTCTCATCGCGTCCTTCCACCGCGTGCGAGCCCTCACGCCGGACGTGGCGCTCGTGCTGGACGCCATCCGCGACTCCGACAAGCTGCAGCTCGTCAACGGGTTCAAGGTACCTCACGCCAGCTTACTGATAACCTCAACCACTAGATAGATCATAGGTACACCTCGATGTCACCATACATAGGTGCTCCCGTACAAATTTTGTATGAGAGCGCAACCGCTTATTTCAGTTGAGTTAACGTTTTTGATCATTACTCATGTGAATTAAAAATATCCACAAAAATCAAGTTACAGTGGTGAACCTGGATTGTTACTACAAATTGGTGTAGAATACTATTGCGATGTGCTGTTCGAATCGTAGAAATTTACGAATAAAATTGCGCTGATGTGTGGTGACCTCGTGCTCCCTGTAAAAGCTTAATGTCTGTGTAGTCTGTGCACCAGCTACAACCATCCCCGTCACACTCATCGCGTCCTTCCACCATCCTAGTCACTCTCGCCTCCGCTCGTGATCAAAATGTATAGATTTGAGTGAACGTGTTTCGGACGACAGCGGTGGCCTTCGCCGCCTCGCTCGCTGCGCCGCGTGTGTCGAGGCCGCGTTCATACAAGTCTATACATTTTGAATGGGTCGTGTGACAAAGCAAGTGCAATTTACGTCAAACTTTTTAGTTTTTATTCTGGATCCAACCTTAAAAACTTTTTTAGGTAAAATGTCAGTTTTTTTTCAAAATTGACAATAATGATTTATCTTAACCTGCATATTGCCTGTCATAGAAAACTTTTTTTCATATTTAATTACATCTTTTTACAGGTCCGAACAGCGTTCGAACCGACAAAATGGCCGCTACTCGACATAATGATGAACGAAGACACCGACAAGAAACCCGAGCCCGAGAAGGACAAAGAAGACAACAAGGAGAAGGAGCCACAGAAGAGCGTAGAAGAGAAGGCGCCCAGTATAGGCGGGCAGGAGAAGGTTGAGGTATGTTTCTAGCAAATAGAGTTCGTCTACATATCAATATAATAATAAAAAATCTGTTGAATTGAGAACCTCCTCCTTTTTATAAGTCGATTAAAATATGGATTTGACTTTTTTTCTGCATTTCAGTATACGAAATATTAACCTTAGAGTTAGAATTGTTTAAAAAGGTCTAGCCTTTTTTAACGTTTTATAATTTAAATATAGCAAAATGATGACAGTTTTCACACGCACATATAATCTGTCTATGTGTACGTATGAAATAGCCAAATCGTTTAATTTAAAAAACCCCAATCTGTAATATTTCATTAATTAACATAAAATGAACCAAGTTCCTACCTCACGTTTCAAACATAAAAATGCCGATGATCTAAGCTCAACATTACTTCCACAGACTAAAAAAGAAGAACCAGTGGTGGAAGCGAAACCAGAGCCCTCTCCAGAAACTGAGAAGGCTGCTGAGGATACGAAAGAGAAGGACGACAAGAGCGAGAAAGAAGACAAGAAGGACGACAGGCAGGAGAACGAGGACCCTCCGCTACAGAACGAGGGCGAGGAGAAAGCGGGGGAGAAACGGTAAGGATTTTTAATGTATTTTACTAAGAAGAAAGTGGTGGAAGCCAAACTAGAGCTCTCTCCAGAAACTGAGGCCGCTGAGGAGACGAAAGAGAAGGAAGACAAGAGCGAGAAGGACGACAGGCAGGAGAACGAGGACCCTGCGCTACAGAACGAGGGGGAGGAGAAGGCGGGGGAGAAACGGTAAGGCTTTTTAATTAATTTTAGAAATAGAAACCAGTAGTGGAGCCAAACTAGAGCCCTCTCCAGAAACTGAGACCGCTGAGGAGACGGAAGAGAAGGAAGACAAGAGCGAGAAGGAGGACAAGAAGGACGACAGGCAGGAGAACGAGGACCCTCCGTTACAGAACGAGGGCGAGGAGAAGGCGGGGGAGAAACGGTAAGGATTTTCAATGTATTTTACAAATAAGAATTAGTGGTGGGGTGGAAGCCAAACCAGAGCCCTCTCCAGAAACTGAGGCTGCTAAGGAAACAAAAGAGAAGGCGGACGACAAGAGCGAGAAGGAGGACAAGAAGGACGACAGGCAGGAGAGCGAGGAAGAGGAGAAGGCGGGGGAGAAACGGAAAGGATTTTAAATGTATTTTGTAAATAAGAAATAGTAGTCGAAGTCGAAACAAAAGAGCAGGCGGATGACAAGAGCGAGAAGGAGGATGATGCTTATCGCCGCCTGTTCTTGTTTCAGTTGTAATACTCAATATGTTTTGTTCGATTGTAAAAAAAAAATAAAAAAAAAATGGCATGGTTGGCCGGTCGAAAGTCTTTACAGATGGCGTAATAGTTTGTACCTGTCAGTCCTACCAATAGTATCAAATTCTTGTTTTTTTTGGAAATTTCTGACCTGGATGGGCTAGCCTTTAAGCTAAATCTCTCATACAACAATACTAGTGACAGGTACAAGCTATGCTGGCGCTATCTGGCCAAACCATTGACAGTTGCCAACCCCATTAGACGGGTTTCGTTGCTCTCATTATTGTCATATCTGACGTAGCCAGCTCTTAGTCTAAAAGGAGTTTTTGCGTGACTATTCAACCAACCGGACAGGCCATGTCTGTCATTTTCTATACAAAAAAGTCCCATTTTTGCGGGGGAGGGGAACATCAAATGTATGCGTAACTTTAAAATAGCCACGTCAGATAAACCTCAGTCTATACAATGAGCATATATTTTCGGCAGAGGTGAACGCCTGCCAATGGCCGCTCCTGTTGGTTAAATGCTGGCGTGAGTATGAAGTGTTAGTTGGGACTGGTGTTAACTGCGTGTGTTGTTGTTGCAGCCGCAAGAAGCAGATGGTGGGCATCTTCCCGCTGGCGACGATGGGCGGGCCGCTGGTGGCGCCCGTGTCCAGCCTGCTGCGCGCCGTGCCGCCGCCGCCGCTGCCCAGGTACAGGGAACTTTATAATTACCTTACCTGAGCATGGTTATTATATGCTTAACTATGAACCAATAAGTGTCCGAGAGGCAACCGGATGGCACGCACTATTTGAACTCCTGAAGTCAATCCGAAATGACCCATCTTGGACTTTTCGAAATAAGCTATGCTCACCCCATTTTTAATAGCGAATGTACTGTAAACAAGAGACAGTATGATTCTCTGTGTCTATGCTTGAAGTGAGAGTCCCTGAACAGAGTTTAGTTGTGTATGTGTGTTGCAGGATGTTCACAGTCCCTGGACAGAGTATAGTTGTGTATGTGTGTGTGTTGCAGGATGTTCCGGTCGCGCGGGACCGCGTCGCCGCCGCCGCAAGAGCATCACGACCACCTCAACCCCGATGTGGCAGAGTTCGTACCGCAGCGCAAGACAGGTATACTAATACAAACTAAATTTTACTATATTTGATCAACAATCTGAAGAGAATCTTGGCTTCTGAAACGAACCGCCTGTCCCGCTCCTAGGCAACTTCTTGCAGTTGATCCGCTGCCACACTGTCTCCCCAACGATACCTGCGATGCCATGCAATATGCATATAGTGCCTTATGATTAAAATGCATGTGTGTGGGGTGAGGTGCAGTACACACTCTACAGAATTCTCAAAAAATTTAGCAAGAAGTTGACACTAGCCGTGTTGCGAATCAAAATTATAGCCATATACGTGCTCTGATCTGAGCGCTGTCAGTGTGATTCGAACTATTGGTTGAACTGACACAAACGGGTACAAATTACGTTAGCGCCATCTGTATTTATTATCGACCGGCCAACCCCATTCCAGATAACTTCAATGCCCAAATAAAATTATGGACACTTGGAAATCAGTGTCTAAATTTTCTTATTGTACGTATGACCTGTAATATGTATGGAACCAGATTGTCACGTGCAACAAAAAATGAAAACTTTTATGAATAATAACTTAGAATGTTTACCAACAGAAGAATCGAGCGAGAAGCCGGAAAGTGCATCGAGACAGACCTCAGGAGCCGGCAGCCCTAGCTCCGAGAGAAGCGGCCCTGATGTCTGGACAGAGGTAGGTACACATGCAGAATATATTTATTTGGTCACTTCGTAAAGATTTTCTAATATTTTGTGGAGATTTATTTACATTGGTCAACTTATTTGCAAGTAAATCGCGAGTTCTGACTTCGAGGTGGACTACTAGTAGTGGTATTACCTTCGTGTTTCACCGCCGCGCGATTCCTTAAGGTTTTTCTAAAAGCTCACGGACTGTACCGACTGTCAAAAACTTGTGCAATATTCCCAAGAGTTCACAAGTGTGTCGTCACCAGGTGAAGCGGAGAACGAAGGCCGGCAGCCGCGAGCGCTCCGCCCCGGCCCCCGCCCCCGCCCCCGCGCCCGCCGAGGAGGCCCCGCAGCGCGAGGAGCTGCACTTCCAGCTGGACGAGGAGCTGGACCTGCCGCCGCCACGGCACAACACCTTCACCGACGGAGACGCCTGGTCAGTACTCCTGTAGCGCTCCGCCCCGGCCCCCGCCCCCGCCCCCGCGCCCGCCGAGGAGGCCCCGCAGCGCGAGGAGCTGCACTTCCAGCTGGACGAGGAGCTGGACCTGCCGCCGCCACGGCACAACACCTTCACCGACGGAGACGCCTGGTCAGTACTCCTGTAGCGCTCCGCCCCGGCCCCCGCCCCCGCCCCCGCGCCCGCGAGGAGGCCCCGCAGCGCGAGGAGCTGCACTTCCAGCTGGACGAGGAGCTGGACCTGCCGCCGCCACGGCACAACACCTTCACCGACGGAGACGCCTGGTCAGTACTCCTGTAGCGCTCCGCCCCGGCCCCCTCCCCCGCCCCCGCGCCCGCCGAGGAGGCCCCGCAGCGCGAGGAGCTGCACTTCCAGCTGGACGAGGAGCTGGACCTGCCGCCGCCACGGCACAACACCTTCATCGACGGAGACGCCTGGTCAGTACACCTGTAGCGCTCCGCCCCGGCCCCCGCCCCCGCCCCCGCGCCCGCCGAGGAGGCCCCGCAGCGCGAGGAGCTGCACTTCCAGCTGGACGAGGAGCTGGACCTGCCGCCGCCACGGCACAACACCTTCACCGACGGAGACGCCTGGTCAGTACTCCTGTAGCGCTCCGCCCCGGCCCCCGCCCCCGCCCCCGCGCCCGCCGAGGAGGCCCCGCAGCGCGAGGAGCTGCACTTCCAGCTGGACGAGGAGCTGGACCTGCCGCCGCCACGGCACAACACCTTCATCGACGGAGACGCCTGGTCAGTACACCTGTAGCGCTCCGCCCCGGCCCCCGCCCCCGCCCCCGCGCCCGCCGAGGAGGCCCCGCAGCGCGAGGAGCTGCACTTCCAGCTGGACGAGGAGCTGGACCTGCCGCCGCCACGGCACAACACCTTCACCGACGGAGACGCCTGGTCAGTACTCCTGTAGCGCTCCGCCCCCGCCCCCGCGCCCGCCGAGGAGGCCCCGCAGCGCGAGGAGCTGCACTTCCAGCTGGACGAGGAGCTGGACCTGCCGCCGCCACGGCACAACACCTTCACCGACGGAGACGCCTGGTCAGTACTCCTGTAGCGCTCCGCCCCGGCCCCCGCCCCCGCGCCCGCCGAGGAGGCCCCGCAGCGCGAGGAGCTGCACTTCCAGCTGGACGAGGAGCTGGACCTGCCGCCGCCACGGCACAACACCTTCACCGACGGAGACGCCTGGTCAGTACTCCTGTAGCGCTCCGCCCCGGCCCCCGCCCCCGCGCCCGCCGAGGAGGCCCCGCAGCGCGAGGAGCTGCACTTCCAGCTGGACGAGGAGCTGGACCTGCCGCCGCCACGGCACAACACCTTCATCGACGGAGACGCCTGGTCAGTACACCTGTAGCGCTCCGCCCCGGCCCCCGCCCCCGCCCCCGCGCCCGCCGAGGAGGCCCCGCAGCGCGAGGAGCTGCACTTCCAGCTGGACGAGGAGCTGGACCTGCCGCCGCCACGGCACAACACCTTCACCGACGGAGACGCCTGGTCAGTACTCCTGTAGCGCTCCGCCCCGGCCCCCGCCCCCGCGCCCGCCGAGGAGGCCCCGCAGCGCGAGGAGCTGCACTTCCAGCTGGACGAGGAGCTGGACCTGCCGCCGCCACGGCACAACACCTTCACCGACGGAGACGCCTGGTCAGTACTCCTGTAGCGCTCCGCCCCGGCCCCCGCCCCCGCCCCCGCGCCCGCCGAGGAGGCCCCGCAGCGCGAGGAGCTGCACTTCCAGCTGGACGAGGAGCTGGACCTGCCGCCGCCACGGCACAACACCTTCACCGACGGAGACGCCTGGTCAGTACTCCTGTAGCGCTCCGCCCCGGCCCCCGCCCCCGCGCCCGCCGAGGAGGCCCCGCAGCGCGAGGAGCTGCACTTCCAGCTGGACGAGGAGCTGGACCTGCCGCCGCCACGGCACAACACCTTCACCGACGGAGACGCCTGGTCAGTACTCCTGTAGCGCTCCGCCCCGGCCCCCGCCCCCGCGCCCGCCGAGGAGGCCCCGCAGCGCGAGGAGCTGCACTTCCAGCTGGACGAGGAGCTGGACCTGCCGCCGCCACGGCACAACACCTTCACCGACGGAGACGCCTGGTCAGTACTCCTGTAGCGCTCCGCCCCGGCCCCCGCCCCCGCGCCCGCCGAGGAGGCCCCGCAGCGCGAGGAGCTGCACTTCCAGCTGGACGAGGAGCTGGACCTGCCGCCGCCACGGCACAACACCTTCACCGACGGAGACGCCTGGTCAGTACTTCTGTAGCGCTCCGCCCCGTAACTTGTACCCGTACCCGTAAATTGTAATACAAAGAAAATATAGCAAAAATAAGTTTTGTATGTATATCTGTATCTGGCTGTATTTTGTTTGTATTACAATTTTTAGCAACGAAAACGAATTACCGACATAGATCTGTACTACTAGAATGTCCATGCCAAAATCGTGGTTCTAAAGCATGTCGTTTTAAAATGAGAGCTAAACTACGTTTGTATGGGAACGCGAGCGTCCTGGCGACTCTTAAACAGCATCTATTTATATCTAATTTCTAACTTAAATTTGTATACATCCAGGTCGGATTCCGAATCGGACTTCGAGCTGTCTGACCGCGATGTCGGCCGACTGCTGATCGTGACTCAGACGGGCGGTCGGGCGGTCAAACACGACGGTCACGACCGCCAGGGCGACTGGAACACTCGCACCAAGATCTCACAGGATCTCGAACAGGTACTATATCTACAATTCAACCACTAACCTTATCATCAATTTCAACCATGTGTCTACTCACTCAAACAAACAAAATTAGTATGCTAATGGTGTTAATTCCATACAAAAAATAATAGTACGGGCGGGGACAGTAAGATCTGCTACGTTACGTGATACAAAGACATGTTCATGTCTTTGTGGACTAGCTTAAAAGTAACGAATTCGACATAAAATTTACGTCACTTTTGAACCGGTCTACCGGGCACTTCCGGCCATGCAGGAACTGACAGACTGGGTTTTTCTGTACCTAAAAACAAATTACTATTTGTTGCCACAAGTGTCATCTTTGTAACCAATGACGTACGGAAATGACATCCATTCTTTAAACCGGAAGTGGTACGTTTTGGTGCTTTCGGCCAATCCTATTTTTTTTTTACCATTTTTTCGGAACTCTGCATCACTTTTATGAACTTGTGCCATGTGGCTTATCTTTGTATTACGTAACGTAGCACTTACGGTCCCCGTCCGTACTGTAAATTTTAAGCGAGCTATGCTATAACTTATTATTAATGAGATTTCAGCTTCATAAGAATTACGTTTTAAAGTGTGCACTTAAAACTTAATTCTCATGAAGCATGGCGGCGATGCGGTTCGCCACCCATCACGTCTCGTTCTTCGCGGGGGCGAGAAGTGGCTCACGGAGAGCCGCTTTGCTACATTGATTGTAGCAAATGGAAATCCGTGATCTCTGCCTACCCCTTTTGGGAATTAGGCGTGATTGTATGTATGTATGTGTTGACACTTATTGAGGATTTAACCATGCTTCCCATACGACTTATTATTACCACAAATTGGAAACAGATGTCAATTACAATGAAAAAATTAATTGTGAAGAACTCTGGAACATCACCGGGTTCGAACCCGCGTTCGGATCACCGGTCCGACGTAATTCCAATTACACCAGACGATCCTCTATCCATCACAGCGAATTTAAGTCACTAGCGACTTTGTAAGGTTGTTAATGTATGGAGTTAGCAATCTATGAACCGAACACGCAAACATGCCGCCAAATTCAATAGTAGTATTTTTATGTTATTGATTTAAACGTTTTCATTGATTTCAGGTCATAACTGACGGATTGAGACGCTACGAAGAGGATTTGTGGAATGACACGGATTATAATTCGGTTAGTATTTATTTATTATAATGTCTGTAAATATTTTGAATGTTTTATTATAAATGGCTGTCTTAAATTTTCTTTTTATTTCCAAAATTTTCCTTCTGCAAAATATTGAAGTTTGTTATCAAATGTTAAAGTCACATCAGTAGTCTTTGAGGACTTTGACTTGAAAACGTTACAAATACCTATATTACTTTGAATAATGTTCAATGTGATTAGTGGTTTAGGACCACAATTTGACAATATTTACAAACTGTCCCGCCTTTTTTTTTTTTTAAACAGGAGTAACTTGTTTGGCCACCTTAAGGGCCAGTTACGAGTCTGGGGTAGTGATGAGGTCAGACAGGCTGCCAAACTGTCTCGACTAATTTTTTTTTAAATGTTACTATAAGAAAATTGCCTCC
This sequence comes from Pammene fasciana, assembly GCA_911728535.1. NCBI lineage: Eukaryota > Metazoa > Arthropoda > Insecta > Lepidoptera > Tortricidae > Pammene > Pammene fasciana. Next base: position 7,394,040 of record OU452299.1, read on the forward strand.
ATACAGGCCTTGTAGCCTCGCGAGTAAGTTGGTTCGCCTCGTCCGAGCCCGCTAACACGCTTGCCGGTCGAGGCACGCAATGCCCCAGCTGCTTCGCGCGCCATCTTCCTCGCGAGGCTGCGAGGCCTATAAATTATCATTTCAAGTTTAATTGTACAATTGTGACTAATGTTTTTTGTTGTATACTCAGCAGCCACACGGCAGCCTGGGCTCCCACTACCGCACAGTGTCGCTCATAACCCGCGAACAGTTCGAGGCCACGCAGCCCCACGAGCGCCACTCCAACCCCGAGCAGCCCCCGCCTCCCCCGCCGCCGCCGCAGCTGGTAACTAACTGCGTATTTACCCTACTACTTTCTACTTTTACGCCACATTCCCGAAATGGTCCCAAACGGCGCTAGACCTACACTAGACCGCACTGGACCCCACTCGGCTAACTCATGCCGGTCCATGTACAATAGCGTACACTATAGTTTTTCGAGCGTCGACGCAACGTCGGCGTCTCACCAGCGACGACGCGACGTCTTACAGCCTTACAAACTAGCCCAACTTTACGAAGTGATGGCTACGGCCTTTGAACGTGTCGAATACGTTTACGGGGTTGTCAAAATCCCTTCCGTTTATTTGCGGCATGACCTTTGACCATAGATAAGATAAAATATTTAAGTAGTTTATAGTAGTATGTATTAAAATAATTTGAATGGGCAAACAGGACGTTGACGTTGCAGCGTCGACGCTCGAAAGACGCTAGTGTAGGGTGGACATAATAGAAATTAGAAACCAAGGAAAATAAACTTAATTTTTCGAGTAAATTTTCGCGGGTTTTAATTATTGGGCAGGCAAGAGGATTGGAGGAGGTTGTGATATGAATGTGACATCAATAGGCTAGATGATTTTTTTTCATGCGTGGTATCATTCGATTCGTTTTGTTGAGAGGATCAAATGTCTATATGGGGCCAATTGCCTTAAATCAACATAAAAGGCAGAAAAGAGACTTAAAGTCTGTGATTTGCTTTTGTTTCTCAAAACGCTCCTAACAGAATGATATGAAGCCGTGACGTCATGGCTTCATAGTTGCCCTGTTTAAAGTATGGAAAAATTATGAAATTGCTATTTTTACAGTGAAATATTGCGTTTATGTATATGGTTGCCATACAATTTATTTCACAGTAAAATGTTAGAAATCGAATGGTATCATTGGTTTTTTTTAAATTTTGTACTTTCAAAATTGCCTGATATCTTTGCACCATTTCAATAGATTTTTTAAATGTTTACTTTATTTGTATATATTGATCATTTTGCATCCTATCAGCTAAATTTGATTGCCTAATTCAACATGTGTCATCATCCCTATTGCAGGTGGAGCAACAGGAGCAGGGCAGCAAGGCGAAGAGGCCGCGCCGCACGGCCCGCTTTTACGCCGCCAACAAGGACCCGCACGCCACCGATGTCATGTACGCACCAATTACCCTATTCTCTTCGTTAACATTTTGACAGCCGTCGTCTGATATATGAGACAAAGTGACGTGAATGAAACCTTCATAAATTATGACTTGGAAATTAAAATTTAGACGTAAGGCGGTTAAAAGTCGAACTCGCGGAGCGTAAGGAAAGTTACTTCTTAACAAACAACTCCAGACCGAACTGTCACCTGACTACTGGGACGTCTCGGCATTTGGATGGCTTTTTGATTTCGATAGTTTGTCTGACGATAACTTTAGTAACGTTTTTCTGATCTTTATGAAATTTCTTGGGGCTGTAGCAGAGGTACATAAAATTTGTAAGTTCGTATATGAGCAGGACCGATCAAGTGGTTATGGAGCTAGAAGGAGAAAAAAGACCTGCTTAGGGTCTTGTTACATTGGTCAACTTGTTTGCAAGTAAATCGCGAGTTTTCAGTTCGAGGCGGACTACTAGTTGTATTTCAGTTAATTCAGATCAATACGTCCAAGTTTGACGCATGTAGACGCTCTCTGCCATGGTTTACAAATACATGCGCGGTTCCGAACTTGTATAACTGTGACCTAGTTGTTCCCGCATTTTAAAATTGATTTCATCGAACGAGCGGAGCGTAAGCGAAGTGAGTTCTTGCAGACTGCTTCGGACAGAACGGAACTGTCAGCTGGATACCTAGACGTCCCTGAATTTCGATGGCTTTTGGATTTTTAATAGTTGTTCCGCGATAACTTTAGTAATGTCTGATCTTTATGAAATTTGTTGAGGTTGTAGCAGAGATACATATAATTTGAGAGTTCGTATATAAGCAGGTTCGGTCAACGGGCTATGAAGCTAGGAGGCGAAAAAAAATCTTCATAAGGGTCTTGTTATATTGATCATATCGTTTGCAAGTAAACAAGTTCTCAGTTCCAGGCGGAGTACTAGTAATAAACTTAAATGATTACTATATTGACAGGTAACCTCAACCACTAGATAGATCATAAGTACAACTCGGGGTCACCATACATAGATACTCCCTTACTAATTTTGTATGAGAGCGCGACCGCTTATTTCAATTGAGTTAACGTTTTTGATCATTACTCATGTGAATTTAAAATATCCACAAAAATCAAGTAACAGGGGTGAACCTGGATTGTTACTACAAATTGGTGTAGAATACTATTGAGATGTGCTGTTCGAATCGTACAAATTTACGAATAAAATTGCACTGATGTGTGGTGACCTCGTGCTCCCTGTAAAAGCTTAATGATGAGGTGTCTGTGTAGTCTATGACTATATTTGATGCTCACAGCAAAGTTCTCAATAGTAAAGAGTTTGTTAATATTTCAGAACGAGTCGCAAGCACAAGACGAGGCACAGCCTCAACCCACCCGTGGAGCACCACGTGGGCTGGATCATGGACATCCGCGAGCACCGCGCCAGGACGCACAGCACCGGGTGAGAATTATCGAACGAGCGCGCGCTGTGAAGCGAAGTTCTTACAGGCAACTTCGGACACAAAGGAATTGTTAGCTGGCTGGCTACTGGGATGTCAATACATTTCGACGGCATTTTGATTTTTAATACACACTTATGTCTACTCTTAAAAACGGGGTATTTACCATGAATGTTTGTGTTTTTGAGCACCCGACCCGAATACAACGCCGAAATAAAACAAGATAGTTTGTCCGACGATAACTTTAGTAACGTTTTTCTGATCTTTATGAAATTTCTTGGGGATGTAGCAGAGATACATAAAATTTGTAAGTTCGTATATGAGCAGGATCGAACAAGTGGTTACGGAGCTAGAAGAAAAAAAAAAACCTCCTTGGGGTCTTGTTATATTGGTCAACTCGTTTGCAAGTAAATCGCGAGTTCACAGTTCGAGGCGGACTACTAGTGTACAGTATTTTAATAATATATTTCTATATTACATTCATAACCACACGAAGAGTCAAAAGTGTGCATCTTGTTCTATACAAAATTATTTTTTGGGACGAATTGTCCGAGCTATGGACATAACTAATTCCTTAGCTGTCTATAGCACAATCCTACGCAGATTTTGACATAATATGAATGAACAATAACGTTCCAGGTCGTCACTCGGCACGTCGCCAACGCTGGGGTCCTCTTGCGGCTCCGTGCCACAATCGCTGCCCACCTTCCACCACCCGAGCCACGGGCTGCTCCGGGAGAACCATTTCACCCAGCAGGCGTACCACAAGTACCACTCGCGCTGTCTTAAAGGTATGGCTCAAAAATAAAGATAACTGAACCTACTTCAGAGAAAAAAAAAATAACAGACTTCACTTAGGCTCCACCTTTCCAACTGTAAAAAATACTGAAATCACTAGAGGTTATTTGAGTTTTTCCCTCGATTTCTCCAGGATCCCATCGTCAGATCCTGACCTGGTGACAATGGGACCAACTGTGAAGAATACTCTTTCAATCAAAAAGAGAATTTTCCAAATCGGTTTAGCCGTCTTAGAATAATCAATGAACAAAAAAAAAACAAGCATAAACAAAGATCCTGGCGAATTGACAACCTCCGCCTTCAAAATCTTGAAGTCGGTTGAAAAAGTCACGCGCTGTCCGGATTAGCTGTGGAAAGAACTCCCTGCCGAGCCGAGATTAGAGGGCTACAGTATGAGGTTCTTTAAAAAAAGGTACCACTGTCGTGGTATAAAAAAAAACTAGCAAAAATAAAATAAAAACGAGGTAAAACACCCATGTTTCTTTTTCACGAATCATTTTGTTATTTTTTTTTGCATTGAAATTATAAACAACTATTCGCTATGTGCGAAGTGCATGGTGGGGGTAACGAGAACGATCGCGGCGCACAATGTGACAAGAAATGAAACTGCAAAAGCCCCTGTCAGCTGTCAAAATAGTGAATCAGCCAGTTACATTTCATATAAGCAAGGAATACAACCTATTTATAAAAAAAAAGAAAAAAAGAGATTGAACACCTGCCCAAGAGATGGCGCCATAATCACGCACACAGCGAATAGATCACAGATATCTAGATGCTTATAATGTTTTTTTTTCAGAGCGCAAGAAGCTGGGCATCGGGCAGTCGCAGGAGATGAACACGCTGTTCAGATTCTGGTCGTTCTTCCTCCGGGACCACTTCAACAGGACCATGTACAACGAATTCAGGTCAGTTAAAACATTTTAAAACTGCACGCCTCTCCATAGAGTACCTATTAATATGTATATGACACCGTAGAATTGTAAATATCGTTAGTTTATAATGTAACTAGCGAGATTGTAAACTATCGAAAAAGTGTGAACCGTAACGTACTGCTTACAATTTAACGGATTATTTTTCGTTAGATTATAAACTATCGACTAGGAACCGTCATATTGATGATCATGAACTAAGGTGATCTCATAGTCACAGGAAGAGCACAGAAGTGCAGTCAACCAATAGGGGATATTACTGCAATATTCTGCCACCAGAGTGCAGCACTAGCACACCGGTAAACCATAGAGTTTTTAATACATACTAGGCCTTAAACAGTTTTTTTACATGTTTTCATAGATAATTTATAACGAATAAATATGTCATTTGCGCACCAAGGCGGTTTGTTTACAGAGGGCCTATCGTGAAACGAGAGAATCCAAATTTTGACATCGTCCTCTCTATCGCTCGAATATGAAAGAGTGGCAGAGAACCAGGTAACGAAATTCTTATTTTCGTGTTTCGTGGTAGGCCGTCTGTGTGTGCTAGTGCCGCCCCCTACACAGAGTTTTGCGTAATATTCCCTATTAGATTTTTAGGCCACTTTGTCATATTACCTGTACTATCCGCAGAATTAAGTGGCGACTGAGGTCATAAAACTTCTCTGTCACACTTGCGCCGCCACGGCAAGAGAGAAAGAGACAGCGTTATGAACTCGGTCGCCACTTAATTCTGCGGATAGTATAGTTGTAGATGTTGGCTAAAGATGTCGTATATTTCAGGACGCTAGCCAATGAGGACGCCAGCGCCGGGTTCCGGTACGGGCTCGAGTGCCTGTTCCGGTTCTACTCGTACGGGCTCGAGCGCAAGTTCCGTCCGGAACTGTACCAGCACTTCCAGCAGGAGACCGCCACTGACTACGAGCGAGGTCAGATACAGATATGAACATATCGCTTTAATAGTAGATTGTTCAACAAGGGACTAAAACAAGCCATAATGACACGAGATGTTTAACAATGGATATAGTTCGAGGGTCATTATGGTTGTTTAGTCTCGCGTTAACTCGCGTCACTCTACTTTTCACTTTGAATGCGAGGCGACATTCTACACAAAATCTCAATATTTATAATGGCAAAAATTGAAATTATCAATAAAATTTGTTAGGCGGTTTATGTTTTTTTTTTTAATGGAGTTTGTTTAATAGTTTCGGTAATCGTCCATTCATAAACACCGTGAGTGGCTGTTTAGGGGTTTCCAAAGTAAATAAAAAAAAAAATGTTTTAGTCCCTAGAGATTAATAAAGAGTTTTAGTCCCGATCTGCAGAGACTAAAGTAACATTTTAAGAGCATGAGAAGTGATTAGATTATAACAACGCCATCTAGTTCAAACTTACTTGAGAACTAGTAATATTACAAAATCTTAATTCGAAAATGCACTCTAATCAGTGCATGTGATGCTTCATTTGAGTCTGCCCCTTGCAAAATTCGGCCGTCGGCTAAAAACACACCTAGCGGATTAGAGGCGGTAATGTATGGAGGACATAGACAAATTTAAGCTACCATCGACAAAGCTCCATACATTACTGCCTTCATTCCGCAAGGTGTGATTTTAGCCAGGCCTGGATCCAGGATTTTGTTCAGGGGGGGGCACTTCCTTCACAAAAAATCTTGCGGTCCGCCCGTATGTCCCCCATAGTATGCAAAACTTGCGTGTCAGGGGGGGGGGGGGGGGCAATTGCCCCTGTTGGCCCCCCCCCCACCCCCCTGGATCCGCCCCTGATTTTAGCCTTGTACTATAAACTTTGCAGGGTTTTAAGGTTTACGCTTACTTAATTTTACCTTACGGATAGTGCACATAATGTCAATAACTATTGATTCGAGACAGAATCTTGCCTTTTTTGTAACTAGAATTTTTTTTTGCGCGTCAGTTTTGTACGTTACTTACGCATGCAATGAAGCAAATTTCAAGTTTTTCACGTCATGTCAAAACATGTTTGTAATAGTACATTACGTACCTAGTGCGGTAAAATAAAGAACGGCTCAGATCACAGACATTTGTGAATAAACAAGCATTCTGAGGCCTTGTTGATTACCGCCCGTGGTGCGTACATAATATTTACGTCTTCTCCTGGGTGTGAAGTGAGATTTCGCGCTGCGCCCGTGGGCGGCAAATCTCACTTACCGCCAAGAGTGACGTACAGCCTTGGCCAGAAGTGTTGAGCATAGGTGTTTTTTGTTTACAATTTTGATGTTAAGCATTATTTCCCTATCCTAACAATGTACGGTAACGGTAAATGTTATATTTTATTTATAAATATAGAAAACTTCACTTAATAACACTTTCAAGGTACTTAAAAAATATGAAAACAGAAGCTACCAAAAATGTAAATTTAAGTCGGTGTGACATATTGCAAATATTCTATGCAGTTACTACTAACTTCAACAAAACATGCCTATTAGTTTAAATTAATTGACAAAATAACTTAAACAAAGATGGAATCGATGGACTAAACTTTCCAGTTTTGTATGAAAATCGCATTAGTGCTCAACACTTCTGGCCAAGGCTGTAAAGTAAATATAGTACTAATTTTCCTCTTATTTTTTACAGGTCAATTATACGGGCTAGAGAAGTTCTGGGCGTTCCTGAAGTACTACAAGCACGCCGGCTCGCTCCAGGTGGAACCCAAGCTGCAGGGCTACCTCGCCAAGTTCAAGAGCATCGAGGACTTCCGCGTGCTCGAGGTAGGTGTCATAAAGAACGGGATACATAATAATATAATATAATATAAGCCTTTATTCAGACATTTTACAACGTTTTCTAGTTTATATACTGAACAATATAAAATTACATGCAAAATTAAAACTAAATATTTTTGCAGCTGTTCAGACAACATCGGTTAGGTCTGTATGCCGCTTGGCAAAGGCCTCTTCCATCCCTTTCCATTTTTCCTTATTTCTTGCCAATGTGGTCCATTGTGTACCCGCAAATTTTACTATTTCATCCTCCCATCTTGCCTTTGGTGCGCCTCTTTTCCTTTTCCTGTCCTTTAGGAACCACCATATAATTCTTTTGCTCCATTTATCTTTATTCCGTACAATGTGCAATGAACGGGATACACTTAGCCCAAAAAATAAATGGCCCCACACAGTGGCGTAGCTAGGTGGCCAAGGGCCTTGGGGCAAAAAAATACTGGGACCCCTAAATTATACATATACACAACTTTTTATATTCAATAAGAGGTTTGCTAATCAGGTTTTGGGGGCCGCGGGCCGTGCCCCGCCTAGCCCTCTGGTAGCTGCGCCAGCGGCCCCACAATAGTGTTGTAAGAACGATTCGTCGTTTCTCGGTCCGTTTGAGAGTCGCCAGGACGGTCGCGTGAACTCGCGTCCTCATAAAAACGTAGTTCAGCTCTCATTTTAAAACGACATGCTTTAGAACCACGAAATTTGGCATGGGCATTCTAGTAGTACAGATCTGTGTCGGTAATTCGTTTTCGCTGCTAAAAACTGTAATACAAAGAAAATATAGCAAAAATAAGTTTTGTATGTAAATTTGTATCTGGCTGTATTTTCTTTGTATTACAATTTTTAGCAACGAAAACGAATTATCGACATAAATCTGTACTGCTAGAATGCCCATGCCAAATTTCGTGGTTCTAAAGCATGTCGTTTTAAAATGAGAGCTAAACTACGATTGTATGGAAACGCGAGCGTCCTGGCGACTCTTAACTTCAGTCAGTGATAGGACTGCCTGGTTATACGTTTTCAAGAGCCATATTTTCGGTAAATCTTGTTTGAGACTGTTCAGGCCAATGAACACCTCGAGCGCGGGGCGGTAGCGGCGCGCTGTATAGCATTGAACTATATACGGTAATTCACAATGAGACGCGCATTGGCCCGCCGCGCTGGCGGTGTGAGTCGCTGTATTTAATTCAATCTTATACAACGCGTCGCGCACGCTCCGCCGCCGTGCCGCCACCGCCCCGCGCTCTCGGTGTGCATAGCCTTACCTTGACAAATTCTAACCCAATGGTATTTATGCTTAAAGTTTGAATGTGTACTTACAGCCGCAGCTGAACGAGCTCCTGGCAGCCGCCGGTCCCGCCGCCCCTGGCCGCGGGCCGCACGCGCGCCCCTACGACCGCCACCGCTCCGTGTCCGAGAGCGAGCGCAACCACAAGCGACCCTTCAGGTAACACCCTACATCCTTCATCCTTCAGGTAGCCTTCTGAACGCCACTGACGGCTAGTCACGACATCGGCAAGGCCCATGACGCCACAGACGTCAATAGCCGTCCAGTCAAAAACTATGAACCGTTTTACGATATTTGGCATTATTACTTACTTAATTTTCTTTTTTACTCTGATATCAAGGTCATAGCGAGTAAAATTCGCGCGAACTTACGATGATCGCCCATTCGCGTTCTATTAGGACGAGGCCTTAAGCTTACAACGAATTATAACAAGTTCTTACTGACTACTGTATCCTGCAAAAGTAGCAGAGCATCCATAGGGCTCGAATCTCACCGGTTTGCCGAGTTTTCTGACCATTGATCACTTTCCCTACTGATTATTGAGAAAATATAAAACAATTTTCCCCATTTTTAACCCACCACCACTGTTTACGAGTCAAAACTCTTTTTACACTTGTTCCTTGAGCGCTCACACACCTTCATTTAATTTAATATGACTGCGTTGACAGGTACTTTCCAAGCTAGAATATTATACCTACAAAGTTACGGGAATATACAAAAATTCATACCAATGACGGTTTCCTGAAATCCAGGTGACGCCACTGTGACGAGAGGTCTTTTGACAATTCCTGTCAAAATCCACCAATAGGGGATATTACTGAAATATTCTGCCACCAGAGTGCAGCACTAGCAAACCGGTAAACCATAGAGTTTTTAATACATACTAGCCCTTAAACAGTTTTTTACAAGTTTTCATAGATAATTTATAACGAATAAATATGTCATTTGCGCACCAAGGCGGTTTGTTTACAAAGGGCCTATCGTGAAAGGAAAGAATCGAAATTTTGACATGTGCCTCTCTATCGCTCGAATATGAAAGAGTGACAGAGAACCAGGTAACGAAATTTTAATTTTCGTGTTTTGTGGTTGACCCTCTGGATGTGCTAGTGCCGCCCCCACAGATAACCTCACCACTAGATAGATCATAAGTACAACTCGGGGTCACCACGCATCAGTGCTCCCGTACTAATTTTGTATGAGAGCGCGACCGCGTATTTCAATTGAGGTAACGTTTTTGATCAATACTCATGTGGATTAAAAATATCCACAAAAATCAAGTTACAGGGATGAACCTGGATTGTTATACTACAAATTGGTGTATAATACTATTGAGATTTGCTGTTCGGATCGTAGACATTTACGGATAAAATTGCACTGATGTGTGGTGACCTCGTGCTCCCTGTAAAAGTTTAATGATGAGGTGTCTGTGTAGTCTGTGGCCGCCCCCTACTCAGAGTTTTGCGGAATATTCCCTATTAAAAAAATTTGATTTAACATGAGTGGTGGATTATGATAGTTGGACCTCTCGCCACGGTGGTGAAAAAATCGATTTAAGAAACCCTCATTAACTGCAGAAATTTAAATTATTTAAAACAGTAAAAAAGATTTTAATTCTGACCGCCAAGTAACGGACAGAAAAATCGTGCCACTGACGCCAGAGCAAAATTTTCGCGAGCGCACTCGTTTACATTTCGGACGTGATATCACGCGCTGGCGACATTCCGTGCGCGTGATTTTACGTCTTTGGCGGTCAAAGGATTAATAAAAGTTAAAAAGGGTGTACAAGTTAATATTTTAATTGTAATTTCAGCCGACCGACGCCAGCCAACAACAGCAACAACAGTAACAACAACCGCGGCCGCGCCGGCTCCTGCGGCTCTCAAAGTGTGGTCGCCAACGCGCGCCCGAGACGTAAGTAACAATTACATTTCAACACCTAAATACTACATACCAGTATTGCCATTACTACGGTCATAATGTGAAAAAGACTAACCATCCCTTAAGAGTCGCCAGGACGCTCGCGTGAACTCGCGTCCCCATACAAACGTAGTTCGGCTCTCATTTTAAAACGACATGCTTTAGAACCACGAAATTTGGCACGGGCATTCTAGCAGTACAGATCTATGTCGGTAATTCGTTTTCGTTGCTAAAAATTGTAACACAAAGAAAACATAGCAAAAATAAGTTTTGTATGTATATCTGTATCTGGCTGTATTTTCTTTGTATTACTATTTTTAGCAACGAAAACGAATTACCGACATAGATCTGTACTGCTAGAATGCCCATGCCAAAGTTCGTGGTTCTAAAGCATGTCGTTTTAAAATGAGAGCAAACTTACGTTTGTTTGGGAACGCGAGCGTCCTGGCGACTCTTAACTTCCGTAAACATTAGAAACCAATTTGTTTTTCTGTGCTTTTTCTGACTTAATTTCATCTGCAGAATAAATAATTGAAATTACATGTAATATTATAAATGTTGCGAATAAATAATATTTGTTTTTTTTAACCGACTTCAAAAAAGGAGGAGGTTCTCAATTCGACTGAATTTTTTTTTTTTTTTTTTTTATCATAATTTTTTTTTTTTTTTTTGTATGTATGTTACTCCATATCTCCGTGAATCGTGAACCGATTTTCAAAATTTTTTTTTGAATCGAACAGGTATAACCCCTAGATGGTCCCATTGTCACCAAGTCGGGATCTGATGATGGGATCCTGGAGAAATCGAGGGAACTCTTCAACTATTATAGGCACACCTATAGTGATTTCACTATTTTTTACAGCAACTCGGCCACTTCCTCTTGGAATAGCGGATCCTAAGTGAAGTCGGTTCTTTTTTTGTTTAAAATTATTTTGTATATATTTGCAGGATGTCCATTATTTTATTATATAGCTATTGTTTACAAATACAGGAAACTATAGTCGCCATAAAATATCTGAAAAGAATAGGCTTCTCAAAAATATCTGAACTTACATTGCTTTAACAATAGAGGCGTTGTTCAGATATTTGTGACCACCTTGGCCGCTCCGATGGCGACTGTACAAATTATAGCTTTTAGCTAATTTACGTATAAGTTTTATACAAATACAAATAATTTATTGTACGAAAGTGAGTATAGGAAATGATATACAGTTACATATAGTGCGTCACTATCAGCCAGTGTTTGGCGTACAATATGTTGTTTCTATTGCATGTCATCGAATATAACATTGTTTATACTAATGTCAACACTAATTAGTAATTATAATATAGGCGGATTTCAAAAAAAAATTATTAATTAATAGTGTAATTCTTAAATTAATATAAGTCACAATAATAAAATGTCAATGTCATGCTATAGAAATAATTTAAAACTACAATAAAAATGAAAATTAAATTAAATATATAAGACTGTTTCTTAATAAAGATTTTTTTAATGTGTCAGAGAACCTAGAACCTCCATCATGAAGCGCTTTAAATGCTAGTTGAACCGGTCCGTGACTCCTCGCTATCGAGGCGCGCAACTGAAACGCAGTTAGGCAGTGACATCGTAATCTTCTATAGCTATAGTGTTATTATAAGTAATAAAAAATAAATATAAATATAATATAACTCACGAAAATTGCAACAAAACTATTTCTATTATCACTGCATGCGGCTGTACTCACACATGTGTTGATGGCGCGGCGCCGTAACGTCGGGGCCGTGGATCGGTTCGCCTAGCACTCTTAGTGCTTGAGAAGGGAGACCTAAGCTCTCCGAAACATGTCGCGCGTAGTGACTAAACACAAAGGAGTACAGCCGCATGCTGTGATAATAGTGTTAATATGTCTCACGAAAGTTTAAATTCAATAAAACTATTTCTTTTACAGCTCCGCCAAAATCGAAACCAGAAACCGTGCCTCCGACCGACCTCAAGCCCGCAGCCAAAACGCAGTGATCACACAAACACACTTACACACACACAAACACACACACACACACACACGCACACAACACACACACACACAGTGTACATACACGAGTGCACACTCGTCCCTGCATTTGATTTAAACTTTATATACAGTGCGAGGACACTGCGTCGTTTTAGTGTTTTTTTTTCTGCTGGTGTAGTGTTGCCAGCTATAATCGTGGTTTGGAGCGGTCTCTGGTATGCAGGCTGAATGGTGTATAGAGCCTAGGTGAGTTTTTATACACATTTATCTGCACCCATATCATAAACCCTCCATGATGCGTTCAAAAACCGCACGTTATGACCACCATAAAAAGATACTGTTTTGTTAGAAGTTAGAACAAATGTGTTATCTGTAACGATGTTATTATTATCAAATAATAAGCAAAAATTCGATATCATTATGAAAATCCGGGTGGGCATGCGCCTCCCGACCGCCGACACAATCGAGTTGGCCATGGCGATGGCGTGCAATCCGTGCAATGGCAGTCATTCAATCATCATTTCGGGTTTATAATATGTGTGTAGATAAAGCAGTGTATGTAACTGTACGTAATTAGGCCTTAAACACTCGTGTGATCTTATTATGAAACTCACTTCGTTCGTTTCATAAAACCACACTCGTGTTTTAAGGACCCCTATTACGTAACAGTTACATAAACTACTAATTCTTAATTTTTCATAATCAAAAAACGACACCTTTAAAGATTCACCATTATTTTTGTTTTAAACCTTGTATTTATGTGATTCAAAACTTGTAATTTGTACGAGCTGAAATTTGGTATGTAATTTACATGAAAATGCTACCTACTATGGGGCTGTCCATAAATTACGTCATCGATTTTTGACAAAAATCATCCAAAGATTATCCTTCGAATGGCCCCGTTTCCTCTTACGTTATGCTACCATAATCCGATCTCCAGACCCTCCCCCCCCCCCCCCCTATTTTGAAATGAAGTAATTTATGAATAGCCCCTATACTCTATTTGTCGAGGCAAGCTAGTACCAGAAAAAGGTCAGCGATTATTAGGATGAGGCCCGGTTTCCTCACGATGTTTTCCATCACCGAAACGAGACTTGTAAATATCAAATGATACCTAAGTTCCGAATAATACACCCGTTTGAACCCGAGACCTCCGGATTGAAATCCAGCGCTTAAGACTGCGTCGACCCAATACAATCCCCCCCATGCGGGCGCCACTGGACGGTTAGTACGGGCGGCGGCCGTAGGATCTACTACGTAACGTGATACAAAGATAAGCCCTATGGCACATGTTCATAAAAGTGATGCTGAGTTCCGGAAAAATTGTAAAAAAAATTTAAATTGGCCGAAAGCACAAAAAAGTACCACTTCCGGTTAAAAAAATGGATGGTATTTACCTACGTCATTGGATATAAAGGTGACACATGTGGCAACAATTAGTAATTTATTTTTAGGTATAGAAAAACCGAGTCTGCCAGTTCCTGCATGGCCGGAAGTGCTCGGCAGACTAGTTTAAAAGTAACGAATTTGACTCCAAATGTATCTCACTTTTGAACCAGTCTGCCGGGCACTTCCGGCCATGCAGAAACTGGCAGACTGGGTTTTTCTGTACCTACATACAAATTACTATTTGTTGCCACAATAATAATCTCAATCAGATGCTGTAGGTAAATACCATCCGTTTTTTAAACCGGAAGTGGTACTTTTTTGTACTTTCGGCCAATTCTAATTTTTTTTACTATTTTTCCGGAACTCAGCATCACTTTTATGAACATGTGCCATAGGGCTTATCTTTGTATCACGTTACGTAGCAGATCCTACGGCCGCCGCCCGTACTAGGTGGACACAGTTAAGCACAAGATTATATAATATATATAAATTGTTATAATGTGTGTTTCCATTGTTCCAGCTTGTACGCATCGACAATAAACAACGCTACGCGACTAACGCGCGACAATCGCACGACAGTCGCGCGTCACGGCTTCTAGTGTAAGCTACATATTAACTAACATATATTATATTTTTGACATTGTACCATATTCGAGCCGTACTTCAAATTGCAGTCATCCTAGACATATTCTTTTTCCTAGTATGTAATTAATAATATATAAAAAAAATATTAGTTAAGTTTTTTTTCGCTTGCGTAGGTAAGGATTTTTTTGTCATGGCAACACTCCGTGTCGGTTCTGACGCGTATGTAGGCAAGAAGATTATATTATATGGAGAATGCGTGGAGAAGCAAACGTTGACGCAATGTGGCTATTTTCGTCTTTCTACAGGGTGATTCTGTTGAAAGAAGTTCAACATTACGAATTTTAAGTTACACTACTTTACGCAGAATCGGTCTATCGATAAGCTCTTCTTTAAGATGGAAAAGGATGCATTCTCCATACGATATAATCATTTTGCTTGTAGATTTAGGCAATGTAAAATGTACAGTTGTTAATATTTCGCCGATAGTCTAATCAATTATAGATAAAAAAATATAGTCCCTTTTTGAGAAACGAAATTGTAAATTGTTCAAGACTGGCTTGCCCTGAACGGCGCAGGCTTTGGTTTAAGCTCTGGTTTGAAGTGTGATTTGTCTGATGTATATTTGACTATGGATTTTGAAGGTCCCCATGGACATGGTGTATGATATACTAACATTTCTCAGCTGATATCAAAAAGCATTTTGTATGTGGCTAAATAAAGGTGTGAATAAAAAACGTGCATCAGTTTGACAGTTCAGTTGTCACAACACGTATGTCATATAAGCGCCATCTAGTGTGAAACCGGAGCACGTTGATTTCCTAGACTTTACGCTTGTATTTCTTACTTTTCTTAGATTTTGAATATGAGTATGTATGTAAAAAAAATCTGTTTTATATTTAACCTAAAGTTGAATACTAAATATAGATTTTTTAAAGTTCCCATGCGTGTTATAGTGACGTCTGAAATAATGGAGACATTTGTGACATTTTCAGAAAAAGGTACATCATTGTCGGTTGTTAATAGATTTTATTTCTAAATGAATTATAATGGCAGTAATGCCTTATTGATAACCGACAATGATGTACCTTTTGTTTGAAAACGGCACATTTAATGTGACAAAAACATGTGTCTACATATTTTTGTCACATTAAATGTATCCATATTTTCAGTGACTGTACAGTTGAGAAATGTCTGTATGTCTGTCAGTTTGTCCGTACCGTATACTGCCACTTTATTTACACAATAGACAGCACACAGTATTTAGACTCCGCATATAATATGAGATAGCATTGGATGAAATGCGTATGTATATAATATTAAAAAACTGTTGAATATTGTAATCGTGCTATTTTATATTATATAAACTTAATTAATAATGCCAATTGAACGTTCAAATGAAGCATTTTATGAAATATATGTTTAATTGGTATTTTACTAGCATTCGATATCAACTACTGACAAACAAACAAATTAACTTAATTATTTTCTATAACTAGTCTCCATTTTGATTTCATAGTAAAAATAAAAGCACTACATTTATCTATGGTTATGATATATTCAGTTAACCCTTAATGTATTGATCGTAGCTTGATGCTAGTAACTGTTGAACATTATAGTAAAACGTATAAGCTGCTTTGCGACGAAAATATAAGTGACATATGTCAGCATTTTAATTTTGTTTCTGTTCATGCATGAATAAGGCGGATTATATAATGTAATGTGCTACATATTTATAAATCTTCAAAAGTTATTTTGTCAGTAGTTATTCGGATGCCGGTATTCGGATTTTTTTGTATTGTAATAAATTAACTTGCTCAATAATCTTGGACGATGAAAAATGACGTGACGGAACGAGTGCTTCATCCGACATGAATGAATAAAGCTTTGTCATGACGGAAACGTGTCGCGACTTGTTTAAGAAAGTTGACATATTCCTAACATATGCTTAATACAAGTTTATGGTCGATTTTATACCTTACCGTGGACGTTATATTGTCAAGATAAAGCGTCGGACAAAAATGTATGGAGTGATATACTGACGCTTTTAGTACAGTCAGCAGCAGAAGTAGCTAAGCGGGTAGGGTGTTCAAAATGACCTACACACGCTCTTATTCTCTTAACAATAAAGCCGTGTCCAGCTCATTTTGAACACCCTAACCGCTTACCTACTTTTACTGTTGACTGTACAGGGCCTATGTGTGCATGGCACGTCTGTACACACTTCGATATGTGCGTAAGTTCATGATGCGCTGACAACCTGACTGACAACCTACTGGTTTCCTACCAATCGGCCGCCGCAGGGTAGTTTAATTCAAATCTGAGCGGGGCATAGATATCATCTACATACAACTCCATACATTTTTAACGAGAAGTGATCGTCACATCCACGGTAAAATAGTGAAGCGACCAGTGTTTTCAATCGGTGCCTTTTATAATAATTTTTAATTTTAATTTCTAGCTTTGAAATAGTCATAGGACAAGGCACTTGGAATCGATATGATTCCACGTTTAGTTAGTAAATATTTTTATATTAATATCAGCGTTAGATTCATTGGCTGTTGTCGTTTAAACTATTATAGACTAATTTGGGGTTTTTAACAAGGATTAATGTTTCTAGATAAATTTAGTATAGACCAAAAGAAAATTTAAGGGTCGAAGTATCTTTCAAATTTTGGCACTTCGATTAATTATCTAAATAATTGTTCATCTTGGATAATGCACTCGATATCCCGGATACTTAAAAAAAAACTGTAGAGAGCACTAAAATCCAGTGTGCGTTTTTTCTTAGTTGTTAAGTGTGCTTTTTAAACATAGTTTTATTTTTCCAATGCCGCAAACGTAAATTCGTGTCTCTATAATGGCCAGGATACTAGGAATAACATTGTGACTCATGTATAAAAGGCAGCCTTCATATGTCTGGCAACATCGTTCGTACTTCTATAGTTTTGCGTTTTGTGCTATGTTGCCAAACAGAGGAATTCGCGCCATTTTTTCATCCTCATGATATAGGCGACAGCAAAAGTATGTATACATTTTTGAACCTTATTACAAACGAATAAGGTGCGAAAGTGTAAACATATTTCATAAACAATCCGCAGTGCTCCGGAGTGCAAGCGAGACGTCTCTACACACGTGCATGGCGCTGTCTCTCTCACATTCCGGGTCAGTAATCCTGGTCACGGCACCATTAACGGTTTGCGGCGTAAGGTGCGTCAAGTCCCGACGGCAATACTTACCCCGTTAAACGGGGACGTTTTAGTTTCGACTGGCAACTTACGCACCGTGCTTCGGTGTTGTTTTTAGAACAAAAAAAACAAGTCATTCAATTTTTTTAAATGATTTTGGAACAAGGACTTCATTACAAAGGACTTATTTTCAGTATAAATTTTATTATTACATGCGTGACATTCTTAGGTAAAAAATGTTGGTAAAACTATACTAACATAAAGGTGCAATGGCCTAGTCGTGAAAATAGTGAACATTTTCAAAATACGTCTGTCCTTATTTCAAACTTGACTTTTAAGATTACGGTCAAGATTTGAGCCTAGATTTTTTGACTTAGTTATTTCTATGTTCTCTTTTTCCAATATGGCTTTGATTATTTATCTAAAAATAACACCGGAGATAAATAATTATTCGTATATAGTTGTACGTCGTAAAGACAGCTTCGATCGCTTCTTCATTACTTATATAATAGTTCCTATATCGTAATAATTGACACGGGAATCGTTAATGCAATTTAGTAACATTTGTTCCAAATTACCGCGTATTTTAGCAATAATAATGTTAGCTGTATGCACTATAGTTTATTTTGTCGATTTCTGTGTCCAATGGCTGCCGGCGTGATTCTTGAGTATACGGTCGTTCACTTTGACATTGTGTTTAAAGGTTGTTAGTAACATTCGGACATGTAAAATCTTACTGTACCCTGAATGATACAAATATCAATTCATATTTACCTAAAGGGCTTTGGAGGTGCAGGCGTCCATAGACGGTAGCTGCTTACTATCAGGCGGGCCGTATGCTTGTTTGGTACGAATAATTTGTTAGGTAAACTTTTCAATTGGACTTCGTATTATTTAGTGTGATATAAATGAAAAGCCTACCTATGTTAATTTTGCGATATACCTACTAATAGACGATTTCTAAGTGACCTAATTTCGTTGCTTGGCGTGTAGAGTCAAATTAAAGGGACCATAGCTCGAGAATCATTCCGGCAGCACCTTTTTGAGTTGCCGTCCCCCCGATGGTGTTTTAGCTTAGTTTTGACCAAGTAAAGTATGACTAAAACTTAGTTTTGAAGCGGTCCAGCGCGTAAGACCTAGACTTTTTGGACGAGACTATCTCTACAGTAAACTACCGTTTTTTTTGACATATAAATGACTTAAACAGCTAAATAGTATTTTGATTTGTATGCATGCGTTTGAAAAACTAGAGATATTTCCTCGTCCGAAATCGAAGTCCACACTTAAGTCTTATGACATTATTGTTAAGTTGTTCTATTAATTGTTGCTATTTTCTTTCTTAAGTACGCCAAAGGAGACGACGTAAAAAGCTGAAGTAAATCATAGGATTATTGTATAAATGGAAAATATACAAAAAAAAATATCTTGCTGTAATTTTAAGTGATACTGTACATTAAGGTCGGAGCCGCGGTCAGCTCGTTGTTTTCATTTCAAATTTAATTTGGTTGTAATATAGCGTAGGCGCAGAGCAGGTAGCGTTCCATACAAGCTTGTTCAAATATCCATCAACTAACGATTTTTTTTAAATTAAGAACTTTGCTTTTTTTCTCGTGCATATTTTTTCTGTCATTCAAAGGCCAATAGATAAAAAAAATGCAACACTCAGAACAATTAGCAAACGTATCAGATATATTTTGTTAAGTTTCATCGTACAGTCGCCATCAAATATATCGGAGCGGCCACGGTACTCAAAAATATCTGAAAATGCGTTATCGCCTTGACAATAGAGGCGTTGTTCAGATATTTGTGACCTCGGCCGCTCTGATATATCTGATGGCGACTGTACATTATCAAAATTTTAACCACTGAATCAGCCTTGTATGGGAAACCTGTCAGGAACTGACAGATATTGTAAACTGAGTCAGTCTCTGCGGTAGTCCTGTAGTCAGTACGATAATTGATAAATTAGATCACGGTACGCTTGCTTCGGCGGGCAGAATGGTGTAAGTTTTATTTGAATTTTCGCAATGATTTTGGTATTTGTTTTGATTTTGTTTGGTATCGCCGTCGACGCTCCATATGGCTGTAAGTTATACATTATATACATATTATTATTATATTGATAAAATAAATTAATAATAAAAGCATTGGGTCGTTTTATTTCGTCTCCTAAACTCTGTGAATTCAAATCCGCTAATATGACCTTATTTACTTTTCGCTTTTCTCTGAATAAATGTTCGCTATGTGCGAAGTGCATGGTGGGGGTAACGAGAACGATCGCAGTGCTCAAGTGACAAGAAATGAAACTGCAAAAGCCCCTGTCAGCTGTAAAGATAGTGAATCAGCCAGTGACATTTCATATAAGCAAGGAATACAACCTATTTATAAAAAAGAAAAAGAAGAGATTGAACACCTGCCCAAGAGATGGCGCCACAATCATGCACACAGTGATACCAGTAAATACATTAAATCAATGTGGTTTCTTTAAAAAAAACATAAATACACGAAACCGGTGACTGAGTGAGCATGTTTTTGGACTAAATTAGACTCGTCCCACGATAACTCTGCATTAGAATTAGACAAACAGAATCATACTGTCTTTTTCTAATGCTAGTACTCTCACCACTAAGAAAGGGATGGGTATAGCAAGTTACTCTGACTGTTAATGCAGAGTTATCGTGGGACGAGTCTAGGTCACAATTAATCGTAAGGTGACAAGCAAAACTCACTAAGTACTACCAGGGGGGTACAACTCAAAGTAAATCTGTCAAAAAATTTGAGTTTGACACGACGTATCCGATACGTTTGCATAAGTGCGAAAGAGAACTTGTCATGCGTTAAGAAGGGACAACATGATTCGTGACGTTACGTGACATTACAGATGTCTCTCTGTTATACTATTATTTACTCTGTGGTACTACCACATACACACACATTGACATAGAATGACATTGACGTAGAATGGTAGCGTTCAAGATAGCGGTAAATATGTATATTTTGTTTATAATTGTCTCGTTTTGTTCAAATAATGTCTTGTGTAGTTTAGAGTAATAATACTGTGTGTTATCTGTCGTGGCACCACCAAATGGGCCCTACGGAAGACCAGCGCCGGTTTTTTTTAAGCTGGCATTATGCTGAGTTGGGTCCATTTTGTGATGCACGTTCATATTTTTTGTTTTTAGTGTTATATTGTCTCTCAATGTATTTGTAGTGTAGTGAGCGTCACAAATAAATGATTTTACTTACTTACATACCACATATTCATAGCCATAAAGAACCGTACTGGCAATATAACAAGGTTATTTTCGTTTAACACTTTCCGTACCGCGTAGCGCGTAGCCAGGTATTCCTCGTATGTAGCGCGTAGTAGCTACGAACAGAGAACCCGACAGTCGGGTTCTCGGTGCTGAATGTGTTAATATCTTTTTTGGAATTAGTGAGTTTTGCTCTTAGAGCTTTAAACCAAGCGGAGTGGCCATTGACAGGCGTTCCCCTCTGCCGAAAATGTATGACCAGTGGTCATACTCATTGTATGGACTGGCGTTTATTTGACGTGGCTATTTTGACGTTTCGCATACATTTGACGATCCCCTCCCCCGCAAAAAACGGCACTTTTTCCGATAGAAATGAGAGCGCGTGTCGCATCCGGTTGGTTTAATAATCAAAGGTTTTGCTCGTACCGATATCATGTATTGTCTGTCTGTATATCTCTTTAGCGTCGTCTCTAGTATAGTAAGGGAAAAAAACTACAAAACATTCAGAAAAGTATACATTTATTGACCTTGATAATAAAACAGTACATAATTTTATGTAACAGCGCTCATGTCAATATAAAAATTATTGCATTAAATTCAGAGGGCAAGTAGTACATTATTACAGTTACAGAGCAGATTGAAGCAATCAATGCTCGAATTTACAAAACTTAAGTTACTATATTTTTTCATACTCAAATAGCCGTGTCCACACCAGACACCGCCTCGCGAGGAATTTACCGCGCAGCTCAGCAGCTCGGCTAGTGTCGCCTGCCTCGGCTGAGGCAAACGCACGCGCGGCCGCAATGCCTCGGCCGAGGCACGTCCACACTATCTGAGCTGCCGCGCGCGGCAATGTCCTCGCGAGGCGGTGCGTCTAGTGTAGACACGGCTAATGGCTTAACAAAAACCGTTATAGTTTAAAATACCAGAACTCACGTATTTTGAAGATATAGTAGGCAAATACTATACAAATAAATTTAGAAGTCATGCAAAAATATATACAAAGAGGTACATTATTATTACTATTTGTGATTTCTTGAAGGTACAGTCAGCAGCAAAAGTAGCTAAGCGGGTGAGGTGTTCAAAATGATCTGGACACGACATTATTGTTAAGAGAATAAAAGCGTGTGTAGATCATTTTGAACACCCCGCCCGCTTAGCTAGTTCTGCTGCTGACTGTACAAATATTTTATAACATTTTTTTATGAATATAAACAGTTTATTACGTAACATTATCCTAGTTCTGCCAAAATATCGGCACAAAGCGATTTCAATACAAAACCACGCAATTACATTTTAACCCTTTAACGGGCAAGACTGAAAAAAATCCTCAATTCAAGCCTCATCGCCAATCTATAGTTCTAAAAATTCTGTACAAGAAAAAAATACAAAAAGATGATGTTACAGGTGGTTTTTTTTGAGACCGCTGCCCTATAAAGGGTTAAATATTATTGTACAGTCGCCATCGGATATATCGGAGCGGCCAAGGTGGTCATAAATATCTGAACAACGCCTCTGTCAAGGCTATAAAGTGCACGTTCAGATATTTTTGAGTACCCTGACCGCTCAGATATATTTGATGGCGACTGTATGATCTATTAGATTTATTTATCGTACGGCTACATGTCACTGGATATAGATAGGCTTTTCTTCTCCGGGATAGTAGTAGTGAGAAAGCAGATGATGAAGAAAATCCAGTGATTTCTTCATCTATTAGATTAAGATCATAACTACAAACCAGGATGATGCATGTATTTTTTTACAAAACGTAAAAAGCAATATTTTTTTGACTTTGAGTTCTCAGTCAAACACTTTATTAGGCGGGAAATTATAGATTTTCATTTATAATTTCTATATTACTGGTACTAAAATACTTATACTGTTATAAAATACAGTAACAATTTTAACAATACAAAAATAACCTAATTAAATAGTTTACAAGACATTTGTTTCAAAATTCATGTCAACATAATACTAAACCGATTTCGATAGTTACATCATTATAATGTCAATAAGACTTACCGAATACTATTACCTACACACACAGATAACCTCAACACTAGATAGATCATAAGTACAACTCGGGGTCACCACACATAGATGCTCCCGTACTCATTTTGTATGAGAGCGCGATCGCTTATTTCAGTTGAGTTAACGTTTTTGATCATTACTCATGTGAATTAAAAATATCCACAAAAATCAAGTTACAGGAGTGAACCTGGATTGTTATACTACAAATTGGTGTATAATACTATTGAGATGTGCTGTTCGAATCGTAGAAATTTACGAATAAAATTGCGCTGATGTGTGGTGACCTCGTGCTCCCTGTAAAAGCTTAATGATGAGGTGTCTGTGTAGTCTGTGCCTACACAATATACATATTGTCAAATACATTTCACTGTATAAAAGCAACTTATGGAAATAAATAAATAAAAATAACTAGCTGTTGCCGAAAACGGTGGGTATTATTCTAGGTTATTTTAAATAACAAACGAATAATTTTTAAACAGCATTACCCACTTACGCAAGTCGGTTATAAAAACAGAAATGTGCTCAAACACAGTAGCCCGCTTAAGTTTTTCTCGTATAAGACGCCACCTTATCAGTTAGAAGAACTATTTAAAAAGGAGGTATATATAAGTACAATCAGCAGCAGAAGTAGCTAAGCGGGTAGGGTGTTCAAAATGAGCTGGTCACCACTTTATTGTTAAGAGAATAAGAGCGTGTGTGCATTTTTGCCACCTGCTTGGCCATTTCTACTGCTGATTGTACGTACAGTCGCCATCAGATACATCGGAGCGGCCAAGGTGGTCACAAATATCTGAACAACTCTATTGTCAAAGGCCACAAAGTGCTTGTAGATATTTGTGACCATTAGCCGCTCCGATATATCTGCCACCGACTGTACAGTCAGCGTCAAATATATTGTAACAGGCAAAGTGATCATATAGTTCTTCACACCATATATTATGTATGGTGTGACGAACTATTTGGCTACTCTAGCTGTTACAATATATTTGACGCTGACTGTACCAGAAAGCTCAATCGTATACCACCAAAGTTTCAGGCTCCTCCTCAATCAGCAAGCAATCATCATCGCTACTAACCTCCTCCTTAACCACCCCCTTACTTACCCCCCCTAACCCCTCTCTCTCCTCTTTCTCCTGCCTCTTCACCTTACTCAGCAGGCTCCATAGGCTAGACAGCGTGATAGATTTGCCGTGTTTCTCGTACGCGTGTTTTTTCACATCAATAAACTTGCGGTAGGAGACACCGCAGATGGGGCAGTCGGCCTCCTCCTTACGTTGTTTGTGGACGTCCCACATGTGGTCCCATTTTTCGCGGCATGACGCGAATTTCTCTCGGCAGAGCATGCATCTGGAAAGAAACATGTTTTAATTTTAAACTAAAAAATAATTTTTAACAAAAAAAAGAAACTGACTTCACTTAGGATCCGATATTATAATAGTTGAAGAGTTCCCTCGATTTCTCCAGGATCCCATCATCAGATCCGGACCTGGTGACAATGGGTGAAGTTTTAAAACGCAGAAAAGAATTTTCCAAATCGGTCCACGAATTGAGAACCTCTTCCTTCGTAATCTTGAAGTCCGTTGAAAAGTTAGAAAGACATCTGCTTAGGGTGGATTTTGTTTTTGTGTCAGTAAGGGCAGATACCAGATTCCGTTTTTTTTTTTGTTGATTGTTGTTTAGGCTTTCGGAAGATGCTGCTGCCCATCTCCCGGTATATTCCCTTAGCAGACTCCTACTGCAACCACGGGACGATATGGTGGGGGAAAACTCTAAGGCCGGGCACCCCACGGCTCGCAAAGCCATATCGAGGAAATGTTCTCCCTGTTGAAACGTACCTGTACTTGGTGATTATCTTGTCGTGCAGCTGCCGGTAGTGGCGCCGGTAGAAGGAGCGGTCGTGGAACACCCGGTTGCACTCGGCGCACGTTATGGGCTCCGTCTGCATGTGCATCTGCAAATAACAATACGGTGCAACCTTCATACGATCACGTTTTATCTTCAAGAAACTACATAAAAAGGAGAAACAGACTCGAACAAGATTTACTGAAACAGGGTGATTCAGAAGACGTGAGCAAGAAAAACCCTACATACTTAGTTAACGATAATCAGAGACTATAGAGATATAGACGACCACAGCCTAAGAACTTTTTGAAGCTCAAGTCGATTGCGCCCTTAGTCCGAAAGCCGCCTAAGATACCGAATTTGTACGCTATTTGTTACTAGGTGGAGTAGCAGTGCAGGTGACATTTCTTTTTACAAATTCGGTATCTTAGGCGGCTTTCGGACTAAGGGCGCAATCGACTTGAGCTTCAAAAAGTTCTTAGGCTGTGGTCGTCTATATCTCTATAGTCTCTGCGATAATGAATCGGCCGCCGTCGTGTGTAAGTGAAATAACAACGAATTTAAATTTTTTGTTACGTAGAAATTTTGTTCTGTGTAGTCATGGTCGTACAAAAACAAAAAAAATAGCCCTAATAACACTAATACTGGTATCAAACAATAGCTTGTTATTGACTGAATCCGCGGTGTTAATCCTGCTCACGTCTACTGAATCAACCTGTATATCGTCGTCTAGTACCCATAACACAAGCCTTATTGAGCTTACTGTGGGACTATAGCTGTGATATTTTGTAACCAAATAAGAGTAGCCAGGACGCTCGCGTGAAATCGCGTTCCCATACAAACGTAGTTCAGCTCTCATTTTAAAACGACATGCTTTAGAACCATGAAATTTGGCATGGACATTCCAGTAGTACAGATCTATGCCGGACATTCATTTTCGTTCCTAAAAATTTTAACACAAAGAAACTATAGCAAAAATAAGTTTTGTATGTAAATCTGTAACTGGTTGTATTTTCTTTGTATTACAATTTTTAGCAACAAAAACGAATGTCCGACCGAGATCTGTACTACTAGAATGCTTTATGTAGAATGCCCATGCCAAATTTCATGGTTCTAAAGCATGTCGTTTTAAAATGAGAGCTAAACTACGTTTGTATGGGAACGCGAGCGTCCTGGCGACTCTTAAAAAAACGATTTTTATTAGGTACCATCAAACTTCTATATTCTGTTAACCGGAATATTTTCGATACCACGAAACAAGAATATTTATAATTCATAAAGATACTTAAAAGACACATTTGCCATGATTGTAAGTTCACTTTCACTATTTTTTCTTAGATAAATGCACTAAAATATTCGCATTGAATTTTGCGAATACGAATATCCATAAACCTTGCGAATATTCGCGAATGCGAATATTCGCGAATGCGAATACGAATTTTCGTTACATCCCTACTATGGGCTAATAAAAAACATAACTAACCTGTATATGTTTCTCCAAAGAAACCTTCGCTTGAAACTTTTTACTGCAAATATCACAAATATACGCCTTCAGATTATGTATCTTCTTATGCTTAGTGAAATTACTAGAATCACTGAAAGTCTTATTACACAACCCGCACTTATATATCGGTAGATTGGCGTGGTCCCTCATATGCTTCTTGTAGCCGTCCGCTTTCTTGTGTAGCTCGCTACAGATCTGGCACTTCAGCATCTGGTTGGTGAGGATGTTGGCGTAAGCGTCTTCTAGAAGATGCTCGATGAGATGGCGCTTGGTGTCGTTCTTGCGCTCGAAGACGCGGGCGCACACGCAGCAGGATTTGGCGTGCCGGGACTCGTTGGTGAACTGTTTTGTTAGGATCACTGGAAAAAGTAAATTATGGTGAAGATAAAGTTTTTAAATAGATTGCTATAGAATTGTGATGATATAAAAGTCAGATTTAATGAAAAAAGAATAATGTTTTAAATGTTTGGCCCATTTTGAGGAGAATGATTTGATGTGTGAAATATAATCATCAGACACACACACAGAAAAGAGCGACCAGAATTTAAAAAAAAATTAACCTTTTGAATGCTTCCTCTCTCGCATCAAAATGTGGCATACACGCCAACATTTCAACTAGTGAGAAACTAATTTAACCCTTATCTGTCGACAGAAAAATTGCTTTGACAGCGTCTGCCATAGCCACTTTAGTGGTTGTTGGCGTGGTAGGCACGACAGTACTCGACCACTTTAATGGTTCTTGGCGTTCAAAAGGTTAAAACGCGCAGGTAGCCTGGCGGTAAGACATCCTCTTTCAATTAGGAGGTCTCAGGTTCGAAGCCGTCTCGTACTACTGAGTTTTTCGGAACTTATGTATGAAATATCATTTTAATATTAACCAGTCGCTTTTCGGTGAAGAAAACAACGTGAGTAAACCGGACCTGAGCCCAAAGACCTAGTTTCCCCTCTGGGTTGGAAGGTCAGCTGGCAGTCGCTTTCGTAAAAACTACCTACGCCAATTCATGGGATTAGGTTACCAAGCGGAACCCAGCCTGGGTTTTGAGTTTGGGCATTTGAGCTGTGGCAAAAACCGGGACAAAGGCTATGAGGATCATGATGTTGACAGAGATACTTTTCAAGTCATGAGCAGAAGCTACTTAATAAATTCACAAAACCTTACCTAAGACTTCTTTCAGCGAGCCCGGATTGAGAGAGCGCTCCCCTTTCTCCCCAACCTTCACAGTCTCAAGCACCACTTTCTCCTCCGGCTTCTTCAGCTCCAGATGCTTCTCCCAATGCTCAAACCACTTCTCCGACTCCACAATCTCCGCACAATTCTTACACTGATACACTTTCTTACTGTTATCTTCACAACTATTTATTAACTGTAACTTAAAGAACTGTCCTTTCAAATGATTGTTCAAGTGGGGCATTAGTTTAGTGACACTTTCGAACTGCTGCGAGCACTGAGGGCAAGACATGTATTGGTAGCCATGTTTGTCAAAATGTAACGCATACCTTTTCAAAGTTACAAAACTTTTATCACACTTTGTGCATTCATAAGCTATGTCTGCTTTGAATTCTTTGTTAATACCTATTTTATCGCAGTGCTTGTTGATATGTTCTTTATATTCGCGATGGAACCCTGAAAAATCGCATTTGCTGCATCGATAGATCTTCCTCTTGCGATATCCAGCTCGAAATATAACTTCCGGTTCTAAATTCAAAGCACTAAGTTCTGAAGTTTCACTGAGACTCTGTTTTGAAGAATTATTTGGACTTTCAGCGATTGGGTCTTCAGTTACTGAAAATTCATTAATTATAACTTCCGGTTCATTTTCTTGTTTAATTGAACCCTCTAATATACTTTTAGATAATTGAAAAACAGAAGAATGCTCAGAATTATTTGTAACTTCTTCGGCTTGAAGGCTAGCAGCAAAAGTGGTTGAAGCTACGAATACTTTTGCTATATCAGTA
Source organism: Pammene fasciana (assembly GCA_911728535.1). NCBI lineage: Eukaryota > Metazoa > Arthropoda > Insecta > Lepidoptera > Tortricidae > Pammene > Pammene fasciana. The sequence continues at coordinate 7,422,350 of OU452299.1, forward strand.
TCCGTATTTGACATTTGTAGTAAATTCGTTAACTTTTGAGTAGCTAGCGTAGCTTCATCATCAGATACCTTTTCTTCTTTAACAATATCAGGTTTGATATCTAGAAATTCAGTTAGTTCTGCCATAATGTTATTAATATTCCTGTCTTTAACTTCTTGGTTTTTAACACTTGATCCCACTTCTGATGTTTCTTCGTCAATATCTTTTTCAATTTTGATCTTGTTAACAGTGATTTCCGGTATTGTTGTAGTTTCTTTTACTTTTTCAGGGACGTCTTCTTTTTCTTGTTTTATCCGAACAAGCGTTTCTTGGGAAGGCACCTCCGTCGACGTTTCTTGGGAAGGCACCTCCGTCGACGTTTCTTGTGAAGACACCTGCATCGACGTCTCTTGTGAAGGCACCTCCGCCGGGGTTTCTTGCGAAGGCACCTCTGGCCTCATACTAACGGTGTCGTCGTGGGCTATTGTAGTATTTTTCGGTTGAGATGCCTCATTGCTAGATTCTGTAGGCTTTTTACTGTGCACAGGCACGTAAACTCGTACTTCTGTGAAAATAAAAGTTTTTTTCTTTTAACCAATGTTGTAAAGAGGCCATGTAAAAATATTTTTAAGAATTTTGCTACTAATTCAATCTTTAATTTAAACCTAACTCGGTCTAGAACCTTCTTGGAAGTCGGACAAAATCATAATTTGTGGACGAGTTTAGTGCAAGGGACCACTCAACTTTACAACGTTACAAGGACACTTTTTTCTTTAACTATAGATAGTGTATATTGCGTAGATTTAGAATGTACTAGTAACTCCCATATCGACAAAGTGGTCCCTTTGTCCGTACACTGACACATTTCTCTTTTAATTCCAGAGGGGAAAATAGGTCTGTTAAAGTATGTATCTATGGCATTATATCTCTGAAATGGATGACCCGATTTGAGTGTGGTTTTAAAGCCTCTACTCCAGATGAAAGAGAAAGTATAAATAGAGAAGCACATTGTAATAACTTTTCAGGCTCCAAGTTTGATAGCCTTACTAGATGGCGCCGTACGGCCCCACACATTGTGCAGTAACTCTGAACTAAAGCGCCATCTGAACCAGCATAATGGATATTTCGTAAAGCTATCAAACTTGAGAGCCTCAAAAAGTTCTTTCAGCCGTATTCATAAAAAGTTAGAAGCTCGCTGATCGGTCGATCAGAGGTAGGTACCGAATTTCTTGATGCATAATCGCATATTAGCGATAATCTGTCCCTCATCGCCCTCCCATAAGGGCCGAAAGTTACGAGACCGTAGACCCTCCTTTATCCCCATATTAAGTCACAAGATGGCCGACACAACGTTGAACAGCTGATTTTGACAAGGGCTCACTGTACACAAATCGAGAAGATTTCGAGCATATGTAGAGTTACTTTTATAAGTTTCTGTGTTTTGTTAAGTAAATAATTCTAATATCAATAAATAGTATAGTTTCGACCTCGGAAACGGCAAAAAAACTAATCTCTCGTTTTCGTCGCCTGAATATCGTAATAAAACGCAAGTAATTTAAGTAATTTGGGCTATCGAACAATGCAAATGAATCGCCCGCCGTTCGCCGGCGTCGAAAGTTACGGAGAGAGAGAAATTTCGTGGTTTACAGACTATCCGAAAGTACCTGACCTATGGAGACCTCGTCACAGAAGAAGCGCAGCAGTAAGAGAAGTAAGTACCTATACCTATTATCAGTTTATTGGTTAGTTACTTATCGTTCGAACCCATATTGGTTAGTTACTTATTGAACCCAATACTTATAGTGAAATACTATTATTTATTCTGTGCCTACAGGTAACGTTATTTTTTACCTTCCTATATTTGTATTTTGTTAACCTTTTGACCGCCAAGCGTTGAACAAAAATGACGCGCCACCGACGCCAAGTAATCGCGTTTTGTCAAGCGAAATTGAACTTTGCGGAAGCCCGCGTAGGTCCCTATTGCACTACAAAGCCTGTCGGTTGTTGCCGTCGTTGGTGTCCATGGCACGACTTTTTGATGTCGGCCACAGCTGACTGTGGCGGTCAAAGGGTAATAAACAAATCTAGGTAAGTATGTAGGTAGGTAGTCGTATCGTAAGGAAGTCGATCGATAGGTAACTTACGTACAGTCAGCAGCAAAAGTAATTAAGCGGGCAGGGTGTTCAAAATGAGCTGGACACGACTTTATTGTTTAGAGAATAAGAGCGTGTGTAGGTCATTTTGAACACCCTACCCGCTTAGCTACTTCTGCTGCTGACTGTACTAAAGTGGTTACCGACAATGTGGTACATTTTGCCTTATAATCACAAATTATTAACAAAGTGCGGCCCGCTTCAATTTCATTAGGTACGGTCAGCTGCAACTAAACGGGCCCCCGCTGCATACAAACTTTGTATGCAAGGCCTTTTCTCTGCAGCTGACTGTACTATGAGGCCCTTGGTTGCTAAAAGGTTGCCGACCAGTGCTACATTATTAATTCAATTGTTGTTAACCAAAGTAAATAATCACAAACAGCTTAAGTTGCCAAAAGGAGGATAATAAATATTACAGAAACTTCATTCAAAAAAATAAGATTTTTATTTAATCAAAACATATCCCGTTGAATAAGAAAACAAAGAGCCTTTTGGGTTTGTTCAATTATATTTATAACCACACCAAGTTATGTAGTTACTCATTTTATATATTTATTTGTTTCAGTGTGATTGCAGCGGTGAAGCTGGCGAGGGCATGCTGTTGCTGGCCGACAGTGACATTTCCTTGAAGTGTGTTGATGGTGTAAACATGTCCATAAGTAACTTGGCCCATCAGAATCTGGAATGAAAATAACAATTTCAATTAAAGATTTTTTAAACCTATAATGTAATTTTATTTTTAGTATACTTCACTAACCATAAGTTCAACTTTTTTTTTCAATAAGGTACATTGTTGATTACATCAATCAATTCAACAATGTATCTGCTTGATGGGAAAGGAATAAATATGGAAGATAACGAATAATTGAGACTTGAGAGTATGACCCGCCACCAATACTCAGTAAGATACATACAAATTCAGAATCAAAAATAGCTTTCTCAGAGCCACATTTCAATCTAAATGATGGTTGACATAGCTAAGACTCATAACTATGGTTATTCTGAATGCCAGTTGTGAGCATTAAATAAAATAATAATGTATATTTTGCACTAATAAAACTACTACTTTGGCAGTATAATCTGTCCGAAAAGAGAAGTTTCATAGAATGTATGAGTTCCCATATAAACCATGACACTTCTCTTTCCGGACAAACTAAAATAAAATATTTCTTAGACATGTAACCAATGCACAGGTATGTGGTGATAGGATATGCTTATAAATGTATAAATTTTAAGTACTACCTACTATTATCATGTATGTAGTCCTGTTATTTATATCTTATATGAAACTCTGCGCCAATCAAGTAAATCACCAACTTGTTGTGATAGCAGCCGGCAGGCTTCAGCTAATTTTCGGTAACATTCAGTGAACTCCTGTTTTTGAGCTAATCAACCATTCTCTCAACGCCGTTATGGATGATATTGACACTGTAAATAGTAAGAAATAGGTAAGCACGCTAAATAATATTATTTCTTTAATAATTCTAAAGTTAATGATGAACAATTACTTGTCTATAATTATTTTTACTGAGAAATATATTAGACATAGGTAGTTACGTTTATAAATGGTCTAAACCTAGTTATAAGTAAATGAATTAATTGTTTTTCTTACCTTACCACATCCAGTGGTTTCTCGTACAAATAAACTTCTATTATTACATTTCAATTGTTCACCGTTTCTCTTCATCTTCACTATAGGTAGGTACATTACTTTTATTCATGTGTTTCAATACAGTACAAAGGCTTTTTAATCTAAAATTTGTTACAAAAATATTTATTAAAACCGTAGTAATATGCAAAAGTGAGTGAACAAGCGTGTTCCCGATTCCCGCTATTACCGCTGTCATGTGTCATGTTCTGTCAAACTTTTTTTTTAATTGCGACGAAACCAGGTTTTTGTCTATGATTTTACCAGAAGTGCCAACATAACGCGTCTAATCTATCAATAAGCGGTGGATCAGATATGAGCAGGATAATTTGTGATTATGAATCAAGTCATTTTACAAGCCCGAATTAAGCCTAATCAACGTATCAACTGGTTCGAATATCAGACGCCGATTAAGGATTTTTTATGAATACGGCTGTTTGACTCTACTTAAGAGTCGCCAGGACGCTCGCGTGAACTCGCGTCCCCATACAAACGTAGTTCAGCTCTCATTTTAAAACGACATGCTTTAGAACCACGAAATTTGGCATGGGCATTCTAGTAGTACTATGTCGGTAATTCGTTTTCGTTGCTAAAAATTGTAATACAAAGAAAATATAGCAAAAATAAGTTTTGTATCTAAATCTGTATCTGGCTGTATTTTCTTTGTAGTACAATTTTTAGCAACGAAAACGAATTACCGACAAAGATTTGTACTGTTAGAATGTGTTCTAAAGCATGTCGTTTTAAAATGAGAGCTAAACTACGTTTGTATGGGAACGCGAGCGTCCTGGCGACTCTTAATACATTCTCTTCGGTTTAAATAAATGTGACATTTTCAAGCCAAAGGTACATCATTCTCGGTTGTAAATAGAGTTTATATTGAAATGATTTTTTATGGCAGTAACGCCTTGTTGAGAACCGACAATGATGTAGGTACCTTTGAGTTGAAAACGTCACAAATTGTACTTACGCGGTACCGTCTCTCCGCGTGTGGGTTTGACGCCCGAGGCCGCGCGAGCGCTCGTCGCCTTTTGCGCGCTCTTCGGAAGGCCTAAGGGCAATGTAACGGCAGTTTATACATGTGTCAGCACTAAGGATCATACAGTGTGTAAATCTAATGCGGGCGATTAATTAAACCAGACATAGATCTCATTATCTCATTAGTGTAATCATTAATTAAGATGTTTTTTTAGTTACACTTAACTGTGACCCAGTAATTAATTTTTGAAATATTTCTATCCACTTGACCGTCCGACGATAGCATAGTATCCGAAAAAAATATGATCTTAACCGTCCGCGGGAACCTTACTATCCAAAGGGGTGGAAGAAAGAATTGATTTCAGAGCCATTTAATGGAATATTTCGGCATTATTTCCTAATTCTCTTGATGGGACAACGTAGCCTAACAAAATAGTTAGCTCTAAAAAAATTTAGATGGCAGTGTAGTTATAATTTGTGTAGAAAGTTGTGAATGCGCTGCGCGGGGCGTGCGTCGTTAAAAAAACCCGGACGGTTGACAGGAAAACAGTCTCGCGGGCCGGACGGTTGAGTGGTTATCAGCAGCAATGTACTGTAAACATGGTATTGAAAGTAACTGTAAACGAGCGTTTAACGCGAGTATGTTTGCATTACATTGCGGGTCGAATTTTTGTATGGATACAATTTTAATTGCAATTCTAAGTAAAAATTATCTAATTACATTTCTTATGTCCTATACTAATCACCGATAAAGAGATTCGCCCGCATTAGATTTACACACTGTATAATAAAGTGTATACAAAATCGTGTTCGACCAAAATTAAAGCCACACCTATACTTCGTTTTTATTCATATTAGAAAAATCGAGCGATTGACGTAGTGTGATTTTACGGTTTTAAAAATCGCCTTTTTTAATCTTATTAAAAAAATTCCCTGATATGGCTGAGAAAAATAAACATATGTGCATTGTACAGTGAATCCTCCTGTTTTTAAAGGGTCGGCAACACGCATGTGACACCTCTGGAGTTGCAGGCGCCCATAGGCTACGGTAGCTACTTACCATCAGGCGGGCCGTATGTTTGTTTGCCTCCGTCGTTATATTAAAAAAAATAGGCGAAATCGACTGGTATTTTTCTAATCTTAAAAAAAAACGACGTTTTCTGCATCAGGTAGTTAGAAGAAGCGTAAAATCGCCGTTAACCCTTTGACCGCCACAGTCGGCTGTGGCCGACATCAAAAAGTTGTGCCATGGACGCACAGATAACCTCAACACTAGATAGATCATAAGTACAACTCGGGGTCACCACGCATCAGTGCTCCCGTACTCATTTTGTATGAGAGCGCGACCGCTTATTTCAATTGAGGTAACGTTTTTGACCATTACTCATGTGGATTAAAAATATCCACAAAAATCAAGTTACAGGGGTGAACCTGGATTGTTATACTACAAATTGGTGTATAATACTATTGAGATTTGCTGTTCGGATCGTAGAAATTTACGAATAAAATTGCACTGATGTGTGGTGACCTCGTGCTCCCTGTAAAAGCTTAATGATGAGGTGTCTGTGTAGTCTGTGCATGGACGCCACCGTCGGCAACAGCCGACAGGCTTTGTAGTGCAATAGGGACCTACGCGGGCTTCCGCAAAGTTCAATTTCGCTTGACAAAACGCGATTACGTGGCGTCGGTGGCGCGTCATTTTCGGTCAAAAGGTTAAACATGTGTAGAACTGACCTGCTGCATCAGTAGCGCGATAGATGGCGACATTGCGTTTACTTGTATTACATGAATCGTGAATGCGAAGTTATTCAGTCCAAGTATTAAAATGGTCCTTGGTGGTAATGATGAATTTGTTTCATGAACATTTTATTGAGAAGCCTGCTTCTACCAGGGACGCAAAACCGGTAAAGGGGTAAAATATGTAAATTTACCTTTCTTCACTTGGTCGACCATACACTGCTGTAGCATTATTCTTGGCATGATTATCTGTAAATAGAATACCCATTTTTAAATTAAAACTAAACAACCTAAAAAATATATATTTATAATGTTTATGTATTTCTCGAGTCGAAACTTGAAAGCGATTTTAATCAGTTCCTGATATCTGGTTGTGTCTAACGTAAAAACTAGTGGCTGCGCCAATTCTTGAAATAACGGTGCCGTACGGAAGTAACGATTCCAAAAAAATCTATCATCATCCTCGTAGCGTTTATCTTGGTCTTACCACGGCTGACGTATATAATAATATACGAATACGAATACTCAATTGAGGTAGTTTAGGCAAAAAATCTATAAAAAAGATTATTTACGTTTAAAATATAATAAATGTAACTGAAAGAACAAATCAAATAATTTTTTTAATGAATATTTTGATTTGTTTATTTTAAGTAGTCACACTACTATATGTATAAATTATAAACTTGTATAGATGTCATATACAAAGGAAAAAGTGACCAACGCCTCCGGTGCCCAAGGCTGGATTCGAACCAGCGTCTTCTGCATTCGCGGCAGACGCGTTAACCAACTTCGCCACCTGGCCACGAAAGCACCGGTCGAATTTTCCCGTGTATATGCAATCTTTGTAAATGCTAAGGCGCATTTGGCCAATCATCTAAGGTACAACATTGTGAGTTTTTTTTTCCTTTGTATATGACATCTATACAAGTTTATAATAAATGTTTTAATGCTTACCCTATCAGTTTTTGGCCTCCTCGCATCAAATCGCTTATGATATCTATTGACATGGCTCTTCAGGACCTCCTCACTAGCAAACACTTTTATCTTCCGACACACCAGACACCGGTGAGCCAGGATGAACTCCGCACTGTGCAACGCATAGTGCTCCGCTGCCATACAACATTTAACTAAATACTTGTTGCAGATCCTGCAGTGCGCTATCTTATCCCAGATCTTCAAATGATGCTCCAGCATTTGTTTATTCTGGAATTTTCTGAAACAATGCTGGCACTCCGTAATAAAATTCTTCTTTAAGCACACGTGCGAGAAAAAATTGTAGTAATTCTGATCGCATTCCTTACATGTCTTGTATATTGTTACTATAGGTTCATCTGAGCGGACTTTATGACATATGACCATATGCTCTTCCATATCAGGCTTGGAGAGGAAGACAGTTTTACAGACTTGACAGGAAAAGTCGGAGAATGAGTATTCTTTACCAGCTTTGGATATCGCTAGGACTCTAATCGGGTTTCTAGGACATGTGCCTTCATGTTTAGTCAACGTCCGGCATGTTTGGAACCTCTCATCGCAGTAGTTGCAGTAGTAATATGCATCGGTAGATCTTTTATTCGTCATATGATGATCATAAGTCTTAGCGCATTTAGTACATTTGCCGTGAATATCGACGTCTGTAACGCCTGGCGAATCCCCATCAAATGCAACCACATCGCATTCTAAGTTTCTCGTTTGTATCTGGAATTTGCAATGCGGGTGTTTAGTGACATGCGTTGCGAATTCTGTGTACGTCCACCAGCCGATTTGGCAAATATAGCACTTGTAGCAGTAAGGGCTCTCTCTGGCTCTCGTCACGATCGTCCATTGCTTCCAACGTGCCAAGACATCATGTAAGAGTATTTCCTGAGGAGCTTTCTTTATTTCAGTCGGACATCTCTCATGAAACGCTCTGCCCCATTGGTTTCTGCAATGCATGACAACTTCTTTCTCCTTCGGATACTTTTTATGTAGTATCGCTAGCATTTTCTGTAGTTTCTTCACATCTACATTGCAATTTTTTTCCTCTTCAGTCACCGGTATGACAAGTTTCTGTTCTAAAAGTAAACTATTATCAGCAAACTCCACATTTTGCGTAGGCTCTGTTTCTTGGGGCTCCTTGGACAGACTGAACAGGTATTTCATGTAGTCCGGTGCATCCTCGTCGGGAGCTGGGTTGTCCATGTCTTCCACTTCCACTTCTACGGAGAATTTGTGTGTAGCGGGGCAGTAGGAGTGGGGGATGTAGTCTTCTGGTTCTTTCTTGATTTTTTCTAGAAGTAGCTTCTTGTGTGCTGGCGCCTGGAAAATTAAAGATAAAAATATATTTTATAAACCTGTTTTTATTTAAGTCCGACTCATGCTTGACTTTGAGTCAATCAACTTTTTATAGCGCCTGGTTGCTATGGTTACGTCCCTTGGACAACCCAAGATTTTCTATGAAATAGTATGAGGATGTCCCTCGGACAACGGGGACAGAGTAAACAACATTAAAAAGTTGATTTACTTATGGACATATTTGTGTAATCTGTAAAGAATTATTATCTGTATTTTTCCGAAATCTCAAAAGAGGTGATGGTCAGTATTCACTTTCTTTAGGTTTTGTACCTAAGAAGGAAAAATATTGAGGTGTGAGTTGTGGTCCAAATAGCGAATTAAAAATCAATGAATTTTAACCCAGTCCCTTGTTTTTCTCTCTTTGTGGTATGCGGAACACTATGAAAAGATAATCCAGTAAAAATAAAAACACCTTTTCTATACAGAAACATTGCAGAAAAATAAGTTTCTTTACTTCCTAGGAAAAAAAATGTTATAGACGTCCATAGGCTATGGTAGCTGCTGACCATCAGGCGGTTGTGCACAAAGCATACAGACCATTTTTTATACCAAAGACTTATTTTTTATACTACAAGGTATAAAAAATAAGTGAAGACTTATTTTTTATACCTTGTAGTATAAAAAATAAATCTTTGTAGCTAGCATAGTCTCTCTATTAAAGTTGTAGGATGGACTCTAGTAGACTAACCTTGTAAGGCCCAGTCTATTTTAGGACAAGTGTTATAATGACTCAAGTGCCCTAAAAATTCTTACATCATATTTAGAATTTTCAACTTCTGGAGCAAGCTCTAATTTTAAACAATAATTTTGACCTCCTTATGACTAAATTTTGCCATCCTAAAAATAGGCCTTATGAGGCTAAAGCAAGTGTTTTCATCATCATCATCAGTCGTCCCTCAAAGCTGAGGATCGTAACATCATGTCCCTCTGCTGAAGGTCAGGTTCCTCCACAGGCTTCTATCCCTTGCTAAGCGCATTGCTTTGTCTAATTTTAATCGCATGGGTGCAGTAATTTGGGCACACCATCTTGCAGGTTGCAGGAGGGCATGACCCTCTTGTGCCTTCAACTTTTCCCATCCTGATAATTCTCTCAAGGGTTTTATCTAGGCTGATTCAAATACCCTAACTAAAATAAGCATGTCTTGAAATCGCGCCCCCTTTGCTATGCCTTGACCCATCATAATACCTTAGTACTTTATTTTGATTATCAATATTGAGTTATAACCAGGAATTCAATGAATATTTACATCAGGAAAAAAAATAGAAAATTTAGAAGGTATTTCCGTGTATTTCATTACGCATGCGTGAAAACCTTGTACATAAAACAAAATGTAGCTTATCGCTATTTTCGTTAGGAAAATCACGATAAACAAAGTTAATAATACTAGTACGTTTAGTATTTCATGTTCATAATGCGATTTAAAAGCTTACAAGGTACCTATTTAAATAAAATAATGTACATTGCAAATTAAATCTATGACGTCTACCCACATCGAATGTTTACGATTATGATATGGTATGTAGTAATTAAATTTTAAGTTATGTATTTGTGGGTACTGAATCGCATACGATCCATTCTTATTAAATATTCATTCAAATCTGTATAGTAAAATATCATGTGTCATAGTAATTATTTCGCGTACCCACAAACTACATTCTTACAAAATGGCCTACCTGCAAATCTGGATCATCTTCGACCAAGTCAACACAATCCCTCGGCACTAGTTTGGATTTTCTACACCGTTTTCTGCTGTTTTCAGCCATTTTTATTCACTCATAATTATTTCTCATATCATTTATCGCGAAATTTACGCGTAAAATTGAATTGAATTCTTAAATAAGCACACGTAAAGCAGCTTTTGTGAAGTGAATCAAGTGAATGACGTTTATTTTAGTATAACTGAACTTATTTTCAATGTCCTGATGTTCCTGTAGAAAATATCGGTCCTCTCTTTCTGTTCTGCAAGATTTGCGTTGATACTAGCGCCAATATGACAGCTAACTAAGGCATTTTTTTCAGGTCGTATAGTAACCGAGGTGACTCCACGCGGGTAGTTGGCGAGAAAGTACTGTACGCTGTACGTTTTGAAACTACATAGGTATTATGTATGATGAAAGCATATGTAGGGATACTAATTACAATTTAAATACATGCTTGACCAACTGAACTGCTGGATTTGTGGTTTTAACACAACATTCCAAGGATTTGAAAAGTATATTTTTTGAGATAATAGTTAAAATACATAGGTAACTGTTACTCTGTCTCACCATGGCCTCATCTACTCACCACACTCACTTCCATTTCATTCAAGTCTGGCAGAAGAGTATAAGCGGTATTACACATTGCAACCTGCAGGGCCCAATCTGTCAGGTTGGAAAGTGTAATTGAAGGTAGGGCCCGTAGGGAGCTGAAGGAGGGGTAGGAAGAGGCAGGGTACACAACAGATTGGGCCCTGCAGGTTGCAATGTGTAATAGCCGTTTATTGCGTATAAGGGTCACCACATACCTAGCGGTTTTCCTCGCGGAATTACCGGAAGTAGCGGGAATTCATAGACAAAATGCTTAATTTGTCTACGGTAGCGGAAATTTGTCTATGGCTTCCATACAAAAAATCTGCTACCATAGACAAATTTCCGCTACCATAGACAAATTTCCGCTACTTCCGGTAATTCCGCGAGGAAAACCGCTAGGTGTGTGGCGACCCTAAGAAAAATTAAAATTGCAGAAATTTATTTGTTCTTTACATGGTACAGCCCGGGCGATTATTCAAATGTATGTGCGATTTCATAAGCAACAAAATATTAATATTTTATCTTAGAGCTTTAAACCAGTCAGAGCAGCCATTGACAGGCGTTCCCCTCTGCCGAATGAGTATGACCAGTGGTCATACTCATTGTATGGACTGACGTTTATTTGACGTGGCTATTTTGACGTTTCGCATACATTTGACGTTCCCCTCCCCCGCTAAGGGTCACCACACACCTAGCGGAATTCCTCGCGGAATTAGCGGAAGTAGCGGAAATTTGTCTATGGTAGCGGAAATTTATCTATGGTAGCGGAAATTTGTCTATGGCTTCCATACAAAAAATCTGCTACCATAGACAAATTTCCGCTACCATAGACAAATTTCCGCTACTTCCGCTAATTCCGCGAGGAAAACCGCTAGGTGTGTTGTCACCCTAAAACGGCAGACTTTTTCCGATAGAAATGAGAGCGCGTCTCGCATCCGGCTGGTTTAATAATCAAAGTATTTTATCGAAGTCAAATCAAAGCGGTATTAAAGCGGTATTACACATTGCAACCTGCAGGGCCCAATCTGTTGTGTACCCTGCCTCTTCCTAAAAGCGGTATTACACATTGCAACCTGCAGGGCCCAATCTGTCAGGTTGGAAGGTGTAATTGAAGGTAGGGTCCGTAGGGAGCTGAAGGAGGAGTAGGAAGAGGCAGGGTACACAACAGATTGGGCCCTGCAGGTTGCAATGTGTAATACCGCTTTAACCCTCCTTCAGCTCCCTACGGGCCCTACCTTCAATTACACCTTCCAACCTGACAGATTGGGCCCTGCAGGTTGCAATGTGTAATACCGCTTTTAGACATTGCAACCTGCAGGGCCCAATCTGTCAGGTTGGAAGGTGTAATTAAAGGTAGGGCCTGTAGGGAGCTGAAGGAGGGTTAGAGAGAGGCAGGGTACACAACAGATTGGGCCCTGCAGGTTGTAATGTCTAATAGCCGTTTTAGGGTGACAACACACCTAGCGGAATTCCTCGCGGAATTAGCGGAAGTAGTGGAAATTTGTCTATGGTAGCAGATTTTTTGTATAGAAGCCATAGACTAATTTCCGCTACCATAGACAAATTTCCGCTACCATAGACAAATTTCCGCTACTTCCGCTAATTCCGCGAGGAATTCCGCTAGGTGTGTTGTGACCCTAAACTCGTTTTGGATTTTTGGATGCAGGCAACACTAGCCCAAAAAAAAAAAAAAAAAAAAAACACTAGCCCATGGCTGACAAATAACCTAAAAATGGCTTTCCTGTAATAACAATTAAAATTGTACAAAATAAGTCAAAAAATGAGCATTTTTATCAAGCATTACAGGCCTAACAATCTTGTAACAGTATTTAATGCGAAAATATGGCGTTCAAGTTCAACCGCAGCGGATGTAACCTTAAAAAAGGACGAAGATGAGGAAGAGTTTCGAGTTCTAGATATAATGCGAAAAACGCAAAGACCACAGCGTAAAGTGGCCCGGAGAGCCGACGTGCAGCCTGATAGAGGTGATAGGATGGCCACTGACCAGGTATTTGAAAAAAAAACTAACAGAACGTAACCTAACCTTCACTAAATCTTACATGTTTGTTGCCTCAAAATAGTCACTGAATCTGACTCAATTTTGCTTGTGGACAGTGTATAGAGCCTTAATTTCGTGTTTAATACTGAATAAATCTCTTATTTCAGAACTGGGGCAATGTTTGGCCGGGTCCCAAAACCTTCCATCCATCATCAGTACCCCTGCCGCTTCGTCAAGGCTACGTACCGAAAGGAATGGCGCCCCCAGGCAAGAAAGCCAATGCTGAACTCATGAAGATCCCAAACTTCCTCCATCTCACGCCGCCGGTCATCAAAGCACAGTGTGAAGCTATCAAAAGCTTCTGCACGGAATGGCCAAAGCAACTGAACTCCGAAGAAGCCATTGAAAAGCACTATCCACAGGAGATTATAACATCAGATTACTGCCACGCCAGTCCGTCTATCCGTAACCCATTGGCTAGGATAGTAACACTCCGAATTAAACTGTCATCGTTAAACCTGGATAAACATGCTCGTGACAAGTTCCTTAGGCTCGTCGGAGACCGCTACGATGCTGCTACAGACCTAGTCACAATCACCGCTGACCGTTGCCCACTTCGTAAACAGAACTTGGATTACGTGAACTATCTTTTAACAGCTTTATATCACGAGTCGTGGAACATTGAAGATTGGGAGAAAACTAAAACGGAATCCGATATGGAATATTACGATTTTAACTTAAATAAATCTAAGAAGAATTTGATTAATTGGTATTTAAGATCTAATAAAGAGGAAGTTAATTTAACTGAAGAGGATTATAATAATTTTGATGTTTCGAAGATACCAGAAGGCGCTGGATATGTAGAAGCATTGTCTAACTTAATGAATGAGGGAGAAAATGACGCCACATTGAAACAGTATGGCTCATCGGTGCGGAAACTTTTAGGGTTGCCAGAGAAAGCGTAGATTGTACAAATAAATTGTAATTTAGCATTTTTTGTATCATTTTAATCCTTTGATTATTAAACCAACCGGATGCGAGACGCGCTCTCATTTCTATCGGAAAAAGTCTGCCGTTTTTTGCGGGGGAGGGGAACGTCAAATGTATGCGAAACGTCAAAATAGCCACGTCAAATAAACGTCAGTCCATACAATGAGTATGACCACTGGTTATATCCATTCGGCAGAGGGGAACGCCTGTCAATGGCTACTCCGCTTGGTTTAAAGCTTAATCATATACAATACACATAGTCAATGTCAAAAATTATGCTGTATAAGTACTTGCTTTTATTTTAACACACTCAGCGCCCAGAACCCAACTGTCGGGTTCTCTGTACCTACTAGCTATATGCGACGAATGCGTGGCTACGGGCTATGAACGTAGCGCGTAGCGTAGCACTAGCTGGTACTAAATGTGTTAATAAATGTTTTTTTTTTAGTTTTTTTTTTTTAATCGTAATAGGTAACAGTGGCGGCGCGTCCATAGAACACGATTGCTGTCGGCTTGCCTAAGTTTCAGGCACCTGAGCAGTTTTCCTACAGCTTATGAAGAAATTTAAAGTCAAATTCAGCACCAACTTGCCTACGAAATATTTTGACCCACACCCACTGGTAGGTAATTAGAATAGATAATGAGGATTAAACCGTAAAGTAATGCACATATGGCGTTTTGGCGACTGGCGATTTCAAACTTACAGACAGTAGCTAAAAATACATGTGCCTTTAAAAATTGAGGAGTTCCCTCAATTCCTCATGGATCCCATCATCAGAACAGCACCAGATTAATATGGGACCACCTTGGATGTAGATCCTTCCAAACAAAAAAAGAATTACCCAAATCGAACCACGGGTCTCGGAGTAATCGGTGAACATACATAAAAAAAAACACCAAACCGAATGCAGAACCTCCTTCCTCAATGGAATTGAAGTCGGTTAAAAAGCATCTCTTTCAATATATAATCCACTCGTCAGAGAACTCAAGCCGTCAACACAGTGACTCCGTTATATTAAAGTGTCGGCAACACGCATGTGACACCTCTGGAGATGCAGGCATCCATAGGCTACGTTAGTTTTGTATGTTTGTTTGCCACCAACGTTCCTATAACTGTTATGGAACCCTTTGATTAATCAATATATGGAACCCTAAAAACTAGCTTATCAATCAAATAGCTATTCTGGCGTTTTCTATCAAAATCATAATAAATAATAATGGTCATAAAAAAGTTTCCACACACGCTAATAAAAAATAAAATGCAGTTAGCAATAAAAAAAAATTAATTTTAAACCGCCCAATATGAAGCGGACAGGGGTCGGAATATTATTTATATTTTATTATATTAATTTAGTATTGTGCCAAAATGATATAGAGAATGATTTGATGGTAATTAATGAGAATAGTAAGTACTTTCATAATATAATAATTTAACATTACATGACGAAAACTAATAATTAAAAAAAGCGTTGGTAGCCTGGTGGTACGACGTCCGACTTTCAATGCGGAGGTTTCGGGTTCAAACCCCGGTTGGTACAATCACCGGCAATAGTATCGTCGTACATGAAGGCCACAAAAATATGTGACACGCTCTTATCTGTAGGGCCATAAGAGCGTGTCACATATTTTTGCGGCCTTCGTGTAGGAAGATACTATTGCCGGTGACTGTACCACTGAGCTTTTCGGAACTTATGTATGTACAGTCGCCATCAGATATATCGGAGCGGCCAAGGTGTTCACAAATATCTGAATAACGCCTCTATTGTCAAGGCGATAAAGCGCATGTTCAGATATATTTTGAGTACCCTGGTCGCTCCGATATATGTGATGGCGACTGTACCTACCCACCAAAAGAAGTATCACAAATTTAATGATATTAACAGTCGCTTAAATTTTCGGAGCAGGAAAATATCCTGAGGAAACCTAACCTAAATAAAGATCTACTTTCCCCTCGGGGGTTGGAAGGTTGGCAGTCACTTTTATAAAAACTAGTGCCTACGCCAATTCATGGGATAAGATTATCAAGACGGATCCCAGGCAAAACCCCGAGAAAAGCGCTAGGAGGATGATGATGATCGACTGATCATCCCCTCACTCTCGGCGACTCGACTCTCGGCTTGAGCCCGACTGGAAGACTGGAACTGGCCTATAACCACTTCGTATATCGTCTATTTGCATCACTCTCTTTCGTATATGCAAGAGCGATAGAGACGCGACCATCGTTTAGTCGATTTTCGAACTTCGACTTTCGAAATTCATAAACGCTAACTACCTAGTTTTACCCACAGTCTTGGAGCCCGAGAACTTCGTGAACTGGCCGCGGGGAAATATACCATTCTACATCAACCCGGAACATTTTGGTAAGTTTAATTAAATTATTTTAACGGCCTACTGCCTCCTAGCCTGGTCGGTAGTGACCCTGTCTATGAAGCGGGAGGTCCCGGGTTCAAATCCTGGTCAGGGCATTTATTTGTGTGTTTATCACGAATATTTGTTCCTGGGTTATGGATGTTTCCTATGTATTTAAGTATTTATCAATAATTCAATAAATTTATTATCAATAATAAGCGTTATAAGTAGGTACAATAATAAACAAAAACTTAAATATAAATTAAAAGCTATCTTAAGTCAAAACACTAAACTAAAAAATCCCCCCGCGGCATGGTACCGTAGATACTGGCAGCATTTCCCCTTTGTATGGCAATTCCAATACGTTGGGCAAGGAAGCTGCCAGCTCTACGGTCACCAGTGGCATCCACTAACCTCTTAGAGAGGTCTCTGAAGAGAGCATGTGCGCTGGGACCCCACGGGCCAAGGGTCTCGACGCCGAACGGAACGAAGTTATATTCGACGCCGAGGCCCCTATATTTGTTTATTTTTGATTTTTCGGCAGCATCTGCAGCTGCGCCAGCTCTGGCGGATGTTCCGTGGAGATGAGAAGGGTCCCACACTAGCACCCGACCCATCTTCCACGGAACCAACGACATCCCATCCGGTCTCCTGCCATCGTCCCTGAGAATGCCGGCGGGCTCCAAAAGAGCCGGAACATTAACGCTGGCAAGAGACCGGCGCAGGATGTCATTAAGCGCGGCGTGCCTGGAGAAGCGCCCTGCGCTTCTCTGGCAAGACAGCCCGTGGTGTCCGAGGACGTCTACGTCACTGCCGCAGGGGCATCTATGCGGTGCGCATACCCGGACGCCGAGCCGCAGACAGGCCGCAACGCGCAGAGTGTGGGGTTCCAAAAATGTGCCAGTGTGCACGGATGGGAAAGCGTGCAGCCAGGCACCGGCTTCTTTGGATCCCACAGCCAGGAGTCTGGCACGCTCGGAACCTGTGCTGTGGCTTAGGAGAGTGTCGTAAATAATTTTGCATGAGATGTCGTCCCAGGTCCTTTGGGATGTCAAATTATCGGGAAAATCCTTACCCGGGCAGGCAATAGACCAGGCGTTTTTGGCCTCCGTCTAGTATTTATCTATATCTATCTATTATATATATCGTCGCCTAGTATATACCCACAACATAAGCCTTACTGAGCTTAGGTACTGTGAGACTAGGTTGATTTGTGTAAGATTTTCCCATAATATTTATTTATTTATTTCATTTACTCTAATGTCTAATGGTTATATAATCGATTTTTTACATCCACCTTGGCATAAATAGGTTTTGGTGTTCCGAAGACCGCATTTTATTTGTCTCTTAGCCATATATTTCAAGTACTTACACTTGAATGGTCGGCAACGCTCGTGTGATTTCACTGGAGTTGTAAGCACCCTTATACCTAGGCTGCGGTGGCTGCATAAAACAAACATGACGATAAAAAAAGGAAAATGCCGTCGAAAACGTTAAGTTACAGAATTCAGCCAACCATAGACAATATTCAGCCGGAAATTACCTATGAGCTCTATACAATAAACCAGAACTCATAGACATTTTTTCGCCTTCCGGCCTGAATGTTGTCTTTACTATTCAGAATCCAGCTGAGATCTGAACTGAATTCTGTTAAATATTTGTTGCGCCTTAATGTACTCCTCTTTTCCCACAGACAATGAGCAGACGCTAATAATAATGACGTCTCTCTCGCGCGTCGCCTTCAAGTCGTGCCTGAAGTTCGCCCCGGTGATGGTGCCGCCGGCGGACAACGAGCACGTGCTCACGTTCGAGAACCCGCGCGGGACACACAAGTGCGAGATACATTTGAACGGGCACCCAAAGACTGAGCCACATGTAAGTAGAATAGAATATACTAGTCTTTTCCTATATAACAAGCAGATGTTGCGAAATGACGTCCCCCTCGTGTCCAAGACGTGCCAGAAGTTCGCCCCGGTGATGGTGCCGCCGGCGGACCACGAGCATGTGCTCACGTTCGAGAACCCGCGCGGGACATACAAGTGCGAGATACATCTACACGGGCACCCAAAGACCGAGCCACATGTAAGTTGACATAACATACTAGTCTGTTCCCATAGACAATCAGCAGACGCTGATAAAATAACGTCACTCTCGCACTCAAGTCGTGCCTGAAATTCGCCCCGGTGATGGTGCCGCCGGCGGACCACGAGCATGTGCTCACGTTCGAGAACCCACGCGGGACACACAAGTGCGAGATACATCTACATGGGCACCCGAAGACTGAACCACATGTAAATATAATAGAATATACTAGTCTGTTCCCATACACAAGGATGAGATGCTGATAAATAACGTCACTCTAGCACTAAAGACGTGCCTGAAGTTCGCCCCGGGGATGGTGCCGCCGGCGGACCACGAGCACGTGCTCACGTTCGAGAACCCGCGCGGGACACACAAGTGCGAGATACATCTACAAGGGCACCCGAAGACTGAGCCACATGTAAGTAGACATAACATACTAGTCTGTTCCCATAGACAATCAGCAGACGCTGATAAAATAACGTCACTCTCGCACTCAAGTCGTGCCTGAAATTCGCCCCGGTGATGGTGCCGCCGGCGGACCACGAGCATGTGCTCACGTTCGAGAACCCGCGCGGGACATACAAGTGCGAGATACATCTACACGGGCACCCAAAGACCGAGCCACATGTAAGTTGACATAACATACTAGTCTGTTCCCATAGACAATCAGCAGACGCTGATAAAATAACGTCACTCTCGCACTCAAGTCGTGCCTGAAATTCGCCCCGGTGATGGTGCCGCCGGCGGACCACGAGCATGTGCTCACGTTCGAGAACCCACGCGGGACACACAAGTGCGAGATACATCTACATGGGCACCCGAAGACTGAACCACATGTAAATATAATAGAATATACTAGTCTGTTCCCATACACAAGGATGAGATGCTGATAAATAACGTCACTCTCGCACTAAAGACGTGCCTGAAGTTCCCCCCGGGGATGGTGCCGCCGGCGGACCACGAGCACGTGCTCACATTCGAGAACCCGCGCGGGATACACAAGTGCGAGATACATCTACACGGGCACCCGAAGACTGAGCCACATCTAAGTAGACATAACATAACATACTAGTCTGTTCCCATATAATATAACGAACAGACGTTGATAAATGACGTCCCACTCGCACTCAAGACGTGCCTGAAGATCGCCCCGGGGATGGTGCCGCCGGCGGACCACGAGCATGTGCTCACGTTTGAGAACCCGCGCGGGATACACAAGTGCGTGATACGTCTACACGGGCACCCGAAGACTGAGCTACATAGAATATACTAAGTAGTGGCTGTACACCTCCGCGAGCATAGCTAAATAAATATATCATCAGTGGCGACATTAACCGCAGCAAGGCCCCGGGTGGCCCTTTTCAAAATCTGTCCTGCGAGGCCCTTGTAAAAATCTGATCGGGTTGTCGCGAGGCCCCAGGCGACTGCCATGTTCTGTTCGCCACTTTAGTTTATGTTCTTTCAGCCAATTTACATAGTATTGAACACTTTTCATTATATTATAGAATCTGCTCTCGAAAATTCACAGAAATCGGTATCAGAAATTCAGAGATTATAGATAATATAGACATCAACTTTTTGAAGCTCATGTTAGGGAGCGCCATCTACTCGAGAGCAAACTAAAGGTAGCTCGTAAGTAGGAAGAAAGCTAGTTTTGCTACGGTACGCTACTCGTTCCTAGATGTCGCTGCGACGCAATGTACTTTTTTCTTCCTATTTTTATATTGCGTCGCAGCGACATCTAGGAACGAATAGCGTACTGCTCTTTTATATAAGTTACTAGGTATGAGAAATACAACCTGTAGGGGAGAGCAGCCCGACGCTGGACGGATGAGCTGAAATTAAGACCTTCGCTATCGCTCGGTCAATAAATTGCGGCCAGCCGTTTCCGCCACTCACGTCATCTTTTATTTCAGGTGGTGAACCTTGGCTACGATTGCTTAGAAGCCCCGTGGACGGACCGCATCGTGCTGAGAGCCCTAGGGCTCCCGTTCGAGCACAACCGCCAGTCCAGAGACAGCTACATCGACGTGCAGTACGAGAATATAGAACAACGTGAGTCCTAACCAGAATTAGTATGGTACAGGAACAGTTTTGAACATTTATAATTCACAAGTGCGATTTTCATTTTTAGTTACAGAATATAATATGATTAGTCATAGTAAAAAATATTTTCTAACAGTTATTGACGATGCGCTAGGTATTATATACAAAGTGTAATTGGTGTAAACCGTTCATTGTGATTAAATTAAATTGAATTAAAATTGTTAATAACACAAAGAATAGATTATCCAAATTACATTTTTCTTTACCACGCTATTGCATTCAACTATTTCAAAATCATCTGTAATTTTTAGAACAGTTTGGTCAATAGATTATGTGAGCATATTCGTAAACAATTTGTAAAAATATGCGTGACCTTGAATTCTAAACGAACGACAAATGGCTAAGACGACGAATGCTATTGACAAAACCGTTATAAAATGTGAAGTTATGTAGCAATAATAAAAAGCGATAGTCTGGTAGAGAAAAATAAAACTTGCATAATCTTTTCTTTATGTAGCAAACAAATACGTGTATTATACCTAGCGCAATGCTCACAATTGTTAGAAAATATTTGTCATTATTAGTACTTAACGTATTCTAACGGGGCACAATATCAAATCGGACTTGTGAGTTTTGTCATTTTTTTATAGGTTGAAAAGGCGTTGTTGTACTCCACTAAATATAGAACAAATTGTTTAATACGTCTTTAAAATATTCCGTATACGTATCTATACTCATTACTAACTCGTCGAAAATAATAACATTATTACATACATACATACATACATACAATAACGCCTATATCCCAAAAGGGGTAGGCAGAGATCACGGATTTCCATTTGCTACAATTAATGCAGCGGAATGGCTCTCCGTGAGCCACTTCTCGCCCCCGTGAAGAACGAGACGTGATGGGTGGCGAACCGCATCGCCGCCATGCGGATGACTATTAATTATATTATGCAGCAGACAAATTATATAATCACCTTCCAAATTATATGTACATATAAAGGCAGAGGACAGAGGGGCAGCATATGCCAAGAAATTGTAATCATTCCTAGCAGGAAAAGCATAGGTATTCTGTTACAGAATATCACACAGATAGTTTTGTGAACTAAGATATGATGCTCAGGTACCTTAGGTTTGACATTATTAATTATAATAAGTCTAACAATGTACATATTATAGTGTAAAATAACTGTTGTTTTAAAAAACATTTATTCATATCATAAGTATGAAACAAACTAATTACAATATGTATAAATATACTTACAAAATTACCTATATAAAACTAAATAAGAATTATAAATAAAACTAAATTAAAATAATAACAAGAAAAATATACCTACCTACCAACCAGAGTCATAAAAAGAATACCCTATCCAGCAGCTCCGATTGTGGCATAGTCCCCATCACAAGCGCCGCAAATTCGTAATCCTTTAGAAGGGCGGAGTATTTGCGGCGCTTGAGAACTTGGGCCTGATCAGCAGCAGCGCCGGCTTTTATAAGGAAATAATTGCCATACCCTACTGGGGTCCATGAGACACTATTTTAATTGTAACAGCTTGTATTTTACCATGGTGCAATAAACGATATTATCATTATGAATTAAATAAATCACCACAGCGTTCTCACGAGCAGTAGGGATCAGAGGTTCCCTTATCCCTTATCCCTTAGTCGCCTCTTACGACACCCGCGGGAAGAGACGGGGTTGCACTATTCTAAAGCCGGGGCCACGCAGCAACAACATCATTAACATAAGATAAAAAAATGCAGTTGTTCCTGACTACACTAGAAAAAATTACAGGTGCCGTCATGAGGTCATGATCTGGGTAGGTTTATTAGGTTTTACATATGAGCCAGGGCTCGTAACCGGTTTCCTGGGAGGCGATGGCCTCCTTCTGTGAAGTTGTCATCTCACAGAAGGAGGCCTCGGAGAGGGAGCGCGAAGTGAAAGCGGATGCGCCTCCTCTCCGCCGCAGTCGGAGGGGTCGAAGACGCGCGCGGTTTGCAGCTACAAACCGCGTCTTCCCCCAGTAGGGCCAGTGGGTAGGGGACCCACAAGGTTGGCCCACACGTCTGGGAAAGGGGTCTGGGCGTTTCGGATCACCCTCTCCTTTGGCGGAGGAATTCCGGCTCAGCTAGGCCGGGACGGCCGGGGGGCGCCCCTACACAAACGGCAAGGGGTGGAAACGCCGCAGAGGTTTTAGTGGGTAGGCTCCTCTCCTCCCTCTGACTACCAGAGGGAGTACGAGAGGAGAGACACATACCCCCCAAAATTGGCCCTCCCCAAGGCCCCGGGGGATGCGTAAAGCATTTCCTCTGCGCCAAAAAAAAGGCTCGTAACGGGTGAAAGCAAAAAACCCCGAAATATCGATGTTCGTGGTAGGCCCGCAATTATCATGAGGTATTTGCGGGACGAAAATGGTCATAGTAATTAAGTCGGGACACGTAAGTATAATTTACAGGGCTTTATCAAACACCACCTTCATCCTTATGCTGTGACTTATTTATTATATGCATTGTATCTCCATATCTGACATACCTATTTACTAACAACAACCAAAGATAAATAACGTTTTAGATCCGTCAAGAAGACAAAGATAAGTTTGCGGTTTGTTAAAACTTGCTGGAATTTGCTAAAACACAACATAACAGAACCTATAGTATGTCGGTGGATAGGTAATATCGTATTTTTAATTCAAGACAGTAATCTGACAGCTCCTGTCTTACATTGTAAATCACTTTGTACGGAGAGAACTGTCAGATTACTCTGTCAGATTACTGTTTTGAATTAAAAATACGATATTAGATCAACTCGTAGTTATCAAAATAGTATGTTCCATATAAATTGACCTATTGAGTGTTAAGTAGTAATTGTTCTGGAGTGAACAGCTAGCAACAGAAGTACCTAACGAACGAACGAGAAGGACGAGATATGCAGAAGCAGAATTATCTTGGTAAATAGGATTAAAACAGACACTCAAAATATCACCGAAAATATTCCATGAAAATTCCGATTACATCCACAAAACTCTTGAATTGATTCTACCGCGAGTAAGTGACTAGTATAACTTGGCCTCCATTTCTGTAGCATTTACTCTTATTCAGTAAGTGTTTACACTGGTTCTAATTCTATTGAAGCGCTTTGTCGGTCCTTTGTGACAGCAATTTCCTTAGGGCGATTGATCGGTTGGCTACGTCAAAAGTCGGCCTGCGCGACGCCTTTTACTCATACCTACTACTGTGCCACTATTTTTATGCTGATTATGTTTCTCGATATTATGGTATTTCAAGTGACTTTTAGCGTGTGGACTTCATTTTGAGCACCTCACCTGCTTAAAAGCTACTTCTACTGCCGACGGTATCAAGGATTTGACCGTGCGCAAATATAAGTTTGTTTTCAATATTTGTATCAAACATATCTTAATCACTGATAGCGACAAGATCATGACAAAGTTATCATTAACACGACTTATTATTGAAATTACTCTAGATATCAGTCGTTCCAAAGTCGTTTTAAAGACAAGACATGGCGCTAGGCCCTTATAAGTTAGAGAAAAATATATTCATTGAAACCAACGTTCAGTCAAACGACTACGATGGAGTGATTCTAATTTTGTATCCAGATGAAAAGAATGTACCTCTTTCTAGAGACATCGGCAGCTTCGTCAAAGAAATAACAAAGCTAGACAAACATGTTTACAAGGATTGTACACTTTGGAATTGCGCGCATGTCAGTGGGAAAAGACTTATTTTGGCTCCAACCGGAAAAATAACGCCTTATCATGATGTAAGAGTTGTCAAGGATGCGGCCAAAAAAGGAGTCCTAAGAGCATTGAGCGCTGGAATCAAAAAACCACTCCTAATCATACCATATTGTGTAGATTATCCCGATGGGCAATTAGTATCAATCCTTGGTGCTTTCGAAGCGTTATATCAACCTCTACATGTATTTGAACGAGGGGATTCTGATAACTTCTACAAAATCGGGTTCCATGCTGAAGAGAAAAACACTGACGCCTTTAAAAAGGTTGTAAGCAATGCCATCGCGTTAGAAACATCTAGAGTTGTAGCTAGAGATATTGCTGGAGGTGATCCTGAAAGAATGTCGCCAGTAAAAATAGTTGAATATGTAAAGAAGACGTTCGCCGGTTGCAGTAACGTCGTTGTAACCGCTATTGATGATGAGAAACACATTGCGGAAGAATATCCCCTTTTAGCAGCAGTTTCTAGAGCATCTAGTCGGGTGGATAGACATAAACCTTGTGTGTTACAGATTATTTACAATCCTACAAACGAAGCTAGAGTCACTGAAACTCTAATGCTGGTCGGTAAAGGAGTAACCTATGACACGGGCGGTGCTGATATCAAAATATCTGGCAAAATGGCTGGAATGTCAAGAGACAAAAGCGGTGCGGCGGCCGTAGCTGGCTTCCTAAAAGCCTGCTCCATACTTAAACCAACACATCTAAAGGTTATCGGAGTCCTCTGTCTCTGCAGGAATTCTATAGGATCAGATTCTTATGTAGCTGATGAATTGTTAGTCTCCAAAAGCGGGAAGACTGTCAGAGTGACGAATACAGACGCGGAGGGTCGTTTCGCGATGGCCGATGCTCTTTTCAAGATGGGTGAAATTGCTAGTAAGAATATAAATCCGCATATTTACACTATAGCAACCTTAACAGGGCATGCTAGGGCCTGCTATGGAGGATATGTAGCTGCAATGGACAACTATGCCGCTAGAGCTACGAACCATTCCAACCGGCTTCAGTTCAGCGGTACCAGGGTCGCAGAAGGCATAGAAGTGTCCGTGATAAGACCAGAAGATTTGTCAGTCAATGATGGGAAGTGCAGAGGCGATGACCTGATACAGGTGGATATGGATGCGAAGGCTCGTCACCACCAGCTTGCCGCCGGGTTCCTGATTAAAGTGGGGGGTCTGGAGGATAGGAACGTCAAGTATACGCATTTGGACATCGCTGGTGCTGCCGGAGCGCCTCCGGAAGAACCTACAGCGGTACCTATTCTCGCTTTATGTCATTTGCACAAAGTTGTCTTGTAGTTCTTTGAAAATTTTTGCTGTTCCTTGGACTTTTAATTCCTTTTTTATTGAGCGCTAGGATACTGGTAGGTAAAGAAGGGTTAGGTTACGTTCCTAAAACAATTAAGTATTTAATCTTTGTAATAATATTGTGCAAGTGTTTACCAAAATGGCCCTCTTACCTGTATTTATTAACATTATTTAGATGTCGGTTCTATACAAGGTGGTTTCATGTGTAATTTAACTTTAGTTAACAATCATTTATTTTTACATGCAGCTTACTTTAAAAAATGCAGCTTCCACATCTAAACCTAATAATGATAAACACCTACAATCGATTGTGTTTGTCTCTGCGCATACTTAACTTTGCGTTGCGTTGGTCTGACCGGCGATAAGATAATTTTTGTTTGTTGAGTATTTTCTGATAAACTAAGCACCTAATTACCTATAATGGATGTAAATAATAAAGTGTTTTATTTATTATTATGCACATTTTATTTTACCTTCTCTCAATCTACAACCGTTTACTTGTGGCGCCTAAACCCAATTTTTTTTATTGAGTTGAGGATGCTGACAGCTCCTGGCATATATAAAGCTGTTTGCAAATGAATATACAGTATTGTATGCAAGTATTTAATAAGCTGCACAAATTACAAAAAAAATACGTACAAATGACTGTCTTAATGGCATTCTCTACCAGTCAACCATTGGGCCAAACAGAGACACGTACAAAAGATGCAAAGAGAAAAGTTGAATTGATTATTATAAAAAGAAAAGAGAAGACTTATGTCTACTTACATACTATAAACCACATATAGTTGTACATAAATAAATACTACATAAAATAAATAAATAAATATAAATACATTATAATACAAATACAATTATCATTGGCCTGTAACGTCTATGGCAGACGATTAGACGCTATGTCCAAAATCAACTTAGACACTTCCTTTGGTAGCTCTACAAACCCATACGGGACTGGCAAGCGCGCCCACATTTTGCACAGTCATATGTTTCAACTGATGTGCTGGTGTTACAACCCTGCCGTCTCGCCCTCTTATCGGCTGGTTGGTCGAACCAGTTCCCATCATGCAGTTTCTGGCCTTCCTTGAGGATATTACGCCACTGGTCCCTGTTGTTAGCAAGCTTCTCCCAATCTCCATGCCCGATGTTAAATGAGATCAATGATGAGATATAATACAATACATATAATAACTATATTGATAGATAGTATTCTGATTCTTGTTGTAGCAGATGCTTTCGTAACATCCGCTTGAAAACAAAGATAAGATAAATATGATTTGAGAGTTCTTATAAGAGCAGGATTGATCCCGGGGTTATGGTGCTAGAAGGCACAGAAGCGATCTTCATAAGGGTCTTGTTGTATTGTTCAACTCGTTTGCAAGGATCGAGAGTTCTTCGTTTGAGGCGGACTACTAGAAATAAACATAATTTATCAGTGAATGGTATTGTTGTAGACGTCATTCCGCTGTTCACCAAGGATATTGCGCTGCCGGCCGCCCTCCGCGCTTTACCTTATGACATTAACAGCGTCATGCATTTTGGGGACCGCGACTACAGCAAAAATGGACATCGCACCATAATATTCAAGGTAATCTACGGTAGATTTTAGCTAACATATACAAAAATCAGCCGCCTCATAAGCAGTGATCGGATTTTAGGGTGCAACACGGCTTTTTTTACCTCCTGATAATCTTCGGGATTTTAGTACCCACGTTGTTTACTTTAATTACATCTATACATTCCAATAAAATTCTAACGTTTTAACAACTATATTCGCATAATAAAGATATGTATTCCGCAGTGTTGCACCATAAAATCCAATCACTTTTTCATAAGTATTTATTTATGTTACAAGTTTGTATTTAACTCGCAGTATATCAGTTAGGTTTGTTGTTTAGGTAGAATCCTATAGGCCAAAAAAACCAGTTCCTGATGTCCGAAAGCTAACATTTTGTACCTTACCTAACTATTAGGTACCTGCGTAATTTGGGTGGCAATACAATGTTTTAATACGATACCATTGAATTGGTCTGATATGGAGACCAACATTATTAATCTTGTACTTAGTGATACAACATTGAAGCTCGTTGTTTAGGTTTGTTACAATCATCTCATTATAAATGACAAATGCAAGAAAAGTACAGCGTGAAACTCTTGTAATAAAAGAAGTGCAATTTTCGACACAAAACTTACTTATTGTTATTTTAAAAAGAGAAGTGGATATAGCATTTTATACTCTCTTTAAAGGATCGTGACGTCAAGCAAAAATGGAACGGACTTAGCGACCTAGACTTACGTAAGATAAAAATCATTTACGGCGCCGAGTGCCGAGAGAGAGACCGACAAGAGAAGATAGAGCTATGTCACATGTACCCCGGCGTCCCCTTAACAGATAGAAAGAGAAGGAAAAGATCTGTGGACTTCGAAACTACTAGAAGTTTAAGAGTCAACCCGGATATAACCCCTCCTCCTCTACAAACAGATAACACATCAAAACTGAAAGAATCCTTGAGAAACTTGGATATCGAAGAGGAAGCAAACAAAATGGTTGAAGATGTGTATAAACTCACTAATAAAGCGTTAACAAATGTCAAAGAAAAATACTGTAATACATCTCAAGATGGGCTTTTTCAAACGACAGAAAAGGTCATTGACATTAATGGAATTATAAAACATGCCACTGCTTATGTTCAAGAAATGATAGAACATGCAGTTAAAAATATAACATCCTTCTGCACGGAATCCGATTCTATACAAAAATATCAAAGGCAATGTTGGACTTGTCACAAACCTTTCCGTTCGACAAAAAACGGCCCGGTTTACTCAAGTACAAAACACCATTATATTCCGCAATCGACCAAACATGAAGGGGGCCTTTCCAAGCCTCCGTTCTATCCGCAATACAGTCTTAGAACAGAAGACAGTAACGCCAAGCCTCAGAATGAAACTAAGGGCGCCAGACGCAAAAGACAAGCAGGAGGGACCGCTTTAAGGACACAGGTGGAGGAACTTACGAAATCTGATCCGGAAAAACCTGTCAAGGACACTAAAGCTAACAGGTGAGAATACAATCAATAAATAATTTATTTGAAATACTAGTTTTATTTCTAAGGAATTAATATTTATTTGTTTCACGATCACTCACGTCACTACGTGCGACATGTTTCGGAGAGCCTAAATAGATGTCCATTTTCAAATACAGGCCTACCAGGAACGTCGAAAATTAAAATTTCGTTGTTGCTGTTGTCTCTATCACAGTTACTAATACTCGTACGAGCGGAAGAGAGGCAGATAAAGAAATTTCGAATTACGCGGTAGACCCTCCGGAACATTATAAAGTTGACGTCGCGCCTACAACCACATAATGTATTATGTATCGTATTTTAAATTCAAGACAGTAATCTGACAGCTCCTGTCCTACATTGAAAATCACTTTGTATGGAGTGAACTGTCAGATAACTGCAATATCGCGCGTACTGGCTAAAATACGTTCTCAGTTACATTATTATGTTCAATAAGGGTACGATAGTACATAGGTAGGTCTGGATCCAGTGGAAATAATAATTTCATTAATGGGCACTGGAGGGAAACTACTTTAAAACGTCGAGATAGCTCAATTAAGTGAAAGGAAATATTATTTTATTTTTAAACTGCATTTACAAATTTTCGGAAAAATGTATAGTTCACAAAAAATACTACTTATTTTGTATTTTTTTGCAAAAACTAATTTTATGACAATTGATGCCAATCGATCCAATTTCCTACAAGAATAACAACTTCTTAATATACCAACCAATTTTGTGGCACAGAAATTTATGTAAATCTTGGTAACAATTTTTTTTCTACTATGATTAAAGCTTCTGAGATATCTAAATGAGAGATTAAAGATTCTGAGTAGAAAGCAAATATAAAAACAAGGCCTAATAATTACAAAATTGAAAAAAAATGTGTGTACAAAAAATAATAACTGATAATGTGTTTGATGGAAGGGAGAATAAGACGACACTAAAAGGGAAGAGAAGACAGTTCGGCCTTAGACCGTCAGATGAATCTGACCAGGATGAACAGAGCAGCGAGGAGAGGTGAGTGACATTTTGATTTTTATTTATTATTATTATTTATGTACTGACTTAAACTTTAAACTCACACGATTGTCACTCATTATTTTGACAAACACGGGACTTAATCGCGTACACTTACTTATAATTTTCCTGACGTTTCGAACGTGTCAAAACGCCACGATTCCTCGCCAGTCTGCCTGCGACCACGAGCGTTAGTTATGACACGCTCGAAACGTCAAGGAAAATTAAAAGTAAGTGTACGCGATTAAGTCCCGTGTTTGTCAAAATAATGATTATTATTTATTTATTAAAAACCCAAGTTTACAAATTTAATTCTTTACAGTGCTCCACTAAACTACATTAAGTTTGACTGTGGAGTCAAGTATCAGTCTCAAGTTTTCCTATATATATTACAGTAATTATTCAGGATAATATCACATTAATAAAAAGCACATAATATTAAATTAAGATAAAATAACATGTAATAAAATGTGTGGTAGGTATGTCCTGTATGCTCCATAGGTGAACGATTCCCCTACGGAGCACCCAGGAGATACCTTTTAAGACGGTTTTTAAACATAGTTTTATTGGCCTCTTGCACAATGTCCGAGGGCAGAGTGTTAAGTAGGCTATACCTACTTAGTTAAGATAATCTCAGAAATTAGAGATTGTAACTGAGTCCAGAACAAGGTACTTACTAACCCTAAATTTAAAATAAACAGTTTAAATTTTTAAATTTTTTTTTTTTTTTTAGGTAGAGTACACGTTTATTTAGCGTCCTATCTCCGTAGTAATTTGAGACTCTGGGTACGACATATTTGCCCGCGTTCAGTGTCCTGGTTTTATGATTGTGGTCGACTAAAAGCACGTGTACCTTGCTGCCATAGTTATTCAAAGCTAAGCATAAGTTAATGGTCGCTTTTATACTTTACCGTTTATCTTTAATCCTACCGGCTGCGCCATGTATCATAAGATTAATTAAAAAAATGTTATGTACTTCATATCTCGATCGTGCAGAATAATATTTTATCTAATCGTGACATAATGAATATCTCGTACCTTACGCAGGCCACTCAGCAAGCTTCGTGCTTAAACACGGTACTCGATTGAAAAGTTTAATTATGTCGCTATTATATAAAACACTTTTTCTACGAGTGCTCAAAATAGGCAAGGATTGAGTTCAATAAATGCCTTACAAGTTAGTTCGGTAGCATTACAGTCGACGACTAGATAATTTTAAACAAAAAAGAACCGACTTCACTTAGGATCCACTATTCCAAGAGAAAGTGGCCGAGTTGCTGTAAAAAATAGTGAAATCACTATAGGTGTGCCTATAATAGTTGAAGTGTTCCCTCGATTTCTCCAGGATCCCATCATCAGACCCCGACTTGGTGCCAACGGGACCATCTAGGGGTTATACCATACCCGTTCGATTAAAAAAAAATTGATAATCGGTTCAAGATTCACGGAGATATCGAGTAACATACATACAAAAAAATAATGATAAAAAAATTCAGTGGAATTGAGAACCTCCTCCTTTTTTGAAGTCGGTTAAAAAGGGTATATTTTGGTTCCCTGCTTTATAATTTCGATATCATTCGGTAAAGTAAAAAAGCGACCAAGGAATGTAAATATTAACGTGTCTTACGTCCTAAAAAGGCCTGGGAAAAAGGGAAGGCCGGCTCCTAAAGAGTCAGAAAATCGCGAAGATGCCGAGTCAAGTAGGAATAAACGTAAACCAAAGAATTCCGGGAGGTAAGTAGAGGCGATCATTTTAGTACATTACTTACCTAGGGCGATAGAATAAAGAACGGCTTAGATCGCGGGCATTTGTGGCCCGAACCGAAGGTAAGGGCCATAAACAAGTGATCTGAGGCCTTCTTTATTACCGCCCGTGGTGCGTACAAAATTTTACGTCTTCTCCTGGTTGTGAAGTGAGATTTGCCGCTGCGCCCGTGGGCGGCAAATCTCACTTACCGCCCAGAGTGACGTAAAATCTGTTATTTACTAGATGTTTTTAACACATTTATGTTGAGCAAAGTTACAGTTAATTGAATATACTTAAAGTGTATGAATTTAAACTATAGTCTGGCAAACCAAAAGCGCAGTAACAGTCAGAGTAACATGCTATACCCATCCCTTTTTTAGTAGTGAGAGTACTAGCATTAGAAAAAGACAGTATGATTCTCCCTGTCTATGCTTGAAGTGGAACAAACTCTGGCCAAACTATAATATCGTATTTATTTTATTTTATCTGACAGTTCTCTTCAGTGACAGTGATTTACAATGTAGGGCAGGAGCTGTCAGATTGCTGTCTTGAATTAAAAATACGATATATGTATTTTAATTCAAGACAGCAATCTGACAGCTCCTGCCCTACATTTTGTAAATCTTTTTGTATGGAGAGAATTGTCAGATTACTGTCTAGAATTAAAAATACTAATGTTTTAAATATTAGGGTTCTCTGCCTTTTCGCCGAAAATTGCATTGCCGAATTTCACTTGCCAACCAAAACTTTTCACAGAAGTTTCATTTGGCCGAATTTCATTTCCCAACTTTACATAATCCAACCTAACCTAACCCAACCTAGTAGGCAAGTTTCATTTCCCAACTATGGGGTTGGGAAATGAAATGGTTGCGAAAGAATTATTTGGCAAAAGTTATTCGGCCAAATGAAACTTCTGCGAAAAGTTGGTTGGCAAGTGAAATTCGACAATACAATTTTCGGCGAAAAGGCAGGATACCAAATATTAGGCCTGTTTGACGGTAAATAGGTACAGTCAGCATCAAAAATATGTAAACATTTCGGCACTTATGTTTGTGGGATAAGACTCAAATTCGTATACATATTATTGATGCTGACTGTACAATCAGCAGTAAAAAGAGCTAAGCTGGTAGGGTGTTCAAAATGACCTACACACGCTCTTATTCTCCTGACAATAAAGTCGTGCCCAGCTCATTTTGAACACCCTACTTGCTTAGCTACTTTTGATGCTGACTGTACTTAACGTATGCGCATGTATCGTGTCGATAGGAATGGTAAGAACAGAAAACCAGTGCTGCAATATTCTGAATCTGAAGACACTACTTCCACAGAGGACGAGAGAAGTGATGGGTAAGATTTTTACAGGATCTCAAGCGCAGGATTGTCGGACACTTTATAGTGAGAGAGATAGAGAAAGTAAATGTTACGTATTTATTTCTCTGTCGCTTAATATATGTTGGCTTGTAATTTTAACAAAGCTTAGGGTGGGTTGCACCACGCACAATTAACAGACTCATCAAGTCATCAACGTTAAATATGGCGACGGAGCTGTCATCCCATAGAAAACTGACAGACTTTTCATACATGTTTTTTTTACAATTACGTTTACGTTCACAGACAGTTTGGTGCAACTGGCCCTTAGTTATTTTGATTTTGAAATTACACACGATTTTTGTTTTAATCGAGGTATCGGGTGCAAATCCCGTTTTTTTTGTACGTAATATACCCGCATTTCTGTAAATGTAAACATTGTGAGGAAACCTGCATATATTGGTGAAAAAAGGAGCATGTGAAGTCCCCAGAGACCATTTGAATAATTTAAATAACTGCTCATTGGAACGCCTAGTACACTTTGGGCTACTGTGCCCGATTCCTCTCATAAAAGAGGTGAAGGGGCCTGTGCCCAGCAGTGGGACGCATAAGACGCATCTAACATATTAATATATTTTTTTTGCCTCAGTGTTTCCCTACTTTGAATTAAGTCTCACTATTTTGGCTAAAAGATCCAAAAATAATCTTCGCCTCCGCCCCGATCCTATGCAACTTTTTGCCAGTTACCGACGCAAAGTTGAAGCAGATCTGCTGCCACACTGTCTTCCCAATAATACTTACTCTTTAAATAAATCGAAGTACCTACAGGTTTTTTGAACCGACTTCAAGATTTAGTAGGAGGAGGTTTTCAATCCGGTTGAATCTTTATTTTATGTGTGTTCACCGATTATTCGAAGACGGCTGGACCGATTTCGAGAATCCTTTTTTGATTGAAAGAGTTCCTTTCCGAAACCGAGGGAATTCTTCAACTGTTATAGGCACACCTATAGTGAAATCAATATTTTTACAGCAACTCGGGCACTTCCTCTTGGAAAAGCGGAGCCAAAGTGAAGTCGGTTCTTTTTTTTAAAAAAAATATTATTAGCCTATTGTAATAACAGGATGAGGATGGCTGGTTGAACGGGCAGAGTCAGGGTGACAGCGTTGTATTAAAACACGTACATAGTGGCTGAGTATAGAATACTCTAATCAAGAATCCTTTATTAATAACCAATGCCTACCTATTTATAAAAATAGGTTGTCGCTGACACAAGCAATATGCGTTTATATCACAGTAATCCATTAAGTTACTGCTAAACACTAACCCGCTTATTCATAAACGTATTTCAAACCTCGTTTAACTAAATCATCTTTTGGGTTCTCTGCCTTTTCGCCGAAAGTTTCATTTGGCCGAATATCATTTCCCAACTTTACATAATTCAACCTAACCTAACCCAACCTCGTAGGTAAGTTTCATTTCCCAACTATGGGGTTGGGAAATGAAAAGGTTGCAAAATAATTATTTCGTAAAAGTTATTCGGTCAAATGGAACTTCTGCGAAAAGTGGGTTGGCAAGTGAAATTCGGCAATGAAATTTTCGGCGAAAAGGCAGGATATCCATCTTTTGTCCTTATCTGTTACTTTGACAGTTGTGTTTGTTAGAAACAGACAAAAAATAATACAACTAAATGAGATTTGAAACACTATCTATCTATCTATACATATAATCTATACATATAATAAAGGTGAAGAGGGTAAAAAATCTGTACATTGGAGATATTAGTAAAAAAATGAGTTAGTAGCTCTTAGAATCGATAACAGAACACGTTTCGACGATTTTTAGAATTTTTGTCTGTTTGTCTGTTTGTCTGTTTGTCTGTTTGGATGGGGAGAGTTGGCGTCAAAACGCCTGAACCGATTTCGATAAAAACTTCACTAGCAGG
This sequence comes from Pammene fasciana, assembly GCA_911728535.1. Taxonomy (NCBI): domain Eukaryota; kingdom Metazoa; phylum Arthropoda; class Insecta; order Lepidoptera; family Tortricidae; genus Pammene; species Pammene fasciana. Next base: position 7,457,082 of record OU452299.1, read on the forward strand.
TTCAACAGACCTCTGGTCAGGACATAGGCTATAAAAAATACGAACATTTTGGATTTAAGGGGGTTTAAGGGGGGTTTAAACTTTGAATATGAGTGTTAAGCTCAAGCAGCAAATTGATATTTGTTTAACTACTTTGGGTTAGTTTATATTCATTCATATATAAATAAATAAATGGGTTAAATAATAATATACTGGTTAAATATAGTGGAAAAGTAAAAAATACGTACCATCAAAAGGGGTATCTAGATATGTCTTTGGCTATACAATTAGGTAACGCTATCTCTCGCAGGACTTTGTCACTAACCGAGTCCTCCCTACGCAAAATCTGACCACTACATATGTAGTTTAGGTGCATACTAAATGCAACACGAGTTCGCAGAGATTTCCCTAGATGGCTGTAGTAGGTAGGTACTATCTATGCTACCTCTTTCTTCCTTCTTTCTGTGTTGAGGCCTGGCGCGCTAGCACGCGGTTGCTTAGCAACGCCTATCTCATCAACAGAGCTGTTGAAAACACTGATGTTTGTGGTTGAAAAGACGAATGATTGCTGCGGATACGAATTTGTATATTTTTCCTTTTCATCGGAAAATTACTCGATCACCTCTGTATTATAAATGTCTGTGAATAGTTTGTAAATCTTCTATCTATACCTACATATAATAAAGCTGAAAAGGGTCGAAAATCTGTAGGTACATTGGAGATATTAGTAAAAAAATGAGTTAGTAGCTCTTAGAATCGATAACAGGACACGTTTCGACGATTTTTAGAATTTTTGTCTGTTTGTCTGTTTAGATTTGAACTTTGTATGGGAAATGACTTTATATGGGAATATATGCCATCGTATTTTAACTATATATTTTTTATACCACGACGGTGACATTGAAGCATACGGCCCGCCGCCTGATGCCAAGCAGTTAGCGTAGCCTATGGACGTCTGTAACTTCAGAGGATTTACATGCACGTTGCCTACCCTTTAGAATATTTTATTTATTTCATCTATATTGCACGAAATGGCGTGTAAGTATAATACCAAATTGTATTATTTACCAGTCGTCAACCATAGGGCTAATATAAGCCTATGCAAGGGGAAAGAATAAATTAGAAATACAAAATTCAACAAACTGTTAAGTTGAATGTTAAAGACAGAAGAAAAATCAGTTTTGATAGAATTTACGTAATAGATGGTTAAAGGGGACTCGCATAAAGAAAAACACACTACTATTGCTATTGTTACCAAAAATGTTTGAATGTTCAAGATGGGAGAATTTTCCACGAGGTGGTTGGTAGAAGGGGGAGGGGGTCGGGGAGCACCCCGCGAAAAAGGAAAACACACCGTAAAATTGCTAATTATACCAAAAATTGTTAGGTTAATCATTTAAGATGGGAGAAAAAGAGTTTTGATAGGGCTTACCACGGGATAGGCGGTAAACAAGGGGGGCTCGGGGGGCGGAGCCCCCCGCATAAAGAAAAAATACCCCGTACTAATGCTAAGTATAGCAAGAATTGTTAGGTTAAACAATCAAGATGAGAGAAAAAGAGTTTTGATAGGGTTTAGCACGTGATGGGCGGCAAAGAAAGGGGGGCTCGGGGGGCGGAGCCCCCCGCACAAAGAAAAAATTCACCGTACTATTGCTAAGTATACCAAGAACTGTTAGGTTAAACATTCAAGATGGGAGAAAAAGAGTTTTGATAGGGTTTAGCACGTGATGGGCGGCAAAGAAAGGAGGGCTCGGGGGGCGGAGCCCCCCGCACAAAGAAAAATTCACCGTACTATTGCTAAGTATACCAAGAACTGTTAGGTTAAACATTCAAGATGGGAGAAAAAGAGTTTTGACAGGGTGTATCACGTGACGGGCCGCAATTAAAGGGGGGCTCGGGCATAAAGAAAAAACACCGTAGTATTGCTAATTATACCAAAAACTGTTAGATGAATCGTTTAAGATGGGAGAAAAAGAGTTTTGATAGGGCTTACCACGGGATAGGCGGTAAACAAGGGGGGCTCGGGGGGCGGAGCCCCCCGCATAAAGAAAAAACACCGTAGCATTGCTAATGGTACCAAAAATTGTTAGGTTAATCATTTAAGGTGGGAGAAAAAGAGTTTTGATAGGGCTTACCACGGGATAGGCGGTAAACAAGGGGGGCTCGGGGGGCGGAGCCCCCCGCATAAAGAAAAAACACCCCGCACTATTGCTAAGTATAGCAAGAATTGTTAGGTTAAACATTCAAGATGGGAGAAAAAGAGTTTTGACAGGGTGTATCACGTGATGGGCCGCAATTAAACCCCGGGCTCGGGCATAAAGAGAAAACACCGTAGTATTGCTAATGATACCAAAAATTTTTAGGTTAAACATTCAAGATGGGAGAAAAAGAGTTTTGATAGGGCTTACCACGGGATAGGCGGTAAACAAGGGGGGCTCGGGGGGCGGAGCCCCCCGCATAAAGAAAAAACACCCCGCACTATTGCTAAGTATATCAAAAATTTTCAGGTTAAACATTCAAGATGGGAGAAAGCCGTAAAGAAAGGGGGGCTCGGGGGGCGGAGCCCCCCGCATAAAGAAAAAACACCGTACTATTGCTAAGTATAGCAAGAATTGTTAGGTTAAACAATCAAGATGGGAGAAAAAGAGTTTTGATAGGGTTTAGCACGTGATGGGCGGCAAAGAAAGGGGGGCTCGGGGGGCGGAGCCCCCCGCACAAAGAAAAAATTCACCGTACTATTGCTAAGTATACCAAGAACTGTTAGGTTAAACATTCAAGATGGGAGAAAAAGAGTTTTGATAGGGTTTAGCACGTGATGGGCGGCAAAGAAAGGAGGGCTCGGGGGGCGGAGCCCCCCGCACAAAGAAAAAATTCACCGTACTATTGCTAAGTATACCAAGAACTGTTAGGTTAAACATTCAAGATGGGAGAAAAAGAGTTTTGACAGGGTGTATCACGTGACGGGCCGCAATTAAAGGGGGGCTCGGGCATAAAGAAAAAACACCGTAGTATTGCTAATTATACCAAAAACTGTTAGATGAATCATTTAAGATGGGAGAAAAAGAGTTTTGATAGGGCTTACCACGGGATAGGCGGTAAATAAGGGGGGCTCGGGGGGCGGAGCCCCCCGCATAAAGAAAAAACACTGTAGCATTGCTAATGATACCAAAAATTGTTAGGTTAATCATTTAAGATGGGAGAAAAAGAGTTTTGATAGGGCTTACCACGGGATAGGCGGTAAACAAGGGGGGCTCGGGGGGCGGAGCCCCCCGCATAAAGAAAAAACACCCCACACTATTGCTAAGTATAGCAAGAATTGTTAGGTTAAACATTCAAGATGGGAGAAAAAGAGTTTTGACAGGGTGTATCACGTGACGGGCCGCAATTAAAGGGGGGCTCGGGCATAAAGAGAAAACACCGTAGTATTGCTAATGATACCAAAAATTTTTAGGTTAAACATTCAAGATGGGAGAAAAAGAGTTTTGATAGGGCTTACCACGGGATAGGCGGTAAACAAGGGGGGCTCGGGGGGCGGAGCCCCCCGCATAAAGAAAAAACACCCCGCACTATTGCTAAGTATATCAAAAATTTTCAAGTTAAACATTCAAGATGGGAGAAAGCCGTAAAGAAAGGGGGGCTCGGGGGGCGGAGCCCCCCGCATAAAGAAAAAACACCGTAGTATTGCTAATTATACCAAAAATTGTTAGGTTAATCATTTAAGATGGGAGAAAAAGAGTTTTGATAGGGCTTACCACGGGACAGGCGGTAAACAAGGGGGGCTCGGGGGGCGGAGCCCCCCGCATAAAGAAAAAATACCCCGTACTATTGCTAAGTATAGCAAGAATTGTTAGGGTAAACATTCAAGATGGGAGAAAAAGAGTTTTGATAGGGCTTAGCACGTGACGGGCGGCAAAGAAAGGGGGGCTCGGGGGGCGGAGCCCCCCGCATAAAGAAAAGAACACACCGTAGTATTGCTAATTATACCAAGAATTGTTAGATTATATAAAGAATTTAATATGGGAGAAAAAGAGTTTTTATAGGGCTTACCACGTAATAGGCAGTAAAGAAAGGAGGCCCCGGGGGGCGGAGGCCCCGGGGGGCGGAGCCCCCGCATAAAGAAAAAACACACCGCACTATTGCTACTTATACCAAAAATTTTTAGGTTGAACATTTAACATGAGAGAAAAAGAGTTTCGATAGGTTTTACCATGTGACGGGCGGTAAACAAAGGGAGGCTCAGGGGGCGGAGCTCCCCGCATGAAGATAAAAAAACACCATACCATTGTTAATTATACCACAAATTGTTAGGTTAAACATTTAAGATGGGAGAAAAAGAGTTTTGATAGGTTTTAGCACGTGAAAGGCGGTTAAAGGGGGACCACCAGCATAAAGAAAAAACACACTGCGCTATTGCTATTGTTATCAAAATTGGTAAGGTTGAATGTTTAAGATGGGAGCAAGAGTTTGACAGAGTTTTCCACGCGGCAGACGGTACAAGGGGGGCTCGGGGGCGGAGCCCCCCGCATTAGACAAAAACACCGTACCATTGCTATTTTTACCAAAAATGGTAAGGTTGAATATTTCAGATGGGAAGAATAATGTTTTGATAGAGTTTGCGTTATGGCATAAGCGGCAGAAGGCTTGCATAAACCAAAAACACACAGCACTTTCACTATTATTTATGTTTTTGTTTTTTCTCATGCATTTTTGTTATCTTCTTATACTACTTACCTACCTACACTACATTACATATTGGTATCAGTATACACCGCATTTTCCTTTATTTTTCACGCAAGTAGATGTTTTCAGTCAATTATATTAAAAACTAATATATATTTATACTTATATCATTCATGTTACGTGGCCTAGGTTCTGGCAGAATATCAGTGCTTCGCCCGAAAGTGTGAAGCGTATCGCTGAGTCAGAACCCTTTTGTATTGCTGCAACGCACACAGAAATCGTTTCTTTTTTTTGTTTCATATGACAAACTATTTTCCTAGCTTGTATCTTCTTGTAAATTATGTAACCTACCTAATTGTGTGTATATTGTAGCAAGCAAATAAAGTGTATATCTATCTATCTATCTATCTATTAATACCAAAAATGGTTAAGTTGAATATTTAAGACGGAATCAATAACAGTTGATAGAGTTTACTACGTGAAAGGCTGCTTGGGGGCCATTTTGCTTACACTTTAACATCAAGGTTGTTTTCTCTGGGATGCTTCGGGTTTTCAACTCTAATTAGTGTTTAGCTGTCGGCCTACGCAGACCTTACCACTAAAGCTGCCTTGCTATTGATACGGATACGATTAAAGATAAGAGGGGACATGCGGGAATCGATCATCAGCAAGGCATCAGTCATGGTCACGGTGACGGTTCTTAGTTAATTCCCGGCTATTGGTTGATTCCCGCACGTCTCCTCTCATCTCCGCCTTAGTGGAAGGGCTGCCTTATTATTGGTCTTTCCACCCTTCGGTTTACTTTTAAGACTTATCATTAATTTGTGTTCGTTCTCTGACCTCCTGCTGCACTTTCCTCTGAGATACTTCGGCCGTTCGACTCTACATGACTCTACAAAGGAAGCTCTGACTTTTTAGCTCGCCAGATCTTCCCACTCACATGCTTCTCTTGACCATGGCTGACACAGTCCAATCTTAGACGCTTTCCGTCGATCTTTTGGGATGTCGAAGTTATATGGAAGAAGTTGGTTTTAGCTAAACTGCTAAACTGACTTTATAAAATTTTACAAGTAGAAAGCATTCAGCAATGGACTGTTGAGGATAACGAAAAGTAACAGAATCAACTGCAACACACGCGAGCGAAGCCGCGCGGGTACAGCTAGTTATGAATAAGCGGGTAAAAGTGGCTAAATGCCATATTACACTATATTAGTGTCCTGCTGGGCAAAAGCCCCTCTTCTTATCCATTCAGCCAGGTTTATGATGAAATGAAATGAAATGAAATTAAATGAAATGAAATTAAATTAAAATGAAATGAAAAATGAAAAATGAAAATGAAATGAAAAACGTTTATTTTCAGGCAACTAGTAGCCCATAGATAAATACCTTAAAGACTAGCATACATATTACATTTTAAACTAAAACTATTATTTATTTTATTTATAATACTTCCCCGGCATTCCGTAGAGAAAGCGTCCAGGATGGTCCTACCATCTCCATTTCGGTCTGCATCTTCCCAGCTATCGATAATGTCTCGTGGGTCCCACTGAGCCATTCTGGCTCACCTCTCCGGGTGCATGCAGCAGACATGCCCAGCCCAATCCCACTTATAAATAGCACAACCACATCTACACAGGCGCATACAGGGGGGAGCAATCACCCCGCCCCCCCCCCCCACCCCCCTGACACGCAAGTGTATAATAAGGGGGCAATAGGTGGGGACCGCATGATTTTTTGTGTAAGAAAGTGCCCCCCCCCCCCCCCTTGAACGGAATCCTGGATCCGCACTTGTATCTACAAGTTCTGGAGCATAGTTCAGTTTTTCTGATTCGATCAGTTCAAACACCTATTTTTAACAAAAAAAGAATCGATTTCACTTAGGATCCGCTATTCCAAGAGGAAGTGGCCGAGTTGATGTAAAAAATACTGTAAATAATAAATAAGTATACTCTTTCATCCCGACGAATTGATAACCTCCTCATTCAACATCTTGAAGTCGGTTGAAAAGATGTTGTTTCGCAGGAATGGCAACAAGAAGAGGCCAACGAATATTGCGTCAGAATCCGGGGAGATCGAACATATGAAAAATATCAAAAGGTAAGCTATACAAGGTGTAACAAAAAACTGGTGATCCTTTTAAGGGCATAATTGGTATCGTATTCTAATTATGAGAAACAAAAAAAGCTCTCAAAAAATTTTTGGCATGGAAGGTTGATCAACTGTGACAAAAAAATAAATTTCGCGTCCAAAAAATAATTCTTCTACTTTTTCTTACTTGCAATACGATACCAATTATGCCCTTAAACGGATCACCAGTATTTTTGTTACACCCTGTAATATTCTGGACTTACCAAACCTCTTCAGTTCAAGGGAGTTATCGTAAAGGATTGCATTACCTCCCATGTAGGATTTAAGAATTAAATAAGTTCAGCTAATATGGTCGTGTTTTTATCGCCTGTCACCATAGCTGTCACGTTTTAACAAGTATGTAAGTGCGAGAGTGACGCATGACGCGATAGGTGATAAAATGACAACCATGGATGGCCTTCAGGTTTATGAAATTATGATCGGTAAAAGCGGTATTACACATTGCAACCTGCAGGGCCCAATCTGTTGTGTACCCTGCCTCTCCCTACCCCTCCTTCAGCTCCCTACAGGCCCTACCTTTAATTACACCTTCCAACCTGACAGATTGGGCCCTGCCGGTTGCAATGTCTAATACCGCTTTAACGATAGAGTGCCATAGAGTAATTTATATGAGAGCAGCACACCCTAAGAACTTTTTGAAGCTCAATTTAACTGCGCCCTCTGTCCCAAAGCCCCCCTAAAGATACCCAAAATGTAAGAGGAAATGTCACGTGCACTAGGTACTACTCCACCTAGTAGCTACTAGGTGTACTACTAGTACGCTATTACTAGGTGGAGTAGCAGTGCAGGTGACATTTCCTCTTACATTTTGGGTATCTTTAGGTGGCTTTGACATAGATGGCGCGATGAGCTTCAAAAAGTTCTTAGGCTGTGCTGCTCTTATATAAGTTACTTCATGCCCGTGCGTTGACACTCCTCAATACGCTTCTGGCATCAGCGCCTGAATGTAACTTGTTTGCTTGTAGATGGGTGGTTGTATGCCGTGAATTCTTAAGGTTTTGTGAGTTGATGGATAGGCTATCCATAATCCAGCACTTGTTCATAATCAGTTGTCTTATTATGTAATGTACCTATTGTTACACTTTTATATTTAGTTCGGCGCATTGGTGCACCACTGTAATGCCGAGTCAACATAATTGTTGTTAATAAATAAATAACTGAGTTTCAGGAGTCCCGGCAGGGTCGTGGTACTGTCGAAGGAGAATGTGGAGTTCTACAACCAACGCAAGTGGCCGAAGGGCGTCGTTAGATACTTCATCAACCAAACCTGCACAAATTGTGAGTGTGACACATACAGGCTGTTTTTCCAATAATTGGACCGTTTATGTACCCGCCACTTTTGGGAACAACTTAATTGGGAAGTTTTAGATGATTTCGACTGAGAAGCACGAGCTCTTTCGATCAGAGTAGGACACAAAAAGGTACAAGCTATGCTAGCGCCATCTGTACAGACTTTCGAACGGCCGACCCCATTGCGACTGCGGTTTTTGGTTAGCCAAACTCGTTGCCGCGATAGTTATTCATGAAATAAAACAACTTTGAACGGATTATATCGCGTATACTGAATTTAAATTACAACCCGTGACCACGAACGCTGTAAAGTGTTCGAAACGTCGGGATGTAATTTAAATTCATTATACGCGATATAATCCGTTCAAAGTTGTTTTATTTCTAGAAAACATATTAATCCTTATATGGCCTCTGACATATGCCCAGTGGATCGTTTTCGACCCTGGGGGCCGATTTTTGACAGCCGGACGCTCGAATTCAAAAAATTCAAGCTCGAAAATAATCGCACACAAAAACTTGTCGCTAATTAATAGTTTAAATAATCATCATTTTAAATTTATATCGCTTTTAATTTTAAAACATAATTTCATCGTTTTATTCGGAGCTTTAAATTAGAGATGGGCCGACTAGGGTTTTTGCCGACTACACAATCGGCCGACTAATCGGTTTTCAAATTGCCGATTAATCGGCCGACTAATCGGCAATGCCGATCGTAGGTTTTAGCTAAGTTCGGGTGCAATCGAAAACGCTCGTTTCACTTCGTCCGCCGTGCCATTGTCTATCACGCGTTCATGACCAACGCTGGCGTGTTTGAAGGCAAAAGGAAGACAAACACTATAATAAGATTTAGATATTCATAACTAAGAAAAGGGTTAAACCTCCGCCAAGTTCTTATTTTCCTGTAGGTATTAAAGTGCCGAATATTCGGCATTTTTTGCCGACTAGTCGCCGACTAATCGCCGACTACAAATGATGCCGAATAGTCGGCTTTCCCGACTAGTCGGCGACTAGTCGGCCCATCTCTACTTTAAATGTCACTTTCGAGTGCTCGAATCTCAAAAATCACCCCCCTGGTCTATTTAGGCTACAAGCTCGATCACTCTTAATCACATTTCAATTACGAATCTATTGAGGCTAAAAGCACACTCTAAATCGCATTTGAATGAGTAGGAGCGAGTTTTAAGTAACTTACATAGTTTATTTGTAAGTGTTTTTGTTATGGAGCAATTTTTTCTTTTTTACTTTTGTGTAATTTTCTGTTTATATGGGTAGTTTTTTCGTTTCGTCTTTATAGTTCGTTTTTTAAATTATTTGTGTTGATTGTACCTTTATTTGATTTTTATTTTGTCATCCGTTTTGTGTTATCTGTCGTGGCATCACCAAGTGGGCCCTACGGAAGACCAGGAGGCCAATTCTCGGGCCGTTCGAGATGATGTCTATTAGACATATCTCGAAAAAAATGTCTATTGTGCCCCAGAATACGAAATTTTGCATCCTTCGACATTTTGGTGAGATTTTCAATAGACATTACGTTCTTCGAGATCATCTCGAAGAGTGATAATCTCGAACGGCCCGAGAATTGGCCTCCAGCTAGTTTACATACTAGGTAACTAGCATTTTGCTGAGCAGGGTCCATTTCGTGATGCTACACCAATACGTTTTTATTTTTATTTGTCTGTTTGTAATATTGTGTACGTCATGAATAAAAAATCTTGAATCTTGAATCTTTTTTCATTAGCGCCAAAAATGACCTTTTTAACCGACTTGAAAAAAGGAGGAGGTTCTCAATTCGACTGATTTTTTTTTATCATTATTATTTTTTTGTATGTATGTTACCCGATATCTCCATGAATCGTGAACCGATTTTCAATTTTTTTTTATCGAACGGGTATAACCCCTAGATGGACCCGTTGGCACCAAGTCGGGGTTTGATGATGGGATCCTGGAGAAATCGAGGGAACTCTTCAACTATTATAGGCACACCTATAGTGATATCACTTTTTTACAGCAACCCGGTCACTTCCTTCCTAAGTGAAGTCGGTTCTTTTTTGTTTAAAATTATCGATGGAACTAATTTTTTAACACATTTTTCTTTCAGTTGACATCCAAGACCTGCGTCACCGCCTGAGCAGGGTAAACGAGAGTCTGACCACGCACACCTGTGTTTCTATCGAGGAGATAAAGAAAAACGAAACCAGCAAGTTTAAGGACTATCTGGTCATTGATAACAGCCCAGACTTCGTCACTGGGAGAGTCGGCGGGAGACAGGTAAATGCGAGTTTTTTTTTCTTTTTTTTTTGCAGAATAGGCAGGCGTGCAGCAAACCTGAACCTTCATCGAGAAGGATGAAGCCAGCAAGTTTGAAGATTACCTGGTCATAGATAACAGTCCACACTTCGTCACGGGCAGTCAGACTACCTAGACGGCAATGTCTCGAAATCGCGCGCGAGTTTTGTCGCAAAATTGCGCCGATTGTAGAGGCCAATATGTATCTAAACAGACATTCGACTCGTCACGCGCACGTGAATGCAATCGCATCTTCAATTGCGTAACTTAGTATCCGTTCATTCGTTACGAAAAATAACAAACATATTTTTATTTTTTATTTACTCCATCATTCATTTGCCCTTCTCGTAAACGCTACACACTTCTGGTACGCTCCTTTTACATTTTATTCAGGCAAAACCAAACCGTAGGTCTCTTAAAATAAGGATATAACGAACCGTATTCCAGAAAAGGACGTTTCGCTCAACCTTGACATTGAACCATCCTTGAACGTGCCCATTGAACTAGTGCGAGCGAGATAGCAAGCAAACAAATGAACTCGATTGCGACTAGTGTGAACGGGATAAAAGATACACGTGGTTATTGACGTCAAGGGGAGGATTGAATGAACTGGGTGGCCAGTGTTTAAAATAAATATTAAATTCTGGGATTTTCGTCGTAAATGTGTTTTGCTTAAAATATATGTAAAATAATTAACATATCAAAACGCATTGTTAATAATAAAAATCACAGATCTATTTCAGTGAGTTATTATTCATGATTTATATTAGGAAGATAATTACCAAGTAATGATATTTAATTGAAATTCAATACAAATTAAGATACATACAAAATTTATACGTTTGTAATAGCAACATTTTACGTTATAAGCTTATTCATACATTTACACATAAAAATGTTCAATATACCTTATTAAATATTGAGATTTCCTGAACTCCAGCTTAATAACAAAAATACTGTGCTCAAATAAAAATAAAACATTATTTTACAATTGCAATGCAATTCTAAAAATTAAATACAAAACGAACATGAACATGAAAGTGTATTTTAATAGAATTTAAGAATTTAATTTATTTTCTATATTAGAGTAAAAATTAATTCGATTACAGTTAGGTATTGTTTTATTGAATTAATGAGTACAATACAAAAGCTAATGAATTTAAATTAAAACATTTTAAATCCTAAATATGAATTATGGCCTGGCAACCCAGCTCTAGAAAATTCTATCTATTCGGCTCTCTGATTGGTCCGATCATTCTAACCTGCGAAGTTTCTCGATACCCATTGGGCGAGCGTATATATACCCGGACCACTCGCAGCCGGCGCTCAGTTTTAATTTCGAAGGACGTAGGACGTCTGAACACATTGTGATCAAAGTCGTTTAAAAGTTATCGTGTTTTTAAGTTCGTGTGTTACAAATGGTGGCTATAGGCATCGATTTGGGTACCACGTATTCTTGTGTGGCAATATGGAGAGAAGGCTTAGTGGAAGTGATAGCAAATGACGAAGGGAACAGGACAACACCTTCTTACGTGTCTTTTACGAAAAACCAGCGGTTTATCGGAGAAGCAGCGAAGAACCAGGCAGCTTTTAACCACTGGAACACAGTTTTTGGTGCAAAACGCCTTATTGGTCGCCGGTACGATGATGTAGGAGTCCAGATGGATTTGCACCACTGGCCCTATGTAGTTTTGAATAACAACGGTAAGCCAAAGATCTTAGTAGAATATAAGGGTCAGAAAAAGCAATTTGCGCCAGAGGAAATAAGCAGTATGATAATTTGCAGGATGAAGGAGATTGCGGAGGCGTATCTGGGAGAGAAAATTAAGGATGCTGTTATCACTGTCCCGGCTTATTTCAACGACGCTCAGCGGCAAGCTACCAGGGCCGCAGGAGTTATAGCGGGTCTAAATGTACTCAAGATATTGAACGAGCCTACGGCGGCAGCGTTAGCGTACGGATTAGACGAGAATTTGAAGGAAGCGACGAACGTACTCATCTACGATTTGGGAGGCGGCACGTTAGACGTATCCATTTTAAGCATAAACGAAAAATCCATTTATAAAGTTAAAGGAACTGCTGGAAACACGCGATTAGGTGGAGAAGATTTTGACAATAGATTAGTGGCTTATTTCGCAGAGGATTTTAGGAAAAGGTACCAAACGGATATAGTAGCCAAAACCAGAGCTTTGAGGAGACTGAAAACGGCGGCTGAACGGGCGAAGAGGGCGCTGACTTCAGCTTCAGAGACTTTCATCGAGATTGAGTGTCTGTGCAACGATATTGACTACCATGGCACAATATCTAGAAATCAATTTGAGGAACTGTGCTCAGATTTGTTCAGAGATACGCTCAAACCTGTACAAAAAGCTCTAAATAACGCGAGAGTAAAGAAAAGTGATATAGAACATGTGATTCTCGTCGGAGGAAGTACCAGGATACCAAAGATAAGAAGTATGCTGATTGAATTCTTCGATGGAAAGACATTGACTGCCTCTATCAATCCTGATGAAGCGATCGCCTGTGGTGCAGCTATACAAGCTGCTATTCTCAGTGGAGATGAGCATGAAAAGATACAAGATTTATTGCTAGTGGACGTAGTGCCATTAACTTTAGGAATTGAAGCTGCTAGAGGCATGATGTTTAAAGTTATAGATAGGAATACTCCTATACCCTGCAGAGTTACCAAAGAGTTGACAACGTTGGAAGACTACCAAACGGCTATGACAATAGAAATATTCGAAGGAGAAAGGACGCAAACCAAAGACAATAATTTATTAGGATCTTTTGACCTTAATGGCATACCGCCTGCACCGCGAGGCATAGCTAAGATAGACGTGACTTTTGACATTGATTTCAATGGTGTCCTCAGTGTTTCAGCTCAAGACAGAAGCACGGGAAATATAGAAAGTCTAGTCATAAGAAATATTGATAGACTGAAGCAGCAGGAAATCGAGAAGATGGTAGTGGATGCTGAGATATTCAAAGAAGAAGATAAAGAAGACCGTATGAGATTAGAAGCAAGGAATCAGTTGGAAAGTTACATTTACAGTGTCAAGCAATCTGTTATCGACAAAAGTGGGAATTTGACTCCTGGAGAAGCAACTAAGATGGAGACGGAATGTCAGGAAGCATTGACATGGCTTGAAGAAAACATGAACTGTCTTATAGAGGATTTTGAAGGGAAAATGTCAGAGCTGTTGAAGAGATGGTCGGGCGTTATGAAGAAGATCTATGGCCAGAGATGGAAAGGCGCGAAGCGGCAGAGAACAGAATCTGAAGTGTCAAATGGAGATTCTCCAGCTTCTATTGAAGAAATAATTGAGTCATATCTATAGTAGTTCAACTTTTTGATATTGTTATTAGTTTGGCACCTACTAGCTTTACGAAAAATAATTCCAGGCTTCAAGACTAGAGTAGTGTTAGGAAGTGAATGGTTTCTAAAGAATTTGCAGTCTTCCTTTGAAAATCGTAAAAAAATGCCGTTTTGCACTGTCGTGCAATAGGTAGCCGCTATAGGTATCGTAGACCGCTTAGACGGAATTTATTATAGGTACAAAATACAGTGTTATAATGCCAAGCTTTTTATTCATAAGAAATTACCTCACATGTACTTTTTAGAGATAGCCAGTTTTGTTAATAATATTAGTTATGTCATGTGATTTTTACCGAATTTTGGCTGTGAGTGTGATGTGATTTAAATTACCTGCTTTAGGATTGTTTTTAGAGTTGAAACATTAGAAAAGCAATAGGTACTCGATATCTTAGTAAAGTAGGCACAGAAGAGAAGAGATGGAGAGTTATTGTTTCCCGTTATAATTAAATATGTAAGTATTTTTATAATAAAACATTTTGATTCGCTGGTAGTTTTACTTAATTCCCAACAATTCTCCACATCCCTCACCCTTTCGTCTCATAAAATGCAAAGTATATACACGTGCATTCGATAGTTTTTTGTAATCGATTGCAGCACCATCTATAGGTTCCTTAAGCGGCTTTTAAAGTAATTAATAAGGGAGGTTCCCTTTTCGTGCTTAAGGTTTCAATTGTACGGAGGGGGCGCCCGTGCGGGTACAAATCAAAGCAAAATCTGTCGCACGCATCCGCAGGTCCGCGCCAATTAGCGCCACTCATACTATTTTACCCGATTTTTACCTGCGCTTGCGCTCTGTACAACTGGCGTCTATAGTATCCGCAGAATTAAGTAGCGACTGTGGTCATATAACTTCTCTTTCACACTTGCACCACCACGGCAAGAGAGAGGAGACAGCGTTATGAACTTAGTCGCCACTTACTTAGTTCTGCGGATACTATTAAATAGCGTACGCCCTTATCGGTCCAACATTCAGTAACCATGTTTAATTCCCAGATCTTCGGCACCCCCGAGCTGCTAAAAGGAGGACAGCATCGCCAGCATGCTGCAATGATGGTCATGGCCATGCTGGGCTTCTACTTCGAGCTGGCTCGTCACGACCGAGATGATTACGTGAAGGTTCACCCACGCCACATCAGACCTGGTTCGTTATCAATCCAATTTTCATTTCGATAAATACAATTCACATAAATGTTACTAAAACTTATAAATCAATGTCAAAGTGCTTATACAAGGTGTAACAAAAATGCTGGTGATCCTTTTAAAGGCGTAACTGGCATCGTATTCCAATTGAGAAAAACTAAGAAACAATAAGTGCAAAAAAAGATTTTGTATGGAGGGTTGGCCGGCTGGGACGTCGTGTCCCATACAAAAAACTTTTTTTCACATCCAAAAAATTTTTCTGCTGCTTTTTCTTACTCGCAACACGATACCAATTATGCCCTTAAACGTATCACCAGTATTTTTATACACCCTGTATCTAAAATGTTGACAAAGAGCTCAAATAGGATTCAGTGTGTTGACGACGAGGGACCTCTCTTGTTCCTTTAGCCGTCAACACAGTGAAATCCTCCTGTTTTTAATGGGTCGGCAACGCGCATGTGACACCTCTGGAGTTGCAGGCGTCCATAAGGCTATTGTAGCTGCTTACCTTCAGGTGGGCCACATGCTTGTTTGCCACCGTCGTTGTATAAAAAAAAACTAACTAAAAGTGGCGTGGTGCCGCAACCGGTGACGCAAGCAGCTGACGAATAGAGGGCCCAGGCGCGGTCCCAGGGGGGGGGGGTCACATGGGACATGACCCCCCCCCCAAAATCCTACATTTCTAATAGAAAAAAATTTTTACAGACCCCCCTCAAAATTTGAAAAAAAAAATCTATATTAGTGTCCCCCCCCAAAAATTTTCGTCTGCGACCGTGCCTGATAGAGGCAAGTCTTAGGGCTCCACCACAAAAGAGTCATCTCTTTAGTTCGAAAATATCCACTGTTAGATCCTAGCCTCTCACACCCTCTGACATGTCATAACCGAGACAGTGTGAAGGTTCATCCATGGCACGTCAGTTCAGTGGCCTAATTAATAAAGCTACAATTGACAATTTACAAGCGGGAGTCTCTTTCTAATACATAGGGTTAGAAAAAGACTTCCGCTTGTAAATTGTCACTTGTAGCTTTATTAAATGGGGGTCCAAAGTTTGTATAGGAAAACAAGATTACTTAGACTATTTTATTTGAAACTTCACCGGAGTATTCCTAACAATAAATGAGTAAACACGTGTTTCAGCTTTTTTGAAAATTTAACTCCTTAAAGGGGGAAATGGGGGTGAAAAAGTTTGAAAATCAATATGGGTATCGTTCCTATGGTTTATCGGGTCGCTGATTACGAAAACAACAACCATATTATCATACAACGTGGCAGGTGTAAAATATCAACCCCCAGGGGGTGAAATGGGGGTCCAAAGTTTGTATAGGGAAACAAGATTAGTTAGACTGTTTTATTTTAAACTTCACCGGAGTATTTCTAACAATAAATGAGTAAACACGTGTTTCAGGTTTTTTGAAAATTCAACCCCATAAAGGGGGAAATGGGGGTGACAAAGTCTGAAAATCAAGATGGGTATCTTTTCTATGGTTTATCGGGTCGCTGATTACGGAAAACCCCAAAATTTTATGATACAACGTGGCGGGCGTGAAATATCATCCCCCTGTTGGGGTGCGATAGGGTTGAAATTACTAAATATCAATATGGGAGTCGATTTATGGTATTTTGGGACGTTAATTAAGTACGAAAATGGCATCAATTTCGAAATTTTTGTTAAAGAAATAATTTTACCTCCGGGACATAGGGTAGTTTCTATACCGAAAATCAGCCCTTAAGGGGGTGAAAAGGGGATTGGAAGGTTGTATAGAGAATTTTTAACCGTAGAACCGATTTAAATGAAACTTGATATAATAGATAGTTTGAATCCCGGGAAACGACTAAGTGTTATTTTCATTGAAAAAATTAACCCGTAAAGGGGTGAAAAGAGGGTTGGTAGTTTATATAGGATTTTTTCACAGCTGAACCGATTTAGATGAAACTTGGTATACATATAGTTTGAGGCCCGGGGAGGAAAAAAAATAGTTTTTTTCGCGACAACTACCCTTAAAGGTAAAAAAGTTAAGGGTGAAACGGGGGCTGCAGGTTTTTATAGGGAATTTTAAACCGTTGAACCGATTTAGACGAAACTTGGTATACAGTAAGTGTGAATCCCTGCAAATGACTAAGGGTTGTTTTCGTTCCGAAAATCATCCCTTAAAGGAAAAAAGGGATTGGAATTTTGATCAGGAAATTTTTAACACCTGGACCGATTTAGATGAAACTTAATGCTAATTAGCATACAGATAGTTTGAGTCCCGAGAAGGAACATAAAATTGTTTTTACCTCGAAAATCAGCCCTAAAGGTTAAGGGTGAAACGGGGGTTGCAAATTTGCATGGGGAATTTTTAAACGTGAACGATTTAGATGAATCTTTGTATAGAGATAATGTAAGTCCCGAGAACGGACATATAAATAGTTTTTATTTCGAAAATTAACCCTAAGGTTAAGGGGATGAAATGGCGTTGGAGGTTTGAATGGGGAATTTTTAACAGCTGAACCGATTTTGATAAAACTTAGTATAGAGAGTCCCGGGAAGCGAAAAGGATGTTTTTAGGGTTTCGTACCAAAATGGTAGAAAAGGAACCCTTATGGTGCGACTTTGATTGTAAGTCAGTGACCAAAAGGCAGGCATGTAACGCCAATTTATGAATTTTAAACATTAAGGGGGGGGGGGGGATTTGTGGGTAGGTAAATGAGAAATCAAAAAACAAATAACTTTATTGTGTGGCGTATCAAATAAAAGGGCTTAATGTAAGGATCTCTAATTAGTATAATTTTAACATACATAGCTTTGAAGTAATTAAAAAAAGGTGTAAATTAATCAATATCGGAAACTGTTCGACAGAAAAATTTGCAAAAATTACAGATATAATAGTTATTTACGTATAAATTACAGGAAAACTAATAAGAGTGCAGTCAAGCACCAGTCCGACTTAAGACAAAAAAAAATCGGGATACGTGTCCGATTCGCACTCAGCCGCCCTATTAATTCTCATGAAATCATGCTGAAAGCGTCTTTTTTCAAAAATGAAATAAAAAAGTTGTTCGTACGAAACCTTTGAGGCGCAAGTAAGACCCGTACTTGCGTGTTTTTTTTTAATTTCCTAAAATCGTTACTTAAAGGAGTGAAATGGGGGTTAAAAGTTTGTATGGGGCATTTTTAAATGTTGAACCGATTTAGATGAAACTTGGTATGGAGATAGTTTGGGTCCCGGCAAGGGGAAAATTGTATTTATCCCGAAAACAAAGCTTACGGGGGTGCATAGCAAAGGGGTTGGAAGTTTTATAGAGAATTATGTATTTTCAGTTGAACCGATTTAGATGAAACTTGGTATAGAGATAGTTTGAGTCTCGGAAAACGACATAGGATAGTTTTATCCCGAAAATCAACCCTTTAAGAGGTGAAAAGGGGGTTGAAAGTTTATATGGGGAATTGATAACCGCTGAACCTATTTAGATGATTTGGTATAGAGACAGTTTGAGTTCTGGGGATGGATACATAATAGTTATCCCAGAAGTCATTCCCTAAGAGGGTAAAAAGGGGGGCCAATTACTAATTCTACGCAAAGGAAGTCGCGGGGAAAAACTTTTATTCAAGAGTAGAAATCTGCATTAATCATAATGTACGCGGGCGAAGCCGCGGGCAACTGCTAGTTTCTTATATGTATCTTGAACTTGTGGATAGTTGCAGTACTGGACTACAGTTGGGCCTTACGCGATATAAAGAACGATATGGTTTTATTTAAAAATACATCGCGTCCTAAAAATAATGTTTTATTTACTACAGTATGTTTACAAACAGAAGTTTTAATTTTATCACGAATCGTGAATTTTTTGGCAATGGGCCAAAAACTAATAGACAAAAGTGGCTGACAACAGCCGATGACCTTGAAATTGACTTTAAGGCCATGTTCAGATGACAAGCGCTCAACGCGCGTTTTGATAACGCGCGTTTGCAACTACATAACTACTTATTCAGGCCGTACACATAAACAGTGTAGTTATAAACGCGCGTTGAGCGCTTGTCATCTGAACATGCCCTAAACCGTTTTTTAGCAACGACTACGATTAGGTACTGAGAATCAATCGTGACATTCGTGACCTTTGCAGCTTTCGGCGTCGCTCTCTCGTAGCCTCACCGCTAAAAGCTCGTCACAGACGGAGCTATAATATAATATATATATTCATTTAAGGTCCGATGAACGCACGGCATGCACCGCGTACGCGTGTCTGGCTCGGCGCGCGGTTTGATGGTTGCTCTACGTCCCTATGATGGTCCATCGTGGGCCATCATACGGACGTAGAAAACGATATTGCGATCTCGTTCTATCGTATAGCTGCGTCCCTATGATAGCCCATCATGTAGAGGAGCCGTGAGATTGCCACAAATCAATGGTGTTGTTTGAACGCTCGATCATGTACACAAAATCATTGATTTGTTGCATCTTAACTTGGTCAGAGTTTAGTCGGTGGGTGTCCTTAAGTTATTCGCCTTAAATTTTCCCTACCACGATTTTTCCAACTTTACTAACTTATGGAACTAATAATTTAATGGAACTAGCGGAGCGTAAGCGAAGCGAGTTCTTACAAACAACTCCAGACCGAACTGTCACCTGGCTACTAATGGGACGTCTCGGCATTTGGATGGCTTTTTGATTTCTATAGTTTGTCTGACGATAACTTTAGTAACGTTTTTCTAATCTTTATGAAATTTCTTGGGGCTGTAGCAGAGATACATAAAATTTGTAAGTTCGTATATGTGCAGGATCGATTAAGTGGTTACAGAGCTAGAAGGAGAAAAAAAAATCCTCCTTTGGGTCTTGTTATATCGGTCAACTCGTTTGCAAGTAAATCGCGAGTTCTCAGTTTGAAGCGGACTACTAGTTAACTACAATGTTACCTTCACAATAATTTGTATGGATACAGACAAACTGCATCACTTCGAGAAGATAGGCAACGACGCGACAATGCCACTACCCTACGACTATGAGAGCGCCACACACCCCCCTTGGATGTTTTGGAGAAAGCTCGGCAAAATGGGCATCTCTTCGGTCGCTACTTATAAAGATAAGGTGAAAAAAGTTGCTTAAAAATCTTCCGGTCGACCCCAGTCTCCCCTATGGCTCTGAAAGCGCTTCACATCATCACATCCCCCTTGGAAGAAGCTCGGCAAGAAGAGCATCTATGTCATAGCGTTGCTACGTACAGTCGCCATCAAATATATCAGAGCAGCCAAGGTACTCAAAAATATCTGAACATGGACTTTATCGCCTTGACAATAGAGGCGTTGTTCAGATATTTGTGACCACCTTGGCCGCTCCGATATATCTGATGGCGACTGTACAAAAACAAAGTTAAAGTTTTTTCACAAAAATGTTTCAACCGACAACAATCTCCCATATGACCGGCAAGAAATGCATCTCTTCGGTCGATACTTCCGCTGTGTTTGCACCATAGATGAGCGAGGATGCGCTGCGAGTGCGAGTAATGTGTTTGTTACAACCAATCATAGGGTTGCGTTGTGCGAGGATAAACAAATGAAGTGATTCTATTGGTTTTCAAAAACACATTCCTCGATACACATTCTCGCTCATCTCTGGTGGAATCGCAACCTTAGGGTCACCACACACCTAGCGGTTTTCCTCGCGGAATTAGCGGAAGTAGCGGAAATTCATAGACAAAATGCTTAATTTGTCTATGGTAGCGGAAATTTGTCTATGGCTTCCATGTACCATAGACAAATTTCCGCTACCATAGACAAATTTCCGCTACTTCCGCTAATTCCGCGAGGAAAACTGCTAGGTGTGTTGTCACCCTTAAAAAGATAAAAAAATATTTGTAACGAAAATGTTCCAATTGATCCCAGTCCCCTCTAGCAACCAATACCTTTAATTTCTAAGATTAGACTCACACGAAGTAACACTAACACGGCAAACTTAATAAATATTCTCACCATTTCTCATGTTTCTCCGAGGTGTTTTAAAGTACAGCCCTGGCAACACTCAAATTATCTTTTTTTTTCAGGACCCAGATGGCACTATTATGAAGTCATTAGGCCAAAACTCGAGACTGTTATCGCCAACAGACATCATTAAAATAAACAGTGTTTATGGCATTAAATGTATGATAGATGAAACAGTTAATGAGCCGAATAGCGAATGGGAAAATGTGGACCAATGATACACGGAATCAAGTTAAAAAAAATTAGATACTTTTTAGGCGATGAGTCTTGAAAGACAGAAAAATTGATTCTCGATTAGCACGCTTTCTTAATTAAAACTAATAATAAAATAACAGCATTAATAAATTGTTTCATTTTATTTATTACCTAATTTCAAAACTTTACTACAGCTATATGTAGTTTCAAAATATAGCTACCCTTTCACTTTCACTACGGACCTAGTTTACCCACAAAAAGTACCCGAGCATTTGAATGGGGAAGGCAACTGTCAAAGTGACATTCCGAAATTGGCCCTTAGAGAGAAACTAAATTTATGGCGCGAAGTAGTTTTTATTTATTATCGCAAAAGAGTCAATGTTTTGTCTATAATTGCTCCGGAATTGAAATTCATCGGTTTCTGAAATACACTCAAATTAAAATGCTATACATAACGCCATAGGGAAGATTTTCGCCTAAGAAAAGCTTTTTCAATGCATACTAGAGATAGTAAGGATCATTCATCTTCCGTTTCTGTCTCTTATTAGAATCTAGAACAGCGTCCTCTACAAAAAGTTTTCACCGGCCTCCTGTTACCAAAAAATATTCGGAATCGCCAAGGCGCGTAAAAATGTTTTCAGTATCTACCTTGTTTGATGAGTTCCTCTAAAGTGTTTTTGCGGGATATTCTGTATTTGGGTCGATAGTTACTTGTGGCCCCGTCTCTGCGTCCAAACTCAGAGATGGCTGCGTCTCGGGGTCCTCTTCTTTGATCAAGCTCAGATCGCTTTTACTAATAATGTCGAACACGTTCAAGTTTTCGGCAAACTTTCGTTGGCGGATCACGCATTTATCATATATTATTATAACGCTAACCGCTGAAAACAAAGATATTTCATGAAACCATGATGAAACATTATCAACATGCATTAAGAGTCGCCAGGACGCTCGCGTTCCCATACAAACGTAGTTCAGCTCTCATTTTAAAACGACATGTTGAAGTACCACGAAATTTGGCATGGGCATTTTAGTAGTACAGATCTAGGTCGGACATTTATTTTCGTTGCTAAAAATTGTAATACAAAGAAAATACAGCCAGTTATAGATTTACATACAAAACTTATTTTTTGCTATATTTTCTTTCTATTACAATTTTTAGCAACGAAAACGAATGTCCGACCTAGATCTGTACTACTAGAATGCCCGAGCCAAATTTCATGGTTCTAAAGCATGTTGTTTTAAAATGAGAGCTGAACTACGTTTGTATGGG
Organism: Pammene fasciana; assembly: GCA_911728535.1. Lineage (NCBI taxonomy): Eukaryota > Metazoa > Arthropoda > Insecta > Lepidoptera > Tortricidae > Pammene > Pammene fasciana. The sequence continues at coordinate 7,479,403 of OU452299.1, forward strand.
GACGCGAGTTCACGCGAGCGTTCTGGCGACTCTTAACACATTCACGGCCATGCTACGCGCGTAGCGCTACGCCGTAGCCAATAACATGGGTTTCCCGCTTTGTAGAGCCGTGACGACAACGTGTCGTCATGGGCACTGAATGGGTTAAGGCCTCTACAAACGTATTTGAGCAACCTGCGATTTTTAATACATTGGCTACATTTTTGATCCATCGATTGATTTCATTTGACCTACCGGCAATGTCTCGAAAAATCGCGCACGAGTTTTGTCTCAAAATTGCGCTGATTGTAGAGGCCATTACTAGTAGGAGTGTAGAAGGCGCCTGAGGGTCGCCACACACCTAGCGGTTTTCCTCGCGGAATTACCGGAAGTAGCGGAAATTTGTCTATGGTAGCGGAAATTTGTCTATGGTAGCAGATTTTTTGTATGGAAGCCATAGACAAATTACCGGAAGTAGCGGAAATTCATAGACAAAATGCTTAATTTGTCTATGAATTTCCGCTACTTCCGGTAATTCCGCGAGGAAAACCGCTAGGTGTGTGGCGACCCTTAGACATTGCAACCTGCAGGGCCCAATCTGTCAGGTTGGAAGGTGTAATTAAAAGTAGGGCCCGTAGGGAGCTGAAGGAGGGGAAGGGAGAGGCAGGGTACAAAACAGATTGGGCCCTGCAGGTTGCAATGTCTAATAGCCGTTTAAGCCCCCTCCAGACTGCGTGAAACACGCGTGGTATGCGGAAGGGCACCAACCAGCAAGAGGGCCGCGGTTTGTCGCAGGCAAAAATCTGGGCTGCCCACGAACATCAAACGTCGAAAAACTATCTGCCTCTATCGCTCTTGCATATTCAAAAGAAAGAGTCATAGTATAAGCAAATTTCGATGTTCATCACGGTAGATAGGTACCTACTCTTGTACCCCGAATCTCTTTGTTCGTTCGTTTGTCTCCGTCGATCGAATATATGGAAGGGCAATAGAGAGGCAGATACTTGACCAATTTTCGATTCTCGATATAAGCAGTAGTGCCACATGATACAAGGCACGAAATCAAAGTGCGAAAAATTTATTAATTTAACTCCACACTGTCGCGCAACCTTCAAGCATATGGATTCTAATTTATCTATAAAGTGATGTAGAGAACTTTAGTCAATAAACACTAACTAGGATGTTCCATGCAAGTTGGTATCATCATGGTTTCGATCTTGTGCTCCTCTTTCCAATGGAAGAACATTCTCTTGATAACAGCAGACACCAACGCTATTAAAAATATGCTCACTCCGAAAAGAATGGTGTAAAGTGCCATTTAATACGAGTTCCTTTGGTGTAAAGACAATTAAATACATAATTAACGGTTAAAATTCGTGTTACAAACTAACATGGCCAATGTAAATAATTCAAAAATATTTTGACATTACGTCAATTCATTTTTGGCACTAATCTAGGTTAAAACTTGTTAAAAAGGTTTATGAAAACCAAATTGCCTCGAACCTCTAACGAAACTTAAATAATATAACAATAAACTCTAAACTGAAATTTAAATTACAATATTTTAGTAATATATCTTAAAATGTATTCTTCTTATTTTTTTTATAAAAATACCTACTTTTAAATACCTCTGATCATGCTCTGGCTGTTTATTACGTTCCGTAGACTCGGTGAAGAGCATGACAATAAAAAAAAAACTTGTGGCGCGAAGCGGAGCGAATCGTGTTTGTTGTGCAGTCAAGTTTTTGATTTCGCGACTAAGTTATTTATAAAATCATATTCCTATAAATTTAATAAATGTAGCTTAACATTATGTTTCTGATTTATATCGACAAAAAGTGAAGACCGCAACGAAAATGAGTTTCGATAAATATGGTAAGTTTTGCTTGTAAAAGTTATCTACAAAGGAGCAGTATCAAATAGTTATTTTATTTAACTGTACGTAAATATTTTAATTTTTAGTGCAACATATTTCGCAAAAATACCGCCTAGCCGTTGCTATTTCTGTGATAAAAACTAAGCCAGAAAATGTACCAATCGAAGAGTATTTAATACAACTTCAAAACAAAATACGAGATAAGGAAATAGACCCAAATGAGACTGTGTGTAGCGACGACTTTAATTTTGACGATGATATTTGGAATGAAAAACAACATGACACACAAATGGATTGCACCAAAAATGATACATTAAATGAAAATCGTTTAGAATGTTCAGTAAATGCGAATAGTCAGGGTAGTCAAACGATTTTAAATGATTTAGTTTTTGGGGAGGAATGTCCGCAAAGAGAGAATTCTTTAGGTGATACGATAAGATTGCTGAAAGAAGTGTCTGCGAATGTTCTAGAACAGGTATGTTCTATTGTTATTTTTGAGGGTAGAAAAAAATGTGCTGAAATAATTAACTACATATGATACGGCGCAACGCACTCTTAGCAGAATTCAGTCAACTAATAACGATTTTATTCAGCCCTACGCCGAAAATATACTATACTAAGGGTTCTAGCTCTATTTTTGTATTGAGTTTCTGTCTAACTGAATAGTTTAGGTACGACTGCCTGAATTCCGTTAAGTGTGTGTTGCGCCTACGAAGACGTACAAGCCTAGAAGACTGTGTGAAAATAAGAATTTTCACGCAATGTCTTGATTCGCGCTCCTAAATATACCTACTATTGTGATGTGGATTAAAAAGTCCCGTGATCATGCTAGCAATAGTATTTTGTCCTGGATTTATACCTACCACGGCGTCCACGGCACAATAAAGCCTTGGGACCACTTGGCAACATAATCCCAAAAAACGGCGTAGGCACTAGTTTTTACAAAAGCGTATTTTGGGATTCGGTCGGGTTTTTCGAGTAGTATTCCTTACTTAAAAGGGACTAGTATCTAAATATCAAATGATATTTTGTACATAAGTTCCGAGAAACAGTGGTACTGTCAGCACCAAAAGTAGATAAGCGGGACCAACTTAAAAAAGGAGGACATTAAAATGTTCCAATGTAGATATAATTATCTTATCAAATGAATTTAAGTAATTGACTGAGGATCCGAGCGTAGCGAGGCGACGAACGTCTCCGTTTTCACTGGTACGACGATTTGGCAGATTGATGTGTGTGTATTGGTTGGTTGGTTGGTTGGTCAGTGTCGATCTAGAGGTCGCATTTTTCATCCGATTTCGATGAAACTTGGCATGTGCGTTCCTTGATTTATTTGCCAAAAATTGTCGAGCCATTTTTTTGATTGGGGGGAAAAGGGGGGAAGTTTGCTGTCACGTTATTTATGTTCTCCGAAGTTAACGGTTCACAGAACCACTAGTTTATTATTATTTGAAACAATTTCAGCCATACGACAATCAAAATTTTAGTCAAATCACGTTCTGTGAAAGTCAAGAAAACAACACACACTGCTCCAACACTCCTTATGAAATGATAGGAAATAATAAGCACCCTAAAATTGTATTTGATAATAATTTGGACTCACAAGAAACACAACTGTATACTTTGCACGGTTTTACTCAAGAATACTCACATGTCAGTCAGACTCAAAACGAATATTTTGTTATATCTGATAAATATATCAGAAATAACGCTAGCAACGTACAAGATAATGAAAATGTACAAAATAGAGATATGATACAATTAAGCGTTAATCAAAATGTTATTACGATAAATGCTAAAGAAATGAACAGCATTGAAACACCAGTTAATGAAGAGATATTAAATGTAGAAAATAACTTTATAAATTCACAATCAAATCAGTTTTATTACCATGACGATAACGACATTAACAAAACTGGTGAAATTTCTAAAAATATTATTGCAAATGTAACTAAAAATGTTGTTAAAGAAATTGAAAATGAAAATCATTCAAAAACTTGTCAAACAAATACTGATAATTCAAAGGCCCCAAGTAGATTGAATAATACTAATGAAGTTGGTGTTATAGAAGGTATTAAAGAAAAATACGTTACTAATACTAAAGCAAAAGACATAAGCGAGAATAACACCCAAATTTCAATTAATAGTCAAAATAGAGTCAATAATGATGGTAAAATGAACGTTGAAGATAGTCAGATTAACGAAGAAATAGCTCAAAATAGCAATACTGAGAATATCGATCAAGAAAATATTGAAGAAATGGATGTAGACACAGAAAGTGATGAAAATATAGAAGAAAGGGTTCCGTTCAAAGTTATAGAAGAGTTGAATAGAGTGAAGACGTTTCTGAACAGGAAAGAGAAGAGATACGATGGTTATTCTACAGATTCTGGGTACAGGAGCGATTCCCAGCACAGAGGTTCACTGAAAAGTTGTGAGTATTGTGATACAGTCAAAATATATTGGAGCGGCTAAGGTGCTCAGAAATAGAGGAACTTGCACTTTATCACCTTGACAATAGAGGCGTTCAGATATTTGTGGCCATCTTGGCAGCTCCGATGTATCTGATGGCGACTGTACCTAGCTTATGTTACCACATACTAAATTAAAAATAGTAATATAAATTACTAGTTTGTAATATAGTTTAAAATTTCCCATACAGGGTGAATAAAAAAGGGACTAAAATAGTTTTAATTTACTTTAATGTTGTTTTCAGCCTCCCAGCTGTCAGGTAGTTGGTTGAACCAGTCGGCCCACTGTTTGTTCAGCCACATCATGCTAGCGTTGCCAACGGATGACATCGTCAAAGAGATTGCACAGGTATTTAATGCTAGCACAATACATATCAAAGTGAAGCCCGACCAGAAATAAATGACCATGCGCCATGTTGCGGAATTTCATTGGAACTAAATTTTTCATACTAAACTGAACTGTCACTATATACAGTGTATAAGTGAACACTAGCCGACGGGTTCAAAATAAGATCATTTTAAACGCCTAGGCCGCTTAGCAATTCTGTTCTGAAGGCGGCATTCATTTATTACATTTTGGTACTTTTTGAAAACAAAAAAAAACAAGAAAAATATCCTCTCGTAAGTAAGACATGCATGATCAACCTCCTCCACCACTAAACCGTCTTACGTAATAAATGAATGGCACCGAAAGCGGGGGGATGTAACGTAAATTGCCCTTGTATGGCCTGTCACAGCCTACTTTAGAGCGGAAATAGTCGCACACGACTAAGTCTCGGTAGCTCAGTTGTTAGAGCAGTGAACTGGTGTCCTAGAGCAGAAAGTTCAAGTACAGCTCCGGTGAATTGTCCATTTAAAAGGCGGAATTACCCCTTGTTCTAGGTATTAGGAAAGCTAATAGATAAGTTACACGAAGACGAAAACTACCCTACGTTTTTAGAAGAGTTGCTAGAGACGGTGGACAGCATGATTTGCGATATACACACAGGAGACGGGTGGGCAGACCACTTGGTAAGGCAATTTGTGATCTAGATCAAAAGGTATTGCTCGGATACACTGTTGAATATGTCTTACGTAAACTCCTTGCACTAAATGGTACCTTTTCCAAAAAATGTCACATAAACTAATATACGGGCCATTTTATTAAAAGGTGTATATTCCACATTTTTTTCAATTTGGAAAATTTTAGATGATTTCGACTCAAATCACTTTTGATTTTATTAGGACCAAAAATGTGTCCTAAGTTTTTTTTCCATTCCGTTACCATTTTTCCATAGTTCTTATGGCGGTAACGGAATGGAAGTAACGAAAAATGTATGAAAATTTTATGTCTTACTCAGATCGAAAGAGCTCGTGATTATAAGTCGAAATCATCTAAAACTTTCCAAATAAAAAAAAGTTGAGTACAAAAAAATGGACCATACAAGGTGGTTTATTTTTAGTGTATTTTCTGACTGCTTGTATAAAATAACTATTTTTAAGAGCGCTCAGAATATACAAAAATATGAACCATATTAATTGTATGTTAGCTGTACTTATTTAACAAGGCGTTTAAATATTAAAATATTCGTTATTTTCAGCTTTTAACCAAAGACGAAAAAATCCAACGCGTGCTCCTACTCAACAGATCAAAACACATACTAAAATATAGCATAGAAAAAATAACCGCCATCCTAGAACTAGTATACACAAATTTAATGCAAGAAAACCTGTACGAATGTACTAATATAGTCGACTTAGAAAACATATGCTATATATTTAATATATTAGAAATATTTATAAAAAGATACAAGAAACTTAAAGATATGTCCAGCCAAAGTCAGAATTCGCAAGATATTTTGCCAAAAAGGAGCTCTTTGACTGAATTATGGCGAAAAAAATGGAATCCAAATTGTAAGGAAATTGTAAAAGTTGAAAATAAAGTTTGCGTTTTGAAAGGTTGCAGTGATATTTTGAATAAAATTATAGTTGAATGCATGAGTGGTTATAGTTTGGTAGCGTTCGCTGCTTTGCAATGTTTTAATTTGATACAAGATTAAACGGTTGTCTTTGATATTTACTACAATCTTAATATATATTTTTTTACATACTCATGCTGAAAAAAAAATCCCATAGTACAGTCGCCAAGGAGCGGCCAAGGTACTCAAAAATATCTGAACATGCACTTTATCGCCTTGACAATAGAGGCGTTGTTCAGATATTTGTGACCTTGGCCGCTCCGATATATCTGATGGCGACTGTACTAGCCTAATAACAAAAAAATACACATTTGGCTGAGAGCTAGTTTTTTTGGTGATATCATTGGTCAAGTCCTTAAAAGATTAAATGTATACTTTTATGTATACAACTCGCAGAGTTATGAAAAAACATCCTGTATAACAGTATAAGCTGCACTGATAAAAAATAAGGTTGACTTTCGTTTTTTTAAGCAAGAATTTCAATATTACTTTATGTTATTTTGAATGTGTGTAAATATAAATCTGTTTGTTTAATGTTTAGTACGTGAATAAAAACTAAAAATAATTATCACACAGTTTTATTTTCCTTATTCATTACAAATATTATTATGTCTCAAAAATATAATAAATATTCATAACTGTGTAATAGAATACATTATATATTTTTATCTACATCCATACCCTAATATGTCTATTTTATGGTCAGGATCGATGAGCAAACGCCCTATATTTAGATATGAGTATCTGTGGCTGCATCTTAATGTTTACATTTTAGTATCGGTAACCGATACCTTAATTACGTTCAAATTTCGAACGTCTTCTTAGTAGTTAGAACAAATATGTTATCTGTAACGATGTTATTATTATCAAATAATAAGCAAAAATTCGATATCATTATGAAAATCCGGGTGCGGGCATGCGCCGCCCGACCGCCGACACAATCGAGTTGGTCATAGCGATGGCGTGCAATCCGTGCAATGGCAGTCATTCAATCATCATTTCGGGTTTATAATATGTGTGTAGATAAAGCAGTGTATGCAACTGTACGTAATTAGGCCTTAAAACACTCGTGTGATCTTATTATGAAACTCACTTCGTTCGTTTCATAAAACCACACTCATGTTTTAAGGACCCCTAATACGTAACAGTTACATGAACTACTATTTCACGCCACCTGCTCGGAAATGTGGCAAAAGAAGATCAAAATCCAAGCTGGAAAGTAAGCAATTGCTGTAGCATCTGAACAACCACTACAAGAATTGCTATTTTGCAGCAATGAAATGTCATAGTAGAAAAGTAAAATCCAGATGTCATTGCATTGGACCCGCCAATGAGAATCATTTAAAACATTAAAAAGGTCTTTTTTTGGCACCACTTTTTCATTCTAAAATAAAATAAGGTTGTTTATCGAACCAATTTACTTGTTTAAAAAAAGAAACGTCAAAATCATTCAGATCACCCTTAAGGCGTTTTTACCTTTTTAACCGTTTGTGGTTTTCTATCAAAAAGTGGGTAAGGAGTGAACCGGCTATTAGACATGACAACTTGCAGGGCCCAATCTGTTGTGTACCCTGCCTCTCCTTCTCCCTCCTTCAGCTCCCTACGGGCCCTACCTTTAATTATACCTACCAACCTGACAGATTGGGCCCTGCAGGTTGCAATGTCTAATAGCCGTTTGCGTCGGATTGAAGCAAACATCGTAAAACGCTTCTTAAAAGTGAAAAAAAAAAGTAATAAAGGTGGAGCGAGAAAAATACATATTGAATTGGATAATGTTTGACTGAAAAACAAGAAAGTTGTATTTATGCAGTAAAAATGAGTTCAATAAGTGTAGAAAATGTTATTAATACGCTGGCGCCCACCGAAATTCAAGAAACTGCACAGGCGTAGAAATTTGTTACCAGTGAAATCGCGTCCTAAATAAGAAGGCCCATGAACAGTGATATTTTGTATACAATATAATATCCGACGAACAATTCATATTATGGAAGGATGGCGAAAAGAAGCATTTATTTGCAGAAAGTTACATGCTCGTTTACTTTATCGTGCTTGTGAAAAGCATATGAACCGTCAATATACCTATAAATAGTATCTATTAAAGTGTTTGTATATGCCAATTAATTTTTTATTTTATTTCCTCACAGTAGTCGTGAAAAGCACTATGTAATGTCTCGGCCGGAAGCGCTATAGGTGGACTCGTATCTTCGAGGGCCTCCCCTGGCGGGTCGGCCCTCGAACTAACTCGATCCACCTATAGCTTACTTTCCAGCCTCTACAACAATGTACTATTTTAATACAGTTGCTCAAAAAAGTGCTTTTCTTGTAGTGGTTTAGCGTGCGGAAAGTTTGATATCGCGCACTAGTGCTTTTTACTTTTCCAGCCAATCACAGCTAATGACAGTGACAGACAGTCAATCACAGCGCCGCACCGCACCGCACCGCGCGGAGCGTTCGGATACATGTACTAAAGTAACCTCAAAGTGAATAATTGACAATTTTATAATTTTTTCGCAACTGTATTAATTTAACGTCGTTCGATACGCGTGCGTAAAGGTACTTTCCGCACTAATATCGAAATGTACTATTTCTATCGTCGACTATAATGCTTAAATTGAGACTTTGTAGACTGAACTACTAGCCTAGCGCATATTTTTCGATGGAGCTTTTATGGTCGCTTTTAGCACCGTCACCGATACTGAAATGGATGTTGTTCAGATATTTGTTACCACCTGGCCGCTCCGATATATCTGATGACAAGTACGATAACAACCTATAGTAGCCTATAGTTTACAATTGCAATGAACACAGCTGGTTTTTAATGACGACATTATAAGTCAGTATGAACTTTAAAAAAGATTTTAATATGGAGTTCCTAATTTTCAATAGTATTTTGTGCAACAGTTACATAATAAGGGTTCTTAAGATTCGAGGGTCGAAGTTACAAAATGAGGCGAAGCCGAATTTTGTAAAAACAGACCCGAGAATTTTAAGACCTAATTATGTACCGTTGAAGGCCTCCTCCATGTCATAAATGGCTTTTTTTTTATGTACCGTTGCACACAATCGTTTTCCTACGAGTGCTAGGCAGGCCGGTAAGGATTGAGTTCGACGAATGCGGAATGACCTGCTGCCTCTATACTTGACTTCAATGTCATGGCGGATTGTGCCGGCGCCCCCCTTGTCTACAGCGGCGGGCGGCGGCGCGCGGGGCCCGCCCCGGCAACAGACCCATTATATCCCTAAGAATCGACTTTTAAGTCATCTTATGACAACGTTCATAAAGTATATGCTTTGAATATACCTCTCAGTCATTTTATTGGCAAATTAGTATGCAGGAGTAGAAAAAATTGTTATTTTGACCGGGGAACTTGCTATTCATGTAGGTGTCAAGGACGTTGCCGAGTTTTAGACCTTTTTGCGCAGACCTGAACCAATCTGTAAGTAGTGCGACGTTTATTCTTGATTATAGAAAGCTGACAGTTCCTCTTCCAACTTGTTTTTCTCGCACACCGACCGAAGATGTCTTTTCAGTTTGCTGTTACCCTGAAAACAAAATACATATGTTTTTTAGGTTAGGAATTGTAGAAAAGTATAAAAATGCCTCCTCACTACGCGCGACATGTTTCAGAGAGCTTAGCTCTAAATCCTCAACCACTAAGAGTGAACAAGTGAGTATAGCCGTTTGAAGTTTATACGGGTCTTGTATTTATTTCCTTGTTACCTGGAAGCTAGCCCCACAGAGATGACACAAGCACACTTTAGGCGTCGCCGTGTGCCTCCTCAGAGCTCCCAGCGACTTCCTGCTAGTGTATATCGTCGCATGTCGGGTTTAACCCGACTCTATATCAAGAAAGGCACCCAAAGTGTGTAAACTGCTATATTTCCTAATTTTACCTGGAAGCTAGCCCCACAGAGATGACACAAGCACACTTTAGGCGTCGCCGTGTGCCTCCTCAGATGAGCTCCCAGCGACTTCCTGCTAGTATATATCGTCGCATGTCGGGTTGAACCCGACTCTATATCAAGAAAGGCACCCAAAGTGTGTAAACTGCTATATTTCCTAATTTTACCTGAAAGCTAGCCCCACAGAGATGACACAAGCACACTTTAGGCGTCGCCGTGTGCCTCCTCAGAGCTCCCAACGACTTCCGGCTAGAGTAGATGGCGCCACATGTCGGGTTTAACTCGATTCTATATCAAGAGAGGCACCCAACGCGTGTATGCTATATTTCCTAATTTTACCTGGAAGCTAGCCCCACAGAGATGACACAAGCACACTTTAGGCGTCGCCGTGTGCCTCCTCAGAGCTCCCAACGACTTCCGGCTAGAGTAGATGGCGCCACATGTCGGGTTTAACTCTACTCTATATCAAGAGAGGCACCCAACGCGTGTAAACTGCTATATTTCCTAATTTTACCTGAAAGCTAGCCCCACAGAGATGACACAAGCACACTTTAGGCGTCGCCGTGTGCCTCAGATGAGCTCCCAGCGACTTCCTGCTAGTGTATATCGTCGCATGTCGGGTTTAACCCGACTCTATATCAAGAAAGGCACCCAAAGTGTGTAAATGCTATATTTCCTAATTTTACCTGAAAGCTAGCCCCACAGAGATGACACAAGCACACTTTGGGCGTCGCCGTGTGCCTCCTCAGATGAGCTCCCAGCGACTTCCTGCTAGTATATATCGTCGCATGTCGGGTTGAACCCGACTCTATATCAAGAAAGGCACCCAAAGTGTGTAAACTGCTATATTTCCTAATTTTACCTGAAAGCTAGCCCCACAGAGATGACACAAGCACACTTTAGGCGTCGCCGTGTGCCTCCTCAGATGAGCTCCCAGCGACTTCCTGCTAGTATATATCGTCGCATGTCGGGTTGAACCCGACTCTATATCAAGAAAGGCACCCAAAGTGTGTAAACTGCTATATTTCCTAATTTTACCTGAAAGCTAGCCCCACAGAGATGACACAAGCACACTTTAGGCGTCGCCGTGTGCCTCCTCAGATGAGCTCCCAGCGACTTCCTGCTAGTATATATCGTCGCATGTCGGGTTGAACCCGACTCTATATCAAGAAAGGCACAGATGTGCCTCCTCAGAGCTCCCAACGACTTCCGGCTAGAGTAGATGGCGCCACATGTCGGGTTTAACTCGACTCTATATCAAGAGAGGCACCCAACGCGTGTATGCTATATTTCCTAATTTTACCTGAAAGCTAGCCCCACAGAGATGACACAAGCACACTTTAGGCTGCCCCGTGTGCCTCCTCAGATGCGCTCCCAACGACTTCCGGCTAGAGTAGCTGGCGCCGCACAAGCCGCAGCTGTGCTTCTTGACGCTTGAGTGTACGGTTTGCATGTGCGACGACAGGGAGCGCTGAGTGGCGCAAGTTTTTGAGCAGATTTGGCAGGAGAGGCTGGAAAGGGAATATTACTAATTATTTTGACGAAAAAGGTCCCACTTTGTTGATTTTTATTTATCGTATGGCTGTCACTGGATAAAGATAGGCACTTCTTCTCTCAGATGGTAATAGTGGGAAAGTAGATGGTGAAGAAAATCCAGTGAGTGCTGCGAGGTCCAGATGGGACAGTGCAGCTGCCAAGTTTGTTACTTTTAGCACCACCCAGGGATCACGTGTAGGGTTGTCGAAGGTGTTTCCTACATCAGAGTAACATTGATCCCCAAGCGGACGCAGAGTAACTTTGTCTATATGGTTATTTAAGGTCGAATTCATAATCCAGTGGAGTAATTAACTGAATTATGCAAGTGCTTTCGAATTACTACTACTAAACTAGAATAAAAATTATACTGAAGTACTTTTGAAAACTGCATAATATAGGATAGTGGAATAATGAAATATCTTTGTAAATCGAAATAATCTGCAACGGGTGAACCGAAACGAATACGCCCCTGTTGCCCTCCTGTATCCGCGCCTGGTCCCAAGTGACCTTAGGGTCAGAGCAACTTACACTTGTGACTGGTGGCAGGGCGCGTTCCTCAGGTGCGCTGTGAGACTCTTTTGGGAGTTGTAGATGCGGCGGCACGGCTCGCACTGGTACGTTTTTGTTGAATGACTGAAATATAGAAATAAACAGTTAGTAAAAATTACAATTTCATTAACAAGTACAAAATAGTAGGGCCGACTAAAAAGAGATGTATCCACTTTTGAACTTTACTACAACGCAATAAGGTGAAAAAATTTAAACATCTTTTTGTAGTCGACTGTACATTTCGATATTAGTGCGGAAAGAATGACATTTACGCACGAGTATCGAACGACGTTTTTTAATACAGTTGCGAAAAAATTATAAAATTGTCAATTATTCACTTTGAGGTTACTTTAGTACATGTATCCGAACGCTCCGCGCGGTGCGGTGCGGCGCTGTGATTGGCTGTCTGTCACTGTCATTAGCTGTGATTGGCTGGAAAAGTAAAAAGCACTAGTGCGCGATATCAAACTTTCCGCACGCTAAACAACTACAAGAAAAGCACTTTTTTGAGCAACTGTATTAAAAAATAAGACTTTAACCTTTGAACGCCAAGCATCGGACTGAAAAATCGTGCCCTCAGCGCCAGCGCGCGCGAGCGCGCAAGGCAAACCGGTTATATTTTGGACGTGCTATCACGTCCTGGCGCTGAGGGCACGACTTTCCGTGCGCGTGATTTGATGTCTTTGGCGGTCAAAGAGTTTATAAAATTTTGTATACCCGAAGTTCGGGCAGGAAGTTATCCTAAGTACTCCCCAAACGTGTTAAAATATTACACTGATTTAGACTTTCACGGTTTTTACTCATAATTATTTGCTAAAGTCAGGACCGGACCATTGGATAGAGCTTCATAATCCTAAAATCCTTTCTACGGATCGTCGGTTTTATGGTAGAAAAGTTCGTGAAGCCATTGAAATCAAAAAACACTGTAATTTCAATCGGGACGATGGTTTTAGGATCTCATCTACATGGAATCCTGTCATTAGTAAATGTAGGCGTCAACGAATACCGCCGGTTCGAAAGCCGGACATTGTGAGTTTTGTGTGTCGACCGAGTGACATCCCTAGTATGCAAAAAGTTCAAGTTGATAATCAAGACCAAGTGCGGGTAGTTCGAAAAACTCGCGCGGCTAGAAGATGTGGATGTCAACTGGAGCCAGTCTTTCTTCGCGACCACGGGGACAATGTCGTCCTCGAAACGTCGAAGGTATAATAATAATTATGTGTTATAATATTGTATGAAAATCCGTAAGACCACCGTTAGAGATGTTCTGATTGAATACCATAAACAACATTTATAGGTATAGTATTTTATACAATCGTGACATAATAAAGAGCTTTTCAGTCGTGTAAAAACTAGCATATAATAAAGGTAGAAACATACCAATGGTTCTTGCTATGTGCAGTCAGCGAATACGGTGAGCTGAACCGCGCCGGGCATTGTGTGCACGGGAATTTCTTGTTTACGTGCTTGCTGTAACATAAAACGGTGCATTATGCAATGGTGGGGAGTTATAGAAATATTACGACGAATCACTGTTTCATAGGTCTCCTCAACGGCCTCCTAGCCTAGTTGGTAGTCACTCTGCCTATGAAGCAGGAGGTCCCGGGTTCCAATCCTGGTCAGAGCATTTATTTGTTTGTTTATCATAGATATTTGTTCCTGTCCTGAGTTATGGATGCATTTTTTATTTTATTATTCTTTATTTAATAAGCATATGTTTAACTTAAAAACTAGTACATTGCATATCTATCTATTATATATACCGACGCCTAGTACCCACAACACAAGCCTTATTGAACTTACTGTGAGACTGGGTTGATTTGTATAAGATTGTCCTAATATTTATTTATTTTATTATTTACTTTTATAGGTGCCCGAGATGACGCCTTTGCATGATAATGCCAACATGACAGCAGATCAATATGTGTCAATATATCATGTTCTTCTTCCTCCTAGCGTTTATCCTGGATTGAGGTCCGCTTGACAACCTAATCCCGTGAATTGGCGTATGAACTAGTTTTACGAAAGCGACTGCCATCTGACCTTCCAAGCCAGAGGGGAAACTAGACCTTATTGGGATTAGGTCCGGTTTGTGTTATGTCCAGTCAGTAGCAAAAGTAGCTAAGCGGGTAGGGTGTTCAAAATGAGCTGGACACGACTTTTTTGTTAAGAGAATACGAGCGCGTGTAAGTCATTTTGAACACCCTACCCGCTTAGCTAGTTTTGCTGCTAAACTGAGCTAGGCCGAGGATGAGCAGACCGATAAACATGGCGAAACTATAAGGGTTCCTAGGTGGCGGTGGGTCAAAAACTTTCATAGGCAAGCCGGAGCTTAATTTGTCTTAAAATTTCTTCATGAGCTGTAGGAAAACTGCTCAGGTGCCTGAAACTTAGGCAAGCCGACGGTAATCGTGTTCTATGGACGCGTCGCACTGGTTCCTAGTAAACTACGGAACTCTAAAAAATGGTGTCAAGAATTTAATCACCTGCGCAATCATACCCCAGTTGGGTTTCTAATCTTTTTAATTTCAACTTGTTTATAAATGGCTTCGCCATCGTAAGGATGTAAAATACTGAAGTTATTTTCCAATTCGATTTAATGTAGAATTTTATGACCGAGTCTAAAATGGATTGGTGAAGTAAAATGTTTCAACACGCACTGCAAATATGTAAGTTTTACACGAATATAAACAAAATTAATATATTTTTGAATAGGTTAACCTGTGGGCCAAGAAAGTGGTCTACCAGTTTTGACCAAAGTTTCTGCGAGATCTAACGATCGCTAAGGTTGACTTTTCTAACAGAGTTTAAAACATGCACGACCTTGTTGCCTCATGACGTTCAAACGAACCTCAACCGTAGGGTGGTAGACCACATTTTTGGCCGACTGTACCACTAAGTTTTTTGGAACTTATGTATGAAATATCATTTGACGTTTCCGTACAAGGTTTCAAAGTTATTATTTCTTCAACTTTTCGCCGCGACTTGTCAACTTCTTCCCGCCATGTACGGATTTACCAGTCGCTTTTCGGTGAAGGAAAACATCGTGAGGAAACCGGGTCTCATACCAACCAGCCGCTTTCGTAAAAACTAGTGGCTACGCCAATTCTTGGGATTAGGTGTTTAGACCCCAGGCTCAATAGAGCCGTAGCAAAAAGCCAAAAAAACGTAGCAAAAGGTCTACTCGTATTTGGAGAATCATAAAAAAAACTACGTAGTAAACAATACGATTCCGATTATACCCTGAATTGTATTTTTTTAATTCTGTGTAGGTACTGTCGCCCTCAGATATTTCGGTAGGCCAAAGCGGTCACAAGTATCTGAACAACGCTTCTATTATCAAGGCGATAAAGTCCATGTTCAGATATTTTAGAGTACCTTGACGCTTCGATAAATTTGATTATTACAGTGATTTGCACAGACTACACAGACACCTCATCATTAAGCTTTAACAGGGAGCACGAGGTCACCACACATCAGCGCAATTTTATTCGTAAATTTCTACGATTCGAACAGCACATCGCAATAGTATTCTACACCAATTTGTAGTATAACAATCCAGGTTCACCCCTGTAACTTGATTTTTGTGGATATTTTTAATTCACATGAGTAATGATCAAAAACGTTAACTCAATTGAAATAAGCGGTTGCGCTCTCATACAAAATTAGTACGGGAGCACAGATGCGTCGTGGTCCCGAGTTGTACTTATGATCTATCTAGTGGTTGAGGTTACCTGTGAGTGATTTGTTACAGGCACAATCGCCAGTGTTGCCATCGCGGTCGGCGCTGATCTGATGCTGGCAGTGAACATGAAAGATTTTAGATACATAGCCAACAAGTTCTTATCGAAAGACCTCGCAGAGAAATTAACTGATCTCGTATCGAAAGTCTCGCTAACGAGAATACAGGGCGTCAAATTAAGAGCTGATAAAGAAGAATCTGGGAAGGAAAAGAAACTTACTAACAGTGGAAGACTTCCTAATCAACGTTCAAATATTAATTTAAATTCCAATAAAAGATTTCAAACTATCAAATATTCTAGTAAAGACTTATTAGATAATGAAAATAACTTACATGGACTAGAATATGTAAGAGATGAGTTAGATGATATATTGAATAACAAAACAGCATATACACCTAATGACAAACCTTCAGTATTTGATTATACTACTACAGGGGCCAATGTAAATGATAATATAGATTCAAAAGAGATAAAATCAAATACACCTCATACAACCACAAGCGAATATGAATACCAATGCGGCACACGTAAGAAAATTGATTGCACAGAAACCAAGCTAGGCGAATGGAAATATACCTACGGTGAATTAAAAAACCCAATTGATATCAAAAATGTTAAAAACGGAAATCTAGACAGATATAATAAGGAAAACCAGTTTCGAAATGAGAAAAACGTGCAATATGTTTATGAAACCCAATTAGGCCCTAAAGTGACGAGCAAACGCTTTTCAGATGTTTCAAATAATAATAAACACGGCCTTATTTATCTAGGTCTTACACGTAAACAAAAAAGGAAAGAAAATGTTTACGACACGCAAGTGGATAAGGAGGACACAGTTGATTCATACATTTCGCGTACAAAACAAAAAGATCGCCGCAAACCTCACAAGCAACCAATTGAACCAATAGAATTAAATGAAAAGCCACCTTTGCGATATCTAAATGAATTTAGTACAACCAAAGATGGCAGGCAAATATTTATAGAACCAATTTTAGGAAATAAATATGAAATGTATCACGAAAACATTACTCCAAAACAAGATGAAAGAATAATGTTCCGAGACGATAAAGAATCTAAAAACTTAAAGTTTGATAAATTATTACACGATTCCGTCGAAGTCAAAGAAGATAGGGAACAGGATACGTCTACTAAACATAGTTTGGAGTCATATTTTAAAATTCAACAAAATCCTTCAATACACCTAGTAGGAGTAAACGACAGGGATAGAAAATATGATCTAGGAACTTCCACAAACAAGAATAACGACAGAGGCTCCCAGAATAAACCAGTAGAGGAACGTCAAGATAAAATTAGAGACAGAAAAATACACAATGCAGATTATGAAAACAAGTATGAAGGTGATGAGTTTAATAATGAGGATTTATTATTAAAGCATAAGAAACGGTATCTCAATTCTAAAGGTTCACAGAACAGTGAAATGTATCGAGAAAGGGACCAATCGAAAGGGTTCACTGCCCGTGACCACCATTATTCTGGTGAAGATAAATCAGAAACAGTTCAATCAAAATTGAAGAATTCGTTAAAACAGTCTAAAGTAGTTGAAAATCAATCTGCAGAAGGAAATGTTAAGTTTAAAAAGGAAAAATATAAAGGCAAGAAGAAACTTCGTAAGAAACCAATTGAAGAAAATGATATGTATGAAAAAACCGCATTAGGTTCTAATATTGAACGAAGTAGGGAAACTAAAGATAAACAACACAATGAGGCTTTACAGCCAGATTCTAGAGTTGAATTAGGATCGAAAGCACACAAATTGAAGTTTTCATTGCAATCTATGAAGTTTTCCTTGCAATCTAATGAAGACAAGGGTAGTCAAGAGAGCGATGGTAAATATGATTCGGCACATAAAAATACTAGGAATAGGAAACCACGGAAACCAATAGAAGAAAATGAAATCTATAAAAAAATTGCACTAGGTTCTGAAAACACAAAAAATAAAAGAATTACTGAACAATCATCTAAAAACCACGATAAATATGACCAGAATTCAAATGAGGAACCCCCTATAAAAAAGAAACCTCAGAAATTACTCAAAAATGATACGTTCGAAAAGTATGAACTAGGTCACGAAATAAATGAATATAAAAGAAACCAAAAACAAAAAGAGAATCGCGATTCTCTAAAAGCAAAAATTAAACTTAACAGTTATCAGAGCTATAAAGACAACAGAACTGGCCATAACTCAGAAATACTAATACAAAATGATAAGCAAGACAAACATACTGAAACCGCAAAGAAAAATAAAGAATATAAGGAAAACATAACTGAAAAATACGTAACTGAAAAATATAAGGGGTATGCAGATGATCGGCGTCCAGATTTTGAAGAAGTAAAATCTGTACCTATAAAAGCAAACACAGAAAGCTTGATAGACAGTCACTTGGAACTAAATGAAGAAATCACAAATTATATAATGAAAAGAACATCTGCACCAAAAAGGGATTTTTACAAACTAAGCAGTCCAAATTACTACAAAGATTTGCCAAGGGAAGTGGACAAATATGATTTTGATGAGCCTCTCCCAGAAAGAGATAGAGAAAGGGATACACAAGATACATTGAAAAGAGAAGACGCTACAATAAACAGGAAAGTTAAGTTAAGTTTATCTGTAAATACGTAAAATACTATGCGATATTGTTAAAGGGATGAATCAACTTTTGGGACATCTCTATACGATATTAAAACTTTGCAGACATCTTTACGTTGATACTAATAGGCTACTTTTCAGTAGATAATCTTAATTGTATCGTTGCATTCATAAAATCAAAATTTCAAAAATACACGGGAAAATCCCTGTGTACCATGTGTTTGCGCTTTAAATGATTTTATAATGGTTATAACTTTTATAAAGGAGATGTATTCATCATATAGTATTCTGACGTCACAATATTAGTCTTCCGTATAAAATTCATATAACAAATCGTTTTGACGTTTCCTAAAGATTAGCTGATTTGAGTTCATAGGAAAGTAGCCTATTACAAAGCGTTATAATTACATTTCTAAATATACCGATCACACCTATTAAACTCATTAAATGTTTCTACATTCTCAAATAAAACCGGTAGCGCAGGAGAAGATTCACATTTTTCATACAAAACCTGGGGACAACCTGCTCTCCTGCGTTACCTTACCATACATAAATAATAATAAAATGTATATTTTCGTGAACTTAGACACTGATGATGGCTTGGTTGTCTGACTTAACAAACATGTAGACGGAATTGTAAACAAACTATTAGTTTTTCTGAAATTTGAGTGGAGCATGTCGAAAAATAGCCTATTTCTAAAAGTTGATTCACCCGTAGTTAAATTATAGATATTCACGTTATAATTATTATATAATAGTTTTATTGCATAAGATAGGGAAACTTATCCATTTGACAGACTTCTTCCAGTCAACCTTTTAAAATAACCTAAAAGTTTAGACTGTCAAACAGTCAAAATGTTTATTTAAGTATTTATTTTAATCTCTATTGCACAATAATAACAAAAAATACGAGAGGTGCACTTAATGCTTCAAGGCATCCTCTACCAATCAACTATAGGGCCAAACAGTTTGCTAAAGTGGTTGCATCGCAGTGACAGTGCGTCAAATTTATTCTTAGGCAAGCTGGATCTAAGTTGCTTTCAAATTTCTTCATGCGCTGTAAGAAAACTGACTGAAATTCAGGCAAGCCAGCGGGAAACGACTTCTATGGACGCGCTGTCACTGTTCCACCGAGAAACATTTTAGAAATGATTACCTTAATATACTACCTCCTATAATTCATAAACTCTCAGGCCTTTTGTGTCTGTACTGTATCTGACAAACATAATAGTCAAAATGACAGATACGGACAAAAAATAAATTAACTAATATTGTAGTTAATTTATATTTTGTCCTTATCTGTCAATTTGACAATTATATTTGTCAAATATAGATTAAACGTAAATTGACTAATTGAAACCTGAGAGCAGAACTTTAAGCAGAGAACAATGGTTCATTTATTATGAAGTTAAATTAATAGCGATCTACGGTCCATGCATTATGGGGGGTCAAATTTAAGGATAAGCACCATCTATTAAGCTGTTTAGGGTCAAGATATTTCTCAGAATGTATGCCTATTAGGTAGGCCTAGGCGTAGGTACTCCATATGATTAATAAAACAACTGTAAATCTACCTACTATTAATATTGATTTATAAACTTGAGTTTTGATTTTTTGTAATATTTATTTTATTTGTAACTCATTGCCTCCCCACTCTATCCTCGATCTCCTTAGTTGTCATGCCTTAATTATTTCAAGCTTTCGGGCTTATAACTAGTTGTATGGGTAAGGGCACTCTATGCTTATATATTTCTCTATGCTAAAGCTAATAAATATACAAAAATGTATAAAAATAAGATTGAATACAAAGCTAGTTCTCATATCACAAAATGCTTTAAAACTCTTACAATAATATTTTCAATTTAAAAATGTCGATAAAAAATATTAAACCGAAATCTAGCTCTGAATGAGATATCACAAAATGTTTATAAGCTTTATACTATTCTCGTGTATTGCCCAGATATATTGTTCAGATAGTATTAAAAATACCAGTAGACGTACACCCAGACAATCCGATAAACCAATACATACACACAAATCGAGGTTTAAGACCACTCTCATGGAAGACTATGAGAGAGTACAAAGAAATCCCCGGTAAATTTACTATGGAACCAAGTAAAAGTATATATTTTGATATGGAACACGATGAGGCTAGGAATAGAATGTATTTTGGTACTTTCAATGCTTATTCTGGGAGAAAAAGGATGATTAAATAAATGATTGTGTTGTAAAATAAAAGAATTACTTATTACAGTAATTAATTATCATGCGATTAGACTGTAAAATGACTATGTCAATCGATGTAATCATGAAGATGCTCATAATATCACTACATAGTATAAAAGAAAGACGCTTCCTGCCGTCTGTCTGTATGTATGCTTAGATCTTTAAAACTACGCAACGGATTTTGAAACGGTTTTTTTTAATAGATAGAGTGATTCAAGAGGAAGGTTTATATGTATAATTGCACCCGTGCGAAAGCCGGGGCGGGTCGCTAGTTCATAATAAAAATATAGAGTGCATTGGGGTTATTTCTCAAAGCGTGTAAATCCGGAAATCATTTAAATATCGCTCATATCCCATTGTAATAAGAGTCAACTTTCGGAATTACCCGCCACTTCTATCCTATAGGCATTAACCCAATGCAGCCTATCTAAAATAACAAATAAAAGATTATTTCCCTAAGAGTCGCCAGGACGCTCGCGTTCCCATACAAACGCAGTTTAGCTCTCATTTTAAAATGACATGCTTTAGAACCACGAAATTTGGCATGGGCATACTAGTAGTACAGATCTATGTCGGTAATTCGTTTTCGTTGCAAAAAATTGTAATACAAAGAAAATACAGCCAGATACTGATTTACATACAAAACTTATTTTTGCTATATTTTCTTTGTATTCCAATTTTTTGCAACGAAAATGAATTACCGACATAGATCTGTACTGCTAGAATGCCCATGCCAAATTTTGTGGTTCTAAAGCATGTCGTTTTAAAATCAGAGCTAAACTACGTTTGTATGGGGACGCGGGTTCACGCGAGCGTCCTGGCGACTCTTAAAGCAAATTAATTCGCTTCCTCAGGAAAGCAAGAATGGTTATTATTATCTTTATTATACAAGGGAGCAAAGTTGATGTTTTGTTTAACTTCTCTGTTATTGAGATAATTTGCGATCTGTCTCAGACTAGCGACACGGCTTCATACAAAATTAATTAAAGTAAGGATGAATATAGTATAGTACTATATACTTACATCATGTGTGTCCGCACGGCTGCCTGGTTGTTGTATATTTTGCCACAAACGTGGCAGGAGTAGGTTCTGCTGCTGGTCTTCGACAGGTGGAACCGTTTGATATGCTGCTGTAGAGCGTTGCCATCACTGGAATAATATAATCGTGAAAAAAGTTGTTAGCCGATTTTAATCCTGATTCACGTCAATCGATTTCCGTTTTGTTGCCATAACAATGTGTCATAATTAATGAGAATACAAATTGAAATTGCCTCGCTCGAGGCATTGCGGCCGCGCGTGCGTTTGCCTCGGCCGAACCACGTCCACACTAGCTGAGCTGCCGCGCGCGGCAATTTCCTCGCGAGGCGGTGCGCCAGGTGTAGCCACGGCTATTGGTGGTGATTTTTATCACGGAAAAGATAATTTAAATGGGTGAAAAAAGGGGAAGATTTAATAGAGAATGTGTGATAAGATAATTGAATTCTAGTCAGCTGGTAGAAGTTATCAAAGAAATTTGACTGTTGTAAACCGACTGCTAAAGGAGGGTTATGTTTTTTGAAAGCATGTATGTATGTTTGTGTCTTTGCCACGACCTACATCGTTTGGTGTCAAGAAATAGGGCATCCCTACCATAATTGGCTTTTTTTTAATCACTATAATTCAGCCTGTATTAACTGGGACATTTTTTTCATTTGCAAAGTTTTTGATGATTTGGAATCAGAATCACGAGCTCTTTCGATCTGAGTAGGACACAAAATGTGCCCCAAAATTTTCATACATTTTTTGTCCCTTCCATTCCGTTACCGCCATAAGAAGTCTATGGAAAAATGGTAACGGAATGAAAAAAACTTGGGACATAGTTTTTGTCCTAATAAAATCGAAAGAGCTCGCGATTCTGAGTCGAAATCACCTAAAATTATCCAAATTGAAAAAAAAGTGGAAATTCGCTATGTGCGAAGTGCATGGTGGGGGTAACGAGAACGATCGCAGTGCACAATGTGACAAGAAATGAAACTGCGAATCCCCTGTCTGCTGTCAAAATAGTGAATCAGCCAGTTACATTTCATATAAGCAAGGAATACCACCTATTTATAAAAAAGGAAAAAAAAGAGATTGACCACCTGCCCAAGAGATGGCGCCACAATCATGCACACAGCGAATACATCTTTAAATAAAATGGTCCAACTACGACACCTATTATGAGTAAATAAATAAAATAAAAAAGCCTTTTATTCCATGCAATGTGTTTTACATACAAATTTAAATTATTAAAAATTTCAAACCTATTACTTACTAGTTAACATTTACAACATACATACATACAATCACGCCTATATCCCAAAAAGGGGTAGGCAGAGATCACGGATTTCCATTTGCTACGATTAATGCAGCAAAACGGCTCTCCGTGAGCCACTGCTAGTTAACATTGTGTAATATCATACTTTGTATTATATTAGTAACTAACACAGAGTAACATCATCATGTAAATATAAATTAATTTAAATATGAATATTTTCTTTACTTTTTTTTACATTATACGGTTTCAGATGATTTTGGACATGTATATTCTTTTATTCACTTAGGTACTAATATATTTCAAATACACGTATATTATTTTTTATAAAAAAAATGCTTTTATATCGTGCTATACATACTTAGTATGGACCCCCTTCAGGTAAAGGCGTCCTCCAAAGATCTTTTTTTTTTTACAACAACTATACTTGGGGCGGACGGCGATGGGGGGACGACCTGGACGCCTTTGACAGAAACTGGTGGGAGACTGCTCAAGACCGGCACACTCACTTATACTTACTTGAAACTCTTAGAGCACAGATGGCAAATAGCCTGGGTTGTGGTCGTGTCGGCGCACTTGGCGCGGTGCGCGTGTCTCCGCCGCGGGCCGACGGTGGCCCCGCAGCGCGCGCAGGCGGCGCGCTCGCGGTGCGCGAGCGCATGCGCGCGGAGGACCGCGGCCGACGCGAAGCGGAGCAGGCAGATCGGGCATAGGTGCTCGCCGTTTGACTATAACATGATAGTTGTGTATTTGCCATGATTCAATAGAAATTCAAAGGCGTAAAATGCATTTCAGTGGTATTCAGCTCGGTATCCTAATAAAAAATCAGCCAGTTTAACTAGAAGGCGGAAATTTGTCTATGGTTACTAAATTATGTGTATGGAGTATATAGGCAAAATTGAGCTGGAGATTAGATTTTTCGCTTACTGGCAGATTTTGCACCTAAATCATAGATTTTAAAACTGAAGGCATAGACAATGTAAGCTGGGACTTAGCTGGGACACAATTACGCGTCCCTAATGCAGTTAGCTATGTTTAGTAAGTTTCATAAATTTCTTTTGCAATTTCAAGTCAAAATTACAACTACCGTTCAATAGATGGCGCTGCGGCAGAAGGTTCGAAAGGATAATTATCAATGAGAGTTACCTTGATAATTATCGTGAATTTTATAACCTGTTAAGTATTAGAAAAATACAAAAAAAGAAAACACCCACCAATTGGAAAGAATATTCCTCCATACTGGTTATCAGAATATTTTTAACAAAGACCATAATTATCTTGATAATTTCGAATCCTACAGCACCTGACACCAAACAATGGTATAGCGTGAACTGACTTACCTCTTCATGCCTCATCATATGCGCTTGATAAGTATCTTTAAACAAAAACGCAATAGCACAATTGTAGCATTTAAACTCCGCCTCCAAATATTTATCTTCTCTTCTCTTTGCTTCTAGCTCCGCCTTCTGCTCTTCTACGCTTAAAACTATTTTGTAAAAATCATTGTTCTTATCTAATTCTTTAGTCTCCAATTCTATAGTTTCATCTTTTTTATCTGTAGTAATTTCGTCATTTGGTTTCTCTATATCTTGTTCATATTCATTTAAATCTAGATCATTAGCATGATCAATATCAGATTCATAATTTTGATCTTTTTCTTCCGCTATGTCTAGTTTGGTATCTGCTTCTAAGGAAACATATTGGTTGGTATTTTCATATTCAGTAAAGTGGTAAGAGTTTTTTGAGATTTGATCGCATTCTGCGATGTCGGGGCATAGGATGACATTTTCTATTTGGGTGTTTTGTAGATTGACTGTACCTCTGTCACTGTAAAAAGTGATATTAACTTATGTAACTAGGGTATCCTGCCTTTTCGCCGAAAATTGTATTGTCGAATTTCACTTGACAACCAACTTCTCGCAGAAGTTTCATTTGGCCAAATAACTTTTACCGAATAATTATTTCGCAACCATTTCATTTTCCAATTTCCCATAGTTGGGAAATGAAAATTACCCACTAGGTTGGGTTAGGTTAGGTTGGATTATGTAAAGTTGGGAAATGAAATTCGGCCAAATGAAACTTCTGCGATAAGTTGGTTGGCAAGTGAAATTCGGCAATACAATTTACGGCGAAAAGGCAGAGAACCTGTAACTAGATATTATGAGACATCAAAGTCAGTATTCAACCTGTGGCCTGTAGGCTACACATACACATGGCCCACTGAGTTGAGAGTGAAAAGTTAGGGTGTTAGACGAGAGCCTGGACTGCCCGCTTATTAAGTACTGGGTAGACGTAGGTATAGGTAGGTCTAAGTATTACTAACTACTAACTGAAAGCGCTGGTAGCCTTGCGGTAAGACGTCCGACTTTCAATCCGGAGGTCTCGGGTTCAAACCCCGGCTCGTACCACTGAGTTTTTCGGAACTTATGTACAGAATATCATTTGATATTTACCAGTCGCTTTTCGGTGAAGGAAAACATCGTAAGGAAACCGGACCTAATCCCAAAATGGCCTAGTTTCCCCTCTGGGTTGTAAGGTCAGATGGCAGTCGCTTTCGTAAAAACTAGTGCCTACGCCAATTTATGGGATTAGGTTGTCAAGCGAACCCCAAGCCGGGATAAACGCTAGGAGGAAGGAGTAGGTATAAGTATTACTAACAAACCCCCTTATTTATAAACGTCTACTAAAGTTAAGAGGCCTCTGATAATCGTTTGTCCCTTTCCGTACTCCAACCTATATGAGGGAAAGGGACAAACGATTATCAATTTATCACCCATCTCATAACTTTAGTGGCCATTAGCCGTGTCTACACCAGGCGCACCGCCTCGCTAGGAAATTGCCGCGCGCGGCAGCTCGGCTAGTGTGGACGTGCCCCGGCCG
Organism: Pammene fasciana; assembly: GCA_911728535.1. Taxonomy (NCBI): domain Eukaryota; kingdom Metazoa; phylum Arthropoda; class Insecta; order Lepidoptera; family Tortricidae; genus Pammene; species Pammene fasciana. Next base: position 7,505,425 of record OU452299.1, read on the forward strand.
AGGCAAACGCACGCGCGGCCGCAATGCCTCGGGCGAGGCACGTCCACACTACTGCCATGCTAAGCTGAAAAACCCTATCTCAATATTAAATCCATTTGAAAACGGAATTCTGTGTTGTAAAATTTTGGGTATATACATTTGCGCTTAACTTTTTTTTGAGATGGGGTTTTTCAGCCTAGCAGGCCAGACTAGCCGAGCAGCCGTGCGGACACACATGATGTAAGTATATAGTACTATACTTTCCTGGCGAGGCGGTGCGCCTGGTGTGGACACGGCTATTTATGAATAAGGGCAAAAGTGTTCATTAAGGTTTAAATGTTGCTAACAAAATATGGGTCGCTTCCATGGTCTGAAATAAACATTTTTTTTTTATTAATTAAAAAAAAGACCCTACAGGTAATTTAATTTTGTGCTTGTAGCCTCAAATAAAAATAGGTTGAGTATAATGACAACATAAACAATAATGATGGTTGATGTAAACATCGTGTCGTATCAGGCCATCAAGTAGAAGGCAAAGGATAGATATACATGGAAAATGCCTCACCGACAAGAACCCAGCTCTTAAATAATTGATGATGATAATGACACCAAAGGAATGATAAAATCATATAAAATGTTGTATTATGTGGCCATCCTTATACTGAATTGATTTTTAATTGTCTTATCATGTAAACAAATACTCTCAAATACATTATAACACTTTTCTTTGGGATTATCACTTAAAATGTTGTTATTTACTTGAAGAAACTCACAAAGTATTAATTTCAACCAAGTAGCTACTAAAAATATAATTTCTAACAAAATTTTCTTTTATCTACATCCATATCTATTTATATTTAACGGCCTCCATAGCCCAGTTGGTAGTGACCCTGCCTACGAAGCTGGAGGTCCCGGGTTCGAATCCTGGTAAGGGCATTTATTTGTGTGCTAATCTCAAATATTTGTTCCTGAGTTATGGATGTTTTCTATGTATATAAGTATGTATTTATCTATCTAAGTATGTATATCGTCGCCTAGCACCCATAGTACAAGCTTTGCTTAGTTTGGGGTTAGGTTGATTTGTGTAAGATTGTCCCCAAATATTTATTTATTTATTTTATTTATATCATAAACCCTCCATGATGCGTTCAAAAACCGCACGTTATAACCACCATAAAAATAGATTGTTTCGTTAGTAGTTAGAACAAATGTCTTATCCGTAACGATGTTATTATTATCAAATAATAATCAAAAATTCGATTTCATTATGAAAATCCGGGATGGGCCCTGCCCGCCGGCATGCGCTCTCCCGACCGTCGGCTCAATCGAGTTGGCCATGGCGATGGCGGTGCAATCTGTGCAATGGCAGTCATTCAATCATCATTTCGGGTTTATAATATGTGTGTAGATAAAGCAGTGTATGCAACTGTACGTAATTAGGCCTTAAAACACTTGTGTGATCTTATTATGCCATATTATTATTAGCCACCCTCGTGTTTTAAGGACGCCTATTACGTAACAGTTACATAAACTACTATTAAAAATCAAATTAACAAACGAATAACAACGAAAATAACAACTGACATTACAATGTCTAGATTGACACATATTTGTTTACTAGATGAGACAAGTAAGGATGAATATGGTATACAGAGCTATATGAAAAAATTACGGGGCAAAATGGTACTACTAAAATAGTTTTCTAATGTAGCGCAGTTGATCTTATTCTGGTAAACATACCTAAATAAGACAGGGTACTCCATACTTCTCCTTAGACATATTGATTTGAATAACCATAGCTTCCTCAGCAAATGGCAGCATATATGGCACAGATGCGAGTCTGGGCATAGCTGGAATTACCAACGACATCATTTTAATAGATGAATAAGTCATAGTCAGGATATAGTGAAGAAAACAATTGAATTTGAGACATCTCTAGCCTGTCTCTATTTTTTCTGATTTGATTTATGACCAACAAAGTATAAATGTTAATAAATCAAACTAAACAACTGCACTTAAAAGCTAAAATTGGTAAAAATCGGAACTTAATACACGAACTTTCATTCCAACCAAATCTCTGTATTTTTCACGTGTTTCGACATTTGTGTCGGTATGGACTGTGTTGTGGCATATAAAGCAAAGAAAACAAGACATGTTTCAATGCAAATGAAATCGTGTAGTATTAAAATTATTCTTAAATTTAAAGTAAATATAATCAAATCATTTCACAACAAATCAACAATGACAGCTGACATTGGCAACTGTCAGTGTCACTGGTCATTGGGAATTTGTTTGAGCTATATTAAAAATCGCACCATCTATAAACTTTGTTAAACTTGGCCAATGCATGTTTTTTATAAAACATATTATTTATTTACGTTCCCATATCCGATACCATAGAAAAAACAATAACGATTTTATAGGCAAACGAAACGCAAATAATTTTCTTTTCCCCAGGTATAGTAAAAAGTACAGTTTCATTTTAGTTAACGAACAACTTGGCACTTGCCTTAAAGGATCGTGCTAGGGGTGCTAGGGAAATACGTGAAAAATAAAAAATCATTATTTTGTTTATGTCAAGCTCTAGAGCCAAAACGAAATGTCTGTGGAATTAGCACGTCAGTCGGGGAGAAGATAAATTTTGTGCCTTGAAGCATAAATTTCAATTAAATAATTAGTTACAACGCCGTAAAATGAACAGGAGTGTTATATAGACTCGGGATAGTTAAATGTGCGTGCCGTTGTAAACTGTGTCCTGAAAGCGTTTGTGTAACTTTCCAGAAACTGAACATCTCGAAGTTGTGTTAAACGGTCGGTAGAACTGTTTAATTTGGTTTGAAGGACTAATAATTAGATGTTAGCATCGTCTTACACATGTACCGCGTAATTATTCCCCAGTAATAATTCGTGATATATCAGTTAGTTCATTTCCTTAAGTGACCTTTAGTGCGTTGGTTAATGTAGTTTTGCAATGCCGGGATACGCTTCCGACGAATAATATGATTTGAAAACTATTATTTGATGAATATAGTCCAAGGCGACCCATACATCGACGGTGAGTAACTTTTTTTTCTGTAACCTGATATAACTTAACTTTTTAAATCCAATTAGACTGTGGCTGTTAGGTCACAGCTGGGTGTTATGTCAATATATTATTACGTATAATGAAACATAATAAGATTCTTATTGGATAAGCACGGGCGGTAAAAATGTTTATTTTATCTTCAACATATCTGCTATTATTTATACAATGTAGCTTGATAACATGTTTTTAAGTCTACATATTTTATTATACAAACATTCTTGCAACTGTTTTTAAACTGATATACAATGTATATTTTTATAATTATATCATGATGGGTTTTTTACCAAACCCAGTGGTGTCCTTAGGGAGAACAGGGCAGGTGCCCAGAGCCTGCACTTGTGGGCCTCGCAATAACTCAATCAGATTTTTACACGGACCTCACAGAGCCTCTTAAAATGATCACCTAGAGCCTTGCCACGGTTAAGGCTGCCACTCTCAAACCCCAAGCTCCCAATGATCCACTGTTGACTGTAGGAAGTCCTGTAGTTGTAACGGAACTGAACACGCAGTGAGGCACTGATCCAGGATTTCGTCCAGAGGGGGCACTTTCCTACACAAAAAATCTTGTCTTCCACACCTATGGCCCCGTAGTATACAAAACATGCATGTCAGGGGGGCAATTGCCCCTGTTGCAGTTAGTTTATTGTGTGAATCCATGTTTGCCATCCATAGAACCTCGTCCCTAATTTTGAGAAACATGAGCACTTTTCCTCATGGCGAAAAGAAAAGATTAGCTGCAGGTTGCCTACAAATAATATATGTCTGATGCACTACCACTGTTATCTAGTTATAGGGTTGGCAACATGTGATTCTACTGCTCATTTATTTATTCAAGCCTTTATTCAGTCACCATTAAATATATTGGAGTCGCCTGGGTACTCAAAAATATCTGATCATGCACTCTATCACCACAATAGAGGTGTTGTTCAGATATTTGTCACAACCTTGATTGCTCTGATATATCCATTGGGGACTGTATTACAAACTGATCTAGGCCTCTTCCAAATCACCTTCTTTTTTTTTTTATCAGCCTAAAGTAGTGTCCCACTGCTGGGCAAAGGCCTCTCCCGCTGACTTCCACAACTCTCGGTCCCACGCTAATACTATCACCTTCTAAATTTATTTATTTGTTTTATCTTACTTTTTGTCTGTCTGTTGCTATATCTTTCCCTATTCTACTCCTTCTTCTCCTGTTAATTTTTTTGACATTGATTATTGATTATTAAATATTTTTTGTTAGATGCATAAGCAACAGATAATGTATTAACTATAACAGATATTCTGACGATCACTATACGATAAGTAATACCTGTGTACTCTTACATTATGTATGAAAATTGTATTTAAGAGATAAATAAAAACTAAACTAAACTAAACTACTGGAGTTACATGGACAGTTGCCTTGCAGTTGTACTGGCCGCGCTGATATATTTGATGGACACTGTGCATGTGTTTATAAAATGTGGTGGCAGCTTCACACCAGATGAGCAGCATGCTTATTTGCAATCGTAAAGAAAATTGAAGCGTGTAAATACGTCCTTGAATAGTAATTTTATCTACGCTTAACTATATAGGATGAGAGAGATATGATACTGTTACAATTTCATCTCTACAGATAAGCTAAGTCTTTAAATCTATCAGTTTATCTATGACATTAAACTTGATTGATCACAAAGATATATCAGTTCCTAGATGAAACTTGAGTTTAAAAATGAGCCTAGTTTTTTATCAAATCGAAATCACATATGAAGATTTTACCAAGTTTACCTGAAAGCAAATTTTTTTTCAGGCTGAATTGATAGGATTCTGGCTTGATTTTTTTTTATAACATCAAAAATCTTCAAAAATTGCGTTACGTAATACTTGTTACTACGGAAATCTGCTCTTCAAATATAGTTATTGAATAAAATATGATCAAATCAACCTCAGTTTTAATATTTATTGTTTTTGTTTGTTTCTGATAAGATCTATAGATCATTGTTTAATTAATAAATAAAACCTATTTAAATTATCACTTGATCAAATAGATTGCTTAGTAATCTATTAATCTTCTATCTATCTATCTTGGAATGTTTGTATTGAATTGACAAAATAAATAAATAAAACTGTAGAAAGAAATACGTTTTAACATACATTTTATTGCACAAACAAAAATAAAATAAATGTGGTGGTTTAAGGCTAAAAGACATTTGTGACGTTTTCCATCAAAAGGTACAGTCGAAGCAGTCAAGCCAAGATATCTGAAAAACGCCTATATTGGCAATATAGTGCAAGTTCAGATATTTTTGAGTACCCTGGCCTCTCCAATATATTTGAGGGCGACTGTACATCATTGTCGGTTGTTAATAGAGTTTATTTCTAAATGAATTATTATGGCAGCAATGCCTTATTGACAATTGACAATGAGGACTTCTGTTCGTAACGCAGGGTAGTTTGGACGTCTTGAGAAACATTTTTTTATTTTTTGCTCATTTAAGTAGTTCAGTGTGTAATATTGATAGCTGATTGTGCGGTGATCTAATAAAAGTGTGCAGCTAATGAAGAATTAGGCTCAAAACGCGTGTAAACTCTCTGTAGTTTAATGGACAGTTGTCCTGGCATGGCCGCCACGTGTTGTTTGTAAGGAGCAGCTATCACCCTTACAAAGAGCAAGGCTGAAACCGAACAACGTTGCCTATATTTATGTAACAAATAAAATGTGATTAAAGTCGTCAACTTGTCATTGGCAGAATTCCCATTGCTCATGTGCAAAGGGAGAAAGCCATTTATTAAAAAAAAATCGACAATGATGTAGGGTCATTGTCCCGGTAGCGCGGACAGTGCCGGTAGCCGGACAAATGGCCGACAATTTCTCTTAAAATGCAAAAAATAAGATTCCTGCTGTTCTTAGTAATAAAATGAATTTGTTTGGTGATACTCAGATAGTTATGCAATAATAATGTATTCACTTTAAAACTATTGATGCATCCGTTAGCCAGAAAAAAAAATGTTTATGTACGCTCTTCCTCAGTAGTGACCAAAATGGTCGATATCTTACATTGAGTTATAATATAATAGAGGCGCAGACACAATCAAAGTTTTTCCGAAAATATAGCACAAAAAAATGTGTAGCCGGCCAGTGCGAATTATTTAACATCGTTAAGGTTGTATTACAAATTAGAAGAAAGATATGATAAAATGTCACCTGTCATTCATCTGGCGTTCAAAAATCACATGGCACATAAGAGCAATGCAGTCGCTCTTGGATCAATTATTTTATTATGTATACTTAATTGTGACCCCCTAACCTTTTTAATTCTTTTTGGGGTTCTGTAGACAACTAGGGACATAGTTCCAACAGGTTGAGTTTTAAACCGTTTTTGGTGTATTGTGTATTGTGACGGGCCGGCAAATACGGAACCCAACATTGAGGAGGGCCCGACATGCTCTCGGACGGATTTTCTACCTAAGTTTGTGAGGCGAATGTTAAAAGTTGTAGGCAAACTTCAGGTACCCAGATCGGTTGCCTGATTCGACTCCAGAATGGAATGAAAACTGCACACGGTCGGTTATGTTTACTTGTTTGCGTTCTGACCTAACGTATTCCTGACGGTGTAAACCGTACGGGCACAATGGGTGGCGGGTGAGGGTTATTGAGTTTTTCGGCCGCCGAGCGAGCAGAAAGGGAAGCAGGCATGCGGCCCATGCGGGGGCGAAGTACATGCTCAAGACAAATTTAGAATCAAAAGAAACACAATAGCTCGGTAAACATAGTATTTCATGCTTTCTTTTTAAATCTTTAATTCAAAAATTGACAGATCACACTTTGAAATAATGAAAAAAAAATAAACGAAAATATTTACATAATTGCTTTCTTGGGATTAGATATGAGGATATTACGGTATCATTTGAGGTATACACGGTTTTACAAAAACCGGCTAAAGTTCGTGTCGGACCACGCATAACAGAGAGTTATTTAAAAAAAAACACAAGTTATATCACAAGGTCGTATCTGCCTATGTACGTAGTTTTTTGGAGATCACTCAAAAACGCCTGAACAGATAATGTTCAAATATTTTTTTTAGCAATTTCACTAGTGGCGCCTTGTGTTAAAATACACCTTGTGTTAAAATGTTATAAGGATACGTCTCAAAATGTCTGTGGCATACTTACGGAAGGAAAGACGGACGGACAGACGGACATGACGAAACTATAAGGGTTCCGTTTTTGCCAATTTAGCCACGGAACCATAAAAAATGATTCAGCATTATAAAATATAATATAATAATAAAATTTACTAAATAAGTTTTAATAATTTTCTGAGTTTCGTAATTTAAAAAAAACAACAACTACTCCACTAGCCTTATGCCTCAATGCTGTCAGTTCGGTTTAAATTTACGAAACCTTTACTTCCTATCGCCGATTGTGCCTATAGTTCGTTGACCTTCATGCTGTAGCATTTAAGCTTAATCCCTAGTCTCACTTACACTGGTAATATTTTAACGAAACGTTTGTTAGTCCTTTGTAAATGTACTCGTCGGAACGATCGGGCTTCGCTCGGCTCGGGCTCGGCTCTCTTCGGCAAAATTGGTTGCGTTGCACCGTCTTTTACTGTGCCACATTTGGAGTGCTGATTTCTTATCTAGTATATATAAAATCATTGATATCTTACGAAAAAATTAAGAACAAGGCGCGCGGATGAACGTAAGTTTCTACTTTTGTATTCGTGTTACATTTGTGTTAGGCATTTAGTTCGGTTAATTATGAGCCAATGTACGTTATTTACAGAGATTTTCTCATGATATTTCTAAAGTTATAGAAATATTGACTGTCCGCGCAACCGGTATGCAAATTTGTTAGGTATGCCGGTTGGCGGACACGTGTCCGCTTACTGGCATCTTATACCGATTTTTGATTTTCACTTCGTGTAACACATAATTAAAAATACTACGTAAATACTTATAATATGTTAATATTAGTTGCTGACCTACTTATTTTTTAGTTTGCGACCACTTAATTCGTTTAAAATCAATAGTAAAATTAATTTGAAAACCGCTTATAAACTCTTGTCCGGTCAACCGCGACTACGTAAAATGTGATTTCAGTATGCGGAAACGTGGGATTATTAGGAAAGTAAATTAATATTTATGTAGTTTGTACGCTCATTTGTCTTCTCTGTGTGATAAAACACTTACCTATGTCTTGTTTAGACATCCGGTTCAGACACAAACGTCCACAGGAAGTAATAAACCTATCCGTTGCTTTTGCGGCGTGTTTGGACTTTGGTGTTCCTTAATTGTTAAGATAGTTCATTATTATCACCATCATGTTACATTTGCTAAACGACGCCCACTGCTAGACATAGGTCTCTCGTAAACTTCTAAGGATCTCCACAATGATAGGTCGTGCTCTGCCCTGACCATACGGTTCGTTACGATCTTGACCAGATCTTCAGCCACCCTTGTTGAGGTACTTAGGTACGCAGTTCACTCGAAAACCTTTCTATCCAGGTAGACTTGAGTTTAAATTGTCAAAATTTGTAATGCTGGACTGACGCAACCAGCGGCGCAAAAAACGTATGGGAGTGTGGGCTGCCTATCATGGAAGGCTTTAATCAAAGATAGTAGAATAGGTAGACCACCTATCTGAAGCAGTATACTTAATTTAGTATTATTTAATAATCCGTACATGGCGGGAAGGAGTTGACAAGTCGGGACAAAAATCTGAAGAAATTTGAACTTGAAAAAATCATAAGGTTCAAATTTCTTCAATTTTTATATCAACTTTTTCCCGGCATATGTATGTAAGTTTCCAGTCTGTTCACTTTTACCTTGACGAATGGCAATGGCTGGCAAGGGCCAGCGATGCTAAAAGATTATATTTCTTCATAAATATAGCAGTCATCTATAAAATAGATACAAAAATCTTTTACTTAAAGAGCGTTACTAAGTCCGCACGTCTCATGTAGTTTCTAAGATTGACCAATATGTTGTTTACCATTGCATAGGTCTTTTAGATAGTTCCCAACGATGCAGTGTGTAGGTTGTGAGCGGTCTATATTTGTCCCGTAATCTATCTACACAATATCCTTGTAGCTGTGTGAACTTGGCACCCGACCTTGACGAATTTTTTTTTTATATTTTTTTTCTAATAGTGTTTCGTTTGTAGTTGATTGTAGTAAAACGGATTTTATTTGTAGTTGCTCCAAAAAAAAATAAGGGAGGGGGTGAAAAAGGCCAGCACCCCACTTACGATATTCAATACTTTTATGATTGATTCTTGTTCAGAATCGTTTGTAGTTGATTGTAGTTCCTTTATTTTCGTTTGTAGTAGCCAAATAACGCCAAAAAAAAACTAAAAAAAAATCGGTTCGTGAGCGCGTTGATGTCTTTTTCCGAAAATCGACGAAAATGCTTAAATATCGGTATTTATACTATTTACACAACGCTGATTGACAGAGTTTCGTGCAAACTAATTTCTGCTTAATTGTAATACCTTTTAAGTTGCTTAAAGTAGCAAAATAGCAAAATAAACTCCATATCGCGATCGCTCAAAAAAGGTACAGGTACCGTGACCGTGATACATTATGTAAATGTATTACTTTTTCAGGAGTATTTCGTTTGCAAACGATTGTAGTTTCTTTATTTTCATTTGTAGTAGCTCTAAATCGATTGTAGTAACTCAAAAACCTACGAAAGGCATCAAAGCAGCCTTATTCGCGTTTGTAGTGATTTCATTTCATTTGTAGTAGCGCGATATCGTTAGTAGTTTATCAAAAACCTACGCCAGGCATCAAGGCAGCGGTATTTTCGTTAGTAGTGCTTAAATTTCGTTTGTAGTAACTCAATATAGATTGTAGTAGTACAAAAACTTACGCCAGGCATATAGAAACCCTTATTTTCGTTTGTAGTTCTTTCACTTCGTATGTAGTAGTGCGATATCGTTAGTAGTTTATCAAAAACCTACGTCAGTCATCCCGGAGGCATTATTTTCGTTTGTAGTTCTTTCATTTCGTTTGTAGTAACTCAATATCGATTGTAGTAATTCAAAAACCTACGGCAGGCATCAAAGCAGCCTTATTTTCGTTTGTAGTACTTTCATTTTATTTGTAGTAACTCAATATCGATTGTAGTAGTCCAAAAACTTACGCCAGGCATCGAGGCAGCCTTTTTTTCATTTGTAGTACTTTCATTTCGTTTGTAGTAACTCAGTATCGTTTGTAGTAGTTCAAAAAGCTACGTCATTCATCAAGGCAGCCTTCTTATCGTTTGTAGTTCTTTTATTTCGTTTGTAGTAACTCAATATCGATTGTAATAGTTCAAAAACTTACGCCAGACATCGAGGCAGCCTTATTTTCGTTTGTAGTACTTTCATTTTATTTGTAGTAACTCAATATCGATTGTAGTAGTCCAAAAACTTACGCCAGACATCGAGGCAGCCTTTTTTTCGTTTGTTGTACTTTCATTTCGTTTGTAGTAACTCAGTATCGTTTGTCGTAGTTCAAAAAGCTACGTCATTAATCAAGGCAGCCTTCTTATCGTTTATAGTTCTTTCATTTCGTTTGTAGTAACTCAATATCGATTGTAGTAGTTCAAAAACTTACGCCAGGCATCGAGGCAGCCTTATTTTCGTTTGTAGTACTTTCATTTCGTTTGTAGTAATTCAGTATCGTTTGTAGTAGTTCAAAAACATACGCCAGGCATCAAGGCAGCGTTATTTTCGTTTGTAGTTCTTTCATTTCGTTTGTAGTAGCGCGACATCGATTGTAGTAGTTCAAAAACTTACGCCAGGCATCGAGGCACCCTTATTTTCGTTTGTAGTGCTTTCATTTCGTTTTTAGTAACTCAATATCGATTGTAGTAGTTCAAAAACTTACGCCAGACATCGAGGCAGCCTTATTTTCGTTTGTAGTACTTTCATTTCGTTTGTAGTAACTCAATATCGTTTGTAGTAGTTCAAAAAGCTACGTCATTCATCAAGGCAGCCTTCTTATCGTTTGTAGTTCTTTCATTTCGTTTGTAGTAACTCAATATCGATTGTAGTAGTACAAAAACTTACGCAAGGCATATAGAAACTCTTATTTACGTTTGTAGTTCTTTCACTTCGTTTGTAGTAGCGCGATATCGTTTGTAGCAGTATAAAAACCTACGTCAGGCATCAAGGCAGCCTTATTATCGTTTGTAGTTCTTTCATTTCGTTTGTAGTAACTCAATATCGATTGTAGTAGTACAAAAACTTACGCCAGGCATATAGACACTCTTATTTTCGTTTGTAGTTCTTTCACTTCGTTTGTAGCAGTGCGATATCGTTAGTAGTTTATCAAAAACCTACGTCAGTCATCCCGGAGGCATTATTTTCGTTTGTAGTTCTTTCATTTCGTTTGTAGTAACTCAATATCGATTGTAGTAATTTAAAAACCTACGGCAGGCATCAAAGCAGCCTTATTTTCGTTTGTAGTACTTTCATTTTATTTGTAGTAACTCAATATCGATTGTAGTAGTCCAAAAACTTACGCCAGGCATCGAGGCAGCCTTTTTTTCGTTTGTAGTACTTGCATTTCGTTTGTAGTAACTCAGTATCGTTTGTAGTAGTTCAAAAAGCTACGTCATTCATCAAGGCAGCCTTCTTATCGTTTGTAGTTCTTTCATTTCGTTTGTAGTAACTCAATATCGATTGTAATAGTTCAAAAACTTACGCCAGACATCGAGGCAGCCTTATTTTCGTTTGTAGTACTTTCATTTCGTTTGTAGTAATTCAGTATCGTTTGTAGTAGTTCAAAAACATACGCCAGGCATCGAGGCAGCGTTATTTTCGTTTGTAGTTCTTTCATTTCGTTTGTAGTAGCGCGACATCGATTGTAGTAGTTCAAAAACTTACGCCAGGCATCGAGGCACCCTTATTTTCGTTTGTAGTGCTTTCATTTCGTTTGTAGTAACTCAATATCGATTGTAGTAGTTCAAAAACTTACGCCAGACATCGAGGCAGCCTTATTTTCGTTTGTAGTACTTTCATTTCGTTTGTAGTAACTCAATATCGTTTGTAGTAGTTCAAAAAGCTACGTCATTCATCAAGGCAGCCTTCTTATCGTTTGTAGTTCTTTCATTTCGTTTGTAGTAACTCAATATCGATTGTAGTAGTACAAAAACTTACGCAAGGCATACAGAAACTCTTATTTTCGTTTGTAGTTCTTTCACTTCGTTTGTAGTAGCGCGATATCGTTTGTAGCAGTATAAAAACCTACGTCAGGCATCAAGGCAGCCTTATTATCGTTTGTAGTTCTTTCATTTCGTTTGTAGTAACTCAATATCGATTGTAGTAGTACAAAAACTTACGCCAGGCATATAGACACTCTTATTTTCGTTTGTAGTTCTTTCACTTCGTTTGTAGTAGTGCGATATCGTTAGTAGTTTATCAAAAACCTACGTCAGTCATCCCGGAGGCATTATTTTCGTTTGTAGTTCTTTCATTTCGTTTGTAGTAACTCAATATCGATTGTAGTAATTTAAAAACCTACGGCAGGCATCAAAGCAGCCTTATTTTCGTTTGTTGTACTTTCATTTTATTTGTAGTAACTCAATATCGATTGTAGTAGTCCAAAAACTTACGCCAGGCATCGAGGCAGCCTTTTTTTCGTTTGTAGTACTTGCATTTCGTTTGTAGTAACTCAGTATCGTTTGTAGTAGTTCAAAAAGCTACGTCATTCATCAAGGCAGCCTTCTTATCGTTTGTAGTTCTTTCATTTCGTTTGTAGTAACTCAATATCGATTGTAATAGTTCAAAAACTTACGCCAGACATCGAGGCAGCCTTATTTTCGTTTGTAGTACTTTCATTTTATTTGTAGTAACTCAATATCGATTGTAGTAGTCCAAAAACTTACGCCAGACATCGAGGCAGCCTTTTTTTCGTTTGTAGTTCTTTCATTTCGTTTGTAGTAGCGCGACATCGATTGTAGTAGTTCAAAAAGCTACGTCATTCATCAAGGCAGCCTTCTTATCGTTTGTAGTGCTTTCATTTCGTTTGTAGTAACTCAATATCGATTGTAGTAGTTCAAAAACTTACGCCAGACATCGAGGCAGCCTTATTTTCGTTTGTAGTACTTTCATTTCGTTTGTAGTAACTCAATATCGTTTGTAGTAGTTCAAAAAGCTACGTCATTCATCAAGGCAGCCTTCTTATCGTTTGTAGTTCTTTCATTTCGTTTGTAGTAACTCAATATCGATTGTAGTAGTACAAAAACTTACGCAAGGCATACAGAAACTCTTATTTTCGTTTGTAGTTCTTTCACTTCGTTTGTAGTAGCGCGATATCGTTTGTAGCAGTATAAAAACCTACGTCAGGCATCAAGGCAGCCTTATTATCGTTTGTAGTTCTTTCATTTCGTTTGTAGTAACTCAATATCGATTGTAGTATTACAAAAACTTACGCCAGGCATATAGACACTCTTATTTTCGTTTGTAGTTCTTTCACTTCGTTTGTAGTAGTGCGATATCGTTAGTAGTTTATCAAAAACCTACGTCAGTCATCCCGGAGGCATTATTTTCGTTTGTAGTTCTTTCATTTCGTTTGTAGTAACTCAATATCGATTGTAGTAATTTAAAAACCTACGGCAGGCATCAAAGCAGCCTTATTTTCGTTTGTTGTACTTTCATTTTATTTGTAGTAACTCAATATCGATTGTAGTAGTCCAAAAACTTACGCCAGGCATCGAGGCAGCCTTTTTTTCGTTTGTAGTACTTGCATTTCGTTTGTAGTAACTCAGTATCGTTTGTAGTAGTTCAAAAAGCTACGTCATTCATCAAGGCAGCCTTCTTATCGTTTGTAGTTCTTTCATTTCGTTTGTAGTAACTCAATATCGATTGTAATAGTTCAAAAACTTACGCCAGACATCGAGGCAGCCTTATTTTCGTTTGTAGTACTTTCATTTTATTTGTAGTAACTCAATATCGATTGTAGTAGTCCAAAAACTTACGCCAGACATCGAGGCAGCCTTTTTTTCGTTTGTAGTACTTTCATTTCGTTTGTAGTAACTCAGTATCGTTTGTAGTAGTTCAAAAAGCTACGTCATTCATCAAGGCAGCCTTCTTATCGTTTGTAGTTCTTTCATTTCGTTTGTAGTAACTCAATATCGATTGTAGTAGTTCAAAAACTTACGCCAGGCATCGAGGTAGCCTTATTTTCGTTTGTAGTACTTTCATTTCGTTTGTAGTAATTCTGTATCGTTTGTAGTAGTTCAAAAACATACGCCAGGCATCAAGGCAGCGTTATTTTCGTTTGTAGTTCTTTCATTTCGTTTGTAGTAGCGCGACATCGATTGTAGTAGTTCAAAAAGCTACGTCATTCATCAAGGCAGCCTTCTTATCGTTTGTAGTGCTTTCATTTCGTTTGTAGTAACTCAATATCGATTGTAGTAGTTCAAAAACTTACGCCAGACATCGAGGCAGCCTTATTTTCGTTTGTAGTACTTTCATTTCGTTTGTAGTAACTCAATATCGTTTGTAGTAGTTCAAAAAGCTACGTCATTCATCAAGGCAGCCTTCTTATCGTTTGTAGTTCTTTCATTTCGTTTGTAGTAACTCAATATCGATTGTAGTAGTACAAAAACTTACGCAAGGCATACAGAAACTCTTATTTTCGTTTGTAGTTCTTTCACTTCGTTTGTAGTAGCGCGATATCGTTTGTAGCAGTATAAAAACCTACGTCAGGCATCAAGGCAGCCTTATTATCGTTTGTAGTTCTTTCATTTCGTTTGTAGTAACTCAATATCGATTGTAGTAGTACAAAAACTTACGCCAGGCATATAGACACTCTTATTTTCGTTTGTAGTTCTTTCACTTCGTTTGTAGTAGTGCGATATCGTTAGTAGTTTATCAAAAACCTACGTCAGTCATCCCGGAGGCATTATTTTCGTTTGTAGTTCTTTCATTTCGTTTGTAGTAACTCAATATCGATTGTAGTAATTTAAAAACCTACGGCAGGCATCAAAGCAGCCTTATTTTCGTTTGTTGTACTTTCATTTTATTTGTAGTAACTCAATATCGATTGTAGTAGTCCAAAAACTTACGCCAGGCATCGAGGCAGCCTTTTTTTCGTTTGTAGTACTTGCATTTCGTTTGTAGTAACTCAGTATCGTTTGTAGTAGTTCAAAAAGCTACGTCATTCATCAAGGCAGCCTTCTTATCGTTTGTAGTTCTTTCATTTCGTTTGTAGTAACTCAATATCGATTGTAATAGTTCAAAAACTTACGCCAGACATCGAGGCAGCCTTATTTTCGTTTGTAGTACTTTCATTTTATTTGTAGTAACTCAATATCGATTGTAGTAGTCCAAAAACTTACGCCAGACATCGAGGCAGCCTTTTTTTCGTTTGTAGTACTTTCATTTCGTTTGTAGTAACTCAGTATCGTTTGTAGTAGTTCAAAAAGCTACGTCATTCATCAAGGCAGCCTTCTTATCGTTTGTAGTTCTTTCATTTCGTTTGTAGTAACTCAATATCGATTGTAGTAGTTCAAAAACTTACGCCAGGCATCGAGGTAGCCTTATTTTCGTTTGTAGTACTTTCATTTCGTTTGTAGTAATTCTGTATCGTTTGTAGTAGTTCAAAAACATACGCCAGGCATCAAGGCAGCGTTATTTTCGTTTGTAGTTCTTTCATTTCGTTTGTAGTAGCGCGACATCGATTGTAGTAGTTCAAAAACTTACGCCAGGCATCGAGGCACCCTTATTTTCATTTGTAGTGCTTTCATTTCGTTTGTAGTAACTCAATATCGATTGTAGTAGTTCAAAAACTTACGCCAGACATCGAGGCAGCCTTATTTTCGTTTGTAGTACTTTCATTTCGTTTGTAGTAACTCAATATCGATTGTAGTAGTACAAAAACTTACGCAAGGCATATAGAAACTCTTATTTTCGTTTGTAGTTCTTTCACTTCGTTTGTAATAGTGCGATATCGTTAGTAGTTCTTTCATTTCGTTTGTAGTAACTCAATATCGATTGTAGTAGTTCAAAAACTTACGCCAGACATCGAGGCAGCCTTATTTTCGTTTGTAGTACTTTCATTTCGTTTGTAGTAACTCAATATCGTTTGTAGTAGTTCAAAAAGCTACGTCATTCATCAAGGCAGCCTTCTTATCGTTTGTAGTTCTTTCATTTCGTTTGTAGTAACTCAATATCGATTGTAGTAGTACAAAAACTTACGCAAGGCATACAGAAACTCTTATTTTCGTTTGTAGTTCTTTCACTTCGTTTGTAGTAGCGCGATATCGTTTGTAGCAGTATAAAAACCTACGTCAGGCATCAAGGCAGCCTTATTATCGTTTGTAGTTCTTTCATTTCGTTTGTAGTAACTCAATATCGATTGTAGTATTACAAAAACTTACGCCAGGCATATAGACACTCTTATTTTCGTTTGTAGTTCTTTCACTTCGTTTGTAGTAGTGCGATATCGTTAGTAGTTTATCAAAAACCTACGTCAGTCATCCCGGAGGCATTATTTTCGTTTGTAGTTCTTTCATTTCGTTTGTAGTAACTCAATATCGATTGTAGTAATTTAAAAACCTACGGCAGGCATCAAAGCAGCCTTATTTTCGTTTGTTGTACTTTCATTTTATTTGTAGTAACTCAATATCGATTGTAGTAGTCCAAAAACTTACGCCAGGCATCGAGGCAGCCTTTTTTTCGTTTGTAGTACTTGCATTTCGTTTGTAGTAACTCAGTATCGTTTGTAGTAGTTCAAAAAGCTACGTCATTCATCAAGGCAGCCTTCTTATCGTTTGTAGTTCTTTCATTTCGTTTGTAGTAACTCAATATCGATTGTAATAGTTCAAAAACTTACGCCAGACATCGAGGCAGCCTTATTTTCGTTTGTAGTACTTTCATTTTATTTGTAGTAACTCAATATCGATTGTAGTAGTCCAAAAACTTACGCCAGACATCGAGGCAGCCTTTTTTTCGTTTGTAGTACTTTCATTTCGTTTGTAGTAACTCAGTATCGTTTGTAGTAGTTCAAAAAGCTACGTCATTCATCAAGGCAGCCTTCTTATCGTTTGTAGTTCTTTCATTTCGTTTGTAGTAACTCAATATCGATTGTAGTAGTTCAAAAACTTACGCCAGGCATCGAGGCAGCCTTATTTTCGTTTGTAGTACTTTCATTTCGTTTGTAGTAATTCTGTATCGTTTGTAGTAGTTCAAAAACATACGCCAGGCATATAGAAACTCTTATTTTCGTTTGTAGTTCTTTCACTTCGTTTGTAATAGTGCGATATCGTTAGTAGTTCATCAAAAACCTACGCCAGGCATCAAGGCAGCGTTATTTTCGTTTGTAGTTCTTTCACTTCGTATGTAGTAGTGCGATATCGTTAGTAGTTTATCAAAAACCTACGTCAGTCATCTAGGTGGATTTATTTTCATTTGTAGCGCTTTCATTTCGTTTGTAGTAACTCAGTATCGTTTGTAGTAGTTCAAAAAGCTACGTCATTCATCAAGGCAGCCTTCTTATCGTTTGTAGTTCTTTCATTTCGTTTGTAGTAACTCAATATCGATTGTAATAGTTCAAAAACTTACGCCAGACATCGAGGCAGCCTTATTTTCGTTTGTAGTACTTTCATTTTATTTGTAGTAACTCAATATCGATTGTAGTAGTCCAAAAACTTACGCCAGACATCGAGGCAGCCTTTTTTTCGTTTGTAGTACTTTCATTTCGTTTGTAGTAACTCAGTATCGTTTGTAGTAGTTCAAAAAGCTACGTCATTCATCAAGGCAGCCTTCTTATCGTTTGTAGTTCTTTCATTTCGTTTGTAGTAACTCAATATCGATTGTAGTAGTTCAAAAACTTACGCCAGGCATCGAGGCAGCCTTATTTTCGTTTGTAGTACTTTCATTTCGTTTGTAGTAATTCTGTATCGTTTGTAGTAGTTCAAAAACATACGCCAGGCATCAAGGCAGCGTTATTTTCGTTTGTAGTTCTTTCATTTCGTTTGTAGTAGCGCGACATCGATTGTAGTAGTTCAAAAACTTACGCCAGGCATCGAGGCACCCTTATTTTCATTTGTAGTGCTTTCATTTCGTTTGTAGTAACTCAATATCGATTGTAGTAGTTCAAAAACTTACGCCAGACATCGAGGCAGCCTTATTTTCGTTTGTAGTACTTTCATTTCGTTTGTAGTAACTCAATATCGATTGTAGTAGTACAAAAACTTACGCAAGGCATATAGAAACTCTTATTTTCGTTTGTAGTTCTTTCACTTCGTTTGTAATAGTGCGATATCGTTAGTAGTTCTTTCATTTCGTTTGTAGTAACTCAATATCGATTGTAGTAGTTCAAAAACTTACGCCAGACATCGAGGCAGCCTTATTTTCGTTTGTAGTACTTTCATTTCGTTTGTAGTAACTCAATATCGTTTATAGTAGTTCAAAAAGCTACGTCATTCATCAAGGCAGCCTTCTTATCGTTTGTAGTTCTTTCATTTCGTTTGTAGTAACTCAATATCGATTGTAGTAGTACAAAAACTTACGCAAGGCATACAGAAACTCTTATTTTCGTTTGTAGTTCTTTCACTTCGTTTGTAGTAGCGCGATATCGTTTGTAGCAGTATAAAAACCTACGTCAGGCATCAAGGCAGCCTTATTATCGTTTGTAGTTCTTTCATTTCGTTTGTAGTAACTCAATATCGATTGTAGTAGTACAAAAACTTACGCCAGGCATATAGACACTCTTATTTTCGTTTGTAGTTCTTTCACTTCGTTTGTAGTAGTGCGATATCGTTAGTAGTTTATCAAAAACCTACGTCAGTCATCCCGGAGGCATTATTTTCGTTTGTAGTTCTTTCATTTCGTTTGTAGTAACTCAATATCGATTGTAGTAATTTAAAAACCTACGGCAGGCATCAAAGCAGCCTTATTTTCGTTTGTTGTACTTTCATTTTATTTGTAGTAACTCAATATCGATTGTAGTAGTACAAAAACTTACGCCAGGCATATAGACACTCTTATTTTAGTTTGTAGTTCTTTCACTTCGTTTGTAGTAGTGCGATATCGTTAGTAGTTTATCAAAAACCTACGTCAGTCATCCCGGAGGCATTATTTTCGTTTGTAGTTCTTTCATTTCGTTTGTAGTAACTCAATATCGATTGTAGTAATTTAAAAACCTACGGCAGGCATCAAAGCAGCCTTATTTTCGTTTGTTGTACTTTCATTTTATTTGTAGTAACTCAATATCGATTGTAGTAGTCCAAAAACTTACGCCAGGCATCGAGGCAGCCTTTTTTTCGTTTGTAGTACTTGCATTTCGTTTGTAGTAACTCAATATCGATTGTAGTAGTTCAAAAACTTACGCCAGGCATCGAGGCAGCCTTATTTTCGTTTGTAGTACTTTCATTTCGTTTGTAGTAATTCTGTATCGTTTGTAGTAGTTCAAAAACATACGCCAGGCATATAGAAACTCTTATTTTCGTTTGTAGTTCTTTCACTTCGTTTGTAATAGTGCGATATCGTTAGTAGTTCATCAAAAACCTACGCCAGGCATCAAGGCAGCGTTATTTTCGTTTGTAGTTCTTTCACTTCGTATGTAGTAGTGCGATATCGTTAGTAGTTTATCAAAAACCTACGTCAGTCATCTAGGTGGATTTATTTTCATTTGTAGCGCTTTCATTTCGTTTGTAGTAACTTAATATCGATCGTAGTAGTTCAAAAACCTACGGCAGGCATCGAGGCAGCCCTATTTTCGTTTGTAGTGCTTTCATTTTATTTGTAGTAACTCAATATCGATTGTAGTAGTTCAGAAACTCACGCCAGACGTCGAGGCAGCCTTATTTTCGTTTGTAGTACTTTCATTTCGTTTGTAGTAACTCATTATCGTTTGTAGTAGTTCAAAAAGCTACGTCAGGCATCAAGGCAGCCTTATTATCGTTTGTAGTTCTTTCATTTCGTTTGTAGTAACTTAATATCGATTGTAGTAATTCAAAAACCTACGGCAGGCATCAAAGCAGCCTTATTTTTGTTTGTAGTACTTTCATTTCGTTTGTAGTAACACAATATCGATTGTAGTAGTTCAAAAACTTACGCCAGGCATCGAGGCAGCGCTATTTTCGTTTGTAATGCTTTCTTTTTATTTGTAGTAGCGCGATATCGTTTGTAGCAGTATAAAAACCTACGTCAGGCATCAAGGCAGCCTTATTATCGTTTGTAGTTCTTTCATTTCGTTTGTAGTAACTCAATATCGATTGTAGTAGTACAAAAACTTACGACAGGCATATAGACACTCTTATTTTCGTTTGTAGTTCTTTCACTTCGTTTGTAGTAGTGCGATATCGTTAGTAGTTTATGAAAAACCTACGTCGGTCATCCCGGAGGCATTATTTTCGTTTGTAGTGCTTTCATTTCGTTTGTAGTAGTTCAAAAAGCTACGTCAGACATCAAGGCAGCCTTATTATCGTTTGTAGTGCTTTCATTTCGTTTGTAGTAGCGCTATATCGTTTGTAGTAATTCAAAAACCTACGCCAGGCATCGAGGCAGCCTAATTTTCGTTTGTAGTACTTTCATTTCGTTTGTAGTAACTCAATAACGATTGTATTAGTTCTAAAACTTACGCCAGGCATATAGGAACTCTTATTTTCGTTTGTAGTTCTTTCATTTCGTTTGTAGTAGCGCGATATCGATTGTAGTAGTTCAAGAACTTACGCCATATCGCGCTACTACAAACGAAATGAAAGCACTACAAACGAAAATAAGGCTGCCTTGATGCCTGACGTAGCTTTTCGAACTACTACAAACGATACTAAGTTACTACAAACGAAATGAAAGTACTACAAACGATGATAAGGCCGCCTCGATGCCTGGCGTAGGGTTTTGATAAACTACTAACGATATCGCACTGCTTCAAATAAAATGGAAGCACTACAAACGACAATAAGGCTACCTTGATACCTGACGTAGGTTTTTGAACTACTACAATCGATATTGAGTTACTACAAACGAAATGGAAGAACTAAAAACGATAATAAGGCTGCCTTGATGCCTGAAGCCTGAAGTAGGTTTTTAAATTACTACAATTGATATCGCGCTACTACAAACGAAATGAAAGTACTACAAACAAAAATAAGGTTGCCTCGGTGCCTGGCGTAAGTTTTTGAACTACTACAATCGATATTGAGTTACTACTAGGGCTTCCAATCCCGGGATCCCGGGATACCGGCTTTTTAAGGACGTTTTTCAATCCCGGTATTTTCTGATTCAATACCGGGATCCCGGTATTTTTATAAACTAGTTAAACTGTCAAAATATGTGTAACAAACATAAACTACCCATGCAAATAGTTAAATTAGGCATCGCTGCGCAGCTTACTGGCAATAGCGGCTAATGTGCGCGGCTGTTTTACGTCTGTTTCTCTCTCTAGTTTAACTATTCTGATGATTTCTTTCTCTGACCTGCACTGGCGCCACTGGCGCCACCTACCGCGCCGGCTGTTGGTTACGTAAATCACACACGTCTTAGACATGTTTTTACATGTGGTCGCCGGATATTTTATCAAAAATGTTAAGCTAATTCGAGCAAGCAAGTGGCTTGGCTACGGCACCAGTGCAGGTTGCAACTTGTCCATAAAATTGTGAGCTACCTAAAGTTATGCCTTAAACACCAGTCCTTCTTTTACAAAAAATCCATGTCGAGAAGCAATCCATATTACAGGTAACCAAACTTTTAACAGTTTTAACCCTATTGAGACCCTGTTGTATTGTATCCAAATTGCCGGTTTCCTTCAATACATATGACTGGAAGTGAGGTATTCAAGACGGCGGCCAAAAAACGTCCCATTTTTTAGGTTTTCTTAAATATCCGTGAACAGTGGCCTCTACCAACAAATGCTCTACTACTTAAGTAATTCACATAAAATTCTCTATAAAAAAGGTTATATACAGTTTTTTGCTAGGATCAATGTTTAATGAGATATTGAGGGTATAAGATAGACAATAAACATATTGACTTGTTAGCTTTTTCCTGCGACTTCGTCTGCGACATTCGCCACAATAAATTTATGAATCGCCGTAGCAAATATAAATTTTACGTATATGCGGTTTTATCTTCCGCCGCCCGCCATCATGAATATCTCACTTTCGGTCATATATTATTTGAAGGCAACCGGCAATTCGGATACAACAGGGTCTTAATACTCTCAATAGGGTAAATAGTCTGGTTACCTAAAAGTAATATGATTTGCTTCTCGACATGGATTTTTTGAAAAATACTACTTTTCTAATCGCCTCTTTTCTCTCTATTGTGGAGTTGCAAACTACACACGTAATATGTTTGCGCAATAAATACGGATTTGATTGAAACAAGGCATTTTTTTCATATTTTCATACATTTCAATTTTTTCCCGAAAAATCCCGGGATCCCGGGATCCCGGTCTTGGAGAAATCAATTTCGGTATTAATACCGACATCACAGAAGGTCCGGTATTTGGAAGCCCTAGTTACTACAAACGAAATGAAAGCACTGCAAACAATAATAAGGCTGAATTGATGCCTGCCGTAGGTTTTTGAATTACTACAAACGATATAGCGCTACTACAAACGAAATGAAAGCACTACAAACGAAAATAAGGCTGCCTTGATGCCTGACGTAGCTTTTTGAAATACCACAAATGATATCGCGCTACTACAAACGAAATTAACGTACTACAAACGAAAATAGAGTTGCCTCGATGCTTGGCGTAAGTTTTTGAACTACTATAATCGATACTGAGTTACTACAAACAAAATGAAAGTATTACAAACGAAAATTAGGCTGCCTTGATGCCTGGCGTAGGTTTTTGAATTACTACAAAAAATATAGCGCTACTACAAACGAAATGAAAGCACTACAATCGATAATAAGGCTGCCTTGATGCCTAAACTAGCTTTTTGAAATACTACAAACGATACTGAGTCACCACAAATGAAATGAAAGTACTACAGACGAAAATAAGGCTGCCTTGATGCCTCGCGTAGCTTTTTGAACTACTACAAACGATACTAAGTTACTACAAAACAAACGAAAATAAGGCTGCCTCGGTGTCTGGCGTAAGTTTTAGAACTACTACAATCGTTATTGAGTTACTACAAACGAAATGAAAGTACTACAAACGAAAATTAGGCTGCCTTGATAGCTTGCGTAGGTTTTTGAATTACTACAAACGATATAGCGCTACTACAAACGAAATGAAAGCACTACAAACGATAATAAGGCTGCCTTGATGCCTGACGTAGGTTTTTATACTGCTACAAACGATATCGCGCTACTACAAATAAAATGAAAGCATTACAAACGAAAATAGGGCTGCCTCGATGGCTGGCGTAAGTTCTTGAACTACTACAATCGATATTGAGCTACTACAAACGAAATGAAAGTACTACAAACAAAAATAATGCCTCCTAGATGACTGACGTAGGTTTTTGATAAACTACTAACGATATCGCACTTCTACAAACGAAGTGAAAGAACTACAAACGAAGATAAGAGTTTCTATATGCATGGCGTAAGTTTTTGTGCTACTACAATCGATATTGAGTAACTACAAACGAAATGAAAGAACTACAAACGATATTAAGGCTGCCTTGATGTCTGACGTAGCGTTTTGAACTATTACAAAAGATAATGAATTACTACAAACGAAATGAAAGTACTACAAACGAAAATAAGGCTGCCTCGATGCCTGGCGTAAGTTCTTGAACTACTACAATCGATATCGCGCTACTACAAACGAAATGAAAGAACTACAAACGAAAATAAGAGTTCCTATATGCCTGGCGTAAGTTTTTGTACTACTACAATCTATATTGAGTTACTACAAATGAAATCAAAGAACTACAAACGATAATAAGGCTGCCTTGATGTCTGACGTAGCTTTTTGAACTACTACAAACGAAATGAAAGCACTACAAACGAAAATAATGCCTCCGGGATGACTGACGTAGGTTTTTCATAAACTACTAACGATATCGCACTACTACAAACGAAGTGAAAGAAATTCAAACGAAAATAAGAGTGTTTATATGCCTGGCGTAAGTTTCTATACTACTACAATCGATATTGAGTTACTACAAATAAAATGAAAGTACTACAAACGAAAATAAGGCTGCCTCGATGTCTGGCGTAAGTTTTTGAACTATTACAATCGATATTGAGTTACTACAAACGAACTGAAAGAACTACAAACGATAAGAAGGCTGCCTTGATGAATGACGTAGCTTTTTGAACTACTACAAACGAAATGAAAGTACTACAAACGAAAAAAAGGCTGCCTCGATGCCTGGCGTAAGTTTTTGGACTACTACAATCGATATTGAGTTACTACAAATAAAATGAAAGTACTACAAACGAAAATAAGGCTGCTTTGATGCCTGCCGTAGGTTTTTGAATGACTACAATCTATATTGAGTTACTAAAAATGAAATCAAAGAACTACAAACGATAATAAGGCTGCCTTGATGTCTGACGTAGCTTTTTGAACTACTACAAACGAAATGAAAGCACTACAAACGAAAATAATGCCTCCGGGATGACTGACGTAAGTTTTTCATAAACTACTAACGATATCGCACTACTACAAACGAAGTGAAAGAACTACAAACGAAAATAAGAGTGTCTATATGCCTGGCGTAAGTTTTTATACTACTACAATCGATATTGAGTTACTACAAACGAAATGAAAGAACTACAAACGATAATAAGGCTGCCTTGATGCCTGACGTAGGTTTTTATACTGCTACAAACGATATCGCGCTACTACAAATAAAAAGAAAGCATTACAAACGAAAATAGCGCTGCCTCGATGCCTGGCGTAAGTTTTTGAACTACTACAATCGATATTGTGTTACTACAAACGAAATGAAAGAACTACAAACGATAATAAGGCTGCCTTGATGCCTGACGTAGCTTTTTGAACTACTACAAACGATAATGAATTACTACAAACGAAATGAAAGTACTACAAACGAAAATAAGGCTGCCTCGACGTCTGGCGTGAGTTTCTGAACTACTACAATCGATATTGAGTTACTACAAATAAAATGAAAGCACTACAAACGAAAATAGGGCTGCCTCGATGCCTGCCGTAGGTTTTTGAACTACTACGATCGATATTAAGTTACTACAAACGAAATGAAAGCGCTACAAATGAAAATAAATCCACCTAGATGACTGACGTAGGTTTTTGATAAACTACTAACGATATCGCACTACTACATACGAAGTGAAAGAACTACAAACGAAAATAACGCTGCCTTGATGCCTGGCGTAGGTTTTTGATGAACTACTAACGATATCGCACTACTACAAACGAAGTGAAAGAACTACAAACGAAAATAAGAGTTTCTATATGCCTTGCGTAAGTTTTTGTACTACTACAATCGATATTGAGTTACTACAAACGAAATTAAAGAACTACAAACGATAAGAAGGCTGCCTTGATGAATGACGTAGCTTTTTGAACTACTACAAACGATATTGAGTTACTACAAACGAAATGAAAGTACTACAAACGAAAATAAGGCTGCCTCGATGTCTGGCGTAAGTTTTTGAACTACTACAAACGATACTGAATTACTACAAACGAAATGAAAGTACTACAAACGAAAATAAGGCTGCCTCGATGCCTGGCGTAAGTTTTTGAACTACTACAATCGATATTGAGTTACTACAAACGAAATGAAAGAACTATAAACGATAAGAAGGCTGCCTTGATTAATGACGTAGCTTTTTGAACTACGACAAACGATACTGAGTTACTACAAACGAAATGAAAGTACAACAAACGAAAAAAAGGCTGCCTCGATGTCTGGCGTAAGTTTTTGGACTACTACAATCGATATTGAGTTACTACAAATAAAATGAAAGTACTACAAACGAAAATAAGGCTGCCTCGATGTCTGGCGTAAGTTTTTGAACTATTACAATCGATATTGAGTTACTACAAACGAAATAAAAGAACTACAAACGATAAGAAGGCTGCCTTGATGAATGACGTAGCTTTTTGAACTACTACAAACGATACTGAGTTACTACAAACGAAATGAAATTACTACAAATGAAAAAAAGGCTGCCTCGATGCCTGGCATAAGTTTTTGGACTACTACAATCGATATTGAGTTACTACAAATAAAATGAAAGTACTACAAACGAAAATAGGGCTGCTTTGATGCCTGCCGTAGGTTTTTGAATTACTACAATCGATATTGAGTTACTACAAACGAAATGAAAGAACTACAAACGAAAATAATGCCTCCGGGATGACTGACGTAGGTTTTTGATAAACTACTAACGATATCGCACTGCTACATACGAAGTGAAAGAACTACAAACGAAAATAAGGGTTTCTATATGCCTGGCGTAAGTTTTAGTACTACTACAATCTATATTGAGTTACTACAAACGAAGTTTAAGCACTACTAACGAAAATACCGCTGCCTTGATGCCTGGCGTAGGTTTTTGATAAACTACTAACGATATCGCGCTACTACAAATGAAATGAAATCACTACAAACGCGAATAAGGCTGCTTTGATGCCTTTCGTAGGTTTTTGAGTTACTACAATCGATTTAGAGCTACTACAAATGAAAATAAAGAAACTACAATCGTTTGCAAACGAAATACTCCTGAAAAAGTAATACATTTACATAATGTATCACGGTCACGGTACCTGTACCTTTTTTGAGCGATCGCGATATGGAGTTTATTTTGCTATTTTGCTACTTTAAGCAACTTAAAAGGTATTACAATTAAGCAGAAATTAGTTTGCACGAAACTCTGTCAATCAGCGTTGTGTAAATAGTATAAATACCGATATTTAAGCATTTTCGTCGATTTTCGGAAAAAGACATCAACGCGCTCACGAACCGATTTTTTTTTTAGTTTTTTTTTGGCGTTATTTGGCTACTACAAACGAAAATAAAGGAACTACAATCAACTACAAACGATTCTGAACAAGAATCAATCATAAAAGTATTGAATATCGTAAGTGGGGTGCTGGCCTTTTTCACCCCCTCCCTTATTTTTTTTTGGAGCAACTACAAATAAAATCCGTTTTACTACAATCAACTACAAACGAAACACTATTAGAAAAAAAAATATTAAAAAAAAATTCGTCAAGGTCGGGTGCCAAGTTCACACAGCTTATCCTTGTTCTTTTACTGGACGGCAACGTGCTTCTTTTTACTCAACTGGAGTTATAAGCGTCCATAGACTATGATAGCGGCTTACCATTAGACAAGCCGCACGCTTATTTTTTACCGTCATAGTATAAAACAAGCTTCGACGTTGCTAACAGTTTTTTTATGATTTAGTGATTAGTTTCCAAAAGTATAGGTTTGTGTATGTAATTTCATTACCCCCCTCCCCCCACTTTTGAACTCACCGTCCATAAAGTATGGAAAAAACAAAGAAGATCAAGTTTAATCAACGCTTTTAACGCGAATTACTTTGGATATAGTCAGTTAAACGAAGTTTTTTTCAAACAAACAATCCTACTTTTTAAAGGTCGTAAGGACCGCGAAGAGACTATATTTTGATAAAAACGGTGTTCAGACAGTACCATTGATATAACCCAGCCTAATGTGTATGAGTATGAGTAATGTAAACAGACAATCCTTGGTTCAGTTGAAATTTTATTGCATAAAACTGTATGTCCGCCAACTAGCACTTAGTGTCCGCATACTGAAAAAACTGTCCGCAAACCGGCATTTCGGCTATTTTTTCACTTATTACTAATTTTATCAATACTTAAATGCAAAGCAGCCAGTATTCATATTTGTTTTACAAATAGACTATATTTCTAACGTTTTGGTATAGAAATTAGCATATTTTATCGTAAATTACTATTTTTTTAAGGGGTTTGAAGTCAGTAACTTCCTTAACTGTCCGCCAACCGGCATAACGACCCTACCTTTTGCTTGAAAACGTCACATTTAGTTATTTTTCAGGCATTTGATCTCTTGTGATCAATTGATCATGATCATCCATTGGGCGAAAATAAAATGTTTTAAAGCTATAGGTTATTCTGTAACATAAAACTTAAGAGTCGCCAGGACGCTCGCGTTTCCATACAAACTTAGTTCAGCTCTCATTTTAATACGACATGCTTTAGAACCATGAAATTTGGCATGGGCATTCTAGTAGTACAGATCTAATCGGACATTCATTTTCGTTGCTAAAAATTCTAACACAAAGAAAATACAGCCAGTTACAGATTTACATACAAAACTTATTTTTGCTATATTTTCTTTGTGTTACAATTTTTAGCAACGAAAATGAATGTCCGACATAGATCTGTACTACTAGAATGTCCATGCCAAATTTCATGGTTCTAAAGCATGTCGTTTTAAAATGAGAGCTGAACTACGTTTGTATGGGAACGCGAGTTCACGCGAGCGTCCTGGCTACTCTTAATGAGATCAAGAAACGACTTTTAATTATGTTTGTGTGCTTGCCGTAAAAATGCGTTATCTCTACATTTTCTCAAACAGTTTAACGTGTCTATTAGACGTTTACGATAAGCTTATTTACCTAAACCAGTTATAAAAGCAGTATACATCAAAAGTTGTTTACAATATCGTCACCTTGACCTAACATTAGCATATCGTCAGCTGACAAGCAAAACTCACTAATCTCACTATATACAAAAAATATTTAAAGAAAAATCAACCTTTTATGTTGCCAGCATAGTTCATTATGGCTATGAAGTTGTGGTACTTAGTGAGTTTTGCTTGTCACCTGACGATATTCATAATTTACATGCGAATTTGAACCTTACGCCGTTTGGCATAAGTGCTAGAATGTGTTGTTGTTCTCAGCTTTTGTAGATATTAGCAGCTACATTGTTTACTGTTTACGATACTAAAAAGTGTATCTATATTGCGTATTTTCGGCAATCGATTTTAAGAGGATGTCAACACCCGATGACCTTAAAATTGACTTTACTTAAACAGTCATATAGCTATGACTGCTTAATATAGGCACTGGTCCCACCGCGAGTTAGTAAGCTATGAGCTATCGGCTATAAACACGAACAAAAGATAAGCACTCCCGTGTAATTAAAAGAGACACGGCAATATTTATAGCTCACCGCTGGGCGAGTAACTATAAATATCGCCGTGTCTCTTTTATTTACACGGGAGTGCTTATCTTTTGTTCGTGTTTATAGCCGATAGCTCATATCTTACTAGCTCGCGGTGGGACCAGTGTCTTGGGAAAGCACAAAAAATATATGTTAATATTCATTATATTTGGAAGAACTTTGTTAATTCCGATACAGGATTGGACGAAATTGGCTCGATAGAAAATTATTCCAAAGTTTCATCTTAAAATTAGCTTTAAACAGTTGTATGTCTTTAGTTCCTTGACTTATACGTTTGTAATTAAGGACAAAATTCCACCACACTAATACTAAAAACTTCATTGTTTTATATTTCTCAATTAATATGTAGTTTGTTTTTTAATTCATCATTTTGAAAAAAATGCAAGGAGCACCCTTATTACAAAGGAATAAGGTACAAAAGTGTAAACATACCTTTGACGTCGACTGTACCTAGACCTACTAATCGTAACGTAGTGTTTCTCTTTCACTCGCGCGGAAAAAGATAGGGATGGAATTTAGCTGTTGCCATCCCCTTAAGGGTCACCACATACCTAGCGGTTTTCCTCGCGGAATTACCGGAAGTAGCGGAAATTCATAGACAAAATGCTTAATTTGTCTATGGTAGCGGAAATTTGTCTATGGCTTCCATACAAAAAATCTGCTACCATAGACAAATTTCCGCTACCATAGACAAATTTCCGCTACTTCCGGTAATTCCGCGAGGAAAACCGCTAGGTATGTGGTGACCCTAAGGCTATAAAAGTCAATGTAAGTATGTCTGTAAGTCTGTTGATTTTTCACGGTAATATGGCATTTTTTAGGATTTTTTATTTAAGGTGTACGTTTTACATGTCACAACACGGCTAAATGTGTGATTGTGATCTTTTAAAAATTATAAGTTTTCGACCTATTGTTTGTTACTCTGCGTCCGTAGGAAACACCTTCGACAACCCTACACGTGATCCCTGGGTGGTGCTAAGAGTAACAAACTTGGCAGCTGCACTGTCCCATCTGGACCTCGCAGCACTCACTGGATTTTCTTCATCATCTGCTTTCCCACTACTACTACCCGAGAGAAGAAATGCCTTCTTCTGTTTTGTGGTAGTTAAGCACTTTTTGTACAGCTTAAGGAGAAAATGGAGGCGAAATTAACTCCGGCCTGCCTACTGTTGTTTTTGGCCATCGCTACAGCTACAGCGTACAGCTATCGTAGCATATGGACGCCTGCAACTCTAGAGGTGTCTCATGCGCGGAGCGGATGCGGATTTTTTGGAAGAACCTCATACTGTAGCCCCTTTTGAAAACTCCGGCAGGGAGTTTATTCCACAGCCGGCGTGATCGCGGAAGGAAATTCCTCTCAAACAGTACTGTGCGCGACCATTTAGGTAAAAGAGTAACAAACTGGGCAGCAGCACTGTCCCATCTGGACCTCGCAGCACTCACTGGATTTTGTTCACCATCTACTTTCCCACCTGAGAGAAGAAATACCTATATACAGTAGGGCCTCGCTAATCCGGACCCCCTCTAATCCGGTGATGTCTGTAGTCCGGACGGCCGACCGCGGCGTTGACGGGGTTGTGATGAGACATTTTATTTACGACCTACGTTTCTTTGCTCGAGCAAATAAGATTTGGGAAATGATGCATCCCGCATTTTTTACCGATGAAGATTTCGAACCAGAGGATGACATCCTCTTAGCCGAATTAATCAACAGATTGAGAGGAAACCAGCACATGACAAAGACGTGAAGTGTTCAAAGACGAGGAAATCATAGCGCAAGCAATGTGCCATGAGGATGAAGACGATGATAATGATGACTGTGAAGTTGTGACCTCACGAAAAATCTCTGCATGAATGCAGAGACACAGCCTGTTTAACTTACTGACGAATGAAGTGTAATTTAATTTAAAAAAATTACAGATGGTAATCCGGAAACCTCGTTAATTCGTCGTCGGCCGGTTTTTTGCCTGTCCGTATTAGCGAGGCCCTACTGTACATCCAATGACGTGTAGCCATACGATAAATAATAATAATAGGTAAAGTAAAGGTCATAATAAATTACTCGCTAAACAGACGATCCAACAAATCAGCGATATCAAGTTTATCTGGTTTTTAAATGAACTTTGATAACCTACGTCATGTCGTCATATCTTCTATTGGGCTTGTGAAAAATGCACATAATAGGTGTTTTGTTCTTGCTGGATATTCGTATAATGGTCTAATTCAATGCATGCAATGCAACCTATTGACACTATTGACAGTGACTGTCCTTTCATTTTTTAACAGTCTTCAAGATTTCAAAGGAGGATCTCAATTCGTCGGCATCTTTGTTTTTGCTATTTTTATTATAACTACCACATCCCCCGCTGCTACGCGAAAATGGTCTTAGGAAACCAGCCCTCAATTTCAAATTGGAGATTGGCATTTACAGATTTAGAAAAACATACCTACAGGGTGCGAGAAAAAAGGTCATTTTTGACAAACTGTTTTTCTATGCCGATCGATCCCATTCTAATCCAGAATCAAAAGCTTGTATGAGACCAAAAAATAATTCCGGCTAGACACGCCATAAATCGAGGAAAACATTTCCCATACAATTTTCACATGAATGTTTTTTTATGCCAATCGATTCCATACCTATCAAGTATCGATAGTTTCCTAGGAGTCAATATACGCTAATGTACTAAAAAGCCACAAATTGATGAAAACGTTATTGTATTGTAAGTAGCTACTTTCCCAGCACGATATTGTGAGCGTACATTGTTTCGCGTGGAATCATGCCAACATTCAAAATGTAAACATTTAAACTATGTGTCTTTACAAGCGAGATGATTACGCAGACAGATTAATTACATTTTCGTCTGGTATTCGCGTGAAAAAAGGCAGATGTGACGTCATGACTTTGAAAACAATTGAAAACATAAATATTTTGGCACATTTAAAGTTTGTCGCGTCGATGCGATTGTGCGCTGATACGTATCTAAGGCGCTTCACACGCATAGCGGAATTTAGTGCTGAATTCAGCTATTTACAGGGTTTGAAATTATCCAGATAATTATGATCATTGATAATTATCGCGATAATTATCGGATAATTATCCCCGGTATGGGTACTTTCTCTTATATATAGTGGTGGTGTCGAAATTCGAGCCTGATATTTTTTTGTACGTTCTGCCTTTACGAATTTTGGGTTGTTATCAAATCGATAATTATCAGACATAAATATCAAGATAATTATAGCGATAATTATCACGATAACTATCATCGATAATTATCCTTTCGATCCCTGGCTATTTATTGATAAAATCTGCCGGAACTGCGGAAATAGATATAATGTGGTAGCGGAAATTTGACTATGGCCTGCATACAAAAATTCTGCTTCTGTAATAATTGAACATAGTTGGCCGGTCGAAGGTATTTACAGATAGCGCTAGTGTAGGTGTACCTGTCAATCCTACCAATAATGTCAAATTCTTGTTAATTAACCGACTTCAAAAAAGGAGGAGGTTCTCAATTCGACTGATTTTTTTTTTTTTTTATCATAATTTTTTTTTTGTATGTATGTTACTCCATATCTCCGTGAATCGTGAACCGATTTTCAAAATTTTTATTTGAATCGAACAGGTATAACCCCTAGATGGTCCCATTGTCACCAAGTCGGGATCTGATGATGGGATCCTGGAGAAATCGAGGGAACTCTTCAACTATTATAGGCACACCTATAGTGATTTCACTATTTTTTACAGCAACTCGGCCACTTCCTCTTGGAATAGCGGATCCTAAGTGAAGTCGGTTCTTTTTTTGTTTAAAATTATTTATTACAACAATTACTCACCGCCGCCGTAGCTCAATGGCCATACAAAAGTCCAAAAATAAAATCGTACTGAGAGGTTCCAAAACTATCTAGGCAGGATTGGTAGCGTCCCAAAACCTTAGGCTGGCTCTACATGATGGGCCATCATAGGGACGAAGCTATACGACGGAACGAGATGGCAATATCGTTAGCTCTCTCTAACGCATAGCTGCGTCCCTATGATGGCCCATCATGTAGAGGCGCCATTACAGCCAACGGGAATTTAGTTCTTTTTTGGCCAACCTATATTTATGCATGCCTACTTTATACTTTCGTATAAAAGTCGACAATGGCGTGGCCATTAAAACAAGAAGTGAGTTACAGTGAACATGAAAGGTTTTGAATTCAGAGGCTCGCCGGCTTAACTTGCACGCGAGTTAGTCCAGTCAATGAGGGACCTTTTCGAGTAGAAAATCTATACACCTACTTTATGTGGATCATTGCCAGGATTCGCATCCGGGACTGACACTCGACAGCCATCGTACATCAGGCTTCAGGGTTTTTTTTTGACTAGGTATTGAAAAATGTCTAGATTGTTAACCAAAGCATGATAACGGCTTAACTTTCATTAAATAATTGAAGGAACAGGATAGACTATTATATAGTGGGAGTTTATTAACCGATTCGGTGCGAATTCCATTTTAAAAAGTTTTGGCTGTGGCGGCAAACAATTATTTCATCAAAACGCCAGGGTTGTCATACGCCACGTGTTAAAAATATTGATGACACGCCTGGCGTGTCATCCGCAAAGCATCGGTTGAATGTCACAATGAAAGAAAATCACGGCGAGAAACTCAATTTAACCGTATTATCATCACAAGTAAAAAATCAAATTAAAAGTATACACATTTAGTAAGTGAAACTTTCTAGGGTGGACATTATCATGTCCCGCCGCTATACAGGGAATGACTCGATAACACAGCATGAGATATGATAATTTTAAACAAAAAAAGAACCGATTACACTTATGATCCGCTATTCCAAGAGGAAGTGGCCGAGTTGCTGTAAAAAATAGTGAAATCACTATAGGTGTGCCTATAATAGTTGAAGAGTTCCCTCTATTTCTCCAGGATCCCATCATCAGACCCCGACTTGGTGACAATAGGAGCATCTAGGGGTTATACCCGTTCGATTAAAAAATTAATTTGAAAATCGGTTCACTATTCACGGAGATATTGAGTAACATACATACAAAAAAAAGATTTAAAAAAAGATAACAGTCGAATTGAGAACCTCCTCCTTTTTTGTTTAAAGTCGGTTAAAAATATTACCTCGATGACTGGAGTTGGACTACATAATCCATAAGTTAAAAATCACGTCTTAATGTCATAGCACGGCTCGAAACCTTTTAGTTAATGAAAGGGCGGGCTTTAGCCTTGGCTCCCGGACAGTTGGCGAAGTTTGGAAGAGATTTAGCCATAGGGTTGCCATCCGTCCGGATTGTCCAGGTTTATCCGAGGAGACCGTCCGGGGAACATACGTGCGGGGTTTTTAATCTTTTGAACGCCAATAGCCGTGTCCCGGACAGTTGGCGAAGTTTGGAAGATCATCTTTTAGGCATAGGGTTGCCATCCGTCCGGATTGTCCAGGTTTGTCCTAGGAGACCGTCCGGGGAACATACGTGCGGGGTTTTTAATCTTTTACGCCAATAGCTGTGTTTGTGTCCACAACTGTCGCACCGCCTCGCGAGGAAATGGCCGCGCAAAATCCGAGTTTTTTTCTGTTAGGGGAATGCGTGCCAATTTTTTTAATAAAAAATATTTTCTACGGTGTCCGGAGAAAAAACGCGGTTTTGCTAAAACGTCATTTTTAAATATTTGTGTCCGAAGTCAGCCCTAAATATGATGACAACTTTAGACATAAAGGCTTTACTGTGTATTCCCCTGTGTGCTCAACGAGTGTGTCTGAAACGCCCTTACCCAGAATAATAGTACTACGTACAGATGCTCCTCTGTATAATAAAACGTCTGTTAATGTATCCCAAACGTGCTTAACCCTTTGACCGCTAAGCGTCAGACGAAAAAATAGCCATCGACGCAAGTTCGTATCCAAAAGAACCGACTTCACTTAGGATCATCTATTCCAAGAGGAAGTGGCCGAGATGCTGTAAAAAATAGTGAAATCACTATAGGTGTGCCTATAATAGTTGAAGAGTTCCCTCGATTTCTCCAGGATCCTGTCATCAGATCTGGACCTGGTGACAATGGGACCAACTGTGAAGTGTATACTCTTTCAAACAAAAAAAAATATTTCCAAATCGATCCAGTCGTCTTCGAATAATCGGTGAAAAAAAAACATTTATCCCGACGCATTGATAACCTCCTCCTTCGAAACCTTGAAGTCGGTTGAAAATAGCAACAAAGATCCCGACAAATTGAGAACTTTCTCCTTCGAAATCTTGAAATCGGTTGAAAAAGCGCGCCATCGACTTTAAGCGTTTAAAAAACGCGGTGTGCAAAGTTAAGTCCCGGTTATTACAATACTCACTTATTCTTAAATCTGCTATATTTCGCCATTTCTGCATCCGTACTTGATCCACTTAGCTATTGTCAAATATTTACATACAAACAATGTTATTTGCACGGTTCATCTCTGCTATGTCATAACTTTTAAGGCTAATATCGGCTGGCGAACTTACGTAAGACACACGTAAGTTTGTCTTTCGAGTTTGCGTTTCTCAAAATAGATACAGTCACGTCTGATAATATGTATACATTTGATGTGACAAAAATATGTAGCCACGATTCTATTGCCAAGGCTAAAGCCTTTTATACCGTAAAAGGACCATATAATCATCGCACTGCCAAGGCGTAAAGTCTTGGATACCGTAAAAGGACTATATAATAATTGAACTGCAATGTCTGATATCGCTGTCCCAGTATTACAGGGTTTTATGTTACATTTTCAGGGTAGTAAAATTTAGACTAAGGGTGGGTTGTACCACGCACAATTAACGTACTCATCAACGTTAAATGTGACGACGGAGCTGTCATCCCATTGAAAACTGCCAAACTTTTCATACAAGGTTTTTTTAACGATGACGTTGACGTTAACAGACGGCTTGATGCATCCGACCCTTTAGTGTCACTATGACAATGTTCAAATTTTAATTCGATAAAAGTAAAAACCCTGTAATATTGAGCCAGCTATATGATATATATGTCGTATCAGGCTGTCAAGGAGAAAGGAGTACATGGAGATTGCTTCACCGACAAGAGCTCAGCTCTTAAGTTCATGCTGATAATGATGATGATATGATGACATTGATGAAACAAACACGAGAGCAAAACCCCTCTAGTTACGTTTTCTATACTACCCTTATTCCTACATAGATCCAAACATCTGGCAGCTGTTCATAGGTGTATATAAAATAAACCGTTTTAATTGCTCGTGAGTATATATAAAGTGTAAACAAAGGCATTCTATAAGTGTGTTATCGCAGGAAACACGATATCGGAACGTATCTTTATCGTACAGATATACAAGGCACGAATATGACACATAGTAATGCTATGTCCATCATTCAACATAGCTTTTTTCCTGCGTTTGCTACGGCTCAAATGAGCCTGGGGTCCGCTTGGTAACCTAATTCTATGAATTGCCTGCGCTTCTAATAACTTGGACGAATTTGCATTTTCTTCCTTCTAGTTAAGGTAAATTTATTCTTCTGTACTGTACACAAAACCGCAGTATATATTTAAATAATGTATTTATAGTATTTTACCTATATTCCCATTTTAGTATTTTATTTTCCTATAACATTATTTATATACTTTTCCTTCACCAATTTAAATCATAATAAGGTATATATTATAAACTTATATAAAAGATCAAAAGATAAAAGATATTTATTCTTCAATTTAGGCACATTACAATGCACTTATGAACGTCAGAGAGAAAAAAGAAACTACCACCGGTTCTACCCTACACACCTCTGACCCGAGAAGTATTACTTATTGCCGGCAAGGAACTCGGCGGGACTTATTTTTTCAAAACAGTAATAGTAATACATTAAAGATAATATATACAATAATGCGTAGTTCTTCAAGAAGGCATATCGAAACAGCTTGAGAGACAATGTACCTGCCTATTGAGTAATTAAAAAAATAAAAATAAAATCCAAAACTGACTGCTTCTCAATATATGTCATATACAAAGGAAAGAGTGACCTAGGCCTCCGGTGCCCAAGGCTGGGATCGAACCAGCGTCTTCTGCATTCGCTGCACATGCCTTAACCAACTTGGCCACCTGGTCA
Source organism: Pammene fasciana (assembly GCA_911728535.1). Lineage (NCBI taxonomy): Eukaryota > Metazoa > Arthropoda > Insecta > Lepidoptera > Tortricidae > Pammene > Pammene fasciana. The sequence goes on from OU452299.1 coordinate 7,542,676, forward strand.
CAGAAGCACCGGTCGAATTTTCCCGTGTAGGTATATGCAAGGTATATTTTCTTATAATTTCATAGTTATTTTATTAGGTATCGATCGTATAATAGTAGCGACAGATGTGCAATTTTCCACCTCTGCGAACCTAACATAATAAATTAGTAGTCTAGCAGTATGTACAGTCGCCATCAAATATATCCGAGCGGCCAGCGTACTCAGAAATATCTGAACAAGCACTTTATCGCCTTGACAATAGAGGCGTTGTTCAGATATTTGTGACCACTTTGGCCGCTCCGATATATCTGACGGCGACTGTACTTTATACCTAGAAAGTATTCCGAAATAAATATGGAATTTTACTAGAACGGGTTGTTGGAATATCCTAAGATATCGGTTACACGCCCTTGATATATTTACCTAAATCATCATCTCAGCCATAAGACGTCCACTGCTGAACATAGGCCTCCCCTTTGGACATCATTAAAGGGGGGGGGGGGGGGGTTTGCCATATGCGCCACGCTTGGCAGGCGGGTTGGCGCGCGCAGTTTTTTTTTGTTGATTGTTGTTTAGGCGTTCGGAAGATGCTGCTGCCCATCTCCCGGTATATTCCCTTAGCAGACTCCTACTGCAACCACGGGACGATATGGTGGGGGACAATTCTAAGGCCGGGCACCCCACGGCATTTACTTCAATGTTACACGCTAATTCTGGCGTCAGTTCAGTCCATTAATTAGTCGCTAATTCTGGGGTCAGAATGATGAGAGAATTATCGTTTAAGGCTGCGTTTCTACCAGAGATGAGCGAGGATGTGTTGCGAGTAATGTGCAATGTCATAATTTTTTTATCTACACCCATATTATAAACCCTCCATGATGCGTTCAAAAACCGCACGTTATGACCACCGTTAGAAGTTAGAACAAATGTCTTATCTGTAACGATGTTATTATTATCAAATAAAAACCAAAAATTCGATATCATTATGAAAATCCGGCCTGCTCCCCGACCGCCGGCACGCGCCCCTCCGACCGCCGGCACAATCGAGTTGGCCATGGCGATGGCGGTGCAATCCGTGCAATGACAGTCATTCATTTAAATTATCATTTAGGGTTTATAATATGTGTGTAGATAAAGCAGTGTATGCAACTGTACGTAATTAGGCCTTAAAACACTCGTGTGATCTTATTATGAAACTCACTTCGTTCGTTTCATAAAACCACACTCGTATTTTAAGGACCCCTATTACGTAACAGTTACATAAACTACTATTATATGTTTTTAAAGTGGTTCATTCCACTCAAACTAAAGTTTGTTATTAAATAAATACAAACTTTGAAAACATTGAAAAAATAATCAACCCAACAGGACTTGAACCTGCATCGATACGCCTTGCCGTGGCTCGATCGCTTTACCAATTAAGCTATGGGTTCAGTTGCATTTCGTTCGAATTTAACCCAAATAGAAAAACCGGTTTAACCTCTATAATACTGGTTTATTTGTAACCGGTTACTAGCCCTGGTTTTTGGTGTGATGGTTCTTAGATATGTTTTATCAAAATCGGTTCAGCCGTTTTTAAACCATTGAGGTAGAATAAGTTTCCACTTTGTACAAAATCTCCATGTAATTTGGGTACAATTGGTTAGACTAGAATGTAGTTGCACCTATAGAGTTGCAAGTATCCAAAGGCTAAGTTGACCGCTTTCCGTCAGATAATCCGTATGCTTTGTTTGCTACCAACTTGGCATAAAAGGAAACTTAAATTATTGTCAAAGTTTTGAAGTATTAATTACTAAATTTTATCAGTAGTCGAGTCGAGCGAAATAACAGGAAAATTATTGAAAATACCTATGTTTAATTTGAGGAAAATATTCGATAAAAGTGTGTCACTATCACCTAACAGATGTTTAAACATTGCATTGTATACATTGTTTGACGTTTTTGAGTCATAGGTACCTAATTACCATACCACGCTGTTCGTTATTTTTATTTTATTTATTTATATGAGCCTAGAGTGTAAGCGCTGGTAGCCTTGCGGTAAGACGTCCGACTTTCAATCCGGAGGTCTCGGGTTCAAACCCCGGCTCGTACCGCTGAGTTTTTCGGAACTTATGTACGGAATATCATTTGATATTTACCAGTCGCTTTTCGGTGAAGGAAAACATCGTAAGGAAACCGGACCTAATCCCAAAAAGGCCTAGTTTCCCCTCTGGGTTGGAAGGTCTGATGGCAGTCGCTTTCGTAAAAACTAGTGTCTATGCCAATTCATGGGATTAGGTTGTCAAGCGGACCCCAAGCCGGGATAAACGCTAGGAAGAAGATGAGCCTAGAGTGTCCCACTGCTGGGCAAAGGCCTCCGTCTTCGCTTTCCACGTATCCCTGTCCTGACCCGTCTCCCACCAGTCTCGATCAAAGGCGTCCAGGACGTCCCGCCATCGCCGTCGGGGTTTGCCGCGACCCCGGGTTCGATTGCGTGGGACGTGGGACCCAATTGGTGGCTATTTTAGCCCATAAGTCACCCGGCATACTGTTCGTCATATTGATTAAAAAAAACAATGAAATTTACAGGTGTGATTAAATAAGTACTTTTTTCTACTCCTGCATTCTAATTTGCCAATAAAATGACTGACATGTAAATTCAAAGCATATACTTTATGAACGTTGTCATAATATGACTCAAAAGTCGACTCTTAGGGATATAATGGGTCTGTGGGGCCCCGCACCGGCGCCGCCCGCCGCTGTAGACGAGGCGGGCGCCGCAATCCGCCGGGAGATTGAAGACAATTGTATAGAGGCAGCAGGTCATTCGTCGAACTCAATGCTTACCGGCTTGCCTAGCACTCGTAGAAAAACTATTGTGTGCAACGGTACATAATTAGGTCTTAAAATTCTCGGGTCTGTTTTTACAAAATTCGGCTTCGCCTCATTTTGTAACTTCGACCCTCGAATCTTAAGAACCCTTATTATGTAACTGTTGCACAATAGTATTTTGTAAAAACAGACCCGAGAATTTTAAGAACCCTTATTATTATTATTATTTATTTATTGAAATTGTATTTGCAACTTACAGCTAGCACCATATCGTCACAAACTCAGTATATACATATAACATGCACTGTATGTACCGTTGCACACAATAGTTTTTATACGAGTGCTTAAGCAAGCCGGTAAGAATTGAGTTCGACGAAAGCCGTGCACAACCTACTGCTTCTATGTAATCTCGCAACGTTCGATCTCCCGGTGGATTGTGCCGGCGGCGACACGCAATGCGGGGCCCGACAACAGTTTCACAATATTGTATGGAAATCCTTTCTGTGATTGTTATGGATGCTACAATATGCGACCATACAAGCTCTATCAAAAAGTATGTGCTAGTAGGTCTGCCACCACAATCTCAATTCGAGTATTACAGTCGCCGAGTATAAAAAATACTATTAAGATTACACATCAAAAGATGAACATTTTTGATTATTATTAAGGTTTTTTATGTTGTAATCTCCTATTTGAGATGAGAATCGGGCCTATAATGCTGCGTTTCCACCAGAGATGAGCGCGGATGCGTTGCGAGGGATGTGTTTGTTATGAACCAATCCTAGAGCTGCGTTGTGCGAGGATAAACAAATGAAGGGATGTTTACAAAAACAACATAAATGCTTAGAATAGTTGACACTTTTTTACGAATACTCTTAATCGTTTCAGGTGTCAACCAGTGTAGTCAGTTATGTTGTTTTTGTAAACATCCCTTCAAATGGAGTGATTCTATTGGTTTTCAAAAACATTACTCTGAACACATCCTCGCTCATCTAAACGCAGCCTGAATCCCGGTCATCAGGAATTGGTTCAAATCTGTCTTGAAAGATTCTACCTAAATAAATGTGACACTTCGGGAAAGGTACCATTTGCCGGTCGGCTTACGCTTTTATTGCTCACATACAATATTCATCATAATCTCAGCCATAAGACGTCCACTGCTGAACATAGGCCTCCCTTTTGGATCATTAAAGGGGGGGTTTGCCATACGCGCCACGCTTGGCAGGCGGGTTGGCGCGCGCAGTTTTTTTGTTTATTGTTTGTAGGCTTTCGGAATATGCTGCTGCCCATCTCCCGGTATATTCCCTTAGCAGACTCCTACTGCAACCAACCTATATGGTGGGGGACAATTCTAAGGCCGGGCACTCCACGGCATACAATATTGAAAATGTACAATTGTACAATCGACTACAAAGAGATGTATCCACTTTCTCTCCTTATTGCATTGTAATAAGGTCCAAAGGTGGATACATCTCTTTGTCGACTCTACAGCGTAAGAGTGCCTTCCGTCAAATGGTACCTGGAAGAGATCCCTTACAGGGATAAGTTCGCCTTTATACTTTGTTTTTCTTTTTTCATGTTTATATTGTTATTTTCTTTTTAAGTACAATAAAGTGTTTACATATACATACATTTTATTACACATTAGTGGGGTGCCCGGCCTTAGAATAGTCCCCCACCATATCGTCCCGTGGTTGCAGTAGGAGTCTGCTAAGGGAATATACCGGGAGATGGGCAGCAGCATCTTCCGAAAGCCTACACACGATAAACAAAAAATCTGCGCGCGCCAACCCGCCTGCCAAGCGTGGCGCGTATGGCAAACCCCGTCTTTAATGATGGTCCACAGGGGAGGCCTATGTTCAGCAGTGGACGTCTTATGGCTATGATGATGATGATGACATACATTTACTAAAATACTGTGAGTCAAATTGAAGTTTGTAAAAACGTGTATATTTCCTTGTTACAGGACAATGACCTTTACCCTGTGATCATAATCTTCCTAACCATTCCATTATGTAAATAACACCATACCATTCCACAAAAAAGGCATATATTTATATAGAAACTTCTTATGATTATTGCAATAGTAAATCTAAGTAGATGAATATACGATATCTTCTATATTTTATTAAATCCAAAAGTGCCAGTGGTATTGTAAAGCTATTTTCAACTAATAACTATTATTTATAATAAAATAAAGTGTTACATTATTGTATTATAGTTGAAATATGTCATGTATCGTTTAACATTCTAGTCCAAAACGTAATTACTACGTAAAAAGAATTATATATGTTACATTAGTTACATAAATAAAGTATTTCTAACCATCATTACGATATAAAAGTATCGGTTACATAAAAAAATAACTACGGTTTTGTCTATTACCGTAATTGTCACGACCAAAAAGCCTGGCCTGTGCACGGCAGTGTGTCCGGCCAAGTCTGAAAAAGATTTCTAATTACCATCGCTACGATATAAACGTATCGTTTACGTAAAAAAAGCTAGTAGTGTAGTTTGACATTGCCACGACCTATCCTGTTTCTAACCGTGATGTGCTGACCTTACCATGAGTTCCTCCCCAGCCCTCGAACCCTCCTCACCCTCTACCACTACCCCCTCGTCGCCTGCGCTGCGGCCGCCGGAGTACCCCCCATTCCAGACTTCGACGCCGAATTATATTTCTAAGGTAAGTTTCTTAGAGCAAAACCACCAATATTTAAAAATAAAGGAAAAGTAGAAAAATGCCCTGCCCCAGGCAAGACTCGAACTCGCGACTCTGGGAAACTTGCCATTCGCTTTGACCAACTGAGCTACTGAGACTTACCTGAAGGATACGAATTTCTCCACCATATCCTTTATTGTATATGCGTCTTAGGGTGACGCCTAGCGACATCTGCCGAAGAAGTCTTACACTTCTTAACCGGCCATCGGAGTCCCAAGTTGCATTGAGATTTCACTGAACAATATGCTACCCTATACTACAATTAATTTTGTATTAAGCAGAACGTCTGCTAACGTTTAGAAATAAAGGAAAAGCACAAAAATCCACTGCCCCAGGCGAGACTCGAACTCGTGACTCTGGGAAACATGCCTATCTGAGCTACTGAGCTGCTGAGACTTACCTGAAGGCTGCGAATGGGGTTGGCCGGTCGAAAGTTTTTACAGATGGCGCCAGCATAGCTGGTACCTGTCAGTCCTATCAATTGAGTCAAATTCTTGTTTGTTTTGGAATTTTCTGACCTGTATGGGCTAGTGTTTAAGCCAAATCCCATACAACAATACTAGTGACAGGTACCAGCTATGCTGGCGCCATCTGGCCAAACCGTTGACAGTTGCCAACTCCATTTATCCACCATATCCTTTATTGTATATGCGTCTTAGGGTGATGCCTAGCGACATCTGCCGAAGTCTTACACTTCTCAAAACACCCAAGAGAATACAGTACAAATACTCTTTATTGAAACCTTAATAAGAAAACTAGTACAAATAATACAGTAAATTAAAAAAAAAAGGTAAACAACAGACGGTCTTAGAAAACAATGCAGCATTAAATTTGCAGCATCTAATATTGATAGGTTCTCAATGACTTGATGTAATTCGTTGCCTTAAGGCCGGTTTACAATTGCAAGTTTACTTGCGGCAAGTAGGGACGCAGCTATATGCTAGAATTAAATAGTGATACTCCTTTCTGAATAGCTGGGCATTTTCAGAAAAGAGTGTACCATTTACTTTTTTTGAAAATGTAACAAATTTTGGGTTATTTCTACTCAGAATCACGAGCACTATCGATTTAAAAAATAAAAAAGTGTCCCAATTTTTTGTTACTCTTGTGACGCATTTCCCCATACATTCTGTATGCGTCACTAAACTGACTAATAATTTTTCTATGGAAAATTATCGTTGTTTTTTCATAAATGGTACATTTTTTCTGAAAACCCTCAGCTGCTACTTGCCTCAAACTTGAAAGTGTACGTGCCTTTTAAGATTTCTGAGCTCCGAGACTTGCATTTGTTTACAAGTTACAATTTTGACGGGATTATTAATGTCAATGCACATCAAATATGGTAAATACAGCGTGATTGTTGAAATGTTTCAGAAGCCGACCAATCCGTCGCTGAACGTCATACTACCAGCGCCCGCGCCCGTCACTCCGCCCGCATACGGTCAGTGTCCTGCATGTTTTTAGGGTTCCGTAGCCAAATGGCAAAAAACGGAACCCTTATAGATTCGTCATGTCTGTCTGTCTGTCCGTTCGTGTCACAGCCATTTTACTCGGAAACTATAAGACGTATCATTATCAAATTTTTACACAAAGTGTATTGTGTGTGTTGCTACTTAGTTATGTAGTAAAATTTCTGAAAAAAAATCATTTTAGAGGGGGGCACTCCATACATGCAAGTAATTTTACCAAATATCAACATGGTGCACATCAATCGATTAGGTCTTTAAAAATAACATTGAGGTTTCTTAAAAAAAAAATTGAAGTGGATATATTCAGAAATAATGACTCCGAAAGTCTTAAAAATCTCGTGCTCGCTAGGAAATTGTCCTGACTAGATTAAGTTACTAGCAGTATCTACCTAGCCAGGACAGTATCTACGAGTACCGGTGGCGGTGGATCAAATATTTTTATAGGCAAGCCGGTGCTGAATTTGGCTTAAAATCTCTTCATGAGCTGTAGAAAAACTACTCAGGCGCCTGAAACTTAGGCAAGCCGACGGGAATAGTGGTTTATGGACGTAACGCCACTGCTACCTAGTAACACTTATTTATGTGAAACCCAGCTTAGCATTAATTTTATAGATTTTTGAACGTAGACTAATTGGACTGGTAGCATGGGGAAAAAACCTATGAGATTCGTTTTTGAACTTTTGTTTGTAATTTCCAGGTGAGCCAACCCTCACTCCGCCCCCGCGCTCCCCCGGCGCCGCGGCCTCCCCCGCCACCCCCGCGTCCGGAGACCGCCACCACCCGCCCGACGGGACCTCCTCCGATAAGGTAAATAAAAATAAATAAATATTATGGGACAATCTTACACAAATCAACCTAGTCCCACAGTAAGCTCAATAAGGCTTGTGTGGTGGGTACTAGGCGACGATATATATGTCGGCGGCTGATCGTAAAATCAGGCAGATCGTAATGTTCCTGTGTAATGTTTTAACGATAGTCACATTAAACCAATGTATAGGTAGGTCAGGTTCGTTAGGTTGCTTCAGATGCCCGAAGGGCAAACTGCTCAGAAATAGCAGCCCCGCGTAGCGGGGCTTCGTCGACTCAGGGAACGAGTCAAAGATTTTCACGTTTCACGATATGCCTAGGAATTTCACGATATGCCTGTTTTTACGATCGGCCGCCGACATATATAATAGACAGATATAGATAAATACATAGAAAACATCCATACCTCAGGACCAAATATCTGTGATTAGCACACAAATAAATGCCCCGACCAGGATTCGAACCCGGGACCCCCTGCTTTATAGGCAGTCACTACCAACTAGACTAGGAGGCCGTTAACCAACCACAATCTAAGAATCTAATCACAGTTGCAGAAAACAAGGTCCATCACTATGTTAGACCCCACTTTGAATATCAAACTTTTAATTTTGGGGTAAAGATATAATATCCGTTTAGCCGTCAACACAGTGAATCCTTTGGCAACGCGTATGTGACTCCTCTGGAGTCGCAAGCGTCCATAGGGTACGGTAGCTGCTAACCGCTCAGTCGGGTCGTATGTTTGCCACCATAGCCTCCTGCGGCCCAGCCATACAAATGAAAAATCGAAAACTTGCCACTGAAATTTAAACCAAGAACACAAAGAAACAGATTCGATTTTATTTTGTTGCAAAATGGAACGCTACAAAACAAATGCAACTCTATGGAAATAGAATGGATGATTCAAATTTCATCGAAGACAATAAGTACTACAAGTAGGACCTTGGGCCTTACGAGGATAGTATAAAAATATCATGTAAATGCAACCTTTTGTTTCAGTCCTCAGAAACAGCGGTCGGCGGCATATCGCGAACACCGAGCACCGCACTCTCTCGCAAAGAGAGTTACAAAGCACAGAGACAACACTATAGGAGAGAGAAGAAGCGAGCCGCCACTGCGTTACTTCACTCTATAGAAGACCCCTCTGTTGTTGTGCTTGCTGATTGGCTCAAGGTAAGACTATTTTCTACTTTGTTACTGTACATTTTACTAAATATTTGATTGGGAAATGTGAAGAGAAACAACACTACAGGAGAGAGAAGAAGCTAGCCGCCACTGCGTTACTGCAATCTATAGAAGACCCCTCTTGTTGTTGTGCTTGCTGATTGGCTGAAAGTAAGACTTATTTTATAAATAATGGAAGGAACAACACTATGAGAGAGAAGAAGCGAGCCGCCACTGCGTTACTTCACTCTATAGAGGACCCCTCTGTTGTTGTGCTTGCTGATTGTCTTAAGGTAGACTTTATTATTTTCTACTTTGTCGCTGTAAAGAAAGAGACAACACTATAGGAGGGAGAAGCGAGCCGCCACTGCGTTACTCCACTCTACAGAGGACCCCTCTGTTGTTGTGCTTGCTTATTGGCTGAAGGTAAGGCTCTAAGGCTATTTTCTACTTTGTCACTGTAAAGAAAGAGATAATACTATAGGAAAAGAAGCGAGCAGCCACTGCGTTACTCCACTCTATAGAGGACCCCTTTGTTGTTGTGCTTGCTGATTGTCTTAAGGTAGACTTTATTATTATCTACTTTGTCACTGTAAAGAAAGAGATAATACTATAGGAAAAAAGCGCGCTGCCACTGCGTTACTCCACTCTATAGAGGTCCCCTCTGTTGTTGTGCTTGCTGATTGGCTCAATAATCATAAAAAAAACAGCACAAAAATCCCGACGAATTGAGAACCTCCTTCGTAATCTTGAAGTCAGCTGAAAAGGCCTAAAAATAATTTAAAACTATTTTTTTTTTTAATTTCAGGTCCGAGGATCCCTGAAGTCATGGACGAAGCTGTGGTGCGTCCTGAAACCTGGTCTCTTGTTGCTCTACAAGAGCTCTAAGGCAAAGGTAACTATTGCTAAGGTAAATCACCAATATTTCATTATGCATCCTAACATTATTATTACCAGAGACTATAGAGATATAGACGGCCACAGCCTAAGAACTTTTTGAGGCTCAAGTCAATTGCGCCCTCTGTCCGAAAGCCCCCTAAAGATACCGAAAATGTAAGAGGAAATGTCACCTGCACTACTACTACACCTAGTAATAAATAGCGTACCTAGTAGTACACTATTAGCTATTCGGTGGAACAGGTGGCATTTCCTCTTACATTTTCGGTATCTTAAGGGGGCTTTTGGACAGATGGCGCAATTGACTTGAGCTTCAAAAAGTTCTTAGGCTGTGCTGCTGTACTATATAAATTACTCTACGTTATTACTAGTAGTCCGCCTCGAACTGAGAACTCGCGATTACCTTGCAAACTAGTTGACCAATATAACAAGACCCTTCCAATATTCACGCCTTTTAGCTCCACAACCTCTTGATAGATCTTTCTAACGAACTCTCAAATTAAATTTATTAAATTAAATTAAATATATGCATGGCCCAAACCAGAATCTATAAAATCATCTAACATTTAGAGGATACAGTTCAGGTAAGAAAGAATATCAAACGTATTGCGAAGCAGTCAGATTTGGATTTTATTTTTATTTTTCATTTTAATTACACAATAGGCAGGTACATGTCTGTCTCTCAAGCTGTTTTGATATGCCTTCTTGAAGAACTACGCATTATTGTATATAGTATCTTTAATGTATTAGTAGTACTGTTTTGAAAAAATAAGTCCCGCCGAGTTTCTTGCCGGTAATAAGTAATACTTCTCGGGTCAGAGGTGTACGGTTAGAACCGGTGGTAGTTTCTTTTCTCTCTGACGCTCATAAGTGCGTTGTATTGTGCCTAATTTGAAGAATAAATATCTTTTATCTTTTAAATGTATCTCTGCTACAATCCCAACAGATTTCGTAAAGATCAGGGAAACTTTACCAAAGTTATCGTCGAATAAACTCTCAAAACGAAAAGGCAATCGAAATGCTAGACGTCCCAGTTGCGAGTTTGTAAGAACTCGCTTCGCTTACGCTCCGCTCGTCCGAAAACATAGGGTTATTTTTAAAATATACTTTTTTCTTAGCATTTAACTATCTTAAGTTTCTTAAGCTTCGTAGTATAATATCACAGACTTCTGTCAACAGAGCAGCCACTGGGTAGGAACGGTCCTGCTAACCTCCTGCCAAGTCATAGAGCGGCCCAGCAAGAAGGACGGCTTCTGTTTCAAGCTCTACCATCCTCTGGAGCAGAGTATCTGGGCACCGCGCGGGCCCCACAACGAGACAATAGGTTAGTTGATAGGCACTACTATACACATGCTCTCCTGCCAAGTCATAGACTACCGTCCTCTGGAGCAGAAGAAAAGCCCCCCCAGCGCGACTATAGGTTAGTAGACAGGCGATACTAATCATATGTTCTCCTGCCAAGTCATAGAGTGTCACCTAGAAAGCACGGCTTCTGCTTCAAGCTCTACCATCCTCTAGAGGAGAGCATCTGGGACCCACAACGACACTATATGTTAATAGATGGGCGCTACTAAACATATGTACTCCTGCCAAGTCATAGACGGACCTGAGAAAGACGGCTTCTGCTTCAAGCTCTACCATCCTCTAGTCCAAAACATCTCGACTCCACAACGAGACTATAGGTTAATAGATATGCGCTACTTGCTCTCCTGCCAAGTATAGACTTAGTGTAAGGCCTGAGTGGACGCTCGTGGCGAAGCGTGCAGCGGGGCGTGCAGCGGGGCGGGCGAGCGTCCATACACTTTGTGCAGCGTCGACTCAGGACACCAGTAGATACGAGTGTCCTTTGTTTGACATGCACGCCGCCCGCCCCGCCCCGCTGCACGCCCCGCCACGAGCGTCCACGAGGGCCTTACACTAAGAAGATTCTGCTTTAAGTTATACCATCCTCTAGAGCAGAACATCGGGACTCCACAACGAGACTATAGGTTAGTAGAAAAGCGTTACTATACATATGTTCTCCTGCCAAATCATAGAGCGACCCAGCAAAGACGGCTATCTCCAAGCAGTACCATCATAGAGTTCATAAGATAATTTCCCTAGATTTTAAAACGAAAATAGGTTGTTTTTAGGGTTCCGTACCTCAAAAGGAAAAAACGGAACCCTTATAGGATCACTTTGTTGTCCGTCTGTCTGTCTGTCTGTCTGTCTGTCTGTCTGTCTGTCAAGACCATTTTTCTCAGGAACGCGTGCAGGTATCAAGCTGAAATTTATATTAAATACTCAGGTCAATTGTCCCTTGAAGCTGTGAAAAAATCAAACTTAAAAGCCAACGCAATCAAAAGATACAGTCGTTTATGCTCCAAATTTTAGAGTTTTCGGCACTCGCAAAACCTACGGGGTACTTCCCGTGAACTCAGAAACTTGAAATTTGGCACGAAGCAACGTCATCTAGCATAGACAAAGGAAAAATTATAAAAAATTGACATTTTTAGTAAAATCATACAAAAATATATATTTAAAATTTTAAACTTACTACCTTTTTCCTCGTAAACGCGTGAAGTTATTAGGTTGAAATTTATGTCAAATACTCAGGGCTATAGGACCTTTCAGATGTAGTAAAACCAAACTTTTATGTCAACGCAATCAAAAGAAATAGCAATTTAAGTTGCATATTTTGGAGCTGAGTACTCGCAAGAAACTCAAAACCTAAAGGGTACTTCCCGTAAACTCAGAAACTGGAAACTTGGCACGAGGAAACTTTATATAGCAGAGACAAAGATAAAATTACGAAAAGTAGAATTTTTTAGTAAAATCATACAAAAAAATATATTTAAAATTTTAAACTTACTACCATTTTCCTCGTAAACGCGTGAAGTTATTAAATTGAAATTCATGTCAAATACTCAGGTCTGTAATACCTTTCAGCTGTAGTAAAATCAAACTTTTATGTCAACGCAATCAAAAGAAATAGCAATTTAAGTTGTATATTTTGGAGCTGAGTACTCGCAAGAAACTCAAAACCTAAAGGGTACTTCCCATGAAACTCAGAAACTTGAAACTTGCCACGAAGAAACTTTATATAGCACAGACAAAGGTAAAATTACGAAAAGTAGAAATTTTCAGTAAAATCATACAAAAAAATATATTTTAAATTTTAAACTTACTACCATCTTCCTCGTAAACGCGTGAAGTTATTAAATTGAAATTCATGTCAAATACTCAGGGTTATAGTACCTTGCAGATGTAGCAAAACCAAATCTTTAATTCAACGCAATCAAAAGAAATAGCAATTTAAGTTGCATATTTTGGAGCTGAGTACTCGCAAGAAACTCAAAACCTAAAGGGTACTTCCCGTAAACTCAGAAACTTGAAACTTGCCACGAAGAAACTTCATATAGCACAGACAAAGGAAAAATTACGAAAAGTAGTCATTTTTAGTAAAATAGTATAATGAAATATTTTTAAATTTTAATCTTACTACCTGTTTCCTCGTAAACGCGTAGAGGTAATAAATTGAAATTCATATCATATACTCAGCTCTATAATATCTTTCTGCTGTAGCAAAACGAAACTTTCATGTCCACGCAATCATAAGAAATAGCAATTGTTATAGGTTTTTACGGAACCCTCGGTGCGCGAGTCCGACTCGCACTTGGCCAGTTTTTTTTTCATTAACTACTGTTGTTCATAGGAGCTGTAGTCCAGCCCCTGCCAACCGCCCACCTGATCTTCCGCGCCCCCTCCCAGGCGGCAGGACACTGCTGGCTCGACGGACTTGAATTAGCTCTACGCTGCAGCAATGCTATGCTCAGGTATGTACCATTTATTGAACTGGCTCGTGATTGAGTTGGCTCGATTTGGCTCATACTGGCTCGAGTTTGCTTAGCCCGTTCGAGTTGGTATCATTTAGCAATGCTATGCTCAGGTGTGTACCATTTATTGAGTTGGCTCGATTTGGCACATACTGGCTCGAGTTTGCTTCGTTCGAGTTAGTATCATATAGCAATGCTATGCTCAGGTGTGTACCATTTATTGAACTGGCTCGTGATTGAGTTGGCTCGATTTGGTTGGCTTAAATTATAATGATTATAATCCCTAATTATTTGTAACTACAATCACTAATATTATAATTATACTCCCTGTTAATAATATTGTAAAATGAGGGTTCCCTGAATCGTTTTTTCCACTAGGTGGCAGCACCGTGGCGAGAGGTCCAGCTGTCATAATCAGGGATCGGAAACTCGGGAGCTATTACACCTAAACTTCGGGCTCAGTGCCTACGCCGCGTCGATGTTGACTAGTATGGAGGCTGACTCAATTTAATTTTACTAATAAATTTCCCGGGATTTCCCGAAATACCGAAAATTAGAATAACAACCATACAAATGTATTAAAGCATTTAAATAGACTATTTTAGTTGTTCCTGTGATCAAAATTTTATGTAATTCATGTGTTTTTCATTTAACTGACAGTACAATATTAGTTGACATCAAACTAAAGTTGTATCGTTGCTTTTAGTAAAAAAAAAATGGTACAAAAGGTATGTATCTTCGTTAAATCAGTAAATAAAAACAAAATGTACATACCTATACAAAAGTAAACAGGTAATCAACCTACCGCGGCACACGTGGTATATTTGTATTTCCGTCATTGTTTCATGTTTAGCAGGTAAAAAAGGACGGCAAGACCGCAATTGCTTAACATCGGCATACGTATTAACAATTTTCTGATGTTGCATACAATCCCGGGATCCCGGGATTTAAATAATAAAAAATATTATTTTTAAGAAGCCGACTCCATACTTGCTTAGCTTTTTCCGGAATTTTGCTAGTTGTAGGTATAATAGCTCCCGAGTTTCCGATCCCTGGTCATAATCCATTTTTTTATTGGTGGATTTTGACAGCTGTCAAAAAACGTCACAGTGCCGCCATCTAGGATTCAGGGAACCCTCATTGAATAGTAAGTCAGTTTGCTTGCTTGTCATAATAGATGGCGCTTAATTCTGGCGTATCCTTCCCGATATTTGAACGGTTGGAAGGAAGTATTCTCCGAGACCTAATGGGCCAAATACCATACTTCTTCAATTGCGCTAGGTGGGTCGATCCACTTTTTTTTTGTAGCTACATATAGTGTTCATATTTTTTTCATTTAACGGAAATAATAGAGTTTAGTTTCGTTACTTTGATGAATCATTCTTACATAACTATTTCGACAGTTTTTAAAAATAAAAAGTTGGTTGACCCAGGTAGTCAAAGTAGATACAGGGTGTTTTAACCGACTTCAAAAACGGAGGAGGTTCTCAATTTGACTGAATTTTTTTTTATCATTTTTTTGTATGTATGTTACTCGATATCTCCGTGAATCGTGAATCGATTTTCAAATTTTTTTTGAACGGGTATAACCCCTAGATGGTCCCATTGTCACCAAGTCGGGGTCTGATGATGGGATCCTGGAGAAATCGAGGGAACTCCTCAACTATTATAGGCACACCTATACTGATTTCACTATTTTTTACAGCAACTCGGCCACTTCCTCTTGGAATAGCGGATCCTAAGTGAAGTCGGTTCTTTTTTCGTTTAAAATTATTTCAATAACTAGCCATATGTGGTACTGATCAACTTTTTCTATGGGACGAACCCCGAAATCGCAAAAACGTCGACGTCTGTACGGCCGAAATGTATGAAACAGCCAAAAAAATATTGAGATTGCGGGTTTCTTACTTAAGGTGATAACAAAAACCCACTAAGATAGTTCACAATATAATTGAATAGTTGAGAGACACCGGTACAACATACAGAGCGGCGAACGTAAGGACGAGTGGCGTGACCGTGACCGTGACCGTGCTGCACGAGCGTCTCTCGCGAACTGCCGAGCGGCGCGTGCGACCGGCGTGACGCGGCGGGTCTTCATCTTCCTCCTATAGTATCCTCAAACCAAACGGATGACTGCGGTCATAAAACTTCTCTTTCACGCTTGCAAAGCCGCAGCAAAAGTGAAGGAGACAGCGCTATGACCTCAGTCGTCCGTTTGGTTTGAGGATACTATAGCGTTTATTCCGGCTTGGGGTCCGCTTGACAACCTAATCCCATGAATTGGCGTAGACACTAGTTTTTAAGAAAGCGACTGCCATCTTACCTTCCAACCCAGAGGGGAAACTAGGCCTTTTTGGGATTTAGTCCGGTTTCCTTAAGATGTTTTCCTTCACCGAAAAGCGACTGGTAAATATCAAATGATATTCCGTACATAAGTTCCGAAAAACTCAGTGGTACGAGCCGGGGTTTGAACCCGAGACCTCCGGATTGAAAGTCGGACGTTTTACCGCAAGGCTACCAGCGCGACGCAGCGGGTGATTCGTGGAAATCAGTGATGTAGCGATGCCGCTTGTAGTTTAGTGATGGGAAAAGCCGTGTGGAACATGAGTTCGCCTCAAGATTTTAAAGCTGGTCCCATAGTAAATTTTGCTTAGTTTGGCCTAAGCCTACTAAATCACCTCTCACAATACAATATGGCTATTTATTTAAAAATCAGCCAAAATGCGCTTTAGCATTTACAAAAATTGCTTATACACGGGAAAGTTCGACCGGTGCTTCTGTGACCCAGGTGGCCAAGTGGTTAAGGCGTCTGCTGCTGATGCAGAAGACGCTGGTTCGATCCCAGTTGGGCACCGGAGGCCTAAGTCACTTTTTCCCGTGGATATGACATATATTTAAGTTTATAATTTATATAATAGTAGTTATACAGGCTGGCCCAAAAATACGTTGACAAAGATTTATTTTATTTTATTAAGTACTTACATAATATATACAGGGTTGGGCAGAGTAACTGTCCTAGTTTAAAAGTTGTATAAAAGTTTAAAAACAATATAATATGAGATGTTATATATGTTATTAATTATATTAAACACACTCTATATATTCCACATTAATTGATATGTTTTATTCTCTCTTCCTTAGCTTGTATAATTTTAAGCATCTTGCCATAAAAGGAATTTCACGCGGCACGGAAGTCCTCTTCTGCTTAGTCGTCCCATATTTGACTACCCGACCCTAGAATAAACCCAATAACTAGCCTAAGTCATCTTAATAAAGCTCTGCATATATCCTCATACAGAAATATCGATAGTTAATTAGTTTTCTAAGGATACGTATAGCGTACTTTGTAATGTAAAGAGTCAGCCTCAAATTCCGACTAATGTGGTACATTTCACCATGAAGTTATACCCTGACTGCCTGGCTTTTTGGAATCATCTTATGGCTAATATATCCTCCAGGATATCTCTTAATAAGACACTATACACTCCATTAGTCTGTCGCTTGTCGATCTCCTGTAATTAAAACGTATTTTCTTTGCATAATGGCTGCCGTGCCGCGTGAAATTCCTTTTATGGCAAGATGCTTAAAATTATACAAGCTAAGGAAGAGAGAATAAAACATATCAATTAATGTGGAATATATAGAGTGTGTTAAATATAATTAATAACATAACATCTCATATTATATTGTTTTTAAACTTGTATACAACTTTTAAACTAGGACAGTTACTCTGCCCAACCCTGTACATACAATTAAATTAAAAATGAAAACTGCAGTGTTTTTATATTTTACACACATTAATTGTCTTCAAAATGTGTAAGAATATAACAGAAGACTAACTGAATTCGAATAGCGTTCAATTTCAAAATTATTACTTTTGAATTTTGTCAACGTAATTTTTGGCCACCCTGTATAGTAGTGTGACCCTTATTTATTAAAAATAATTTGATTTGTTCTTCAGTTGTATACACGTCAGTTATTCATTGAATAATGAAACTTCTCGTACTGAACTTAAGGTCCATTCCCAGATGTTCCCGCTCTCGACCCGAGCAGACGGTCCCGGACGCGCCGACCACAGACACCAATATATCACATGAGGAACTCGAGAAGCATTTCAATGAGCACGGTAAGTGCTAGATTATTCTTACAGGTTGGTACGATCATGGTCACGCCACCCTGTATATCTGTGATGGTGCGATCACATATGCGTGCGAGTGACGACTTGACGAGGCGAATAGCGCGCGTTCACACATGCGTGTTCCCGCTCTCGCCCGAGCAGACGGTCCCAAACACGCCGACCACAGACACCAATATATCACATGAGGAACTCGAGAAGCATTTCAATGAGCACGGTAAGTGCTAGATTGTTCTTACAGGTTGGTATGATCATGGTCACGCCAGCCTGTATATCTGTGATGGTGCGATCACATATGCGAATGACGAGGCGAATAGCGCGCGTTCACGCATGCGTGTTGGCACTCGCGCGCGTTCTCGCGTCGGGGAATACGGGGTGTCGAATATGTGAACGGACATTCGTGTTGGCACTCGTACGAGCACTTACGCGAGTACGAACACGCTAGTGTGAACGCCGTGTAAAGGTCTCCAAACTTGCCTGCAAATATGGCCAGAGAAAAGACCTAAATAATACAATTCGTATGTAAATATTTAGGGTTAGTAAGCGAACATTTTAAAGAAAATACTTTATGCAAAATTCAAAATTTTGACCATAAGATTTTAATTTGAAAATGCGTTACTTATATTAATATAATGGAATTGGCTTTACAGATATGTTATAAATAATTTTCTACTGTTATAAAAAAACAGGTACTTATATTCATAACATAATTTTTACTAATTTTATACTTTCACGTATCGCTAAATTGCACGTGTGCTAATGTATGCTCGAAATTCTAATGTAATTTACGCTCTAAAACTATTTATTTACTCTAATTTACCTACAAAATTTGTGTCGCTCTAAATACACGACTATTAACTCTAACGTTTACACACACACTCTTATCGACAAATTGTTGCGTGATGTGTATCTTCCTATTGTTACTATTTACTCGAAACTACTTTAACGACAACGCAACTGTTTAAATATTTTAAATGGACTCATGGGTTATTTGCTCGAAACAATGTAACACTGGTATCAATACTATCTCAACAATGTTTAACAACTCCATTTTCGTGTTACAATTTATTTATTTATTCTAAAAATATATTTTACTCTAAAATTTAAATTAGAAGGCTCTCCTATGTGTCCCACGCCAATAATGTCAGTATCCGACTACTCTCCAAAAAGAGACCGAAAAAGCAAAAAAATATCAAAATGGGCACAATTCATGGAATCCATAGATCTATCACACCAGACCATAGACCCACCAGAGATGGACAACATATTCACATTTAAAACCAACGTGAACAGCCCATCCACTTCATCTAAATCGCAAAACAGATTATCTAAAAGTCTAGCTTCAAGCCCTTTAAAACTGGAGCTATCTAAGCTGAAATGCTTTGAAATACCTAAACTATCGATTTTAGATAGAAAAGACAAATGTATATCTCCATCAGCTATCGAAGATAATCTTGTAAAGTTAATGATGTCGATACCTAAAAGGCGAAGTTCGACGCCCTCTACAAAAGTGACCCAAAAAAGGATCAGTGATTTGAGAAAATCCGGAGCTAAAACTGATAGCGAGGACGATTTTAAAGACAAGGGGAAGACTAAAGTCTTATGTGATACGCCGGATAATATTATTATCAGGACAGCGCCATCTGTGGAGCGGGTTAGGAAGTATAGCTCGTCTAGTACGGATGTCTCTGAGAAATGTAGCAGGTTGGTTTCACTTTTTTCGGGTAGAAATAATAGTTATTTGTGTAAGAGAGGAAAGTTGGTTTAAGTTAGAATCTTGAGCGTAGCGAGGGACTCAACAACACGAGATGTAAAATAACTTTCTCTCGTGTGACACATACAACTTGTCATATTACAATTTTAAATTTTAAGGTAAAATACTGGAAAAAAAAAACTTAATTAAGAACTTTAGATGAATTTCTACAACACCAAGTGGAGGCACTGTGATGAGAGTTCTTTTTGACAGCAGCTGTCAAAATCTACCAAGCAAAACAAAAAAGATTAAACATGTCACCTGGTGAAAAAATCGATTGTAGAAACCCTCATTAATAAGGTTGATTTTAAATATAGAAATTAAATGCTGGTATTAAGTAAACCGACGTCAAAAATATTTCAGTCTTATAACAAAGGAGTAAGGTGCAAGTCTTTGACGTCGACTGTATAGTCGCCATCAGATATATCGGAGCGGCCACGTTGGTCACAAATATCTGAATAACGCCCCAATTGTCAAGGCGATAAAGTGCATGTTTGCAACAATGTTTAACAACTCTCCATTTTCGCGTTACACTTTTATTAATTATTCTAAAAAATATTATTTACTCGAACGGCCGCTTATTTACTCTAAAATCGAAATTATAAGACTCTCCTATGTCTCCCACGCCAATAATGTCAGTATCCGACTACTCTCCGAAAAGAGGAGATATTTTTGAGTACCTCCGATATATTGGATAGCGACTGTACCTTATTAGGATTACCTATTATAGACATACACCAATTTCGCCGTATCCAGAAGCATATACACCCCAAAAGTACTCACTAATAGACTATCGGAAACTACCCTCTGCAAGTTACCTAACGGGTCAGACAGAGAGGCGCGATGATAGGGTGTCTTCGCAGAACGTCTATGTAGCGGGGAAGATCGTTTGCAGTCAGGGTAAGAGCGTTTTGCGAGGAGGGTAAGAGCGCGCTGTACTGCTAAGAGTTATGTGAGCTTGGTATTTAAATATGGCGTATTTGAGCAAAATCACGGAGGTTTTACGAAATAATCGCTTTTATCGACAATTCATTGAAAACTTCACCTAGATCGCTAGTTGTTTTTAGTCTACGCAGTTCTGTGTCCATTTTGTTTTCGTGAAATTTTAGTTTTTTTTCCTAAATATTTGTGTCATATACACCACAAAAGTACTCACTAATAGACTATCGGAAACTACCCTCTGCAAGTTACCTAACGGGTCAGACAGAGAGGAGAGATGATAGGGTGTCTTCGCAGAACGTATATGTGGCGGGAAAATTCGTTTGCAGTCAGGGTAAGAGCGTTTTGCGAGGAGGGTTAGAGCGCGCTGTACTGCTAAGAGTTATATGAGTGGGTGGTATTTAAAAGTGGCGTTTTTGAGTAAAATTACGGGAGTATTACGAACCAATCGCTTTTATCGACAATTGATCGAAAACGACACATAGATCGCTAGTTGTATTTAGTCTAAGCAGTTCTGAATCCTTAAATTTAACTTTCGTGAGACATATTAACATTATAAAATAACACGGTTACACTCACGGCACTTTAGTCACGTCTCGTCTCGTTTAGTTCTGAATCCTTTTTGTTTTTTGTGTAATTTTAGTTTTTTCCTAAATATTTGTGTCATATATTTACACCACAAAAGTATTCACTAATCGACTATCGGAAACTACCCTCTGCAAGTTACCTAACGGGTCAGACAGAGAGGCGAGATGATAGGGTGTCTTCGCAGAACGTCTATGTGGCGGGGAAGATCGTTTGCAGTCAGGGTAAGAGCGTTTTGCGAGGAGGGTAAGAGCGCGCTGTACTGCTAAGAGATATGTGAGCTTGGTATTTAAATATGGCGTATTTGAGCAAAATCACGGAGGTTTTACGAAATAATCGCTTTTATCGACAATTCATTGAAAACGTCACATAGATCCCTTTGTCTACGCAGTTCTGTGTCCATTTTGTTTTCGTGAAATTTTAGTTTTTTCCCAAAATATTTGTGATGTCGGCGGTCGATTGTAAAATCAGGCAGATCGTGAAATTACTAGGCATATCGTGAAACGTGTAAATCTTTGACTCGTTCCCTGAGTCGACGGAGCCCCGCTATGCTATATATCCTATTTCTGGGCAAAATGCCCAGAAATAGGATATATAGGCCTGGGCAAAAAAAACTGCTCGCGCCAACCCGCCTGCCAAACGTGGCGCGTATGGCCTTTAAAGGGGAGGCCTACGTTCAGCAGTGGACGTTTTATAGCTGAGATGATGATGATGATGATGAAGAAATGCCCAGAAATAGGATATATAGGCCTGGGCAAAAAAAACTGCTCGCGCCAACCCGCCTGCCAAACGTGGCGCGTATGGCCTTTAAAGGGGAGGCCTACGTTCAGCAGTGGACGTTTTATGGCTGAGATGATGATGATGATGATGAAGATTTATTAAGCTATAAATAGGTGCCTACTACAGTGTCTAAAATAATATCTATCATAATTAAATGGAAGTGAGCAAAAATATGTGCAGTGAATCTTTTGTCCCTTCTTAACGCATCACACTTCACACGTTCACTTTCTCACTTAGACAATTACGTACCAGGTATGCCGTCAGTGAGTGGCATACCATAACTTTCGTTATACCACAAGCATACGGCCCGCGTGATGGTAAGCAGCTACCGTATCCTATGCACGCGTGCAACTCCAGGGGGTCTCAATATAAATCAGTACGCTATTTTTTTTTAAAACCCCACTGTTAGTCCTTTGGGAAAACCTCGGCAGGGATTTCACTCTACAGCCAGCCCGATTAGTAAAATGTGTCAACGATTACTACAGTTACAATGTAAACTTAACTACAAACTAGTAATCCGCCTCGAACTGAGAACTCGCGATTTACTTGCAAACCAGTTGACCAATATAACAAGACCCTTCGGAGGATTTTTTTTCTCCTAGCTCCATAAGCACTTGATCGATCCTGCTCATATACGAACTTACAAATTTTATGCTCTGCTACAGCCCCAAGAAATTTCATAAACATCAGAAAAACGTTACTAAAGTCGTCCGACAAACTATCGAAATCAAAAAGCCATCCAAATGCCGAGACGTCCCAGTAGCCAGGTGACAGTTCGGTCTGCAGTTGTTTGTAAGAACTCACTTCGCTTACGCTCCGCGAGTTCGATAAGAATGTATTCACAGCAGTAACAGCTAACGCGTGCGCTAAGTGTAAAGGTCACACCGTGTCCTATTGTATATTTCATAGCCTAGGCGTCCTTCGCTTATGTAAACTTCAAAAGTAGCACACAGACGGCCGGTTGCACTAAACCGTCTGTTAATGTCATCGTTATCGTTAAAATTTACTTGTATGAAAAAGTTTACAAGTCAAATATGGCGTCAGATCTGTCATTCCATTGAAAACTGAACTAATTTAAATGATGAAATAAGTTTTATGCTACGGTGAAGAAAAACTACATACATACAATATTCATAAGATATTCAGTGAAAGAGATAGTTTCATTGGATTATGTAATTCGTACTGTCAAGTGCTACAACTTTGCCTACGATGCACAACTTTGCCTGGCTTGAAAAACATAAGTTTTCTTCACCAAAAAGCTACGTATATCTTATTCTTAGCTGTTTCGTAGAAAACCATGTTTTTCAAGCCAGGCAAAGTTGAGAAGTTGACGGTACCTATGATATATATTGGTATGATATATTACATGAAGTCGAAAAGATAGCTCTAAAGCAAGGTGTGCACTTAAGAGTCGCCAGGACGCTCGCGTGAACTCCCGTCCCCATACAAACGTAGTTCAGCTCTCATTATAAAACGACATGCTTTAGAACCACGAAATTTGGCATGGGCATTCTAGTAGTACAGATCTAGGTAGGACATTCGTTTTCGTTGCTAAAAATTGTAATAAAAAGAAAATATAGCAAAAATAAGTTTTGTATGTAAATCTGTAACTGGCTGTATTTTCTTTGTACTTATTACAATTTTTAGCAACGAAAACGAATGTCCGACCTACATCTGTACTACTAGAATGCCCATGCCAAATGTCGTGGTTCTAAAGCATGTCGTTTTAAAATGAGAGCTGAACTACGTTTGTATGGGAACGCGAGCGTCCTGGCGACTCTTAAAGATCTTTATTGAATCGTTGGCTATTTAGAATTATATTAGACATATATGTTGCTTTATGGAGTGGCATATTCACAACTGCGTGTGTTTTAGCCATTTTTCCATTCTTAGATAAATACTTTTTCATACAGAAGTCTTCAATAAATAATATAAACAAATAAGAAAGATAACATACCAAATATATTGAAAAGCTTTACGTCAATCTAGTACAATAACTAAAGCTAGCCAATCAATTATCTACCCTATTCACCAAATTAAAAGTCCAAATCACCTAAACTTCACCCTCATTAATACTAACAGTACTAATATTACGAAGTTCTATGTCACATTTCCAAGCTAATGCAATTTAGACTTTATATCACTATAACAATGTTCAAATTTCAATTAGATAAATGTGAAACTTCAAGCCCTATCGCTTATTATCAACATGAGTAACGACTCAGTAACGCCATTTGATAAGGTATCAGGTACATGCACAGACTACACAGACACCTCATCATTAAGCTTTTACAGGGAGCACGAGGTCACCACGCATAAGTCCAATTTTATTCGTAAATTTCTACGATTCGAACAGCACATCTCAATAGTATTCTACACTAATTTGAAGTATAACAATCCAGGTTAAACTGTAACACTGTAACTTGATTTTTGTGGATATTTTTAATTCACATGAATAATGATCAAAAACGTTAACTCAACTGAAATACTTAAGCGGTCGCGCTCTCATAAAAAATTAGTACGGGAGCTATGTGTGGGGACCTCGAGTTGTACTTATGATCTATCTAGTGGTTGAGGTTATCCGTGTATGGCTTTAAGTCTATACCTTGCGCAGGTACCATAGAGTATAGTGTTAGTGTTTACTTTTTAAATTCAGTACTTTATCGAGCACGCGGCGGTGCGCGTGTGTATCGTATCAGCTCAATTATTTCGTGTTTTTGTGATAATAGTGTGTTTGTGGTAATTTAAAATTGTGTACCAAATAATATAATTTTAAACAAAAAAAGAACAGACTTCACTTAGGATCCGCTATTCTAAGAGGAAGTGGCCTAGTTGTTGTAAAAAATAGTGAAATCACTATAGGTGTGCCATAATAGGTTAAGAGTTCCCTCGATTTCTCCAGAATCCCATCATCAAACCCCGACTTGGTGACAATGGGACCATCTAGGGGACCCGTTCGATTAAAAAATAATTTGAAAATCGGTTCACGATTCACGGAGATATCGAGTAACATACATACAAAAAAAAATGATAAAAAAAACAGTCGAATTTAGAACATCCTCCTTTTTTGAAGTCGTTTAAAAAGTGCATTGAATGCGTACGGGAATATGTGCTTAGTACACTATACAAAATGAAATTAAATTATTTATATTGAAAAAATCGCCGAAAATTCAACTAAAACATATAGTTATTATTAAACAATATTATATGCACATACATATGTAAATAGGTACTACCTACTTATTTTAAATACCATTAAACATAGGGAATTCAAAAAACCTTTTTAGAAGCAAATTAAGGTCTGTTGTTATTTTTTAAATTAATTAAAAAATCATTAACTGTCTAAGAAACTTTAACCCAAAATAAAAACACTATTTACCAAAGTTACATAAAATGACCATCTCGTATTGTTATTCGTTGTCATAAAATATATTGTACAGTCGCCATCAAATATATCGGAGCGGCCAAGGTACTCAAAAATATCTGAACATGCACTTTATCGCCTTGACAAGACCTCCACCACTTTACAGCTGCCAGATCCATAAATAAGCATAGTATAGCAAACTAACGAGAGGGCTTACATCACTCTCATTATTGTGTCAAATATGACGTGGCTAGCTCTCCGTCTATATGCGTAATTTTCTACATGCGCTCTCGACTAGCCATCATATGATTGTGATCGCTGACAAGCCATAATTTGCTATTGTTTGGTATAGGACTCGGCCAATTACACTGATTTACAAACTATGTTATATCGACCTAAATTTAGATGGTTGTCCATGCAAACTGCATATTGCAGTCACGTTGCGATCAAATTACTGTCAACAATAGTCGGAGCTGAAGTCAGTTCAAAAATGCACTATACTAATAGACGATGTACAGCCCTGGCCACAAGTATTGAGCATAGCTGTTTTTTGTTTACAAATTTGATATTAAGTATTATTTCCCTATCCTAACAATGTACGGTAACGTTAAATTTTATATTTTATTTATAATTATAGAAAACTTCACTTAATAACACTTTACATACATATAAAATATGAAAACTGAAGTTACGGTCAGCTGCAACGACAAGGCCCCCGCTGCCATACAAACTTTGTATGCAGGGGGCTCATTTTCTCTGCAGCTGACTGTACCAAAAATGAAAATTTTAGGCGTGAAATAAACACAAACGGCGTAAGGCATAAGGCACAGGCGCAGAGTGGGCACGATGCCGCTTCAAATTTATTATTTCAAGCCACTTTTAATCAAACATAAAGAAAATTATATAAAAATCAAATGAATTTGTACAATCGAGTTAAAAGTTACCTGACCTTTCCGAAAAAGAAAATCTTATCAGATGTATACACGGTGCCCGTGAGCATTGCGAGAGATTCTAACCACGAATTCCTGAGGTCATAAATTCATAAGGAGTGCTAAATGTTATATGAATTTAGGTCTATTATAATCTTTTTCATTTTTTTACGATTTTTTAAATGCTTTCGAACATAAGATAGATTAATGTTATTGATAAAACTATCGATTAAAATAAATTGGTACATTTTTATTCGTAAAAAATGCTTCATGAAAAGTATTCCTTGGCATTTTGATATCTGTCAATAAGGATCTACACTAGACCCCATAATGAGTGAAATCTCTATCAAAAAAGCGTAATTCACTGAGTTACACTAATCAATGTTTTTTTTTATTTAATTGGTAAATAACTCTGAAACTAGGTGAATTCCAGAAAAGTTTGTACGGCATTTTAATCTCCAATTACGATCAAGAATACGCTGATAAAATCTCTTGCAATCCTCACGGGCACCGTGTATATGGTTGTAAAATTTTCAACAATGCGAGTAATACAAAAATATAATCTCAATTAAAAGTGTAGAAGTTAGTTACACTTTTGGCAATGATTTAAAACATTATTTAAACTTAAAATTCGAAAGCACTGGAAAGTAATCTTAATGCTGCTATCAAGAAAAACACAAATGAAACCATAGAAATGGATCACGAAGCAGACATATTCTTCTCCGCCGGCATGAAAGAGAAGACGCGCAGAAGATCTAGCATCTTCTCTCTTCTGAAACGGCAGAAGAAACGGACAAGACAGACGTCCGAATCTGATGGGTTCCCGAGGAAGTTCTCGGTGGATTCCGCCATCTTGTCAGATTTTAAGAAGGATGTTAGTATTTTTTTGGAGGCCAGAAATGGGGGAGGTGAGTAGCATTAAATTTATTTATACCTCAAAGCAAGCATTAATCACACGTGTACCCCCGTAAGGGATAGATATATAGATGCCTATAATCACTTCTACTGCACAAAACAGAACAATTTACCATTGTTTTATTTAGCCGACACAACTTTCTAGGAAAAATAACAGTTTTTCTCGTAGCAATCACAGAAATTCTTGAAGAAATCGCGAATTATATCTGTTTGTTACCCTCCACTGCTAGAAGTAACGCGTGGAGGGTAATAGAAACTATGACAAGGACCAACGATAATAGCACCTCTCTGCCGTACCTATTGAAAGTGTAATAAGACCATCCCGTTCTATCTTGGTATTGTTATCACCATGCCCCGTCTATACCTTTTATCCTATGTCTATGATTTATACACATTGTTTTTAGTACAGTCAGCAAATGTAGCTAAGCGGGTAGGGTGTTCAAAATGAGCTGGACACGAGTTTATTGTTAACAGAATAAGAACGTGTGTAGGTCATTTTGAACACCCCACCCGCTTAGCTGCTTCTGCTACTGACTGTACACGTCATGATAGAGACGTTTATCTCGTCATTATCACACGATAATCTTATATTTTATCGCTTCAGAGACATATCGTGTCATCAAACCTCCTAATCTTCGATAAAGGTCAAACGTGCCAAATATAAGAAAAAAAGTTTGTATTACTCATACAAACAAACATACGCTTACCTCATTCGCGTACGACCATTCTATATTTTACCTCATTTCTGAAGCTTAAAGTCTAAATTGCATTGACAATCTCATTATAGTAACCGCAGAATTAAGTGGCGACTGATGTCATAAAACTTCTCTTTCACACTTGACCGGCCACTGCAAGAGAGAAGGAGGCAGCATTATGAACTCAGCCGCCAATTCATACTGCGGACACTATAGTAATACAATTCGATATCGACTTTGCATTTGAATATGAAGCTTAATTAAATTGCTTAAAGTCTAAATTGCCGTATTAAAGGATAGCATAGAGGATAATGTTAACTTTTTTAAATTCAGTATTTTATCACATAGCCGTCGTTACACTCGCGTCTCGGTGCATGATTTTTAAATGCACATATTTTATGTGTCAGTTTATGTGATATAGTGTGTGTGTTATGTGTTATTTTAATCAAATTGTGTCATCAAGTGGCTTGATTGTCTGTATGGTCTGTACAAGTACAAGATAATGTCTACCGTTGCAAAGCTTGTTTTGTCCATGATAAGGTTTTTATTTAGGTTTACCTCAAAAGTAAGATTTCTTGCTGGCTGCTTAAGCTATAATTAGTCAGTATCAGTATATTATTAAGTTGACATATTCTATTGTCTATACTCGACTTAGTGCTGTTTTCTTATTCATTATAATTAATGTGCTTGTTACAGTTTTGGTGTTATTTCTATATTATTTATATATTAATTAACCCAAATGAATAGATTCCGTGCGCCACTCTGCCCATACCCGTACAGTTTTTTCAGAGTTTAAGTTTTTTTTAAATAAATACACATAATTTTAAACAAAAAAGAACCGACTTCACTTAGGATCCGCTATTCCAAGAGGCAGTGGCCGAGTTGCTGTAAAAAATAGTGAAATCACTTTAGGTGTGCCTATAATAGTTGAAGAGTTCCCTTGATTTCTCCAGGATCCCATCATCAGACCCCGACTTGGTGACAATGGGACCATATAGGGGCGATACGCGTTCGAATAAAAAAAAATTTTGAGAATCGGTTCACGATTCACGCAGATATCGAGTAACAAACATACAAAAAAATAATAACGATAAAAAAAAATTCAGTCGAATTGAGAACGTCCTCCTTTTTTGAAGTCGGTTAATAAAAACTTAACATTTTTACATCAGCTATCAAAAAAACATAATAAACAAATTGCCTATCCTAAGATCGTTCTCAACGGGCAAGGTGCCCAGAAGGCTGGCTGCAGGGCCGGATCTAGGGTAGAGCGAGTGGAGCGGCCGCTCTAGGCGCCGGATGGCAAGGGAGGCGCCAGAATGGCAAATGAGAAAAAAAAAAGTTGAAAAGACGCGAGTGTGGCGGGGCCCCAAAATACGCTTGAAAACTTCGACGAAGGGCGCCAAAACCCGATTTCGCTCTACCCTGATCAAGGGCTCGGACCGGCACTGGCTGGCTGACTCAAATACACGATATTGTCCGCGAAAAAGGGACCAATTTCGTGAAATATTTTCGTATCATTTGATAAAGGTTCAATGAACTTGACTGCAGAACTACAGGTCATTCATTATTTAATATAAAAGGACATTCATGAGGATATTTTAATGTGCTATGCTATAAATTATGCAAACATACAAAAAAACTAAGTTTTAATTTATGTTGTTTCGTTTTTTGTCGTGATAAATTATTTCCCCGACCGCCGGCACAATCGAGTTGGCCATGGCGATGGCGGTGCAATCCGTGCAATGGCAGTCATTCAATCATCATTTCGGGCTTTATAATATGTGTGTAGATAAAGCAGTGTATGCAACTGTACGTAATTAGGCCTTCCAGGGTTCCTTTAAGAAGGCAAGGAATCGACCAGAATGGAGAGCAATACAACATAGAGCGACTTATGGTGGTCACGACCCTCAGACATGAGGATTCGACTAGGAAGAAGAAGAATTAGGCCTTATTGTCATTACATAACAGTTACATAAACTACTATTCCGGTTGTCATTATTTTTTAATATAGAATTTTTATATTTAAATATGGTTCGTTTTTTACATTGGCTAGACTCAGGCTCGAGTCCACGGGTCCCTATTTATATAACCTTGTCTGATTTTCCTGTAGTCAACTCTTAAGTAGAGAGCAAATAATTATATAACCACACTTCCTTCCTGAAAAAAAACTTTATGATTCATGATTTACCTTAACTCCACTTTTAAAATTGTAACCGTTGCATAAACGATAAAAATTTTATTTCGAATGCCCTTTAACCCTTTATAGGGCAACGGTCTCAAAAAAGACCACTTTTAACATCATCTTTTTGTATTTTTTTCTTGCACAGAATTTTTAGGACTATACATTGGCGATGAGGCTTGAATTGAGGATTTTTTTCAGTCTTGCCCGTTAAAGGGTTAACCTGAGTGTAAACTACCAAAACAAATCTTTGGACAGTGACAATTTGATAGTTTTTAGCAATTTAAATAATGGTACAGTTCAGATAATTATATAGTTAACAAAAAAAATTGGTATTCGTCACTGGATAGATAGCTGCCAAGTTTGTTACTCTTTTAGCACCACCCAGGCATCATGTAGGATAGTCGAAGGTGTTTCCTATGTTGGTATAGTCAGAACTTAATCGAACTCGCGGAGCGTGAGCGAAGTGAGTTCTTACAAACAACTCCAGACCGGACTGTCACCTGGCTACTGGGACGTCTCGGCATTTGGATGGCTTTTTGATTTCGATAGTTTGTCTGACGATAACTTTAGTAACGTTTTTCTGATCTTTATGAAATTTCTTGGGGCTGTAGCAGAGATACATCAAATTTGTAGGTTCGTATATGAGCAGGATCGATCAAGTGGCTATGGAGCTAGAAGGAGAAAAAAAATCCTCCTTGTGGTCTTGTTATATTGGTCAACTCGTTTGCAAGTAAATCGCGAGTTCTCAGTTCGAGGCGGACTACTAGTGGTAGAGTTCAGATAATTATAGTTAAGAGGATGATAAGAGCTAAATTCCCTCCCTATCTTTTTCAGCGCGAGTGAAAGAGAAACACTGCGTTACGATTAGTATGGGAGCTCATTGCAAATTTTGCAAAATGATTAATTAAAAAAAAACTATGCATTAATTGAGAAATTTAAGGCAACGAAGTTTTTAGTATTAGTGTGGTGGGATGTTGTCCTTAATTACAGACATATAAGCCAAGAAACTAAAGACGTGCGATTGTTTTAAGCTAATTTTAGATGTAACGTTGAAATTATTTTCTATCGAGCCGATTTCGTCCAATCGTGTATTGGAATTAACCAAGTTCTTTTAAATATAATGAATATTAACATATATTTTTTTTATTTTCCAAAACAAGTAGTTATAGCTATATGACTGTTTAAGTAAAGTCAATTTGAAGGTCATCGGGTCTTGTCAGCCTCTTAACAAAAAAAATTGGTATTCGTCACTGGATAGATAGCTGCCAAGTTTGTTACTCTTTTAGCACCACCCAGGCATCATGTAGGATAGTCGAAGGGGTTTCCTACGGACGCATTGATCCCTACTGGTATAGTCAGAACTTAATTACTTACAAATACCTACCGTTTTTAAGCCTTATACTGTCTTGGGTTGTAAGTATTCCTAACTCCTAAGTTACTAGTGTAAAATTTAACGATAATTATTGATGTCTGCTCTTATGGAGTCTGTTTATATCTCATTACTATAAATACACTGTAATTATACTATATCGGAGCTCTGTTGCATATGAATTATCATACTGAGCACGTGTTCTATATTTAACTTGATTTCCGACTGACGAAAGTGATGTTATCGTATATGTCTGTCTATTTCAATGGCGCGCTTTATAGACTAAACGGCTTGACAAATGTTGAATTTATTTTGGAACATACGTACATGAAGCTTGACGAAATAGGATTTTTTTTTAAGTAGCGGCTCAAGGGTGTAATAGCGCTCGCTGGTAGCCTGGCGGCAAGACGTCGAACTTTCAATCCGGAGGTCTGGGGTTCCAACCACGGTTCGTAAAGTCGGCCAAAAATGTGGTCTACCACCCTACGGTTGAGGTTCGTTTGAACGTCATGTGACAACAAGGTCGTGCATGCTTTAAACTCCGTTAGAAAAGTCAACTAGCTATCGTTAGATCTCGCAGAAACTTTTGTCAAAACTTGTAGACCACTTTCTTGGTCGACTGTACCACTGAGTTTTTCGGATTATATTTAACATTTGATATTTACCAGTCAAAGAAAAAATTGAAAGAAAAAATCGTGAGAACACCGGATCTAACTCAGGTTGGAAGGTCAGATGGCAGTCGCTTTCATAAAAAACTAGTGCCTACGCCTGTTCACGGGATTAGATTGCCAAGCGGACCGTATTAACTAAGCCGGGGCATAAAAACGACGTTCAAAGTTTTAACATTTTCTAGCTTATAAAACCGCGGGCAAAGGTTAGTCAAATAATAAAGTGTCTGTCTTCGACAACTAACGTCTGGTGCAGACATCTAACTGTGTAGGCTCTATAAGTGCTATTTATATTACTTTTTACTTCTCATGCTCGTAAAGTTTCACTTTATGCTGGGTATAGGCGGACTAAAACTCAATTTTATGCACAAGTGCATAAAAAATTGACTTCTTCTAAGGCTATTTTGACAATGGCAATTTTTTATGCACTTGTTTACACGTAATTATAAACACGTATGAAAGAAATTCCTATTCTTTTTATTTCCTCACAATCGAAGTAAAAAGTAGAGTGTATAACTCGTCCATAAAACCCATTTTACGCTCGTACTTTATATCCATCCTCGCTCGCAAGCTCGCTCGTATGGATAAACGCCTCGCGTAAAATGGTGCGTTTTATGCACTTGTTGTACAATCTACTATTGTTTCTATAAATGACGTGGAAGTATTATTTCTCAATAATGCAGAAATATGCTTTTAAAACATATTTTAGTGTACACAGCTAAAGTAGCTAAGGTGTTCAAAGTGACCTTCACATGCTCTTAGGGATCATCCATTAATTACGTCACACCAATTTCATGATTTTTTGACCCCTGCCTCCCCCCATGTCACACTTCGTCACTATTAACTGCACCCTCCCCCCCCCTTAGTGTGACGTCACGTTTAGGTTTTTAAGTTAAGTAAGGTAAAAATTACATCATCACTTTGAAACTAACTTTTTATGAGGATTGCCAGAAAAATAGTATAAAATTTATAGGGAACGAAAGTATTCAAACAAATCCGAGTATGTAGAAAATTAGTTTAGTACAATGTTTGCTAACAAATGATTTTTTTAAAACTTAGATTTTGTAAAAAAATTGTATGTGAGGATTGTGAGGTCACAAACACGGAACTCCTCCCTCCCCGCTGTCACGATATGTCACATTTTGTGGACCCCCTCCCCCCCTTGATGATCCCTTATTCTCTTAACAATAAAGTCATGTCCAGCTCATTTTGAACACCCTACCCGCTTAGCAACTTCTGCTGCTGACTGTATTAGCAAAATTGATGTTAGCATTTTAACGTTTCGGAAAAATTACGTGTGTTAATTTTTCCTTGAGAATTTTTATAAAATATCACTTTCTCTATCGAAATATCCTCACTTCCTAGACGCTTGGTATACCAAAAATAAACGGGCGTCTCGCTCGTTTCTCCCTAGAACGTGTGGAATGTGGAATGAGCTGCCTCCCGAGGTGTTTCCATTGCGCTTTGACATGGGGTTCTTCAAGAAGCGGGCGTACAGGGCCCTCAAAGGTCGGCAACGCATAAGCGGCTCCCTTGATGTTGCTTATGTCCATGGGCGGCGTTGACCGCTTCCCATCAGGCAGCACGTCTGCTCGTTTGCTAATAGTTTCATAAAATAAAATAAAATATATATATTCAGAATTATATATATATATGTTGTGACACTTGTGACTGCTATAAGGACGGCAATGTTTGTTATTATCGTTATCAAATGCTTTGAAATTGCAGCTGGATAAATATGAAGGCCGTCTTGTATGTTACTACGTCATATCATGACTCGTGTAGGTATCACAAGATGGACACTTAAGATATGACGCTGGAAAACTGAATGTGACTAATCGACAGACAGTTTTTGTGGTTATCGAAATGGAGAAACTCAGTGTTATGAGCCGGGGTTTGAACCCCAGACCTCACAATTGTAAGCGGGCACTTTCCTACCCAAAAAATCTTGCGGTCAATCACCTCTGGCCCCCGTAGCAGGCGCGGTCCCAGAGGGGGGGGGGGGTCACAGGGGACATGACCCCCCCCCCCCCCCCCCAAAATCATACGTGTCGAATTGAAAAAAGACCCACCCAAAAATTGAAAAAAAAATTTTTGCTTTAGTGACCCCCCCCCCCAAAATTTCAGGCTGTGACCGCGCCCCGTAGTATACAAAAGTTGCGTGTTAGGGGGGGGGGGGGGGTTAATTGCCCCTGTTGCCACCTTGGCCGTTCCGATATACCTGATGGCGATTGTGCTAGTAGTCTGCGTCGACCTAAGAACTCGCGATTCTGTCAAAAGAAGTGCCAGTATAAAAAGACCCCTTAACAAGACTCTTTAGTGCCTTCTGATTTCAGAACCCTCAGGTCAATCCTATTCATATAAGAACTCACTACTTCTAATTATATTTATCTCTGTTACAACCACACTTAATTGTATGAAGATTAGAAAAACGTTACTAAGGTTGTCGCGAAAAAAACGTTCAAAATCAGAGCCTTGGATATGCATGGATGTCCTAGTAGCGAGCTGACAGTTCTGTTGTGTCCAAAGTTTTCTGTGAGAACTTCGCTTCGCTGCCCTAGCTCGTTTTATAATATTTGACACACTTTGAGAGCATGTAACCTGTTTTAACGGTGACCGCATTGGGATCAACTATGTTTAATATATGATAAGGTGAACACACAAAATGTACGATTTTTCCTTGCCAACTTGTACAAGGTTATATTATAATTATAATAAATATAATGTGATAAACGACCTAAATTGACGTTGTTGATAAATGATAAATGTTCAAATTTCTTGTGAATTTAAAAAATAATAATTTTAAACAAATACGAACCGACTTCACTTAGGATCCGCTATTCCAAGAGGAAGTGGCCGAGTTGCTATAAAAAATAGTGAAATCACTATAGGTGTGCCTATAATAGTTGAAGAGTTCCCTCGATTTCTCCAGGATCCCATCATCAGACCCCGACTTGGTGACAAACGGACCGATAATTTTTTTTATTTAAAATCGGTTCACGATTCACGGAGATATCGAGTAACATACCTACATACAAGAAAATAAAATAATGATAATAAAAAAAAAATCTGTCGAATTGAGAATGAAAAAATGAAAATGAAAAATGAAAATGAAAATTGAGAACCTCCTCCTTTTTTGAAGTCGGTTAAAAATAATAGGACAAACGTTCAAATACAAGAATAAATGTAACGACCTCCTAGCCTAGTTGGTAGTGACCCTGCCTATGAAGCATGAGGTCCCGGGTTCGAATCCTGGTCAGGGCATGTATTTGTGTGTCTATCAAGGATATTTGTTCCTGAGCTATGGATGTTTTCTATGTATTTAAGTGTTTATCTATATCTATTATATATATCGTCGCCTTGTACCCACAACACAAGCCTTACTGAGCTTACTGTGGGACTAGGTTGATTTGTGTATAATTCTCCCATTATATTTATACAAAATAGGTCACATAAATACACAATATTGACTCCTAGTCAGGTATCTTATTTTACGACTTCAGTGAATGTACCTGATGCACAATAGTACATTTCGAAGAATGACATTTACGCACGAGTATCGAACGACGTTTTTTAATACAGTTGCGAAAAAATTATAAAATTGTCAATTATTCACTTTGAGGTTACTTTAGTACATGTATCCGAACGCTCCGCGCGGTGCGGTGCGGCGCTGTGATTGGCTGTCTGTCACTGTCATTAGCTGTGATTGGCTGGAAAAGTAAAAAGCACTAGTGCGCGATATCAAACTTTCCGCACGCTAAACCACTACAAGAAAAGCACTTTTTTGAGCAACTGTATTAAAAATGTTATTGCTATGTCGAAGTGTACAAGTGTACATACAAAGTTACCTAACAATATTCTTCTTCTTCTTCTTTGTCGTTCCTTCGTGACTGAGGATCGCGACCAACTGTGATGCCCCTCCATGTGACGCTTCGTCGTCGAGAGCCATACGGGCCGCGCTCTGCATGGAGCCACACGCCGTCCGGATGGTATTACACCATTTAATGGCTATCGGCCCTCTGGGACGTTCACCCTCCACTAGTCCCAGTATGATGCTTTTTTTGAGCTCGTGCTGGACAGAACGCATGATATGCCCGAAGAACTTGAGGATCTTTTCGCAGCAGATGCTTGAAAGGCGCTTGGAAACTTTTAGCTAACTCAATATGGATAACAATATACTTCACCTATAAACGTAACTGGTTTCCATTAGAGTTAACCACAATACATGCCTACATTGTCACTTAATACCTACAACTCGCGCTTTACTTGCAAACACCTATACCTATGTGATAATTTTGTCGCGCCTTCTAGCTTCATAACCCCTTGATCGACCCTGCTCATATACGAACTCTCAAATTATATGTATCTCTGCTATAACCCCAAAAAAAATTATAAAGATCAAAAAAACGGTAATCAAGTTATCGTCGAACGAAATCTCAAAATCAAAAATCCACCGAGATGCCGAGACGTCCCAGTAGCCAGAAGGCCTAGCCAGCGCGTGCGACATCGCATCCAAAAAATCTTAGTAAACCTCCATGAAGTAAAGACGGTCAGAGAACTAGTGCCTACGCCAATCCATGGGATAAAATATAGATTAGGTTTATTTACATATTTAATTAAATATACAGAGGCACTACAATACAAATATTAAAGTAAATTAATAACTAGCTCAAATCTAAACTAGGCCCTTGCGGCATTGTACCAAGGATGCTGGCGGCATTTCCTCGTAGTAAAAAAAAATTGTTTAATTCAGACGAAACAAACGATCCATATTTTGTTAGTAACGTTTAAACCTGTTGTATTGCAATGGTGATCCATAGGATTAGGTTGCTAAGCGATCTCAGGTTCAATTAAGCCGAAGCAAAAGCCGGAACAAACGGAAGATCTCAATTTACAAAAAAACTGTAATTAAAAATCTGTGCTAAGGATAGGGTAACAAAAACTATGCCCAGGTTAAGCCCATCTGAACTGATGGACCTAAATCATATTATTCTTGTGTTCATTGAGTTTCTTTTGTAGGACTTTTCAGTGTTGCTATTACGGGAGAATAGTTCATAGTTTTGAGGTTTTATTATAGTTATATTTGCATAAATTATTATTGTATTAATATAAATTAAGACACTAACAATACAATATTTGCTTTGTATAGTTTTTAGCTGCGCTCTCTCGGAAGGGTCTCCACGGAAGACCAGCGCCAGGGTCCTCAAGGGTCCCTTGGCATGAAGCTGAGTGGAGACCTTTTCAGTCATGCTTTATAAAATACAATTAATGTCAGTGTTATTAGTTAAGTGTTAATTAAGCGTTTCTGAATAAAGTTCTTCTATTCTATTCTATTCTATAATGACATTAATGACGAATAAATAATACTTATGAATGCAGTGACAATAGAAATAATAAATTATAATCATCACTTTTTTATTGGTGAGGGTACTACACTCGAGAGCAAAAGTTTCGGGTCACTATCATTTTCCTGAATATCTTTAAAATTAATATCTTTTGAGATATTCAAGAAAATGCTAGTGACCCGAAACTATTGCTCTTGAGCGTTGGTAGCCTGACGGTAACGACGTCTGACTTTCAATCCGAAGGTCCCGGTCCCGGGTTCAAACCCCGGCTCGTACCAATGAGTTTTTCGGAACTTATGTACGAAATATAATTTGATATTTACCAATCGCTATACGGTGAAGGAAAACATCGTGAGGAAACCTGCATACATCCGCGGAGAAATTCAAAGGTGTATGTGAAGTTCCCAACCCGCTTTGGGCCAGCGTGGGGACTATAGCCTGATCCCTCTCGTGCATAAGAGGAGGCCTGTGCCCAGCAGTGGGACGTATAGAGGCTAACATATATACATACATATGAAGGGATGTTTACAAAAACAACATAACTGACTACACTGGTTGACACCTGAAACGATTGACAATGTTCTTAAAAAAGTGTCAACCACTCTAAGCAGTTATGTTGTTTTTGTAAACATCCCTTCATATATATGCCAAAAATCCCTAAAGATACCGAATATATAAGAGAAATGTCACCTGCACTGCTACTCCACCTAGTAACAAATAGCGTACTAGTAGTACACTAGTAGCTACTAGGTGGAGTAGCAGTGCAGGTGACATTTCTCTTATATATTCGGTATCTTTAGGGGGCTTTCACATAGATGGCGCAATCGATATAAGCTTCAAAAAGTTCTTAGGCTGTCTGTGGTCGTCTATATCTCTATAGTCTCAGCTTGAAGTAAGACAGGCTCTGGCCAAACTATAGAACACATAGAAACACAATAATATCGAAAATTCGGCTTTCCCAAGTCTGTTCCTATGTAGATAAGTTATCACTTATCAGCAGATAATATTTACTAAGATTGTGATAAATCAGTACAATCGTTGTGCTAATATTGTGTTAATCTTGACATTCTTACTGAAAACATTGCAAAACTTCATCATCATTCTAGAGATAATTTGTTATACTAACTTCACAGACTACACAGACACCTCATCATTAAGCTTTTACAGGGAGCACGAGGTCACCACACATCAGTGCAATTTTATTCGTAAATTTCTACGATTCGAACAGCACATCTCAATAGTATTCTACGCCAATTTGTAGTATAACAATCCAGGTTCACCCCTGTAACTTGATTTTTGTGGATATTTTTAATTCACGTGAGTACCTAATGATCAAAAACGTTAACGCAATTGAAATAATAGACGGAGAGCTGGCAATAATGAGAGCGACGAAACCCCTCTAGTTAGTTTGGTATACTATGCTTATTTTTAGATCCGGACATCTGGCAGCTGTAAAGTGGTGGAGGTCAAAGAATGCAAATAACTTGAAGAAAACAAATCCTAGATTTCTGGATTTGATCCAATATTATGAAAAATTATGTAATTAATTAGATTGTATCATATCCAAAAGTTTCTATTGGGGGAAGTAGTGCCAAATGATGTATAATGTAATTTTTTATTACTCGCCTACTGTTTTTGTTTCCGCAATAAAACACAATGTTTTTTGTTCTAATGTTAAAGTATAGACCCTGTTCTCTATAAATGACACCACTTCAGTAGTTTTTATCTATTCTGGTATTACTTTTTTCCAACTTAAAAACTTTGTTGGTCTGTCACTCTGATCTCCACCCATTAAAAACTGCCAGATGCCCGGATCTAGCAATAAGGATGGTTATGCAATCTAACTGGACTGGTTACAAACCTCTCATTATTGTGTCACATCTGACGTGGCTAGCTCTTAGACCATAAGCGGTTGCGCTCTCATACAAAATGAGTACGGGAGCACAGATGCGTGGTGACCCCGAGTTGTACTTATGATCTATCTAGTGGTTGAGGTTATCTATGACTAACTTACAGCACTGCTACTACCAGCAGTGGGTACTAATACCTACCATGGAAAAAAAAACATCATTTAGTGTCTCAATAAATACACACACAGAAAGAAAAAAGTGCAGATAGGTTACACAAGAAGTAAACAAAAAACAAACAATACACAAGAAGGAAATAAATACAAGAAACAATCAGTAAAAAAAAACTTAACTCGCGACAATAGGCTCGGAGCTCAGTATTTGCTGTGACCTTGGTAGGCTGCACTGCGCTGTTTTTCAGCCAACGCCTGTCTCTCGGCTTATAAACAAAACTTAAAGCTATGCCATCAAATATATCGGAGCGGCCAGAGTACTCAAAAATATCCGAACATGCACTTTATTATCTTGACAATAGAGGCGTTGTTCAGATATTTGTGACCACCTTGACCGCTCCGATATATCTGATGGCGACTGTACTAATAAAATCATTTATTGTAAATACACGCATGTACCACAATTAGAGGAGCCAAGGTCTAACCCGGCTCACACCAATCAACCATAAGTGCCGTAATGATAATGAGACTAACAATTGTCTTTGATCCGTTTCGTGTGGGTTACGGCGGTCAGAGGGCGACAGTTCATAGCTCTGCGTAATGGTATCATAACATAACAATTTCATTTAAGTACGTATATGAAAAACAGTAGGTATATGGATACTTTCCCACAGACACACAAAAATAATAGTATTTCATACACGATTAATGGCCTGCCCCGATCGGAATTACCTCACCGCGCGGCGGCCGATTGGTAGAAAACTAGTAGGTTAATCCATCAGGTTGGCAGCGCATCGATAAAAAGCAAAATGGCGGTGTATTGTCAAACGTCATTTGCGACAGCGGAAACAGCGCCCTAAGACACACGCACTCATATTCTAATCTTTGATTATTAAACCAACCGGATCCGAGACGCGCTCTCATTTCTATCGGAAAAAGTCTGCCGTTTTTGCGGGGGAGGGGAACGTCAAATGTATGCGAAACGTCAAAATAGCCACGTCAAATAAACGTCAGTCCATACAATGAGTATGACCACTGGTCATACTCATTCGCCAGAGGGGAACGCCTGCCGATGGCTACTCCCCTTGGTTTAAAGCTCTAAGATTCTAATGGCAGCGTAATGGTCGCGAGCATGCGCGAGCACGTCGCGTGGCGCGGAGCTGTCATTCAAACATGAAAGGTAATTCCTTACATGCAAGGTTTAATTTCCTTTGGTTCTAGTAAAACGCGCGCCGACTCCACTCGGTGGGAAACGTAAAATTTAAAATTCAATTTTAGAGACTGCGTATTAAACTGTCCCCAATAAGTGCCGCATTTTTTCCCATACATATTTATACTCTTAAACAATGGTATTTCAACCTAAATTCGTCAAAACATACGTGCAAATTTGAATGCGTCGACATTGAGATCAAATTACTATCAACATGTCTAAAACGCACTATATACCTTTTTAGCTTATAAACGGTTATGACTTTTTAGTGTTGAGCGAGGTTATGTCAACATGGTGTAGTTACCTAATGAGTATGACAAGTTAGTGTGTTATTTTCGTAGTTTACCGAGTTCTGGACTCGGGTTGTCCAGTTCAGGGAGATTTTTATTTGCACAATGGGTCTTCTTCTTCCTCCTAGCGTTTATCCCGGCTTGGGGTCCGCTTGACAACCTAATCCCATGAATTGGCGTGGACACTAGTATTTGCACAATGGGTAACTTTTTTTTATAGTACGACGGTGGCAAACAAGCATACGCCTGCCTGATGGTAAGCAGTTACCGTTGCCTATGGACGCCTGCAACTCCAGAGGATTCACATGCGCGTAACTTAACTATAAACTCGAAAACTCAACTAGTTAACGAGATTTGCTTGGTGTTCAATACTTACTTACCTACTTACTGATTCAATAGAGAGGTTGCAGAGGCGGCCTTAGGCGGTGGCGAACGATTCCTCGCGCTTGCAAGGGCCCTGAAACCACTCGATCAAATTGTGATAAGGGCCTCGCAGAGCAGTTTTTCACAAGGTCGACCCGGGGCCTCACGAAGGTTAAGGCCGCTCCTGCTGCTTTCCGCTTGGTGTGCTATGTTAATAATCCCATACAAATTAAGACCAAACGCAATCGTTACGTTACATTAGTGAAACGAATACAGTAACCCGCTTATTCATAAACGTATTGCAAACCTCATTTAACTAAATCATCTTTTGTCCTTATCTGTCAAATTGGCAGTTGTGTTTGTTAGAGACAGACAAAATACATTTTAACTAAATGAGGTTTGTAACACGTTTATGAATTAGCGGGTAAGGGTTCAGAGGGCCTATCATGAACATCAAAATTCGAAAATTTACTATCTATCTGTCACGGGCGGCCTTAACCTTTTCCACGCCAAAGACGTATATATCGGCACAACAGGTCCAACGCCAAAGACCGATATATCGGTCACCGACCACAGAGCAAAACAGACCTACATGCACACGCATAAAGTTTAACTTCACTTTTGACATTTAGATGTCGTGGCGTCTGAGTGGTAGGTTTTGCGTTTGACATGGCGTCGAAAAGGTTAACCTTCGCCAGGCCCCGGGTCGTCCTTGTGAAAAACTGCTTGTGAAACAAAGCAGATCGAGCGGAATGTATCGAAAACTAAACCACCAAGTATCTATAGACGTATCTATCGTATCGTCTACACAGTGATTTAGTTTTCGATACGTTCCGCTTGGTGAGCTGTGTTAAAAATCCCATACAAATTAAGACAAAAAGATAAAGATAAAAGATAAAAGATATTTATTCTTCAATTTAGGCACATTACAATGCACTTATGAACGTCAGAGAGAAAAGAAACTACCACCGGTTCTAACCCTACACCTCTGACCCGAGAAGTATTACTTATTACCGGCAAGAAACTCGGCGGGACTTATTTTTTCAAAACAGTACTACAAATACATTAAAGATACTATATACAATAATGCGTAGTTCTTCAAGAAGGCATATCAAAACAGCTTGAGAGACAGACATGTACCTGCCTATTGTGTAATTAAAATGAAAAATA
The DNA here is from genome assembly GCA_911728535.1 of Pammene fasciana. Lineage (NCBI taxonomy): Eukaryota > Metazoa > Arthropoda > Insecta > Lepidoptera > Tortricidae > Pammene > Pammene fasciana. Next base: position 7,585,049 of record OU452299.1, read on the forward strand.
AAAATAAAATCCAAATCTGACTGCTTCGCAATACGTTTGATATTCTTTCTTACTTGAACTGTGTCCTCTAAATGTTAGATGATTTTATAGATTCTGGTTTGGGCCATGCATATATGTCTGTCATATAGTCCTCGACCCTGTAATAACCCTTTGACATTAAAGTTTTTTTCAAGTATTTCTTAAGAGCGGGAAATGATAGATTCAAAACATCGACGGGTAACTTGTTATAAATATGAATACCCTGGCCAAAAAATGACTTATATGCTTTGCGGACACGACATCGTCTGGTAGCAAGCTTGTTTTTATTTCTAGTGTTATAGCTGTGGATGTCAGAATTCTTCTTGAATGTGTGTATATTCTTTACAACAAAAATAATATTATCATAGATATATTGGGACGCAATTAATTTTTTTAAATAATTCTCTAATTGATGTACCTGCCTTTAAGTTATACATAAAGCGAATGGCTCTTTTCTGTAAAACAAAAATAGTCTGTATGTCAGCTGCTTTGCCCCAAACCAGAATTCCATATGACATTACACTATGAAAATAACTATAATAAACTAAGCGAGCTGTCTCAATATTAGTCAGTTGTCTAATTTTTCTAACGGCATGAGCGGCTGAACTTAGTCTAAGAGCGAGTTTTTTTATATGAGGACTCCATTGTAAATTTTTGTCCAACGTTGAACCAAGGAACACAGTTTTATCTACTATATCTAAACATTCACCATTTATAACTATATTAGTGTCCATTGGTGCCACGTTTGGCAAAACAAATCGAATACATTTAGTTTTCTTAGCATTAAGTAACAGATTGTTAGTAGTAAACCAGTTTAGTACGCCAGCTAGTGTATTGTTAATTACAGATAAATCATTGGATTGCCGTTCAACTTTGAAAATTAAAGATGTATCATCGGCAAACAAAATCATACCACAAAGGTTTTGTACTACACAAGGTAAATCATTTATATAAACCAAAAACAGGAATGGGCCCAGAATGGAACCCTGTGGCACTCCTAATTTTACTAAAGTCCCTTTAGACTGGGTTTTATTTACAACAACTGTTTGTGTTCTATTGCTAAGGTAAGAAGACATGAGACTCAGGGCATTTTCTGAAAGACCATAGTGTTCTAATTTAAGAATGAGCGTTCTATGATCTACACAATCAAAAGCTTTTGAAAGGTCACAGAATATACCAATTGCATCATAACGTTTGTCTCGCCAAGCATTGAAATAGTTATTTGTTATACAAGTGGTGAAAGTTGTATTTTACGTGCGAGTGTTATTTGAAACACGAGCTAGCGAAAGGATTCTATTATTGACCACGAGCGAAGCGAGTGGTTCAAAAATAGAATCCTGAGCGTAGCGAGTGCTTTAATACACGAGACGTAAAATAACTTTCACCCGTGTATAACACAAAACTTTTCACCTCACTACAGCGAGGAAAATAAGAAAAAGGGTGCATTTTGCTCGGTTTCCCGTAATTCCTCAGGTGTTTAATACTTCTTCATCACTCGAATCACTAATTTTTAACAAAACAACCTAGAGAAACATGCGAATATTTAACGTTGATATGATGGATGAATTGAAATGAAAAGTTTTGACGTAAAAGGTTTTATTAAATGTCAGATGCGTTTTGTTCGTACGTAGACTTATTCGGCTGTCAGAACAATTTATCCGTTTTTACAAAAAGAATGAAGATTAATGTTGAATGCTGATATTTATGAATTCAAATAAAGTTGTAAGACTGTATTAAGTGTTTTTACTCGATGCAATTCATTAATTGCGATGTTAAAAATTCTGCACTTTTAACGTTTTACGTTTTGTTAGCTGTCAAATGTCACTTAAGCCACTTGTCACTTATGTCAAAACTCTTTCACCACATGTGGATAAAAAGCGATTTTCACAATAGATATTAAACAAACAAAAAGGGCTTTCCGAGCTAGTGAGGTGAAAATATGTTTAATGAGTTCTGCAGCAGCGTCGGTTGTGGAACGTCCCTTTGTGAAACCAAACTGATTGCTTGTAAGCAGTCCATGTCTGTTGAAGTGCCCCAGTAGATCATTTAACATTATCTTTTCAAAGACTTTACTTAGTACAGGAAGTATCGATATCGGTCGGAAATTATTTAGATCACTAGAATCACCCGATTTAAATAGAGGTATGACTTTACTACATTTCATTAGATCTGGAAAAACACCTTGTGAAACTGAATTGTTATAAATGATGGCTAAGTAAGGCGCTATGTCGTCTATGATATTGCTGATGACTACAACTGATATTCCCCATAAGTCCTCAGTTTTCTTTAAATTGAGTGATTTGAATGACTTTACAATTTTTCCGGAATCCACTAGGTCAAATTCAAAGACTTAACGCAAACGCAATTGTTACGTTACGTTGGATGGTTGGAGCCGATTGCTCGGCTGGCACAGGTAATACCGATACAGTTCGACCTCATTAGTACGCTATCATGTGATAAATTATAGGTTTCGTTGTGATTTATAACAATGAGGGACTTCTAGCCAATAGGGGATATTACTGCAATATTCTGCCACCAGAGTGCAGCACTAGCACACCGGTAAACCATAGAGTTCTTAATACATACTAGGCCTTAAGGCCATTCCTCGATTCGGACAAGCCACGCCCATCCGTGAGAGACACGTTTATGGCTCCCGTGCACGAAAGAAAGAGATGCAGCGCTCTTAAGGATCAGACTTTTTGACTAAACTACGATAAATAAGCGAATCTATAAAGTTTTGTACAATTTTGTTTCTCTGACTTTTTAGATAAACCAGAATACCATATTTTTAACTCAGTTATATTGCTTAATCTCTTATAGTTTACGTAAACTAAGAAAAATAAGGCGAAAAAGGACCCAACTTCGGATTTTTTTTCTATCGAGGCAACTTTTAGCAATCGTGTTTCGGCTTGTGCCATAAACTAGAATATATAGTCTAATAATATATATTCAAAAATAAATTCAGTCCCTTTTCCTGTTTAGTCAATAGAGCGTTTGAAAAAACCTATAATTTTTCAAAGTAGCCCCTTAAACGAGTAAAGGCCTTTACTCGCGAAGAGGTCCACCAATCTTAGTTAGTTATATAATAGTTTTAGTTGAAAATGCAATCTTATTAGTTTTTTAGTTAAAAATCTAAACGCCTACATAGACATAAAAATATCTTGTTAATTTAATAGTGTGTGGAATAAAAAGGCTTTTTTTTTTTATTACTAGGCCTTAAACAGTTTTTTTACAAGTTTTCATAGATAATTTATAACGAATAAATATGTCATTTGCGCACCAAGGCGGTTTGTTTACAGAGGGCCTATCGTGAAACGAGAGTCGAAATTTTGACATGTGCCTCTCTATCGTTCTAATATGAAAGAGTGACAGAGAACCAGGTAACGAAATTTTTATTTTCGTGTTTCGTGGTAGGCCCTCTAGATGTGCTAGTGCCGCGCCCTACGCAGAGTTTTGCGTAATATTCCCTATTACCGCGATCCGTTAGTAATATATTCTGTCGTGCTAGTTAAAAAGCAGTCTTGCTATATTTTTAACCGACTTCAAAAAGAGGAGGAGGTTCTCAATTCGACTGTTTTTTTTTTGTATGTATGTTACTCGATATCTCCGTGAATCGTGAACCGATTTTCAACATTTTTTTTAATCGAACGGGTATAACCCCTAGATGGTCCCATTGTCACCAAGTCGGGGTCTGATGATGGGATCCTGGAGAAATAGAGGGAACTCTTCAACTATTATAGGCACACCTATAGTGATTTCACTATTTTTACAGCAACTCGGCCACTTCCTCTTGGAATAGCGCATCCTAAGTGAAGTCGGTTCTTTTTTTTTTTAAATTATCATAGTAAAAAAAATTCCTTTTTAAGTTATAGGCAGTATTACTCTTACATGTCGGACGCGCTAGTCTCACGATGGTTTCGAGCATTACTAAGGAATAGTTTAACGAGCGAGAAAGAGAACGTGACGTGCGTTAAAGAGGGACAGCATGATTTTTTATCTTTATCTGTCAAACATTGATTCTCTTAGAGTGAGCTTTCTGTACTTAGCCTAGTAGGCACTGTCTATTCTTTGAGTTTGTATACAAAGTGAGCTTATACGAATGTAGAATGAGTAATACCAGAGACTATAGAGATATAGACGACCACAGCCTAAGAACTTTTTGAAGCTCATGTCGATTGCGCCATCTATAGTAGTAGTAGCTACTAGTGTACTATTAGTACGCTATTTGTTACTTTGTTACTAGGTGGAGTAGCTGTGCAGGTGACATTTCTCTTAGGTACATATTCGGTATCTTTAGGGGGCTTTGACATAGATGGCGCAATCGACATGAGCTTCAAAAAGTTCTTAGGCTGTGGTCGTCTATATCTCTATAGTCTCTGGTAATACGTACAGTCAGCAACAGAAGTAGCTAAGCGGTTGAGGTTTTCAAAATGATCTTGACACTCTCTTGTTCTTTTAACAATCAAGTCGTGCCAAGGTCTTTTTGAACACCTCAACCGCTTAACAACTTCTGCTGCAGACTGTACAATCAACACCAAAAATATGTATACACTTTTGAACCTTATGAATATCTCCTTACTCCTTTAAAAGGAGTAAGGTGAAAGTGTAAACATATTTTTGACGTACAATAAGTAAAAACGTTAAGTCGTTTCTGTAAATTAGTTCATGTGTTATATGCAATCTTGCCACTTTTTGACAAACGACATGTTTAACAGACAAATTATTTTTGACAAAGTGAACGCTTTTATGTGTTTTGTGCCTTGAAGACGAATATGTGACACATTTTGCATTAAGTATTGGAGATATAATTGCCATTATCTTTGAACTTGGCTGGAAACGCTACCTCATATCTAGAAATGACAACAGAAAATATTTTATATTGAAAGCTAAACAAGAAAAGTATAAAAAACATATTCATATAATACCGAGAAAAGATTATTGATATGAGAGTCTGAAAAGTACAATGATCGATCGAAGGAATCGATCAAGAAAAGATGAAACAACTGATATACTACATGTAAAACGTCTAGCATGACGTCAACTGGCCATTTGTGATTCTGTAGAATGCCATTTGGACTAATGCCTCGGCTTATGAAAGTTACTTGACATTAAATAATATGAGCATCTTTTAAAATTAAATTATCAAGAGAACTGAAGAAAAATTATGTTGCTTAGAATAGCAAGTTTTATATGTATATTGATTTGTGAAGATAAATCCTGATATCGACGAAAGTGGAGAAGAGTGAATAGCTAAAACATAGTTAACTTAAATGTACATTCAACCAATGACAAACTACTACGATGGAACACGTATCAGACGTACTCTTAACAGAAAGAGTGAAAGAGAAAGGCCGTAGAAGATCCAGCATCTTCTCTCTTCTGAAAGGATCTAGGAAGCTCGCAAGGCAGTCATCTGTGCCCGCGGTTTTTCCTATCAAATACTCTGGGGAGGACTCGGATGGGATTTTGTCGGAGTTGAGGAAGAAAAATGCTGAAGTTTTAACGAATTTTAGAAAGGACAATGTGGAGAGTAAAGATGTTACTGATTTTATTACGAATGGAGGTGAGTTGTAGTAAATAAAAAAAGAGAAACTGACAGATAAATCTAATCCTAAACTAAGTTAACTTAAATAGGATAACACACACACGATACAAATACAAAATATAAATAATTTATTGCACGAAAGTGAGTCTTTAAAAATGATAGTTACATATAGGTACTTATTGCGTCACTATCAGCCAGTGTTTGGCGTGCAATATGTTGCCGATTTTCCCGGTTTTGGCAATAAAAATAATAGATTTATTTGATAACTTAGTTATAGCCTTAAAAACTCATAAAATGTAGATGATAATATAAGAAAAATAATATAAAAACACTAACTTATTTTCACTTTACTCCTGTGTATGACTTAGGCCAATTTTTGCTACAAATGTTTGTAACATGCGGTTTTAGGTCGATAACGAATAGGGAAATCTGTTATAAGGTAAACGTAGTCCTCGACAATTTCGACATGCTAATGCCCAATAGTTGACACCCTGTTATCATAAGCTTAAAGACGACATGTACTGGGCCAATAACGAGCAATATAACGTTTACATTTCCGTAACTACTAAATAACTGCTTTTCTATAAAACAATGTCCTATGGCTCATAGATTATAGTGTTTATCAATACAAGGGTTTGCTCAAAAAGTTAATAATTGAAGTGGCCTTGGTAGTGAGTTTGATTATGCTAATTGTTTGGTGTGGTAATTGCTAAGTCGCGTTTAGCATCTTACGAGATCTTCAGAAGTTGCACAAACTATCATTAGTTGACTCAAACATTTTAAGAAAAGACTAAAACGTGACGGATTCCGAAATGAATTTGATAATGCCTATACTCGCATTTCCAATCACTCGGAAATAATGTACAGTCAACAGCAAAAGCAGCTAAGTGGGTAGGGTGTTCAAAATGACCTGGACACGACTTTATTGTTAAGAGAATAAGAGCGTGTGTAGGTCATTTTGAACACCCTACCCGCTTAGCTACTTCTGCTGCTGACTGTACAAATCTTACTCAAGTTTTGTTTTGATATCCCCTTACTGTCGTCGAGAGATGACAATGAAAACTGGTGTGAAGTCTGTTTTCATTCTTTCCGTGTGATTTCAAATAAAATAAAAATAGTGATAGTTTATGCAATTATAATGTCGATTTATATTTAACCTTATGGTTGAAATAAAAAGCTAGTGCACTTTCGGTGACCTTTTAGGGTGACAACACACCTAGCGGAATTCCTCGCGGAATTAGCGGAAGTAGCGGAAATTTGTCTATGGTAGCGGAAATTTGTCTATGGTAGCAGATTTTTGTATGGAAGCCATAGACAAATTTCCGCTACTTCCGCTAATTCCGCGAGGAATTCCGCTAGGTCTGTTGTGACCCTTAAAAGCCCCCATTACAACCCTTTTATGGCGTCTACAATCGGCGCAATTTTGCCACAAAACTTGCGCGCGATTTCGATACAATGTCTCGAAATCGCGCGCGTCTATGTAGGTGCAAGGAAATCAATCGATGGATCAAAACCGCGATGTATTAAAAATCACAGGTGACTAGTCGCTTACGTTTGTAGAGGCCTTTAAAGTTGCTTTAAGTATTCTCTTAAAGTTTGTCTACGTTAAGTCTGCAGTGAAATATATTTGTGACAATCTACATCAAAGTTCCCATTTTAATGCCGACGCTTACCCCATTATTGCTCGATTTCAATATTGAAATCTGTACAACATACGACAAGTGCCTTCCGCCAAATGGTATCTTTTCATACAGACAGTCACATTTGTCAGCACTGCAATAAACTGCAAACAAATGTTTAGAAATAAAGGAAAAGTAGAAAAATCCACTGCCTCAGGCGCGACTCGAACTCGCGACTCTGGGAAGCATGCTCGTCGCTCTGACCAACTGAGCTACTGAGACTTACCCGATGGCTGCGAATTTCTCCACCATATCCTTTATTTATATATGCGTCTTAGGGTGACGCCTAGCGACATCTGCCGAAGAAGTCTTACACTTCTTAATCGGCCATCGGAGTCCCAAGTTGCATTGAGAATTCACCGATAACGATGCGCTACCCCATGCAACTACTTTACTCTCTTACCGTTACTACTTTTCCTTTATTTCTAATCATTATGGTATCGTTAGCAGACGTTCTGCTTAATACAAAAAGTAAACTGCAAATAAAAAAATAAATTAAAAAAATGATTTTTTTTCTTACCTACTAAATCAGTATCGCTAGCAGTAGACCGTATCGCTATCAGCACCTATTATCCGCAGAGCTAGCCGGTGCGGCGTCCGACACGGACAGCGAGGCGTCCCGGACGATGCCCGAGCCGGAGACGCGGCGCGGCGCGGCGGCGCGCAGCGCGGCGGAGCGGATCGAGACGCAGTACGTCGAGGATCCTGACAGGGAGTTGGGGGCGGTATGTTATTATAACTAACTTATATAAAAGAGCAGTGCAGTCTAAGAACTTCTTGAAGCTCATGTCTAAAAGCGCTATCTACTCACCCACTTAAAGGTAGCTCGTAAGTAGGAAAATAGCTAGCTTTACTACGGTACGCTACTCGTTCCTAGATGTCGCTGCGACGCAATATAAAAATAATAAGAAAACTTACATTGCGTCACAGCGACATCTAGGGACGAGTAGCGTACCGTAGTAAAGCTAGCTTTTTTCCTACTTACGAGCTACCTTTAAGTGGCTCTGGAGTAGATGGCGCTTTCAGACATGAGCTTCAAAATAGTACATTACACAACTAGGGTGGTAAAACAAAGAAAGGCCGAGATCGCAGAAGTTTCCGGCCCGAGCTGCAAGCCAGGGACGTAAATATGCGATCGAGGGCTTTCTTTATTACCTCCCGTGTTGTGTACATCATCTCTCGTTTTATGTCTACACTTGGCCAGAAAGCGTCTTTATGGCCAGGTGTGGCATAAAGTTCTTAGACTGTTGCTGTGTATATTGTCTATAGTCTCTGGTTATTATACTTGTATCGGTCTTGTCATCATTTTATAATCTAACTGCTTGCGTTTTGGAGGGAAAGTTACCCTAAAAGTTGCTCCGGGGTATAAAATATTAGTATACAAATTCTGTGCCTTTGTTTTTACATAGTTCGCGAACAAAGTGATTTCACATTGCAATCAGCTTTTAGTATATGAATAGATTAATAACTAGTAGTCCGCCTCGAACTGAGAACTCGCGATTTACTTGCAAACGAGTTGGCCAATATAACAAGACCCCCAAGGAGGATTTTTTTCTCCTTTTAGCTCCATAACCACTTAAATCCCGCTCATATACGAACTTACAAATTTCATGTATCTCTGCTACAGCCCAAAGAAATTTCATAAAGATCAGTAAAACGTTACTAAAGTTATCATCTGACAAACTATGTAAATCAAAAAGCCATCCAAATGCCGAGACGTCCCAGTAGCCAGGTGACAGTTCGGTCTGGACTTGTTTGTAAGAACTCACTTCGCTTACGCTCCGCGAGTTCGAAAATGTAACGAATTGCGATAACAGTTTGTTGTTACCGCGATTATTTTAACTAATTAGGTGATTTGATTGGGCGTCGAGTTTTTGGCGGTATGTTTAACGTCGCGACCTGCGTTGCGGCAAAGATAACGTATACTTAGATAGCGGCGCACGTTAAGCTCACGCTCTAGTGACTAAACGGGAAAAGGGACTGGATTTATTTTCGAATATATATTATTAGACTATATACTCTTGTTTTTGGCACAAGCCGAAACACGATTTCTGAAAGTTGCCTCGATAGAAAAAAATCCGAAATTGGGTCCTTTTTCCCCTTATTTTTCTTGGCTTACGTAAACTATAAGAGATTAAGCAATATAACTAAGTAAAAAATATGGTATTCTGGTTTATCTAAAAAGCCACAGAAGCAAAATTAGACAAAACTTTATAGATTCGCTTATTTATCGTAGTTTGGTCAAAAAGTCTGATCCCTACACAGATAGAAAAAATCTCTTCAACCAAAGAAACCTATTTTATTTATTTATTTATTTAGGATTACCAACAGATAATACATCTTACATGCTCTTAAATCTACGTTACAATTGAGTTTGATGCTTATCTAATTATAGGTAACCACAACTTAAGCCAATATCTTTTACGTACGAACATGCAGAACTTTACTTTATAATTAAATTACAATTAAAGTTAAAATATAATTATTACTAACGAAAGACATTACATTGTATTGCATACTAACACTAGTGCCTAAATGGAAAGACAATGTTTTATTTTTTTATTACAATTCAATTTTAAATTTACTATACGGAGTCCAGCGAGGCAAAATATGCCATTAACGTCCTTTTGAATTTGTTAGGACTGTCATGACATATATCGACTCCAACAGAGTCCGGGATATTATTATACAACTTAGCCATTCTTAGTAGAGTGGAATTACGACCTAAATTAGTATTTGTATTTCCAGCTCGAGTGCTAAATAACTTATACAGTCCAGGACGAGGTAACCTGGCAGGTATAGCTATGTTTATTTTACTTAGCAATTTAAAGCAATCTAGGCCATTACAGTTTACTAATTTATAAAGGAACATTAAATCTAATACTTTTCTCCGGCTACTTAACGTGACAAAACGAAAGAATTTCAGTCGTCTATTATATGATGTAAGTTTATGTTTCTTCTTCTTAGAACAAGCAAACCCTAGATGAGTCAAAAAGCGTCTCTGGACCTTCTCAATTCGGTTTTTATGCACATCGTAATAAGGAGTCCAAACTTGGGAGCAATACTCAAGGTTGCTTCTTACCAATGTGTTATAAAGTAATATTTTGGTGCGAATCATCTTAAACTGTCCAGCGTTTCTTAGTAAGAAACCTAACATACGGGACGCTTTGATTTGATTTGAATCAAGAGATATCCAGTTTCCCATATAAGGAAAAAATAAAATTTCTTGCTTTAAGATATAAAATGTTTCAAAGTTTATTACTTAATCTAATAAATTAAATACTTTATCCGAGATATAAAAATATATTTTTTAAATAGCTTAATATTCTCACGAAGAGCGTTTGAATTTTGTTTTTGTATTGTATTTTTTTTAAATTGAACTTTTTGTGTCTTATACATAAAGAACTTACGCCAAGAAACTTTGTTTCTTGGGTAAAGACTCATAATTTAAATTGAGAATTGAATTTCTCCACGGAAACAAGAAAGCGCATTAGTTCAAGAGCATGTGTTACTTGATGTAAAATTTGATATTTTCATACCAAGATCTAAAATTTTTTGGCGTATGAAATCGGTTACTTGAAACAAACAATAACATTTTCTAAGGCGGTTATCACACTGGCGCGGATCCGCATGTGGCACCGGTGCGCGAGCGAGATAGCGCTCTGCATGTGTATAGCGCTATCTCGCTCGCACACCGGCGCCGCATGCGGATCCGTCGTCAGTGTGATAATCGCCTAGTGTCTCAGTGCACTACTTAAAAAGATAGTAGCAGAAACTGTGTTTCCCGGGACTAATCCCAAGAAAGGAAGTTTAACTAAAAGTAGTTGATACAAATATAAATTATGATTATTTATATACTCACAATTTATAATCGTATCAACTAGAGCTGAGATTGCTATTGTGAATCTCAAATAAGCCCGGGCAAAGCGCCGAGGGTCATGAAGTTACGTCGAACCAACGTTCGCGCGTTCTAACCTACACGCAGAGACATCTATTGATGCGCAGGGTAACTAACGTCCAAGACTTAAATGTTTCAAAGCAAAAATTATGTGCTTCTTCTTTGGAATAGCTGTGGCTCTTGATTGTAAGTTGAAAACATCAAAGCAAAAATTAATCTCTCTTGCCTAAAAACTTAAAAATCTCAAATCTAACTTTTGGTGCTACTTCTTTGAATTAGCTTTGGCTCTTAGCTGTAGATTGAAAACATCAAACCAAGAACTAATCGATCTTACGTAAACACATAAAAATGTTGGTGCTTTTTTGCCGTAAATAATTATTATCTTAACTCAAATCATTACTATTCGCTTTAAAAATAGGTAAAGATAAAGCTAAATAATTTTAAATCTTTTTTAAAAAATCATGATATTTTTAACTCAAGTCATGTTTATTGGTCTAGGCATTTATTACTCTCTTTAAGAAACCGCGTGCAAGAGAGTTTTGCGTTTTGAATTAAGATATTATTTCTATCTGTGTAAGAGCGCTGCATCTCTTTCTTTCGTGCACGGGATCCGTAAACGTGTCTCTAACCAAGGAATGGCCTTAAGGCAATGGCGCGTAGTTACAGGCTCAACCCGAATCGACCCACGTTAGACTTAGTTTTTCATTAAGAAATGCCTATCCATGAATACTCAACCAAAAAACGGAGCAGGAAGACCACTAATCACATGGACGACAACTATCCGAAAGGATATGAAAAGCTTGTAGGTATGGTCTATCACTATTTACTGACTCCAGGTGTTATTGTTGATCAGAAAAGAAAGTCACTATGAAATCACAATAAAGTTTATTAAATGTCGAAGGTTAACTTAATACACAAGGTTATTTTGACTCTAAAGAAACCTATCAAAGGTTGGGAGTGAACCGAGCAAGTCGCGTGGCGGGGGACATCTGTCGGGGCCCGCGCCTCGCGGCATGCACGTGGAATGCGATGTCAGCATTCTTATAACTATACACATGTGTCCCTACAAGCTTAAATTTAAAAGAAGAAGACGCTCAAAATAGAACTGCCTGGAGACTCAGAATAAGGAAAGCCGACCCCGCGTAGCGGGAAAAGGCGAGGAGGAATAAGAAGAAGACTTGGTTGTTCATCCTCGCCCCCCCTCATTTTAGTAACTGCTTACCAGCATGGTTAGCACAAGACTGACGCGACAGTATCTCGCACGCGAGATAGACTACCCGTCTCTTTTTGATTGATACAGTCAGAAAAGGACAGATAGACTGGCTCGCGCGCGAGATAATGTCGTGTCATTCTTGTGCTAAGGGGCTATTCATAAATTACGTCATTTCAAAATAGGGGGGGGGGGGTCTGGACATCGGATGATGGTAGCATAACGTAGGAGGAAACGGGGCGATTCGAAGCATGATTTAAGGGGGGGGGGGGGGGGGGGTCAAAAATCGATGACGTAATTTATGGACAGCAAAGGTGCAGGCGGGCTGTATGCTTGCTTGCCACCGTCGTGGTATAAAAAACTTATCTGTCTATAGACGTGGTATTAAAAAACCTACCGATTCTTTCCTTTTCAGGCAGGAGAGCTGGTAGAAGAAGTGGCAGAAGAGAACAAGTCCCTCCTATGGTTCCTTCTAAAACAAGTCCGGCCCGGGATGGACCTGAGCAAAGTGGTCCTGCCCACCTTCATCTTGGAGCCTCGGTCGTTCCTCGACAAGCTTTCTGACAGCTATTACCATGCGGATATATTGGCGCAGTAAGTCTTAATATTATTAAATAATTTTAAACAAAAAAAGAACCGACTTCACTTAGGATCCGCTATTCCAAGAGGAAGTGGCCGAGTTTCTGTAAAAAATAGTGAAATCACTATAGGTGTGCCTATAATAGTTGAAGAGTTCCCTCGATGTCTCCAGGATCCCATCATCAGGTTTGGACCTGGTGACAATGGGACCAATTGTAACAAAAATAACAAATATTCTGACGAATTGATAACCTCCTTTGGAACCTTGAAGTCGGTTGAAAACCTCACAATGGATTTAAAGTCAAAGGTTGTCTGGAATAGATCGCTCTTTAGCGATAAGACCACCTGTTCAATGCCTCTACTTTTGATTTGTGTACTGTACTGTTCTATTTTATGGAGGTGTGCAATAAATAAATAATTATACGTCGTGCAACCTAAGAAGCAATTTTTGAGACCCGTCATTTCAGTACATTTTATAACCTAAAATCGGATTAATGTACTGAAATGAGAGGTGTCAAAAATTGCTTCTTAGTTTGCACGACGTATAATGTGTTGTTGTATTGTACAGTCGACGTCAAAGATATCTTTACACTTTTGATCCTTATTACAGAGGAGTAAAGTGCAAAAGTGTAAACATATCTTTGATGTCGACTGTACGAGTATGGTAAGTATTTGCTTGGTAAAATTACCCCAAAATATGATGCCGTAGTGAAATATATATGCTACATAAGCTTGGTAGGCAGAAATCTGTTTTTCGACACAGGAGTGCCTAAAAATGGACCTTAGCATAGTGCTTTTATTCGTATTTATCTTCATAGCCGCGGTATTTTCTCGATATGTAACTATGTACGTATTACAAAGCAGACATTCTGGCACAGTAAGTTTAACGCTTAAGAGTCGCCAGGACGCTCGCGTGAACTCGCGTACCCATACAAACGTAGTTCAGCTCTCATTTTAAAACGACATGCTTTAGAACCATGAAATTTGGCACGGGCATTCTAGTAGTACTGATCTAGGTCGGACATTCGTTTTATGCTACGTATGGGAACGCGAGCGTCCTTGTGAAACAAACCGATTGTAACCCTTTTTCGGCTTTGCCAGGTATCGATTACTACCCCAAAATACAATGCCATAACTACGTACAACAGTAATATGAGCTTGGTATAAAGTAATAGGTCCGTACTCGAACCAGTCTGACACTTTTTAATGATTCTGAGTGTTGTCTACAATAACGTATCTCTTCACAAATTTGTTCAAAATTGTTGTTTATTTGGCATTAGGCACAGATTTGTCTACATATATCCATAGAAATTTAAGCAACCATAGACAAATTTAAGCATTGTGTCTATCATCATCATCATCTCAGCCATAAGACGACCATTGCTGAACATAGGCCTCCGCTTTGGAACTCCATAAGTATCAGTCCGAAGCGACTTGCATCCAGCGTCTTCCGGCGCATTTAAAGGGGGGGAGGGTGTCTTGTGTCTATGAATTATCTTAATTCAGCCCAGGTGTGTGCCTTAGGTACCGAAATTAAAACGTAGTTTATACCAGTATTTCATTATTTCATCCTTCTAGAGCACAAAATGTCGAGGACCCCTACGCCCGCTTCAAGCTCGTCCTCCGCTGGTACCTCTCAGGCTTGTACCGCAAGCCCAAAGGTCTCAAGAAGCCCTACAACCCGGTTCTGGGAGAGACCTTCAGGTGCTGCTGGAAGCACCCTGACTCTAGGACCAACACTTACTATGTGGCAGAACAGGTTAGATATGTTTAAGTCTGTCTTACAAGTCACTCGAAAACATTGGCACATGATGCCATATCTAAAATCAAAACTTACTTAAGCGTAGACAGGAGGTAGACGAGAAATAACCCCAGACCAGGAATTGGTACAGTAAGTTTTCTTCAAAGAAATATCCCCAAAATATAATGCCATAATCAAAAATTAAAGCGATATAGACTTGGTATAGATACATAGGTTTGTACCGCGAGTGCAAAGGGCTCAAGATGTCCTACAACCCGGTCCTGCACGTTTAGCACAAGACTGACGCGACTCTTTTTAATTGATACAGTCAGAAAAGGACGGATAGACTATCTCGCGCGCGAGATACTGTCGCGTCACTCTTGTGCTAACGGTGCTGGGAGAGACCTTCTGGTGGTGCTGGTGACTTTCCGACTCTAACACTAAAATTAGTTTTGTATGTAGGGTTGAGACAACGTGTCCCATACAAAAAAATATTCGCATGTAAAAAAAATGTCTCCTACTTTTTCTTAATCGCAATACAATACCAAATATGCCCTTAAACGGGTCACCAGTATTTTTGTTACATCCTGTATTATACACACGTTTAATGTTACCTAACTTATTTTTGCAGGTCTCCCACCACCCCCCAGTATCTGCTTTCTACGTGTCAAACAGAAAAGAGGGATTCGTTATAGAAGGCAGTTTGCTAGCTAGGTCTAAATTCTATGGTAAGTTAGTAAACTTTTACATATTATAAACTAAAGCAGAAAAAAAATTAAATTAGCTAAAAATAAAAAATAAATGTTACATTTATTTATCACGCTCTATGTATTTTTTCCCTAACTTTTACGCATAATGTTAGGTTAAAATGATCAATATCAATTTCAGGTAACTCAACGTCGGCCATCTTGGAGGGCTGCGCAAGAATTCACCTACTCACGTGGGGGGAAAGCTATGTGACTACTGCACCCTATGCACACTGCAAGGGCATAGTCATTGGCACTCTTAGTATGGAGCTGGGAGGCAAGGTTAGTTTATTTCAAACTCCCTCTGATCCCACTTCTGAATAATCTTAAAGTCAGAAGTGGGATTTCAAGAAGCTCACTCTAGTTTATTTGTTTGGTTGGGGAAGAAATATAAGACGCAAATATATCGTCATTGGGATGGTTAGTATGGACATAGACTTAAATTTATATAGTAGACGGGCATAGCCTAAGACCACCAAAATAAAATAAAAATGTATGAGATAAAATCAGCGCCACCTAGTAACAAATAAGGTACTAGTAGTACACTAGTCGTTACTAGGTGGCGCTGATTTTATCTCATACATATTGGCTCTGTTTAGGTGGCTCTGAACTAGATGGCGCTAACTACTCGGAGCCTCAAAAAGTTCTTAGGCTATGGCCGTCTACATATTTAAGTCTATGGTATGGACCTAGGACGCAAGGTTCATTTAAAGATTAAGGTTTTCACACTGATCCCACTTCTGACTAGTCAATAGTCAGAAGTGGGATTAGCGCAAAACACATAGCGTTTATAGTGTTACGTATGTACTACCGTGCCTTATGCGCATAAGGCACGGTAGTACATACGTGACACTCCTAAGTGATGGACGCTTAGTATGCAAATAAAAAAAGGAAAAATTGGATTTAACAAACAATTTAAATCCCACTTCTGATATATCAAACATGGTGCCGGAATTAGAAGCACTTCTTCCCAAACGGCGCCATCGTATATTTTGTTGTTGAAATAATCAAATTGATCAATCGATTTCCGTATTATAGTTGGTACTTCATTTTGAAGCTATTTAGTTTTTTTTGCTTCACTTTCAGGTGCATATAATGTGTGAGAGCACCGGATATAGTGCAGACATCGAATTTAAATTAAGGGTAAGTTAGAAATATACCTTTTTAAATACAATATAACATCGTTCATACACTTTTATTACTATTTTAGTACAACTAACGTACCACATACTACAAGAAAGCAATGTCTATACAAAAATGTTTACAAACACACTAGCGCCATCTATCACGTCAGCGCAGGAGGTCAGGTTCCTTATATGTGACATTCTCAATGGGGTTGGCAACTGTCAACGGTTTGGCCAGATGGCGCCAGCATAGCTTGTACCTGTCACTAGTATTGTTGTATGGGATTTGGCTTAAAGCCTAGCCCATCCAGGTCACATATTTCCAAAAAAAAACAACAATGTGAAACTATGGCAGGACTGACAGGTACAAGCTATGCTGGCGCCATCTGTAAAGTAAAGACTTTCGACCGGTCAACCCTATTCAGAGGTTATTTCTAAATGATTTTCTATGGCAGTAACGCCTTATTGAAAACCTCATCCATTTTGTTCGGTGTTGAACCTTGGTAAAATAACTAAACTTCCGTTCAAGAGATGGCGCTATAGTACCTACCGAAAACAGAGGCATATTCTGTATTTTAAAAGAAAGCGTGTTTGTAAAGCAGTCTAGATATTTTAGTAACACGATTAAATTTTTTCTTCAGTCATTCCTAGGCGGTTCGGAGCAGACGAACTTAATATCGGGGCGCGTCAAGAAAGGGAAAGATACGGTTGCTACAGTGGAGGGGTACTGGGACGGCAGGATCGATATTAAGGATAAAAGGACCGGGGTAAGTTATACATTATAAATATATGATACACCGTGGTGAGGACACTACCTCATGAGCCAGTGCCAAGTCTTGTTCAGCTGGCATTCAGCGGACACCGTGTATAGACGAACTTAATATCGGGGCGCGTCAAGAAAGGGAAGGATACGGTCGCTGCAGTGGAGGGGTACTGGAACGGCAGGGTCGATATCAAGGATAAAAGGACTGGGGTAAGTACATTCTAAATTTATGTAAGGAGAGGTCACACTACCTCATGAGCCAGTGCCAAGTCTGTTCAGCTGGTATTCAGCAGACACCGTGTATAGACGAACCTAATATCGGGGCGCGTCAAGAAAGGGAAAGATACGATCGCTACAGTGTAAGGGTACTGGGACGGCAGGATCGATATCAAGGATAAAAGGACTGGGGTATGTTTCCGGTTTTATTTTATCATTGTGCCATAATGTAAGGTTTTTCTTGCGCCTGCTAGAAAAGGTGGCTGTAAAGATTTTTTTTTTACAATAAACATTTCTTCGTATGTGTTTGTGTGGGGATTTATTTTAATAATAAATTATATTTATAATTTCAGGACGAATCGACCCTCGTTGACGTAGCTACCTTAAAAGAGCAACGTTTGACACGCTACCTCATGAAGCTGGAACACCAACAAGAGTTCGAGTCCCAGCGGCTCTGGCTGAGGGTCTCCGAGGCCATACACAACGAGGACCAGGTATAGTGCCTACACTTATACAAGAGCAGACGCTACCTCATGAAGTATCACCAACAAGCGTTCGAGTCCCAGCGGCTCTGGCTGAGGGTCTCCGAGGCCATACACAACGAGGACCAGGTATAGTGCCTACTACAGTTATACAAGAGCAGACGCTACCTCATGAGGTATTACCAGCAGGAGTTCGAGTCCCAGCGGCTCTGGCTGAGGGTCTCACAGGCCATACACAACGAGGACCAGGTATAGTGTCTACTACAGTTATACAAGAGCAGGTGCTACCTCATGAGGTATCACCAGCAAAAGAAGAAGAGTAAAAGAATACTGAAATCACTATAGGTATTCCTATAATGTTTGAAGAGTTCTCTCGATTTCTCCAGGATTCTATCAGCAGATTCTGACCTAATGACAATGGTACTGTCAAGTATACCTCTTCAAACAAAAAAAAAAGATTTTTCAAATCGGTCCAGTCGTCTTCGGATAATCTTGGACCATACTTAAAAATACAACATTAACAAAGATTCCAGCGAATTTAACTCCTTCGAAATCTTGAAGTCGATTGAAAAGTGATCTTATGACTTCGCTTTGCTCAATCGAATACATATTTGGCATTTTATAGTGTTAGTAATGTTTTCGTGTCTCACAAAAAATTTAATTAAATATACTTATGAACTCAAAACTTCCGTAAGAATCAGACATATTAAATACTTAAATGACGGGTTACTCTCGTCTTTTAAGTCGAACACTAGACAAGTCAATATTCGACTTAAAAGACGTGAGTAACCCGTCATTTATTTAATATAGGTACTTATTAACTTTATATATAGGTGGCAGCGACAGAACAAAAGACAATAATAGAGGAGGCGCAGCGAGCGCGTACACGCAACACTCTGACGCCGTGGGTGCCGCGCATCTTCCACAAGCAGGCGCACGTCACGTGCCCAGACGGCATCGCCGACCAGGGCTGGCGGTACAACCACTCCAACATGAGGTGGGTGTGTGTGCAATAAGATAGTAGGATATATTCTGACATGTCTAATGTCAAAGGATTATTACAGGGTCGAGGACTATATGACAGACATATATGCATGGCCCAAACCAGAAACTACTGCAAAATCATCTAGCATTTAGAGGACACAGTTCAGATAAGAAGGCATATCAAACATTTTGTGAAGCAGTCAGATTTGGATTTTATTTTAATTTTAATTATAAATCAGAAACGATACTATCCGTAGCAGAACCAAAGTAACCGACATAGCCCGTCGGATCGCTAAACTTAAGTGGCAATGGGCAGGGCACATTGCACGGAGAACCGATGGCCGTTGGGGCACTAAGGTTCTCGAATGGCGACCATACACCGGAAGGCGAAGAGCTGGTAGGCCCCCTACAAGGTGGACTGATGACCTGGTGAAGGTCGCTGGAGTCCGCTGGATGCGGGTGGCACAGGACCGGTCATTGTGGCGTTCAGTGGGGGAGGCCTATGTCCAGCAGTGGACGTCTTTCGGCTGAAATGATGATGATGATGATGATAATTACACAATAGGCAGGTACATTGTCTCTCAAGCTGTTTCGATATGCCTTCTTGAAGAACTACGCATTATTGTATATATTATCTTTAATGTACTAAGTCCCGCCGAGTTTCTTGCCGGTAATAAGCAGTGATCGGCGAAAAGGATTCCACACGGGGTGAATGACGTCAATCATTATGCTAGTATGGATATGCCGCGGCATTTGCGGGATAGAAAAATAAAATTACAGTAATTTTCACAAACATTTGTAATTAAGTATTTTTTACTTCTCATGCTCGTAAAGTTTCACTTTATGCTGGGTATAGGCGGACTAAAACTCAATTTTATGCACAAGTGCATAAAAAATTGCCATTGTCAAAATAGCCTTAGAAGAAGTCAATTTTTTATGCACTTGTGCATAAAATTGAGTTTTAGTCCGCCTATACCCAGCATAAAGTGAAACTTCTTATGAAAGAAATTCCTATTCTTTTTATTTCCTCACAATCGAAGTAAAAAGTAGAGTGTATAACTCGTCCATAAAACCCATTTTACGCTCGTACTTTATATCCATCCTCGCTCGCAAGCTCACTCGTATGGATAAACGCCTCGCGTAAAATGGTGCGTTTTATGCACTTGTTGTACAATCTACTATTAATGAAATTATTTATTTCGCATATTATTTCTTGTTTTTTTTTTTCATCTCTATAAAATTAAAATAACAAACCATTATTTTACTGGTCAACGAGCGAGTTCTTAGTTCGGGGCGGACTACTAGTTACCGACACTGATTCATTGTATTAAACATAATACAATCACGTATATTTTCGAGCAGTTTAATTGGTATCGCGGGCGAAACGGCGCATCCACAATACTATGTCTAGTTGAATTCCCGCGGTGTGGAATCCTTTTCGCCGATCACTGGTAATAAGCTAATGAGTAATACTTCTATGGTCAGAGGTGTAGGGTTAGAACCGGTGGTAGTTTCTTTTTTCTCTCTGACATTCATAAATGAATTGTAATGTGCCTAAATTGAAGAATAAATATCTTTTATCTTTTTATCATGCACAATAAAAACGATCATAACACGCGCTGAACAAAGAACAGATAAGAAAACCTTGTAAAAACTAGTTTCGAAACAAAAACTGCATTCGTCGTCTTTCTAACGTCCTTTACTAAATAGCGACTGGTAAATGTCAAATAAAGTTTCTTATAAAAAAATCAAAAACCACAATGTTATCAGAAAATAACCCTTCATAAGGCACAAAAATGAATGCTTAAATTTGTCTATGGATGCTTAAATTTGTCTATGGCCTCCATACAGAAAGATCAGCTACTATAGACAAATTTAAACTACCATAGACAAGCATTTTGTCTATGAATTTGCCTCATTCAGCTATGGTATTTGGTGTGCCTTAGTCATTGATTTATTATGTGTTCTACTAGATGGGCTATCTAAAACACATTTTGTGCGCCATGTTTGGCGTTGACAGCTGTCACTGAACCAAAGAGTAGTTAGTGATTTTCGTTTCGTTATCACTATTTTCACAATAAATATCTTGATGTCATCTCTTGTTACTCTGACCATAGCCAGTAGCTACTAGTGTACTACTAGTACGCTATTCGTTACTAGGTGGAGTAGCAGTGCAGGTGACATTTCCTCTTACATTTTGGGTATCTTTAGGTGGCTTTCGATGATGGCGCGATTGACTCGAGCTTCATAAAGTTGGGCTGTGCTGCTCTACTATATAAGTTACTCTATGCTCTGGCGTTAGCCAATTTTCCTTTACACTAACAAATATGTTATCCACAGCCCCTGGCAGCCATCGGAAGTATTCGAGTACGAAGAAAACTTCGTGATCACGTCGGCCGTCGGCAGCACCACCTCCATCCGTCCCGAGCGACTCGAGCGGCACTCGCTCGAGAGGCTCGAGCGTCGCGAGCAGCGGTCCGACTCCGACTCGCGCGGCGAACTCGCCACGAGGTCTAAGACTAATACGTAAGTTTCATGTTTTAATTAGTTTTCTAGGGTTGAAATAGCTAAGCTGGTGTGGTGGTCAAAAGTATCTACTTGCACTTTTCTTGTCTTGAAATCAATAGCCGTGCAACATGCGATAGGTAAGTCATTTATGTACACTAGGAATAATACTGGCCCCAATATCTTACCTTGAGGGACGCCATAGTTATTTATGAGGAATAATATTGGTCCCAATATGCTACCCTGAGGAACGCCATTGTCATTTATGAGGAGTAATAGTGGTCCCAATATGCTACCCTGAGCGGCATCATAGAATACGAGGACAACTAACTTCGTGATCACGTCGGTCGTCGGAAGCGCCAACTCCATCCGTCTCGAGCGGCTCGAGCGCCGCAAGCGCCGCGAGCGATGCGGCTCCGACGCGCGCGGCCAACTCGCCGCGAGGTCTAAGACTAATACGTAAGTTTCGTGTTTTAATTTATTTTGTAGGATCGGAATAGATAAGCTGGTGAGGTGGTCAAAATTATCTACACGTGCTTTTACTGTCAAAAATCATTAGCCGTGCAACATGCGATAGGTAAGTCATTTATGTACACTAGGAATAATACTGGCTCCAATATGCTACCCTGAGGTGACTCAGAAACTTACACAATGCTAATTATTGCACTTCGCCATCTATCGCGTCACTAACGCAGAACCACTCAGTACGATAAGTTAGTGAAAGATTTTGTTCGTCCTTCAAAATAACTCCGATGATACCAAAAACAGATGTATTAATCTTTAGCCTAAACCTAACCTCCCTTACAGGCGGACTCTAAAGCAGACCCTCAACTCTCTCGACTCGACTCTCCGAGAGCAGAGCGTCACGCTAGACCGCCTCACGAGAGCCGTAGAGCACCTGTCCGACCGCCGGCCGCAGACCGGCAGGCTCCCCGCCACTGGCTACACTTGGGACGTACTATCAGGTTTTGTTATAGCTATGATCTTACAAGCAGTGCTTAGTTGGGTATTTTACAATAAAGACTGAATTGTATGCTTTGTGAGTCTCTAAAAAAGTCACTAAAATTGTGTTATTCTCTGTAAACGTTATGTTTTACACACTTGTGCTTTAAATACTGCAAGTTAAATTTCAACCGCTTCCCGGTGTCTGATTTAATTGAAATTTGGTATACTTCCTTAATTTAAATGACAATGATATCTACTAGATACAGTCAGCTATAAAAGTGTGTACAAAAATAAATATTTTTGGGAGTTACTTGTTTCTACTTGAAATCACGAGTTCATCTTCTTTCGATTACTTATAATAAGTTAAAAAAAATGTCCCAAAGGGCTTTTTCCTATTGTGTTGATTTCATATAAACGTTATATGGCTACCCACACAAAGAAAAGTTACATAATTGTATTAAATTTTTAGGATACTCTTTTCTTACTGAGATGGTTCAGCTCGTGATTTTGAGTACAAATAAAATAACATATTTTTTTCAGAAAATAACACATTTTCGAATAGTGTAATTTTTTTTTAGAAACTCTTATGTGTGGACACAGATTCAAGCGCGCTACATTTTAGTGTTGGTGCGAGTTTGAGCGAGGTTTATTGTGAATTCGATATTGAATTGTATTCGTTTTTATATAGAGTCAAAAAAGAGAGAAAAAAATTAACCCTTTGACCGCTAGGCATCGGACAGAATAATCCTGCCACTGACGTCAGAGCGCGTCGAGCGCACTCGGTTGTATTTTGGACGTGATATCACTCGCTGGCGCTGAAGGCACGACTCTCCGTGCGCGTGATTTGACGTCTTTGGCGGTCAACGAGTTAAGACAATTTTTAATGGAAGGGATATTAGGAAATGGTTGGCCGTTTTCAAGGTTTTTGAGAATTTTTCGTATGATTGACAAAGTTATTGAAGATAAACGTGCAAAGACGTAAATGGCATTGCATCCGTAATAGTCCATTACGTACCTAGGGCGGTAAAATAAAGAAGGGCCCAGATCGCTGGCATTTGTGGCCCGAACCGAAGGTAAGGGCCATAAACAAGCGATCTGAGGCCTTTTTTATTACCGCCCGTGGTGCGTACATTATTTTACGTCTTCTCCTGGGTGTGAAGTGAGATTTTGTTGGTTATAACTTTAGATACATATGTCAAATCCATGGGTTCTATCCATTTGGTATAATTTCTGTGGCCAGACACGCATGTATGCTTAAAGTTGTTATGCAACAAAAAAAGCGAAAAGGAGCGTTCAAGTATTACGTAACGCAATGAGGGGTGGAGGGGGGGTCAAACAATTTCAAAAATTGCGTTACAGATTTCTTAAATATTTACTAGAATATTCACGCCCTGATTTTTTTTGTATTTTTCTGATAACTGTTATAATTTGGTCTATCATCCATTCACGGCTTGACGTCGATTTCTGGGATACCCTGTAGAAATGAAATTTATATAGTAAATAATTGAGGATAAAAAAGCTAATTATGTCATTATGATTTAATGTCTTGCTTTGATATTGTAATGCAAGTCTTTAATAGTACTTTTTGTAGAAAAGTTTTTTATTAAAGATGTGCACTAATGTTTCAGTGCATAATTTGTTATTTGAATCCTATGTTTATATTGTTATTTATTGTAATAGAATATACATTTTATTAAAAAACGCTTATTCAATTATTTTTAGGGTCGGTTGCACCAAACGTTAACGTAATCGTTTAAAAAAATCTTGTATGAAAAGTTTGACAGTTTTCTATGGGATGACAGCTCCGTCGCCATATTTAACGTTGATGAGTCTGTTAATTGTGGTGCAACCCACCCTTAGTTTCTTGTTAAATTATTGGGACATAAAAAAATATAGCAATTTATATCTTAGACAGGGTTTGTGCGTGTTGGAGCCCCTATCAGTGTCACCTTGTGGTCAAAAATTTTACCTTTTGACCGCCAGTTGGCGTAGTAATACGCCGCGCCTCTGACGCCAGAGTCGTAAAGATGAGCTAAGTAATAATGCTTCATGATAAAAAGGTTCTAGGAGTGGTATTTTATAGTTTTTGAACGGACGTCTATTGACGTCGGTGGCGGCAGTGGTGGATGATGCCGTGACTGGTCGTCATTGGCGGTTGTAGAGTCTGCCATCTAGTGGACAAACTTGGAAACTTGTGCGTGATATTGGCACTTCGCAATAAATAGGCGTCCTATGATGCCCCTTGCAGTTCACGTGTGGTCACTATAATTGAAATACTTTAAAAATCAAAATTGAACAAATATTTTTTGAAATAAAATAAAATAGTTATATTGTGAAATTAATATCTATTACACCATACTTAGTTTAGGGTCTTACAATGAAGACAACATTCCAATTATATGTAAAACTAACGATCTGTGTCCACAAGTATCCTAAGATTGTGTCATGTTGTCATTTGTCATTGTCAAAACTGACAGTGTCATAATGACATTAGTCAAATTCCTTGCCCTAGTGCTTTCCATATATGTTTTCATTGATTTCAGAAAATGTCATTATTGTAACTTCAGTGATTGACAGTTTTCTGATATCAATATAGGTTGAGTAATTGTTAAGTGTTTTTGAATATTTTCCTTGTAAAGTTTGCAATAAGCTACTGGTGCACGATTATTATTCTTTCTTTTCGACTTCGACTATGGTGCTCATAAATATCTGAACTGAAAACGCACTTGTTCAAATATTTATGAGCATCTTAGCATCTCTGATAGATTTAAAACCAAAGATAAAAGCAAATTTTAGTCTTCGTTCAGAGAGTACGCTCATGCGATGCGGTTCAAAAATAGTACATTACGCACCTAGGGCGGTAAAATAAAGAACGGCTCAGATCGCGGGTGTTCGTGGCCCGAACCGAAGGTAAGGGCCATACACAAGCGATACGAGGAGGAGGAGGTTTACCGCCCTTAGTGCGTACACAACTTTACGTCTCCTCCTGGGTGTGAAGTGAGAATTGCCGCTGCGCCCGTGGGCGGCAAATCTCACTTACCGCCCAGGGTGATGTGAAATTCTGAACAGTTTATATGATTGATGTGTCTCTGCAATATTATAATAGTTTTTATCTTTGTAACCGATATAAGAAAAATTATCGTGCACAATTAAATTTAGTATGAATTAGCCAAAATTGAGCTTTGAACGTGATTGTGAGTAGCTTTTTCATGCCATTTGAATAAATTTGTTATTTTGCTAATATTTAAATGTAAATCGTAATTGTTTTTAAATTTAAAAAGCTTATAAAGACAATTGTTTAAGGAATTGTATATACAATAATATTGTAATTAAATATGTTTTTCTTTGCCAGTGAAATATACAGTTAAATATATTAATGTGTATTTCTCGGAGAAAAGGACTAAACGATGGTCCATTTTTGTGACGATGAATTTCCAAAGGAATAATGTAATTTAATATCACTTTACACATCACATAATTATACAAGGTTTCGGTGCCAATAGATGTCGCTACGTAGAATTTGGCCAAGGGGAAAACGAGGAACATTGGCCCTGTGGGGTACTTGGATTGTGAGACGGTTAACTATTTTAGGGGGAGGGCATGTCCAATGTAGTTGCAAGTATACTTCGGCTACGGTCGCCGCTTATTGTAGCAGGCTATATACTGTCTTACCGCACACCGCACGCCGCACTAACGTATCAATAATATCCCAGCTCAAACTAGGGCACTTTGGTACTGGCTATCCAGATCCAGAGGAATTCAAAGCACTGCCCTTGAGCTCCATCATCCAACACATGGAGATGGTTGAGAAAGCTCTCGAGTAGGTGTACTAGGGGGCAACTACACAAAAGATCCCTTCGGGTCGAAGTGTATCCTTACGGGCCCCCGAATACAATAAGATAAGATAAGATAACTAGGAAAGCAACCGCGACTATCCACCATTTGCCTCCAAAGAGTGCTGCAATACTTTGGCCACATAGCTCGCAGAGATCCTGGCAACTTGGAGAGACTTGTGGTGATGGGAAAGGTGGACGGCAGACGGCCTAGAGGACCAAGCCCAACGCGGTGGTGTGATCAAGTATCGGGCCAAATGGACATCACTCTTAGCAACGCTTTCCGCAAAGCAACCGATAGGGAGAAGTGAAGAGCTGCCATTAAGAAAATTAGTCAGCGGAGTCACGATCCTCAGCAGTGAGGGACCGACTTAGAAGAAGATATACTGTCTTTATCAAACCTTCAAGCATGTTATAACTAGTAGTACCCCTCGAACTCCTCGCGATTTCCTTGCATACGAGTTGACCTATAAACAAGACCCTTTTAATGTTTTTTTTCACGCCTTTAAGCTCCACGAGCTCTTGATAGATCTTTCTCACATGCGAAATTTCAAATTATATGTATCTTTGCTACAATCCCAACATATTTCATAAAGTTCAGAAAGACGTTACTAAAGTTATCGTCGAACAAACTCAAATTCAAAAAGCCATTGAAATGCCAAAACGTCCCAGTAGCGAGAAGTTGTTTGTAAGAACTCGCTCCGCTCGTTAACTTCTGGCCAGTAACAGCCACCTACGATAAGCGGTGGACCTATATTAAAATTCTCGTAGCGACTTATGGAATGTAAAGGATATCGTAAAATCAAGCAATACGTTGGTGATACTTAGAAAACTTGTTTCTTAATTCTTATACACTCACTATAATTTTGATAATACGCCCACTGCGCCAGTCGTCGATACTTGCATACGCCAACGACGTCATGAGACGTCAATGAATACTAATATTCAAGATAATGACGTACGCAAAATTACTGACTTCTTTTAGATGTGGTAAAGCATTATGTAGAGATTACATCTACATATAGGTAGGAGTAAATGACAGCAGGGGCCGGCGCCCGTAATTACGGGTCAGTTCTATATGCAGGCCAAAAAACATCGATACAAGACGATAGAGGGAGATGACCACGTTTACGCACGTTTGGCATGCCTAAACAGGGCATTTATTACACAGTGAACTTATGTACGTAGTACTATTATTTATCCGGTGATGGCCAAAACGACACTAAGCGCCACACTTCTATATATTTTAGAGTTTTAATCAGTGATTTGACGTGATATGACGTCGGTCAAAGTAATAGTTATATGGCAGTTTTATCGCGACTGGCGTTGTAAGGGTTAAAAACTATCCCACTTCTAAAGCACCTAGTGATATAAACTTTTGTAATAAATACATAGATCTGGCCCCTTAAAAGTACCGACTACTGCATTGCTTTTTAGAAGAAGTTAGGCAAATATATTTGTATTTTTTTTAAGTTGTACAGTCGCCATAAATATATCGGAGCGCCAAATAATCAAAAATATCTGAACATGCACCTTATCGATAACCCTGACAATAGAGGCGTTGTTCAGATATTTGTGACCACATTGGCCGCTCCGATATATTTAATGGCGACTGTTCCAACAGCCAGATCTGTGCGTTAAACTGTTAACTTTTTGAACGCCAAACGTTTTCGATGTCTTTGAAATCTTGTTGAAAATGGATCCTCTCATATTTAACCCTTTGACTGCCACATTCGGCTGTGGCCGACATCAAAAAGTCGTGCCATGGACGTCAACGACGGCTACAGCCGACAGGCTTTGTAGTGCAATAGGGACCTACGCGAGCTTCCGCAAAGTTCAATTTCGCTTGACAAAACGCGATTACGTGGCGTCGGTGGCGCGTCATTTTTGTTCAACACTTGGCGGTCAAAAGGTTAAAGTTCGAATCCATCCTTACTAGTCGAGTAAACTATAACGTTTACGATAGTAATTTAGAAATCGTTAAATACAATCTGCCCCAATCACGACGCCGTAAATTACTAACCACATAACGGCCCGCGGCCATCGCATGACTCGTATGACACAAATTGACAAATAACTTCATCAATGAGGGTTTTCGCGATCGAGATTTTCACTAAATGCAATTGTAACGCCAGTTACGATTTCATTAATTGTTTCTTTATTTATTTCTGACGCTATTGTGAACGATAATTTATCGCTAGGTAAGAATAAAATAGATCCCTAGATATATTTTCACTTAAATTTGTACCATAAATAAAACAGTGAGCGAATAATTGGTAACTGGCGTTACGCTCTTACGTGGATTTACCCAAATAGCAGCACTACGGCGAGAGGTCTAGCTGTCATAACCCACAAATTATTAAATTTAAACTTTCGTGAGACATATTAAGATTATAAAATAACACGGTCACACTAAAGTGCCGTGAGTGTAACCGTGTTATTTTATATATATTTTTTGATTGGTGGATTTTGACAGCTGCTGTCAAAAAGACCTGTCGCTGCCGTCTAGTGAATATTTCGATCGCGAAAACCCTCATTCTTATTCCACAGTAAAAAAGAGGACACGAATATTGAGACAAATAATCGCTTTTAGCATTTTCTGTCGTCGTGATATGACGTCAGTGGCGTTTTTTTTTTCATGGTTTGGTGACGTGGCGTTCAAAGGGTTATGATCAGTGTTGCCAAGTTAAATTCTTCCAATATTTATTCCTTGGAATATTTTTGTCGGCTTTCAGCCATTTTATGAGTACGAGTATTATTCCTTCCTAGTGTAGATAATTCTGAATAAGGTTTGTTATAGTAAATGTTGCTAGAGTGAAGTTTGTAAAGGAATAAATAAGATTTTATCGATTTAACTTTTTTTTTCACTACAAGACCACCACAACCAAATAGCACTAGACCCTTAAACGGCTATTAGACATTGCAACCTGCAGGGCCCAATCTGTCAGGTTGGTAGGTGTAATAGGCTAGATGAAATTTTCATGCGTGGTATCATTCGATTCGTTTTGTTGTGAGGATCAAATGTCTATATGGGGCCAATTACCTTAAATCAACATAAAAGACAGAAAAGAGACTTAAAGTCTGTGATTTGCTTTTGTTTCTCAAAACGCTCCTAACAAAATGATATAAAGCCGTGACGTCATTGCTTCATAGTTGCCCTGTTTAAAGCATGGAAAAATTATGAAATTGCTATTTTTACAGTGAAATATTGCGTTTATGTATATGGTTGCCATACAATTTATTTCACAGTAAAATGTTAGAAATCGAATGGTATCATTGGTTTTTTTAAATTTTGTACTTTCAAAATTCGAAAAAAATTGAAATTTTGAAGCCTGATATCTTTGCACCATTTCAATAGATTTTTTAAATGTTTACTTTATTTGTATATTTTGATCATTTTGCATCCTATCAACTAAATTTCATTGCCTAATTCAACATGTGTCATCATCCCTATTAAAGGTCGGGCGCGTAGGGAGCTGAAGGAGGGGCAGGGCAGGGTACACAACAGATTGAGCCCTGCAGGTTGCAATGTCTAATACCGGTTTTAGTGTTCCTGCTGGTGAGTAAGGTTGCTAGAGACCTCAAAGAGGGTGTAGTGTGCTGACGACTGGGACCCTCTAGTCCCTTTATTTAGCCGTCATACAGTGAACCCTTTTTAAAAGCCTAGAGTATACTATTCTTTGGTCGGTAACGCTCACGTAACTTAAGTTGCAAGCGTTTACGGGCGACGGTAGCTCCTTACCAGGTGGGCCGACTTGTTTGCGACCCCCGTGGTATTAAAAATAACTTAAAATGGCTTTATGAGGAATTTTGAGAATATCTGGTGGTGGATTTTGTTCAAGGACGTCTCATTGACCTTAGGTGAATAGTTGACATGCTGAAATCAACCTCGGGATCAACATAGGAGCAAAAATTTTCCAAAAATAATGCACATGTCCTGGGATTGGGTAAACTTTATTACATGAATTTAGGACCAAATGTAGTATGTACAGTCGCCATCAGATATATCGGAGCGGCCAAGGTTGTCAAAAATATCTGAACAACGCCTCTATTGTCAAGGCGATAAAGTGCATGTCCAGATATTTTTGAGTACCCTGGTCGCTCCGATATATTTGATGACGACTATACCTAGGTATCAAAAAAAATTATTTCCAGCCTGAAGAATTCATTCTTCGAAAAAAACTAATTTGCTTAGCCTATGGTAGCCTGGCGATTAGGCGTCCGACTTTCAATCTGGAGGTCTCAGGTTCATAGTTTGAATTTCAAACCCCGGCCCGTACTGTTTTTCGAGTAGTTACGGAATCGCGGAATATCATTTGATATTTATTTACCAGCAGCTTTTCGGTAAAGGAAAACATCGTGAGGAGACCGGACCTTATCCCAATAAAGCCTAGTCTCCCTCTGGGTCGGAAGGTCAGTCACTTTCGTAACAACTAGTGCCTTAACATTAGGTTTCCGAGCGGACCCCAGGCTGAATTGAGCTGAGGCAAACGCTAGGATGATTAATCGTATGGCTACACGTCACTGGATATAGATAGGCATTTCTTCTCGGGTAGTAGTAGTGGGAAAGCAGATGAAGAAAATCTAGTGAGTGCTGCGAGGTCCAGATGGGACAGTGCAGCTGCCAAGTTTGTTACTCTTAAGGCTTGGGCTAACAGCCGGCGGGGCGCAGCGCGACGTCCGCAGCGCGTGACGCCGACGCGATGACTGCTCAAACAGGGCGCGCGCGGATCGCGCCGGCCTCGCGCCCTCAAGGCGCGCGCGGACGCGGCGCGGACGCGCGTGAACGCGGCGCGGACGCGCGTCCCGTACGATTGTGACCCTGCGCGGGGCGCGGGGCGCGGGGTAGCGTGCCGCCGCGTCCGCGCGGCGCAGCGCTGCGCCCGCGCCGGGTGGACGCGCGGGGCCGCGCGGCGCGGGGCGGGACAGAAGCGGGGCGCGATGCCGGCGGGACGCAGTCTGTTTGACGTCGGTAACCTGTTAGCATGTATTTAAGGACGCCGCGGTCGCGCCGCGCGACCGCGGCGCTGCGTCCCGCCGGCCTGTTTGCCCAAGGCTTTAACACCACCCAGGGATCACGTGTAGGGTTGTCTTAAAGCGGTATTAGACATTGCAACCTGCAGGGCCCAATCTGTCAGGTTGGAAGGTGTAATAAAAGGTAGGACTCGTAGGGAGCTGAAGGAGGAGTAGGGAGAGGCAGGGTACACAACAGATTGGGTCCTGCAGGTTGCAATGTCTAATAGCCGTTTTAGTGTTTCTTACGGACGCAGAGTAACATTGATCCCTAGAGTAACATGTTAGGACCATGATGTTCAGTCGACGTCAAAAATATGTTTACATTTTTGGACCTTATTACAAAGGAGTAAGGTGCAAAAGTGTAAACATATCTTTGACGTCGACGTACATATTTGCACAAGATTTTTCTTATTCGTTAACTTACTATGCGTGTCTAATGCCCTCACAGTTTTCTTTTAATTAAAATGTTAGATGCGCATATTAACGTTATTTACTATAGGTACTATAAATACCGATTGTCTCGCTATGTTATAAACGGTTAGATTAAATATGACTAAGTGTGTACTTAATGTTATTCTGCAGTGTTTGTCTGTCTATTTTTAAAAACCAGAATGGATATTCATTATGTGGAAGGGCCATAGCCTGAATTTAAGTATTTAAGGCTCAAAACACACCTACCGGAATTTCGGCAGTAATGTATGGAGCTTTGTCGATGGTAGCTTAAATTTGTCTATGGCCTCCATACATTACTGCCTCCATTCCGCTAGGTGTGTTTTGAGCCTAAGGTAGGCCATGGCCAATGGGGAATGCAACTGTCAAAGTGACATCTCCAACATGGTCCTTAGAAAAGCTAAATTTGTATGGCGGGAAGTAGTTTTTATTTATTTTCGCGAAAATGACTCAATATTTTGTCTCGAATTGCTCCGAAATTGAAATCCAACGGTTTCTGAAATACACTAAAATTAAAATGCTGTAGATTAACGCCATAGGTAAAGTTTATGCCTAAAAAAAGGTCTACCATAGTTTGGAGTTTGTTTCACTTCAAGCATAGACAGGGAGAATCATACTGTCTTTTTCTAATGCTGTACTCTCACTACTAAAAACGGGATGAGTATAGCATGTTACTCTGACTGTTACTGCGCTTTTTGGTTTGCCAGGCTATATTTAAGGACCATTCATCTTCTGTCTCTTTCTGTTATTGTATAGAATCTGGAACAGCGCCCTCTACAAACAGTTTTCACTGGTCATCTCCATTGTAAGGGCATTTAATGCTCCCATAAAGCCTCTGCCCCTCGCGCTAGCTACGGCCTTGGGGGTACAGTGGGCCAAGAAAGTGGTCTACCAGTTTTCACAAAAGTTTCTGCGAGATCTAACGATCGCTAAGGTTGACTTTTCTAACGGAGTTTAAAACATGCACGACCTTGTTGTCTCATGACGTTCAAACGAACCTCAACCGTAGGGTGGTAGACCACATTTTTGTCTGAATGTACATGATAGGCACAGGGGGGGACTTACGTGTCAGGGGGGGTGTTGTTATGTTAAATAGGTACCTAAATTAAATAAGTAAAAAACACACGAGCAAAGCCGAGTGCCTTATCATGTGGTGTTCAGATTCTAAGTAGGTTTATAAAGAGCG
This sequence comes from Pammene fasciana, assembly GCA_911728535.1. Lineage (NCBI taxonomy): Eukaryota > Metazoa > Arthropoda > Insecta > Lepidoptera > Tortricidae > Pammene > Pammene fasciana. The sequence continues at coordinate 7,617,969 of OU452299.1, forward strand.
ACACGGTTGAAACGCATTTGTTTTAAATAAAGTTCCTACGAAATGAGAGTACGCGCTGTGCTTCGTGAGTATTATATTTATTTAATATTTATTGAATAAAAAATAAGTAGGTACAAGTGACGGACTTAATGCCTATAGGCATTCTCGACTTGTCAACTATAAGTATTTTTATTTTTGTTGTTTACCTGACTAACGGCTAACGTTTTAAGTGTACCTATACTGATTGTGTGCAAGATCTAATGGATTATTTGTAAAAAACGAGGCCGTATGAACTTGAATTATATTAATTCCTGGTTTTATCATGTTGTAACCTAAAATTAAAAAAAACGGATTGCCATTTTGAATATATAATTTTTTATCCGATCGTGACGTGATTTTTTGAGGATCCGAAAGTCTCCTTAAGAGGATGACAACATCCAATGACCTTCAAATTGACTTTACTTAAACAGTCATATAGCTAATAACTGCTTGTTTTGGGAAAGTAGAAAATATATAAGTATTAACCAAATAATAATTTTAAACAAAAAAACAACCGACTTCACTTAGGCTCCGCTTATCTAAGAGGAAATGCCTGAGTTGCTGTAAAAAATACGGAAATCACTATCTTAGGTGTGCCTGTAATAGTTGAAGAGTTAACTCGATTTCTCCAGGATCCCATCATCAGATCTACACCTGGTGACAATGGGACCAACTGTGAAGTATACTCTTTCAAACAAAAAATAATTTTCCAAATCCGTCCAGCCGTCTTCGAATAATCGGTGAACATAGGTACATTAAAAAAAATGCAAAAAAACAAATATATAATTAGGTACATACTCCAAATTCAAATGACAAATTCGTAGTTGCATACATTACAGATCTTTTTGTACGATAGATAATTTAAGTAGCTATAAGTAAGTATACAGTGTGAGGCCCAAAACACGAGCGAAAAATTCAAACGTAGATTGTAGTCCTCAAGCAATAAAACTATTGTCCAACAACTTTAAAAAAAAATGTAGTTTTTACATTGTCTCTTTTTCATACTAACTAAATATTATTTTCAATGTACGTTAAAATCCGTCTAATTGACATTGCTTGTCAGTCTTGTCACCCTACAGACATAATCAATTACGAAATACATTGCGTGTTCAGGTAAACTTTAAAATGTACTAAAAATCAAACCCTAAGTTATTTTTAAAAGTCGCTGAACAAACGTTGTTCAGTTTGAGGAGTAGAATCTACGTTTCAATCCTTCGCCCGTGTTATGGGCCACACACTGTATATGTGTAGGTACAGTTTTTCACATTATTATTAAAGGGTAAGGTGTATAACAGTGGCTATAGCATGTGAGCTGCAGAGTTGATTGAACATAAACATTTTACGTCAATTTCTACATCAATTTCGGAGCGGCTAAAACCTTCACGAAAAAGCCTTTACAGATATTTATGCCCATATTGGCCGCTTCGATATATCTGATGTCGTCTATATATATTTTATTTAACTATCTTTTTTAAACAGTTGTGGTCCTGCTAGCCCTGTCAGCTACCTTCTCGGCGGCACAGGTCTTCTCTTCCCGTCGTTCCATGACATGCGTGAACAACAAGTGTCAGTGCGTCGGTGACGGCTGCTGAGCGGCCATTTTGTTTCCTCGACAAAATGGCGGACGTATTTAATATTTAATGTAACTTAATGGAATACGATTTGTTGTAATTGCTGTTCTTTACCCTTATTTTACAATACCCAAACCCTTTTTAAGATGGAGGGGATATATTTCACTCACACCTTTGTTTGAACTTTATTTCAGAACAACAGGGTTTAATTTCGCGTAATTTATGAAGATCCTAGATGGCGTTATGTATGCTTATGAATGGCAAGCTTTTCATCGGACACTTTCTTTGGAGAATCAAAAAAAATGTCATTTCAATCTCTGTCACAACGTAAAATATGCTTTTTACTGAACACACACTTTTGAGCTGAATTCACAACAAAAATCAGCTTTAGGCACTCCACATACCTGATCTGAATTACAAAACTTCCACTCCCCCTGTATCCGTAGTAGAGGTGGGGGGGCATCATTGCCAAAAAATTGGCTATTTGCGAAGTGTATGGTTACCCCCACGTGAACGATCGCAGCGCACAATGTAACAAGAAATTGGGCTCTTGTCAATATCACATTTCAAAATATTTGACATCACCCGTAGGGTCAACTGTCAAAATAGTGAATCAGCCAGTGACATTTCATATAAGCAAGGAGTATATGCCATTAATAAAAAAGAAAAAAACCCTTTCACCCCCTGCTCAAGAGATGGCGCCACACTCATGCACACAGCCAATAGCCCCATAGTACTTATACAGGGTGTAATCTAAAACGTGATACAAGATAATCAAACCTAAATCTATTCATGATATTGAACAACTTTTACTATGGGAGCAACTTTGTAAAAAAATAAAAAAAATTAAACTTCTCATACATTTTCGTCTACCTATCCTTGACTTTTTCTATGGAGCAGCTCAATTTTTTTATTTTTTTACAAAGTTGCTCCCATAGTAAAAGTTGTTCAATATCATGAATAGATTCAGGTTTGATTATCTTGTATCACGTTTTAGATTACACCCTGTATAAAACATGCGTTTCGGGGTTTCATTGATGCCCCCCCCTGGGCTATAGGAGATTTTTTGTGAAGGAAAGTGCCCCCCCGAAGTCCCAGAACGAAATCCTGGATCCGCGCTTGCGAACTTTGGAGCCTAAAGGATCGCGTGTTACGTACTGAGTTCAAGAGGAGGAAGAGGAATGAACCGCCAAGGTTCTTCCAAAGGGCTACAGTATGAGGTAGTACAGTCACCGGCGATAGCCGCAAAAATATGTGACACGCTCGGCCTCACAAATAAGAGCGTGTCACATATTTTTTCGTTTAGGAAGATACTATTGCCGGTGACTGTACGTGCTTCAAAAATGGAGTGCAGGTTCTTAAAGGGTCGGCAAAGCGAATGTTAATCCTATCGAGTTACGGCTTCGATAGGCTACGGTAACTGCTTACCATCAGGCGGGCCGTATTCTTATTTGCCACCGTCGTGGTATAAAAAGGTATTAAATTTTTGTCCAAGCTGAAACACCTTCGGTATCGCTCGATCGGTCAATAAAACGAAAAAAACGAAAAAAGATATATATCCACTACCACGACTTGTACTTGTTAAGATTGTACGTGTCGGCCACATTTATATTCTCCCAGAAAGTATCTATATGGTGGAACAAATGGCTGTCCCACTTATGCCGTTTCGGCATGAAATACGGCAATCTGTCGCCTCTCCTACCCGATTTCCATCGTCCAGATCTGACAACAGGCTCTTGCAATCTAGTCCCTTGTAAATATAGGTATTTAACGTCTTTTCCTTCCATAGATGATACCTCTGATGTTTTGGCGCTTTCCTCGCTTTCAGGTTTTATATTTTGCTTGCGTTTATATTCGTTTGAATCTTCATCCAAATTCATATGTTTAGTTTTAATAGGCGTTATATCAGTTATATCTTCATTGGAGTTCTTATCAGAATAGGATTTGTGTTCCGTTTTGTCATCGGAGTCATCTGAATCTTCTGAAGATTCTTCGGATTCCGAGTTTTCTCTTGTTTTTTGCTTTTTACGCTTAACGACTTGGAATCGATATTTTGGTTTCGCACTTTGCTCGTCGCTGGAACTAGAGGAACTGCCAGCTCTTTCTATGTACATACCTTGTGCATAGTTATAATATTTTTTTGGGTTATGCCCGTTTTTAGGTTCGCCAAAGTGACGCCTGAATTTTGGGGATTTACAAACTTTAGATGGATTCCCGAATCCGAATTTACAATCAACACGTTTTTTATAATAGATATTGTGTTGGGTATTCTCGTTTATAAAGTGGTTGAGTTTGTGTAAAAAATTGTGAACTTCTATACCGCTGCGCAAGTTACGTTCGGCGTCTAGTTTCCTTCGTTCTTTCTCCTTATTTATTACTTTTGCTACTAACGCCTCAATTACATTTTGGTTTTCTTTATTTCGTGATATTTTTTCGTCGTTTAAATAATTTTTCAACCATTCGGGGATTTCAGCTGACGAATATAGTTTTTTCTTGCCAATTGTGTCGGGGTTCCTGTTATAGGAATCTTTGATGGCATAGTTCCGACTTTCAACAATAACAAAGTAGCCTGTAAAAAAAACTATGTACAGTCGCCATCACATAGGGAGCGTTCAAGTATTACGTAACGCAATTTTTGAAGATTTTGCCCCCCCCCCCCCCTCCTTCCATGTAACGCGTTTTCTCCTTTGTCTGTAACGCAATTTTTGAATTTTTTTGTCGCCCTCCCCCCTGATTGCGTTACGTGTTACTTGAACTCCCATATATCGGAGCGGCCAAGGTGGTAACAAATATCTGAAGCACGCCTCTATTGTCAAGGTCATAAAGTACTTGTTCAGATATATTTGAGTACCGTGGCCGCTCCGATACATTTGATAGCGACTGTAATTGTACCTATGCCATAACATAAAACAAAGAGAATGTAAAAATAGAGAAGCACAGTCTAAGAACTCTTCGAGGCTCCAAGTTCGCCGTCTTCTTTACGAGATGGCGTGTACGGCCGCATACATTATGTAACTCTGAAGCGCCATCTGAACTAGAGTTACCGCATAATGAATGGGGCTGTGTACAGCGCCATCTAGTAAAGCTACACACAAGTACAACGCACCAATCAAAAGATCAAATGCCGCAATGTATTGAAAATCAGAGGCGATTTGTTGCAAGGTCAATAGAGGGCTATGGAGGTCTATACTCGGCGCAATTTTGACGAAAAAACCGCAGTCGATTTCGATACGTTGCCGTCTAGGTAGGTGCAACGAAATCAATCGGTGGATCAAAAACCGCAATGTATTGAAAATCGCACGTAATTCGTTGCGACGTCAGTAGAGGCCTATAAGTGACTCGAGGTCTAAAAGCGGTATTAGACATTGCAACCTGTAGGGCCCAATCTGTCAGGTTGGAAGGTGTAATTAAAGGTAGGGCCCGTAGGGAGCTGAAGGAGGGATAGGGAGAGGCAGGGTACACAACAGATTGGGCCCTGCAGGTTGCAATGTCTAATAGCCGTTAAAATCTAATTTCAAATTTAACCTTTTGAACGCCAAGCGTTTAACAAAAATGATGCGTCACTGACGCCACGCAAGCGCATTGTTTAAACGAAATGGAACTTTGCGGAATCCCGCGTAGGTCCCTATTGTATTGGCAAAGCTGTCGGCTGTGGCCGTCGTTGGCGTCCATGGCACGACTTTCGGATGTCGGCCACAGCCGACTGTGGCGGTCAAAGGGTTAAATGTGGGACTTACCAGCAACGATACATATTAAAAAAACGACATTGCTTGCCATTTTAGTGAAATAAACATGTATGTTTATCTACCGTATCTGAAGTTAATTAATGTTTGCAATGGCCATGACTGTCTGTAATGTTAATTTAAAATCGTCATGCGGATAAACTGCGGCTGTGCGTTGTTTTTAGGGTTCCGTACCCCAAGAGCCCCTCCCCCTGCAAGATGATGTGCCCAAATTACTGCACCCATGCAATTAAAACTGCACGAAGCCATGCGCGTAGCGAGGAACAGAAGCCTGTGGAGGAACCTGATCCTCAACAGAAGGACATGATGTCACGATCCTCAGCTCTGATGGAACGACTGATGATGATGACCCAAAGGGTAAAAACGGGTCCCTATTACTAAGACTCCGCTGTCCGTCTGTCACTAGGCTGTATCTCATGAACCGTGATAGTTAGACAGTTGAAATTTTCACAGATGATGTATTTCTGTTGCCGCTATAACAAATACTAATGAATAGTATAAAATAAATATTTGAGGGGGCTGCCATACAACAGACATGAATAATTTGCCGTTTTTATAGATGGTACGGAACCCGCAGAGTGCTCTAATCCGACTCGCACTTGGCCGGTTTTATTACTCACTTTTATTTAGCTTAGGTATTTTGCTTCAAATTCGGTCGTGATCAGATATATCGGAGCGGCTAAGGTGGTCACAAATATCTGAACAACGCCTCTATTATCAAGGCGATAAAGTGCATGTCCAAATATTTTTGAGTACCTTGGCCGCTCCGATATATTTGATGGCGACTGTACATATGTTTAATTTCATCCACTTCGCGGTGCCTGAAATTTGGCATATTTCCGCAATTTACATGACAATGCAAAAACTGGCTAAGAGCGAGTCGGACTCTCGCACGAAAGGTTCCGTACCATTATCTACAAAAACGGCAATATATTTATTTATTTAAACTTTATTGCACATAACCATACCTGGGATAACTCGGGGCATCTATACGAAAGTGATGTAGCAAAATATTTTATCGTCAAAAAATATATCGATGCTAATGACAACATAAAATTTTATTCTACACTAGCAGTTGCCCGCGGCTTCGCCCGCGTACATTATGATTAATGCAGATTTCTACTCTTGAATAAAAGTTTTTCCCGCGACTTCCTTTGCGTAGAATTAGTAATTGACTCCCCTTTTTACCCTCTTAGGGAATGACTTCTGGGATAACTATTATGTATCCATCAGAACTATCTCTATACCAAATCATCTAAATAGGTTCAGCGGTTATCAATTCCCCATATAAACTTTCAACCCCCTTTTCACCTCTTAAAGGGTTGATTTTCGGGATAAAACTATCCTATGTCGTTTTCCGAGACTCAAACTATCTCTATACCAAGTTTCATCTAAATCGGTTGAACTGAAAATAATTCTCTATAAAACTTCCAACCCCTTTGCTATGCACCCCCGTAAGCTTTGTTTTTCGGGATAAATACAATTTTGCCCCTTCCCAGGACCCAAACTATCTCCATACCAAGTTTCATCTAAATCGGTTCAACATTTAAAAATGCCCCATACAAACTTTTAACCCCCATTTCACCACTTTAAGTAACGATTTTAGGAAATTAAAAAAAAAACACGCAAATACGGATCTTACTTGCGCCTCAAAGGTTTCGTACGAACAACTTTTTTATTACATTTTTGAAAAAAGACGCTTTCAGAATGATTTCATGAGAATTAATAGGGCGGCTGAGTGTGAATCGGACACGTACCCCGATTTTTTTTGTCTTAAGTCGGACTGGTGCTTGACTGCACTCTTATTAGTTTTCCTGTAATTTATACGTAAATAACTATTATATCTGTAATTTTTGCAAATTTTTCTGTCGAACAGTTTCCGATATTGATTAATTTACACCTTTTTTTTAATAACTTCAAAGTTATGTATGTTAAAATTATACTAATTAGAGATCCTCACATTAAGCCCTTTTATTTGATACGCCACACAATAAAGTTATTTGTTTTTTGATTTCTCATTTACCTACCCACAAATCGCGTTACATGCCTGCCTTTGGGTCACTGACTTACAAACAAAGTCGCACCATAAGGGTTCCTTTTCTACTATTTTGGTACGAAACCCTAAAAACATCCTTTTCGCTTCCCGGGACTCTCTATACTAAGTTTTATCAAAATCGGTTCAGCTGTTAAAAATTCCCCATTCAAACCTCCAACGCCATTTCATCCCCTTAACCTTAGGGTTAATTTTCGAAATGAAAACTATTTATATGTCCGTTCTCGGGTCTTAAATTATCTCTATACAAAGTTTCATCTAAATCGTTCACGTTTAAAAATTCCCCATGCAAACTTGCAACCCCCGTTTCACCCTTAACCTTTAGGGCTGATTTTCGAGGTAAAAACAATTTTATGTTCCTTTTCGTGACTCAAACTATCTGTATGCTAATTAGCATTAAGTTTCATCTAAATCGGTCTAGGTGTTAAAAATTTCATGATCAAAATTCCAATCCCTTTTTCCTTCAAGGGATGATTTTCGGAACGAAAACAACCCTTAGTCATTTGCAGGGATTCACACTTACTATATACCAAGTTTCGTCTAAATCGGTTCAACGGTTTAAAATTCCCTATAAAAACCTGCAACCCCCGTTTCACCCTTAACTTTTTTACCTTTAAGGGTAGTTTTCGCGAAAAGAACTATTTTTTTTCCTCCCCGGGCCTCAAACTATCTGTATACCAAGTTTCTTCTAAATCGGTTCAGCTGTGAAAAAATCCCATATAAACTACCAACCCTCTTTTCACCCCTTTACGGGTTAATTTTTTCAATGAAAATAACCCTTAGTCGTTTCCCGGGATTCAAACTATCTATTATATCAAGTTTCATTTAAATCGGTTCAACGGTTAAAAATTCTCTATACAACCTTCCAATCCCCTTTTCACCCCCTTAAGGGCTGATTTTCGGTATAGAAACTACCCTATGTCCTTTCCCGGAGGTAAATTTATTTATTTAACAAAAATTTCGAAATTGATGCCATTTTCGTACTTAATTAACGTCCCAAAATACCATAAAACGACTCCCATATTCATATTTAGTAATTTCAACCCTATCGCACTCGCACCCCAACAGGGGGATGATATTTCACGCCCGCCACGTTGTATCATAAAATCATTAGTGTTTTCGTAATCAGCGACCCGATAAACCATAGAAAAGATACCCATGTTGATTTTCAGACTTTGTCACCCCCATTTCCCCCTTTATGGGGTTGAATTTTCAAAAAACCTGAAACACGTGTTTACATATTTATTGTTAGGAATACTCCTGTGAAGTTTCAAATAAAACAGTCTAACTAATCTTGTTTCCCTATACAAACTTTGAACCCCCATTTCACCCCCTGGGGGATGATATTTTACACCTGCCACGTTGTATAATAAAATGGTTGTTGTTTTCGTAATCAGCGACCCGATAAACCATAGAACCGATACCCATATTGAGTTTCAGACTTTTTCACCCCCATTTCCCCTTTTAAGGAGTTGAATTTTCAAAAAAGCTGAAACGCGTGTTTACTCATTTTTTGTTAGAAATACTCCGGTGAAGTTTCAAATAAAATAGTCTAACTAATCCTGTTTTCCTATACAAACTTTGGACCCCCATTTCACCCCCGGGGGGATGATATTTTACACCTGCCACGTTGTATAATAAAATGGTTGTTGTTTTCGTAATCAGCGGCCCGATAAACCATAAAAACGATACCCATATTGATTTTCAGACTTTTTCACCCCCATTTTCCCCTTTAAGGAGTTGAATTTTTAAAAAAGCTGAAACACGTGTTTACTCATTTATTGTTAGAAATACTCCGGTGAAGTTTCAAATAAAATAGTCTAACTAATCTTGTTTCCCTATACAAACCTTGGACCCCCATTTCACCCCCGGGGGATGATATTTTACACCTGCCACGTTGTATGATAATATGGTTGTTATTTTCGTAATCAGCGACCCGATAAACCATAGGAACGATACCCATATTGATTTTCAGACTTTTTCACCCCCATTTCCCCTTTTAAGGAGTTAAATTTTCAAAAAAGCTGAAACACGTGTTTACTCATTTATTGTTAGGAATACTCCGGTGAAGTTTCAAATAAAATAGTCTAACAAATCTTGTTTCCCCATACAAACTTTGGACCCCCATTTCACCCCCTTACGGGGTGAATTTTGAAAAATCCTTTCTTAGTGCACCCCTAGACCTTATAAGGGACCTACATGCCAAATTTGGAAACTCTAGACCCAGCGGTTTAGGCTGTGCGTTGATATGTCAGTCAGTCAGTCAGTTTTTTCTTTTATATATTTAGATATAGGTATAAATATTACATATTTACTCGTCATTTTTTAATTTAAAAAATTAAAACATGCATTTAAATGTTTATTTTAAAATAGTTCTCGTGAAAAACTGTATTTTTCTTGGCAATATTTTGATGACTATCGGATTTAACGTGACGCGTGACATTATATTTTTTCGGGAGAAAACTGACATTGCATTTAGTGCAAAATAATATTGACTCACGTAGTTGTATGTCAGGATATTCACTAATCCACGAGTTAATATAATATTCGCGTGGGCGTGGATGTTTCTTGGGCGGCATGATTAAATTGGACTTCGTAAAATAAAAACCGTATTCTTACTCTAGGACATGAATGGTACTGACAGTAAATTGTCATTTTGATTGAAATGACATCCGCATACTTTTATTATCTTAAGAGGCTCGATATCACATAATATGACATCGAACCTCTTTATAGTAGGTAATCGAGAATGTTCAATGAGCTCATGTATTAATTTAATTATATCGACATTTTTTTTTATCGATATCAAATCTCTAGAACTTGCCCCGAGTTATCCCAGGTATGCACATAACAAAAAAAATTACAAATGGCGGACTTAATGCCTAAAGACATTCTTTACCAGTCAACCATTGGGCTAAACAGATACATGACCACGTTGGGGGATTCATGTAGGAAAGGAAAAAAAAAAAAAAAAAAAACAGATACATGACAAAAAGGTGCAGAAAAAAAAGTAAAAGATTAATCAATATAATCATGCATGTCTGTTGTATGGGAGCCCCCTTAAATATTTAATTTATTAAATTCTGTTTTCTAGTATTCAGGCGCGGTGGGTGAGTGGGTCTTTTTTCAATTTTGACACGTATGATTTTGGGGGGGTCCCCTGTGACCCCCCCCCCCCCCTGGGACCGCGCCTGCTAGTATTTGTTGTTATAAGTATAGCTGCAACAGAAATACATCAATGAAAATTTCAACTGTCTATCACGGTTCATGAGATACAGCCTGGTGACAGACAGACGGACAACGGAGCCTTACTATAGGTAATAGGGTCCCGTTTTGGAACCCCAAAACCACGGTGCTGATGTGGTACCTAATGCAGATGTGTGTAGATATTTTGGAGTACATTGGCCGCTCCGATTCGTCTGATGGCGACTTTAAGTACAGTCGTACGTAGGTACGTACGGTCGACGTCAAAATATGTATACACTTTCGCACCTTACTCGTTTGTAATAAGGTCCAAAAGTGTAAACATATTTTTGACGTCGACTGTACCACCAACTAACTAAAAAACATAATTCCTACGTATTAATAAGAGCACTTTTCACACCTGTATACTTATTTAACGCAAAAATTTTGCCCAATATATATGCTAGATGTACATACAATCATTTTTCTATGAGTGCTTTTTTTTTAAAACAATGTCAGTGGCAAACAAGCATACAGCCCAACTAATGGTAAGCAGCTACCATAGCCGTATGCTTAAAATAGGCAAGCCGGTAAGGAACGAGTTCAACCAATAACCTGCTGCCTCTATACAATTGAGTAATTTTAATCTCCTGGCGGATTGTGCCCGTCCCTCCCTGGGTGGCAGCGGCGCAAGGCGGTATCCAGCAACAGTGTTATTATATATGAAAATCCCTAAGAGCATTCTTAATCTTCTTATGACCATGTTTATAAAGTATACATTTTTAAAAATGTAACATTTTGAATATACCTGTCAGTCATCTTATTGGCAAATTAGAATGCAGGAGTAGAAAAAAGCCTGAACCATTGGCAGCCACATTTCACAAAATTACCTGTGGGATTAAGTTTCAGTAAACTAAACCTCCTGAGGCTAGTTTTATAAAGCTACAAGTTACAATTTACAAGCGGAAGTCTCTTTCTAACACATAGGGTTAGAAAGAGAGTTCTGCTTGTAAATTGTAACTTGTAGCTTTATAAAACTAGCCTCTGATGATGAAATTCATGTAATCAGAGAACTGATAAGGTGAAGTAATTATGTATTGAGCTCTAAACTTTAAGGGACAAAACACACCTGGCCTGAATTCAGCAAATTCATAGACAGAATACTTAAATTTGTCTATGGTTGCTAAAATTTGTATGGAGGCCATAGACAAATTTAAGCAATTTATCTATGAATTTGCTAAATTCAGCTCAGGTGTGTGGTGTGCCTAATAGTAGTCCGGTACAATTTTTATTTTACTGAGTTTAATAGAATATGCATACACAAAAGTTACAAAATTGTAGAGAACCAATCAGAGACATTATTCTTAACCCTCCTTTCTTTCCGCAGTTGGGTAATATAAGTGAAGAGGTTAAAATGATCAGGTTAAACAAGAATAAACCTTACCTCTTCAAATGTAAAGTTAATAATACTGTAGTGCTGCGATTTGAATAAATTGAACACTTCCAACAAGTCTTCACCTAACTCACCTAGGAACCATATTTATATTTGTAAATGAGCTTCGAGCTCTTAAAATCAAGATCGTGTGTTTATTCATATTACATATTATACATTCCGTGCAATACCGTAGATACATATCATATCCATGGTGCATCCATGTCAACAAATTGTCAATTTTGTCAAATCAAATGTGACAAATGAATGACATTGACAAAAAGCATGACAGAAATAGTAATTGCAGTAATTCATGAGTATTTCTGTGAGTTTTTTATAATTTTCATTGAAAGGGTCGAAAATAAATATTGGAAAGGTTTTTTTTTTTTTTTTTTTTTCTTATGGACTTTAGGCGGTATTGCCTGTAGCCAATGTCAAGTATAAAATGGCGGGAAATAAGAGCTTGTAAGATTCAATCTTTAGGTACAATGCATGGTACAATGTCTTCAATCGATAAGTATTTTGTTTAATCAAATAAGTTTTAGGCAACGTTGTTCGGTAGAAGTGGCATAAGCCTTGTTAGTTGCTATTTGTAGAGTGATAGCTCCCTACAAAAGGCTCGAGGAGGCTACAGGTTGTTCTGAACCAATCAATGGTTACACGCCTTTTAAGATTAATTCTTCATTATCCGCACACTTGTTCGTTAGATCACCGCACAATAAGCTATCTATATTACACACTGAACCACGAAAATGAACAAAAGACAAATAATTAATCCTAACGAGCTGCGAGCATGATGAGCTCAACCCATAGACTCCCCATTGGAAAGGTTATAAAGAAAAATGTCGCCTAATGAAACCGGAAGTTACATAAGTTTATACTTTATTGTCTATGCCCTTAAATAACGAGAAGATATGTAAGAAAGAAAAGTTTATAATTCTTGTAATTTCATTACCTAATAATTTTGTAATCTCATAATATTATTTAATCCTAGTTTTCTTCTTTTTTCTCATTTTTTCTGTTTAGATTTCTGCCACAGTCTTGTCTTTGGCAATGATTCAAGAAAACAAAATCGACCGAAAGCTGTCTATGGTATTATTTTTAGCCTAGCAACACAAGGCGTCACGAGTTTGCGAGTAATCGATTTTCTCGTAGATTAATCGAATTCCAGATAATATATATTTATATTATATATTAATTATTATACAAGATAGATAGAGATAAATATTTAAATGCATGAAAAACATCCATAACTTGAAACGGAAACGAATATCCCTGATAAACACACAAATAAATGTCCTGTACATAGCTTCAAACCCAGGACCTCATGCTTCTTCGACAGGGTCACTACAGGCTTGGAGGCTATCCGCTATCCGCAATTACATTATCATTTCTTTATCATATAAATTAGATGTCATTTTCATTTGTGTCAAAATCTATGATCATAGATAAATGATGCTGTTAATCATTTTTGCAAATTACACTCAAAGTCATTTAAACGTTATAGTTCATAGTATAAACAGACCATAAACACAGAACATAAACAAAATATGGCGGAAGAGTCGGTTTGATTTGAAGTTACGTACGTCAAATGACATGTAAATGATCATTATTGTAGGTTTGCTGTCAAACAGGATCCTATATATATATATATAAATGAAGAACCTATGATGGTGTAATAACAATAAATGATTCATATCGTCAATGATCATAGATAAAGGATCCTGTTTGACAGCAAACCTACATAATGATCATTTACATGACTTATATGACTTATAGTCATAGTCATAGTCATAGAGTCATTTATTTATAATATCTTAAATATATTACATGTCAAATTACATTATAATACATTGGTAGTTAATAATATTACATTATTTATATTTAATTACATTATTTAGATATTAAATTAACAACTGATTTCCTATTACATTTATGTTGTTGGTAGGTCATAAAATTCTGTGAGACTGTAAAAAGTGTGGTTTAATAGCCACCTTTTTAATTTATTTAGAAATATGTGGGTGCTACTCACATTCTTTATCTCCGAAGGGAGTTTGTTGTAAACTTTGGGTCCAACACTTGACATTATTTTGGATGACTTGGCCAGTTTATCAAACCAAGTACGGAGTTGCTGTTTTGAGCCCTGTCGTGTGTGTGTGATTTTTCTGAATGGGAATGTTTCTATGTTTACCTTAACAAACTTAGCTATCTCGTAAATGTACTGAGAAGGTAGGGTGAGTATTTGGTTATCCTTGAATAGATCGTGCGCTGGAGTACGTGGTGGAACAAATGAGACTATACGTACAGCTCGCTTTTGAAGAATAAAGACACGCTGCCATTCAGCAGCTGTGCCCCATAATTCAAGACCATAAGTCATAACAGAATGGAATAGTGCATAGTAACTAACTCGAAGCTCTTTGACAGATAACACACAAGCCAACCTGCTCAGAGCATAACACGCACCTGATAGTTTAATACACAAGTTGTCTATGTGTGCATCCCATTTTAAACTGGAGTCTAGTGTGATGCCAAGAAACTTTGTGCTATGCGCTTGTGGTAGTGTTGCGCCATTTATATATGTATTGAGTGGGTCAGGAGGTCGACCACCAAGGTTTATGTGGAGAACCTGGGTTTTTGAAAGGTTCAAGACCAAGCCATTTGCGCAGAACCATTTGAGTAATTTAGAAACTTCAGATCTTAGAGATTCTTCCAGCTGATGAGCTGTATCAGCCGTGACAACGTTGCATGCGTCATCAGCAAATATGTACATATCTCCATCCACGGCGTTGGGGAGGTTGGGGGTATACTTTATTTATATGACTTTATATCCTCCAATCTTAGTTCTTCCAGTAAATTGGTATGTACCCCTCTTTGTGATCGCCTTGCGATCCACGATTTTACCCAAAAACGTCTTTTATTTCTTCTTTTTTTGTTAACAGCCTTCTTTTTCATCTTTAATGCAATTAATAAAATTGCACTCATAGCAACGGAAAATGCTGCTACATCGGTATCCATTTTAAATACTATGAACTATAACGTTTAAATGACTTTGAGTGTAATTTGCAAAAATGATTAACAGCATCATTTATCTATAATCATAGATTTTGACACAAATGACATCATTTTTATATGACAAAGAAATGATAATGTAATTGCGGCCTTAAATATTTTTATTTTATTTTATTCAGGAAAACAAATAATTATTATATTATAACAGGGCAATACAATTATTTTATACATTGGTTATTGAATCGATTGCCACATTTTGAATCGATTACTCGATACGACAGGCACGCCAAGTGTTGCTAGCATTGCCATGGAAAAAATTACATCACCATTTCATGGCAGGCGTTTGACGCATTTGTTAAAATTTCGACTTTTCGTGACAGCACGTCATTTTCGACATTTGATTGATAATTTTCTAAAGATCCATCAAATTAGTTTGTTTGAAAGTTAGTTTAGGTTCGAAATGTTAATATTTCATTAGGTTTATAGTTTTATTACGATGTGATATAGTGGGTACCATTTTAGGTTGTATCTAGGTAGTCCATAATGACTGCCCAAAAGTGTGTAGTGGAAGGTTGCAACTTGGAGTACGACGTTGTTTGCAGCTTTTCCTTCTACAAGTAAGTATTTTCCCGCCATAATTTGGATAATTACTTAATTTTTCAACATTTACTGGTACCAAAATATGAGTGGGGCATAATGGCTTGACCTCGAAACGGATTGAACATTGGCTCAATCAAGACTTGATACTAATGTATTTACTCTCATATTGGATAACAATAAGGCTTGTTTACGTACGTAACACACATTACTTCATGCATATATATTAATCAACCTATATATGTGCACGAAAATTCAATATTCATGTATAATATGAACCTTACTTAACCACAGAGTAATAAATTTATGATATTGATGAACATTTCGTGAACTGGAAAGTTAGTTAGTCTCAAGCAGTTGGTTATTGTTATTAGCTGGTTATTTCCTTTAAATTCATTCACACATTTCTAATACAATAGGTAATAAATCAAGGGAAAACCTCAATCTATTTCAATATTTATATAACCTATGCTTTCTATATAAACACACAATTGTACTGATTGTGAGTTAAATCCTAACAATTATCTAATAATAATATAACTTGCTTAAGTATGTAGTGTAATTATTTGAATTCTAACCTAATTTCATGTAATTAGGTTAGAAATTGGAAGGAATTCACATGCATTAACTTAAAAAAAATCATATTTTAGTACCTTAGCTTTGCATGATAGGGTAATAAACTCGAGTGTTATCTACTGTATGATTCTTATATATCTGTAAGACATATCAGTCCAGTCAATTCGTCTTAATATGTGATGGGGCCCTAGGGCACTTAACATATGGGGCCCTTAGACACTTGGAAATCAGGCGCCCTCAGGCATTCAATTAGAGACAGTTGACTGTAAATAAAGTCTATGATCTTTCGGGGCCCCCCTGAGCATGGGGGCACATGCCCCATGTGCCCCCATGGTAAAGACGGCATTGAGTCCAGTGGCCTATTCAATAAAGCTATGAGTGACAACTGACAATTTACAAACAGCAGTCTCTTTCTAATATGTAGGGTAAGAAAGCGACTTCCGCTTTGTTCCGGTTGTGAGAAAATGCTCTTGTGCCTTCGTCAAACTTTAATAAATAAAATAAAAATAAAAAGCCTTTTATTTCTGGATTTTAAAAAGTATTAATATAAAGTTTTTTGCAAATCTGGGATGTAATCCTAATTTATGATATAAAATCACACCAGCACGCCTAGCACATCGCGCGCGAGATAGTCTATCCGTCCTTTTCAGACTGTGTCAATTAAAAAGAGACGGGTAGTCTATCTCGCGCGCGAGATACTGTCGCGTCACTCATGTGTTAGGCGTGCTGAACCCTCTTATGACGTATAGGCTTCTTCCAGAATTTTCCTGTTGTTATAAAATCTTAGTTGTCAATATGATAATCACAACCAGTCATAGCTTCCATAGCAACAGTAGTGTATTCCACAGGAGCCTAAATTTCGTATACATATGCCCATATTCCTACTACATTACTGGGTTTGCATGAAGGGTCTGAAATGTATGGGAGGATCTCTGAATCGGAATCCTGATCCAGATAATTTCATACATTTCAGATCTGGAATGTAAAACTTTGTGATTGCAAAATGTATTTACATATTCTAGGTGTAGTCACATTTATCGTACCCATATTTTGCTGGTAATTTTCAGTATGGCCATATCATATACTCGTACAGGGTGCCCGGTAAATAGTGGACCTTCTAACCACCGATAGGGCACCTTAGGCTGACCCAGAAAATGTACAGTCCACATCAAAGATATTGTAACAGCTAGAGTAGCCAAATACATAGCTCATCACACCATACAAAGTATATGGTGTGACGAACTATTTGATCACTTTGGCTGTTACAATATATTTGATGCTGACTGTACTAGTAGGTTTAGTAAAAGTCCTCTGGTTTTCGAGATAATCCCACTTTTTTTTAATTTAGTATTGGAACTTCATTATTTCCTAATGAATATTAATAGCAATAACTCTTTAACCGACTTCAAAAAAGGAGGAGGTTCTCAATTCGACTGATTTTTTTAAATTTTTTTTTTGTATTTATGTTACTCGATATCTCCGTGAATAGTGAACCGATTTTCAAATATTTTTTTTTAACGATCAGGTATAACCCGTTGGTGGTCCATTGTCACCAAGTCTGGATCTGATGATGGGATCCTGGAGAAATCGAGGGAACTCTTCAACTATTATAGGCACACCTATAGTGATTTCACTATTTTTTACAGCAACTCGGCCACTTCCTCTTGGAATAGCGGATCCTAAGTGAAGTCGGTTCTTTTTTGTTTAAAATTATTTGTAAAGACGTCAATAGGAAGTGTTATGCCATTTCAGAATCGGTATTGGATAAAGCATTTTTTGAAATAGTTGGCCACTCGGGTCTTGATAACATTTTTATTCACCACAAGCGATGAAACTCGATCGATTTTAACATTTTTTTGTGTTATTATTTCCTTCTCTAACATATTGTTGTTGTTGCCAGTGTAAATACAGGGTCCGATAGCGAGCCGATCCGGCAAGAATGGATCGAGGGGGCGATGCAAGAGGAGAGCGAGTGTCTATGGCGCCATGTCAGCCTGCAACTGTGCGGGTGAGTTTCATATACCTTTACGTCACTCTGGGCGGTAAGTGAGATATTACGCCCACGGGCGTAGCGGAAAATCTCACTTCACACCCAGGAGAAGACGTAAAATTGTGTACGCACCACGGGCAGTAATAAAGAAGGCCTCAGATCGCTTGTCTACGGCCCTTACCTTCGGTTCGGGCCACAAATATCCGCGATCTGAGCCGTTCTTTATTTTACCGCCCTAGGTGCGTAATGTACTAATAAGCTTAAATTAATTGTTAAGAAAGCTTTGTTTGAACAACTGCAATTTACTATATCTTAAAAATATTATCTAGTCAAACAAAAGTATGCAATTTAATAACTTAAACATATATGTAATGCTAAGATTGTTATAAACTCCTTCTCGCTTGGCAAAAAATCTCTGCAAGTCGAGATTATGCTGAGCCAAATAAATGTAAAACTGTGCCATTTATTCATAATAAACAGTTTTTTTTTATATAAATAGTTTATTTTTATACTACAACAGTGCAACTACGAATTTGGACTTTAGACATGGATGTAGAGAAGTTTTACACACCTTTAATAAAAATCAGATTAATACAAAATGAATGACAAAAAGCCTTAAGAGTCGCCAGGACGCTCGCGTTCCCATACAAACATAGTTTAGCTCTCATTTTAAAACGACATGCTTTAGAACCACGAAATTTGGCATGGGCAGTCTAGTAGTACAGATCTATGTCGGTAATTCGTTTTCGTTGCAAAAAATTGTAATACAAAGAAAATACAGCCAGATACAGATTTACATACAAAACATATTTTTACTATATTTTCTTTGTATTACAATTTTTAGCAACGAAAACGAATTACCGACATAGATCTGTACTGCTAGAATGCCCATGCCAAATTTCGTGGTTCTAAAGCATGTCGTTTTAAAATGAGAGCTGAACTATGTATGGGGACGCGAGTTCACGCGAGCGTCCTGGCGACTCTTAAACTAAACTTACATATTACAATAGAATCCGATTATAATGACATCGAAGGCAAACAAAACAGTAAGTCTAGCATGACTTACGTTATCGCGCGACTCTCGTACTTCAGGCGCGACTCGAAGTGTGGAGTCGCGCGCGACAACGCATGGCATGCTAAGCAGGCCCGGATCCAGGATTTTGTTCAGGGGGGGCACTTCCTTGACAAAAAATCTTGCGGTCCGCCCGTATGCCCCCCATAGTATGCAAAACTTGTGTCAGGGGGGGGGGCAATTGCCCCTGTTGCCCCCCCCCCCCCCCTGGATCCGCCCCTGATGCTAAGCCGCCAGGTCATTAAACAGACGTCATATAAACCATACTCTCGGAAACGAAACAATTTCAATGTCACTGTAATTGGGTATATTTCTCATAATTTCTTAAAGATAGGTCATAGTAACCGACATGTCAATATAAGCGGAAGCAGTTATGTCAATATATCCTACGTATTTATTTATAAAGACTTTTCTATGAAAACCAAACTTAATACCACAATTACGTCATATTAAGCGGTTGGTCACACTATGCAGAGTCATAATAACCGGATTCTACTGTAATATGTAAGTTAAGTAGTGGCGGCGGCACGAAATTTTTCTTAGACAAGCCGAAGCTTAATTTGGCTTAAAATGTCTTCATGAGCTGTAGGAAAACTGTTCAGGTGCCAGAAAATTTGCTAAGCCGGCGGGAATCGATTCGGATCGATTCTATAGACGCGCCGCACTGGTATATAGTAAGACACATCTTCCTATTGGAATTGAGTTACATATTTGCAGAGACTATAGAGATATAGACGACCACAGCCTAAGAACTTTTTCAAGCTCATGTCGATTGCGCCATCTATGTCAAAGCCCCCTAAAGATACCGAATATGTAAGAGAAATGGCAGCTGCACTGCTACTCCACCTAGTAGCAACTAGTTTTATACTACTAGTACGCTATTTGTTACTAGGTGGAGCTACTAGTGTACTACTAGTACGCTATTTGTTACTAGGTGGAGTTCTCTTACATATTCGGTATCTTTACGTGGCTTTGACATAGATGGCGCAATCGACATGAGCTTCAAAAAGTTCTTAGGCTGTGGTCGTCTATATCTCTATAGTCTCTGATATTTGTAAGGAAACAAACAAACTTTTACTACTTTTACTAATTGTCAGGGGCCATTCTGCACAAATCAAGGGATGATATGATATTTTTAGATGTTATCATTGCCTTACACAGGTACCACTTCGAGCTGGACGCCCAGGGCCTCTGGATCGACTCCCCCATGTTGCCGGAACTGCTCACTCTTCAGGAGCAAGTGGCGCCCATCACGCCAACAGCCAGCGACAAGAGAGGTAACAACCATCATAAGGAACACTTTGACCAAGCTACGGATAGAAAAATCGTGCCACTGACGCCAGAGTGCGCGGATGCACTCGATTATCGAACTAGCGGAGCGTAAGCGAAGCGAGTTCTGACCATACCTGGGATAACTCGGGGCATCTATACGAAAGTGATGTAGCAAAATATTTTATCGTCAAAAAATATATCGATGCTAATGACAACATAAAATTTTATTCTACATATAGGTATAAATATTACATATTTACTCGTCATTTTTTAATTAAAAAAATTAAAACATGCATTTAAATGTTTATTTTAAAATAGTTCTCGTGAAAAACTGTATTTTTCTTGGCAATATTTTGATGACTATCGGATTTAACGTGACGCGTGACATTATATTTTTTCGGGAGAAAACTGACATTGCATTTAGTGCAAAATAATTTTGACTCACGTAGTTGTATGTCAGGATATTCACTAATCCACGAGTTAATATAATATTCGCGTGGGCGTGGATGTTTCTTGGGCGGCATGATTAAATTGGACTTCGTAAAAACCGTATTCTTACTCTACACAGATAGAAATAATATCTTAATTCAAAACGCAAAACTCTCTTGCACGCGGTTTCTTAAAGAGAGTAATAAATACCTTAGACCAATAAACATGACTTGAGTTAAAAATATCATGATTTTTAAAAGAAGATTTAAAATTATTTAGCTTTAACTTTACCTATTTTTAAAGCGAATAGTAATGATTTGAGTTAAGATAATAATTATTTACGGCAAAAAAGCACCAACATTTTCCTTTAAGAGTTTTATGTGTTTACGTAAGATCGATTAGTTCTTGGTTTGATGTTTTCAATCTACAGCTAAGAGCCAAAGCTAATTTAAAGAAGTAGCACCAAAAGTTAGATTTGAGATTTTTAAGTTTTTAGGCAAGAGAGATTAATTTTTGCTTTGATGTTTTCAACTTACAATCAAGAGCCACAGCTATTCCAAAGAAGAAGCACATAATTTTTGCTTTGAAACATTTAAATCTTGGACGTTAGTTACCCTGCGCATCAATAGATGTCTCTGCGTGTAGGTTAGAACACGCGAACGTTTGTTCAACGTAACTTCATGACCCTCGCCGCTTTACCCGGGCTTATTTGAGATTCACAATAGCAATCTCAGCTCTAGTTAATACGATTATAAATTGTGAGTATATAAATAATCATAATTTATATTTGTATACTTTTAGTTAAACTTCCTTTCTTGGGATTAGTCCCGAGAAACACAGTTTCTGCTACTAGGTTTTTAAGTAGTGCACTGAGACACTAAGGCGATTATCACACTGACGACGGATCCGCATGCGGCGCCGGTGTGCGAGCGAGATAGCGCTATACACATGCAGAGCGCTATCTCGCTCGCGCACCGGTGCCGCATGCGGATCCGCGCCAGTGTGATAACCGCCTTAGAAAATGTTATTGTTTGTTTCAAGTAATCGATTTCATACGCCAAGAAATTTTAGATCTTGGTGTGAAAATATCAAATTTTACATCAAGTAACACATGCTCTTGAACTAATGCGATTTCTTGTTTCCGTGGAGAAATTCAATTCTCAATTTAAACTATGAGTCTTCATCCAAGAAACAAAGTTTCTTGGCTTAAGTTCTTTATGTATTGCACTAAGACACATAAAGTTCAATTTAAAAAAAATACAATACAAAAACAAAATTCAAACGCCCTTCGTGAGAATATTAAGCTATTTTAAAAATAAGATTTTTATATCTCGGATAAAGTATTGAATTTATTAGGTTAAGTAATAAACTTTGAAACATTTTATATCTTAAAATAAAGAATTTTATTTTTTCCTTATATGGGAAACTGGATATCTCTTGATTCAAATAGGTTTCTTTGGTTGAAGAGATTTTTTCTATCTGTGTAGGACATGAATGGTACTGACAGTAAATTGTCATTTTGATTGAAATGACATCCGCATACTTTTATTATCTTAAGAGGCTCGATATCACATAATATGACATCGAACCTCTTTATAGTAGGTAATCGAGAATGTTCAATGAGCTCATGTATTAATTTAATTATATCGACATTTTTTTTTATCGATATCAAATCTCTAGAACTTGCCCCGAGTTATCCCAGGTATGGTTCTGACAAACATCTTCTGGCTACTGGGATGTCTCGGCATTTTTGATTTATAGCGTTTGTTCGACGATAACTTTAGTAACGTTTTTCTGATCTTTATGTTTGGGAGTTCTTTTATGAGCTGAATCGATCAAGCGGATGTTGACTTAGAAGGCGAAAAAACCTTCATATGCGTCTTGTTATATTGGTCAACTCGATTGCAAGTAAATCGCGAGTTCTCAGTTCAAGGCGGACTACTAGTATTTTAGATGTGATGGCATGTGCTGGCACTGAAAACGCGACTTAGATGGTGTACAGACATCTGCAAGCTGCATCTGACTCGCGTGTGTATCGACTATCAATACAAATGCGCAACGCAACGACGGCGTGTTCAAAAGTAAAATCCACAATTCCACGGACTGATTTGACAGCTCCTGGCATACAAAGCGATTGTCAAATGTATGAAAAGAGCTGTCAAATCAGTCCGCGGATTTATGAATTCCACCTTAGGCCCTAAACTAGAACTGGAGGCTTAAATTGTGACGTTTTCAGCCAAAAGGTCCATCATTGTCGGTTGTTAATAGAGTTTATTTCTAATTGAATGATTACGGCAGTAATGCCTTATTGACAACCGACAATGATGTACCTTTTGCTTGAAAACGGCACAATTATTTTTAAAATGAGGCATTAGTTCTTTCTTTTATTAAGGGCGGGTTGCAATAAACCGTGTTTTAACGCCATCACTCATCGTCATAGTTTAACCTTTTCCACGCCAACGTATATATCGGCACCGCAGGTCCAACGCCAAAGACCTATATATCGGTCTCCGACCACTGAGCAAAATAGACCTAACAGCACACGCGTAAAGTTTAACTTCTGCTTTGACATTTAGATGGCGTGGCGTCTGAGTGGTAGCTTTTGCGTTTGAAATGGCGTCGAAAAGGTTAAATTTGCTTTTATGAAAAGTTTGACATATTTCACGGTAATTAGTTCGTTAATTGTCCTAATCTATTTCATCATTAGTATGTTGTGTTATGATAATTATGAGAGATGCAACGGATATCCGCCCACTATCCAGTATCTGGCCTATCCGGCCACAAATTTTACTATTTGGCCGATACCGGATAGTAAAGATACAAATAGTTTCTTATTAATAAGTAATATAGTTTATTACGTCACATGATTCTTCCATTCAAAAAGGACATAACGTTATCTTCCAATTTCTTGAGAAAGTTGCGTTCTGCGTGGCGTGACACCCGCTTGCTCGAATTAATTGTAGGTAAAACCTTTAGCCGAATATCCCGGGTTATCCGGCCAAGGGGTCCGCCGGATATCCGGTATTCGGCCAAACAACTATCCGTTGCATCTCTACTTAATCCGTTTAGATGTGTGGAATGTTATCGACGGAAACCCTTCTATATTTTACTACAGTTTTCTACTTAAATATACGGCTTCGAGTTCATTCCATCTTTAAAAACAAGCGAACATATTCAAGCAAAAGTGAAACTTCCCCTTTGAACTCTTCCTCCTAGCGTTTATCCCGGCTTGGGGTCCGCTTGACAACCTAATCCCATGAATTGGCTTAGGCACTAGTTTTTACGAAACCGACTGCCATCTGACCTTCCAACCCAGAGGGGAAACTAGGTCTTTTTGGGATTAGGTCCGGTTTCCTTACGATGTTTTCCTTCACCAAAAAGCGACTGGTAAATATCAAATGATATTCCGTACATGAGTTCCGAAAAACTCAGTGGTACGAGCCGGGGTTTGAACCCGAGACCTCCGGATTGAAAGTCGGACGTCTTACCGCAAGGCTACCAGCGCTTCTTCTTTGAACGTTCACAAGAATCTCTGTGTTCTCGAAAATAGGGGTTACAATTACAATCGTAAATCCGTCTGGTTGCAGGCCGGGACCCGTCGGGCGGCTTCCAAGGGCTATTCGAAAAGTTCATAGGCGGAGGCTCGAGAGGTACTCTTTCTTTTGTACCTAATATGTGATAATCTACATCAAAAGGGTTCCATTTGGCGGTACAATATTGAGTCTGTACTTAAGCGCTTTCAGTCAAATGGTACCTTTTGATGTAGACCCACATATGAGCTCCGTAAAGTAAACTAAGCCCAGAATATTCAGTATTGCTAACTATCTTCTAAATGTCTAAAAGTCGTGTTACGTATGGTTTAGACTTAATTGAAGTAGGTATTTAGTTTTGGGGTGTCACGATTATTCGTATTCGCATTCTTGTAATACGAATATTCGCATCATTTTTTGACATACGTATGTACATTCGCATTATTAGATTTAAACTTTCGTGAGACATATTAACATTATAAAGAAACCGTGAGTGCTGAGTGTAATGTACATTCGCATTCGCATCAAATGATACGAATATTTTGCGAATGCTAATGCTTGCGAAACGTGTCGTGTTTTTATTATGGCCACACAGATCAAAGAACGCGAAAATGTCGGTATCATTTGACTTACTATCAATAATAGAGACATATCATTTTCTGTATTTTTAAGCTGTTTTGTAACATTCACATTCGAACATTCGTATGCTGAATATTCGTATTCGTAGTCTCAATTTTGGAGGAAGGCGATCTGGTAGACATTAGCAGACCATTTATTTAGTTGATGACATATAGCCCCATGATAAAGTTTTCTCAGATCAATGTTAATTGTCCGCAGCCGCTGATATAATCCGTATGGAGCACAACTACAGCGAGGAGCCTCCGAAGCAAGACCCGCCGGAGAATGTGTCCAGGCTCAACGTGCGGCAGCTGGTCGACACACTCGGCTACTTGTGAGTACACCTTATACACAGACTACACAGACACCTCATCATTAAGCTTTTACAGGGAGCACGAGGTCACCACACATCAGCGCAATTTTATTCGTTAATTTCTCCGATTCGAACAGCACATCTCAATAGACCACACCAATTTGTAGTATGACAATCCAGGTTCACCCCTGTAACTTGATTTTTGTGGATATTTTTAATTCACATGAGTAATGATTAAAAACGTTAACTCAACTGAAATAAGCGGTCGCGCTCTCATACAAAATAATTACGGGAGCACCTATGTGTGGTGACCCCGAGTTGTACTTGTGATCTATCTAGTGGTTAAGGTTATCTGTGACCTTACACATCATCAAAACCATTATAACTACAACTATTGTATCTACGTAGAAATCGGGGGTCTTTCGAGCCCGGTCATTTCAAGTATGCGTGGGATACAGACCAACACGCAGATGCCGTTTGGAAAGCTTTGATGTCATATGTGACCTGCTGGAACCCATTCACGGGTACACCAACTATTACTGTGGAATGAATTATCAACTGCGGTATTTCCGGACCGATACAATCTTCAAGAAAAGAGCGTATTCCCATATAAAAGGCGGCAAATCGTTGGTTATCATTATAACCCTAAAAAAACGAGGTACAGTCGCCATCAGATATATCGGAGCGGCCAAGGTGGTCACAACTATCTGAACAACGCCTCTATTGTCAAGGCGACAAAGTGCATGCTCAGATATTTTTGAGTACCTTGGCCGCTCCGATATATTTGATGGCGACTGTACTTGTGACTCCTCAGGTGTTGAAAGTGTCTATGAGCGATGGTAATCACTTACTATCAAGCGATCCGTCAGCTCGTTTGCGCTCCTATGACATAGGAAAATTTGTACTACACATAGGTCTGTACGCTCCTATCTGGATTCGAACCCAGGACGTCGAGGTTGAAAACCGTTAAAACAACAACAAGGTTGACTAGTAGAGAATGCCTTATGGCAGTTATGGCATTAAGTCTGCCTTTTGTACGATAAGTTTTCTTGTTGTGCAATAAAGATTAAATAAATAAATAAAACAGACCGCTCAGTTCTCTACTCGACTAATATTACTTTTAATATTCAAAAAAATTATATGTTTAATTGACTTAAATGACCATATGTTTCCTCCAGATCCTTAAAGAACCTGCAGCGTAAGCAGTTGTGGGTGGTGAAGGTGGAGACGGACAAGGCAGAGGCCTCCATCACACAAGCGGAGCAGGTCATCGCCAAGATGCAGGACCCCAAGCAGATCATAGAGGTATGCCCAATATTATGGTATATAGCTATTTTTGTATCTGGGTCTAGTGATTTTAATTAATACTCAGGAATAAGGGCATTTTCAGGAAAAAAATTACCATATTTTTTTTAAACCTAACAAATAATGGGTTATATCTACTCAGAACTGAAAGAACAAATCAAATTATTTTTTAAATTAATATTAATATTAATTGGGCACCGGAGGCGTTGGTCACTTTTTCCTTTGTATATGACATCTATACAAGTTTATAATATATCTACTCAGTATCACGGCACCATCGATTTAAATAATAATAAAAAGTGTCTCATTTTTATGTCAGTTTAGTGACGCGTTTTCCCAGACATTCTGTATGGACCGTCACAAAACTGACTAATGCTTAGATAATCGTTTGATCCAAGATGGTGACGACGTATTTACGAGTTCTCTGTTTTTTGCTCATTTACGTAGTTCAGTGTGTAATATTGATAGCTTATTGTGCGGTGATCTAACGAACAAGTGGCAGCTAATGAAGAATTAGTCTCAAAACGCGCGTAACCACGCTTTAGTCGAACGAACGGTTATCCGGGGTCTCGGCCGCCCACATGTTTGTAGGGAGGCTATCACCTTACAATCAGCAAGGCCTTTACCGAACAACGTTGCCTATATTTTATTGTAACTAATAAAAAAGTGTGAAACGTCGTCATTGGCAGAATTCCCATTGCTATGACAAAGGGAGAAAGCCATTCAATATAAAAAAAAACTGACTAATAATTTTTGTATGGAAAATTTGCGATAAAAAGTACTTTTTTTAAACTGAATAATTAGGTGTTCGTGCCTTCGCTTGAACCACATGTGAGATAACACCCTTGTAAATCAGCCCCTAATCACGTGAATCCCTCGACTAGTAACGCCATCTATCGCGCTACTGAAACAGAAGTTACATATTGATTTAGTCAACATTGCATATGTATGATACACAACTAACTGGAAAATGATTTTTCACCTCAGCAGTTCGAACAAGCCTACTTTCCTCACTCCCTGGAGTGACGAAAGTGCGACTTTCATCACTCCAGGGAGTGACGAAAGTTGCGACTTTCGTCACTCCAGGGAGTGAAATTTGGTTTCTAGAAGCTTTCCTCATAATGATGATGCCTTTCATTCAGGAATGTAAATAAATGTGTTTTTTTTAACTTTAATATGTTCTTACTACTGAGGTGAAAAGTTGTATGTGTCACACGAGAGAAAAGTTTTTTCTACATCTCGTGTTCTTTTGATCCCTCGCTACGCTCAAGATTCAAACTCAGAATCACTCGCTTCGCTCGTGATTCAATTATAGAATCTTTCGCTTGCTCGGGACTCAAAATCAACACTCGCAGGGAAAACCAGCTTTCCTCTCTTGTTGCACAAATAACTATTGTTTACATACTTAAATATTTCGGAATTAATTATTTTGTCATTCGTGTAGGTAATTCGATAATCTGTTATTTATTTATGTATATTAAATGTTTGTATGTTTGTCAGATCGTACCACAGCCCCAAGCAGAAGCGGTGGAGCAACCAGCTCAGAATGAGGTCAGCATCATGGAGGACTCCACCATCTCCGACAACTTCATTTATGAGATTGCTGAGGAACAGGAGATCACTATGGATGAGGTACAACTTATTTTTAACAGACTTCAAGATTTTGAAGGAGGTTCTCAATAGGGGATATTACTGCAATATTCTGCCACCAGAGTGCAGCACTAGCACACCGGTAAACCATAGAGTTTCTAATACATACTAGGCCTTAAACCGTTTTTTACAAGTTTTCATAGATAATTTATAACGAATAAATATGTCATTTGTGCACCAAGGCGGTTTGTTTACAGAGGGCCTAACGTGAAACGAAAGAATCGAAATGTTGACTTCTGCCTCTCTATCGCTCTAATAAGTAAGAGTGACAGAGAACCAGGTAACGAAACTTTTATTTTCGTGTTTCGCGGTAGGCCCTCTGGTTGTGCTAGTGCCGCCCCCTACGCAGTTTTGCGTAATATTCCCTATTCATCGGGTTTTTTTATATGTATGTTCACCGATTATTTGAAGACGGCCGGACCGATTTGGAAAATTCTTTTTTATTTATTTATTTATTTATGTTAAGGAGAACCAACAGCTTAAAAATTACAGTAATACAACATAATATACACAAAAAGCCAATTAAAGGAACTCGCAGGTAATAACAATATAGTTAAAACTAATGCTAGCCTACTAACGCATATACACATGCAAACAAGAAGAGGTAGTTGGAGAAGATTCCAATATAAAACTATGAAGACATATTATATAATGTACTAGACTTGTATATAAATTATGATTAATCAGTTAAACATGGAGCAGTTAGGTACACTCACATGAAGCAACGCTTAACCATACTTTGCCTCACACTACAAACTGTTCTGTCTGTTGTTGGAGGGTGCAAAACCGACAGATATAGGGAGATGGTACCTACTCGAGCGGTAGGGGGCCCTAAAGGAGAGCTTACTAAGCAACTCAGGACAATCAGTTACACCAGTGGTGATGTTAAGGAGAAAGGCTACATCGGCTATTTCACGTCGCTTCTGTAATGTAACCAAGTGATGTTTCTTACAAAGATTCAAATACATAGAAGATTCATAGGGATGTTTGAGTTTGAAGCAAAGAAACTTTATGAACTTTTGCTGGACCCGTTCAATGCGATCAACATACGTATTATAGCAGGGGTTCCAAATTTGGGATGCATATTCAAGTTTTTTGTTTGAAAAATACTTCACAATTGGTCCCATTGTCACCACGTCCGGATCTGATGATGGGATCCTGGAGAAATCGAGGGAGCTCTTCAACTATTATAGGCACCCCCATAGTGATTTCACTATTTTTTATAGCAACTCGGCCACTTCTTCTTGGAATAGCGGATCCTAAGTGAAGTCGGTCTTTTTTGTTTAAAATTATTCTTTATAACTTTTGAGTGTCATGTTTTTTAGTCTTTTTAGACTATACATGACATACGCACGTTATTGCCATATGTAAACTGTAGCGGCACTTTCTTAGGGCCAAATAGAGAATGGTCAGGTTTTAACTTGACTCATTATCGAGGATTGCTCCATAACCCGCTATCCGAACCCCCTGAAGATCCAATCACCCTTAGCGACGAGGCCATCAAGTGGGTGACTGGTCTTATCTTTACCAGAGACTAGAGATATAGACGACCACAGCCTAAGAACTTTTTGAAGCTCAAGTCGATTGCGCCCTCTGTCCGAAAGCCACCTAAAGATCCGAAATTGTAAGAAGAAATGTCACCTGCACTGCTACTCCACCTAGTAACAAATAGCGTACTAGTAGTACACTAGTAGCTAGTAGGTGGAGTAGCTGTGCAGGTGACATTTCTTCTTACAATTCAAAAAGTTCTTAGGCTGTGGTCGTCTATATCTCTATAGTGTCTGTCTTTACTTATAAACTATAAGTATAAAAGCTTTTTCACCTCAGAAGTTCGAACAAGCCTACTTTCCTCACTCACTCCAGGGAGTGACGAAAGTTGCTACTTTCCTCACTCCAGGGAGTGGAATTTTGTTTCTAGAAGTTTTTCGTCATAATGATGATGCCTTTCATTCGGGAATGTAAATAAATGTGTTTTTTTTAACTTTAATATGTTCTCACTACTGAGGTGAAAAGTTGTATGTGTCACACGAGAGGATTTTTTTTTTACATCTCGTGTTCTTGAGATCCCTCGCTACGCTCAAGATTCAAACTTAGAATCATTCGCTCACTCGGGACTCAAAGTCAACACTCGCAAGAAAAACCAACTTTCCTCTCTTGTTGCACAAATAACTATTGTTTCTGTTTATAATGTATGCCATACGATTAAATAAACTTGACTCAAAACTGAATATCTTCTCAGGTGAAAGAGATCCCGGCAGAGACCAACAAGGAGTGGATGGTGAACATCATCCCGGACGAGAGCAAGCCGAAATACGCCTACATAAAGCACTGCACTACCGGCAAGAAGAAAAGGCACTTCACCGCCGAGATGAACGAGATCACGCTGCAAGGTAAATATACAGCCATAGATAATAAACTGACAAGAGTGAACATTATTCCGAGAGCAAGCCCAAATACGCCTACATAAAGCACTGGGTTACGGGCAAGAAGAAAAGGCACTTCACCGCCGAGATGAACGAGATCACGCTGCAAGGTTATCTTATTAATCTTTTTCACCTCAGAAGTTCGAACAAGCCTACTTTCCTCACTCTCTGGAGTGAAATTCTGTTTTCACCTCAGCAGTTCGAACAAGCCTACTTTCCTCACTCCCTGGAGTGAAATTCTGTTTTCACCTCAGCAGTTCGAACAAGCCTACTTTCCTCACTACCTGGAGTGAAATTCTGTTTTCACCTCAGCAGTTCCGACAAGCCTACTTTCCTCACTCCCTGGAGTGACGAAAGTTGCGACTTTCTTCACTCCAGGGAGTGAAATTTTGTTGCTAGAAGCTTTCGTCAATATGATGATGCCTTTCATTCAGGAATGTAAATAAATGTGTTATTTAATGAATGAATGAATGAAAGTTTATTTGTATAAAAAAGGGTATTTACAACTATTAACTTTAATATGTTCTCACTACTGAGGTGAAAAGTTGTATGTGTCACACGAGAGGAAAGTTTTTTTACATCTCGTGTTCTTGAGATCCCTCGCTACGCTCAAGATTCTAACATAGAATCATTCGCTCACTCGGGACTCAGAATCAACACTCGCAAGAAAAACCAACTTTCCTCTCTTGTTGCACAAATAACTATTATCTGCCGCTACCATTTCAAAACTTTGTAGAAAATTAGCGAGTCTCATTATTTTTCACGATATAAGATGGATATAAGGGTATATGATATTGCCAAGGTTTTTTTTACGATTGAAATTATTTTTCAAAGTTTGTTTTCAGGTTTAACTTTGTAGAGACTTTTTTCGAGAGAGAATATTTCAGACAGAGAGAATATTTTTCGTAATTTGTCCAAAAAGTGCAAATGCTAAAGAACGTTTCATCTTATTCTTACGTGTACGAGGGCCATAAGCATGTTCCACTATTTATCATGGTTTAAAAAAATACCACGAATGTGGCAAAAAAGCATACCATAGCCTATGCACGCCTGAAACTCTAAAAGTGTCACATGCGTGTTGCCGACCCTCTTACAAAAAGGAAGATTCACTATATTGACGGCTAAAGGAACAAGAGGGTCCCTTGAGCAGAGTCGCCATGACGCTCGCGTTCCCATACAAACGTAGTTCAGCTCTCATTTTAAAACGACATGCTTTACAACCATGAAATTTGGCATGGGCATTCTAGTAGTACAGATCTACCTAGTCTAGCCATAAGTTCTGTTACAAACAAAAACGTAAATAATTTTCAATGTAATGTAATTTGATTACAATAATCATATATTTATGAATAGGTAATAAAATAAAGCTCTTAAGTAATATATCCTTTGTCCGAAACTTCCAATGTTGGTTTTAATACAAGCCTTTAATCATCAGCTTTTCAATGGTAAAATTCACGCACCGTTTTTATGGAGGAATTTACTACAGTTGCCTTTAAATATTTTAAATGTCATACAGCAATACAACAAACGAAATATATAAGTGTAAGCACACAACACTCGAGAAGCTTAAACTATAGTATACACGCTTCAGCAACGTCATTATCCAGCATAGCTCATGATTTAGTAAGATGCGTCATATCAAGGTGTCTCTAAAATCCATTTTTCCGTACAGGCTTGTTTAGCGACTGAAAATTTCAGTCAAACTGTATCAAAATGAGCTTTAAAATACTATGGTAAAACCTGTTAACAGGACAATATACAAAAATATGCTTTAGGCTTTTCAGGAGAATTCGGCCTCACTTCAAATAGCTCACTCCACCCAGTCTTACCTGAAAAGTAATTTTCTTTGTTCTTCTCAGTATGCTGATTGGCCCCTTTCCAGCACTTACCTAAATTCCCTGGACAATTAATTGTGGTCGGTGTTAGAGGACATGGTCTGTTCTAAACACCACATAAATATTGATTCTCTAAAAACAACCTTGACGGCAGGGTAGATTTTTTTCCAATAAAGAAGGTGCGTGAATTAACAGGTACGAAACAAATCGTTAAAAAGCAAATGTTAAAGCTATATGTGGACATTTCCAGATAAAAATATATCATTTAAAAACTAAATTAATTTATCTATAAATAGATATACCATTTTTGTAAATTAGTTGAACCGTCAAAGAAATATGATTATTTTCACAAGTAACAGAACTTATGGCTAGACTAGGTATGTCGGTAATTCGTATTCGTTGCTAAAAATTGTAATACAAAGAAAATACAGCCAATTACAGATTTACATACAAAACTTATTTTTGCTATATTTTCTTTATATATTTTAGCAACGAAAACGAATTACCGACATAGATCTGTACTACTAGAATGCCCATGCCAAATTTCGTGGTTCTAAAGCATGTCGTTTTAAAATGAGAGCTGAACTACGTTTGTATGGGGACGCGAGTTCACGCGAGCGTCCTGGCGACTCTTAAGAATTTATGACCTTAAATCTCTTTTGAAAGGCGACTACGAGAACTACTACATCCTCCCCGACGCGGACCCGTCCGTCGGGGTCGAGATCACCACCAGCTATGAGCCCGACAACTACATCGTCGAGGAGTACGAGCACCTGGTGCTGGAGGAGCGCCCGCGCAAGCGCAAGGATGCTGGAGAGAGTGCCAAGAAGAAGAAGAAGCGGCTCAGCAACTCCATGAGAGAACAGGTTCGTTCTTGGTTTTAAATTGGGTGCCATTGTAACTTCATCTAGGTTGTCGGGCGCCATTGTAACTTTATCTAGGTTGTTGGGCGCCATGGTAACGTTATCTAGGTTGATACTGAACCTAACGGTGACAAATAGAATATCTGGGCAACTAGCTAAGAAACTGATAACTACATAGTCGAGGAGTACGAGCATCTGGTGCTGGAGGAGCGCAAGCGCAAGGATGCTGGAGAGAGTGCCAAGAAGAAGAAGAAGCGGCTCAGCAACTCCATGAGAGAACAGGTTTGTTCTTGGTTTTATATTTAAATTGGGCGCCATTGTAAATTTATCTAGGTTGTTGGGCGCCATTGTAACCTAAAGGTGAACAAATTTCGAGTGTCTTACTCCTAGTAATGCATACATACATACAATCACGCCTATATCCCAAAAGGGGTAGGCAGAGATCAAGGATTTCCATATGCTACGATCAATGCAGCAAAACTGCTCTCCGTGAGCCACTTCTCGCCCCCGTGAAGAACGAGACGTGATGGGTGGCGAACCGCATCGCCGCCATGCGGATGACTATTAATTAAATAAATCACCACAGCGTTCTCACGAGCAGTAGGGATCAGAGGTTCCCCTATCCCTTATCCCTTAGTCGCCTCCTACTCCTAGTAATGATCATTCTCAATTTTCAGGTAAAACAGATAAAGACGGAAATCGCCGAGGACTGGGTGATAGACAACAGCATAGTGTACGAGCAGGAGGAGGAGTACGACGAGAAGAAAGGCTCGCCGCGCGTGCGGCGGAAAAATAAAAAATATCTCGGGTACGACTTTGTTACGTAAATGTATGGCAGGTTTCATCCAGCACGGTTCGAATGGATAATTATCAATTATAGTTATCTTGATAATTACCAATGACAGTTGTCTTGATAAATACCAATGATAGTTATCTTGATAATTATCAATGATAAATAATTAGTAATCTTGATAGTTATCGCGATAATTATCTTGATTATTTATGTCTGGTAATTATCGATTTGATAATAACACAAAATTTGTAATGTTCAAAAAATATCATGCTCGAATTTCGACACCAGTAGTTGAACCATATATAAGAAAAAAAAACCATACCGGGGATAATTATCGGATAATTATCTGATAAAATTTGTAAAGCTAGAACGTACAAATAAATATCAGGCTCTATAATTTCGACACCAGTAGTTGAACCATATATAAGAGAAAGAACCCATACCGGGGATAATTATAAGATAATTATCTGATAATTAACGCGATAACTATCAATGATCATAATTATCTGGATAATTTCGAACCCTGTCATCCAGCTAGTAGAACTGAAACTAAGCGAACACGCCGCGAGTTCGCCGCGTACGAGTTGTGTATAGAAATCGCTCAAGTGTGATAAGGCCCAGTGGGAAAGAGACGGATAATTCTCACGTTTCAGTTATGCTAGTCTTGCATCTTTTAGGCACTGGTCCCACCGCGAGCTAGTAAGCTATGAGCTATCGGCTATAAACACGAACAAAAGATAAGCACTCCTGTGTAAATAAGAGACACGGCGATATTTATTCGCTGTGTGCATGATTGTGGCGTCATCTCTTGGGCAGGTGGTCAATCTATTTTTTTTCCTTTTCTATAAATAGGTTGTATTCCTTGCTTATATGAAATGTCACTGGCTGATTCACTATTTTGACAGCAGACAGGGGATTTGCAGTTTCATTTCTTGTCACATTGAGCACTGCGATCGTTCTAGTTACCCCCACCATGCACTTCGCACATAGCGAATAGTTACTCGCCCAGCGGTGAGCTATAAATATCGCCGTGTCTCTTTCATTTACACGGGAGTGCTTATCTTTTCATAATTCATAATTCTTTATTGCATGAAAGTGAGTACAAAAGGTGTTATATATACAAAAGTTCATCACAATCTGCCGAGAACCAGCACGCAATAACTTGTTTTGTTCGTGTTTATAGCCGATAGCTCATAGCTTACTAG
Organism: Pammene fasciana; assembly: GCA_911728535.1. Taxonomy (NCBI): domain Eukaryota; kingdom Metazoa; phylum Arthropoda; class Insecta; order Lepidoptera; family Tortricidae; genus Pammene; species Pammene fasciana. The sequence goes on from OU452299.1 coordinate 7,653,449, forward strand.
CTCGCGGTGGGACCAGTGCCTTATAGCGATATAGCTGTAGTGCTAACTCTGTTAAAAATCGAACAAAAAAAAAACTAGAAAACGTTTTTTAATGTTGGATGAAACCTCATGCTTGCCTTGGTCTGTGAAGATTAAAAAAACTTGGACATAGTGGCTTTCGGAGCGGCCAAGGTGGTCACTAATATCTGAAGCCTCTATTGTCAAGGCGATAGAGTGCATGTTCAGATATTTTTGAGTACCCTGGCCGCTTCGATATATTTGATGGCGACTGTACCTATGGGACGATGCAAATGGAATTAAAAACAGTCGCCATCAAATATATCGGAGCGGCCGGGGTACTCAAAAATATTTGATGCACTTTATCGCCTTGACAATAGAGGCTTCAGATATTTGTGACCACCTTGGCCGCTCAGATATATCTGATGGTGACTGTACAAATGGTTCCAAAGCTAGGAACCAAAGTCTAGACCTTATTATCTATTGTTTAACACTTTCACGACCAGGCGAAAAATGACGTCCTACTTCAGAAACCGGGCGTGTATAGCTACGTACAAAACCCGCCCAGCGGGTTGTCCGGCATCTGAGCAAAGTTTACGAGCGCCCACGAGGCGGGTTCTTGGTAGTGAATGTGTTAAACGATCTTAGTGCCACCTGCGCGTAGCTTTTCGCTATACTGACCACTGCGTCCAAGTTGCATACATTAGTTATCTGTATATTTTCTGACTACTCTTAATGTCGATATTTGTTTAGGATTATTTTTTCTTCAACATTGTAACCGTTTTTATGTGATTTGGAGCGAAAACAAATTATTATACATCGTGGGTCCGAACTAACCCATTATTTTAAATTAGATTTCATGCCTATTGGAGTAAATATGTCAGATATTTTCGAAAACTTGACGAGAATGTAAGAGAAGTAGAGTAGAAGACTCCCTAGCTTTTTGTAAATAAATAAATAAAGAAAATATTATGGAGCAATGTTACACAAATCAAACTTGTTCCACAGTAAGCTCAATAAGGCTTGTGTTGTGGGTTCTAGGCGACGATATATACAGTGTGTTTCTGTAATAGGAGCAATAAATTAAAACGTAGATTCTACTCCTCAGACCAGGAAACGTTTGTTCAGCGACTTTTAAAAATAACGTATGGTTTGATTTTTAGGACACTTTAAATTTTTTTCGAACACGCAATGTATTCCGAAATTGACTATGTCTGTAGGGTGACAAGCAATGTCAATTAGACGGATTTTAACGTTCATTGAAAATACTATTTAGTTTGTATGAAAAAGAGACAATCTACAAAATACATATTTTTTTAAAGTTGTTGAACAAAAGTTTTGTAGTTTGAGGAGTAGAATCTATGTTTTAATTTATTGCTCCTATTACATACATAATATACAAACGGATAAAGATACATACTTAAATACATAGAAAACATCCATAACTCAGGAACAAACCCGGGACCTATTTGTAGGCAGACTCACTGCCATATAGACTAGGAGGCCGTTTATTTTAAATCACTAGGCAGTTTACTATATCGTATGACTACAGTAAGCATCAGAAGTAGCTATACGGACGAGGTGTTCAAAATGATCTACACACGTTCTTGTTTTCTATTCTATACAATTAGATCGTGTCAAGATCATTTTGAACACTTTTGACAGTAGTATCGTGATAATACTTATTTTTATAATTTTGCCGAGATGTAGGCCGCTGTTTACAAAACGATTGAAATTGGTTTATTTTGTTTCAGAAATAAACTAACGTAAACTGTCAAAATTGGACCAACGTTGCGTTTGTTAGCTTACCCGTTACAACGGTAAGAACTTTAAATTTGGGGTTGCTGCGGCCCACGGTGTATATTTTAAATAACCTTGGTGCGATTACTTGGCTAGTTACTACAAATCTACAGGACATGCGCATGTGAATCCTCTGGGGTGCAGGCGTCCATAGGCTACGGTAACTGCTTACCATCAGGCGGGCCGTATGCTTGTTTGCCGCCGCCGGGGTATAAAAAAAACATAGCAGTGGTATGTCACTCAATAGTTCCGGTCGCGTTATGAGCGAGAAAGAGTCATCGGCGCTTTGCGTCAGAGAGGGACAGAATTTGTGACCTTTACCTGTCAAACATCGGCTTAGTTAGAGAGTGATACTTCTATACTTTGTAGAGTCGGTTCAGATATATCGGAGCGGCGAAGGTGGTCACAAATATCTGAACAACGCCTCTATTGTCAAGGCGATAAAGTGCATTTTCAGATAGTTTTGAGTACCCTGGCCGCTCTAATATATTTTACGTCACTCTGGGCGGTAAGTGAGATTTGTCGCCCACGGGCGCAGCAGCAAATCTCACTTCACACCCAGGAGAAGACGTAAAATTGCGTACGCACCACGGGCGGTAATAAAGAAGGCCTCAGATCGCTTGTTTATGGCCCTTACCTTCGGTTCGGGCCACAAATGTTCGCGATCTGAGCCGTTCTTTATTTTATCGCCCTAGGTGCGTAATGTACAATAATGGCGACTGTAATATAATCCATTTTATAATTATGCATAAAAATGATATGGACTGTACTTTGTCGTAATTTGTTAAGTATTATAACGCACCTTTAAAATATAATATACTTTAAAATGCATAAAAATCGCTATAATATGTGTATGTATGTTACTTTGAATACATTTGTAAGAACGCCTACCTTGTCAGTTTTATATGCCTAGGTACCTTAGAGTAATTTATACCGGGTGTTTCCTGTAACAGGAACAATAAATTAAAACGTAGATTTTACTCCTCAAACCAGACAGCTTTTGTTCGGCAACTTTTAAAAATAATGTATGGTTTGATTTTTAGTACACTTTAAAGTTTATTCGAACACGCAATGTTTCAACATTGATTACGTCTGTAGGATGACAAGACTGACAAGCAATGTCAATTGGACGGATTTAGTGTGTATGAAAAAGAGACAATCTAATAAATAATTTTAAACAAAAAAAGAACTGACTTCACTTAGGATCCGCTATTCCAAGAGGAAGTGGCCGAGTTGCTGTAAAAAATAGTGAAATCACTATAGGTGTGCCTATAATAGTTGAAGAGTTCCCTCGATTTCTCCAGGATCCCATCATCAGATCCCGACTTGGTGACAATGGGACCATCTAGGGGTTATACCTGTTCGATTCAAAAAAAAATTTTGAAAATCGGTTCACGATTCACGGAGATATGGAGTAACATACATACAAAAAAAAAAAAATATGATAAAAAAAAAATTCAGTCGAATTGAGAACCTCCTCCTTTTTTGAAGTCGGTTAAAAATACATCTTTTTTAAAAAGTCACTGAACAAACGTTGTCTGGTTTGAAGAGTAGAATCTACCTTTTAATTTATTGCTCTTATTACAGGAAACACCCGGTATAATAGAGCAGTACAGTCTTAGAACTTCTTGAAGCTCATATCTGAAAGCGCCATCTACTCCAGAGCCTAAATCTAACTCGTAAGTAGAAAAGCTAGCTTTACTATGTTACGCTACTCATTCCTAGATGTCGCTGCGACGCAATGTAATTTTTCTTCCTATTTTTATATTGCGTCGCAGCGAGATCTAGAAACGAGTAGCGTAATGTAGTAAAGCTAGCTTTTTTCCTACTTACGAGCTACCTTGCAATGTATTTTTTTCTTCCTATTTTTATATTTCGTCGCAGCGAGATCTAGGAACGAGTAGCGTAATGTAGTAAAGCTAGCTTTTTTCCTACTTACGAGCTACCTTGCAATGTATTTTTTTCTTCCTATTTTTATATTTCGTCGCAGCGAGATCTAGAAACGAGTAGCGTACCGTAGTAAAGCTAGCTTTTTTCCTACTTACGAGCTACCTTGCAATGTAATTTTTCTTCCTATTTTTATATTTAGTCGCAGCGAGATCTAGAAACGAGTAGCGTACCGTAGTAAAGCTAGCTTTTTTCCTACTTACGAGCTACCTTGCAATGTAATTTTTCTTCCTATTTTTATATTTCGTCGCAGCGAGATCTAGGAACGAGTAGCGTACCGTAGTAAAGCTAGCTTTTTCCCTACTTACGAGCTACCTTGCAATGTAATTTTTTCTTCCTATTTTTATATTTAGTCGCAGCGAGATCTAGGAACGAGTAGCGTAATATAGTAAAGCTAGCTTTTTCCCTAGTTACGCTACCAGCTACCTTTAAGCTCTCGAGTAGATGGCGCTTTCACACATGAGCTTCAAAAAGTTTTTAGACTGGCTGTCTATATTATCTATACTCTCTGTTGCTACTAATAATATTTTTGTGCAATATGTCATTACTTAAATATTCATTCATAGCCATAACGATTGTATTCGATGGAATAAACGATAATTTGAAATATTTTAGTAAAAAGAAAACTGAGTTCTTCCTTTTGTTCATCAGTGACATCAAAATTGACAATACTTTGTGTATTTTATATTTTAGACTTAAGGTGTTTCTCCATATAGACATTGTAACGGCGGTCCCTAAGGTCACTTTTTATACGGATTGACACAAATACTAAATTTTGTTACATAGTTAATTTACCGTCTAGTTTTAGGCGCCGAATTTTGTTTTTTTTCGAATATTATCCGGAAGTAATTAAAAAAAATTGACATGAATTATTTTTTTGGCCTAAAAGTATGTTTGAGTAACATATTTTATTTTACAGTAACCACATACAGTTAAGAGGTTTCCCAATTTCATTGTTTTCAGTGTATTATACATTCCCGATTCATAAACGTATTTTAAAGCGTGACAGATAAGGATCGATGATTTCGTTAAATGAGGATTGAAATACGTTTATGAATAAGCGGTATAATCTTTTTTTTAATTTATAGAGGTTTAAAAAAAGGCAAAATATCAACCATACCATGATTTTAGCAGAGGCGGCGCGTCCATAAAACACTATTCCTGTCGGCTTGCCAAATTTTCAGGCACTTGAGCAGTTTTCCTACAGCTCGTGAAGGAATTTCAAGCCAAATTAAGCTCAGGCTTGCCTAAAGGTTCTGGGGGCCGATTTTTGACAGCCGGACGCTCGAATTCAAAAAATTCAAGCTCGAAAATGATCGCACACAAAAGTTTGTCGTCAATTTTTTCGCGTGGAATTAACAGTTTAAATAATCATCATTTTAAATTTCTATCGCTTTTATTTTTAAAACATAATTTCATCGTTTTATTCCGAGTTTTAAATGTCACTTTCGAGTGCTCGAATCTCAAAAATCACCCCCCGGACCTGCCGCCACTGGTTTTAGACATCAATATTATCATCACAACCATTTGTAACTATGACATGGCGTTCATTATATCGATGTAAATATCAAGTCGATTTCACTAAACAATTAGGATGACACAATTAGGAAAATGCTAAAGAAAAAAATCAAGTGTGTAAAATACAATGAAATTAGTTTAGTGACTAGTCATTGAGATAGAGGGCTCTAGTGTTCACAAATTCACAGACAAATAAATACTAAATTAAACTATGATTCGTAATTAGACTCCAGAAACATAACCTCACTCGCTTACTTTTCGCTTTTATTTCTCTGAATAAGGGCAACTGATATTTTTTTTACATCAGAGTATTAAAATTACCATTATCACATTATATCAGTGGCATTTCTTTAAAAAAAGAACGTATAAATACACGAAACCGGTGAAGGAGTGAGGTTATGTTTTTGGAATTTAATTACGAATCAGCACGCCTAGCACATGAGTGACGCGACGGTATCTCGCGCGCGAGATAGACTACCCGTCTCTTTTTAATTGACACAGTCAGAAAAGGACGGATAGACTATCTCACGCGCGAGATACTGTCGCGTCACTCATGTGCTAGGCGTGCTGAGTATAGTAAAAAATTGACATCTGAAGTTTATGGTACTATAGTCAAGGTATAAAATGTCGATATACAGGGTGTACCAAAAATACTGGTGAACCGTTTAAGGGCATAATTGGTATCGTATTCTAATTATAAAAAGTAAAAAAGAAACACGCGAAAAAAAATTTCGGTTTTGTATGGAGGGTTGGTCAGCTGTGACGACGTGTCCCATACAAAAATTAATTTGTTCGCGTTCAAAAATTTTTTCTCCTACTTTTTCTCACTCATAATACGATACCAATTATGCCCTTAAACGGATCACCATTATTTTTGTTACACCCTGTATATATAATAAATCGCATTGATATTTTTGACGCTTACTGTACGCAGTGAAGTTTTCTAAATATAATGTTCCTGGTTTTAGAGCCCTAGAGTTTTGTAAAAATCGAGGTTGGACTGAACTGTACGATAAGGTAGGCCGCATTGTGTAGCCAGTGTCAAAATTTATATTTCTACAAAGTTATACAGAGTGTAAAAATACTGGTGATCCTTTGAGGCACTGAGACACGGCGATATTTATAGCTCACCGCTGGGCGAGTAACTATAAATATCGCCTTACACGGGAGTGCTTATCTTTTGTTCGTGTTTATAGCCGATAGCTCATAGCTTACTAGCTCGCGGTGGGACCAGTGCCCAAAAGGCATAATTGGTATCGTATTCTATTTATTAAAAAGGAAGAAAAAAAAAATTGCACAAAAATTTCGGGGTGGCTCCTATGGCGTCACATAGAGGTCACCACAATTGGTCACGATCCTCAGTCGCGAACGAACGACGAAGAAGAAGAAGAAGAATTGTTTTTTAGTTATGGTAGGGTTGATGTGTCCATGAAAAAAAATCGCGTCCAAAAAAATCTCCTACCTTTTCTTACTCGCAATACGATTACTAATATGCTCTTAAACGGATCACCAGTATCTTTGTTACACCCTGTATCTCACCTTTGGACAAAAATCGTATTGGAATATTCCATGTTTATTTGAAAAAGTATCTCAACTTATCGACGTTATCGAAATAGTTATTTGTGCAACAAGAGAGGAAAGTTGGTTTTTCTTGAGAGTGTTGATTTTGAGTCCCGAGTAAGCGAAAGATTCTATAATTGAATCATGATCACGAAAAGCTCCTAGAGACAAAATTTCACTCCCTCGAGTGAGGAAAGGCGTAACTTTCGTCACTCCCTGGAGTGATGAAAGTCGCGCTTTCGTCACTCCAGGGAGTGAGGAAAGTAGGCTTGTTTGAACTACTGAGGTGCAAATGTTATTGACGCTGGCTATACAATAAGCGATAATTATGTAAGAAATCACTCTTAAGAACATTTTGAACGAAAACAAATATCGACATTTTGTTATTTATAATACCGCGTTTTCAACTTGTAAATTTAAAAATAACTTTTAGAAGTGAGTTTGTTTATTAAGGCTAATTTATGAGATCTTTTCGTACAACCATCAAATATATCGGAGCGGACAGTACTCAAAAATATCTGAACGTGCACTTTATCGCCTTGACAATAGAGGCTTTATTCAGATATTTGTGACCTTGGCCGCTCCGATATATCTGATGGCGACTGTACTCGGCAACCCGCATGTGGATCCATGGAGTTGCAATCGCTTACGGAGTCCACACAGTTGCCATCAAATAAATCGGAGCGGCCGAGGTGGTCACAAATATCTGAACAACGCCTCTATTGTCTTGGCGGTAAAGTGCATGCTCAGATATTTTTGAGTACCTTGGCCGCTCCGATATATTTCATGGCGACTGTACAACCAGGTGGCCCGGATGCTTGTATGTTACCATTGTGGTAAAGAAATATGGTTTTTATTCACTTCTATACAGTTATGTGCGGATACTTAGCATAAATATGTTTGGTGTTTTCATATTTTTAAGTCAAATCTGGTTTAGTAATAAAAAAATATGGCGGCACAATTTTGTCATTTATAACAATAATTTATCTCTTTCTGTTCGGTAGTGGACGAGAGGGACGAATTTTATAACCGATTTTGTTAAAAACGCGAATATATAACATGTTTTATTACTAAACTTGATATTATAAATATTTCAAAAGAAACTTGTTGTTCAATACTTTTGAGAAACAAGTATCAATTAATATTAAAATAATTAGAATATGGATTTGTACACTTTGAGGCCCGATTTGACTCAAACAGGAATATACTAAAATCAATACTGTATAGACTAATCTTAGTATACAGGGTGTAACTAAAATACGGGTGATATGTTTAAGGGCATTAGTATCGTCTTGCGATTTAGAAAAAGTACGAGAGAAATTTTTTTGACACAAAAAAAAATTGTATGGGTCAGGTGGACTCAGCTGGCCAACCCTCCATATTAACCAATTTTTTATCGCGCAATTTTTTTTGAAAATTATTTGAAAAAAATTGCGAAAATTTTTTGTTTAAGTATGGAAGGTTGGCCAGCTGTGACATGTCCCATAGGAAATTTTTTTTTACGGCATCCAAAAATTTTTTTACCTTTTTACTCGAAATACGATACCAATAACGCCCTTGAAAGGATTACCAGCATTTTCGTTACAACCTGTATATATATATTGTTCAAGTCAAATCAGACCAGAGTTTCATAAACTCACGAGTTAATATTTAAAATGTACATTGCCGAACTTGGTTTTATTATTTACCTAATATCTAAGATAATAATAGAATTTTACCAAGTAATTTTTAATCAAATCGGTTCAGCCGTATATTGTGTATAAGGCTTGTATGCCGCACAGATATTGTGGCATGCCACAAACGTACATACGTATGTATATATGGGGAAATAATTTATTGATCCCGGCAGTAATTTAAGTCGTCGAGTTAGCTAATTTTGCAATTACATTTTTGCCATAAAATAACTATTTTAATTATCGATTTCTTAAAGTCAAAATACGCAACTTTCTACATTATTAATATATTATACCGTTGTTTTGACTCCAGGAGTTTTTGATAGGAATACCATAGAAAAGCTGAAAAAAATAACAATCTGCTGGTTGTACAGTCGGCATCAGATATATCGGAGCGGCTAAGGTCACAAATATCTCAACGCCTCTATTGTCAAGGCGATACAGTGCCTGTTTAGATATTTTTGCATACCCTGGCCGCTAGATATATTAGACAGCAACTGTAATTTACTACAAAAATCGCCAAATGCTGTTATTTCTAGGAAAAATAATATAATATTAATTTTCAGCGAGCTATCTCAACGATTTAATATCGACGCTAGCCTAGTGTTTTTATCGCCTGTCACCATAGCTGTCACGTTCTAACAAGTATATAAGTGCGAAAGTGACGCATGACGCGAAAGGCGATAAAATAACAACCATGGATGGCCTTCTGGGGCCTATTTAATAAAACTACAATTGTAGCTTTATTAATTAGGCCACTGGATCAATTTTTTTTTCATCTTGTATTAACATGTCGCATGTTGCTGCCGCATGCCACAAGTCGAGGCATAATCAAGCCACTGAATTTCGTTTCGACGAATGCTGTTTTACTTGTATATTATTAGTTTATGCAGAGACTATAGAGATATAGACGACCACAGCCTAAGAACTTTTTGAAGCTGAAGTCGATTGCGCTCTCTGTCCGAAAGCCGCCTAAAGATACCGAAATTGTAAGAAGAAATGTCACCTGCACTGCTACTCCACCTAGTAGCTACTAGTGTACTACTAGTACGCTATTTGTTACTAGGTGGAGTAGCAGTGCAGGTGACATTTTCTCTTACAATTTCGGTATCTTTTAGGCGGCTTTTGGACAGAGGGCGCAATCGACTTCAGCTTCAAAATGTTCTTAGGCTGTGGTCGTCTATATCTCTATAGTCTCTGGTTTATGTAATGAGGCACTCTATGTAAAAGTAGTTGCTTTTTTTTTTCTTAATTATAGAATCGAGGAATATGTACTGTTAAATGGTTTTACTATGACACGTGTGTTTTATTTATTTTTTCCTTAGTAGAGCATTTAATTAACCGGAGCGCCATTGACAGGCGTTCCTTTCTGCCGAAAATATATGACCAGTGGTCATACTCATTGTATGGACTAACGTTTACCTGACGTGGCTATTTTGACGTTACGAATACATTTGACGTTCCCCTCCCCCGCAAAAAACGGCAGACATTTTTTGTATAGAAAATGTCAGACATGGCCGGTCCGGTTGGTTGAATAGTCTAAGTATTTTTCCCATAGTTGTTAATGACGTGAGTAGGTATCATAAGATCAAGAAAAACAAAATTAAAATTTACACATTTATTTCATTATTCATTTTATAAAGTAATTAATCTTAGATTCTACTTCTCAATCGGCCGGATCCGGTACTAGTTTGGTACAAAATTGCCAGATCCGTACCGGATTGCAATCTCTATCAGCAACAGGTTATCAATCACACAGATCGTACACTAAAAATATCTGAACAAGCACCTTATCGCCTTGACGATAAAGGCGTTCAGATATTTATGATCACCTTGGCCGCTCCGATATGATGACGACTGTACGATAAGTATTGGCAAAATTCCCATTTTATTTTATTTATTTAAAAAATAAAATAAAAATAAATAAAATAAAATGGGAATTTTGCCAATGTCGAGTATATACGTTAATCTCACTTTTATTACTTTTAATAAAAAGTAACGTTGTCCGGTAGAGGCCTTGTTATTTGTAAAGTAATAGCTATTCTTTACAAACACGTGGCGGCCAGCCAGGATAACCTTCCGTCTAACTAAAGAGCGGCTACACGCGTTATGAGACTAACTCTTCATAAGCTGCACACTTGTTTATAGATCACCACACAATAAGCTATCAATATTACACACTGAACTACTATAATGAGCAAAAAAACAAAAACAAAAAAACTACTCCCAAAACGGCCGCGCTACCCTGCGTCTCGGACGGAAATCCATAATAAGGTTGTATTCTTAGCTTATATGAAGGGTACACGGAATGAACATGTCTAGTCCCTTTTTTCGTAAAATGATATTTTTGTATCAAAATGTAGAGCTTGCAATGAACTATAGCAACAACTTCTGTAACAGCTGGAATTTGTAACATAAATCCACTTTTTAATTCATAAAAACCATCTCGTTACGAAAATAGTATGGTTAATTGAATCGTTCTAAACTTTAAAACCGCTATAACTCAAAATGTTGTCAAAGTGACTAGACATGTTCTTTCCGTGTACCCTTCATATGAAATGTCACAGGCTGATTCACTATTTTGACAGCGGACAGGGGCCTATGCAGTTTCATTTCTTGTCACATTGTGCACTGCGATCGTTCTCGTTACCCCCACCATGCACTTCGCACATAGCGAATAATATCGACCATGGAGGAGGTAAGCCACAGATTGCATCAAATATATATCACTAGTAGTCTGCAGCGGTGTTGGCGAGGTAGTCCCGCCGCCCAATGTTCGACGCCTGCTTGTTCTGCACCGCCTCCAGTTTTGGACACTCTGGAATGAGTTTGAAATTAGCGATGTGGAAGACCATTTTCTACTCCAAGTAGTCAGGGCCGTAGCCAGAATTGCAGTTAAGATAGGGCAGTGCTAATTTAAGGTAGGGCATAGCGAATTTTAAGGTAGGGCATTAACTTTATTTTCATACATTTTTGACTCGATTGTAGTTTTTAAGGTAGGTAGGGCATTAAAATATAAAAGATATACATTACATCTTAAAGATAATATACCGGTGTACAATCCAAATGGGTCAGTATGGAGAAGTCGGAAACTATGAGAGATAGCGAGATCTGTTCTTAGGAACCATGACGTCGATTTTAGATTTAATAATAATTACATTCAAAGTTTTTTATTAACTCTCATACATAACCGGGAATCGAACCTGGTCAAAATCAATGTGTCTAAATTCTGCAATTCAAATGGCTACCATTTTGAACATTTTCTGAAATAAAATAATTATCTTATTGGTGGGATTTTCTTTCAATTATTTAAACAAGATTCCATTAGTGTTGTGCTTCTTGCGACTTGCAGAATTTATACACATTGATTTTGACCAGGTTCGATTCCCGGTTATGTACGAGTGTTAATAAAAAAAGTTTGAATGTAATTATTTTTAAATCTAAAATCGACGTCATGGTTCCTAAGAACAGATCTCGCTATCTCTCATAGTTTCCGACTTCTCCATACTGACCCATTTGGATTGTACACCCGGTATACAATAATGCGCCTTGCCCCCTAATGGGTGTCGTGTATACAGTAATGGGTGTCGTGCATAAAGTAATGGGTGTCGTGTATAAAATAATGGGTGTCGCGTAAACAGTAATGGGTGTCGTGCAGAAAGTAATGGGTGTCGTGAATAAAGTAATGGGTGTCGTGTATAAAGTAATGGGTGTGGTGTATAAACCGTACCTGTGATCCTGTGCCCGAGCCCGCCGCAGTAGGAGCAGCCCTGGCCGTCGGGCGCCGGCACGTCGGGCTCCCCGATCATGTCCAGCAGGAACGCGGGCACCTGCACACAACATGTTAAGGTTTTAGATAGGTCTTAGTGTTAATTGAAATTATGGAAGACTAGCGACTCGCCCCGGCTTCGCACGGGTGCAATTATACATATAAACCTTCCTCTTGAATCACTCTATCTATTAAGTAGAATAATAAAATAAAAAAACCGGCCAAGTGCGAGTCGGACTCGCGCACCGAGGGTTCCGTAAAAACCTAAAACAATTGCTATTTCTTATGATTGCGTGGACATGAAAGTTTCGTTTTGCTGCAGCAGAAAGATATTATAGAGCTGAGTATATGATATGAATTTCAATTTAATACCTCTACGCGTTTACGAGGAAACAGGTAGTAAGTTTAAAATTAAAAAAAAAAATTTTAGTACTATTTTACTAAAAATGTCTACTTTTCGTAATTTTTCCTTTGTCTTTGCTATATGAAGTTTCTTCGTGCCAAGTTTTAAGTTTCTGAGTTTACGGGAAGTACCCTTTAGGTTTTGAGTTTCTTGCGAGTACTCATCTCCAAAATATGCAACTTAAATTGCTATTTCTTTTGATTGCGTTGACATGAAAGTTTGTTTTTGCCACAGCTGAAAGATATAATAGACCTGAGTATTTGATATGAATTTCAATTTAATAGGAGGAAGGAGGTAGTAAGTTAAAAAAATTAAAAAATATTTTTTGTATGATTCTACTAAAAATGTCTACTTTTTATAATTTTTCCTTTGTCTGTGCTATATGACGTTGCTTCGTGCCAAGTTTAAAGATTCTGAGCTTGCGGGAAGTACCCTTTAGGTTTTGAGTTTCTCGCGAGTACTCAGTTTCAAAATATGCAGCTTAAATTGCTATTCCTTTTGATTGCGTTGACTTAAAGATTTGGTTTTGCCTGAGTATTTGACATGAATTTCAATTTAATTAACTTCACGCGTTTACGAGGAAAATGGTAGTAAGTTTAAAATTTAAAATATATTTTTTTGTATGATTTTACAAAAAAATTCTACTTTTCGTAATTTTTCCTTTGTCTGTGCTACATGAAGTTTCTTCGTGCCAAGTTTCAAGTTTCTGAGTTTACGGGAAGTACCCTTTAGGTTTTGAGTTTCTTGCGAGTACACAGTTTCAAAATATGCAACTTTAATTGCTATTTCTTTTGGTTGCGTTGAAATAAAAATTTGGTTTTGCTACATCTGAAAAGTCCTATAGCCCTGAGTATTTGACATGAATTTCAACTTAATAACTTTACGCGTTTACGAGGAAAAACGTAGTACGATTAAAATTTTAAATATATATTTTTGTATGATTTTACTAAAGATGTCTACTTTTTATAATTTTTCCTTTGTCTGTGCTATATGACGTTGCTTCGTGCCAAGTTTAAAGATTCTGAGCTTGCGGGAAGTACCCTTTAGGTTTTGAGTTTCTCGCGAGTACTCAGTTTCAAAATATGCAACTTAAATTGCTATTCCTTTTGATTGCGTTGACTTAAAGATTTGGTTTTGCCTGAGTATTTGACATGAATTTCAATTTAATAACTTCACGCGTTTACGAGGAAAATGGTAGTAAGTTTAAAATTTTAAATATATTTTTTTGTATGATTTTACAAAAAAATTCTACTTTTCGTAATTTTTCCTTTGTCTGTGCTACATGAAGTTTCTTCGTGCCAAGTTTCAAGTTTCTGAGTTTACGGGAAGTACCCTTTAGGTTTTGAGTTTCTTGCGAGTACACAGTTTCAAAATATGCAACTTTAATTGCTATTTCTTTTGATTGCGTTGAAATAAAAATTTGGTTTTGCTACATCTGAAAAGTCCTATAGCCCTGAGTATTTGACATGAATTTCAACTTAGAACTTTACGCGTTTACGAGGAAAAACGTACGATTAAAATTTTAAATATATATTTTTGTATGATTTTACTAAAGATGTCTACTTTTTATAATTTTTCCTTTGTCTATGCTATATGACGTTGCTTCGTGCCAAATTTCAAGTTTCTGAGTTCATGGGAAGTACCCCATAGGTTTTGCGAGTGCCGAAAACTCTAAAATTTGCAGCATACACGACTATCTTTTGATTGCGTTGGCTTTTAAGTTTGATTTTTTCACAGCTTCAAGGGACAATAGACCTAAGTATTTGGTATAAATTTCAGCTTGATACCTCCACGCGTTCCTGAGAAAAATGGTCTTGACAGACAGACAGACAGACAGACAGACAGACGGACAACAAAGTGATCCTATAAGGGTTCCGTTTTTTTCCTTTTGAGGTACGGAACCCTAAAAAAGAACCGTCTTCACTTAGGATCCGCTATTCCAAGAGGAAGTGGCCGAGTTGCTGTAAAAGATAGTGAAATCACTATAGGTGTGCTTATAATAGTTGAAGAGTTCCCTCGATTTCTCCAGGATCCCATCATAAGACCCCGACTTGGTGACAATGGGACCATCTAGGGGTTATACCCGTTCGATTAAAAAAAGTTTTTGAAAATCGGTTCACGATTCACGGAGATATCGAGTATCATACAAACAAAAAAAAATTCAGTCCAATTGAGAACCTCCTCCTATTTTGAAGTCGGTTAAAAAGGACACGCAAGTGTTTTTAGCGCCATCAGTGTTAAACCATACCTTCTGTCCGGCCTCTCTGAGCAAATGGGCCAAGTCCTTAAGAACGCTGCTCTCTGCCGCCCGGCCAAGCAGCGTCGTCGCCACTCCCTCGCCGCCAGCACGCCCTGAAAATAAACATCATTCCCAATTAAATCTATACGCGTAAATAATACTTTAATACTTAATACTCTAAAACTAAAGCCACACTACAGGCAAGCATGCATCGGGCCCTGGATCGAGTGGCCTGGAGAGTGTTGGTGAAAAGTGTCCACAATCGTCACGTCCCTCAGCCATGAGGATACGACAAAGAAGAAGAAGAAATAATACTTGTCGAACGAGCGAAGTGAGTTTGTAAGAAAACTCCTTTAAAGGGCTCTAAGCGTCCGTAGACGTGGTATAAAAAAACATAAATATGCCAGCAATAAATAAAAAACAGAATTAACTCTCTTTCATTCAAATAAATATATCAATTTCAGCAGCATATCCCCACAATATAATCCTGTATGTAATAGGGTAGATGAATTTTTTTCATGCGTGGTATCAATGCCGTGGGGCCAATTGCCTTAAATCAACATAAAAGACAGAAAAGATACTTAAAGTCTGTGATTTGCTTTTGTTTCTCAAAACGCTCCTAACAAAATGATATAAAGCCGTGACGTCATGGCTTCATAGTTGCCCTGTTTAAAGTATGGAAAAATTATGAAATTGCTATTTTTACAGTGAAATATTGTGTTTAAAGACTGTGCACGTTGAAATCCGGCCACGCATGGCATGGTACATCTCCCTTTCGGATACACATTTTCAAGCAGTTCTTTTTTATAAATAATCTCTAATCATAGTAGTATATAATAAAAATAGAATCATATTAAAATTGTATGGGCTTGTCTCAGTTTTTACTGAAGGTATTTCATCATATCTTTAATGTTTTGTCCAGCGTTTTTTGATAATCTTCACTCGCTTCCTGCTACAATACCACAATTGTATTTATATTTTCACAACCGGTTTTATGGTCAATAGAATGTCATCTTACAAAAAAAAAATGTTTTGAAACTCTATTCTACTTGAGGTAGTCAGGAAAACTTTCTACTCCAAGCACTGAAAGTAATTTTTATATGGCAGCCATTTTTTTGTCAAAAAGTCAAACTCACCAAAGTTAGAACACCTCCGAACTATTTCAATCTAAATACACTTAGAAAAATGTTAGCTATGGTGAAAAGAGAATTTAATAAGGTATCATTTGATTCATCTTATTTATAATAAAAAACTATTTTTAACAGGAAAATTTGGTAAACACTGTCAGAACACTGTGGATAAAAAAATATAGGCACTGTGGAATATATAGTGATCAAACTCATAGACAACGTAACGTTTATATTATGTTTTAAACTTTATTATGTAGCTTGATAACCCCAAATTATTAATTAGAAGTGTTGGTTGAATATGCACATTCAATAAAAAGTTGTATCACACCATGCGCGGCCGGATTTCAACGTGCACAGTCTTTATGTATATGGTTGCCATACAATTTATTTCACAGTAAAATGTTAGAAATCGAATGGTATCATTGATTTTTTTAAATTTTGTACATTCAAAATTCAAAAAAAATTGAAATTTTGAAGCCTGATATATTATCTTTGCACCATTTCAATAGATTTTTAAATGTTTACTTTATTTGTATATTTTGATCATTTTGCATCCTATCAACTGAATTTCATTGCCTAATTCAACATGTGTCATCATCCCTATTATACTAGTAGTCCGCCTCGAACTGAGAACTCGCGATTTACTTGCAAACGAGTTGACCAATATAACAAGACCCTAAAGAGGATTTTTTTTCGCCTTCTAGCTCCATAACCACTTGATCGATCCTGCTCATATACGAACTTACAAATTTTACGTGTCTCTGCTACAGCCCCAAAAAATTTCATAAAGATTAGAAAAACGTTACTAAAGTTATCGTCGGACAAACTATCGAAATCAGAAAGCCATCCAAATGCCGAGACGTCCCAGTAGCCAGGTGACAGTTCGGTCTGGAGTTATTTGTAAGAACTCACTTCGCTTACGCTCCGCGAGTTCGACTATGAAAGTAGGCGAAGCAGTCCAACATACCTGTACGTCCAATGCGATGCACGTAGTTCTCAATATCCTCCGGCATATCGTAGTTGATCACATGCTGTATGTTTGCGAAATCGAGACCTGAGGAAACAAACATGGTTTTTGATATTTCGTTTATGACAGTTTTTAGTATAAGTAAACTATGTAAGATGTTATTTCTGTTAAATAAACCGATGTTATAACTATAACACACATTTAACTGAAAAAGCTAAGTAGCACTAAACTAAGTTTACATATACAGGGTGTCCCAGAAATCGACGTCAAGCCGTGAATGGATGATATACCAAGTTATAACAGTTATCAGAAAAATACAAAAAAAATATCTATCACATGTTCTTCAAAAATTATGGTCACTTTAAAAATTTACTAGAAGTTAAGAGACCAGGGCGTGAATATTCTAGTACATTTTTATATTCACGCCCTGGTCTCTTAACTTCTAGTAAATTTTTAAAGTGTGATACATTTTTTTTTGTATTTTTCTGATAACTGTTATAACTTGGTCTATCATCCATTCACGGCTTGACGTCGATTTCTGGGACACCTGTATGAGTGTATGCTATGGGCAACGTTTCATAGTTTTGTTTCGGGTATTTTTATAATTATCATACTTTTTTTTTAAATAGGCTCGATGAGGGACATGGCGTATGCCAGAAATGAGAGGCTGATTAAGAAAGTGTCATAATATGCCCAACTCGAAGAACAAATAACTTGACTAGCGAAAAATAAATAGAACATTTATATTTTGTACATCCAAGGTTGCCTTTCCACTGAAGCAGAGATGAATGGAGACGTGCAGGAATCAACCTAAGGCTGTTTTCCCGCTGAGGCGGGGATGGACGGTGGACGCTATTGGTTTGATTCCCCATCGTCTCATCTTTCTCAGTGGAAAGGCAGCCTAACGTTCTAAATTACCTTTGCTGGCCACGTCTGTGGCGACCAGCACGTCTTTCTCTCCTCGTCTGAAGGCGTCCACGGCTCTTGAGCGCTCCTCCTGGTCCTTGCCTCCGTGTATAGCCACGGCTTCGACACCTAAAACCAAAGGAATGAGGTTAACCCACATATTACTAGAGTTACTCTCAGCAAACACTAAGGGTGAGTTGCACCACTAACGAACTGATCAACGTTAAATGTGGCGGCGCAGCTGTCATCCCATAGAAAACTGTCAAACTTTTCATACTAGATTTTTTTAACGGTGACGTTGCTGTTAACAGATTGTTTGGTGCAACCGGCCCTAAGGCAGATGCAGGAATTTTCTGAAGGCACTGCGGGAGGTGCACCAGTACATCGCTATCATCGCGGCCAGGGTACTCAAAAATATCTGAACATGCACTTTATCCCCTTGACAATGGAGGCGTTGTTCAGATATTTGTGACCTTGGCCGCTCCGATTTATCTGATGGCAACTGTACGACAACACGCTTGTGACATCGCTGTCGCTACCGTTCAAAGCTGGGCCAGCTTAAATATAAACCATTCTTAAATTGTACACCCCTCCATACATACGCGCATATACTTAGTTCTTGTACCGTAGAAAAGGTGCAAAACTATCTGAAAAATTAGGAAAGCCGGTAAGAATCACGCCCCGCCACTGAAAAGTAATACTTTCACTTAACTTTGAGCAGTAGGTACTCATGTGGCAGTTACGTTAAGTAATATACTCACTAACAGGGGAGATGGGCGGCAGTTTAACACGACTTCGATGGGTATGAAAACGCGGCCAGTGGCTTGTAAGAAAGAATCCTCAACTTTGAGCAGTAAATACCTGTGTTTAGCGTCTACATCTTGCTTTCTTGTCAAAGTCAATAAACATGAAACGCACACAAACACAATAAAAGTCAAATACAACCAATTTCTAAATTGTCGATGCGATTTTTTGGTCATAAATGGGCGGCAGTTTAACACGACTTCGATGTGTAAGAAATCGTCACCTTTGAGCAGTAAGTACTCGTGAATAGCGTCCACATCTTGCTTCCTCTCAGCAAATACTAAGACTGGTGGAGGAGTTTTCTGTAGGCATTGTAGTAGATGCACTGTTCTGGCTTCGGCCTTCACCGGCTCCAATTCCTGGTAACAATAGTACATTGTGCATCAAGGGGGATAAGTTAGGCCTGAGGGAATAAATGACTAAAGATTGTAATATTTTAAACCTCGAGTTACACACAATGTTTTTTTTTTCATCACTCATGTGAAGAAAAAACAAAATTTCAACCCAAAACAATCTGAAATACGGCGGTGGAATTCCAGATAGGATACGTCCGCCATTTTGTCATTGTTCTGACAAGCTAGGCATCGAAGGCACAGACCCATCGGCATACAGCCACAATTGAAAAATATGTAATAAATATTTTAATCGGCATTTAAATATTTCAAATTTCAATTTTAAAGCAAAAACAAAAAAAATGAAATGAATAATGTCAGTATTTTAAAAGTAAAACTTATTCAGAGCTTGATTTTAAACAAATATTAAAGAAAAAAGCTACAACTAACTCCCTTAGGAGTAAAATGCGATTGTTCTCCCGCTTCACTTGCGTGAAACAGCACGTTTTATGAGCAAGTGTAATGAAAATTAATTAATAATGTATTTACTTAGAAGACAGGGAAAATCACATTAATATAATTGAATGTGGACTTCATTTTGAGGAGTAGGTACATTAAAATTATAATGTTTCTATATCGGTTTGTTTTTAATATAATAACTAAACTGTTTTACCTGTCGTACGTTCAGTGACGCCGCTCCTGCTCTACCTACGTTGACGGTGACAGGTTTGACAAGCGCTGACCTGATGACAAAATAACACATAATTTGCAATTGTAACTCGATATTTAGCTTCAAATTTATCCAAAAGCTTAAAAAACCCAAAATATATGTTTAAAGTAAAAATAATACTTTCCAGCACCGATATATAATTAAAGAACAGGTTACATAATCAGCCCATAAAAATGCCCCCACAATAGTGAACGACACGAACGTATGAACGACAGTTTCTCGGTCAGTTTTTAAGACTAGTCACTAGTCTAGATAAATGTATTTTCTTTCTTTCTTTCTTTCTAGTCAGTGATACGACTGGCTGGTTTCAAATATTTAAGAGCCATATATTCTTGGACACCTGGAGAGGATGGGAGAGGATGGGAGAGGATCGAGCTGTGAGAAGGGCGTATGTGGGGCACCTGGGTGGAAAGCGTCCGTCTGGACGCCCCACCCCAGATACCGCTGGAGCGACGAAGCCCTGAAAGATATATCCGCCCTTGGAGTACCGAACTAGCGTGAAGTGGCGCAGAACAGGGCAGAGTGGCGTTCTCTTGTGTCAGAGGCCAAGATCCGTTTTGGGTCACTGAGCCAGTGAAGTATAGTATAGTATTTTCTATAAATATTCTTTGAGACTGCACCTCTATTAATATTCTGACTCAATGCTTTCGAGTGACAGTTTTACCTTATGTAATGCCTGTAGTCGGAAAGCAACTGGCGCTTAAAACGCAGGAAAACCTAGTTTGAGAGCCGGGTTATCAATCATCATCATATCAATGTACCTTAAAGTTGCAATAACGATTGTTTATCTGCAAGGGACAAAGTTAAAATGACCAACCGTCTGGGAGTATTTATGTAAGTCAAATAAGTTCAGACTTTAAAGGTTAATATAAAGATTATATATGTATGTAGGTATTTATTTATTTATATGTATATTTTATGTATATAGGCATATGTAGGTATGTATTATTGTTTTTTATCTATAAGTATGTGTATTTTTGCTTGAAATTAAGATGTTTGTGTTATTTACCTCCCTTTTGTTATTTGTGCATTACCACGTTACGTTCCTAGCTTTTATTATAAATCTCCTACTACCCAAAGGTTGTCTGGTAGAGATCGCTTTGTTAGCGATAAGACCACATGTTGCTACCTATGTAGATCCTAAGATTTTTATTACTGTACAATTTTTATTTATGGTGCATTCAAGAATATTGTATTGTATTGTATTGTTAATTGAAACATGACGGGATAATGTTGTTGAGTAGCTGAGGAGTTCCTATGACAACCTTCCAGCGCCATCATTACACCAGCTCCATGTGATTGTAATACTACATTGGCATCCAATTTTAGTACAATTGGAAAACTGGAAATGGGTCAAATTTAACTTGCAAGATTTGGTTCCAACCAGACAATTGAAAGGTGATACAATATAATTTTAAACAAAAAAAGAACCGACTTCACTTAGGATCCGCTATTCCAAGAGGAAGTGGCCGAGTTGCTGTAAATAATAGTGAAATCACTATAGGTGTGCCTATAATAGTTGAAGAGTTCCCTCGATTTCTCCAGGATCCCATCATCAGATCCCGACTTGGTGACAATGGGACCATCTAGGGGTTATACCTGTTCGATTCAAAAAAAAATTTTGAAAATCGGTTCACGATCCACGGAGATATGGAGTAACATACATACAAAAAAAAAAAATAATAATAATAAAAAAAAAAATCAGTCGAATTGAGAACCTCCTCCTTTTTTGAAGTCGGTTAAAAAGCTTATAATTATAAAAACGAGAGCGCTTCCAACTTTAGACGTATACCTCGCGGCACGTAACTGTAGCGCTGACCTTGATTTCTGCGCATGTTCTTCCATAGCCCTTCACCCCCTGTACCCCCCGCGCGACCTATTTTCGACTTCTGCGCAATAACGGTCACCGCTAGAGTTACGTGCCGCGACCTGTAACCTACCTGGCAAAATTCTGTATCTTCCTCGGCATAGTGGCGCTGAAGAGCAAAGTCTGTCTTTGCCCCGTGAAGTAGGAAAATATCGTTCGCACGTCTTCCTCGAAGCCCATGTCTATCATGCGGTCCGCCTCGTCCATGCAGAGGTACCGGCACACGTTTAGACGTACCTGGAATTATCGAAAGAGCGGAGCGTAAGCGAAGCGAAGTTCATACACAGAGAGAAAATTTTACTAGAAACAAGTAAACAAGTAAATAGTAATTCCCAGGACAAGGAAACGTATACTAAAAACAAGTAAACGTTACTAAAAACAAGTAAACGTTTATGAAGAACAAGTAAACGTCACTAAAAACAAGTAAATGTTTACTGAAAACAAGTAAACCTTACTAAAAACAAGGAAAAGTTTACTTGTTTTTAGTAAACGTTTCGTTTGACACGTTTACGTTTCGTTTACTTCGTAAAATGTTCTCTCCGTGTACAAACAACTTAGGACACAACGAAACTGTGCATTTCGATGGCTTTTTAACCGACTTCAAAAAAGGAGGAGGTTCTCAATTCGACTGAATTTTTTTTATCATTATTATGTTTTTTTTTGTATGTATGTTACTCCATATCTCCGTGAATCGTGAACCGATTTTCAAAAAATTTTTTTAATCGAACAGGTATAACCCCTAGATGGTCTCATTGTCACCAAGTCAGGGTCTGATGATGGGATCCTGGAGAAATCGAGGGAACTCTTCAACTATTATAGGCACACCTATAGTGATTTCATTACTTTTTACAGCAACTCGGCCACTTCCTCTTGGTATAGCGGATCCTAAGTGAAGTCGGTTCTTTTTTTGTTTTAAATTATTGATTTTAAGAGTTTGTTCCGCGATAACTTTTGTAACGTTTTTCTGATCTTTATGAAATTAGTTGGGGCTGTAGCAGAGATACATATAATTTGCGAGTTCGTATATGAGCAGCATCGATCAAGGGGTTATGAAGCTAGAAGGCGCGAAAAAAATCATAATATGGTGAATAATATGGTGATGGTGAACTCGTTAGCAAGGAAATCGCGAGTTCTCAGTTCGAGGCGGACTACTAGTGTAACAAGATTATGGAACGAGCGGAGCATAAGCGAAGTGAAGTTCTTACAGACGACTTCAGACACAACTTGTCAGCTGGCTACCTACCTAGACGTCTGTGCATTTCGATGGCTTTTGATTTTGAGTTTATTCTGCGATAACTTAAGCAAAGTTTTTTTTTCTTTATGAAATTTGTTGAGGTTGTAGAGATAAATATAATTCGAGTTCGTATATGAGCAGGATCGATCAAGGGGTTATGGAGCTAGAAGCGATCTTCTTAAGGGTCTTGTTATATTGGTCAACTCGTGCGCAGCGAGTTCTCAGTTCGAGGCGGAGTACTATTAGCATAGCTTGGACATTTCATCGCAAAAATAAATAATGTATATAGCAAGATGGATGCACACTTTTTGGGTTATAGTTATGAATGTAATATAGAAATATACAGGTTGGCTCATTCAAATCAGTCAGTATGGGAATGTCTGAAACTATAAGACATACGAAGATTTGTTCTTAGGAAGCATGTCACCGATTTTGATATAAAGAAAAACTGCATTCAAACATTTGAAAAAAAAACTTTACCCAGCTCGGGAATCGAACCCGGTTGTTTTAAATATCGATTGTGTAGGTCTTAAGCTGTAAATGTCTCTAAGAAACATGATGTCTAAAATGAATAAAATGCATTGTTTTGACATACTTTAATTTATCATAGTAGGTGTTCGAAGTGACCAATACAATATCTACATACTTACTTTAAGTGGGCTTTTCAATTGATTGTTAGTGTTTAATTACTGTAGATAACAAAACTTCCTTAAAGATTTAATGCAATGCTAATGCCACATGATAAGGTGTATGTAACAAGTAGAGAGGTACATACAAACAGCCATAGAGACAATTTTACATGCCTGAACTTGTTGAATATTGTAACGGTGGTCACTTCGAACACCTACTATGATAAATTAAAGTATGTCAAAACAATGCATTTTATTCATTTTAGACATCATGTTTTTTAGAGACATTTACAGCTTAAGACCTACAAAATCGATATTTAAATAGAAAAAGTGGAAGTTTATTTTTTCAAAACAACCGGGTTCGATTCCCGAGCTGGGTACAGTTTTTTTTTTTCAAATGTATGAATGCAGTTTTTCTTTTTATCAAAATCGGTGACATGGTTCCTAAGAACAAATCTTCGTATGTCTTATAGTTTCAGACATTCCCATAGTGACCGATTTGAATGAGCCACTCTGTATTATTAAAATACTGTATACAGGGTGTTTTTTCAATAACTAGCCATATTGTGCGAGATGATTTGGTACGCCATATTAAACAACTTTTACTATGGGGGCAACTCCGAAACCTCAAAAAAATGTTGGCTGTTTCATACTCGTACATTTCGGCCGATTAGACGTTGACCTTTTGTATGGGGAGGACAAAAAAATTTTGTGATTTCGGGGTTGGTCCCATAGAAAGAGTTGTTCAGTATGACTTACCGAATCACCTCTCACAATATGGCTGGTTATTGGAAAAACAGCCTGTATAATAAGAATTTAATATATTTTACGTCACTCTAGGCGGTAAGTGAAATTTGCCGCCCACGGGCGCAGCGGCAAAACTCACTTCACACCCAGTAGAAGACGTAAAATTGTGTACGCACCACGGGCGGTAATAAAGAAGGCCTCAGATCGCTTGTTTATGGCCCTTACCTTTGGTTTGGGCCACAAATACCCGCGATCTGAGCCGTTCTTTATTTTACCGCCCTAGGTGCGTAATGAACTATTGTTTTATTTCGGTGTTATATTCTTTTGCGGGCGGTTATATTATGTTTTCACGGGGGCGAGAAGCGGCTCACGGAGAGCCGTTTTGCTGCATTGATCGTAGCAAATGGAAATCCGTGATCTCTGCCTACCCCTTTTGGGATATAGGCGTGATTGTATGTATGTATGTTGTATGTATATTCTATTGCGACGTTTTTGCGATGAAATGTATTGTATTAACTTATGCTATTTAATTGTAAATTACTGTTTAAGTGTATATGCCAAATAAAAATTTCTTTATCTTTTATCTTTAAATGTCAGAGCTGTGACTATTAGTTGATTAAATATTTACCATTTTCTTGTCTAGCATGTCCATGAGACGGCCCGGAGTAGCCACCATGACGTGAACCCCTCGCTGCACTACTTCCATACATTCTGACACCGCCACGCCTGTCAAAAAATGTTTACGTTCTTAAGAGTCGCCAGGACGCTCGCGTGAACTCGCGTCCCCATACAAACGTAGTTCAGCTCTCATTTTAAAACGACATGCTTTAGAACCACGAAATTTGGCATGGGCATTCTAGCAGTACAGATCTATGTCGGTAATTCGTTTTCGTTGCTAAAAATTGTAATACAAAGAAAATATAGCAAAAATAAGTTTTGTATGTAAATCTGTATCTGGCTGTATTTTCTTTGTATTACAATTTTTTGCAACGAAAACGAATCACCGACATAGATCTGTACTACTAGAATGCCCATGCCAAATTTCGTGGTTCTAAAGCATGTCGTTTTAAAATGAGAGCTAAACTACGTTTGTATGGGAACGCGAGCGTCCTGGCGACTCTTAATCATAGTTAAAATGTGAGAATACTAAAAAAAAAGTACAGTCAGCAGTAGAAGTTGCTCAGAGAGCGAGCAAGGTGTTCAGAATGACCTTCACGCGCTCTTATTCTCTTAAGGGGATGGCAACAGCTAAATTCCATCCCTATCTTTTTCAGCACGAGTGAAAGAGAAACACTGCGTTTAGTACGGGAGCTCATTGCAAATTTTGCAAAATGATGAATTCAAAAAAAGTACGCAGTAATTTCGAAATATAAAACAATGAAATTTCTAGTATTATACTATGATTCATAATTAGATTCCAAAAACATAACCTCATTCACTTACTTTTCGCTTTTATTTCTCTGAATAAGGGCAACTGAAATTACTTTTATGCCACACCTGGCCATAAAGTGGCTTTTTCCGCACGCTGCGCGTACGGTAAAAGACGCTTTCTGGCCAAGTGTAAACATAAAACGATGTACACAACACGGGAGGTAATAAAGAAAGCCCTCGATCGCATATTTACATCCCTCGCTTGCAGCTCGCCGCAGCAGCCGCAAACTTCTGCAATCTCGGCCTTTCTTTGTTTTACCACCCTAGTTGTGTAATGTACTATTTTACATCACAGGACTAAAATTACCATTATTATGGTATATCAGTGGCATTTCTTTAAAAATCCGGCCAAGTGCGAGTCGGACTCGCGCACCGAGGGTTCCGTAAAAACCTAAAACAATTGCTATTTCTTATGATTGCGTGGACATGAAAGTTTCGTTTTGCTACAGCAGAAAGATATTATAGAGCTGAGTATATGATATGAATTTCAATTTAATACCTCTACGCGTTTACGAGGAAACAGGTAGTAAGTTTAAAATTAAAAAAAATATTTTTGTATGATCCTACTAAAAATGTCTACTTTTTATAATTTTTCCTTTGTCTGTGCTATATGACGTTGCTTCGTGCCAAGTTTAAAGATTCTGAGCTTGCGGGAAGTACCCTTTAGGTTTTGAGTTTCTCGCGAGTACTCAGTTTCAAAATATGCAACTTAAATTGCTATTCCTTTTGATTGCGTTGACTTAAAGATTTGGTTTTGCTACATCTGAAAGGTACTATAGCCCTGAGTATTTGACATGAATTTCAATTTAATAACTTCACGCGTTTACGAGGAAAATGGTAGTAAGTTTAAAATTTAAAATATATTTTTTTGTATGATTTTACAAAAAAATTCTACTTTTCGTAATTTTTCCTTTGTTTGTGCTACATGAAGTTTCTTCGTGCCAAGTTTCAAGTTTCTGAGTTTACGGGAAGTACCCTTTAGGTTTTGAGCTTCTTGCGAGTAGACAGTTTCAAAATATGCAACTTTAATTGCTATTTCTTTTGATTGCGTTGAAATAAAAATTTGGTTTTGCTACATCTGAAAAGTCCTATAGCCCTGAGTATTTGACATGAATTTCAACTTAATAACTTTACGCGTTTACGAGGAAAAACGTAGTACGTTTAAAATTTTAAATATATATTTTTGTATGATTTTACTAAAAATGTCTACTTTTTATAATTTTTCCATTGTCTATGCTATATGACGTTGCTTCGTGCCAAATTTCAAGTTTCTGAGTTCATGGGAAGTACCCTGTAGGTTTTGCGAGTGCCGAAAACTCTAAAATTTGCAGCATAAACGACTGTATGTTTTAATTGCGTAAGCTTTTAAGTTTGATTTTTTCACAGCTTCAAGGGACAATAGACCTAAGTATTTGGTATAAATTTCAGCTTGATACCTCCACGCGTTCCTGAGAAAAATGGTCTTGACAGACAGACAGACAGACAGACAGACAGACAGACAGACAGACAGACAGACAGACGGACAACAAAGTGATCCTATAAGGGTTCCGTTTTTTTCCTTTTGAGGTACGGAACCCTAAAAATGGATGGTATTTACCTACGTAATTGGATACAAAGATGACACTTGTGGCAACCAAAAGTAATTTATTTTTAGGTATAGAAAAACCCAGTCTGCCAGTACCTACATACAGACTTGTTTAAAAGTAACGAATTTGACTCCAAATGTATGTCACTTTTGAACCAGTCTGCCGGGCACTTCCGGCCATGCAGAAACTGGCAGACTGGGTTTTTATGTACCTAAATACAAATTACTATTTATTGCCACAATAATCATCTCAGTATCAAATATCGTAGGTAAATACCATCCATTTTTTAAACCGGAAGTGGTACTTTTTTGTGCTTTCGGCCAATTCTAATTTTTTAAACTATTTTTCCGGAACTCAGCACCACTTTTATGAACATGTGCCATGGGGCTTATCTTCGTATCACGTTACGTAGCAGATCCTACGGCCGCCGCCCGTACTATCAACAAAGTTCTTCCACATATAATGAATATTAACATATATTTTTTTAATACAGTTGCTCAAAAAAGTGCTTTTCTTGCAGTGGTTTAGCGTGCGGAAAGTTTGATATCGCGCACTAGTGCTTTTTACTTCTCCAGCCAATCACAGCTAATGACAGTGACAGACAGCCAATCACAGCGCCGCACCGCACCGCGCGAAGCGTTCGGATACATGTACTAAAGTAACCTCAAAGTGAATAATTGACAATTTTATAATTTTTTCGCAACTGCATTAAAAAACGTCGTTCGATACTCGTGCGTAAATGTCATTCTTCACTCGTCCCGAGTCATGCCACTCGCCTACGGCTCGTGGCAAGATACCTCGGTACTCGTGAAGTAATGACATACTTTCCGCACTAATATCGAAATGTACTATTTTTACATTCCCAAAACAAGTAGTTATAGCTATATGACTGTTTAAGTAAAGTCATTCTTTCGGCACACACTATACTAACCTCCAATAGCAAGACAGCTCCTGATCTCCGGCATCCCCGTCATCTTGAGATGCTTGACGAAGTGTTGTATTATCTCGTGGGTTTGCTTCGCCAATTCCCGGGACGGGCAAATTATGAGTCCGTATGGACCTTCATTTCTGAAACAAAACAACACATTATTTACGTAGCTTGAATTTAATTTAATATTTTTTAGTTGTCTTTTGTGTGGGCATATTCTATCTTTTAGTTTTATTTAGTAGTTAATTAGGATTGCATATTTGTAGGCTATGATGTAAAATTGTTAATTTAATGTGTTTTTTTATGAATAAAATGTTTTAATTAAATTTAATATCATAACTCTTTCTGGCACAGGGCGGACACGTCATACTACAAAACTCGTTTGAGCGCCTTTGTGTGCACGGCACATCTGTATACGCTTCAATGTGTGCGTGCGTCTTAGGGCGCTGTTTAAGAATAAGAATAAGAAATATTTATTAGCAAGAAAACTAATACATAAAACATGAATACATTTGGATTAACAGAATTGTGTTAAAAGGTGTTCACGCAGCTTGATGTCCCGCAGTGAATCCTAGGACACACTACGTCACGCTGATTTTCAGTGAAGCCTGGTAAAACTAAAATTAAAACTAGAACTAAAACTAACTACAGCCTTGGCCAGAAGTGTTGAGCATAGGTGTTTTTTGTTTACTATTTTGATGTTAAGCATTATTTCCCTATCCTAACAATGTACGGTAACGGTAAATGTTATATTTTATTTATAAATATAGAAAACATCACTTAATAACACTTTCAAAGTACTTAAAAAATATGAAAACAGAAGGTACCAAAAATGTAAATTTAAGTCGGTGCGACATATTGCAAATATTCTTTGCAGTTACTACTAACTTCAACAAAACATGCCTATTAGTTTAAATTAATTGACAAAATAACTTAAACAAAGATGGAAACGATAGACTAAACTTTCCAGTTTTGTATGAAAATCGCATTGGTGCTCAACACTTCTGGCCAAGGCTGTAGATGGCAGAAATAACCAAGAAAACATAACAAAGTGAGAAAAAAGATATCAAAAGAACAGCGCGCGCCTTTGTGTGTGTGTGTGTGTGTGTGTGTGTGTGTGTGAATGTGTGTTGTGTAAGTGAGTGTGCACGGTTTCTTAAGTGCTACAATTTTTGTTTACTCAGTAGAAAATTCCGAAGTTTAACTTTAAAAGAGGCGACCGATAATGTATGCCGCTGTCGTAAATGACGTTGGACAATACGCCGCCATTTTGCTGTTTATCGATGCGCTGCCAACCTGACGGATAAGCCTACTAGTTCCCTACCAATCGGCCGCGGGGTGAGGTAATTCCGATCGGGGAGGGGCGTAGCGTGGCCATTCTGTATGAAATACTATTATTTATTCTGTGCATCTGGAGTCCTTCAAACCCCGGCTTGTTTGTTTTTAGATATTTCCACAAAGTGACTCGTAGGAGCCGTATTCATAAAATACGTCATTTCAAAATAGGGAGGGGGGGGGGGTCTATACATCGGATGATGGTAGCATAACGTAGGAGGAAACGGGGCCATTTGAAGCATAATTTTTGGATGATTTTAGGGGGGGGGGGGGGGTCAAAAATCGATGACGTAATTTATGGACAGCCCCTAGGTACCTTTTATGTTAGCAAAAACTGGGACATCTGATGATAACTGACCTAATGAACGGCATCTTGATCTCCTGCTCTAAACACACCAGCAGGAGTGGCAGGGTGAACACCAGCGTCTTCCCGGAGCCAGTGAACGCTATGCCGATCATGTCTCTGCCCATCAGCACTGCTGGTATACCCTGGACTTGAATGGGGGTGGGCTTCTTTATGCCCTTCTCTTCTAGGCCGCGTAGGATGCCTGCAACAAGGTCTTTTTGTAATCGACCGAGCGAAGCTAGCGAAGCGTCTTAGTTTTAGTTTGAGCTAAAATGCTTTTGTAAGGGTCACCACACACCTGATCTGAATTCTGAACAGAATCAGCCGGAAATGCTTAAATGGCTCTATGGTAGCGGAAATTTGTCTAGGGCCTCCATACAAAAATTAAGCTAGACTTTAGGCAACCAGTAGACAAATTTACGCATATTATTATTATTTGTAAGCAGGCAAGCAGTTGTAGAAACTGATAGTGCCTGTATCCAGTATACTCTTGACAAGGTTATTGCTTTATGTTGTATTTTCTGAATTCAGAACTGAATTGTATTTTTTGCTTCCTGCCGCTAACAAAAAATGGATGCCCTGGTTAGCCATACCTTTAGGAAACTTCATGTGCTGGAAGGTCCTGATCGGTGGTGGCACATCCTCCCCTTCCACCAAGATCATCAACTGTTCCCGGACTCGGTCGTGGCGCTCCGGAGGCAGCTCCAATATGCAGCGAGGGGGCTTCCATGACGTCTTTATGGGTTCCTCGTATTGGATACCTGAGAATTATCAATATATGCAGTTGGTAAACAGACTGCCTTGAAGACAAAGTAGGTATGGGGACAGCAGATATCTAACTGCAAAATGTTTGTCTCTCTCTCAACTCAATTCACTTTGAGAAGTGAAAGTTATATAATATAATAATATATAATATAAGCCTTTTTTTACAGTCTGACTGTCTTGCTTTGCAGCATAGGCCTCCCCAAGCTTTTGCCATGCCAATCTGTCTCTTGCCGTTCTCATCCATGTTGGTCCTGCTACGTTCTTTATATCGTCCTCCCATCTACGATATTGGTCTACTTTTTTTCTCGTATTGTACCTACCTAGGGCACCACTCTATCACATCTTTAGCCCTTTTTTTTTCTTTTTTTTTAAAAGTGAAAGTTATAGTAAATGACAAATATCTATTTTAGGATTAGAAAAATAGTGGTCTATTTCGCTCATGTCACTTAATTTTTTTCAGCCATATCAGGGAAAATTTTAAGACTATTTATTTCAATTATTAGCAGTGATCGAATTTTAAGGTGCAACACGGCTTTTTCACCTCAAAAGTCATGCTAAAATAGATAATCTTCGGGATTTTAGGACATTGTTTTTTTTAATATTCTGTTGTGTATATTTTTTGTTGTTTTTGTTTTGTATTGTTGTTGTTTTTGCATTGTTGTTTTCCTCAGTCAAGTCTAAGTAAACATTTAAAAAAGTCTATACTTAAATGTAGTTACCTTTCGTAGGATACAATGTGGCATTCCACGAGAAAAGGTAACTTATGGCGGTTTGCGCTTACGCTATTTCTAACGACGCTGCAATACTAATGCGATGCTTCGCAACGTAAGCGCCAACCGCCATAAGGTACTTTCACCCTTGGAACGTCACATATAAACAAATCGGTTTACAAAATTAAGCTTCATTTAATCACTTTTCTTGAGAATTAAACCATCCATATTGCATAAAACAGTTTTAAAATTAAGTCTGAACCGTACCTTTAGCCAACTCAGCGACACCCATAAGCGCTTTACTCTGTGCGACACTCTCCAGAATATGCTGCTCCTCCCGCGCCTGTCTCTCCGCCGCACTTAGGGCTCTGGCTTCAGCCAGCCGCTTGAGCTCGCTGTGCTGGTCCAAGAGCGACACGTTGTAGCGGCGGCCCCATTCTTCTTGGGACGCTGTAACATGAATTAATAACGTTTTTAGTTATACTTTTTTTTATTTTATATAGCCTCTCCCATGACATGGTAGATATTGTTTTTTCCTTTTAGTATTCTAGTATGTCTATCTTTCTGATCTTCTGCATGTCTGTTTGCCAATCGGCAAAGGCCTCCTCCAGCCTTCTCCACTCGTTTCATTCGTAAGTTATACTTTTACCTAAATTAAATAGTGTTGTAGGTATAATATCTTGTTTAAGTATTAAACATGCTTTTCAAAGTTCAGCTACAATATTTCAAAGCTTGCATAAATAGGTCTGGATAAAAATCTTTTAATCCAATATCAGAGGTTGGCAAACGTTATTGACTTTTTTGATGGTGGAAAAATATGGAATTTTTGGAAGCTAATAGAGTAATGCTGTAATATTTGAGTGAAAAGTGTTTGTTGAGGACTTGGGGGGAACTCGAAGAGCCACAATTGACCCTCCAAAGAGCCGCATGCGGTTTGCCGACCTCTGTCCTACATCAATGTCCAGATCTATCATAGAAATTTCATAATTATTATGAAATCATAAATAAATAGTTGGACTTGCAAATAGTCTAAAGCTTAAAACATGTCTAAGCGTTAATATTACAAAGAGGATAGAAGACTATAGTAATAATATACAAAAACTTAGCAAACGTAACTTGAAGAGCAAACTATGTTTAAATGTAAATACTAGTATGTATATGTATCGTGTTATAAAGGTCTAACTTACTGTCATCGTCTGGGTCGTTGTCGCTCGAGCTTTTGGTCTCAGCGGAGACTTCAGCAGCGACCTGTCCTAGGCGCCCTAACTTCATTAATTGTTGTTTCTTCCGCTCTTTAACTGGTACATAGGGTTCATAGTTGTCGATGTCTTCTTCGGATTCTGAGGACTTTACCTCGCGCCTGTAGCGTTTCACTGGAGGAGGAGGCTCTGACTGTTTATCAGCCATGGTTTGTGTAAATACAGGAATATTATTTTCTAAATATAATTCGTAAACAAACAATTATAACCTCAAACAATTGACGTTTGGTCGTGATCCGTTCCATTCCACGTACTTCTTGTACTTTCAATCAGCCAACATTTGACGTCACTTTTTCACAAGCGTAAAACGAAATGGTTGTGCGTTCATGAAGGTGTTTGTAGACTTTTTTATGAATTTTATTTTTTGTGAGCTGCAAATTAATTACATTAAAATAAAGGTTATCTATTTGTTATATATATTGAATAGCAAATACTGTTTAATATGGCTAGTTATAATTTTATGCCAAAAAAAGAAATAAGTCCGCTACATATATATGACCTCAATCGAACTTTAGAATTTTGGAATGACATTTGCCAGGAATGTCACAAATATGTCAAAATATGCAAGTGACACGTAATTTCACGTAATTATATTTGCATTTTGCGACCTCCAAATGTGTAAATTCACGAGAAATACTGTTTCGACCGATTAATTATACAGTGACACAATGTCTGACAAAAGTTTTGGTGATCACATGAGCCGGGGTATAGTGAAAAATCCTCTGCTTTCCACGGCCGTGACTGGCCTGTCCATTGAGGATTTGACGCAGAACGCAGTGTTGTTGCCCGTTTCCCGTTCCCTAGAGCCGTTTGGGAGACAAGGTGAGTACTATTATTTATTTTTATCCCGCGAAACACCACTACAACGACCTTGGCATCTAAAAAAATGATTATCAGTGTCGCGAAATTTTCTAACTCCAACTGTCATTTGGAGGAGTTACGGCCTAAATTTAATGCTTTATCGCGTGTGCGGACGCTGATTCTAATGTGTTTTTGTTCAGAAAACTTTAACAGTGTATTCAAACAACAGAAACAATAAAATTACATTGATTCCTTTGTAACAACAACAACATCTAACAAAGCTATGTCTTTCCTATACAAATCATACAAAAATGCCCCATTTGAGAGTGGATTCATACCGGAGTTTGATATTTTCCTCCACACTAAATTACGTATAATACAACGGTTGATTTATTATACAATAGTGAGTAAAGTTAAAACTTTAGAATTAACAATTCCAGAGACTATAGAGATATAGACGACCACAGCCTAAGAACTTTTTGAAGCTCATGTCAATTGCGCCATCTATGTCAAAGCCACCTAATGATACCGAATATGTAAGAGAAATGTCAGCTGCACTCCTACTCCACCTAGTAACAAATAGCGTACTAGTAGTACACTAGTAGCTAGCGCAATTGACATGAGCTTCAAAAAGTTCTTAGGCTGTGGTCGTCTATATCTCTATAGTCTCTGACAATTCACATAGGTACAGTCAGCCAAAAAAGTGGTCTACCACTTTTCGACTCTATTCATCAAGTAATAGAGTCGAAAAGTGGTAGACCACTTTCTTGGCTGACTGTACCAGTGGCGGTGGGTCAACATTTTTCTAAGGCAAGCCTGAGCTTAACTTAGCTTAAATTTTCTTCATAGACTGCTCAGATGCTTGAAAATTAGGCAAGCCGATGGGAATCATGTTCTATAGACGCGCTGCCACTAATGGGTAAATACAATACAAGGCCTTAATCAATTCTTTTAATAATTTATTGACTTGTTACAAAAATTTAAAATATTTTTTTTTGCTTTAGTGACCCCCCCCCCCCCAAAATTTCAGGCTGCGACCGCGCCTGCGCCAGCATAGCTTGTACCTGTCACTAGTATTGTTGTATGGGATTTGGCTTAAAGGCTAGCCCATCCAGGTCAGAAAATTCCAAAAAAAAAAACAAGAATTAGACACAATTTGTAGGATTGACAGGTACAAGCTATGCTGACGCCATCTGTAAAGACTTTCGACCGGCCGCCATTAGGGTTCCATACCCAAAGGGTAAAAACGGGACAATATTATTAATACTGCTGACTGTCCATCCATGTGTCACCAGGCTGTATCTCATGAACAGTGATCGGCGAAAAGGATTCCACACGGGGTGAATGACGTCAATCATTATGCTAGTATGGATATGCCGCGGCATTTGCGGGATAGAAAAATAAAATTAAAGTAATTTTCACAAACATTTGTAATTAAGTATTTTAATGAAATTATTAATTTCGCATATTATTTCTTGTTTTTTTTTCATCTCTATAAAATTAAAATAACAAAACATTATTTTACTGGCCAACGAGCGAGTTCTTAGTTCGGGGCGGACTACTAGTTACCGACACTGATTCATTGTATTAAACATAATACAAACTCGTATATTTTCGAGCAGTTTAATTGGTATCGCGGGCGAAACGGCGCATCCATAATACTATGTCTAGTTAAATTCCCGCGGTGTGGAATCCTTTTCGCCGATCACTGCTCATGAAGTGTAACAGTTAGACAGCTGAAATTTTCACAGATGATGTATTTCTGTTGCCCGTATAAAAACAAATATTCAAAACCAAAATAAAACAAATATTGGAGGGGGCTCCCATACAACAGACATAATTTTTTTTTGGCGTTTAGAACCCTTTGTCCTTGAGTCTGACTAGCACCTGGCCGTTTTTTTCTTAACACAAGTATATTGATTAATAACCAGACCTAGGAATCGATGGGGCAAAATTTTATGACAGGTAGGGAGCTCCCATATCGATAAACTCAATTATCGATGCTTTTTACTGTGTACTAGTGATCACCCCCAGCATTGTATGTATTATTTGTGAGTATTGTTCTGAAGACTAGTATAATGTTCTAACAAAGCATACATATTTTAAATTATCGCTAGGTAATAAATACCATCGTACTATTAAATCGTTAATATTATTTCTTTATCA
This sequence comes from Pammene fasciana, assembly GCA_911728535.1. Lineage (NCBI taxonomy): Eukaryota > Metazoa > Arthropoda > Insecta > Lepidoptera > Tortricidae > Pammene > Pammene fasciana. Next base: position 7,689,028 of record OU452299.1, read on the forward strand.
AACCCTTTTTATATAATTAGATAAAGATAAGTTACCCTTATTATTTTATTTTATTTATATATTTTAATAAAATCATATTTTCACAAACAAAATCTGGAGTGGTCACTAGTAGGTATATGGAACAAATATCGATACTTAAGTTTATCGATATGGGAACTCCCTACCTGTTAAAAAGTTTTGCCGCATCGATTCCTAGGTCTGTTAATCACACAAGTATATTGATAAGAAGGTTAAGTTAAAGAATATTGCAATTCACCCGTTCATAAATTAAACCACACATAAACATACCACTTCATTAGGCGTTTTACACCTGGCGCACCGCCACGCGAGGAAATTGCCGCGGCAGCTCGGCTAGTGTGGACGTGCCTCGCCCGAGGTATTGCGTCGCGTGCGTTTGTCTCGGCCGAGGCACGTCCACACCAGCCGAGCTGAGCGAGGCGGTATAACAGGTGTGGCACGGCTATTTATCTACACTTTGGAGCATTCAAACTGGCTATGCTTTGAATTGCTTTGTGAAAAAGTTAATTAGTAATTGCACCTGCTTTAATTTATCCTAAAGGTGGCGGTTCGCATCGCAACAGAGACAAGCAAACGAGACAGAAGACCGTGACCAGTGTCCGCGACGGCAATATATAAGTAGGGCTGCCATCTCTAAATTCGCCGAACCCGGACAATAATTTAAAATACCCGGACATTTGTGGTAAATTACATTTTTTCCCCGGACGAGTCCATATCAGCACTAAATAAATAGATTCAATGGGTTGTTTCTTCACATAAAAAGTGTCCGGGTTTTATATCGGGACACTTATTGAAAACCCCCCTGGACGCACCCCGGACGGCCTCCAAACTAGGACAAATCCGGGGAAACCCGGACGGATGGCAGTCCTACATATAAGCGACACAAGCGAGACAGAGACAGTCTGTCTCCTGGCCTGTCATGTGTTCTGTCTCGGTTGCTTGTCTCTATTGCGGCTCGAACCACTACCTTAAGATATTTTTCACTTCTCTTGCTCTAAAAGTTCGTCTTTAAGCCTTGCGAAGGCCACCTAAAATCGCATTTTATGCACTTGGGCCTCAAGTAAAATCTTCGTCGAATACCAAGGCAGTTGGTCCAACAGCCGCACGCAAACAACTTCCCTAAACTTTATTTAAAAAAAATCACTACCACCTTTGTCACGTACCTACTGAAAAAAAAATGAAAAAAAGGTAACTGGAGCGAACCGCATTTATTTCTCATTGTAATTTTGTGTTACAACCTGAAATTGCTTTATTTTCTCGCAATCGAAGCGAAAAGTAGAGTGTGCAACGTGTCCATAAAACTCATTTTACGCTCGACTTTATATCAATCCTCGCTCGCTCGCTCGGATAGATAAACGCCTCGCGTAAAATGGCTCGTTTTATGCACTTGTTGTACAATCTACTATTATTGCCATGACTTAATATTGTAATTCTGTTATATACACAAGTGGTATTCAATAAATACAGACCTATTATGTGTGTCATAGTATCAATTGTCAAGTAGTTTCCAATGTTCATATCTTTCTCCATATACATATAAGATAAGCTTTTTTTTTTTTTTTAATGAAACTATTAACAAACGAGCATTTGATCTTTACATTAAAAAATCGTGCATCTATTGTATTTATTTATGTAATAACAATAACACATTGGTTGTACCCTGTATTACCACGTCATGTGTCCTATGCGGGAAAAAATGCGCTGGTAGCCTGGCGCGCCAGCGCACCGCCAGCTTACCGCCAGGTAAGACATCCGGCTGCCGTGGGGTGCCCGGCTTTAGAATTGTCCCCCACCTTATCGTCCCGTGGTTGCAGTAGGAGTCTGCTAAGGGAATATACCGGGAGATGGGCAGCAGCATCCTCCGAAAGCCTAAACAACAATAAACAAAAAAAACACTGCGCGCGCCAACCCGCCTGCCAAGCGTGGCGCGTATGGCAAACCCCCCCTTAAAGGGGAGGCCTATGTTCAGCAGTGGACGTCTTATGGCTGAGATGATGATGATGATGAAGACATCCGACTTTCAATCTGGAGGTCTTGAGTTCAAACTCTGGCTCGTAACAGTTGACTTTTTCAGGTATGAAATATCAGTTGATAATGTTGATATATATCAGTCGCCTTTTGGTGAAGGAAAACATTGTGAGGAAACCGGACCCCAGCCCCAGAGTCAGATGGCAGTCGCTTTCGTAAAAATTTGTGCCTACGCTAATTCATAGGGTGAGGTTGCCAAGTGGACCCCAGGCTCAATTAAGCCGTGGCTAAAAGCAGGATAGATAATGAACACCATTATGTTGGTTTATAGCTGACGTAAACCATCCAAATTTTTCTTGTATTTACTACCGTCAACTGCCACAACTTATGATGCCTACAATGCACAACTTTGCCCGGCTTGAAAAACATGGGTTTCTTCACAAAACAGCTATTTATATCTCATTCCTGAGATGGAAGAAAGGCAGCCATCTCAGGAATAAGATGTAAATATATTTGGTGACGAAAACCATGTTCTTCAAGCCGGGCAAAGTTGAGCATTGTAGGCAAAGTTGTAGCTGTAGTTGTTTTAATAAATAATATTTTTCATTGACTAGTAATGACAATGAAATATCTTTCAAATACTTGTATTGCTCATTACAGTGTTTGTTCAGCTTTTATTTTGTATGTATGAGACACGGGTTGCGTGATGTTCGTAATTTATAGTTATAGCATTAACGTTTATATCAAATTCAGTTAGTAAAATGCAAAAAACTTTCCGTGTAATATTGTCTACGGTTGCCGCGATATTTTTTCATTAAATAAAACAACTTTGAACGGATTATATCGCGTATACTGAATTTAAATATATTAATTTATTTCAAAAACACCAGTGTCCTAATTAACAAGGTTCTGTTTGTAATTAAAAACAACAATGCATTTATCAAAAGATTATTAGCCTACTTACTTGTTAACTAATTTAGATTACATCCCGACGTTTCGAACACTTTACAGCGTTCGTATGGTAACTGGTTGATTGGTTGTTGGTTGGTTGGTTGGAGAAAAGTCGTTTTACATATTTCAACTGCCAGTGTCTTAAATAATTTTTTTCTCCAAGAAATTTTCCAGTTTTTTTTTGAAGTTTTTTTGTTTTTTATTATTTGTAAAGAAGAATATTAAATGATAAAGGTGAGAATTTTAAAAGTAAAGCTTTATTTTAAACAGTTATTTTACTAGTACTCATGAAATAACTGCATAGCCTTCTTCGTGCGTATGAGTTAGTGAAATAATGAAAAACAGCCTATAACTCCCATGGGAGTGAAATGGGCTGAAGCTCCCTCTTCACTTGCATGAAATAGCACGCTTTACGAGCAAGCGTGATGTAAAAGTATAAAAGTGACTAATACCATAGATTTTAATTTTCGCAATTATTTTCACCTAAAGCTCAAAACACACCTAGCGGAATTCTTAGCAGAATTAAGCCAATTCATAGACAAAATGCTTAAATTTGTCTATGAATGCTTAAATTTGTCTATGAATTCTTAAATTTGTCTATGAAAACTTAAATTTGTCTATGGCCTCCATAGAAAAAAATCAGTTACTATAGACAAATTTAAGCTACGATTGACAATTTTAAGCATTTTGTCTATGAATTGCTTAATTCAGCTAGGTGTGTTTTGACCCTAAAATAAGACGTTAGTGACTATTGAACGATTCTTAATTACATGCTTGACTTGTATGCAATTTCTTGCAGTTGATAATTTTTTATCTTCGATTACATAACGTGATGACAAAAATGCACGATAAGGATCGAATGTAGGACACACGTTGGCTTATATCATCATCATTCGCTTGCCCTTGTGCCATTTACTTGGGGTCGGCGCAGCATGTCTTTTTTTCCACACATCTCTGTCACCCGTCATCTCATCACTCACCTCCTTTCTTTTCATATCATCTCTCACGCAATCCATCCATCTTTTCCTAGGTTTGCCTCTTTTCTTACATCCCTCCACAATCATTCTTAAATACCTTTCTCGTAACATGACTTTCATCTTGGCTTATATATGGTTTTATTTAGATGAAATGAGGGTTCAAAGTCCAACAGTATTAGTCTACACACTTAAGCGAAATTCAGCCCAGAATTCAGCCACTAGTGACAAATTTCGAAAAAGACTTCAAAAAAGGAGGAGGTTCTCGGTTCGACTGATTTTTTTTTATCATTATAATTTTTTTGTATGTATGTTACTCGATATCTCTGTGAATCCTGTACCGATTTTCAATTTTTTTTAAATCGAACGGGTATAACCTCTAGATGGTCCCATTGTCACCAAGTCGGGGTCTGATGATGGGATCCTGGAGAAATCGAGGGAACTCTTCAACTATTATAGGCTCACCTATAGTGATTTCACTATTTTTTACAGCAACTCGGCCACTTCCTCTTGGAATAGCGGGTCCTAAGTGAAGTCGGTTCTTTTTTGTTTCATATTATTGTCTTTGATAGTTGAAATAAAGACAGAGAATAATAAAATATAGAAAGTATCATAATTATTTATTTGCAATTACAATTTTTACAAATAATATGGCTCGAAAATTAGTAACACTTAACTAACTAAACATATATAATTAATTAATTATAAATACAACATGTTGTACTACCCGTATTATGAAAAAATGCTTACATTACATAATTTTGAAACTTATGTTACTTGGGATGTTATTTCTAGCGTTAAATACTTATAAATATAAGGTCAGCTTAAAAATTGTTGAAAAAGGTCCCGTTTCTATTGATTTTGACTGTACGGTTAAAGTCAAAAATACCGATGCAAGATATTGGCCAAAAATATGTGAACTCGACCATAATTCCATACCCAAATAAGGTCGACACAGTAAGGGTTCATCCACAAATTACGTCCAGATAATTTAATTATTTCTGACCTCCCCCTTGTCATTCTTGGTCACGTTTTGCCCCCAGATGTAGAGACTACATTGACCGAATTTATAAAAAAAAATGAAAATGAAAATATCATTTAAAAATATGATTACTTCCAGAAAAATAACAATTTAATGTGTTTGAATGTGCAGACTTCTCCAAAAGTACACCGCTTAAAAGATGCTAATGGGGAAGACAACTGTCAATTTGTTTGTCTATGGTATATGTCAAGATTGTCAAGTCGCAGCGCCACCTAGAATTCATTGAGCTGTCAAATTTCATATAAAAGGACCATCGTACGCAGCGCCATCTGTGATGATTATTCACCGGCCTTCCCCATCGGCGCACGAGTCTTTAGTTAACCACTAGCAAGCAAGAGATAAGGACTAAACTTAAGTGAAAATATCTCTAGACACTTTATCACCGCGGGCATTTGTTGGTCCTTAAGATTGCCAGTTTAAATTTAAAATGCCACATGTCTGACTTGCAATTAAACTTAATTTACGTATAGATAACTTATAATATTTAAATACATTTTATGACTTAAATTACTTTGTCATCACATTTATTTCCATACAAATAGGAGCGTGCGCGTTTTAGGGTCTGCCAGTGCCACCTTGTGGTCTAAATCGGAAACTTAAGTTACTTCACGGTAATAATAAGTGCTGCCACCTACAGTTGGCACACGCGCCCTTGCGCTTTGTAGGGACTGCCATCTAGTGCACTGATTTGGCAACTTATACGTGACATTAGCGCATTGCGCCAATAAAGAGGAGGGCCTGTGCTGCCCCCTACAGTTCACACACGCTCCCTAAACTCCCTTCAAAACTCCCCTTTTTTACTCAATTGTCATTTTAATATAATCTAGCTACTAAACTGAAAAACTTTAATTCTATGTCATAAACGTTTGAAAAAAGTATAAGTATCTGACTTAAAAAATTCATCCTCGTTTTTCCCGAATGGGCGTGCGGATTCCAGATGTGCCGAACGTCCTGCGAATGCACCGACCGAAAAAATTCGCGCACACGTGCATCGCCTTTAGCCAGCAGACACATTGGCCCGATCTGGACGCACTTTAAACAAACATTTTTAGTTATTTTTTAATTCGGAAGTTTCGAAGTACGCCAAAATAAACTTAAATATATTTAGTTTCTAGTTGACGTAGAATAAGGCAGTTCTTGGGACTCCTTCCGTCTCCTCACGCACCAGTAGATGAGGAAGATTATGAGGAGAATGACGGCTATAAAGAGGAATATGCCCAGTGTGATAGCTGCTATAGATGCGCTGTTTAAATAACCTGGAACAAAAAATTTAGCTGCTAATAAATTTTACTAATATCGTTCTGATTACAGAAGGTCTGAGGAGAATCGTGAAGATTATTTTGTTTAATTTTATGCAATAAGGGTACCTTTTAGTCGGCGAATAGTACTTTCATGTATCGCTAATACATAACTGTTTCTTGTGTGATTTATTCGGCTATTCTTGAATAAAAATTTGCAGTTGTTACTGATGATCTTATGATTCTTATGAAGTCAGTGATTCGCTCTTCTGATGTAGGTATTCATATCACTAACGCAGTTTTCTCTTAAATTCTTGCATTCATCCCCAAAAAAGCATCTTATATTGTTGAATTATTCTCCGAAGTCTTCATTTAAGACGCAGTCTAAGGCCGAAGAAAATAGTGTGGGAATGCCACCGGGACAGTAACCTACAGGTCTGTAGACCAGTATACAAGACTTACCGCTTATATCAATGATGTAGCTGTTAGCATTGCCGTTGGCATCGACAGCGGTGACGGAGAGACGAGGGGCGCAGCATGTCGCCCTGTAGGTGGCTCTGACCTCCTGCCTAGTCCCGGATATGAAGTCACTGTCGTAGACCAAGCCGAGGGGTGTTGAGGTTAGACGGAGAAGGCCTGGAATAATACAGTCAATAAGTAACGGACGCACAGAATGGAGACGCTCCGTATAGAATTACTTCATCTCGCGGTGGCTCATTGGTGGAAAACTGATTAAATCCTACTCCTACTAACACTTAACTAATAGAATACAGGAGTTACCTGTAAGACTTCCCCCCCGTTTTGTAAAAAAACACTGATAAGTTAAGATTTAGCCTAATTTTAAGGGATTTGAGAAAGGGCTGCGATGAGGAGGATTGGTACCAGAAAATGTCTAACATTAAAATAGAGTGATCTAAGCCTCCAGTGCCCATGGTAGTTGTCTTCAGCTTTCACAGCTAACACGATAACGTCATCATTGAAAGGCTAGGCGCCCTTTAACCATACTCTAACAGGATCGGTCATACCTGTACCACCATCCCTGGCGGTGATGGTGGTAGACCAGACGTGCTGAGCACAGTCGTCGCCTTGCTTCCCAACACACATGCCCTGGAAGGTGTGCCTCAGCTCTGGAGCCCACACGTCTCCCGTGTCCACGCTGTTCACCACGTAGACGTACGATCTGATGGAGACTTCGTCAATACCTGGAATCAGATGATGATAAACCCATTTATTTATAAACCAGAATGTCTGGGTTGGGCACCAAGGGTTAGGCTTCCTTGCTGCTTGGAAATTTTCTGCTCACGGCAAATAGAGGTTATTTCTTTAAACCTACCACTGGCAGTGAATGTGATGAGGTCCCTGGCTCCTGGGCTGGCGTTGTTTGTGATGCCGATGTAAACGATCACGTTGAACGTCTGACCGCTTTGAATGGTTTGGCTGGAAGAGAAACATCATAGTTTATATCAGTTTCTGTCAACTAATGACTAAAGAGTTTAATATCTACTCCCTGATTCCATCATCAGACTCGCAAAATGAAGCCGAAAGTGAAGCGAAACTAGGGCATTGAATAACTTGGGCAATAAATTGCATCTCGTTTTCATTGAGGTGTAATGACGTCATTGGATAATAATGCCAACACGGCAGTAGTCAGTGTCAATGTTGTAGAGTGCAAATAAAGTGACACTAGAGAGAGTAGAGGGAAAGTATCAGCATACTCTCTCTATACTCTAAGAAACGTTAAATTGATGAAGTTGAATCAGCCTTCAACTTCATAAATTTAACGTTTCTTAGCAAAAATGGAAGATTGATGGTGACTGGGTAGTCTAGACTCTAGAGGTCAATGCGTCAGCCACGAAAGCTGAAGACGCCTGATCAAATCCGGTCTTGGACACCGGAGACCTTGCTCACTGTTACTGAAATATAGAACATCTACTTCACTTTGTAAAATTTAATACTTACGACGTTGAGCTGATTCCAGTCAGGAACATGAGTTCTCCTCGAGCGAGGAACGTGAACCTCACCGCCCGGTCCCTGTAGTTTGTCACCTCGAAATGTAGCTGAAATATTTCATATTATATTAGGTATATTAACAACCTGTCTAGCCGTTGGTAGTGGATCTAGAGTAGGGTTTGATTCCCGGTAAGATAATGTGTTCATCATGAATATTTCATAGTTTGAGGCTAGTTATTTTTACTCAAAAATTTTAAATACGAATTGTTACAAAGCCTTAACCCTAAATATTGGCTATGTAAAAAGTGCAATGTATTTCGACTTTTGTTTCGTTTAGAGACCCAATGATTCAGCCGTATTGTACAGCGCGCTGCAAAATTGCATACCCACATTATGAATGAATTCATTCATAAACTGGGTAGGCAATTCTGCAGCTGATAGTACCTGTAAATTGGCCCCTGGCGTGCCGTACAGCCTCGTGCTAAGCCCTATTTCCACTGCAGTCAGAATCGTTCCTTGCTGGTTAATGACCTGTAATCAAAACAAAGAAATATCAGATAAGAAAAACTATTTTATTGTAGGTAATTTTTTTTGCAAAAATAAAATGATAATAAGAGGGAAAATTAATATAGAAAGAGATTTTTAATGAAACATTGTATTTATAGAGGTGTTAAGTCAATTGACTATTCAATCGATCATACCAGCGTGTGCGTATGCGCGTCGGAGTTCGTCGAATCATTCGCGAACGAGTGCCAACACGAATGTCCATTCACACAATCGTCTCCCTGTACTCCCCGACGCGAGCTCATAATGGCAATAGGCATGTCTGATCCGTCGCGCGCCATTCGCGTCGTCGTGCGGCTCGTCATTCACACGTGTATGTGATCGGAGCATGAAGGGTAAATTTGGAGCGCGTACGCGGCGCAATCGGGCAATCTGGACGGACTATATTGCAATAAACTTAAATCTAACTTTTTTTCTGATAGTACCTGGGTCGAAGCACTGGTGGCCTGGCGGTAAGACTTTCAATCCGAAGGCCGCGGGTTCAAACCCGCCTCGTACACACTGAGTTCTTCGGAACTTAATTACGATATATCATTTATCAAAACATCGTTAGGAAACCAGACCTAATTACAACATGGCCTAGTTTCCCTCTGGCTAGAAAGGTCAGATGGCAGTCGCTTAACAACTAGTGCCTACGCCAATTTCTGGGATTAGGTTGCCAAGTGGACCCCAGGCTTAATAGAGCAAAAAGCCGGGACAAACTCTAGGAGGCAGAAGATATATATAGTCCTCCTCATCGATTTCGATGACGGCGACCCTAATGCAAACCTTATGGAGGTTGACTATTGTGAGCCCTGATATGGCTGGCTAGGACGAACTTGGTCTTGAATACCCTTTTACACATGTGGCAGTAGAGCTGGCCAGTTGTGTTGTAGGTGTACACGTAAGAGGGCTTAGGTCTCTCTTTACGTAGCTGCCTCTTTACTTCTAAGTTTGTGAGACGGTTATGCTCGAATACTTTGACGCTGTCATAGATGGTGGAACGCCAAAATGATTTTTTTTCAGTACCTGTGTGGTAGCGAGATTGTAAGGCAGAACGTTGGTTTCGTTGAATCCTAGCCGTAGTTTGGCGTATCTGATGTTAGCATCCTCGGCTCGTTCTAAGTCCTGCGTATCCAAGATGGCGGAGCGGCCCATGCGCACCTCGGGTTCGTTCAGCGGCCCGGATAGTCGAACGAACGGTTCCCCTGTAAACAAACAGTTTGATATACTATATCGTCATCATCATTGTTTTACTGCTATCCTCCTCTCAATGTGTTTGTTAGGCGGAATCCACGGGTTCCAACTCGCTTTCCAAACCGACTTCAAGATTTCAAAGGAGGAGGTTCGCAATTCGTCGGAATCTTTGTTTTTTTGCGATTTTTCTTTGTATGTTCACCGAATTTGAAGACGGCTGGAAATAGGATTTGGAAATAGTTATTTGTGCAACAAGAGAGGAAAGTTGGTTTTTCTTGCGAGTGTTGATTTTGAGTCCCGAGTAAGCGAAAGATTCTATAATTGAATCACGAGCGAAGCGAGTGATTCTAAGTTTGAATCTTGAGCGTAGCGAGGGATCTTAAGAACACGAGATGTAAAAACCTTTCCTCTCGTGTGACACATACAACCTTTCACCTCGGTGGTGAGAACATATTAAAGTTAAAAAAACACATTTATTTACATTCCTGAATGAAAGGCATCATCATTATGACGAAAAGCTTCTAGAAACAACTTTCGTCACTCCCTGGAGTGATGAAAGACGCACTTTCAGGCTTGTTCGAACTGCTGAGGTGAAAATTTCTTTTTTGTTTGAAAGAGTATACTTCACAGTTGGTCCCATTGTCACCAGGTCCGGATCTGATGATGGGATCCTGGAGAAATCGAGGGAACTCTTCAACGATTATAGGCACACCTATAGTGATTTCAGAATTTTTAACAGCAACTCGGGCATTTCCTCTCGGAAAAGCGGTGCCTAAGTGAAGTCGGTTCTTTTTTTTGTTTGAAATTATCAGGTTTACCTCGTATATCGCTTTCCAAGATCCTGACGTAGACCTTCTCTGACTTGACATCATGTAGTGGAAACGTTTCTTCTATTTCGGCCATGGGAATCTCTTGTGGTAAATCTTGTCCTTCTCCTGCTATGGGTGACTGATACTATAGCCGATTATTTTTTGCTAACAATTGTTATTAGGTTTACCTCTGACGTAGACCCGCTCTGACTTGACATCGGGCAGTGGAAACGTCTCTTCTATTTCCGCCATGGGACTGTCTTGTGGTAAATCGTGCCCCTCTCCTGCTATGGGTGACTGATACTAGTGATACTATAGCCGATTATTTTTTGCTAATAATTGTTATTAGGTTTACCTCTGACGTAGACTCGCTCTGACTTGACATCGGGCAGTGGAAACGTCTCTTCTATTTCCGCCATGGGACTATCTTGTGGTAAATCGTGCCCCTCTCCTGCTATGGGTGACTGATAGTATAGCCGATTATTTTTTGCTAATAATTGTTATTAGGTTTACCTCTGACGTAGACTCGCTCTGACTTGACATCGGGTAGTAGAAACGTCTCTTCTATTTCCGCCATGGGACTGTCTTGTGGTAAATCGTGCCCCTCTCCTGCTATGGGTGACTGATAGTATAGCCGATTATTTTTTGCTAATAATTGTTATTAGGTTTACCTCTGACGTAGACTCGCTCTGACTTGACATCATGTAGTGGAAACGTTTCTTCTATTTCCGCCATAGGACTGTCTTGTGGTAAATCGTGCCCCTCTCCTGCTATGGGTGACTGATAGTATAGCCGATTATTTTTTGCTAATAATTGTTATTAGGTTTACCTCTGACGTAGACTCGCTCTGACTTGACATCGGGTAGTGGAAACGTCTCTTCTATTTCCGCCATGGGACTGTCTTGTGGTAAATCGTGCTCCTCTCCTGCTATGGGTGACTGATAGTATAGCCGATTATTTTTTGCTAATAATTGTTATTAGGTTTACCTCTGACGTAGACTCGCTCTGACTTGACATCGGGTAGTAGAAACGTCTCTTCTATTTCCGCCATGGGACTGTCTTGTGGTAAATCGTGCCCCTCTCCTGCTATGGGTGACTGATAGTATAGCCGATTATTTTTTGCTAATAATTGTTATTAGGTTTACCTCTGACGTAGACTCGCTCTGACTTGACATCGGGTAGTGGAAACGTCTCTTCTATTTCCGCCATGGGACTGTCTTGTGGTAAATCGTGCCCCTCTCCTGCTATGGGTGACTGATAGTATAGCCGATTATTTTTTGCTAATAATTGTTATTAGGTTTACCTCTGACGTAGACTCGCTCTGACTTGACATCGGGCAGTGGAAACGTCTCTTCTATTTCCGCCATGGGACTGCCTTGTGGTAAATCGTGCCCCTCTCCTGCTATGGGTGACTGATAGTATAGCCGATTATTTTTTGCTAATAATTGTTATTAGGTTTACCTCTGACGTAGACTCGCTCTGACTTGACATCGGGTAGTGGAAACGTCTCTTCTATTTCCGCCATGGGACTGCCTTGTGGTAAATCGTGCCCCTCTCCTGCTATGGGTGACTGATAGTATAGCCGATTATTTTTTGCTAATAATTGTTATTAGGTTTACCTCTGACGTAGACTCGCTCTGACTTGACATCGGGTAGTGGAAACGTCTCTTCTATTTCCGCCATGGGACTGCCTTGTGGTAAATCGTGCCCCTCTCCTGCTATGGGTGACTGATAGTATAGCCGATTATTTTTTGCTAACAATTGTTATTAGGTTTACCTCTGACGTAGACTCGCTCTGACTTGACATCGGGCAGTGGAAACGTCTCTTCTATTTCCGCCATGGGACTGCCTTGTGGTAAATCGTGCCCGTCTCCTGCTATGGGTGACTGATAGTATAGCCGATTATTTTTTGCTAATAATTGTTATTAGGTTTACCTCTGACGTAGACTCGCTCTGACTTGACATCGGGCAGTGGAAACGTCTCTTCTATTTCCGCCATGGGACTGCCTTGTGGTAAATCGTGCCCGTCTCCTGCTATGGGTGACTGATAGTATAGCCGATTATTTTTTGCTAATAATTGTTATTAGGTTTACCTCTGACGTAGACTCGCTCTGACTTGACATCGGGTAGTGGAAACGTCTCTTCTATTTCCGCCATGGGACTGTCTTGTGGTAAATCTTGCCCGTCTCCTGCTATTGGTGACTAGTATAGCCGATTATTTTTTGCTAACAATTGTTATTAGATTTACCTCGTATATCTCTTCCCAAGATCCTGACGTAGACCCGCTCTGACTTGACATCGGGCAGTGGAAACGTCTCTTCTATTTCCGCCATGGGACTGTCTTGTGGTAAATCTTGCCCGTCTCCTGCTATTGGTGACTAGTATAGCCGATTATTTTTTGCTAACAATTGTTATTAGATTTACCTCGTATATCTCTTCCCAAGATCCTGACGTAGACCCGCTCTGACTTGACATCGGGCAGTGGAAACGTCTCTTCTATTTCCGCCATGGGACTGCCTTGTGGTAAATCGTGCCCGTCTCCTGCTATGGGTGACTGATAGTATAGCCGATTATTTTTTGCTAATAATTGTTATTAGGTTTACCTCTGACGTAGACTCGCTCTGACTTGACATCGGGCAGTGGAAACGTCTCTTCTATTTCCGCCATGGGACTGCCTTGTGGTAAATCGTGCCCGTCTCCTGCTATGGGTGACTGATAGTATAGCCGATTATTTTTTGCTAATAATTGTTATTAGGTTTACCTCTGACGTAGACTCGCTCTGACTTGACATCGGGCAGTGGAAACGTCTCTTCTATTTCCGCCATGGGACTGTCTTGTGGTAAATCTTGCCCGTCTCCTGCTATTGGTGACTAGTATAGCCGATTATTTTTTTGCTAATAATTGTTTTTAGATTTACCTCGTATATCCCTTCCTAAGATCCTGACGTAAACCCGCTCTGACTTGACATCGGGCAGTGGAAACGTCTCTTCTATTTCCGCCATGGGAATCTCTTGTGGTAGATCTTGACCCTCCCCTGCTATGGGTGGCTGATAACTGTAAGAAGAAAGTTTAAGAGTTTTTTGAAAGATGTAATTTTAAGAATTGTGTTGTCTTGATAGTGAGAATTATTTCGTATTTGTTAAATAATTCCCTTTTTAACGGCCTCCTAGCCTAGTCGGTACTGACCTTGCCTATGAAGGAGGTCCCGGGTTCGAATCCTGGTCAGGGTATTTATCTGTATGTATTTATTACTGATATTTGTTCCTGAGTTATGGATTTCTAGGTGGGATTTAAGTACAGTCAGCAGCAAAAGTAGCTAAGCCGTTAGGGTGTTCAAAATGAGCTGGACACGACTTTATTGTTAAGAGATTAAGAGCGTGTTTAGGTCATTTTAAACACCCTACCAGCTTACCTACTTCTGCTGCCTGTACATATCTATTTAATATCGTCGTCTATTAGTATTACTCAGAACACAGGCCTTATTGAGCTTACTGTGGTTGATTTCTGTAAGATTCCTGCAATTTCGTACGTGTCTAAATGAAATAGCAAATATTCAATCTGGCCTATAACCGCGAAGCACTTCGTTAATCGAATCGTCTATTTGCATCACTCTCTATCGTATATGCAAGAGCGATAGAGACGGGACCATCGTTTTGTCTATTTTCGAACTTCGCGTTAGGCCCTCAGGGTTTTCGTGATAAAAACTAGCCTATGTCCTTACCCAGGATCTAAACTGTCCATAGTCCATAGTCCATACATATTTAATTTATCTAAATCACTTCATCATGGTTTAAGCGTGAAGAGATAACACACGGATATACCGATAGACAGACTTACTTTCGCATTGAAAATCGCGTTACTACAAGAACTGTTAGCCATTTAATTTTTTTACCAAGTAAACTTCCCTCTTTAATAAAATGGATCTAAATTCTTCCATGCCCCCATTTGAAAGGATTTTTTTTAATAAAAAATACTATAATGCGCGGTCAGATACGCACTGCGCTTATTATCAGTTTAAAATAATTTACTGAAATATTTCTTGACACCGCTTTCGGACCGATGCAGCTACACTGTACCGCGAAGTACAGTCGCCACCAAATATATTGGAGCGGCCGAGGTACAGTCACCGGCAATAGTATCTTCCTACACGAGGGCCGCAAAAATATGTGACACGCTCCTATGGCCCTACAAATAAGAGCGTGTTTCGTCCACATATTTCTGCGGCCTTCGTATAGGAAGATACTTTTGCCGGTGACTGTACTCAAAAACATCTGAACATGTACTTTATCGCTTTGACAATAGAGGCGTTGTTCAAATATTTGTGACCACCTTGGCCGCTCCGATATATCTGATGGTGACTGTACGAAAATCGACATTTCGTTTTCTCCGTTTCTATCGCTCTTGCATATTCGAAAGAGAGATGCAAATAGACGATTCGACTAACGAAGTGGTTTGCAGTTATAGGCCTGGCATCCAAATATTATAAATAGAACCGGAAGCGATTAGCATACATCAACATATATGATTATATCGTTAGATTATCAATGCACTTGCATACAATATGCAGTAAAAGTATGATTGAATGATTGATTGGTAGTTACAGGCCCTTATCAATATTAATCACATATCATTCGGTCACAGATGTTTTGATACATAAAAGGTTGCAGTTATTTGTTGACTTGACTTTTTTTTTTTTTTTGCGTGAAAATGATATTGAATTTGTAAAAAGACTTATCCCCTTATTCATAAATGGCCACTAAAGTTATGAGATCGGTGATAATCGTTGGGCCCTTTCCCTCATATAGGTTGGACGGAAAGGGACAAACGATTATCAGAGGCCTCTTAACTTTAGTAGATGTTAATGAATAAGGGGGTTAGTATGTCCGAAAAGAGAAGTGTACTAGAATGTATGAGCTCCCATATAAAAAAAAAAAAACAAAAAAAAAACTTTTATTATCAAAAGTGTTACAAAAAGTCCCTGACTTCTGTGCTAGGTCGGAACCTGTGTTACAGAGGTCAGTGTCCTCTCCCGGACTATGGTATCTATTTTAATCTAAAATTATAACTTTTATATCTTATTTATTTAAACCACGACACTTCTCTTTCCGGACAACCTATACAACGTAAGCGCTTGCCGCCATAAGGGCCCATTTTGATTTGGATTATCACATATCAACGTACTGACCTGAATGGCAGCTTAGCCAATTCGACACCGTACTCGTCGACTATCGCCGTCTCCCTCACACTCGCCACTGGCCCCATGATTCTGATCTTCACGGTATCTGCAAATCAAACAATTATTGAAAGCTTTTCATTAAATTATTCTTTTGATTTTTTTAATACCCTTAGATATATAAACTTCAGCAGTTTTCATCTACTTTGGTATTAGTTTTTCCCAACAAAAACTTATATTTTTCCTAAAAATAGTCTTGGTTTGTCACTCCACCCATTAAAAGGTGCCAGATGCCCGGATCTAGCAATGAGGATGTTAAAGCAATCTAACTAGTAGTTCTGTGAACCGTAGACTTCGGAGCATTTCCCCCCATTCCCCCTCCCTCGAAACTTTTTTTTACAACAACCTATAAGGAAGTGTGGGCTTGACCTTTTACCCGAAAATTATTGAAATCCGCCCATAAATAACGCGACAGCAAACTTCCCCCCTTTTCCCCCTCATTTTCCCCTCAATAAAAAAATGGCTCGCCAATTTTTGGCAAATAAATCAAGGAACGTACATGCCAAATTTCATTGAAATCGGATGAAAAATGCGACCTCTAGACCGACACTGACCAACCAGCCAACCAATACACACACATCAATATGCCAAATCGTCGTACCAGTGAAAACGGAGACGTTCGTCGCCTCGCTACGCTCGGCTCCTCAGTCAACTAGACAGGTTTAATTGCTCTCATTATTGTGTCATCTCATATCTGACGTGGCTAGCTCTTAGGGGGCCCACAGACTATCAGTCCGCCTGACGATATCGGCCTGTCAGTTTGAACAAAAATTTGACAGCTCCGAACAACTGACAGGCCAATATCGTCCCGCCGACTGATAGTGGGTGGGCCCCATTAGTCCAATCCACGTTCCGCCTTCTAGTAATATATACTGACATAATAATTTTAAACAAAAAAAGAACCGACTTCTCTTAGGATCCGCTATTCCAAGAGGAAGTGGCCGAGTTGCTGTAAAAAATAGTGAAATCCTATAATAGTGCCTATAATATGTATGTATGTATGTATCACTTTATTGCACATAAACAAGTATAACATTAAAACACTAGTAATAGTGCCTATAATAGTTCTCTCGATTTCTCCAGGATCCCATCATCAGACCCCGACTTGGTGACAATGGGACCATCTGGGGGTTATCCTTTTATAGGGCAGCGGTCTAAAAAAGACCACCTGAAACATCATCTTTTTGTATTTTTTTCTTGTACAGAATTTTTAGGACTATAGATTGGCGATGAGGCTTGAATTGAGGATTTTTTTCAGTCTTGCCCGTTAAAGGGTTAAACACGTTCGATTAAAAAAAAAATTTAAAATCGGTTCACGATTCACGGACATATCGAGTAACATACATACAAAAAAAAAGCAGTTGAATTGAGAACCTCCTCCTTTTTTGAAATCGGTTAAAAAGGCAGAAACATCACCATGGCAACTAACATAGAAACAGTTGAATGACCTATTCGAATTTTTTAAATATTTTTTTGTACTGTGTCATGTATTTATGACCTCAAATCTCGTGTCCTATTGAATGAGCTGTTATCAGCAGCTGATAACCCCGCATATGTTTTGCTTCCTCATGTTTATTAACTTACTATGCAACTGCATGCGGTTCTTAAAGTTTTAACATTTCATTAAGATTAGCAATGCACATGACTTGGGGCTTAGAAGACGTTATTTTGATGATGTTTGAAGCAGCCGCCGCCGCTCGCGCGCGACTTGCCGCTGTTTACGTAAACACTTTGAAAAAATTTCATACATTTCTGAACATTTTGATCTCGCCGCTCGCGTCGCCGCTCGTCTCGCCGCTAGCAGCGGCGGTCGGTCGCGTGTTTTCGTGTGCGTTTACAATTATGACGCGCATATGCCAAAAAACTTCTTTTATATATCTTTTTTTGTCAAGGTTGTGATCAAGTAATGACCTTCGACAAATCTTAATGTTAATAATATGTAATTGGATAAAAGTTTTTTTAAGCATGTAAAATTTTAATTTAAAAAATAGGAATAAATTAGCCCACTCGTTTTGCCTCTAAAGTGCCACAAAGGAACAAACATACATACATATACTGTTAAACACATTACCCTCTTTTGCGTCGCGCAGTCGGGTAAAAAGAACTCCTTATTCTGTGAGTTTGTTCCGTTCCAAAATGATTCCGGATGATTTAAGTAGTTGATCTTTGCACTATTCAAAGTTCAAAGATTATAATTTTAGTAACAACTATTCGTTACTCATAGTATAAATAGATAAGATACTTCGACATTTATATTTAATCGGTTCATTTTGTGTTGTTCAAGATTACGCGATAACGTTTGAGAACCGCTGCCCTATTAGGACTTATTTATCGATAATCATTAATTTATCGTTCATTTGTTTAGTTCATTATTCAACTTTGGCGCGTAATGACGTTCTAGTTTATGTCAAACACTTGCGTGACATTCGTGTTGTTTTCGTTTGGTGTCTAAAAGTGGTTCGAGTTTGTGTATTCGGTTAAAAGTGTAGAAGTCAACTAAGGATTCTGTTATTTGTAGAAAAGATTTTAGGTTCAAAATTTGTGCTGTTTAAAAAAAAGTCACAGAATTGTCGGTTGTTAATACAGTTTATTTCTTAATATAAATATAAATATTAGGACAATCTTACACAAATCAACCTAGTCCCACGGTAAGCTCAGTAAAGCTTGTGTTGTAGGTACACTAGGTACTAGGCGAGGATATATATAATAGATAGATATACATAGAAAACATCCATAACTCTGGAACAAATATCTGTGATAAACACACAAATAAATGCCCTGACCAGGATTCGAACCCGGGACCTTCTGCTTCATTATTATGGCTGAATTCAATGAACTATTATGGCAGTAAATCCTTATTGACAACCGACTATGATGTACTTTTTACTTGAAAACAGAACATTTATTAATAAGTCAGCTAAATGTGTCAGCTTTAGCCTTTTTCGTTTACAACAAAAGTTCTTAATAATTTTAATACTATTGCCGAAAAAAAAACAGTCTTTTTTGGGGTATAATTACGCGTAACAAACGCCGAAACGTCGCGATGTAATTTAAATTCAGTATACGCGATATAATCCGTTCAAAGTTGTTTTATTTCATGAATAACTATCGCGGCAACCGTAAACAATATTACGCATAACAAGTCAAGTTCATAGTAAAATGTCATGAGCATTTGTAAAACTAGTTCTTATTGACCAAGTTGTTAACGTGTTTCTTCAACTTGCCATCGCATTTTTAATTCCGGACTTTAGTGAATTTTCTCGTCAGGAAAACATTTTTTGTAAAAAAAAATTGTGTTAGGGATTCCGGTAGTCCGTGATTTACGCGGACACTTAAAAAAATTGCCCGGACTGTCCCCGGACAGGCTTCAAACTTGGACAAATCAGGGGAAACCCGGGGAATACCTCTAGAACTGCATGGAATTTGTAGCGGCAAAAGGCGCACGGAAAAAATCTCAGACATATCTTCATCGAAGACGAATTCTCTTCGTCAAAACAATATTGTTTTGTATAACGAAAACAATTTGCCTAGAAAGTGATCTTTATTCAAGTAAAATGTCTTTATTGAAGCAAAATATATCTTGGGCTAAAAGATATAAAATTAGTCCAAGAAAATATTTACTTATGTTTAAAAAATGATATTTTGGTATTCTTGGCTGAAGATATCCTTTTTTTCCGTGTGTAACTGACATAGAGACCCTTATTTTGTCATTAGTATACTTAATCGGCAAGAACAGTTTTTGCGAAACAAAACGGTATTCGCATTAAGTTTTTTTCTATAATTTATTTCCGCCATTTCAACAATGAATGGTTTCCTCTTTCAAACACGCACAACGTAACATTTGTGACAAAATAAACTTAATAGTATAACCAATAAAGTCGAGATTAAAAGTTCACCATTTAATAATACAGTTAACTCTTATTTATAATATCATCTACAATAAAAACAAAGATTATATCATCGTAAGAAAATCAAACGATCTACGACTTTCTGACAGTTACAATTCTTATTTCAAAACCGCTCACGTAATAGAGGTGTGAAAAAACTGGTTGGCTGATTGTAGAAAGCATTGGGCATTTTAAAAGCAAGATTCACGTCGAACGTGCAACGTGCGTCCTTGACCCGGAAAGAGTGCGTCGCCATTTTGGGAAGATGGCCGGCTGTCAGCGTGACGTTTTGAGGTTGGATTTTCTGATATTTTCGTATTTTTATGGTCTTGATAATAAGTTTTTTGATTAACTCTATTGCCTTTAGTGATTATGAGGTGTTGGATTTTCTTACTTTTTTCTTTTATTTATGGCTGTATGCTTATGGCTTGTATCAACAAAGTTATTTGATTTACTGTATTGCCTTTAGTTATTATGGGGTCACAATGTGTATTTTTTAAAGTATGCCTACCATAAAAATAAAATTTACTTATTTGTTTTTTTATTCGTTTAAAAAAATCGTTTGTAAATCGAGCTTTGCGTCATGGCCCATGGCGCAAGACCATTAACATAATAATGTCGCCGATAAGTAAACTTTATTGGTCGATACAATCCTGCATGTAATCATTAAATTACAAAATATAACCTAATTTATTAAATTTTTACCATGTAAAGTGGGTCGGCTTCTTTGTGTGTGCGCGTGTGTCTGTGTAGTGTGTATGTGCGCCTTAAAATCGTAACTTATGCATTACACCAGCCATTCTCAAAGTGTGCTCCGCGGAACCCTGAGGTCCCTGAGGGCTACGCACAGCTTTTGTGGGGACTCCGCGAGAATGATTTTAATATTGAGAATAAAACAAATAGCACTTCTATCTGTATAGCATATCACTATCACTATCTCTACATAGTACATAGTATAAAACAAAGTAGTCGCTTGCTGCGGTCTGTCCCTATGTATGCTTAGATCTTTAAAACTACGCAACGGATTTTGATGCGGTTTTTTTAATAGATAGAGATTCCAGAGGAAGTTTTATATACATAAATTGCACCCTTACGAAGCCGGGGCGGGTCGCTAGTATGTTATATTTTGAAAATTTTGGGGCTCCGCCAAATCGTCGGAATATTTCGCTCGCAAAACATGGTATGAACCTGGGTTTGAACACGCTCCGGATTGAAAGTCGAACTTCTTACCGCCATGCTATCGGCGCTTCAAACTGCCAATAGTGCCATTCCGTTTTACCCTGCGATCCGATTTGCCTCGGTCTACCCTACATACCATTTAATTTATTGTATAATAGGTATGTATGTGTTATCGTATCGAACTGGTCTTACCTACTGTAAACATTGCTGTCATGTTTTTGTTGTTTTTTTTTT
The DNA here is from genome assembly GCA_911728535.1 of Pammene fasciana. Lineage (NCBI taxonomy): Eukaryota > Metazoa > Arthropoda > Insecta > Lepidoptera > Tortricidae > Pammene > Pammene fasciana. The sequence continues at coordinate 7,710,251 of OU452299.1, forward strand.
AATTAATATGTCAATGTAATTGCGGATTTTCCTCAATATCACGATATACGGAGATCCGTGTACATAAATATCATGTCATGATCATTGTAATAAATCATAATTTTGACATTTACCAGTCGCTTTTTGGTAAAGGAAAATATCGTGAGGAAACCGGACCTAATCCCAACAAGGCTTAGTTTACCCTGCGATTTGGAAGGTCAGATGGCAGTCGCTTCCGTAAAAACTAGTGCCTCCGCCGCATCCTGGGAGTAGGTTGCTGAGCGGACCCCAGACTCAATAGAGCCGGTGCAAAATGCCGGGAAAAACGGTAGGAGAATGATGATGATAATAAATAACGATAATAATGTCTAGGTCCGGTTTATAAGCCCTTAATTAGTTTCGCTACGAAAACTAAAAAAAAGAGTCAGCTCAGACTCTTCAAGTTTTGAGTCACATTTAATTGAGTTGAGTTTGTCCAATCAAAATTATAAGATTCAAAGCTCTTCCAATCTCTAGAAGTGATAGATTCATAATAATAAAGCATCACAGTAGAGTTACAGAAGTGGAATTACTTTTTGTTTTCAAAGACTGACACGAACTGTCACGAACAAGACAACAAGACAAGCCGGGTTCGTGACGAGAACAGTCACGAACCCGGATTGTGGAGCCACTTGCCATTGTTCGTAATTTACCCGTGTAATGTAATAAAAAATAATTTTAAACAAAAAAAGAACCGACTTCACTTAGGATCCGCTATTCCAAGAGGAAGTGGCCGAGTTGCTGTAAAAAATAGTGAAATCACTATAGGTGTGCCTATAATAGTTGAAGAGTTCCCTCGATTTCTCCAGGATCCCATCATCAGATCCCGACTTGGTGACAATGGGACCATCTAGGGGTTATACCTGTTCGATTAAAAAAAAAAATTGAAAATCGGTTCACGATTCACGGAGATATGGAGTAACATACATACAAAAAAAAAAAAATTATGATAAAAAAAAAAAAAATTCAGTCGAATTGAGAACCTCCTCCTTTTTTGAAGTCGGTTAATGACCGATGTAACTGACAGTTGACAGCTAGTCGGTAACATCGATCATACATAACACGGCTAAATTACGAACAATGGCAAGTGGCTCAACAATCCTGGTTCGTGACTGTACCCTTGGTATAATCGTTTCACTAACGTAACGTCACGATTGCGTTTGCGTTATGTCTTAATTTGTATGGGATTTTTAACACAGCACACCATGCGGAACGTATCAAAAACGAAACCACCGAGTATCTATAGAAGTATCTCTGCTCGGTGATTTCGTTTTCGATACGTTCCGCTTGGTGTGCTGGTACTGCTGGTGTATCTCTACTCGGTGATTTCGTTTTCGATACGTTCCGCTTGGTGTGCTGGTGTATCACTACTCGGTGATTTAGTTTTCGATACGTTCCGCTTGGTGTGCTGGTACTGCTGGTGTATCTCTACTCGGTGATTTCGTTTTCGATACGTTCCGCTTGGTGTGCTGGTGTATCTCTACTCGGTGATTTAGTTTTCGATACGTTCCGCTTGGTGTGCTGGTACTGCTGGTGTATCTCTACTCGGTGATTTCGTTTTCGATACGTTCCGCTTGGTGTGCTGGTGTATCTCTACTCGGTGATTTAGTTTTCGATACGTTCCGATTGGTGTGCTGGTGTATCTCTACTCGGTGATTTAGTTTTCTATACGTTCCGCTTGGTGTGCTGGTACTGCTGGTGTATCTCTACTCGGTGATTTAGTTTTCGATACGTTCCGCTTGGTGTGCTGGTACTGCTGGTGTATCTCTACTCGGTGATTTCGTTTTCGATACGTTCCGCTTGGTGTGCTGGTGTATCTCTACTCGGTGATTTAGTTTTCGATACGTTCCGCTTGGTGTGCTGGTGTATCTCTACTCGGTGATTTAGTTTTCGATACGTTCCGCTTGGTGTGCTGGTACTGCTGGTGTATCTCTACTCGGTGATTTCGTTTTCGATACGTTCCGCTTGGTGTGCTGTGTTAAAAATCCCATACAAATTAAGACCTAACGCAAACGCAATTGTAACGGTACGTTAGTGAAACGATTACACTAAGGGTTCTGTACAGTCGCCATCAAATATATCGGAGCGGCCAGGGTACTCAAAAATATTTGAACCTGCACTTTATCGCCTTGACAATAGAGGCGTTGTTCAGATATTTGTGACCACCTTGGCCGCTCCGATATATCTGATGGCGACTGTATACATACTAACGGAAAGTCGTGGTTGCTATTTGAACGTTTTTGCGTTCTCCATATTTGTAAGTACGTCTCGAACCTTGTAAAGGGTCATTTACATCGTTAATTTTGCTAAACACATTTGATAACATACATATTTTAATATATTTAAATGGGACGCGATTTTATAAACAAGGTTTGATTAATTAAATATCGGTGTGGCCAAGGTCACAAATCTGAGCAACGCCTCTATTGTCAAGGCGATAAAGTGCATGTTCAGATATTTTTGAGTACCTGAGCGTTTCTCAAAATTTTTGCCACTTTTGTTGACTCAAATTTTTTTTGGTAAGTTTTATGTTTTTCCTGATCAGAATCACGAGCTGATCCGATTTATGCAATAAAAAAGATGTCCCATAAAACTCCATAAATTTTTGGTTTTTTTTTACTTTTCCCATTGTGTTACCTCCATAGAAAACATATGGCAAAGGGTAACAAAAGTGAAAATATTTTTGGGACACATTTTTTTCTTGCATAAATCGAATCAGCTCGCGATTCTGACTAGAACAAACATAAAACTTACCATAAAATAAAAATGGCAAAAATAAAAAGAAATGCTCACCTTGACTGCTCCGATATATTTGATGGCGACTGTACAATGCTGCTTCTAGGTTAACTAGCCTCCGGTCGCTACTCTTCCGCTTACAATTATTTTAACCTTTCAACCCGGTCTTTACACCCTTTGACGATGAATTTAATTTTTTCTTAGTGGTACAGTCACCGGCAATAGTATCTTCCTACACGAAGGCCGCAAAAATATGTGACACGCTCTTATTTGTGGGAACCAGGATTCGAACCCGGGACCTCCTGCTTCAAAGGCAGGGTCACTACCCACTAGGCTAGGAGGCCGTTAAACAACATACAACAGCTATATACAACATTTTTTTCAATTAATATTAAAATCTAGTATACTTACAATGGGCTGATCCACAAGGTCTTTTATTGTGGTCAATTTGCATAGATCACATATGATACGTGACTTGATTCTAGATCTCAAAGCTTCTGTGGTTATGGGGTATTTCCTATACAATCACCACAATCGGTATTCCCCTGTTTTCAAGACAAACTTTATCCTTGAATGGACCTTACAAAAAGTTGTAAAGGTGAGTAGTTCAACTGAGACTTTAGGTAAATCCAGGGATTTTTTAATTTATTTGTGAGCTTTATCAAATAATATTTTGTTGTTGTTGATGTAGTATTTTAGGAAATTCCCAGGATTATTTCGATGATTTCTTAGAAACTATTTTTTTAGAGTGTTTTGGGAATAAGGTAAATTTATCTGCAACGCCGTGAATCATTTTCATCACACTATGCCATAATTATATTTGCCGCGGATAACCGAAGAAGTTTACGGCACAAATATTTCCGGAAAGCGACTGACATGTGACCTTCTAAACCTGAATGTTAAGCGTCTCCGTCTCTCCTCTCCTGGCGTGGGTGCCCTAGAGCAGGCCTATGACCGCGAAGTACTTCGTTCATCGAATCGTCTATTTGCATCACTCTTTCATATACGCAAGAGCGATAGAGACGGGGCCATCGTTTTGTCGACTTTCGAACTTCGCGGTAGCCCCTCAGACATGTTACAGAGCTCCGGTTCCTTTATCCGGAACTTCCGATTATTTTTAAACATCCGCTTCGGTTCTGGTTCAAAACAGAAGTTATATCGGATGTCGTAGCAACGCAACGGGGGAAAATGAGCGGCGTACATAAAAAATAAACAGGCCTATCACTCGAGCTCCGATCCTTGCTCATGTTTGCCACGTGCTGTACAAATTCTAGTCGTCCACCTATCACTTGGGCTCCGATTCTGGTACCGCTTCTGATTTTAGTTCCATTCCGTTTCTGGTTCCGATAAACTAAACTTAAAACATCCGATTCCGCTTTCGGTTTCGTTAAAACCACATAGTCTGTTACATCCATGCCCTAGAACTAAAGCCAGGGCCGCCGAAAGACGTCGCGGTCAAATCCTCGGCAATCTCGGCATCCCGAGGCGCCTTCAGTAACGGCAAGCAGAGTGGGTTTTAGTGGGTATACTCCTTCCCCCCCCCCCCTCTTATTTCCAGGGGAGTGGAGATAGGAGGGAGCGCCAAATATCCCTAATGACTTCCCAGGCCTTTTAAAGGAAAGCGTAACGCATTTACTCTGACTCAAACAAAAAGGGTTACCTGGTGACTTCAAACTGGCGTGGAAGCTGAGCTGCGCACGCGCAGACACGCGCAAGTGGTAGTTGCACGTGTCGCAGCGGACCGACAGGTGCCACATGCCGGCCTGTGCTGACGGTGAGTCTGCAGGCTTCATTGGTAGGACCTTTAATCTGTGGGCAATATGTATTATTAGGTGTACAATAAGGAAACGGTTTTTTTCATTCACGTTCCGAAAAAAGAAAATAGATTTCTTGCTCAAGGGCTGTCAGAATGTACCAGAATTACCCCATGTATGTTAACATTGTTAACCGATTTTTTGTTGTTTTCGATTACTGAGGTCGAAGGTCTAAACGGCCGGCCAACTCCAGATTTTCTAAGAAAAATATTCTTAACTCGAAAGCTAGAAAAAATCGGCTAAGTAACATCGAGTATGGAGTAGCCCTGGGGAATCTAATTTCCTTCTTTGGACCACCCGGTTTTGAGCTTGAGAAACGACAGCCCTATTGAATCTAAGTTTACGGCTTAGTGAGCTTGTATATATGTAATAAGTATACTAGTACACTCACGCGTCGTTCTGGGGATCTGCCCCCGGGAACACGAGGAACACTTCCCTCGGAGACATGTCGTCAGTCCTGGAGGCGGGCGAGAACGCTTGCACTGACGTGGTGTTGTACAGGTCCACTTGAGGAGCTGTCACAAACCAAAGTACTGTTTATAGATTCCACGGGTTTAATTGGCTTTGAAAAAGTCATCCGAAAATAATGTGATTTTGGATCACCTCGTGGTGAATTAATCAACGAATTTTGGTATTTATAAAAAGGATTCCTTTCCAGGATCTCGTTCAACCGGTTTTTGGTTAAGGAGGAACAGACAACCTGAATTCCTGACATCAAAGCAGTTCTCTTGTTTTCTGGAACCTGAGTTACTCAATAAAAGTTTAAATCAAATTATGGAATAGATATATCTATACAAATAGAGATACGAAGGATTATAGTAAGAGGATAAACTTAAAACGCTCTTTTTCATCTGGCTATTGGAAGAAAATAGCTCGACCTTGCGGTGGCATGCGATTGTTTGATATATTATGAGAATGACAATGCTTCGCAAATTGCCGGAACCGCTGATTTGTTCCCCCCATTATAGCTAAAATATTCCAAATTATGATTGTTATTTTTGACATGTAGAGGTATGTCGACGACAGTGCAGGAAACCATGAGTCAAGTTTATCAGTAATGTTGTAAAACATGTTTGATGTCCCAATTTGCATTTTGATGTTAAGGCGTATTCGGGGCCTTCCATCCTGCACTTAGTTTTTTTTTGTCGGGCAAATCCTTAAACTGCACAAGAAAGACCTACTCATAACGTATGCTTTTTAATGAAGTTTTAATATTTGGGATTGGGTTTGAAGGCCAGCTAACGTTACCTTCTAATAAATAATATTACGGTTTAATCCATGTAGTCAGTACGCGTGACATATTTCGGAGAGCCTATGCCTAGCTGGCCTAACAGGTCTTGACTAGGAGCCTAGCATTAGCCCTAAAATCTGATATAAAGCAGTTTAAGTGATAAAATGTCCAGTGGAATACTCACCGTCATTGGGAGGGTACAAGACGGCATGTTCCACATCACCTTCGATGGATATCTTCAGGGCTGTTACTCCATACTCTACGGGTATACCCAAGGAGGTCGCTCCTCCCCCACCTCTTCGTACTAGTAACGTCTGAAAAAAAGTAGTTTTACGTCTGGTAATGAACAAAATAGGTATGTATCTTTGGAGTATATTGGCCACGGACTATCTCCAAAGCAAGATTATGGGAATTAACTGGCCAATATCCTACTGCCAAGGAGACATTGGAAATGGCGTTGGATCAGACATGTTTGACCTACAACCACCTATCCAAGCAAGGGTTGACGTGGTTAGTTCTTGGTAAAAGGAAAGATCGCCTTCATACACCATGTAGAAGTTGAGAAGGAGGCATCAATTATCCTTGGTTGGACGAGGTCACGCAGGATCTTGACCAATCCAATGATACGAGTTAACACCATCATAATCATCATCATATTTCTATATCCGAGCGTTTCAACTGCATTCTTTAATCATCAAAAATTATTTACACAAATAAATTCTACTAAAAGGTCTTTATCGGATCTTACTTCAAATTTCTCCTCCTCCTCAATCGAGTTGAGTCTGGCCTGTCGCGGCTGCGCTCGACCATCCCAGAGCATTTGATCCATATCACTTGATCCCATGTCCTGTGAAACATAGTTCATATTAATTGGCTTGGCTACCAAGCCACATGGTTGATATGGTGTTTGGTGTACAGTAAATAAACTCGAGGAAACCTGTATACACTTGAAAAGCAGTTCAAAGTTGTGTGTAGAGTATCCAATCTCTTCTTGACCAGCGTGGGGCATTCTCCATAAGCATTATTCTTCTGAAAGAATCTGAGGATTTGTTTGAGACCTGTGTTCAGCTTTGGAACGTCCGGATGATGAATATTTAATGTTATTGTATTGGTTTGATAAAATAAAGAAGTCGGTTTCTTTAATTTAAATAGAAATAAGGAAATAGTATAAGGCTAATTTTGTTGGTGTAAACTACTGTAGCACATACAAATGGATCTAATAATTGTAAATAGTGGCAACAAAGTTGCACATGTTGAAATAGAAAGCGTATAAAAGTTTTACGATCACATTTGTGTGATGTAATCCTTGTTCAATACAATTTTTATGTGATACCTTATGCCTATACAACTCTAAATTAAAAATCCGCTTGACTACCTTTTGTTCTATGTACAACCTTAACTTGAGCTCTTGTAGTCGGTAGTCTACTTCCAATTTCGACGAAATTATAAGTCCTATGTTTAGTTCATGTTGAACTAAGAGAGTGCTTGTTGCTATGCCTACTTGAATAAAGACAATATTGGCTTTGACTTTACATAATATAGCAGTACTTATTTCACGGAGAGCCGTTTTGTAACTGATCGTAGCAAATGGAAACCCTTGATCGCTGCCTACCTCTTTTGGGATATAGGCGTGATTGTATGTATGTATTTTACCAAGCCCTGCATTGTGTAAGCCAGAACTTCCCTCACGGTGTGCTTGGTGATTCTCGAGCCCTTGTAGCTATTGGTCTACTACCAATTCATCCATCAGAGCATGTATAAGGAAGCATGAAATAGCAGTATTTTACAAAGAATTGTGTAAGCCAGTACTCCCCCCTCGGTGGGCTTGGTGATTCACAAGCCCTTGTAGTTGATCTACTTCCAATTCATACATCAGCAACAGCATGTATAAAAAAATGTAATAGCAGTATTTTACCAAGTCCTTCATTGTGTAAGCCAGCACTTCCCCCTTATTAGTTTGCTCGGTGACTCTCGAGCCCTTGTAGCTACCAATATATCCATCAAAGCATGCATAAGAAATATGAAATAGCAGTATTTTACCAAGCCCTGCATTGTGTAAGCCAGCACATCCCCCTCGGTGTGCTTGGTGACATTCTTGAGCCCTTGTAGTTGTTGGTCCACCTCCAACACTGACAGAGATGGGTTCGTCCAGATTGTATACACCTGAAAAATATTTGAGATTTAAGAGATGCAGAAGAATTTCTAAGTAATTGATAATCTGTCGGGTTTCTGCCCAAAGGCAGTCAAGTAGCAACACTATCAAGAGTGTATTTTGTGTTTGCTTGTCCGTGAGCACTTTTAGAGTAAGTTGCATGACGTCTGTTGGATTACGAGGTAGAAAAATTTCGTTCGACTTTGCGACAAACACTATTTTATTTGTTTTACTAACTAATAACAATACTAATCAGCTTAATACAGTCAAATCTTAGTTTAAACAAATTACGTGTTATAGGACCAGAAATAGATGTGAATGATCTCTCTAATCGTTTGGTTATTAAGGTTTCAGTGTTAAGATACAACTTGACAAAATTTCGTCCTTGCCCAAATGCTGTTCGGAAATAGATATTGATGAATAAAATCAGCAGAGGGTTGTTCTGTTCATAATTTCGCGGATTATTTCAAGTGCTTCCATGGACCATTAGTGGTCCGCAGACCACCAATAAGACCTGTTCGAGACGAACCACTGCTCTACTCGAAAGCCTTCTTATGAACTTATATAGATATCATATGTGTACAAAGGCAAAAGTGACCTAGGCCTCCGGTGCCCAGGGTTGAGATCGAACCAGCGTCTTCTGCATTCGCACTTCACAGCAGCTTCAGTGGAAGTTTTCCGTGTATATGCAATCTTTGTAAATGCTAAGGCGCATTTGGCCAATCAAAAAATTATACAGTGTGTTTCTGTAATAGGAGCAATAAATTAAAACATAGATTCTGTTCCTCAAACTACAAAACTTTTGTTCAACAACTTTAAAAAAAATATGTATTTTGTAGATTGTCTCTTTTTCATACAAACTAAATAGTATTTTCAATGAACGTTAAAATCCGTCTAATTGACATTGCTTGTCACCCTACAGCCATATTCAATTTCGGAATACATTGCGTGTTCGAAAAAACTTTGAAGTGTCCTAAAAATCAAACCATACGTTATTTTTAAAAGTCGCTGAACAAACGTTTCCTGGTTTGAGGAGTAGAATCTACGTTTTAATTTATTGTTCCTATTACAGAAACACACTGTATAAAATAATTTGATTTGTTCTTCAGTTGAAAGTCACAGGTTTGTCACTTACCTTTAATCTCTTCTCAACTAGAGCTCTCACGGCCAGTGGGAGCCTGTGGAGGTCCCCAGCACCTCTATCCGTCAGCACGAATAGGGCACTGTCGTATGGCACCAGCTTAGTGGCTGATATGAGCGCTCGCATGGTCCCGTCGTTCGTTTCGGAGACGCCCTGAAAGGAAGTATGGGTTAATATTTTAGTGGTATGAGTTTTATTCAGCCATGATAAAGTTTTTTTTTAATTTACTTTTAAAGGATTCTACTGTAGGATTTTAAAAATCCAACTAGGGCCAGCAATTTTTTTGGAAATCTGAATGACCCAATCTATCCACCAATTTGGTAAATGATGGGCCAAACATCCAGTATTAAATTTATACCATTCTCATAGACGGAGAGTCGGAGAGTAGGCCGTAGGCGACCCTACCTCATCGAGTAGCAGATTAGAAAAAAAATAAGGCTAAAGAAGTAAAGACGCAACAAAAAAATAACCATAACCTAACTATTATACTGACTTGCACAGAAAAAAAATCTATATTAAAAAAAATTGATACGTATTCAAATTTTTTTTCCTGTCTAAATCAGTATTTTTTGATATGCGGAATAATAATACGTTTCTTAATGTCTACTTGTTACAGAAATATTGTGACAATTCAATATCACGCGGAAATACGACAATTTGAATATCAAGCGTGTCGTCTGCGCCATTGTTTTTTGATGGTCATATTCAAAATACTTCGACACCACTTAATAGATGCACACTAGCCAAACGAATATAGCCTTTAAGTAGTTGTTTTAAAAACTGCAATGTTTTTTTTAAATATGGGTAGACTTTTGAGTTATGCTTATGTTTATTAAGTTTAAGGTTTTGCCGTAATTTTTCGCTTACAATGATTGGTCAATGACCTTTTGACATTCAATTATCACACTGGCGACGGATCCGCACGCGGCGCCGGTGCGCGAGCGAGATAGCGCTCTGCAACTGTATAGCGCACTATACTATATCTCGCTCGCGCACCGGCGCCGCATGCGGATTCGTCGCCAGTGTGACAATCGCCTTAGCCGTACACTCGTACAGTTCGCAGCAAAAGCACTTTCACACGCTCTATCTCTTAGTGTAAGGCCTGAGTGGACGCTCGTGGCGGGGCGTGCAGCGGGGCGTGCAGCGTGGCGGGCGAGCGTCCATACACTTTGTGCAGCGTCGACTCAGGACACCAGTACGAGTGTCCTTTGTTTGACATGCACGCCGCCCGCCCCGCCACGAGCGTCCACTCAGGCCTTACACTTAGCGATAAAGACGCTCAAACACCATTTTGAAACCCTTACCCGCTTAGGTACAGCCACGAACCCGCATTGTTGAGCCACTTGTCACTGTTCGTAACTTAGCCGTGTAACATCGGTCATCCATAACACGGCTATATTCCCTAGCGATCCAGCTATCCCACAATCGAAACCAAACACTCCCCAAACAAACTCAACGTGCACACCCATTAACACCAATCACACTCCACACGAAGCGGGGGAGGTTTTAGTCCGTAGGCGACTGGCGATGGCACTGCATCCCAGGGTGGAGTGCCATCGCCAATCGAGTCGGGCATGCGGCCAGGCACGGGCCTGGCCGTATCCAATGAGGATTTCCTCCCTCGCCGCAAAAAAAAAAAAAAAAAAACACGGCTATATTACGAACAATGGCTAGTGGCTCAACAATGCGGGTTCGTGACTGTACACTCGACCAAGAAAGTGGTCTACCAGTTTTGAGAAAAGTTTCTGCGAGATCTAACGATCGCTAAGGTTGACATTTCTAGCGGAGTTTAAAACATGCACGACCTTGTTGTCTCATGACGTTCAAACGAACCTCGACCGTAGGGTGGTAGACCACATTTTTGGTCGACTGTACTTCTGCTGCTGACTGTATATGTCCAATGATCTTCGAATTTTCGAGGAAAACATTGATAGGTATTAACTTATTCCACAGCTGAAGAGTTCGCGGGAGCTTTCTCTATAACCTCCAGTGCGCGACCATTAAGTTAACCTTTTGAACGCTTTCTCTCTCGCATCAAAATGTGGCATACACGCCAACATCTCAACTAATGAGAAACTAATTTAAACCTTATCTGTCAACAGTAAAATTGCTTTGACAGCGCCTGCCACGACCACTTTAGTGGTCGTTGGCGTGGTAGGCACGACAGCACACGACCACTTTAGCGGCTCTTGGCGTTCAAAGGGTTAAATTTCCATGGTTTTAGGATGAATGTCAAGACAAGTGATGCGGTGGTACAGCCGCCATCAAATATATCGGAGCGGGTACTCAAAAATAACTGAACATGCACTTTATCGCCTTGACAATAGAGGCGTTGTTCAGATATGATGATGAACTAACCTGGTATTTAACGAGAAGCTTGCTCAGGGCATCAGAGACAGCCTTGTTTCCGTTCTTGGCGGTGGTGCCCTGCAGGTTGTGTCTGGATCTCCAGTTGATGCCTGATGGACAGACAGACAACACAGATTTTACTGATTAATAACATACATAAGTATGGCATAGTTCATAGTTGTTCAGGATGCTTGGACATCTGCTACGACATGACGAATTTATTAAGAACATCATAGAAGGTAAAGTTGAAGCTGAAAGGAAGCCAGGAAAGCCAAGAATAGCGTACATGGATCAAGTCAAGGAAAAAATAAACGTCGTGTCGTATCAGGCCATCAAGGAGAAGGCAGATGATAGATATACATGGAAAATGCTCCACCGACAAGAGCCCAGCTCTTAAATAATTGATGATGATGATGATGATGTTGCGTTCATCATCATCTCAGCCATAAGACGTCCACTGCTGAACATAGGCCTCCCCTTTGTAAAGTTTGCCATACGCGCCACGCTTGGCAGGCGGGTTGGCGCGCGCAGTTTTTTTGTTTATTGATTGTAGGCTTTCGGAAGATGCTGCTGCCCATCTCCCGGTACATTCCCCTAGCAAACTCCTACTGGAACCTCGGGACGATATGGTGGGGGACAATTCTAAGGCCGGGCACCCCACGGCATGGCATAGTTCACATATAGCCGTCTAGAAATATGAATTGCCTTTTCGAACAGTTCTTTCGCAATTAATGCACTGTCAGTACTTGTCAAGAAACACAGAAACCAAAGCTCCCAGCGATCATCTCAAGTTACGGCGCGTTTTTCTCCTAGTTTTTACTAAACCCAACACCTGCTAACTGGAGCGTGTCGTTTACATAACCTCTTACATTCACTCGCCAAGGTCGGTCAAATTTGCCTTTGCATTCCTGTGTATTGTTCCGGTTGGAATATATTGCTTTAATACATTAAGTAAATTTATGGAAATTGTAACTCTTCAATTATTATAGACACACTTAGTGATTTCACTATTTTTTATAGCAACTCGGCCACTTCATCTTGGAATAGCGGATCCTAAGTGAAGTCGGTTCTTTTTTTTAATGATCAATAACTTACTGTGTGTTTATTATCTTTTTCAGGTAAGAATTATGAAACTTTCAAGTTCCTCAGAAACCAAGCTGGTAAGATAATTCATTTTTAGGGTTTCGTACCTCAAAAGAAAAAAAGTAAAAAATAAAAGCCCCCCTCAACCAGTGGTATTACGTAATAAATGAACGGCATCTTAAGAGTCGCCAGGACGCTCGCGTGAACTCGCGTCCCCATACAAACGTAGTTCAGCTCTCATTTTAAAACGACATGCTTTAGAACCACGACATTTAGCGAGGGCATTCTAGCAGTACAGATATATGTCGGTAATTCGTTTTCGTTGATAAAATTGTAATACAAAGAAAATATAGCAAAAATAAGTTTTGTATGTAAATCTGTATCTGGCTATATTTTCTTTGTATTACAATTTTTAGCAACGAAAACAAATTACCGACATAGATCTGTACTACTAGAATGCCCATGCCAAATTTCGTGGCTCTAAAGCATGCCGTTTTAAAATGAGAGCTGAACTATGTTTGTATGGGAACGCGAGCGTCCTGGCGACTCTTAAGACTGCGTCGACCGTCCAGTGGCGCCCTCATTATGGGGATTGTGTGTCCTAATAAACGAATAAATTTTTGTATAATCTCTCATGTTATGTTGTAGTCCTACTAATCAAGTAAAATGTATTTATTTAAGTAAAATATATGTTGGGCTAAATACAGGGTGTAACAAAAATACTGGTTATCTGTTTAAGGGCATAATTGGTATCGTATTACGACTAAGAAAAAGTAGGAGAAAAAATTTTTAGACGCGAAAAAAAAATTTTTTTTCTATGGGACAGGTGGTCCCAGCTGGCCGACCCTCCATACAAAACCATAATTTTTTTTTCGCGCAAAAAAAATTTTTTCTTTCTTTTTCGTAATTAGAATACGATACCAATTATGCCCTTAAACGGATCACCAGCATTTTTGTTACACCTTGTATAAATAAGTCCAAGAAAATATTTACTTATATTTAAACAATAATATTTTCGCATTGATATTCTTGGCTGAAGATAGCCTTTGTTTCAATGAGGGCGCCGCTGGACGGTCGACGCAGTCTTCATTTTTTACCGCATGTGCGTGATCGCGCATGCGTTGTACTCTATAACGCTCGTTTGCAAACAATAGATTATCTCATACCTGAAGGCAACACAAGTATCAACCAATAAACAATAACGAACCTTATTGTTTTGGTATTAAAGCTTGATGAGTGGCAACTTTTGTAACCCACTGTATGATGATAAATAGTTAGGGCTTATACCATAAGGGCTATTATTCCGTGAATGGTTAATGATTGTCATTGTTCGTATCTTACATCAGTAGTAGTAATCGTAAATTTAGATTGCATGTTCATTTCATATAAGGTATGTTCGCCCAATAAGGACCGGTTCCTAATAAGAGCCACCATTTCAAAAATCCCGCTCCTGATACTAAATTGAAATCAAGTCTCGCGCCGATGCTCCTCATTAACCAATTATTGAAGTGCATTGGCATTACTTGGGTTTTACGCCGCCATTCTGTCAGTATGCCTGTCGATGTAGTTCACGTCACGACGCGTAGGTCGTTTTGTATAATTTGTTGGTGTTATTCGATTCATTCAAGGGGTTCTGATTCGTTTTCGCAAGAACTTAACACATGAAAAGGAAAAAGTAACATTTAGGCGTGGATTGTGAAGATAAGGTTATTGAAAGAACTTTTTCACCGGATCTTATTCATATCATTTTTAAAGACTTAATAAGGTCCAAGGGCTAATGACTGAAAATGTTTCAAATTATGTTGTTTTATGCTTAAAATAGTTTAACTTAGTAAATATCAATACAATACAAAACTGTGTTTTATTAAAAGACATAAATCAAATCTATTATTCTGCGTTTAAGTTTCTGTAGACTTTTTAAGGACCAGCACTACAATTCATATAATTTTTTGGATTAATCAATCGGGAACGACAAAAACAATTGTAACAATTAACAAAAAATATTAAATAAAAAAAAAATATTCTGTAGTTTCGGAATTATGTACGGAACAGAAATGAGCCTTATTGAGAACACCCATTCCTAATAAGGTCCAAATACAAGCTTTTTAAAAACAGTTATTGTCCTTAATCTACTTTCGATACATGATTTTTACTTAATGTTTTTACTTCAAATATAGACAATTTATACATTTCATATGTTATTTAATTTAAAACACTTCTTAAATCAGATTTATAAAGATTTACAAAAACCTGGTCCTTATTAGGCGAACTTATAATCGAACTCGCGGCGCGTAAAGCGAAGTGAGTTCTTACAAACAACTCAGACCCAACTGTCACCTGGCTACTGGGACGACTCGGCATTTGGATGGCTTTTTGATTTCGATAGTTTGTCCGACGATAACTTTACTAACGTTTTTCTGATCTTCATGAAATTTCTTGGGGCTGTAGCAGAGATACTAAAAATTTGTAAGTTCGTATATGAGCAGGATCGAACAAGCGGTTATGGAGCTAGAAGAAGAAAAAAATCCTCCTTGGGGTCTTGTTATATTGGTCAACTCGTTTGCAAGTAAATCGCGAGTTCTCAGTTCGAGGCGGACTACTAGTATAGTATTTACTTATTCTAATTTGATGGGTAAGAAATATTTTACTTACAAGCGCTGTTGGCCTAGCGGTAAGGCGACTTTAAAAGTCGCGGGTTCGATCCCCGGGTGAAAAAGCGCTGGTGGCCTGGCGGTAAGACGTCAGACATTCAATCCGAAAGTCGCTGGTTCAAACCCCGGCTCGTACAACTGAATTTTTCGGAACTTATACGAAATATCATTTGATATTTGGCAGTCACTTTTCGGTGAAGGAAAACATCGTGACGAACCCGGATCTAATCCCAACAATGCCTAGTTTCCCCTCTAAGTTGGAAGGTCAGATGGCAGTCGCTTTCGTAAAAACTAGTGTTACGCCGATTGAGTTCATAGGAATTGATTTCTATTCAAAAATTAAGGGAAGGCCTCTTCAGACCATTCGCGTAGCTTCACAGGATGTGGAAGCTACCTTCACTTACCCATCTAGAAATTCCCCCCTATTTGTACTTACCATTAGAATCGTATCCAATAAGCACGATATCCTTTAAATCCAATCCCTCCTTGCTAAGATCATCCCAGACCGCGCTGGCCCGCATCAAGGCCGAGGATCTCAGCGGCACTAGGAGACCAGCCGGTGCCCGCAGCCAGGAGTCCTCGAGCCAGCCGCGGAGGGTGGCGTAGGGGCTGGTGACGGGTGGGGCGGGCTCGAAGGTTGGCCGGGCCGGGGGAGGGGGTTCCACTGGAAAGAGATTATAACATCAGAACTGGTAGCTTGGTGTCTGCTTTTATTTAAGCCGGTATTACACCACCCTAAATCAGGCCCTAACGAAAAGGACGCCGCAATATGTTAGACACGTTTAGAGATATTGCTTAACGTGTCTAACATATTGCGGCGTCCTTGTCGTTAGGGCCTGATTTAGGGTGGTGTAATACCGGCTTTAGACCAAACTATGATGTCAATAATAATTGAACACTGCAATACGCCATACGATCGATCCTATTTACTCCAAGCCTGCTGCGGTGTATTTTGTTGTATAAACGATAATTTAAAACAAAAAAAGAACCGACTTCACTTAGGATCCGCTATTCCAAGAGGAAATGGCCGAGTTGCTGTAAAAAACAGTGAAATCACTATAGGTGTGCCTATAATAGTTGAAGAGTTCCCTCGATTTCTCCAGGATCCCATCATCAGACCCTGACTTGGTGACAATGGGACCATCTAGGGGTTATACCTGTTCGATTAAAAAATTTTTTTTGAAAATCGGTTCACGATTCACGGAGATATGGAGTAACATACATACAAAAAAAAAACATAATAATGATAAAAAAAAAAAATTTCAGTCGAATTGAGAACTTCCTCCTTTTTTGAAGTCGGTTAAATACTAAAGACGGGAAAAATTTAGGACGAATGTTTTTTGTAGTAGACAGTTCTGGTATTAATTACTTCGTATTCTGAAAGTTAGCATTTTTCTCAAATTCATACTCGTGAATTAGACAAAAAATCTTCGTGTTTCCTTTCGCCTTATGATTCCATTCGAATCGGTCTACCCTATCTGTGGTATTTTCTTGCCCGAAAAAAAAATGAATTTGTGTCTTGGAGAAAATATTTTTTTTTACTATAATTACATATATTTTTTTAATGCAATAAATAAACTTACGTCTAGCATTGTCAGTCAACTTAGGGCTCCGCTGGTTGGTTTCCTCCCCATCGAACTCCGCTATTCTTGGGGACATACCCTCCATGACCTCCGTGACTCTTGTGGGGGGCGATGTGGTAGTTTCTGCCTGGAAGTAATCGTATATAATATACTTTTAAACAAAAAAGAACCGACTTCACTTAGGATCCGCTATTCCAAGAGGAAGTGTCCGAGTTACTGTAAAAAATAGTGAAATCACTATAGGTGTGCCTATAATAGTTGAAGAGTTCCCTCGATTTCTCCAGGATCCCATCATCAGATCCTGACCTGTTGGCAGTTAGACCAACTGTGAAGTATACTCTTTCAAACAAATAATTTTAAACAAAACAGAACCGACTTCACTTAGGATCCGCTATTCCAAGAGGAAGTGGCCGAGTTGCTGTAAAAAATAGTGAAATCACTATAGGTGTGCCTATAATAGTTGAAGAGTTCCCTCGATTTCTCCAGGATCCCATCATCGGATCTGGACCTGGTGACAATGGGACCAACTGTGAAGTACCTTTTCAAACAAAACAAGAATTTTCCAAATCGGTACAGCCGTCTTCGAATAATCGGTGAACATACACAAAAAATAGCATTGAGAACCTCCTCCTTCGAAATCTTCAAGTCGGTTGAAAAATGTTTTCACCATACGTAAAGTTATTAACTACTACTTGAAGTTACTATATAAGTATAACCTGTCCATTATCTATCTGTTATATCAATATTATTGCGCCTAGACCACAATGTTTACTATCTCACCTTAACAATGTTACTGGCATTATAAATATCCTCCGGCACGGTCGTCCTGACAACATCATTGTCCTCTGTCGTCATTTCTTCTGCTACAGTTGTATCCATTCGTTCATCTTTAAAAGTAAATGACACGTCTGTTGTAGCATATTCTGTAGTCGTATATTCTATTAATTCCGACTTATCTTCTATTTCTAAGTCTTTTTCGATATTTTCTTTTTCTTCTCCGCTACCTCTTAGTAGATCGGCTCCGGTGTCGATGGAGAGGTCTTTTAAAATGTCACTGTCACAAAGGTTTTTAGTTATTAATGATGTTAACACTAAGATCACGAGAGTCCTGGACGCCATTTTTGTTTTTCACTATCTCATTGCTGGTGTATCTGAAAAGAAAATTGAAATTAATTTAGAAATCTTAGCAGAGGAGATAAATATTTTGGGACACGTGGAAGGGGAATTCTGGTGATATAACGCCATTGTTTTAAATATCACTGTAAAAAAGCGCTGGTAGCCTGGTGGTAATTAAGTCCCACTTTCAATCAGGAGATATCAAGTCCTAACCTAACCCAGGCTCGGGGTTTTTCGGATCTTGTGTAAGAAATATTATTAAATTTAAACTTTCGTGAGACATACAGCCTTGGCCAGAAGTGTTGAGCATAGGTGTTTTTTGTTTATAATTTTGATGATAAGCATTATTTCCCTATCCTAACAATGTACGGTAACGGTAAATGTTATATTTTATTTATAAATATAGAAAACTTCACTTAATAACACTTTTAAGGTACTTAAAAAATATGAAAACAGAAGGTACCAAAAATGTAAATTTAAGTCGGTGCGACATATTGCAAATATTATATGCAGTTACTATTAAGTTCAACAAAAACATGCCTATTAGTTTAAATTAATTGACAAAATAACTTGAACAAAGATGGAAACGATGGACTAAACTTTCCAGTTTTGTATGAAAATCGCATTGGTGCTCAACACTTCTGGCCAAGGCTGTATTAACACTACAATGTTACGGGTCACTAGTACACTATTACTATTATTACGGGTCGTGGATCGGTTCGCCTAGCACTCTTAGTGCTTGAGGATGGAGACCTAAGCTCTCCGAAACATGTCGTGCGTAGTGACTAAACACAAGTGAGTACAGCCGCGTGTAGTGATAATAGAAATATTATTCTTTATTTAACAATCGCTTCGCTTTTCTACTCATCATTAGTAAAATAAACTAGTTGTGTGAACCGTAGACTTCGGAGCATTTCCCCCCTTTTCCCCCCTTTTCCCCCCCTTCCCCCCCTCGAAACTTTTTTTACAACAACCTCTAAGGATGTGTGGGCTTGACCTTTTACCCGAAAATGATTGAAATCCGTCCATAAATAACGCGACAGCAAACTTCCCCCCTTTTCCCCCTCGTTTTCCCCCCAAACCAAAAAAATTGCTCGACAATTTTTGGCAAATAAATCGAGGGATGAAAAATGCGACCTCTAGACCGACACTGACCAACCAACCAATACACACACATCAATCTGCCAAATCGTCGCACCAGTGAGAGACTCCACACCCAACACGCACCCGCGCGCGCGTGCGGCCTCTCCTTGTGAGTTAAAACGGAGACGTTCGTCGCCTCGCTACGCTCGGCTCCTTAGTCAATAATCAATATTGGTGATATAGTATGCTATACCTGCATAGGTATAGCATAAATCACTTTGTGTTTGACCGCATCATGAAAAGGTACATACAGAAGCGTAGTAAAATATTTATGCTCGTAGTTATGTTAATTACATTGCTAGCCGAGATTGGTTTTACATAACCGGTTTTTATGTGTTGTGTTATGTCATTGATTAATCGTTTTGTGTCACTGTGTACTTTTTGTGGTCACTGGTCGTATAGGGTTGCCTGATGTAAGTTTTAAAGATTGAAGAACCGTCCATACGGCCAAGCCAACCGCCATAGTATGGCCATAGAAGGATTCGCCCTCAAAATCCGTCATAGCGATTTCAAGACTTTTGAAACTATGAAAACCATAGATAAATAAGTAAGGCAAATATATGACACACTTGATTTGAACACAGTTCTAAATTCATCTAATCATTAAGTAGTTTAGATTGTTAGGGTATATATGTTTATAATGTTTTTATTTAATTTACTTTTATAAAATAAAGAAGTTCCTTCTAATCATAGTAAAATTAGTAAATTGTCAATGGATTATGGAAATTTGTCTATGGTAGCTGACGTTTTGTATGTAGGCCATAGATAAATTTCCGGACCTATAGACAATTGAATTGATGAATTCAGATCAATTATTGAAAGCATCCAAAATGCCTTGTTACTCGCACCGCTTGCTATCTCGCTCTCTCTGAAATGGTTTGAGTTCTGGGGAAGTATATTGGATAGTTTTTATCCCCGTAATCTTTAAAACGGCTATAGACATTGCAACCTGCAGGGCCCAATCTGTTGTGTACCCTGCCTCTCCCTTCCCCTCCTTCAGCTCCCTGCGGGCCCTACCTTTAATTACACCTACTAACCTCGCAGATCGGGCCCTGCAGGTTGCAATGTCTAATAGCTGTTTAAGAGAGTAGAAAGGGGGTTGTATTATCAACTCCACGCAGATGAAGTCGCAAGCAAAAAGAAATGCGTTTATTTGCAGACATCTTATAGGGTCCATTGCTTTGCTACAAAAGCTAGTATAGTCGCCATCAAATATATCGGAGCGGCCACGGTGGTCATAAATATCTGAGCAACGCCTCTATTGTTAAGGCAATAAAGTGCATATTCAGATATTTTTGAGCACCCTAGCCGCTCCGATATATTTGATGGCGACTGTACAAGTACAAAATAAATAAAAAAAGTGTGGTTGTTAATACCTGTACCACTATTTTGATTTAAAGCCAACGCAAAGCAAACATTTGTGGAACGGAAAAAAACGAATACCGCACGAAGAAAAGCACGAGAGCAAAAAAGCCGGAATGCCAGATCATCGTGGCTCGCACGTGCCCAATTAAGGTCTCTGGACCTCAACATTTCTCGATTGGGTTCCGTAGAAGGGTATTTCTATTCATACCTCCACTTTGAGTCGAGTTTAGATTTTTTTAACGAAACCTCTGTGAGGGACTTGATGTATTCAAAGTTATACAAGGGGGCAAAGTTGATGTTTAACCTCTCGTTCCTTTATTGAGATCCGAGCCAGTGAAAGAATCCAAAATTGAGCCACGAGCGTAGCGAGTGGTTCAAAAAATGGAATCTTGAGCGAACGAGGGCCACAAGGCACGAGAGGTTAAACAAACTTTGCTGCCGAGTATAACACAAAAATTTTCACAACACCACCACAGGAAATATATAAGCTATAAATTAAATTTTAAAGACAAATAATTTATTTCAAAATTATATAACTCAAAATCGTTTCTCTAAAGCCCATCCGGCCAGAGATCGAAAGAAAAACAAGTCAAAACTTGTACCAAATTACTTTCCCCACATGGGGATAAAATGCGATTTCCTCCACCGCTTCCCAGGGATAAAGAGCGCGTTTCCAAGGTGGAGTGGGGAAAAAACAATTTATTGTCATACATGTCTGTCTCTCAAGCTGTTTTGATATGCCTTCTTGAAGAACTACGCATTATTGTATATAGTATCTTTAATGTATTTGTAGTAGGTACTGTTTTGAAAAAATAAGTCCCGCCGAGTTTCTTGCCGGTAATAAGTAATACTTCTCGGGTCAGAGGTGTAGGGTTAGAACCGGTGGTAGTTTCTTTTCTCTCTGACGTTCATAAGTGCATTGTAATGTGCCTAAATTGAAGAATAAATATCTTTTATCTTTTTTTATTCATTCATAGTAGAAATAACTATATAAATGAGTTATAATATTTGTAACTCATCCTAAAGCTTGTTTTTATTTGCGGACCCCTAAAAATCGTGGGTCCCAAAAAACTGGGTCTACATTCTGACATAATAGGCGGTGAGTCATCTCAATAATGAGACCCGACGAGCCAACCCGCATTGCACATGCGTGTTTTGAATGGCAAATTTTCGTTGTTGTTTTTGAAAGATAAATAAAGAAGTGTTTTATGTAAAATTGACAGGTGGCCATTTTGTTGTACGAATACGGGGCTATTCATAAATTACGTCATTTCAAAATAGGGGCGGGGGGGTCTGGACATCGGATGATGGTAGCATAAGCTAGGAGGAAACGGGGCCATTCGAAGCATAATCTTTGGATGATTTTAGGGGGGGGGGCGGGTCAAAAATCGATGACGTAATTTATGGACAGCCCCTACGCAAAGATATTAAAAAGGGAAAACTCCAGAATATTGAACCGAATTTGATGAAATATCTCTAAGATCGCGCGCTAGAAATCCTGGTTTCAAATCAATATTAATATTATTTATTTATTTATTTAAACTCCTAACCTCCGGATTGAAAGTCGGACGTCTTATCGCAAGGCTACCAGCGCTTAATAAAAGAAAATCCCGATATAATTAAAACAGTATCAAGTAAACTTAAAACCTATCTAAGAACATTACTATATAGTGTACGGTCACTGACTTTATTATCATAGGGACGCAGCTATACGACGGAACGAGATCGCAATATCGTTAGTTCCCTCTAACGCATAGCTGCGTCCCTATGATGGCCCATGGTGTAGAGGAGCCCTTAATTGTTGCGGCATTTAGGGTTCACCTTACATTGGAAGTTTCATAGAGAAAGTATTAAACAAAATAATATCTTGACTACCTGTGCGGGCTGTGGGTGGGAAAAATTCTTATTGTTGAGCAAAAAAGTCGTGCCAAAATAATTTCTGTTGTTGACAGTCACAAATATGTATAAACTTTTGCACCTTATACCGTTGTAATAGGGAATATTACGCAAAACTCTGCGTAGGGGGCGGCACTAGCACAAACGAAGGGCCTACCGCGAAACACGGTAATAAAAAATTTCGTTACCTGGTTCTCTGTCACTCTTTCATATTCGAGCGATAGAGAGGCACATGTCAAAATTTCGATTCTCTCATTTCACGATGGCCCTCTGTAAACAAACCGCCTTGGTGCGCAAATGACATATTTATTCGTTATAAATTATCTATGAAAACTTGTAAAAAAACTGTTTAAGGCTCACCACATACCTAGCGGTTTTCCTCGCGGAATTACCGGAAGTAGCAGAAATTTGTCTATGGTAGCGGAAATTTGTCTATGGTAGCAGATTTTTTGTATGGAAGCCATAGACAAATTACCGGAAGTAGCGGAAATTCATAGACAAAATGCTTAATTTGTCTATGAATTTCCGCTACTTCCGGTAATTCCGCGAGGAAAACCGCTAGGTGTGTGGCGACCCTTAGGCCTAGTATGTATTAAAAACTCTATGGTTTACCGGTGTGCTAGTGCTGCACTCTGGTGGTAGAATATTGCAGTAATATCCCCTATTACTAATTAGTGTTGGGCGACTTGGGCACTCTAAGAATAAAATCATTATTTAAATAAAAATTCGTCAGAAACTCAGGTTAGGTAAAATAATTCAAAATATTGTGTTTTTATTCTTATTATTATTCAAGTTAATTTTTGTCCAACTCTGATTGTAAATTGTACACACATTTTTAGCGTTCACTATTCACTGCGTTTATACTATTTCAAGGTACAAATTGGCTTGTCTAATTAGTAATTACATAATTGCGTAAACGATATAAAAACACAACCTTGGCGCCTTTTACTGAACGGAAACTGATCAAACTAAGTATAAGAGCTTCCGGGTTTGATACTAAAGCATTAGGGGGGTTAAGATAAAAAAAATGGCTGAATTATATACTTATTTGTGAGACTTTTTGGAAAAAGTTTCTGGCAGAATTGGGCGGAAGGCGCTTGCGTCGTACAGTCGACGTCAAAGATATGATAAAAGTTATTTATTCTTCAATTTAGGTACATTACAATGCACTTATGAACGTCAGAGAGAAAAAAGAAACTACCACCGGTTCTAACCCTACACCTCTGACCCGAGAAGTATTACTTATTGCCGGCAAGAAACTCGGCGAAACTTAAATTTTCTAAACAGTAATACATTAAATCTTAAGGATAATTTAAACAATAATGCATAGTTCTTCAAGAAGACATATCAAAACAGCTTGAGAGACAATGTAACCTACTACACCTAATACTGTGTAGTAGGTTATGTTGAGGCTGGCTCTACATGATGGGCCATCATAGGGACGCAGCTATACGACAGAATGAGATCGCAATATCGTTAGCTCCCTCTAATGCATAGCTGCGTCCCTATGATGGCTCATCATGTAGAGGAGCCATTACACTTTTGCACTTTATTACCTACAAGGGCGTAAGGTGAAAATCTGAACCATATCTTTGATGTTCACTGTACTTATACCGTTGTTTATTGTTTATCATGTAAACAAAACACTTTTCAAGGACGTTGTTACACTTTTCTATGGTGTTATCACTTAAAATGTTGTTATACACGGTGCCCGGCGTGAGGTCATAAGGAGTAAAAAATGTTATGATTTCGCCAAAAAAATTTTGTTTGCTTTTTTTTCGATTTTTTGAACGCTTTGGAACATAAAAAATAAATGTTATTGATAAAAATAACGTCTAAAATAAATTGGTACTTTTTTATTCGTAAAAAATGGTTTACGCAAAGTATTCCTTGGCCGTTTAATATCTGTCAGTAAGGATGCCTAGACTAGACCCCATAAAGAGTGAAATCGCCATCAAAAAAGCGGTTTTGCGCTGAGTTACAATAATATATTTTTTTTGTTTAATTGGCAGTAACTCTGAAACTAGGCGCAATCCAGAAAAGTTTATACGACATTTAAATCTCCCATTATGATCAGGAATATACTGTTAAAATCTCTCACAATCTTCACGGGCATCGTGTATACTTAAATAAACTCATCTTTTATTGACTTCAACCCAGTAACACATGAAAAATATAATTACTCCTAAACTTGAACAACCCGGAGCTAATTAAATTGAACTTCTTCATGTATGAGTTTCTCAAAATAGGCAAGCCGCTTGAAATCAAGTTTTATGGATACCCCGGCACTTTGAGCTGTTTTCGCTTATTTCAGTTATTTCATACCGCTACAGAGAGGTGTCATCTTAAGAGGATGGCAACAGCTAAATTCCATCCCTATCTTTTTCAGCGCGAGTGAAAGAGAAAAACTGCGTTGCGATTAGTATAGGAGCTCATTGCAAATTTTGCAAAATGGTGAATTAAAAAAAAACTACGCATTAATTGAGAAAAATAAGACAATGAACTTTTTAGTATTAGTGTAGTGAAATTTTGTACTTAATTACAAACGTATAAGTCAAGAAATTAAAGACATACAACTGTTTAAAGCTAATTTTAAGATGTAACTTTGGAATTATTTTCTACTGAGTCGATTTCGTCCAATCGTGTATCTTAATTAACAAAGGTCTTCGAAATATAATGAATAATAACGTATATTTTTGTCACTTTCCCAAATCAAGTAGTTATAGCTATTATGACTGTTTAAATAGAGTCAATTTGAAGGTCATCGGGTGTTCAGATCCTCTTAAGATATCTCTGGAATTTGGATGGGGTGCTCATTATGCGGGTCCTTTTTTTGGTATACCGGTTTGTATTGACGGTAATGGCGTTTTGAATGTGGACCTTTTTATAGACTAGACCTTTGGGGACTGTCAAACTAAAAATAGAATTAGAGGTGGTACAGTCGCCATCAAATATATCTATCTATAAATATCTGAACATGTACAGTCAACATCAAATATATTGTAACAGCTAGAGTAGCCAAATAGTTCGTCACACCATACAAAATAATGTGTGAAGAACTATTTGATCACTTTGGCTGTTACAATATAGGTATTTGATGCGGGTGCGTCCCATAAGATATAACTACAAAATATATAATTTCATATTAATAACGTTCACAAGATATAATGAACGTTTGCTATAACAACAAAATCAATATTTTTATTAGGAATAACGGTCAATTAATATAATATTCATTTTGTATAATAACTTATCATATAACACTCAAATACTCTAAATTTAGTTAATATAACATACATAACGTATATCGATCATAATAAATATATACTATCTTTTAATATAATAATTATAAAATATAATAGCGTATGATATACTGAATAGGTTATAACTCCATTCCAACCTTTTTCCCCAAAGTGTAATGTTTTCACGGATATCAAACTAAATCAATAGGTAGGTTAGGTTCGTTAGGTAGCTTCAGATGCCCGAAGGGCAAACCGCCCGGCAATAGGAGCCCCGCGAAGCGGGGCTCCGTCTAGTTAAGTTGAGGATTTAACATTTTGAGAATTTTAAAATAGCTAATTAGACGAGCTGCTACTTAAAAAATCGTGTAGACCAGCTGCTTTTAGGTGAGTTGATATGTACACGAGCTGCGATTTAGACAACCCGTTATTCTATACGAGCATTATGTATTTTGGTGTTAGATGTATTGAATATTATACATTATAAATCTAAGGTATTATGAACGTTATACATTATGATCGTTATATACAACGATATTATACTTAAACAACGTTATACTTAACAAAATTAGATATTTTGATGTTATATCAAATGTTCATTATAGACTTTGAACGGTATACAAAACAAGCTTATGCAATATGAGCGTATAGAATATGAATATTATACAATAAGTTCTTATATCTTTTATTACTTACCCATTTGATGCTAACTGTACTTTATCGCCTTGAAAATGGAGGCGTTGTTCAGATATTCGCGACCACCTTGGCCGCTCCGATATATCTGATGGCGACTGTACAGTAAATAAATATGTTTAAAATTTGGTGTTCCAATAAAATCAATAGGAGAAAGTTAAGGACACAAGGTGATCAAAATGATCTATACACGACTTTCTTATTAAGGGGCTACTTTGAAAAATTATAAGTTTTTTCAAACGCTGTATTGACTAAACGAGAAATGGGACTGAATTTATTTTCGAATATATATTATGAGACTATATACTCTTGTTTATGGCGCAAACCGAAACGCGATTGCTGAAAGTTGCCTCGATAGAAAAAAAATCCGAAGTTGGGTCCTTTTTCCCCTTATTTTTCTTAGCTTACGTAAACTATAAGAGATTAAGCAATATAACTAAGTAAAAAATATGGTATTTTGGTTTACCTAAAAATTCACAGAAACAAAATTAGACAAAACTTTATAGATTCGCTTATTTATCGTAGTTTAGTCAAAAAGTCTGATCCTTAAGAGCGCTGCATCTCTTTCTCTCGTGCACGGGAGCCATAAACGTGTCTCTAACGGATGGGCGTGGCTTGTACGAATCGAGGAACGGCCTTAAAAATCCGGTAAACATTTTTTCGATTACGCTCAACTTTTTGATACCATTTTGTAGTAACTAACAAAACTTCTATTAGTAAATACATTTTAAAATAACGCTTCTTATTAAATTGAATAAATGTAACGCTTTTTACACAGTTTTATTTAGCTTGACCCGTGTATTTGTTTGTTTATTTATTTGTGTCATTATTTATATGCATGGAATCTTGTAAAGGCTGGCGTCCACTGGACTCGCCGAGTCGAATCGAATAGAAATTGCAATAATTCGCGTCCCTATATTTTCTATGCAACTGCGTCCATTGAATCGGCACGCCGCGGCTCTTCGTCAAAAACCGGCCAAGAGCATGTCAGGCCATGCTATACGGGAAATTTGGCGGCGCTTACGTCATTTTTACTTACGTCCTTTCACTATGGGTTTTTGAGTGATAACTCAAAAACCGCTCAACCAATTGAATTCAATATAGTTTTCATTGAAGGTACTCATTAGGCCTCAGTTACATGATTTTTTTCAAAATTTATGGACCCCCGATTCAAAAGTTAGATGGGGGGGGGGGGGGGGACGTTCACGTGTACGGGAGGTACCCTAACAAAATATATTTTTCGCGTTTTTATTCTACCGTTTTGTCGGCTTGGTTAATGCACATATTCAAACCAAATTTCAGCTTTCTAGTGCTAACGGTCACTGAGCTAGACCGCGGACGGACGGACGGACGGACATGGCGAAACTATAAGGGTTCCGTTTTTGCCATTTTGGCTACGGAACCCTAAAAAATGTTAAATTTCATTTGATTGAGCTGAAATTTGGTATACTTCCGTAGTTTACATGACGATGCTGCTAGGTACAGTCGGCAAAAAAACTGTGTACCAAAAATTTTTTTTGAGAGTAACTTTTTTTATTTTATGTTTCATTTCTAAATCCCGTCCCTTTAAAATCGTCTTAGGGCGGCCACCGACTATCAGTCCGTCTGCAGTCCGACAGACGATACCGGCCTGTCAGTTGTTCGGAGCCGGCAAATTTTCGTTGTAACTGACAGGCCGAGATCGTCAGGCGGACCGCAGGCGGACTGATAGTCGGTGGCCGGCTTTATGGCCGTTCCTCGATTCAGACAAGCCACGCCTATCCGTTAGAGACACGTTTATGGCTCCCGTGCACGAAAGAAAGAGATGCAGCGCTCTTAAAGGATCAGACTTTTTGACTAAACTACGATATATAAGCGAATCTATAAAGTTTTGTCTAATTTTGCTTGTGTGACTTTTTTGATAAACTAGAATACCATATTTTTTACTTAGTTATATTGCTTAATCTCTTATAGTTTACGTAAGCCAAGAAAAATAAGGGGAAAAAGGACCCAACTTCGGATTTTTTTTTCTATCGAGGCAACTTTCAGCAATCGTGTTTCGGCTTGTGCCAAAAACAAGAGTATATAGTCTAATAATATATATTCGAAAATAAATTCACTCCCTTTTCCCGTTTAGTCACTAGAGCGCTTGAAAAAATCTATAATTTTTCAAAGTAGCCCCTTAAGCGATATTTACTGTAGGTGTCGGTAATGTCGGTATAAAATCCCGGAACGGCGCGCGCAGAATACGCGATCGCGTCCTTGGCGCGCGGCGCATCTAAATGCGCACACGCATTTCTGATGACGTTGTTTTTTTTTGTTTTCGTTCAGCGGTCGGGCAAAGGCGTTCCCTCTTCAAATTTTAATTTTTAATTATTCATTTTATTTTTTACTAGCGGCCCGCCCCGGCTGCGCACGGGTGCTATTATTATACATATAAACCTTCCTCTTGAATCACTCTATCTATTTAAAAAACCGCACCAAAATCCGTTATGTGTTTTAAAAGATACAAGCATACATACAGACAGACAGCGGAAGCGACTTTGTTTTATACTATGTAGTAATGAAAAAACATAGCCTTCACAGGCTGTAGGTAATCATTAAGTGAAACTGCCATCAGACCTTCGGGATCATCCATTAATTACATCACACCTCAAGGGGAGGGGAGGGGGTCCACAAAATGTGACATATCGTGACAGGGGGGAGGGAGGAGTTCCATGTTTGTGACCTCACAATCCTCACATACAATTTTTTTTACAAAATCTAAGTTTAAAAGAAAATCATTTGTTAGCAAACATTGTACTAAACTAATTTTCTACATACTCGGATTCGTTTGAATACTTTCGTTCCCTATAAATTTGATACTATTTTTCTGGCAATCCTCATAAAAAGTTAGTTTCAAAGTGTTGTTGTAATTTTTACCTTACTAAACTAAAAATCTAAATGTGACGTCACACTAAGGGGGGAGGGTGCAGTTAATTGTGATGAAGTGTGACATAGGGGGAGGGAGGGGTCAAAAAATCATGAAATTGGTGTAACGTAATTAATGGATGGTCCCTTCCAACCCAGAGGGGAAACTAGGCCTTTTTGGGATGAGGTCCGGTTTCCTTAAGTTACGATGTTTTCCTTCACCGAAAAGCGACTAATAAATATCAAATGATATTCCGTACATAAGTTCCGAAAAACTCAGTGGTACGAGCCGGGGTTTGAACCCGAGACCTCCGCATTGAAAGTCGGACGTCTTACCGCAAGGCTACCAGCGCTTTTTAATAAACGAGAAATATCTAAAATATTAATTTCTCTGCTGTCCAGTGGCGGCGCGACCGTAGAATACGATTCCCGTCGGCTTGCCTAAGTGTCAGGCGCTTGAGCACTTTTCCTACAGCTCATGAAGAAGTTTTAAGCTGAATTCAGCACCGGTTTGCCTAAGATTTTTTTTGACCGGCGGGTCAACAGTAGCAGTGGCCGCCGCCGTCATAATAATTAATAATGCGTTTAAATTTATAATGTAATATGTATGCTATTCTTTAAGGTATTTATCTATGGGCCACTAGTTGCCTGAAAATAAACGTTTTCATTTCATTTCATTTTCATTTCATTTCATAGCCCTCAGTCTAGGTATACTTAAAAAGATGCTCATCGACTTTTTTCTACTTTCCTAGATGTCGCTTTGTTTGTACACTTAGCTTTTTCATATTTTGTCAATGTACGGAACTCTCCTGCACTAATTTAAATTTGTTTAAAAAGCGTCTCAAAACTGTGTCGAAGAAGTGTATTACAGTGGACGAGTTTTTGTCAGTTCAGAGGGCAACGCAGTATTTATATTATTTTATTATAGTATCTTTAATGTATTTGTAGTACTGTTTTGAAAATATAAGTCCCGCCGAGTTTCTTGCCGGTAATAAGTAATACTTCTCGGGTCAGAGGTGTAGGGTTAAGAACCGGTGGTAGTTTCTTTTCTCTCTGACGTTCATAAGTGCATTGTAATGTGCCTAAATTGAAGAATAAATATCTTTTATCTTTTTTTTATCTTTTTTATTACATAGTTGTCACTGACATAGTATTCATATTATTATAATATAGATTATACTGACATAATATTAATAAATAAATGATGATTAATTAATGTAATTGACTTGACATGGACCTAGGTATACAGGGTGTCCCAGAAATCGACGTCAAGCCGTGAATGGATGATAGACCAAAAAAAGTCTATCACATGTTCTTCAAAAATTATGGTCACTTTAAAAATTTACTAGAATATTCACGCCCTGGTCTCTTAACTTCTAGTAAATTTTTAAAGTGACCATAATTCTTAATTGAAGAACATGTGAAAGTTTTTTTTATTTTTCTGATAACTGTTATAACTTGGTCTATCATCCATTCACGGCTTGACGTCGATTTCTGGGACACCCTGTATAAGTTTTGTTATATTTTTATGACAAGCCAACTATTGATAAATTTGTTTTTATGTTAGATAATTGTTATTTATAAATAAACACCTTAAATTCGGATTGTTATTTATTTACTTGTTAAACTGTAATTACGAAATGAATGTGTGAAATTCAAACGCAATGTACATTGTTATATGAATAAATTACTATGACTTCATTTTCCTTAGTCGGTTTTTTAACAGTGGCGATTGTTGTATGTAAATTTATACTGTTTATAGGTACATTTTATATTTTGGTCATGCGTTGTTTACGATGAATGGTGGGAACCATTTTAAACTGTTCTGATTAGTACGTGAATGTATTTAAACATGCTGTATAAGGTCTTACTTAGGCTATCGAATTTGATCTTTAAATCGTTCCATATTAGGCTTAAAATTAAATTCCCTTGATTTAGTTTATTTTTATGTAACAGGAAAAACGTTTTACTCTAAGATTGTGTATTTTTAGGCAAAAAAATATTTAAAAAACTGGTCGAGTGCGAGTAAAAAAAATTGAGAAGATGTACAGTCGACGTCTATATATGTTTACACTTTTGCAATTGAGTAAGGTGTTAAAGTGTAAACATATCTTTGACGTCGACTGTATAAAGAAAGATATCATTAGAAATTCTTTAAAGAAAATTATTTTTAACATTATTATCGGTTAAGGCGTTTTTGAGTTATTTCCAAAAAACTTCTTCCATTGGCAAATACGACCTTTTGATATTCATCATCATCATCATCATCTCAGCTATTAGACGTCCACTGCTGAACATATAGGCCTCCCCTTTAAGGGGGGGGGGGGGGGTTTGCCAAACGCGCCACGCTTGGCAGGCGGGTTGGCGCGCGCAATTTTTTTTTGTTTATCATTGTTCCTGACTCGACTCGCACTTAGCCGGTTTTTTATGTTTGTCATCAATTCAACATGGCGCTACGTAGACATGTAACGCTACTGTGTTATATTACTTATTGTTTAGAGTGGACTCTAAAAAACATTGAAATACGTACGCAACTTATGTCGTAACGAGCAAATAACAAATTAATTTTGAATATAAAGGCTTATGTATATTTAATGATATCACGTCTGCTTAGGTTGTCCAAACTGTAAATATTAACTGTGCGGGTCAAGGCGACAATTGGCACACGATTGGTCGAAAGCAGTACAATGAAATGCAAAGGAATGTATAAATTTTTACCTCAAAAGGCATCTGAAAATAGTAGATTTCGTGTGACTAATAACTACTTTTATTAATAATAAAAATTGGAACACAACGAAAGGGCTGAACCGATTTTGATAAAACATATATGTCTAAGATCTTTAGGACATGCGTTTTTATGATCTCCAAATCTTGCACCACACACACAGATAACCTCAACCACTAGATAGATCGTAAGTACAACTCGGGGTCACCACACATAGGTGCTCCCGTACTAATTTTGTATGAGAACCCGACCGCTTATTTCAGTTGAGTTACCGTTTTTGATCATTACTCATGTGAATTAAAAATATCCACAAAAATCTAGTTACAGGGGTGATCCTGGATTGTTATACTACAAATTCGTGTAGAATGCTATTGAGGTGTGCTGTTCGGATCGTAGAAATTTACGTATAAAATTGCGCTTATGTGTGGTGACCTCGTGCTCCCTGTAAAAGCTTAATGATGAGGTGTCTGTGTAGTCTGTGACCACACATGTAAGCCAATCGCTAGGAAATTTGATAAATTGATTAGGTACCGGGGTTTCCGTACAGACAAAAAATTAATAAATTTAGTTTGCCGCTGACAGTCGCCATCCGATATACTTATATCGGAGCGGCCAGGGTACTCAATAATATCTGCACATGCACTCTATCACCTTGACAATAGGCGTTATTCAGATATTTGTGACCTCCTTGGCCGCTCCGATATATTTGATGGCGACTGTACAGTCGACCAAAAATGTGGTTTACCACCCTACAGTTGAGGTTCGACAACAAGGTCGTGCATGTTTTAAACTTCGTTAGAAAAGTCAACCTTAGCGATCGTTAGATCTCGCAGAAACTTGTCAAAACTGGGAGACCACTTTCCTGGTCGACTGTACATATTCACCTGCAATGAATGCTCAATGTTATTGACAAACTATAACAATGTAGTCCGCCTCGAACTAAGAACTCGCGATTTACTTGCAAACGAGTTGACCAGTATAGCAAGACCCTAAGGAAGATTTTTTTTCTCCTTCTAGCTCCATAACCACTTGATCGATCCTGCTCATATACGAACTTACAAATTTTATGTATCTCTGCTACAGCCCCAAGAAATTTCATAAAGATCAGAAAAACGTTACTAAAGTTATCGTCAGACAAACTATCGAAATCAAAAAGCCATCCAAATGTCGAGACGTCCACTGGGACGTCCAACTCTCAACTCCAGACCGAACTGTCACCTGGCTACTGAGCCAGGTGACAGTTCGGTCTGGAGTTGTTTGTAAGAACTCACTTTGCTTACGCTCCGTGAGTTCGATTAGGTATTACGATCAGGTAACGCTTGACGCTCTATTTATAATCGAATTGACCTTCGCAGGGTCCGAAACTTGCCGTTTTCTAACTTTAAAACACGTTTAGACACGATCCAACTTCAATACAACTCGAGTGCATTGCATTCTTTTACCTCCACCACTTTACAGCTGCCAGATGTCCAGATCTATAAATAAACATAGGGGCATTCCACGAGCTGTCCCGTACAAACGCATCTGTATCTCTGTCATTAGAGTTATATTTGCAATTTTAATTGGAATATTATAAATTCTGGCCAAAATTTGACTCTATTGACGCAGATAAAGGATCTACAAAACCTACCAATTTTCGGAAAATTCGTGTTCGTATGGGGCAACGGTGTACTTTTTAACCGACTTCAAAAAAGGAGGAGGTTCTCAATTCGACTGTTTTTTTTTTATCATTTTTTTTGTATGTATGTTACTCCATATCTCCGTGAATCGTGAACCGATTTTCAATTTTTTTTTAATCGAACAGGTATAACCCCTACATGGTCCCATTGTCACCAAGTCGGGATCTGATGATGGGATCCTGGAGAAATCGAGGGAACTCTTCAACTATTATAGGCAAACGAGCTGGCAGCTTCCTCGCTCAACGCATAAGTGTTGCAGTTCAGCGAGGAAATGCTGCCAGCGTCCTCGGCACAATGCCACAGGGGCCCATTTTAGAGATAGATTTTTAGTTTCTAGTATTTTTAAGTAAGTTAATTTTAGGTAGTATTTACATAGTTTATTTAAGTTTTTTTTTCATGTAACTATTTTGGCACACCTATAGTGATTTCACTATTTTTTAAAGCAACTCGGCCACTTCCTCTTGGAATAGCGGATCCTAAGTGAAGTCCGTTCTTTTTTTGTTTAAAATTATCCGTGGAATGCTCCATAGTATAGTAAACTGAATAGAGGGGTTTCATTGCTTTCATTATTGTGTCATATTTGACGTGGCTAGCTCTCCGTCTATACGCAATACGGCAAGCGCATAAAGGTCTGAATCATTTGTTTGAAAATTGTTCCGAAGCAACTCCAATACAGCTCCAATATTTGTGGATCATTTCTTGTGTGAGAGTCATCAACCGACTTCAAGATTTCGAAGGAGGAGGTTCTCAATTCGTCGGGATCTTTGTTTTTTTTTTGCTATTTTTTTATGTACAGTCAGCAGCAGAAGTAGCTAAGATGGTAAATAGGGTTTTTTAAAAATGACCTACACACCAGTGGCGGCGCGTCCATAAAATACGATTCCTTACGGCTTGCCTAATTTTTTGGCACCTGAACAGTTTTTCTACAGCTTATAAAGAAATTTTGATCCAAATTAAGCTCCGGCTTGCCTAAGTTTTTGACCTACCGCCACTGCTACACGCGCTCTTATTCTCTTAACAATAAAGTCGTGTCCAGCTCATTTTGAACACTACCCGCTTAGCTACTTTGGCTGCTGACTGTATGTTCAGCGATTATTCGAAGACGGCTGGACTGATTTGGAAAATTCTTTTTTTGCTTGAAAAAAGCTGGTCCCATTGTCACCAGGTCCGGATCTGATAATGGGATCCTGGAGAAATCGAAAGAACTCTGCAACTATTATAGGCACAACTATAGTTATTTCACTATTTTTTACAGCAACTCGGCCACTTCCTCTTGGAATAGCAGATCCTAAGTGAAGTAAATTATTATTTTTTAAATTATGTATAGTGATAATTTGTGTTTTTAATGTATTTTAAAATTAGAATACAGCACCAGCTCTGCAGAACTGGTTTAGTTAGTATTTGTCTTAACAAGTCAGGTATAATATGTTTTTAAAAGCGTCTTTTCGGAGAATTACAATGTTGATTAACATAATTAATGAACCAAGCGACTGAAGCGAGTATACACGAATATAAGTTTATTATTCAATCTATATTTCTCAAAAATAGTATTGTATACAATCAATTAGAGCGTTGGTTAGCCTGGCGGTAAGAAGATTTTTTTAAACTGATGAATGATCGAAGTTGTGTTAAACTGCCGCCCATTTATGTCCAAAAAATCGCATCGACAATAAAAAAATTGGTTGTATTAGACTTTTATTGTGTGTAAAGAGCGCTCGTAGCCTGGCGGTAAGACGCCCGACTATCAATCCGGAGGTCTCGGGTTCAAACCTCGGCTCGTACCTCTGAGTTTTTCGGAACTTATGTACGGAATATTATTTGATATTTACCAGTCGCTTTTCGTTGAAGGAAAACATCGTAAAGACCTAATTACGATAAGGCCTAGTTTCCCCTCTGGGTTGGAAGGTCAGATGGCAGTCGCTTTCGTTAAAACTAGTGCCTACGCCAATTCATGGGATAAGTTGTCAAGCGGAACCCAATCTGGGTCAAACGCTAGGAGGAAGGAGTATTTTATACAAACGTTACATAATGAAAAGCTTTTCAGTCGAATACCGTTGCTGAGTGGCCTAAGTAAGGTAGGTAGATTGAAAAGCTTAATTAAGTCACTTGTATACACAATACTTTTTCTACGAGTGCTCAAAATAGGCAAGCCGGTAAGAATTAAGTTCGACGAGTTCCTTACTCTCTATGCTCCGTCTATACAATGTAGTAACTTTATACTTCCGGTGAATCATGCTATATTATTGTATGAAATCCATTTCAGCATCGTCAACGATGCTGAAATATGCGACCATATAGCTCTAGTAGTCCGGTTTATATATTCTCAAATCAAGCATTGTAGTCGACGAGTATTAGAAATAATTTTAAACAAAAAAAGAACCGACTTCACTTAGGTTCCGCTTTTCCAAGAGGACGATAACCGCCTTTGTCATATCCTATTGCGACATTTAAGTTTTTTTCGGAGTAGATAATACGATAAAGTTATGCTTTTAACCGACTTTAAGGCGGCACACATACTAGACAATAAATTTAAACAAAAAAGAACCGACTTCACTTAGGATCCGCTATTCCAAGAGGAAGTGGCCGAGTTGCTGTAAAAAATACTGAAATTACGTGTGCCTTCAACTATTGTTGAAGAGTTCCTTCGATTTCTCCAGGATCCCATCATCAGATCTAGACCTGGTGACAATGGGGCCCACTGTGTAGTATGTATACTCTTTCAAACAAAAAAAGATTTTTCCAAATCGGTGAACATACATGAAAAAAAAACAAATATCCCGACGAATTGAGAACCTCCTCCTTCGAAATCTTGAAGTCGGTTGAAAAGATACCGACGAATTGAGCACCTCTTTCGAAATCTTGAAGTTGGTTGAAAAGTGATTATAAAATCTTGAAGTGTGTTGAAAAGTGATTATTAAGGGCCGTAACAAAAGCGTTGTGAAAAGCTCCAATGACGAGCGATCACGTAACTAACGTAAGAAACGTAATCGCAACGTAATCAAGATACGGCTGCGAGTTTATACTAAACGAACGTAGTTTTTTAAATGGTTTAATGATAAAATAAAAAAACTATAAAAACTATAAAAAAAAACTATAAAAAAAAACTATAAAAAACTAAAAACTATAAAAACTATAATGAGACTGAGCAACTACTCGAGCTATAAGAGTGAGCTTGCAGGCACTCATCATACACACACACACACACACACACACACACACACACACACACACACACACACACACACACACACACACACACACACACACACACACATACACGTGCGCGCGTACACATAAACACACACACACGTGCGCGCGCACACATAAACACACATGTAATGATACGTGTAACCAACCATACGTGTACCATAAGAGACTACTCTGTTTAACTTGTTAACTTAACTTGTTATGTAATGTAATTACGATTGTTGGAAGAGCGGGACGTCTCAACACAGGCATTGCAAGCCTAAAGAGAGGTCCCAGCAATGTGTATTGAATATTTGTTAATAGTTAATAAAGATATTTTTCATTTTTTTTTCATTTTTCAATACTTTGATATAATTAGTAATTACAGAATGCATAATAGTCTTCCATCGCATTTCATCGGAAGTGTTTTTTTTTATGAAACTATTAGCAAACGAGCAGACGTGCCGCCTGATGGGAAGCGGTCAACGCCGCCCATGGACATAAGCAACATCAAGGGAGCCGCTTATGCGTTGCCGGCCTTTGAGGGCCCTGTACGCCCGCTTCTTGAAGAACCCCATGTCAAAGCGCAATGGAAACACCTCGGGAGGCAGCTCATTCCACATTCCACACGTTCTAGGGAGAAACGAGCGAGACGCCCGTTTATTTTTAACCGACTTCAAAAAAGGAGGAGGTTCTCAATTCGACTGAATTTTTTTTTTTTTTTTTTATCATAATTTTTTTTTTGTATGTATGTTACTCCATATCTCCGTGAATCGTGAACCGATTTTCAAAATTTTTTTTTGAATCGAACAGGTATAAACCCTAGATGGTCCCATTGTCACCAAGTCGGGATCTGATGATGGGATCCTGGAGAAATCGAGGGAACTCTTCAACTATTATAGGCACACCTATAGTGATTTCACTATTTTTTACAGCAACTCGGCCACTTCCTCTTGGAATAGCGGATCCTAAGTGAAGTCGGTTCTTTTTTTGTTTAAAATTATTGGTATACCAAGCATCTAGGAAGTGAGGATGAACATTGTTCCTTTGGCGTGAGGTGCGATGATAGAAACGTGACGATGTTTATCAATTAGCTTCGTACACCCACTTTGACATTTGACACTAAATAATAAAGTTCCATATTAATGGATATGGAGGATAATCGTATGAGCTCAAGATGGCGAAGACGTGTTTAGAGTAGTTCTTTGTTTTTTGTGCATTTACGTAGTTCAGTGTGTAATATTGATAGCTTATTGTGCGGTGATCTAACGAACAAGTGGCAGCTAATGAAGAATTAGTCTCAAAACGCGCGTAACCACGCTTTAGTCGAACGAACGGTTATCCGGGGTCTCGGCCGCCCACGTGTTTGTAGGGAGGCTATCACCTTACAATCAGCAAGGCCTTTACCGAACAACGTTGCTTATATTTTATTGTACTTAATAAAAAAAGTGTGAAACGTCGTCATTGGCAGAATTCCCATTGCTATGACAAAGGGAGAAAGCCGTTAAATAAAATAAAAAAATGGATTTGGAATAGAAATATTGATTAACACTTTCGGTCGTATTCCGATTGAGATCAAGATTTTTTCCGATGGAAATACAATATGCAGTATATCTGTAGATCTGTAATTAGTATGATAAAATTGATAAATGTATTTTCACAGCATGGCAATGTTTTGAGTTGTCAGAGATGTCAATTATTGTTGTCTATGTTGTCATAATCATAACATATTCAACTAAATGTTAATATATTGGTTTATGTAATTAACGTATTAACTAACAATACGAAAACTATAAAAACCGATTTTTTTTTGGTCAATGCAAGGAATAAGAAGAATTCTATTCTTCTATTTATTATAACAAATATTTAACTTCTTGAAAACTTTATGTAGATAAAATATTCTTAAGATTCGCATATTTTATTTTCACAAGTTATTTTGACATTTATTTGCTATGTCTAACTGTTCCTTGACTTTTTATCCAAATTTCGTATTCTTTAGAAGCCCTTGGTAAAATCGTATTTTTTCTTAATAGTAGTGTAACTTTTGACACTAGACCATGTTTCGACCGAAATTACGTTGAGTGACCCATTTTCAATATTATTTAATATGAGAGATGACACTTAAAATACTTAAATTCATACTAATGTCACAGAGTCGGAAGCAAAACGAATGTCAAATGAATATAATTATCTTCCCATAAACACTTGTGAATTAAATTTAAATACATAACTGCAAAATATATTGATTATGTTATTTATTTTCATGTGTACTGTTCCAATGCAGAAAAGGCGGACTTAATTTCATAACCTCCAAGCTAATTTCGTAACCAATTTATAATCTATAACTTTTTTATTAAAAAACATTTGAATCACTACTCACATCAATATAAAAAATATCCACAACACACAAACACAACAACACTAATTTAAAACACCAAAACACAAAATGCAACGCAATTCGAAAGTGCAACGCTTAAAATTCGAACCGCATCGATTAATCGAAGTTTAAATCGCGGAAAAGTTCCAATTTTAAATTCGGAACGCCGCGCGCGACGACGGTTGCGTTCGGACTGCGTACGCGCAGGTGGTGTGCCGCGGATCTATGGTGGATGGGTTTATGTAGTGTGAGTAATTCCCTTATCTGTTTCCGTTGGATTTTATGGTGTTGAGTTGAGACATAGGCGTCTTTTGATAAAGATTAATTTTGGGATTTGTTTCAATAATTCTATTACTGGTATTAGTATGTAAAATTTTAATTGAGTTAAATGTGCACTGAAATTAAGACATACTGAATAGTACTTATTGTCTGACGTTACAACATGTAAGGTTTTAGAAAAATATTGCTAACTTAAATATGTGCGTTATATCGTAGCTAAAATTTGAAAGATAATTAGAAAGATTATAAAGAAGCGATGGCTGAATGTCATAGCGAAAACGGGCTCATGAAAGAAGACGCCCAGGATCGTGCAAAGTGGAGGAAAGCGAGCAGGAAAGCGGACCCTGGCAATAGCCGGGATAACGCTAGGTAGAAGAAGAGATATCGTAGTTAAAATTAAACTATAAATTTTTAAGTCTACATCATTCATAGGTATGTAAAATAAGAAGACCTGATCCCACCGAGACAAACCTGTGATTGCATAGTAAGCCGCGGTCTGGTGCACACACACTCCCTTTTGACGTTTGAACCAATCACCGCTCGTCCGCGAGTTATATGTGTGCGCGGCGCGCATAAACACGAGAAAATCGGCTCACTATTGGAATTACAATTTCGTCCTCACGGCACCACGTCTTCCTACTTTATATGTCTATGGTCTATAGAACAAATAAAACATTGCAATTTGAGAAATATCAGGTACACATTGTTAGACGGCAGTTGGGTAGCACTTATTACTTTCTTCATATATCTTCTAACTTGGACCATAACTGGACGGTGATAAAAGCTTTGACTAACCACTTAAGTAACTAGTTAATAGTAGATAAGTAAAAACAATCTATTTCACCCATTTTCTTCGTGTAATAGTGCTATGACGAGTTTTCCACGGACGGCACTCTTTGATTGTCATATTTTTATTATCTTTCCTTTGCTTAGTGACATTTGTACGTTAGTAACTGGATTGGTATGTCCGTTTTTAAATGAAGCCGGCTTACTACGATTTACTCTTATGTGGTAACTATCGGTTATTCATATATGATTGTGATGAATATCTTCCAATAGTTTCAGTGCGGCATAATGCTAGGCCAAGACGGGTTCGGGGGGTGTAGTTTTGGTGAAGTGTACGATCCCACTGCACCCCGCAGGGTTTTTAGTGGGTATTCCCCTCTCATCTGGAGGAGCGAGTCCCACATACCCCCCACTATAGGCCTTCCCCAGGCCTCGGGGGGATGCATAAATGCATTTACCCTGCGACAAAAAAAAAGGCCAAGACGGGTTCGGTCAGATGCGTTATTGTTGCATACATTTTAAAGTAAATGTATGCAATGTTGTGCAATGCTGTTCAGATGTTCACTGTATCAATTTTTTTCATTATTGTATCTATGTTCTTTTCTTCCTTTGTGTTACCTGTCGTATTTGTTCTCATCTGATGGTCGCATCGGAAGATCAGCGCTGGCAATCGCTAGCACCATGCTGAGATGAGACGTATGTATTTTGTTTGTGTATGTGTCTACCAGTCAGCCATTCAGCATGAAACAAGTTCGACTGTCCAACGTTTCCTTGAACTGCCCTGACACCAGGCTCTATTCTATTTTTAACGGACTTCAAAAAAGGAGGAGGTTCTCAATTCGACTGTTTTTTTTAAATGATCATTATTATTATTTTTATTTTTTTGTATGTATGTTACTCGATATCTCCGTGAATCGTAAACCGATTTTAAAATATTTTTTTTAATCGAACGGGTATAACTCCTAGATGGTCCCATTGTCACCAAGTCGGGGTCTGATGATGGGATCCTGGAGAAATCGAGGGAATTCTTCAACTATTATAGGCACACCTATAGTGATTTCACTATTTTATACAGCAATTCGGCCACTTCCTCTTGGAATAGCGGATCTTAAGTGAAGTTGGTTCTTTTTTTGTTTAAAATTATGTGGGATAATTAACTAGTAAACATATTAATTTTCAAGTACTCTTGTTTTGATAATATATTTATTTACATAATTAAATATACACAGGGACTACAGTACAAATATTAAACTAAATTAATAACTCTAGCTCAAATCTAAACTAGGCCCTTGCGGCATTGTACCAAGGATGCTGGCGGCATTTCCTCGTTGTATCGCAATGCTGATACGGTTTTTACTTTTAATGTACAAAAAATCAAGTACAAACAGCAACACACAAGTGACCATCGATAGACCTTATGCCATTGCAATAGGGCTTACAAACGGTCACTTAACAGTGGTGGCGATGGTACATCTTGGTTTGATTTAAGATAAATGTCAAAACTCTTCGTTAGCACGTTTAATTGTGTAATATATCTTACATCAACATCTTATCTGGCACGATCGAGGTGGTTTCTTGTAATTTTATTGTAAATATCGTATCACTATACTGATCTTTAAGTGGGGTTTGCTGTATAGATTTATGTAAGGGAACGTACCCAAACTACGTGACCCATTTTTTTCAGTTTTTGACCCCCCTCCCCCCCTCGGTGACCATCCGTAGTAATTGCCAAGACCCCCCCCCCCTCCCCCCTAGTTGTTACGTAGTAAAACTCGCACATATAGTTTAGAGTGATGTCTTGGACATAGAAAGCAAAAAAACATAATTTTGCCTACTTATTGCCTTTTATTTACTCGACACTGGCCGCGTGGCGCCAAAAGTGCATGGAAACCTATAATTAGAAGCGCGATATTTGAGCATAATTATTGACTACGTGACAGAACCTAAGACTCCCCCCCTCCCCCCTGTGACCTAGAGTAGTATTTTGACGACTCGGGTTCGAATCCTGGTAGGGGCTGAATGCCCTTTTGTGTTTGTCACTAATATTTTGTTCCTGAGTTATGGATGTTTTCTATGCATATAAGTATGTATTTATCTACCTAAGAATGTATACCGTCGCCTAGCACAAGCTTGGATTAGTTTGGGGTTAGGATGATTTGTGTAAGATTGTCCCTGAAAATTTTATATTATTTTATTTAGTTTTATTATTTATTCTTTAATTATAATAAATAATTCTTCAAACTACATACGGGTTTATTATAAGTATGTCAATTATTTTTTTTAATTACTTAATATTATTTTAATATTTTCTTCCCGGTTACCTCTCGCATAAACCCGACCACAACTGGCTGGTGTACTACAAACACTGTTGAATGACATTCATCTCTCGCTGACACCTGTTTATTATACTATAATAACAGTGATATAATAAGTTTTATTACAATATAACGTAATTTATCACGTCGGCAAAAGGAAAGTTATGTTTTAAGTATTTCTATTCATGGCTGAAAGGTATAAAGGTGAGCTATTAAAAAAATATTAATATATATATATATATTTATTTGTATGCCTTTTGTTGGTACAGTCGCCATCAGATACATCGAAGCGGCCAGGGTGGTCGCAAATATCTGAACAACGCGTCTTAATGTCAAGGCGAAAAAGTGCATGTTCAGATAGTTTTAAGTACCCTGGCCGCCCCGATATATATATGATGGCGACTGTACCACTGAATTTTTCGGAACTTATGTACGAAATATCATTTTATATTTATCAGTCGCTTAACGGTGAAAACTAGTGCCTACGCCACTTCATGGGATTAGTTCACTAAGCTGACCCCAGGTTTAACTGAGCCGTGGCAAAGCCGGGAGAAACGCTAAGGATGATGATAGATACTAAGCGAATAAGAAGCTGTTTAAGTGTATAATATGTATTACCAACGGAAAATTACCTCAAGTAACTAGTTATATACAATAAAATAAAAATAGCAAACTAGCATTTTGCCCGTGACTTGGTCTGTGTGGAATTAAGGCGATTATCACACTGACGACGGATCCTAATGCGGCGCCGGTGCGCGAGAGAGATAGCGCTCTGCATGTGTATAGCGCTGTCTCGCTCGCACACCGGCGCCGCATGCGGATCCGCACCAGTGTGATAACCGCCTTAGATTCGTCATATAGTAAGTAGTATGTAGTTTACGCATAAGTCTTCTGTTTATAATTTTCAACTCAACTTTTCTCTTTGCACCTTTTTTACATGTCTCTGTTTGGCCCAATGACGTTACGTAATACTTGAACGCTCCCCCATTTGTACATTTTTTTTGTATTTTGTACATTATTTCGTATTTATTTTGTATTTATTTCGAAGAACAGACTTCATAGTTGCTAGTAACAAAGTGAAAACAAAGCACATAAAATTAAACTTAAAGCTAAAGGTTAGTACTATAGGTACATACATTAC
This sequence comes from Pammene fasciana, assembly GCA_911728535.1. NCBI lineage: Eukaryota > Metazoa > Arthropoda > Insecta > Lepidoptera > Tortricidae > Pammene > Pammene fasciana. Next base: position 7,753,838 of record OU452299.1, read on the forward strand.
TATTTTAAATGTTCAGTATGGGCTAGTTGCTACCCCTTTAAACCCCTTTAACCCCTTTACCCTTAAAGTTTAAATAAATAAATAACGGATTTAATAAACCGCCTTATTAAAATCTAAGAGCAAATGTTAATTTTGTGCAAGCAAGCAACAATTCCATACAAACTTTCACCCCCTTAAGGGATGATTTGGGATAAAACTATTCTATGTCCTTTCCTGGGACTCAATATTCAAACCAAATTCCATCTAAATCAGTTCAGCGGTTTTAACGTGAAGAGGTGTGAACTGACAGACTTTCGCATTTAAATTATTTGTATGGATAAACATTGCCGTTTACCGGTCACGGGCGTCCGGTAATGTTCTACTTACCGCACGAGTTCTATATGACCCTGTCGAACTTGAGGTCAGACATGTACAGTCGGCCAAAAATGTGGTCTACCCTACGGCTGAGGTTCGTTTGAACGTCATGAGGCAACAAGGTCGTGCATGTTTTAAACTCCGTTAGAAATGTCAACCTTAGCGATCGGTAGATCTCGCAGAAACTTTTGTCAAAACTGGTAGACCACTTTCCTGGCCCACTGTACACACAACGCTTAACTAGGTATACACTTTTAAACCTTATTCCGCTGTAATAAAGTTCAAAAGTGTATACCTAGTGAGGCGTTGTGTGTACAGTCACCGGCAATATTATCTTCCTACACGAAGGTCGCAAAAATATGTGACACGCTCTTATTTGTAGGATCATAAGAGCGTGTTACATATTTTTTCACCTCGGCAGCTCGAACAAGCCTACTTCCCTGCGGAAAAACAGTGACGAAAGTGCGACTTTCATCACTCCCTGGAGTGAAAAGTTTTTTCACAAGGAAGGAGGCTTGTTCGAGCTGCTGAGATGAAAATAAATGTGGTTAACATTACTTGATGTTGACATTTTTTAACTTTAATATGTTCTCACCACTGAGATGAAAAGTTTTATGTGTCACACGAGAGAAAGTTATTTTACATCTCGTGTTTTTGAGTCCCTCGCTACGCTCATGATTCTAACTTAGAATCATTCGCTTACTTGGGACTCAAAATCAACACTAAAGATAAAAAGATAAAAGATATTTATTCTTCAATTTAGGCACATTACAATGCACTTATGAACGTCAGAGAGAAAAGAAACTACCACCGGTTCACACTCAACACTCGCTAGAAAAACCAACTTTCCTCTCTTGTTGCACAAATAACGTATTGCGGCCTTCGCGTAGGAAGATACTATTGCCGGTGACTGTACATGTGTTTATGTGTATTTTTCTACATCACGACTGTTCTTTACTATGGACCTTTTACGCAAGGATCTTTTTTGGTTCCTAAATTATAGTTTGGCCAAAGTTTGTTCCACTTCAAGCATAGACAGGGAGAATCATACTGTCTTTTTCTAATGCTAGTACTCTCACTACTAAAAAAGGGATGGGTATAGCATGTTACTCTGACTGTTACTGCGCTTTTGGTTTGCCAGACTATATAAGCACAAGTCGAATTTAAAACTGAGAGTGTGTTAAGCCGTGGGGTGCCCGGCCTTAGAATTGTCCCCCACCATATCGTCCCGTGGTTGCAGTAGGAGTCTGCTAAGGGAATATACCGGGAGATGGGCAGCAGCATCTTCCGAAAGCCTACAAACAATAAACAAAAAAACTGCGCGCGCCAACCCGCCTGCCAAGCGTGGCGCGTATGGCAAAACCCCCCCTATGTTGCCGAGGCCTATGTTCAGCAGTGGACGTCTTACGGCTGAGATTATGATGATGATGATGATGTGTGTTATGGCTTGAAATGCAATTATTTTTGGCGCGAAAATGCTCCATATTGTTTGTTTCGCTAATTTGAGACCTCACACGTTTAAATCTAATAGTGTAGGTCCTAGGGCGTACCAAAGAAATATACATACATACTCTCGAAAAACGTAACCTGCCCTTCGGCAGTAGAGTAAAAACGACAACTTTTATTAAGGAAAGTTAGCGAATTCGATGAATGAGTCTTTATGAAAGGACTCGAGTCCTTTAAGATAGTCTGAAAAGGAATCTTGAAGTTCCCGCGAAGACTGTGTTGACGAACGTTATCCTCCTTTTTATAAAGGGCCAGCGACGCGCCCGTGTCACCTCTGGAGTTGCAGGTGTACAGCCAGCACCAATAGTATCATCCTACACGAAGGCCGCAAAAATATGTGACACGCCCTTGTGGACCTACAAATAAGAGCCTGTCACATATTTTTGCGGCCTTTGTGTAGGGAGATACTATTGATGCTGGCTGTACATAGGCTATGGTAACAGCTTATTATCATGTATGTTTGCCATCGTCGTAGATAACAATAAAAGCGCTTTTGTAAAACTAGTGACTACGCCAATTCTTGGGATTTAGGCGCCTTTCACACTGCTGCGGTTTCCGCATGCGGCGCCGGTGCGCGAGTGAGATAGCGCTCTTCGTGTGTATAGCGCTGTCACGCTTGCACCACCGTCGCCGCATGCGGTTGCGCCAAATCGGACCTCACCCAACTAGCAAACGGTGTCGTCGACGTAATGATGTTATACGATATCATTTGCTAGATGGGCAGGCTCCATCGATCCGCGGCAAATGTCAGCATGATGTGTATACTCGTGCCTCTAATCACAGATTCTCTAATCTCGACTCTAATCAGCGTATAGGCTGCGCCGGCGCAGGGTCAACGGCCTGAGCTTTCACGCCACGCTGTCTGTCTTTTTTGCTAGGGAGGCTGCGCTGGCATGGGGCCTCGCATGTGTTTCGGTTTAGGCTGTAGAGAGTTCCGAAAAATTAGACATACGTACTACAGAAAGGGTTATATTTAATATGTTAAGATCGTATCGTATGTAAACTCTTTATTGTACAAAAACATGTCACATTTTAAAATATTTTTGGGAATACAACACTTCCAGATCAAACTTGGGTTCTATAATCAAAGGTTTTACAATTAAATCACGAAATTAGCTCTAACTAGTAGTCCGCCTCGAACTGAGAACTCGCCATTTACTTGCAAACGAGTTGACCAATATAACAAGACCCTAAGGAGGTTTTTTTTTCTCCTTCTAGCTCCATAACCACTAGATCGATCCTGCTCATATACGAACTTACAAATTTTATGTATCTCTGCTACAGCCCAAGAAATTTCATAAAGATCAGAAAAACGTTACTAAAGTTATCGTCAGACAAACTATCGAAATCAAAAAGCCATCCAAATGCCGAGACGTCCCAGTAGCCAGGTAACAGTTCGGTCTGGAGTTGTTTGTAAGAACTCACTTCGCTTACGCTCCGCGAGTTCGATAAAGCAATGTCTACGAGTGTGTCGTTGTTAAAGAGTATGTCATTTCTACCGTGTTCCCACCTAAATTGACAGGTACTGTCATTACTGTCAATGTCACGCTTAAAGTGTTCCTATATTGATATTTTATTATGTTTTTAGATTATCGAACTCGCGGAGCGTAAGCGAAGTGCGTTCTTACAAACAACTCCAGACCCAACTGTCACCTGGCTACTGGGACGTCTCGGCATTTGAATGGCTTTTTGATTTCGATAGTTTGTCCGACGATAACTTTAGTAACGTTTTTCTGATCTTTATGAAATTTCTTGAGGCTGTAGCAGAGATACATAAAATTTGTAAGTTCGTATATGAGCAGGATCGATCAAGTGGTTATGGAGCTAGAAGGAGAAAAGAAATCCTCCTTGGGGTCTTGTTATATTGGTCAACTCGTTTGCAAGTAAATCGCGAGTTCTCAGTTCGAGGCGGACTACTAGTACGACTATAAGTTCATGACGTACGCATATTATTGCCATATGCAAGCTGTTTGTTGCGACAAATAGCTTGCATACTGCTTTCTCGGGGACAACTAGTAAGTCGTAGGGCTTTAATTCTGTTGCTGTATGTACCTAATTACTTACTTGACTTACATATTAACCGATAGCATGGAAAGTTCTTCTATTAGCATTAGCACATAGTTAACTTATCGAATACCAATAACGAGCGATGGGCCGGGCCCTGAATCAGCGCTTGTTCTAAAGTAACACGGTTGCGAAGATAACCGCCTTTGTCATATCCTATTGCGACATTTAAGTTTTTTTCGGAGTAGATAATACGATAAAGTTGCGCTTTTAACCGACTTTAAGGCGGCACACACACTAGACAATAATTTTAAACAAAAAAGAACTGACTTCACTTAGGATCCGCTATTCCAAGAGGAAGTGGCCGAGTTGCTGTACAAAATAGTGAAATCACTATAGGTGTGTCTATAATAGTTAAAGAGTTCCCTCGATTTCTCCAGGATCCCATCATCAGATCCAGACCTGGTGACAATGGGACCAACTGTGAAGTATACTCTTTCAAACAACAAAAGAATTTTCTAAATCGGTCCAGCCGTCTTCGAATAATCGGTGAACATTTGGTGAACATACATAAAAAAAAACAAAGCTCCCGACGAATTGAGAACCTCCTTTGACTTGTTGAAGTCGGCTGAAAATCAACCGATTTCTACCGGAAAGCGGAAATTTCTTTATGGGGACTGTATTTTATTATATAGCCCATAAATACAATTCAAATTTCATTTGGAAAAAACGAATATTAATCGTAATAATTTTAAACAAAAAAAAGAACCTACTTCACTTAGGATCCGCTTCTCCAAGAGGAAGTGGCCGAGTTGCTGTAAAAAATAGTGATATCACATATCACTATAGGTGTGCCTATAATAGTTGAAGAGTTCCCTCGATTTCTCCAGGATCCCATCATCAGACCCCGACTTGGTGACATTCGTACTTGGTTATACCCGTTCGATAAAAAAAAATTGAAAATCGGTTCACGATTCACGGAGATATCGAGTAACATGTACATACAAAAACAGTCGAATTGAGAACCTCCTCCTTTTTTGTAGTCGGTTAAAAATCGTAAAAACTCCCGAAGTTGTCTCATTTTATAGACAACAAACCCTGTATTTTGACATTAGAACAAAAAGCATTGTGTATTGTTGCGGAAACAACAACAGTATGCGATAAACGAATGAACAATATTATATTACGTCACTACTTTTACCCAAAAGAAACGCCTGGCAATGATATTTTCTAATTATTTCATAATCACTCTACTACAGCATCAAATCCAGAACTCTAGGAATTGTATTCCTCATGTGGTCTGCATTCTCTGACCTCTCCCTATGAACAGCTGCCAGGTGCCCGGATCTAGAAATGAGAAGGAAAGGAGGATAGTATGGCAAACTATCTAGAGGACTTATATTGCTCTCGTTATGGTGCGGTCACACTTTTTTTATACAAAGACGGTGGCAAACAAGTATACGGCCCACCTGATGGCAAGCAGCTACCGTAGCCTATGGACGCCTGCAACTCCAGAGGTGCCACATGCGCGTTGCCGACCCTTTAAAAACAGGAGGATTCACTGTGTTGACGGCTAAAGGAACAAGAGAGGTCCCTCGTCGTCAACACACTGGGTTCTCTTTGAGCTCTCACACTTTTTCCGGGGCTAGCTCTCCGTTTATAATAGTCATTTTAAAAGGAAAATTCAGTGACATTTAAAAATGTCCAGGATGTTAGTTAAAAGTAGGCGCTTTTATTAGGGCTGCTATAGATATAGATACAAAGCATTAGCGGGAGCCTCTAGGGCTGCTATAGATATAGATACAAAGCATTAGCGGGAGCCTCTAGGGCTGCTATAGATATAGATACAAAGCATTAGCGGGAGCCTCTAGGGCTGCTATAGATATAGATACAAAGCATTAGCGGGAGCCTCTAGGGATGCTATAGATATAGATACAAAGCATTAGCGGGAGCCTCTAGGGCTGCTATAGATATAGATACAAAGCATTAGCGGGAGCCTCTAGGGCTGCTATAGATATAGATACAAAGCATTAGCGGGAGCCTCTAGGGCTGCTATAGATATAGATACAAAGCATTAGCGGGAGCCTCTAGGGCTGCTATAGATATAGATACAAAGCATTAGCGGGAGCCTCTAGGGCTGCTATAGATATAGATACAAAGCATTAGCGGGAGCCTCTAGGGCTGCTATAGATATAGATACAAAGCATTAGCGGGAGCCTCTAGGGCTGCTATAGATATAGATACAAAGCATTAGCGGGAGCCTCTAGGGCTGCTATAGATATAGATACAAAGCATTAGCGGGAGCCTCTAGGGCTGCTATAGATATAGATACAAAGCATTAGCGGGAGCCTCTAGGGCTGCTATACATATAGATACAAAGCATTAGCGGGAGCCTCTAAGTCTCAGTTACTCTAAGGCTAGCTGGAAGAGATCCCTTATAGGGATAAGCTCGCCTTTGTACAAATTACATGTATGTTTCATAATTATGTACAATGTTTTAGTGCAATAAAGTGTTTTACTACTACTACTACTGCCTTTATACGACTCGACTCCCACCGGCTTTCTTAATTTTCAGAATTATGAAGATATATGTTGTGTGTTGATGACGGAGGTCTCTCTTGTCCCTTTAGCTGCTCCACATCCTTTATATTTAAGGGTCGGTAACGCGCGTGTGACACCTCTGGAGTTACAGTCCATTATAGTCTACGGTAGCTGTTTAACATCAGACGGGCCGTATGCTTATTTGCAACCGTCGTGGCATAAACTTTTTTTACCACTTTTGCTGCACCTCAAAGAAAAGCTAAATGAACTCCGGCTTGCCTAATATTTATGGCGCCCTGCCACTAGTGTCCTGCTAACCGCAAATGGCGTGTGTGCCTATTGCCAACTCGATTAGCTTAACCGACTGCGTTGCGTAAGGTAACGTTTACGCTAATGGCCATAATGAGCAAGTATGGCCACACCTTTACACTCCCTTTCATAATTTGACATTTCTAATCATACCTAATTCATTGTTACTTGGCTTAATGTAAACGAACACTTCTCAAAGACGTCGGCCTCCTAGCCTAGTCGGTAGTGACCCTGCCTATGAAGCAGGAGGTCCCGGGTTCGAATCCTGGTCAGGGCATTTATTTGTGCGTTTATCACGGATTTGTTCCTGAGTTATGGATGTTTTCTATGTATTTAAGTATTTATCTATATCTATCTATTATATATCGTCGCCTAGTACCCACAACACAAGCCTTATTGAGCTTACTGTGGGACTAGGTTGATTTGTGTAACATTTATTTATCAACCGACTTCAAGATTTCGAAGGAGGAGGTTATCAACACCGATTGTTCGAAGACGGCTGGACCGGTTTGGAAAATTCTTTTTTTGTTTGAAACAGTATACTTCACAGTTGGTCCCATTGTCACCAGTTCCAGATCTGATGATAGGATCCTGGAGAAATCGAGAAAACTCTTCAACTATTATAGGCACACCTTTATTGATATAACTATTTTTTACAGCAACTCGGCCACTTCCTCTTGGAATAGCGGATCCTAAGTGAAGTCAGTTCTTTTTTTATTCAAATTATTTATTATCACACTTTTCTGGGATTATGATTTAACCAAACGTATAAGTATCTAGTTTTAAGGCTATTAAGTAACCAAGGGCTGCCGATTCTTACTAAGTCTGGTTGTAGAGACCGAGTAGGCCGACTAATCAAATATCAGGCTTTATAAGGCCTGCACAGGATTGGTACAGTCACTGGCAATAGTATCTTCCTACACGAAGGCCGCAAAAATATGTGACACGCTCTTATTGGTAGGGCCAGACTATAGAGATATAGACCGCCACAGCCTAAGAACTTTTTGAAGCTCAAGTCAATCGCGCCCGAAAGCCGCCTAAAGATACCGAGAATTTTAGAAGAAATGTCACCTGCACAGCTACTCCACCTAACAAATAGCGTACTAGTAGTACACTAGTAGCTACTAGGTGGAGTAGCAGTGCAGGTGACATTTCCTCTTACGTTTTTGAGTTTCGGTATCTTTAGGCGGCTTTCGGACAGAGGGCGCAATTGAAAAAGCTTCAAAAAGTTCTTAGGCTGTGGCCGTTTATATCTCTTTAGTCTCTGGTAGGGCCATAAGAGCGTGTCACATATTTTTGCGGCCAATACCCTGGCTAATCCAGCTCATATACGAACTTTACAATTATATTTATCTCTTATACAACCCTATAAAAACGTTACTAAAGTTATAAACTTATATCGATTTCATATAGAAAAGAAAAAAGTGACCAAGGCCTCCGGTGCCCAAGGCTGGGATCGAACCAGCGTCTTCTGCATTCGCGGCAGACGCGTTAACCAACTTCGCCACATGCAATCTTTGTAAAAATGATTTGATTTGTTCTTTCAGTTACTAAAGTTATCGCGGAACAAACATACAAAATTAAAAAACCATCGAAATGCACAGACCAGTAGCCAGCTGCCAGTTCTATCCGAAGTTGTCTGTAAGAACTTCGCTTCGCAGCGCTCGCTCGTTCTATAATCTAACACCTTATACATTATGGTTGTCACTGTACCATAAATTAGTGACAGTTAGCGAGAAAGTGGTACAGTCAATCATGTCGCGATGATAAGCGACGAATGGGCGCAGGTTTCACTCGCCGGAGGAGGCTTGTTTTAGTTCTGAGTGCAGAAATAGCTAGACGTACGATGTTACCAAAAATATCTATACTTTGGTCGGGGCTGTATACAGTATGTTTTTTTTTTCATATTCATATTCATTTATTCAGAGACCAACTTGGATGGATGGATTTTTAACAATTAGCCATGCCATATTGTACTATCGAACCAACTGAATCGTGACCCACCATAGAACCTTGTTACAATTAACGAACATACGCTCGATCATATGACGTTCATACGCAGTTAATTGTAACAAGGTTCCATGCTGGGTCAGGATTCAATTTTGTCGATAGTACGTAACCTATATGTATAAATTGCTTCAGTATGATCGACCTAACCACCTCGCACATTAAAGCTAGTTGTTGTAAAAAACGCCCTTTATGAGCTGTCTGTAGTAATAGTACTCCACTGGATGAAAATTTGTCAACCCGGTGGGAATCGAGTTAGAAGCCACTGCTATAAACGCTCTTTAATCTTGTGACAATCAAGTAGAACCATCGTCCGCAGCCTGACTGTATATATCAACAATCTAATTATAACTACTAACAGTTATTACCTATAATATAACATACAAACCGCCCGACGAGTAAAGTTATATAACATTACATGTAATAACATTGAAAGAACCATCTTTAAAATATCTATACTTGGGTAACCTACAACTACTGACGGCCTGCTAGCCTAGTCGGTACTCGTCTGCCTATGAAGCAGAAGGTCCCGGGTTCGAATCCTAGTCAGGGCATTTATTTATCTATTTATCAAGAATATTTCTTCCTGAGATATAGATGTTGTCTATGTATTTAAGCAGTAGATCTATCTATTGTATATATCGTCGCCTAGTACCCACAACACAAGCCTTTTGAGCTTACTATGAGACAAGGTTGATTTGTGTAAGATTGTCCCATATTTATTTATTGTATTAAAATAAAATTATAACTAACAGCAATTTACTTTTGTTCCAGAAACTCAAACCCCGGCGCAATTCACCCCCACCCCATCAGGCGACACATTCACCCCCATCCACCCCGACCCACCCCAACCGAAAGACGACTTCGACGTCAATGAATACTTCGCGCGCCTACAAGGCACCCGATACGTCAGCGCCCCTCTAAACAGCCATATAGAGGATGCCAATGCAAATATCGAGAGAGAAGAGAACTTAGAAGAGATTAACCTGAACGAGCCTATTGAGGATATACAGCAACAAAGTATTACAGCCGATATAGCGCAGAACTTTAGTCAGCTCCCAGCGGTACTACCACAAGTCGCAAGCGCAGTATTCTCGTCCTTTTCTAACATGTTGATGAAGAGAGAGACTCCTGAAAGGCAGCCTTTGCAGGGTGTGAGCGAGACGCGAGGTGTGACGGAGATGGGGGTGCCGCTGGTGGGAGTGAGCGAGAGAGCGCCGCCGCCGAGAGAACCGCCGACTTCTGGTGAGTTGTGCTTTTTAAGTTTGTTAACACGAATTGTTTACTGTAACTATAGGTATCATCAATGTTACTCTGCGTCCTTAGGAAACACCTTGGGCAACCCTACACGATCCCTGGGTGGTGCTAAGAGTAACAAACTTGGCAGTTGCACTGTCCCATCTGGACTTCGCAGCACTCACTGGATTTTCTTCATCATCTGCTTTCTCACTACTACTACCCGAGAGAAGAAATGCCAATCAAATGCCCGACGTTTAGCCATACGATAAATAAAATAGAAAATAATCGACTATACTAGTAGTCCGCCTCGAATTGAGAACTCGCGATTTACTTGCAAACGAGTTGACCAATATAACAAGACCCTAAGGAGGATTTTTTTTCTCCTTCTAGCTCCATAACCACTTGATCGATCCTGCTCATATACGAACTTACAAATTTTATGTATCTCTGCTACAGCCCCAAGAAATTTCATAAAGATCAGAAAAACTTTACTAAAGTTATCGTCGGACAAACTATCGAAATCAAAAAGCCATCCAAATGCCGAGACGTCCCAGTAGCCAGGTGACAGTTCGGTTCGGTCTGGAGTTGTTTGTAAGAACTCACTTCGCTTACGCTCCGCGAGTTCGACTATAGTTACTATAGTTCATACATTTTAACTCCACACGCAAAAAGAGGGGTGTTATAAGTTTGACCGTTGTGTGTGTCTGTCTGTGACACCGTAGCGCTTTTTTATTCGAAAGCAGGTTTTCGAGCAAGTGCACTTAGATATGATTTATTAAAATTGGGTCAGCAGTTTCTAGACGGAGAGCTGGCCACGTCAGATATGACACAATAATGAGAGCAACGAAACACCTCTAGTTAGTTTGCTATACTATGCTTATTTCTAGATCCGGACATCTGGCAGCTGTAAAGTGGTGGAGGTCAAAGAATGCAAATGACTTGAAGAAAACAAATCTTAGAGTTCTGGATTTGATCCAATATTATGAAAAATTATGCAATTAATTAGATTATATAATATCCAAATGTTTCGTTTGGGGAAGTAGTGCCAAATGATGTAAATGTAATTTTTGGTTACTCACCTACTGTTTTTGTTTCCGCAATAATACTAAATAATAAAAAATAATTTTGTTAAAATATAGACCCTGTTCTCTATAAATGATACAACTTCAGCAGTTTTTACCTATTTTGGTATTACTTTTTTCCAACTTAAAAACTTTGTTGGTCTGTCACTCTGATCTCCACCCATTAAAAGCTGCCAGATGTCCGGATTTAGCAATAAGGATGGTTATGCAATCTAACTGGACTGGTTACGTTACTCTCATTATTGTGTCATATCTGACGTGGCCAGCTCTTAGACCATTCAGGGTTTCCCAAAATTTGGAATTGATCAGTGACCAAACGCCTGAGATCCCTACGTGGTTTTTAGTTTTGCTTACATTTTCTTAATATTTTTTAATACTTAGTGTGTAAAAACCAAGGTGCTTAAATAAAGGTCTCTAATTGATTGAATCACCCATGGACCCCCATGACCTCCCATCACGAAATCTCGTGATTCGGCCCAAATGACCACGGATGTATATAATTGCAATGATTATTCGGAATTTCGTAACGCGGGTCATTTTATAACCTTCCGAGGTAATGATAGGTTCAACGGAAATCGCATAAGTGGCCAAGTACCGAGCGCCGAGTCGTTTTTTTTAAAGTGAAACTTTTATTCCATCGCCTTAAATATTTAAGCCTGTCTTCCGCATGTCGCGTTAGTAGCTCATGTCATGCCATCTACTCGAAAACCACTTAAAGGTAGCTCGTAAGTAGGAAAAAAGCTAGATTTACTACGGTACTCTACGCGTCCCTAGATGTCGCTGCGACGCAATGTAATTTTTCTTCCTATTTTTATATTGCGTCGCAGCGACATCTAGGGACAAGTAACGTACCATGTAAAGCTAGCTTTTCTTCTTCTTATGAACTACCTTTAGGTGGCTCTGGAGTAGATGGCGCTTTCAGACATGAGCTTCAAGAAGTTCTTAGATTGTACTGCTCTATTATACAGGCTTAGGACTAGCGGATCCTAAGTGAAGTCGTTTTTTTTTTTTTTGCTAAAATTATTTTTAAGTGGTTTTAGTTTGTATCGTCGTTGTACTAATAAAAACTAATCTTAAATAAATTTTAGTATTAGATTTAAATTTTATTAGAGACGGACCACAATAACTTTGTAGGGAAAATATTTTTCACAGCATGGCAATGTTTTTAGTTGTCAGAAATGTAAATTTTCGTTGTCAAAGAGCTTTTGTATAAAAAAAACATGTATTTCAAGTTTCAAGACCCATAACATAACTATGTCATAAAATATTAAAGTAAATTTTATTATATAATACCTCTGTAAAAGTAAATTTTATTATATAATAAAATTTACTTTAATATTTTATGACATAGTTATGTTATGCGTCTTGAAACTTGAAATACATGTTTTTTTATACAAAAGCTCTTTGACAACGAAAATTTACATTTCTGACAACTAAAAACATTGCCATGCTGTGAAAAATATTTTCCTTCCTGTATAAGTTAGGTACTCTATGATAATATGTTATGAAACTTATGAAGTTCATAAACATAAAAGGTATTAAAACATACCGTACCTATACTCGTAGTAACAGAGATGTTTGTTGTTAACTAAGTAGATAAATAATGGCTATGACTTGAGGAGATTGCACGTTTCCATTGCCGTACGGCATCGGCTTAGGTATATAAAAAGTGTGTGATGATGGAACTAAAAGTGCTAATTGTCGTTTACCAACTGTAAAATAACGAAAGGCGTTACTTTAGATGTCTGATAGGCGATCGCGCGCGCGAGACAGCGCTCTGCATGTGTATAGCGCTATCTCGCTCTCGCACCGGCGCCGCATGCGGATCCGTCGCCAGTGTGATAATCGCCATAGACGTATAATGGGGTTGGCAACTGTCAACGGTTTGGCCAGATGGCGCCAGCATAGCTAGGTCCCTTTCACTAGTATTGTTGTATGGGATTTGGCTTAAAGGCTAGCCCATCCAGGTCAAATTTTTTTTAAAAAAAAACAAGATTTTGACACTTTGTAGGACTGACAGGTACCAGCTATGCTGGCGCCATCTGTAGATAAATACTTTCGACCGGCCAACCCCATTGCAAGCGCGTTGGACCGGTATTCTGAAGGACGCGGGTTCGAATCCCGTGATATTCCAGAGTTCTTCGCACTTGATTTTTCCATTATAATGGACATCTTTCAATGAAGGTTTCCGTGATCAAGATTTTCACTAGACGGCAGCACCGTGGCGAGAGGTTTTTTGACAGCAGCTGTCAAAATCCAGCAATCATCTATCTATACATATAATAAAGCTGAAGAGGGTCGAAAGTCTGTACATAGAACTCATAGAAGATATTCGAATAAAAGTTGGCTGGGGATACTTAGAATCGATAACAGAACACGTTCCAACAGTTTTTAGAATTTTTTGTCTGTTTGTCTGTTTATTTGACCGCGCATCACGTGAAAACGGCTGAACGGATTTTGATGAAATTTTGTATAGAGGTAGTTTGAGTCCCGGGAAAGGACGTAGGATAGTTTTTATCCCGAAAATCAACCCTGGAAGGGGTGAAAGTGGGGTTGAAAGTTTGTATGGAGAATTACTAACCGGTGAACCGACGATTAAGATGAAACTTGGTACATATATAGATTGAGCCCCGGGAAATAATATATGATAGTTTATATCCCGAAAATCAATCCTTTAGGGGGTAAAAACGGGGTTGAAAGTTTGTATTGGGAGTCAATAACCGTTGAATGCTGGAGATAGTTTGAGCTCTGGGGAAGGATATAGAATAGTTGATATCCAGAAATTCCACGCAGACGAAGTCGCGGGCAAAAGTATTTAATAAATAAAAATTGGTGGATTTTGACAGCTGCTGTCAAAAAGACCTGTCGCCACGGTGCTGCTATCTAGTGAAAAATCCTCATTTGTGGTATAACGATATACAAGTTGGCCAAAAAAGAACTGAATTCCCGTTGGCTGTAAGCTTTTGGGACGCTAGCATAGCAATCATCCCTAGATGGTTTTGGAACCTCTCAGATCGATTTAATTTTTGGACCTTTGTATGGCCATTGAGCGGCGGCGGTGAGTAATGGCACTAATGCATCTAGGGATGATTGCTAGCGTCCCAAAAGCTTACAGCCAACGGGGATTCAGTTCTTTTTTGGCCACCTTGTATAGTTTAGCAGAAATAGGGATGGTGAACTAACCACAATTGACAGATTGATCATCGTTACTCAACGGAGAATTATGAAATGACAGAAGTATGGTGGGGATGGTAGGAGATTTAGCTAACGTCAAGAACCCAAACACAGTGCAATGGAAACATGCCGTAACCGGTCCTTATTGACAAGTTGTCCTGATGCTAATGACATTAATGACAGCTTTACTGCCGAGTACAAACGGACCTATCTGACACCTGTGTCATGTATACCTAACGTACCTGCAGACTGACCTATGACAATACTTCAAAGAGAATGCAGTGTGATAACGACGATGGACCTTATTCTTTTTAGCCGTCAACACCGTGAATCTTCCTTTTTAGAGTCGTCAACGCGTATGTGACACCTCTGATGTTGAGGCGTCCATATGCTTCAGCAGCTGCCTAGCTGCTTACTATCAGGCGGGCCGTATGCTTGTTTGACAGCGTCGTGGTATTAAAAAAACGTAAAAAGTACGTACTACGTATGTACAAAATTTACTGTGCATTAAAAGTGATAAAACCCCTGCTTAGGTAATGTCAAATGTGAATTGTGGCCGTATTCGCATTGGATTCTATCGCGAGTAACTGACTAGTATAACTTGACCTGCATATTCGTAGCATTCACGCTTATTAGATTGTCTTGCTTATGCTGGTCTAATGTTACCTTGTTGGTCCTTAGTGATTTTTTACCAATTTCCTTTAGACGATCGGCTGTATACGCCAAAAGTCGCTACCTACACCTTCCACTCCACTATACCGCTTTTTATGTGAAACTTACCTTTACATAAAAGTATTTACGTCACTCTGGGTGCTAAGTGAAATTTACCGCCCTAGGGCGCAGCGGCAAATCTCACTGCGCACCCAGGAGTAGACGTAAAATTATGTACGCACCACGGGCGGAAATAAAGAAGGCCCCAGATCGCTTGTTTATGGCCCTTACCTTCGGTTCGGACCACAAATGCCAGCGATCTGGCTCCTTCTTTTTTTTACCGCCCTAGGTACGTAATGTACTATTGAATAATTGTACCGCCTTACGTCCAAATTTTAACTTTCAATTTTGAACTCTTACATAATTTATGAAGGAGGTGTAATTCACGTTGTCACTTTGTCTCATATATCATACGATGGCGGTCAAAACGTTAATTGCTTAGGTGTCACAAAACTCATAAATATTCCTTTCATTGTTGCAGGTCCAGGAAATTTCCGTCTAACGACAAAGAAGAAATACGCTCAAATACCTGGACTAAGTTCAGGAGAACCAGCTCAAATGCCAACCTACACGCCCCCTACTTTCAACCAACCAATATTCACCCCACCTCAACCAGAAATTAAAGATAATATTATAAAGACAGAAAGTATACCAACACTAGATGTTGGTCAAACTAATGTAGATTTTAACGCTTTTAGTAATATCCAAAACATTCCAGAATCACGCGGTAATATATCTAATATATTGGAAGCGCCAAAGCAAGAAGCTAATTCTGTAGCTACATCACAATTCGCGCAAGATTCTAATACGCAAGCAGCTATTATACCACCTCCACCTATGTTTTCTAATTTAGCTAAAAGAGACAGTTTGCCAAACGTTGGTAAAACTATATTACCGCCATCTGTCGCTAGGAGAATAGGTTCTAATAAGCCTACTATAAGTCAACAAACTCCAGCTTATACTCCGATTAGCAATATATTTGTGCCAGCACCGAATGCAGAAGAATTACCACAAAATGTATCGCAAACATTGAATCAAAGTAATTCAGCTAACAATTTCCCTCCAAGTTACACACAAGAAGCATCACAGTTTCTTATACCAATGTCTACACCAATCCCATCCACGAGTACAGTTTCATCAACTGTACCGTCTAATGTATCTTTAGCAACAGGTATGGCATCAGGAGAAAGCCAACAACAACGCCAAGGAGCAACGCCACAAATGGATTTGTCAATGACTGTATCAGCACCAAATGTAACTGGAATATCTCCTTATTCAATGGGGAATCTTCCACCACCACCTAAAAATACATTTTCGCATGTATCTTCAATACCAGGAAATCTACCGCCGCCACCGAGAAACGCATTTAATACGCCCCCTGCTATGAATTCGCGAACAGAATCTTTAATCATGGGAAATCTACCACCACCACCGAAAAATATATTTGCTGCTCAACCAGACATGGAATCAAATACGTTAGCATCTACAGTAACATCAAGTGATCAATCGGCGTCTGTATTAGCCTCGCCGTTGCTTTTTACTCCAGGTAGCCATTCGCAGATAGTGGCTCCACCGCCTCCAAATATACCACCGCCTACAAATATTCCACTATTTTCAAATGCTGCACAAGTAGCATCATCATCTACGTCGGATATATTCCCTCAGCCACAAATGAGTAGTGCTAATTTGCAAAATCGACCTAACACAGACTTTTCTGCTCAAAGTACAGTAACGCAAATATTCAATCCTAATCAACACGTATCGAAGGATATTACACACGACCAAATAGAACAAATGATACGTCCCACAGTAGAACCACCTAAAATCCCAGAGCCACCAAAAGCATCAGGGAATACCAATTTCAGGATGACGAAGAAACGACCACAATATTACTCAGGGCCTATTGAAGGTGTTGGTGCTATTAGTAACAATGTAAAACCAACTTTAACCCCAGTAGCTACAACTGCTTTTCAGGGCGCCGTCTTTACACCAGAAACTAATACTGGGTACCAGACAGCTGTGTTCACGCCTGAAAATATAACTGGAAATATAACAGCATCACAAGAAGCTATTTCGGTCCCAACAAACATTAATGAACAACAGCAACAATTTTACAACTTCACACCTGTTGATGTAAACCAACCATCAAGCAGTATCAATTGTACTTCATCTGAATCTGAAACTTCTATTTATAACTATAACACAACATTTGATTTGAGTAGACAAGCGCCAGATGCTTATGAACCGCCAAAACAAGAATCCGCATTTGGTATAATAGGCTCTCTTAAGTCTAAATTATCTTCAATTGATATAAATAAGCTACAAAATAGCGTAACAACTTTCTTTGATCCTGGTTACAATATGGTAAAACCAGAGACGTCTGAGAATACTCAACCTGCTTATGGATCGAATCAAGGATTTGAAATATTTGTAGCCAACCCTGATACGCAAGCACAGCCTTATAATTATAATGCACACCAAAATAATTTTACATATGGACAAGGATCTATACCCAACGCCAGTGATTATTACAATCAACAAGTTCATAATGTTTATTCTACTAACAGCTATTATTCACAACCAATTTACGGGACACAAAGTTATAGCCAAAGTCAAATACCAGTACAACAGGATGATAGTCAAAATGCTAATAATCAAACATCTGCCGAAAACACCGGAATTCCACAAGAAGTGAATCCGTGGGGTTCTTATGACTCCAGTACTGGTTATCATAAAGATAACGTAGTAGCTGATAATATTATCACACATAAACCAACACCAACCGTAAACACTGAATCAGCTACAGAAAGAGCTACCGCATGGAATGCCTATGACCCAGCTAGTAATTCTAATGATAATTCTAGTGCGGCAGGTAATGTTACTCTAACACCGACATCTAGAGTAGACATTGATTCTACACAAAGAAATAATATACAAAGTATGTATGACCTAACTTCTGCTTCTGATGAGCATAATGTAGCAGATAAAAGCAATATTTCGCATGAACAAACATCTTACGTTGAACATGATTCATCACAAAGAACTAATGTATGGTGCACTTATGGTTCTCCTAGTACTAGTTATGGTCCACATAACGTAGGACAAAGAAGTAATAATACTCAGGAACCTTCGTTGGATGTCGAATCTGAGCAAAATCCGAATATATGGGGTACTTATGACCTTACCAGTCCCAGTGATAATAAAGATAATGTAGCAGAACACCTAACGGGGGATGTAGGAGCTTTCATTCAGGCTCAACTAGGAAGTAACGTACTCAAAATGGAAGAAATGCCAAATGTAAAAAATTTAGCAGACGCTATGAAAAATCTTCAAATCCAGGAAGATGGAAAGGCAAAACTAGAGGAAATTGGTTTAGTAGAAGAACAAAATGTGCCTAGTAATAATTCTTCACAACCAACTTTTCCCTCTATCAACGATCTATCGACTCCTTATTTAGATAAAAATGGAGAGGAAAACAAAAGTGCTATATTTAATTACGTAGATATTTTGCAAAATCCAGATATGCCTGAAGTGCCCAAAGCGTACACTGCCCCATTAAAAAACCCTTTAACAGAACGTCAAGAATTATTTGATAGGGTTAGTGAAGGAGGTGGCTCTTGGAATTCTAATGAAGAAGAAGTCGACGACCAATCTGTTGCTGAACGTTTATTGAGCTTAGCCGATGAAGAAGGCTCTGAAGATGAAAATTTCAGCACGTATGAGAGTGAACAGGCTGAGAACCTAGATATTTGTGAAACATGTAGAGAAGTAAATCAACCAGAGGATGAAGATGAAGATTTGACGCATAAATTAATTAAAAATATCACTGCTCCCATACAACTTTCAAATCCGGTCGAAGTACCATTGACCGAAACGGATGTAACTCGAACTACTCCAGATGAATTTGTCAACCAATGTGCAGAAATATTGCTCATTGCTGATGAAACAATAGAAACTTTGCAAATACAATCAGCTACGGAGTTGTTAAATGAGACTGAAAGCACCAACATTGAATCAAGTTATGGTTGGCGTGCTGAAGCGCCGTTGCCTCCGGGTGAAGACATTTTGGATCATGATTATACTTTTAAAGCAAATCCGAATGCCATAGGATTCTTTGCAAATAATGATCTATTCTTTGACAATTTAGCAAACCATGATAGTAAAAAAACTGAGTTAAATGTTCCGAAGGAGACTCCAATAGTGTTCCAAAGTCAAATGAGCATTCCTAGCGCCCCACCGGCTGAAGATTCAGATGATGCTAAATCCGACGAAACAGGTGTGTTAGATGTTCAGTCGATTGAACAAGACGCCAGCAAAGATTTTCCAGTCCTTGAGGAATATGTAATCGAACCTGAGGCGGAAGATGACAAGATAGAACTTCAAAATAAAAAAGACGAAGTAAAAGATACTTTTACCAATAGGGTTGACAGGTTTAAACAACTCGAAGGCAGTGATGATGCAACAGACCAAAAAGAGACCTCTAATTTAGTAATTTCTAATACGAAAATGTCTTCATATTTTGATACAGGTAACTATGCTGTTGAGACTCATTTCAAGAAATCACTAACATCGCCGACTATTGCCAGGATACCACCGGGCTTTGAAGATCATTACGAATTGATGCCAAACAATGGAAATAAACAATATGAAATTATAAAAGTACCTGACACTACGACACAGACACGTGTGACTACAGTAGTTAGTAATGTATTAACGAAAAATGAGAATTTAACGTCTACTGTTTTTTCGAATATGTCACCTTTTACAATTGAACCTACACATATACAAGAACCACAGTCTGAGACTAAACTGCCTGATTTTACTAGTGTTTTTGGTGCAAAGTTAGCATTTACAGAAGCTGTTGCAACTGATGCTGAGAAAACTATAGAACCCCCAAATGAAGAGGCCCCTGTAAATCCTAAAGTTAACGTTAAAGATAAGGCACAGGAAAATAAAACAGTCACATTACCAGATCCTATAAATTTCTTCGGATCGTCAACTCAAGAACCCGCTTCTGCGGAGGGCGTGAATAGATTGGCAAGCTACTTTTCTGCACCTGCTAAACCTGAGAATACGAAGTCTTTTTTTGAATTAAGCCAAGGACAAGATCATTACAGACAAAGTGAAGAAGTTAAAGGCAGCAAATCTTTTTTTGAATTAAGTCAAAGCCAAGATCATTACAAAGAAAATATTGCAAACATTCCACACGATAAATATGTAGCACACCTTAATCTAATGAAGGACTTAACATCCTGCCAAAATATTGAGCCTAATAAAGAGCAAATAGTAAGAACGGTAAACTATTGCACTCTAAATTATGACAATGACGTGTTAAGTTTTAACAAAGGTGAACCTGGTCTCAATTTAATAAAAGAAAGTCTAAATACAGAACCAAGTAAACCTAATAATGTAATTGAAGACACATTAGAAAAAGAGGAAACCATTCTTAGTGACGAGTTTATAGACATAGTAAATAAATGTAATTATTGTAACGGGTTAAAGGCGGAATCCGTTTCGATTCGTGAAACTTTAGACGTTAACGAGATTAGGTTTAGGCAGGCTATGGACGGCGGTAGTAGTCCTAAGAAAGGAGAGGTTGATATGAAGCCGGGAAGGGAGACAGCGCGAACAGTGAACGTCAGAATGGAGGATGTGGCGTCTGAAGGAGACAATGGGGAAGGAGTCGCTATGGTGACTGAGGTATTTACTGTTTTTATAGACTATTATTTAAGAGACCACAACAAAACTGAAGGAAGTGTTGCGATATTTGCATAGATGTTACATAGAGTAGGAACATGGTGGATTATAAGGAAAAAGTGTCTTAGGCCTCCGGTGCCCAAGGCTGGGAACGAACCAGTGTCTTCTGCATTCGGGGCAGACGCCTTAACCAACTTGGCCACCTGGGTCACAGAAGCACCGGTCGAATTTTCCCGTGTATATGCAATCTTTGTAAATGCTATGGCGCATTTTGGCCAATCATCTAAGGTACAACATTATGAGCCATTACCTCCAACCCGAGCTCTTAGGAGTTCATTGAATGCGAGAGAGATTGCGCTTGGTTACTATATTTTTTCAAGTTTATAAGATTTTAAATAGTAATTTTAGAATATAATACTGTTTGAAAAGTAGTCAAAGTAGATTACTTACTGTACAAATGTCTCATTTATTAATAACAGTAAATAAAATAAAAACATTATAAACAAATTCCCTACCCTAACAATCTAAACTACTTAAAACTAGAGATAAAAAATTTGGCCCAGATCACTGTCAACGGGCAGGGTGCCCAGAAGGCTTACTTACTACAATACATAATATCTTGTTTCCCAAATTGATTTTCTGGTTACCAAAAAAATGCTATCAGGATCCCCTAGTCAGATCCCCCTAAGGTAAATAATAATAATAAGTACCTAAGCGGGTAGGGCGTTCAAAATGAGCTGGACACGACTTTATTGTTAATAGAATAAGAGCGTTTGTAGGTAAAGCGTAGGTAGGTAGGTTAGGTTCGTTAGGTAGCTTCAGATGCCCGAAGGGCAAGTCGCCCAGAATCAGGAGCCCCGCGAAGTTGTGTAGGGAATGTTTTTGGAAAAGAAACACTTTGAGGGATCCTGGTGAACTTATAAGTTTAGCAGGATCCCCGGGGGATCTGACTAGGGGATCCTGGTGGACTACATGAAAAAAATTGTATTTGAACAAATATTTTTCGAGATTATAAACGACTTGCTTGGTTTAGGTAAGTTTTTATTGTGCTCCAGACCTAACGGGCTGTCATCATCATCATCATCATCTCAGCCATAAGACGTCCACTGCTGAACATAGGCCTCCCCTTTGGACCTCCATAAGTATCGGTCGGAAGCGACTTGCATCCAGCGTCTTCCGGCGACCTTTATAAGGTCTGTCCATCTTGTGGGTGGACGTCCTACGCTGCGCTTGCTAGTCCGTGGTCTCCACTCGAGCACTTTTCGACCCCATCGGCCATCTGCTGTGCGTGCAATGTGGCCTGCCCATTGCCACTTCAGCTTGCTAATCCTGTGGGCTATGTCAGTAACTTTAGTGCGTCGTAACGGGCTGTACGTCTGTTAAATTACAAAACCTTTTAATAAATTAAAAACGTCCATTAAGTAAATAGTACGCTGTAGGTAATCGATATGATGCTCACTCATATAACTCTCATAAGCGCTTATTACATGAATTTTTTAGAAAGAATTAATACAAACCTTATATGTATAGTTAAAGCAATGGCGCGTAGTTATAGTGACCGAGAGGCAACCGGATGGCTCGCCGGGTCCCCCCCCCCTTAATTTCCAGTATAGGTATGTATGTAAACAAGACCGAGCATGTAAATTGCCAGTCACAACGGCTAATCGGTTATCGATCCGTCAGAGTTGGAAGCTGTCAGAACCAAGTCCAACGTGGATCAATTCGGGTTGCACAGGGCGGTTCCACAACACGTAGGGAGCTTAAATACCGCTATCCGGTTGCCTCGCGGATACTGAAACTACGCGTCATTGCTCTGAATATTATACCTTTCTCTGTACTTTCATTAGCGTATAATAAAATGATGTACCGGACAATAGTTAAAAGCCGAAGGTTTTGAAAAAATAAATAACGTAAGCATATTGTCATTAACGTAATGACAATGATATAAGACGCTTTCTAATTTAGTTTCGAGGTATTACCCATCAAGAGATGACGTATCGAAATTGCCGCCGTGAAATTGTAATTACGACAGTGTGTTAAGAGTCGCCAGGACGCTCGCGTTCCCATACAAACGTAGTTCAGCTCTCATTTTAAAACGACAAGCTTTAGAAACACGAAATTTGGCATGGGCATTCTAGTAGTACAGATCTAGGTCGGACATTCGTTTTCGTTGCTAAAAATTGTAATATAAAGAAAATACAGCCAGTTACAGATTTACATACAAAACTTATTTTTGCTATATTTTCTTTGTATTACAATTTTTAGCAACGAAAACGAATGTCCGACATAGACCTGTACTACTAGAATGTCCATGCCAAATTTCGTGGTTCTAAAGCATGTCGTTTTAAAATGAGAGCGGAACTACGTTTGTATGGGAAAGCGAGTTCACGCGAGCGTCCTGGCGACTCTTAAGTATCTATTTAGAATCACGAGCTTTTACGATCGGGCTAAAAAAAAGTGTTCCCAAGTTTTCTTCCCATTTTATTACCATTTTCCAAAGACTTATTTACTTACTCTAAAATACAAAGTAAATGGCCGCTCGGGCGGCGGCGATTCAGTGTTTCGCACCGCGTCCATAGTAAACCAATGCAGCGTATGGGAGTGGTTTCACTGGACGCTGTTCTAGTCCTTTAAATATTTCATATACCATGATATTTCGTACATAAATTCCGAAAAATTCAGTGCTACGAGCCAGGGTTTGGCCTTACCGCCAGGCTACCAGTGCTTCTCAAATAACCAGTTTTATATTGGTCGTCATGATGTTAATACTTATCATACTGCCTAACTCATGTGCCTATGAAGTTCACCATACAAAAACAAATTCTCCAAACAAATCCCATCCTTAATTACTTACCCTTACGTTTCAGAACCGCTCGTCTAGCGAGTATGAGCCGGTGAAACATCACTGGTTCTACAGAGTAGACTGTGAAGACAAATCCACGTGGCGCGGATTCTCTCTCACCGACTCTAGGGCTATCGAGAATGCTTTTCAGAGCTGTGAGTATTTTTTTTTAATTTATCAACAACAATATCATTACAGTCGGCATTACAGTGTGCACCAATACGTATATAGCTTTTTAACTGGACCCTCCTTGAACTGAGAGCGATTTACTTGCAAACGAGATGACTAAAGTAACAAGACCCATTTGAAGATCGTTTCTCGTCTTCTAGCTTCATAATCCCTTGATCGATCCTGCTCATATATGAACTCTCAAATTATATGTATCTCTCTGTATGAGTAGGAGTTGTAGCAACAACCCCTACTCCTAAAGGTTACTAAAGTAATCGCGAAACAATCGCTCAAAATCAAAAAATCATTGAAATGCACGGACTTCCCACTAGCCAGCGGATAGCTCCGTTGTGTCCGAAGTTGTTTGTAAGAACTTCACTTGACTTACACTCCGCTCGTTTGATAATCCTTTTAGGCTGAATGAGCCAGGACGCGTTTGCAAGAAATGTGTTAAGAACTAATCTTAGAGCTGCACTGTGCGAGGATAAACAAGTGAAGTGATTCTATTGGTTTTCAAAACACATTACTCGCAACACATCCATGCTCATCTCTGGTGGAATCGCAGCTTCAAACAATGAAACTTTCAGACATATCAGCATCCTAGCGTTTATCCCGCTTTGGGGTCCGCTTGACAACCTAATCCCATGAATTGGCGTAGACACTAGTTTTTACGAAAGCGACTGCCATCTGACCTTCCAACCCAGAGGGGAAACTAGGCCTTTTTGGGATTAGATCCGGTTTCCTTACGATGTTTTCCTTAACCGAAAAGCGACTGGTAAATATCAAATGATATTCCGTACATAAGTTCCGAAAAACTCAGTGGTACGAGCCGGGGTTTGAACCCGAGACCTCCGGATTGAAAGTCGGACGTCTTACCGCAAGGCTACGAGCGCTCTCTTACCGCAAGGCTACGAGCGCTCTGACATATAATACATTTTAAGAAATTTTCGTCAAATAAAACTTCGTAATTCAGATCTCCCTCGACCGTGTTTACGTTCTATTTAAGAATACTAATTTCCGATGTTTTTTCCCAAATTAACAGAAAATTACTGTCAAAATTCACTCAGCTTTCTTCGGCAAAAGGACTTTTCTGTGCCACTTTTGCGTGTTGACTGACTTTCTTTGTTATATATCATTGGACCAATTCTAAGTTTATATTATCTTCCAGCGACCCTAAATGAGAGCACCCTGGTGCCAACGGACGGTGGGCGGTATGACGTCAATGTCATGGGAAGACTGAGGATAGCAGTGTATTGGTCGGACAAGCCCACCAATGTCAGGAGGTATGTAGTACATTGTGTATCAAGGGCGGTAAACAAGAATTTACGAACCAGTGTGTACATCACGCACCTAGGGCGGTAAAATAAAGAAGGCCTCAGATCGCTTGTCTATGGCCCTTACTTTCGGTTCGGGCCACAAATACCCGCGATCTGAGCCCTTCTTTATTTTACCGCCCTATGTACGTAATGTACTATTTATTTATCGTATGGCTAATTAATACACTGTGTTGTAGGTTTTTTATGCAATTATCATGTACTATTATTGAATGACATTGTAGCGCTAAAAGGGTTAAACCGCTTTAATTGCGATTTTTGTTTAGATAGATGCTTATTATTCAAAAAGTATACATAAAGTTTGAAAGCAGGTTTTCTAGCGAGTGATCATAAACATATTTTGTCCGATTTTTACCCGACTACGGTGAAGACAAAAGGAATTATAATATAAGCAGTCTATGTACGTTTGT
Organism: Pammene fasciana; assembly: GCA_911728535.1. Taxonomy (NCBI): domain Eukaryota; kingdom Metazoa; phylum Arthropoda; class Insecta; order Lepidoptera; family Tortricidae; genus Pammene; species Pammene fasciana. The sequence goes on from OU452299.1 coordinate 7,779,216, forward strand.
TTGTATTTACGTATGCTCCGCCGTAGCGTCAAAACTACTTATTCGATTTTTATGACGTTATAAGCTACATTATAACCAATTTTAATATGTTTTTTTCGTAGTTGGGATACTGTTTTTTAACATTTAGCTTCTTAATTTAATATTATGCCAAAATGATTGTTCAATTCTAGATGTAGCTGGTTCTACAAGGGAACAACCGACTCGCGATACGTGCCGTATACAGAGGCCGTTGCTGAAAAATTAGAGGTGAGAACTATTAGAATATTTCCTTAATTAATTATATGAATTAGCTTAACTGTTTTCATACGATGATAGATTTATTAGGATTTTTTTATTTACAAGCGCATAAATTTCGATGGAGCTTCCGACAGACCTTTAATCATTTATTAAAAAACGCTCGAGAGAACTGTAATAAATTCGACCAATAACGTGCGAGGCTCGAGTACTCAGCCAGTGTTCAGTCGCATAAAAAAACATACTAGAGAGATGTAGAATCGTAATAGTGGTGCCAAAATGTAGTTGGATGTCTTATTTTGAACATCTCGAAAGTTCCTTGAGACCATCTCGTTCGTACTTGTCTTATCACCTTGTCTACGAGTTCATTCTAAATCTATTCTCTTGACCAGGTGGAGTATCGTCACGGCATAACGACTGGCGAGTGGCACCGGCGACTGGTGCTGCCGAACAACGAGTTGGTAGTGATGCACGGACCCGCAGTCATGGTGCACTTCCTGCAAGTCGGTACAACTGACGCGTTCAGCGCTCCTAATGTGAGTATTATCGTGACCAGGTAGAATATCGTCAACGTACAACTTCTAGCGAGTGGCACCGGCGACTGGTGCTGCAGAAGAATGAGTTGGTGGTGATGCACGGACCCGCAGTCATGGTGCATTTCCTGCAAGCCGGTACTACTGACGCGTGCAGCGCTCCGAATGTAAGTATTACTATCGAACTGGTTAAAATATCGTCAACGTATAACTTCTGGCGAGTGGCACCGGCGACTGGTGCTGCCGAACAACGAGTTAGTGGTGATTCACGGACCCGCAGTCATGGTGCATTTCCTGCAGGCCGGTACTACTGACGCGTTCAGCGCTCCTAACGTGAGTATTATCGTGACCAGGTAGAGTATCGTCAACGTATAACGACTGGCTAGTGGCACCGGCGACTGGTGCTGCAGAAGAATGAGTTGGTGGTGATGCACGGACCTGCAGTAATGGTGCATTTCCTGCCAGCCGGTACTACTGACGCGGTCAGCGCCCTAATGTAAGTATTACTTAATCTTTCTCGTGACTAGGTGGAGTATAGTCACGGCAAAACGATGTTTTGATTTGCATGGTAACAAAAATATTTCTTCGGAGCAGATTTTAATTAGGGGATACAAATTGGTGGCAGAAAATATAGTTGCCATCATTTATTTCATCCCAATTTTAGAATATAGTACAAGTACAACATGGACCCTGATTACCCTGATAGGGCGAGACATATCTCATAGCTAAAGAACTTATTAACATGTACACACAACGCCTTACTAGGTATACACTTTTGAACGTTATTACAGCGGAATAAGGTTCAAAAGTGTATACCTAATGAGGCGTTATGTGTACCATAGAAGTAACTTATATAGTAGAGCAGCATAGCCTAAGACCTATTTGAAGCTCAAGTCAGTCGCGCCATCTGCGTGAAAGCCCCTTAAAGATACCCAAAATGTAAGAGGAAGTCACCTGCACTGCTACTCTACCTAGTAGCTACTAATGTACTACTAGTCTGCTATTCCTTAAGGGCGCGATTGACTTGAGCTTCCAATAGTTCTTAGGCTGTGCTGCTCTACTATATTATATAAGTTACTCTATGCCAAACAAGAACTAAATTGCCGTTGGCTAAGTAAAGTTCTAGTAAGGTAGTACGTAAGGTTTTGGGACACTACTCTTCTTCCTAGCGTTTATCCCGGCTTGGGGTCCGCTTGACAACCTAATCCCATGAATTGGCATAGTCACTAGTTTTTACGAAAGCGACTGCCATCAGACCTTCCAACCCAGAGGGGAAACTAGGCCTTTTTGGGATTAGGTCCGGTTTCCTTACGATGTTTTCCTTCACCGAAAAGCGACTGGTAAATATCAAATGATTTCCGTACATAAGTTCCGAAAAACTCAGTGGTACGAGCCGGGGTTTGAACCCGAGACCTCCGGATTGAAAGTCGGACGTCCGCAAGGCTACCAGCGCTTAAAAGTTTTGGGACACTACCACAGATAACCTCAAACACTAGATAGATCATAAGTACAACTCGGGGTCACCACGCATCAGTGCTCCCGTACTAATTTTGTATGAGAGCGCGACCGCTTATTTCAATCGAGGTAACGTGTTTGATCATTACTCATGTGGACTAAAAATATCCACAAAAAACAAGTTACAGGGGTGAACCTGGATTGTTATACTACAAATTGGTGTATAATACTATTGAGATGTGCTGTTCGAATCGTAGAAATTCACGAATAAAATTGCACTGATGTGTGGTGACCTCACGCTCCCTGTAAAAGCTTAATGATGAGGTGTCTGTGTAGTCTGTGGACACTACTAATCCTTCCAAAATCAAATCGATCTGAGTGGTTCCAAAACCTTACAGCCAACGGGAATTTAGTTTTTTTTTGTCTGTATATTATTTTAGTTTCTCAACAAATTTTTTGTATGAGACAGACCTCACCTTACCTATCCTATTATCCTATCCTTACCTATCCTCCATCAGCCACTGGCCATCGGGAGGCGGGTCTACCGAAACCCTCCTAGGTTCAAACTGTCCCTCGACCAGCCCGCGAAGATCGACCACCTCCTGTTCCTCGTCCATGGGGCTGGTGAATGGCGGTGCCAGAAAGATAAGGTCCTCAGTCCCATCATACTTTTGCAAGGACCATAATAATACAATCATAGAGTAACTGATATTGGTATCCTATTCTAATTAGTAATTAATATTATGAATAGTAAGAAAAAAAATTCTTTTCACGAAAAAAGTTTATTGGATTTGTATGGAGGGTTTGCTAGCTAGGACGACGATGGGACAATAAGATTTCTTGTCGCGTCCAATAAATTTTTCTCCCACTTTTCTTACTCGCAATACGATACCAATAATGCCTTCAAACGGATCACCAGTATTTTTGTTACACCTGTATAGTAGAGCAGCTCAGTCTAAGAACGTTTTGAAGTTCATGTGGTATAAAAATAAAAGAAAAACCTAGCTTTATACTCCGACTCATCTGAGGTGAATTTTTCGCTGCGAGCCTTATCTTTCAAAAAAAGGCCATTGTCTCTATTATCGCAAAGCCACTAGCTACCGAGGTAGCAAATGCCAGTACAACATTCATATTGGAAAACAACCGGTATCGTCATAGTATTAAGGTTCAAATTTAATGTCACTGATATTCTAGATATTACGTTTTGGTAGTGTAGGACGATAGACCGCTCCGAAGCGGTTGTTTTCCAATATGAATGTTGTACTGGCATATGCTACCTCGGTAGCTAGTGGCTTTGCGATAATAGAGACAATGGCCTTTGTTTGAAAGATAAGGCTCGCAGCGAAAAATTCACCTCAGATGAGTCTTACTATACTACGGTACGCTATTCGTTCTTAAATGGCACTGCGACGCAATATAAAAATAGGAAGAAAAAATGACATTGCGTCGCAATGTGATCTAGGATCGAAAAGCGTACTGTAGTAAAGCTAGCTTCCTACTTACGAGCTACCTTTAGGTGGTTCTGGAGTAGATGGCGCTTTTAGACATGAGCTTCAAGAAGTTCTTAGACTGTACCGCTCTTTTATATAAGTTACTCTATGGTGCAACTATCATACATTTGCAATGGGTCTATAAAATATCGCATCGTCCTAATTTAGGTGAACGCATTAGCGCCATCTATCGCGTCACTGCAGTTCCGTATAGCGCTGAGGCAACTGATACCAAAAGGAAGAATTTTGAAGGAGCGTGAATTCGTATAGCAGTCCGAGTATTATATGGTCCTTGATTAAAAAATTGTATGAATGTTAACTTTAATTAGTTTGTAATTTGTTACTGTTCCCATTTCGATAAAATAAAATAAATAAAAATATATGGAAGTGGTTTGACCATTTAACTTAAATAATACAGAGAATAACACCATGCAACACATGCAACCAATGCATGCTGCTAACAGCATGCAAAAATGCACAGGAAAGGGGTGCACATACGATTTGCTTTGTCAAAGATATCCGAGCGAATGTTGACTGTAATTTCTCGGTATTGTATGAGTTCCATTGTATTAGACACAGTTTTTCATCATCATCATCATCATCATCATCATCATCACCATCATCATCTCAGCCATAAGACGTCCTCTGCTGAACATAGGCCTCCCCTTTGGACCTCCATAAGTTTTTAGGTACTAGTAATCTATAGGGCATTTTAAAAGTGAAAATAACCACGTAACATGGCCAATAAGGTACAGTCAGCATCAATAGTATCTTCCTACACGAAGGCCGCAAAAATATGTGACACGCTCCTATGGCCCTACAAATAAGAGCGTGTCACATATTTTTGCGGCCTTCGTGTAGGAAGATACTATTGATGCTGACTGTACGACCTGCACTTACAGTATTTGTATTATATTATATGTAATTTTGCAAGCTAGATTTGAACTAGTTCCTGGTGAATTGTCTGTATAAGATTTGCAGATTTTATGAAATTAAAACTTCCGTGAGACTAAGGGCCGGTTGCACCAAACTGTCTGTTAACGTAAAGGTAATCGTAAAAGAATCTTGTATGAATAGTTTGACGGTTTTCTATGGGATGACAGCTCCGTCGCCATATTTAACGTTGATGAGTCTGTTAATTGTGCGTAGTGCAACCCACCCCAACACTACCAATCACCAATACTGTAACCGTTATTTTTTATAGAGTCAATTTATTTTATAAAAATTAAAACGTTCTTTTTTAAAACTTCCAGCAAACTACCATGCGCCCGCGCGTAGTCCGTCGCGGCATAGACGAATCTGAAATAGAAGATACGGAACCATCGAGTATAGACCATCTGCTGTTGCTCTGTCATGGCGTCGGATCCGCTTGTGACATGCGCTTTAGACCTGTCGAGGAAGTCGGTAAGTTAGTTATGGTTTAAAATCCCACGATGTAAAAGAAAACAGGGCCCTAAATAATAAACATTACAATCCACAATTACAAATCACAAATACAATTCAAAAATCTGTTCATTAAAAATTACAATCTACCCACAAACATGTCATTGTCACACTTGACAAATTTGTTTAATTGTAACTACAGTTGGACATAATCGTGTTTAATAAAGCATTGTAATTGTTATATGTAATTGTATATTGGCTCATTTTCTATAAAAATTAATGACAATTTTTGAATTGTAGTTGACAATGACAATTTTGTAGCCGTCAGAATTTTATTAAACAAAATTCACCAGCTACATTGACACGAGTTCACCTGTCACCCTGTGACAAATCAGTAAAGTTTATTGAACGCAATATGAGCACAATTGGACAAATTTGTCGTTTTTTGATATGTTTATTAAATAGGGCCCTGGAATGAAAAATACCTACATACACTTACATTTACTATTTCGCTTGGGGGTCATCCATTATCTACGTAAAGCTTTAAGGGTCGTAAGGGTAAAAATTAGGCTAGTCTGTAACTCTGACCTCCACCCATTAAAAGCTGCCAGATGCCCGGATCTAGCAATAAGGATAATAAAGCAATCTGACCAGGGGTTTTGTTGCTCTCATTATTGGTGTCATATCTGACGTGGCCAGCTCTTAGTCGCAAAAGGCGTTGTAACTTGACTAATAACGTTATTATTTTTTCAGTGGACGATTTCCGCGCCACGAGCTTGCAGCTGCTTCAGTCGCACTACAGGAACTCCTGCGACAATGGGATCGTCGGTAGAGTTGAGGTATAGTACTAGTGTGGTAGACGAGCGAAGCGAGACCGTTTAGCAACAGGCTGACACGCTGACGATGATTGCGGGGGAAATATGATATTATACAAATAAAACTTTTTTTAGCGCCACGGACTGGTTCGAATAGCATTTTTAGTGAATGAATGAATGAATAAATGCTTTATTGCACACCTCAAAAATTACAACACAGTAGAAAAAGATATAATTAACAAAAAAGAGGCAAACAACAGGCGGTCTTATCGCTAAAAAGCGATCTCTTCCAGACAACCTTGGGGTAGCGGAGAAGATAAAGTAGAAAAGTAAAGTAAAGTAGTAGTAGTAGTAAAGTTAGTGCTTGAAGATGGAGACCTAATTTTGAAATTTTTTGATGTTGCTCAATTGTTCAAATCTCTGAATGGCGGCTAGCTGATACGTAATACAGTTAACGGTCATAGAACAAAAAAAATTCAAACAAAAACAATGCCACTTTCTATCCATACTATTAAAATGAAAAAAAAAAAAAAACTTTAGTAAAACGTATTTAACTAATCTATTTTCGATTTATTTCCCAGGTACTCCCCATATCATGGCACGCGAGCCTCCACTCCGGTCCTCGAGGAGTAGACCGTCGTCTGGCGCGGATCACTCTGGCCTCCATACCGCGCCTACGCAACTTTACCAACGACACTGTACTGGACGTTCTGTTCTACACGAGCCCGCACTATAGTCAGGTCAGCAAACATCACATATAGACCTACGAGCTAGTCGCTCTGGCCTCCATACCCCGCCTACGCAACTTCACCAACGACACTGTACTGGACGTTCTATTCTACACGAGCCCGCACTATAGTCAGGTCAGCAAACATCACATATAGACCTACGAGCTAGTCGCTCTGGCCTCCATACCGCGCCTACGCAACTTCACCAACGACACTGTACTGGACGTTCTATTCTACACGAGCCCGCACTATTGTCAGGTCAGCAAACATCACATATAGACCTACGAGCTTGTCGCTCTGGCCTCCATACCGCGCCTACGCAACTTCACCAACGACACTGTACTGGACGTGCTGTTCTACACGAGCCCGCACTATTGTCAGGTCAGCAAACATCACACATAGACCTACGACCTAGTCACTCTGGCCTCCATACCGCGCCTACGCAACTTCACCAACGACACTGTACTGGACGTGCTGTTCTACACGAGCCCGCACTATTGTCAGGTCAGCAAACATCACACATAGACCTACGAGCTAGTCGCTCTGGCCTCCATACCGCGCCTACGCAACTTCACCAACGACACTGTACTGGACGTTCTGTTCTACACGAGCCCGCACTATTGTCAGGTCAGCAAACATCACATATAGACCTACGAGCTAGTCGCTCTGGCCTCCATACCGCGTCTACTCAACTTCACCAACGACACTGTACTGGACGTTCTGTTCTACACGAGCCCGCACTATTGTCAGGTCAGCAAACATCACATATAGACCTACGAGCTAGTCGCTCTGGCCTCCATACCGCGTCTACTCAACTTCACCAACGACACTGTACTGGACGTTCTGTTCTACACGAGCCCGCACTATTGTCAGGTCAGCAAACATCACATATAGACCTACGAGCTAGTCGCTCTGGCCTCCATACCGCGTCTACTCAACTTCACCAACGACACTGTACTGGACGTTCTGTTCTACACGAGCCCGCACTATTGTCAGGTCAGCAAACATCACATATAGACCTACGAGCTAGTCACTCTGGCCTCCATACGGCGTCAGCAACTTCACCAACGACACTGTACTGGACGTTCTGTTCTACACGAGCCCGCACTATTGTCAGGTCAGCAAACATCACATATAGACCTACGAGCTAGTCGCTCTGGCCTCCATACCGCGCCTACGCAACTTCACCAACGACACTGTACTGGACGTGCTGTTCTACACGAGCCCGCACTATTGTCAGGTTAGCAAAGTATGGGTCAACAAAATCTAGCTGATTGATCACATGTATGTATATAGATCTGTACCTTCATACCGTATCGTCACATGTGACAGTTCCATACTTCTTTTATTGAACGTTTACATACCGTTCTTTACCGATCACAGGACCCACACAATTTTGTTTCATTGTGGTCTCTGTGTGTACTGTTTGTTATGTTCATGTGAATAAAAATTTCATTCATTCATTAACGTTGACGTGTGTCACACCTTGATTTGGTAAATATTATTCAAAGCCTTAAGTAAAATTCATCCTTTTCTAATTGCAGATGATCCTAGACACGGTGTGCGGTGAACTGAACCGCATCTACACTTTGTTCATGTCACGGAACCCTGATTTCAAAGGGCGCGTGTCGCTCGGTGGGCACTCGCTTGGAAGCGTTATATTGTACGATCTGCTCTGTAATCAGCCCGTGAGTGTAATATACTACTTATATCACCAAAAATTCAAACAAATACATTTATCAACCGACTTCAAGATCTCGAAAGAGGAGGTTATCAATTCGCATTTTTTTATGTATGTTCACCGATTATTCGAATACGGCTGGACCGATTTGGAAAATTCTTTTTTTGTTTGAAAGAGTATACTTCACAGTTGGTCCCATTGTCACCAGGTCCAGATCTGATGATGAGATCCTGGAGAAATCGAAGGAACTCTTCAACTATTATAGGTACACCTATAGTGATTTCAGTATTTTTTACAGCAACTCGGCCACTTCCTCTTGGAATAGCGGATCCTAAGTGACGTTGGTTCTTTTTTTGTTTAACATTATGTTAATAAAATAATTTTAAACAGATATCCATTATATAATGAAAAAAATTACCGTGGAGAACTCTGTAGCATGACAGGAATCGAACCCGAGACCTTCGGATTGCCGGTCCGACGTGCTTCCATGACACCACACGATCCCAGTTCAACATGGCGTTTTATCATATATTCGCTATGTGCGAAGTGCATGGCGGGGGTAACGAGAACGATCGCAGTTCGCAGTGCACAATGTGACAAGAAATGAAGGCCCTATCTGCTGTCAAAATAGTGAATCAGCCAGTGACATATCATATAAGCAAGCAATACAACCTATTTATAAAAAAGAAAAAAAAAACAAATTAAACACCTGCCCAAGAGATGGCGCCACAATCATGCACACACCGAATGTAATGGTGATCGAGTCACAGCGACATCTGTACTTTAGGTTTTGAATTACAACCTTTGAGCCACCTGTAAAAGCGTCAGCCTTTTAACCCCACAACTCTCCGTCGTGTATTGAGCTGGTTTAAAGAGATGGCGCTGTTAGTTTAATAATATGGAAACATATGGAATAATTTTAAACAAAAAAGAATCGACTTTACTTAGACTCCACACTTCCTAAAACAAGCTAGCGTAAAAAATACTTAAATCGCTATAGCTGTGCCTATAATATTTGAATTGTTCTTTCGATTCCTCTATTGTGCAGGATCCCATCATCAGATCCTGGTGACAATGGGACCAACTGTGAAGTTGAATTTTCCAAATCGGCTCGGACGCCTTCAATAATCGGTGAACATAACAAACAACAAGCAAAAACAAAGATCCAGACGAATTGAACCTCATTCGAAATCTTGAAGTCGGTTGAAAAGAGATACGTTTCTCACTAATATTGACTTAAAAAACATTTTGGTTTCAGATCCCGCGGAACCCAGTGAAGAGTCGGGGTGACAAAACGTACATCAGTGGGACGGCAGCTAACAACCCTACGATGCAATATCCGACCCTATGCTTCGAGCCTCTCACACTCTATGCCCTCGGGAGCCCTATCGGTGAGCTAATCAATTCAGTCACGCGATTAATTCAGTGGAGTTAGTGTAGCCATGAACTTTAAAAAGAAAAAATGACTTATTCTATCTATCCTGGTCACGGCACCAAAGTGTACAGCTCTTTTTGTTTATTGTGCATTTATTCGTACTTGTCTTATCATGTAAATAAACACGTCTTAAAGATATTAACGCACTTTTCTCTGGGGTTCATCATCATCATCATCATCTCAGCCATAAGACGTCCACTGCTGAACATAGGCTTCTCATTTATTCAAGGGGGGGGGGGGGGGGGGGTTTGCCATACGCGCCACGCTTGGCAGGCGGGTTGGCGCTCGCAGTTTTTTTTGTTTATTGTTGTTTAGGCTTCTGCCCATCTCCCGGTATATTCTCTTAGCAGACACCTACTGCAACCACGGGGGTTTTCTCTGGGGTTATCACTTGTTGTTGTATACTTAAAGACCAGTGAATAATATCATTTAAATCTATTAAAAAACTCTTCATTAATCAAAGTATCAAACGAATAATTTCAAAAATAGCTGTCATTACGATGTCTAGATTGAAACACGTTTGTTTACATGTAAGGATGAATTCCGTATAGAGTTTTGTTACTTTTGTGCTTAAATTACAAGTCTATAGTTCATTCGAGATGATTTTAACGATTGCAAACAAATAAACAAGTGCCTTGGTGGTGCGGGCAATTATAATAATTATTTTTTTCATTTAAAAATAATACACTTGTCCATATTTTATTACCACGACGGTACCAAACAAGCATAAAGCCCGCTTAATATTAAGCAGCTACCGTAGCTTATTGACTCCTGCACCCCCAGAAGAGTCTTAGTTATATAGTGCAGAGGGTGTATGACAAAAGAGTGGAAGGATCAGTTGGAAGTGGAAGACCTAGGCGAACTTTCCTCGACCAAATCGGGGAAATATTACAAAAAGGCCAGGTCAGAAGTACCCTAAACCGACGAGCATGATGAAGTACGTTATGAGAGTGAGTGAAGCGAAAGTCGTCTGTCAGGATCGTAGCAAATGGAAATCCGTGATCTCTGCCTGCCCCTCTGGGAAACAGGCATGATTATATGTATGTATTAGGGATGTCACGGATGTCGAATGCGAATATTCAGGATGCGAATGTCCGAATGCGAATGCGAATACGAATGTTGCGCAGTAGATTCAAAAAAGCTAATCTTGCTTATCATTGTTATGCTTCCATAGTTCATAAATACAAAACATGATATGTGATGGAGTCCTATATTATAGATCAAAAAGAGACAAGTGACACCGTCGTTTTCACTTCCTGTGTATGAGCAAGCATATGACCGTCGGCCGGGTCAGCGCGGTCAAAATAGGATGCGTTCTGCCCACATTCGCATTCGGAAGATATTCGCATCATTTCATGCGAATGCGTATGTTGATACGAATGTCAAAAATGATGCCAATATTCGCATTATACGAATGCGAATACGAATATTCGTGACATCCCTAGTATGTATGAATGCAAACCGTTGATATGAAACTGAGACGTTACGGTTTACGGTTGCATAGTCGCCCTGTTTAAAGTTTGGAAAAATGATAAAATTGCTATCTTGACAATGAAAGACTACATCTATGTATGGTTGTTATGCAATAAACTACAGTAAAATGTGAGAAATGGAATAGTATTTTTTTAATTTCGTACATTAAACATTTAATTGATATGAAGCTCATTATGCGTCCATTTAACTAAATGATTACAAATTCAACATGTGTCATCCGTATTGCAGCAATATTCGAGTGCATCCGCGGCGTGGAGATGCTGGGAGGAGAGTTCTACCTGCCCACGTGTCGGAACTTCTTCAATATCTTCCACCCCTACGACCCCATAGCCTACAGGTATTTGGAAGTAGTTTATAGTTTGGCCAGTTATACTTCAAGCATAGACAGAGAGAATCATACTGTCTCTTTCTTACGCTAGTACCCTTGCTACTAAAAAAGCGATGAGTATAGCATATTACTTCCTCGTCACGACGTTTCAGTAGACGCGAAGTGGAGAGAAAGAACGAGAAAAGCAGACCCCACCAGATGGGAATAATCATGCTGAGGAGAGAAAGCTGTTCTGTCAGCCCTTTAAGTAATAAATAAATATCTTATTATCTTTTTTTTATTTTTTAAGTCTTGACATTGGTTCTAAGGACACCTGTATAGTTATAATCAATTGAAGTAATCAATTCGGTTCCAGGATTGAGCCTCTGGTGAACCCCCAGCTCCAAGATGTGAAGCCGTCTCTCATACCGCACCACAAGGGCAGGAAGCGGATGCATTTAGGTAAAACCATAGGTTTTCATGTTGATATCCTGCCTTTTCGCCGAAAATTGTATTTCCGGATTTCACTTGCCAACCAACCTTTCGCAGAAGTTTCTTTTGTATGATGAATACATCTCCTTTATAAAAGTTTTAACCATTATAAAATCATTTAAAGCGCCAACACATGAAATCCTGGATTAATCCGTGTATTTTTGAAATCCTGATTTTATGAATGTAACGAAACAATTGAATTTAGCCTATTAGTGTATTATTTTGTTTAATGTTTACACTTTTACAAACATAACTTGGTCATCACTAGTATTTGGAAAAAAACATCGATAATTGAGTTCATTGATAGGAACTCTTTACCTGTCATAAAATTTCGCCCCGTGGATTACTATGTCTGATTATGGCATATCGTTCCCAGAGCTGAAAGACACCATGGCCAGGGTAGGAGCAGACTTGAAGCAGAAACTGGTGGAGTCCATCAAGAGCACGTGGTCTTCCATGTGGTCCTCTGCCGCGCCACCAGACCACCAGCTCGAGAAGGTTAGCCCACTTCCTACCCACAGGGTGTAATGATAATTTTAAACAAAAAAGAACCGACTTCATTTAGTCTCCACTCTTGTAAAATGATGCCCAAGCTACTGTAAATAATTTTAAACAAAAATAAACTCGACTTCACTTAGGATCCGCTATTCCAAGAGGAAGTGGCCGAGTTGCTGTAAAAAATACTGAAATCACTCTTATGTGTGCCTATAATAGATTAAGAGTTCGCTCCATTTCTCCAGGATCCCATCGTCAGATCTGGACCTGGTGACAATGGGATCAACTGTGCAGTATACTCTTTCAAACAAAAAAAATAATTTTTCAAATCGATCCAGCCGTCTCGAATAATCTGTATGTATATTCATAAATTGCATTTTTCAACCGACTATCAAGGAGAGGAGAGAGAGTATCAAGGAGGTCATTCGAAATCTTGAAGTCAGTTGAAAAAAAACCGCTTAAGTCAATTTCAAGGTCATCGGCTGTTGTCAGCCTCTTAAATTAGACGTTATAGCGAGAGATATCTTAGATAGCAAGCGAGAATATCTTATAGCACTGCGATAAGTAATAAAAAAAAATTGTATTCAGGTTGTGGAAGAAGAGTTAGAGAAAGAGCAGTTAGAAGGAGAAGACAGTTGTAAGGAGGAGCCCGCACAGGCTGATGTGGTGAGTTAATGAGTATTTATCCATTTCCAGGCCGCAGTTGTCCAAAAGATCTTTAAAAACAAATTATCTTCAAAATAGTTACGTTTTGGTAATTCATTTCTTCATCTTCTTCTTCTTCTTCCTAGCGTTTATCCCGGCTTGGGGTCCGCTTGACAACCTAATCCCATAAATTGGCATAGACACTAGTTTTTACGAAAGCGACTGCATCAGCCAGGTTTTATTTAAGATAAATTGTTACTGACGATTCGAAAGTGCTTGTTGCTATGCCGACTTGAATAAAGACAATATTGACTTTTGACTTTGACTTTAGACCTTCCAACCCAGAGGGGAAACTAGGCCTTTTTGGGATTGGGTCCGGTTTCCTTACGATGTTTTCCTTCACCGAAAAGCGACTGGTAAATATCAAATGATATTCCGTACATGAGTTCCGAAAAACTCAGTGGTACGAGCCGGGGTTTGAACCCGAGACCTCCGGATTGAAAGTCGGACGTCTTACCGCAAGGCTACCAGCGCTTCATTGGTAATTCATTTGAAAGCGAGTCATATTTTGCGACAGACATTTTTAGCGATACAGTCGCGATGCGCGATGTCCCTTAAATTGAAAGAATAAGGTTGAAATTCAACTTTCAACGTAGCCTATGGACGCCTGCAACTCCAGAGGTATCACATGCACGTTGCCGACCCTTTAAAAACAGGAGGATTCACTGTGTTGACGGCTAAAGGAACAAGAGAGGTCCCTCGTCGTCAACACACTGGGTCCTCTTTGAGCTCTTTGGCAACCTTGCTCACCAGAAGGAACACAACACTATGAGTAGGGTCTAGTGGTATTTGGCTGTGGTTTTCTGTAAGGTGGAGGTACTTCCCCAGTCGGGCTCTGCTCCAGATTTAAGCGAGATGACATTCGCTCTACTGTGCCCTACCACACATAGCGAGATGACATTCGCAGTAACCGTACCGCTCTATTGGACGTAGTTTAAAGACATACCCGTGTCCTATACTCGAAAAGGGTTAAGAAAGAATAACACCCTAAAATTCAGTGGCAATAAAAAAGTAAAATATGGCGTTTCAGACCCCAGGTGAGATGCTGGGCCGCCTCAACAACGGGCGACGCGTCGACTACGTGCTGCAAGAGGCGCCGTTCGAGATGATCAACGAGTACATCTTCGCCATGAGCAGCCACGTCTGCTACTGGTCAGTTTATATATTTACATCACCCGGGCGGTAAGCGAGATTTACCACCCGCAGCGGCAAATTATTAATATTAATATTTTTTTGGGGACAATCTTACACAAATCAACCTAACCCCAAACTAAGCAAAGCTTGTACTATGGGTGCTAGGCGACGATATGCATACTTAGATAGATAGATACATACTTATATACATAGATAACATCCATAACTCAGGAACAAATATTTGAGATTAGCACACAAATAAATGCCCTTACCAGGATTCGAACCCGGGACCTCCAGCTTCGTAGGCAGGGTCACTACCAACTGGGCTATGGAGGCCGTCCAATTATTATAAATGAACTAATACTTAACTAAAACCTAGAAAATAAAAACTTACTAATCAATATTTTACGTCTTTCTGGGCGGTGAGATTTACCACCCGCAGCGGTAAATCTCTCTTCACCCCCAGTAGGAGACGTAAAATTGTATACGCATCACTGTAATAAAGGCCTCAGATCGCTTGTTTATGGCCCTCACCTTCGGTTCGGGCTACAAATGCCCGCGATCTGAGCCGTTCTATTTTACCACCCTGGATTTGTAATGTACTAGTGCTAAATAAAGTACAGTAAGTAGTAGAAGTAGATAAGTAATTTGACTGAATAATAAATTAATCTGTGTATCCTGGTCACGGCACCAAATTGTAACGCTTTTTTTTTATTTGAAGTTATCCTTATGCTGAAGTACACTTTAATGTTCAATCTATATGAATCTGGCCAATGACAATCATTGATACGAAAGCTTGTACAGTCAGCAGCAGAAGTAGCGAAGCGGGTAGGGTGTTCAAAATGAGCTTTATTGTTAAGAGAATAAGAGCGTGTGCAGGTCATATTGAACACCTAACCCGCTTAGCTACTTCTGCTGCTTGCCTCATTGGCAGAATGACCATTTCACGTAATTTTTGTTTGTTTAAAATATCTTTTAAGGGTGGACTGTAGTAGCAGGATATTTTAACTTTACAATACAATGCCAAAACTTTCAACTCAAAAATAAATCTAGCACAGTTAGTTTTAAAATAAATGGCTTCTGTCCATTATTGGGACAATTTTGCCAGTGTCAAGGTAGTATGACCAGAGACTATAGAGATATAAACCGCCACAGACTAAGAACTTATTGAAGCTCAAGTCAATTGCGCCATCTATGTCAAAGCCCCTTAAAGATATCGAATATCTAAGCAGAAATGTCACCTGCACTGCTACTCCACCTAGTAACGACTAGTGTACTACTAGTACGCTATTTGTTATTAGGTGGAGTAGCAGTGCAGGTGACATTTCCTCTTACATTTTCGGTATCTTTAGGGGTCTTTGACATAGATGGCGCAATCGACTTGAGCTTCAAAAATTTCTTAGGCTGTGGCGGTCTATATCTCTATAGTCTCTGGTATGACTAACCTATGCTTTAGGTAGCTTCGATTCTGCGGTGATGAGTGCCTTGCTAACATTTTTTTTATCTCATATTGTGTAGGGAGTCTGAGGACGTGATGCTTCTGATGCTGCGAGAAATCTACGACTCGATGGGTGTACAACCCGACGTGACGGTACCTCAGCAGAGCATGACTGTACAGAGGACCACTATTGTGGCTAACGTGAGTTAATTCTTAAATTTAAGAGTCGCCAGGACGCTCGCGTTCCCATACAAACGTAGTTCAGCTCTCATTGTAAAACGACATGCTTTAGAACCATGAAATTTGGCATGGGCATTCTAGTATTACAGATCTAGGTCGGACATTCGTTTTCGTTGATAAAAATTGTAATACAAAGAAAATACAGCCAGTTACAGATTTACCTATAAAACTTATTTTTGCTATATTTTCTTTGTATTACAATTTTTAGAATGCCCGTGCCAAATTTCATGGTTCTAAAGCATGTCGTTTTAAAATGAGAGCTGAACTACGTTTGTATGGGAACGCGAGTTCACGCGAGCGTCCTGGCGACTCTTAAACTTTCGTGAGACATATTAACATTATAAAATAACACGGTTACACTCACGGCACTTTAGTCACGTCTTGCGACATGCTTCGGAGAGCCTAGGTCTCCATCTTCAAGCACTAGGAGTGCTATTTGAACCGGCCCGTCGCGCACTGCTGCACGTCGCGTTGCCGACTGTTAAGGACCGTCTTAAACCGAGTTCGAAGGAGGTGAAAGGAGGAGGATTCAGAGACATTTCATGCAAGCAAGGAGTACAAGCCATTCATAAAAAAAAAAAAATTAAGATTGTACCTCTGGCCGTCTGTCTGTCTGTCTATCTGTGTTGTAGAGATGGCGCATAGATCGAATATGCAAATAAAATAAAAAACTAATTTTCCTTTATATATTTAATGATGTTTTTTTTTCAGGGCGAAAGGATCGTGACAACAGGTAAGAACTAATATGGGTTTAAGTAAGTTAGTATTGGTGAAGGAGAACGTGAGGAAACCGGACCTAATCCCGATGAGGTCTAGTTTCGCCTCTGAGTTGGGTCAAATGGCAGTCGCTTTCGTAAAAGCTAGTGCCTAAGACAATTCTTGGGATTTAGTTACCAAGCGGAAAGTTGGCAACCTAGAATGTCTTTAAATATAAAAATAAATAAAATAAATAGGGCAGATGCCCCGGTTTTGGCCACTTTAAGAAGAGTTTGTCTATTCAGACGTCCGTCATTTTGTGTCAATAAGGAATTATGACACTTTTTTTGTACTAAGTCAGTGAAAATATATTACTTTATTTATATGAATCTCCGCTGTTAAGATTCTGACATTAGATCTATTTTTTTTCTTTAATGAAATGACAGAAACGGGTCCAGGAGCCAGTTTTGGCCACTTTTTTCCATGGCCCCTGACAGCTGAATGACAACATATACATGACAGATGACAGTGCCATCTGTACTGCCATTTTTCACTCTTATATTAACCATAAACCATAGACTTGTAAATTTATCTATACCTTGATAAATTTGGAAATGGCCAAAACCGGCACAGTGGCCACAACCGGGGCATCTGCCCTATAATGGGACAATCTTACACAAATCAACCTAGTCCCACAGTAAGCTCAATAAAGCTTGTGTTGTGGGTACTAGGTGACGATATATATTGTAGTAGATAGATATAGATAAATACTTAAATACATAGAAAACATCCATAACTCAGGAACAAATATCCGTGATAAACACACAAATAAATGCCCTGACCAGGATTCGAACCCGGGACCTCCTGCTTCATAGGCAGGTTCACTACCCACTAATAACTACTAGGCTAGGAGGCCGTTAATATTTATTTATCTATTTCAGATGCATCCACCAGCCGCATCGCGTAGCTAGATCGATTTTCAGTATAGCATAATGTTAGCATAATAAAAATTCAATCAGACATAAGTTCCAAGGAACATATAACACGTGGACTGCTATTCTCGTGTCGCTCAATTATGTACAGTCGCCATCAGATATATCGGAGCGGCCATGGTGGTCACAAATATCTGAACAACTCCGCTATTGTCAATGACGATGAAGTGCATGTTCAGATATTTTCGACTACCCTAGCCGCTCCGATATATTTGATGGCGACTGTAGGTACATATGTGTATAACCATTTTTGGCTCTTGTGAATCTGAGTAGGAATTACTCAAAATTTGTTATTACAAAAAACGGTGAGCGTTTCTCAAAACAATCTTATAGACAATGTGTGATTTTCTGAGAATTTTATGGTATTTCTAATTTAAAAAAAACTGACAGTAAATTCCATAGGTACATTTTTGAATGTTTAATTTTTTACCGCCATACAAAATGAAAGCACATTACCAAAAAATAAAGTCATGTTTTTTTCTACAATTATAATCGAAAGAACTCCAGTACGCCTAGCACATGATTGACACGTCAGCATCTCGCGCGCGAGGTAGTCTATCCGTCCTTCTCTGACTGTGTCAATTAGATAGAGACGGGTAGTCTATCTCGCGCGCGAGATACTGTCGCATCAGTCATGTGCTAGGCGTGCTGATTCAGAATAACTATAGAAAACATAAAATTTATAGAAAATATCACAATTTAAAAACATTTTAGAGAGACGCTTAGGGACGAATTTTGTGAAAAAGGCTTATGATTGTGAACATTTACGTATTACCGTCGCCATCAAATATATCTGAGCGGCCAGGGTACTCAAAAATATCTGAACATGCTTATCGCCTTGACAATAGAGGCGTTGTTCAGATACTTGTGACCTTGGCCGCTCCGATATATCTGATGGCGACTGTGCCGGTTCATCAAAGCTTGTCTATGCCTTAAATTTATTAAAACATTTGAATATTTAGACTTAAGAATCGCGGAATGCAAAGCAAATTGATAAAAATTTGTCGTAAAAAAGTTACGAATCTTATTAAAACAGATTTGACCGCGTATACGTTTGCAAAATATTAAAAAAAAGTTAGCTTAAAAATTATCGCCACGTTTTTCGAGTAGGTATTAAAAAAAGGAATAATTTATTTGTTTACAGTAGCTGTCAAATATATCGAAGCGGCTAGGGAACTTAAAATATCTGAACATGCACTTTATCGGCTTGACAATAGAGGCGTTGTTCAGATATTTGTGACCAGCTTGGCCGCTCCGATATATCTGATGGCGACTGTACGTTCAACGTAATGGGGACCCCATGAGATATTAGATTTCTTTAAAATAATTACTTTTAACCTTACTTTTTGACAGTTTGAGATGTAAGTAATACGAAATATTAAATATATGTTTGCCACATCACACATAGCAAATCCCTAATTAATTTCATTATACATTTTTAAAGTATATAACAAACAGAAAAAATAAAATAAAAAACATAAGGTGCATTCGGGTATTTCCGAAACCGAAAAAGTGGCGGATAGTTACGAAAATGCACATGAAATTACACTGGAATATGAATGATTTTAAAATAATTTTCCGAATTATCCGAATTACGGAATTACCCGAATACACCATATAATATACATGCTATATGTATACGCGCTTAAATCCAGTTTTATTTTAAGTAATAAATAAACTTGTATTTGGATACAAAAATTGTGATTAGTTAAAATGATTGTTAAAAAAAAAGAAAAATATTATTTGCAAAAAAAACTATTATTAGGAAATAAGATACGTTGTAAAAGCAGCTACTTCAAGTAAAGTATGTTCTTATAAAACCTTATTATTGACTCGTAAATTTATTTTTTTAACCACTCTTTTTTATCTCCCAATTCGGATCGTTGTAGCCATGAATTCGGGTGCTATAGTGAAATTTATTTTAAATATATTTTGACACACAAAATTTGCATGGAAATATGCAAACACAACTTTTTGTTAACATAAAATTTCTTTATTATGACAACCCATAATATCAAAATTCGATACCAGAAAAATGGCGATTGTCACACTGCCGCAACCGCATGCGGCGACGGTGTGCGAGCGTGAGCGCTAAACACACGCAGAGCGCTATCTCGCTCGCGCACCGGCGCTGCATGCGGGAACCGCAGCAGTGTGAAACACGCGTTAAGGGCACAACATAACAAAAATAGATAATTATAACAGAAATTGTAAACGAATCGCAGTTGTAAAATGTATATTATTTCGGGCCAAAGGGGCTCCATTTTACTGTAAAAGTGACATTTCATTTTCTTATCTTATTTATTGGTGTATACTATCATAGACTTAAATATATAGTAGACGGCCATAGCCTAAGAACTTGGGCTATGGCCGTCTACTATACATTTAAGTCTATGATACTATACACGCACAGGCAAAGCCTTATAGAAATTAAGTTTTGATTATTGCATAATACTATAATATACAATATCTTTCTTTGCCGGCTTGAATTTATTCTTGTTAGCTATGTTGTTTGCTACAAAATGCAATCTAACTCTTACCATTTCTTCCTATGTAAGACTCAGTAGAATCAATTTTCGAATGGAGTTCCTTTTTAATACATAGGTCTATTGGGAAAAACGTCACATAGGCAAGACCGTCTACACAGGCCACACCTCTTTGTGTCTGTATGTAATGTAGTTCTTTATCCGCTATCCCTACCATCTGTAAGCGGCAAGTACAAACATTTAAGAGCTATTAGACTGGAGTACCTATAGACTGATAAAAGACGGTCTTTCCAATATGCCAGTCTTACCCACATTTACCTTCACAAGCATGTATTTTGTGCAATTCATTATGTACCTACTAACAATTATTATGGAATAAAGTTTATATTTTACTAAAAAACTTTTTTATTATCATCCCTTTTCTCTTTATTTAAGAGGCTGAAAACACCCGATGACTTTCAAATTAACTTAAACAGTCTTATATCGAACAACCTGTAGCCTCCTCGTGCCTTTTGTAGGGAGCTATCACTCTACAAATAGCAACTAGCAAGGCTTATGCCACTTCTACTGAACAACGTTGCCTACAACTTATTTGATTAAACAAAATACTTATTGATTGAAGACATTGTACCATGCATTGTACCTAAAGATTAATCTTACAAGCTCTTATTTCCCGCCTTTTTATTAGGGTTCCGTAGCCAAAATGGCAAAAACGGAACCCTTATAGTTTCGCCATGTCCGTCCGTCCGTCCGCGGTCTAGCTCAGTGACTGTTAGCACTAGAAAGCTGAAATTTGGTTTGAATATGTGCATTAACCAATCCGAAAAAACGGTAGAATAAAAACGCGAATAATTTTAAACAAAAAAAGAACCGACTTCACTTAGGATCCGCTATTTCGAGAGGAAGTGGCCGAGTTGCTGTAAAAAATAGTGAAATCACTATAGGTGTGCCTATAATAGTTGAAGAGTTCCCTCGATTTCTCCAGGATCCCATCATCAGATCCCGACTTGGTGACAATGGGACCATCTAGGGGTTATACCTGTTCGATTCAAAAAAAAATTTTGAAAATCGGTTCACGATTCACGGAGATATGGAGTAACATACATACAAAAAAAAAATTATGATAAAAAAAAAAATCAGTCGAATTGAGAACCTCCTCCTTTTTTGAAGTCGGTTAAAAATATATTTTGTTAGGGTACCTCCCGTACACGTGAAGTGGGGGGCGAATTTTTTTTCGTTAAAACCTCGTCTTTTAAAAAGAATTAGGGTTTTCTAAAACAGTTTTTGGATAAAACTAATACTTTCGGAAATAGTAGCTCCGAAAGTTTAAAACAGGGCGTCCCCCGTCCCCCCCCATCTAACTTTTGAATCGTCGGTCCTAAAATTTAGAAAAAAATCATGAACCTGAGGCCTACTTAGTACCTTCAATGAAAACTATATTGAAATAAATCGGTTGAGCCGTTTTTGAGTTATCATTCAAAAACCCATAGTGAAAGGACGTAAGTAAAAATGACGTAAGCGCCGCCAAATTTCCCGTAAGTAACGACCTTTTGAATTAATAGTCTCAGTTTACGGAACCCTACACTGAGCATGGCCCGACATGCTCTTGGCCGGTTTTTATACTTGACATTGGCTACAGGCAATACCGCCTAAAGTCCATAAGAAAGAAAAAAAAACAGTCTTATAGCTCTACTTGTTGTAGGAAAGTAAAAAATATATGTAATAATCATTATATTTTAAAAAACTTTATCAATTCATTCCCGACTCCACTCACCTAGTCTCCTCTTGGTCAGTTAAAAAAAAGCGGGGTGCGCGTCACCGTTTTCAACAGACTTCAAGATAATCAAGATTTCGAAGGAGAAGGTCCTCAATAGGGAATATTACGCAAAACTCTGCGTAGGGGACGGCACTAGCACCCATATCGGTCGGAAGCGACTTGCATCCAGCGTCTTCCACTCACTCACAGCCTTAAAATACATTCTTGTGAATCAACTCACGCTGATTGCTCCTGCGGGTCCATAAATAGATGCAGCACCATTAAATATCTGGGCCTTCTGATAGATGAACACCTATCTTTTAAACCGCACCTAACTAGTCTATCTAAAAAAGTGAGAAACTTATCTATCTTCTTCTTCTTCCATCCCTGTTCCCATTATTTGGGGTCGGGCCTCCTCACATATTTGCGCCAAGTTGTTCTATCTTGGGTTGTCGTATCTGGCAAATTGGCTCGCTTGAGGTCTCCTTTAATCTTAGACCACCAGGTCGATGGTGTGCGGCCTCTTCCTCTGCTTTGTTCCGGTATGTTTAGCGCTAACTGTACGACATGATCTTGGCTGCGTCTTTTAACATGTCCGTACCATCTTAAGCGGTTTTCGGTGATTTTCTCCGTGATTGGTGCGATTTTAAAGCTACCTCGGATAAATTCGTTACGAATTTTATCAAGCCGGGTTACACCTCCCGCCCACCTCAGCATCTTCATCTCATTGACGTGGATTTTTTGCTCGTGTAGCTTTTTTGTTGCCCAGCATTCGGAGCCGTACAGGAGCGCTGGTCGGACCGCCGTTTTATAAACTTTCCCTTTTACTCTTATGGGGACTCGGGGATCGCAAAGCACTCCTGTGAGCGAACGCCACTTCTGCCAAGCTACGTTCACCCGATGCGCTACATCTGCATCTATTTTAGCATCCATCGTGAGCATTGAGCCCAAGTACTTGAATTTGTTGACAGTTGGAATGGGCGTCTGTCCAACTGTAATTTTTCCCGGCGTCACGTCTCCACTGAAGGGGCATTTCAAGTACTCGGTCTTGCTCCTACTCACTCGTAAGCCAGATTTTTCCAGAGCAGATACCCAGGTGTTTAGCATTTCCTGCAGTTCTTTTGAGGTGTTAGCTGCCAGGACGATGTCATCGGCATAAAGCATAGTCCATGGTAATGGTGAAGGTACATCTTTGGTAAGATAGTCCATGACCATATTAAATAGTAGGGGACTTAGAGCGGATCCCTGATGGACGCCTACTTTAACCTCGAATGCTTCGCTTAAGCCCGCTAGGCTTCGAACTCTTGTGATGGCTTTGCTGTACATGTCCTGGATAAGCCGTATATATTTTTCTGGGATTTCCTGAGCACGTAAGGACTGCCACACTAGTCTACGGGGTACGCGATCAAAAGCTTTTTCGAGATCGATGAATGTTAAATGTAGGTCCTTCTGGTTTACCATGTGTTTTTCCATCAAGATTCTGATCGCCTGTATTGCGTCAGTGGTGGATTTGGATGCTGTAAAACCAAACTGATTTGCTGATATACTAGAGAGGCCAAGTAGACGTTTGTTTAGAAGTCGTTCCTAAATTTTAAGTGTATGCGAAGTCAATTTTATGCCCCTGTAATTTTCACACAACGCCACATCACCCTTGTTCTTATAGAACGGTAGGAGATAACTGCCGCCATTGCTCGGGCATGCGTTCCGTTCTCATTATGGTGTTAAATAATTTAGTGAGCCAAGTTATTCCTATCGAGCCCAGGCGCTTCCAAAGGTCTGCAGGAATTTCATCTGGGCCTAGGGCTTTTCGGTTTTTCATTTTTCCAACCGCATGTTTAACTTCCTCAGGGCTAATTTCCAATATGGGACCGTGTATGGGTTCAAGAGATGGATGGACTTCGCTCGGGAATTCTTCATTTAAGAGCTGGCTGTAGTATTGGTGCCATCTATTTTTAATATCTGCGTTGTCTGTTAATAATTTATCGTCACTGCTCTTAATGTATTTGTTAATCTTGATGTCCATCGTTGCCCTATGTCTATGTTTTGCTATCTTTAGGATTTCTTGTTCATTTTTCGCGTTTTCTAAATTATTGTAAAAAGTTTGGTTTGACTTTTCCCTCTCTTGTGCAACACATCTCTTAGCTTGCTTCTTTGCTTCTATGTATTTGTCTTTGTCCTGATCCAGTTGCGAGCTTTGCCACTTTTGAAACTTCTTCTTCTTGTTTGCCAAAGTCCCTTTCACTTTTTCGTTCCACCAATTGGGATCCTTAGCAGAGCTATGGGGGCCTTTAGAGACTCCCAGGATTTCGGCTGATCTTGCTCGACACTCTTTTTCAAACATTGACCACATAGCTTCAGCGTTTTCATGGTTTACTTCAGTATCAGTTTGCAGGTGAATTTTTCGCATCTGCGTCGCTTACGGGGTACGCCCTAGTATTTTTGCCATTGTTCATATTGTTGTGCATATCATGTGAGGAGAATGTAATTGGCTATTTGTTTTACGGCCGGCTGCCGCCTGACGCCAAGGCAGTAACTCTCTTGGAGAGCTTGGGAGCCGCCGTTGGATTTGGATCTCTTCCGCCGCCTTCCCTACTATCCTGCCCTGCCTGGCAGTATAGCTCCAATGCAACCTGTGACCTCAATACGTAAGGGCAGCTTGTCACTGGGTTTGTGCCGCTTCCGCCTGCTTCGCCGTACCGATACCTACTATCTCCGCCTTTGCAGCCGTTGCGGTCTTCACCCGTACCCTGGGCAGGGGGCCGCGTTATACCCCGCAGCACTGGGTCCCCGTCCGAACTTCGCCACCCGCTCATCCCGGCCTACTGAGATGAGGAGGTGCCCACCCCCGCGACTGGGACGCGCCGAACGGGAATTACCCAAGTGAGAAATAGAGAATTGGCTCTATGTCCCCAAGGGCCGGGTTAATGGTCATGTGTGGTGCCATGACCAAAGGCAAGAAACTTATCTATGTAAATAGTAAAACGACTACGGGCCTCTAAAAACTAAAAAGTAATAATTGGAGGAGGCCTACACCCAAAGAGGGATTCATATAGAAGTTCGTAACAACTTAAACTAGAAATACAAAAACCATGTCAAACTTGTTATGGAATAAAGGGCTTTGAAATTGAAAACGACTACGGGACTGTTTCACCTCTATGTATTCTTTGCACTGTCTACCATGCGCTATGCCAATCTATTCTACAATACTGTATTGCAGTTTGGGGTAGCGCTGGAAAGACCGCACTACTTGAACTTGAGCGCGCTCTACGAGCTGTCAAAGTAATGCTAAAAAAACCTTTCAGATATCCTACAGACTTGTTGTTCAGTGAAACAGGGTTCAGAGTTAGGCAATTATTTATTCTCAATGCAGTCATCAGGGTTCACAAAAGTATTGGAAAATCAGCGCAAAAAGATTTCATTATGAGTACCTAGACGTACATACAGAGTCCTTGTAACTACCATCCAAACGGTTCACGCACAACGATCTGGCTACTATATTCACCCTTTACATATGACGCTGTTTGCAAAACCCTTGACCTAAGAACATGAACCTCGCTAAAAGTCAAATCAAAACTAAAAAAATGTTTTTCTACTCTATCATACAATGACACAGAAGACATAATACACACTTACACTTGGTCTGTGGTCAGTTAAGCTACTCACACTCATTCACGACACACAGGTACATAACCCTACTCACATACACACTTACATACCCACACACAACTTACACACACACACTTAGGTTAATCTTAGTTAATTAATGTTCATGTTTTATTACTAATTCAACTTCATGTTTTATAACTACTAAAAATGGTGCATTCCAAGATACAGGCTTCAGCCTAAGTTTGGAATGCACCAGACAACCCGGTAATCTGTTAAACTTTGTTTGATTAATAAATATTACTATTTTATTCTCTTTATTTGTCTTTCAGTCAGGTTTTTTACAATATTTTTATAAAAGTAAAATACAAAATACATCTAAAACATACAAAAACAATAAAAACATTATAAAAAACCTAACCTAGGGTGCCGCCGGCAACGGAGCAAGGCCCAGGCTGCCGGTGTGGTTAGGGCCGCAGAGTGAGGAACCTTCGAACTATGCGCGCCGTGTCCAGAATTACCGCCTTCTGTATCTGACCCTTGATCCAACCACAACCCCGTAGCGAAAGTCTCTCAAGATGTTGGTCGAGACTCTGCCATGAGACCGTTCGCAGAAACAACTATCGGCACAATGATCGCCGAATCAACCTCCCACATGGCGGTTACCTCGTGAGCTAAGTCTAGGTATTTGCTGGACTTGTCCTTCTCGGCCTTCAGGAGGTTAACGTCACATGATACTATTACTACCTATTACTATTTTGTAATTACCTCCGCTCATGGTCCCAGACTTAGGTAATAAAACTTTAAGTCCCGTTTTAGCCATGATGTATAAAAACCGTAATAGTTCAAAACTAAATCTACTTTTTATTGGCAGGGTCTGCCTGCAAGCACGAGCGTTACGACACGCTCGAAACGCCAGGAAAATAATAAAAGTGTACGCGATTAAGTCAAAAAAGGAGGAGGTTCTCAATTCGACTGAAAATTTGTTTTTTTTTATTTATTATTATTTTATTTTTTTGTATGTATATGTTACTCGATATTTCCGTGAATCGTGAACCAATTTTCAAATATTTTTTTTTAATCGAACGGGTATATCCCCTAGATGGTCCCATTGTCACCAAGTCGGGGGCTGATGATGGGATCTTGGAGAAATCGAGGGAACTCTTCAACTATTATAGGCACACCTATAGTGATTTCACTATTTTTACAGCAACTCGGCCACTTCCTCTTGGAATAGCGGATCCTAAGTGAAGTCGGTTCTTTACTTGTTTAAAATTATATCAAAATGAGTGAAAATCGTGTGAGTTTAAATCTGAATCTACTTTCCCTACTAAATTATTACTCAGTTACGCAGTTTTCAATTATTTAAATCTTCTGAACAGCACAAATGAAACACACATGATTAAAGGTATCATTAAAGCTATGAGGCAGTTTCTCATTACGTCTTCCACTCGATCAGGACACGATCCTTTAACCTCATTAACAATTTCTTTAGCTGGCTTCTTCTTGATTTTCTTTGCTGGTTTTGGAACGTCGTCATACCTCGTTATGTAGTCTCCATCAATGTCTACTTTGTACCAAGTTTTTTGCCTTTCTATTTCTCTTTTGTCTGACATTTTGCGGTGCTTATTGACTGGGGTTTTTCATTTAATTTAAAATATCTGTGTTGCGAAATGTAATGGAGTTCTGCGAGGTTTGTTTATCATTTTGGATCATTTTGACAGAATTGACTGTGTCAAAAATGATAACCAAAGATTAAAGACATGAATAAGACTTATGCGTTTTATAGAGTCAGTCTATGTTGTTAAACTTAGTTATTAACATACATCGTAAACTGCAAGCAAAATTCATTGAAGTAGGTACTAGGGTTGTTACTGGTTGTCATAGGTCATTTCAATGGATTTCGCTCGCAGTTTACGATGTATGGTTATAAATCATCTCAGTCTCGATAAAGTGTAGTAGCATCACAGAGACGAAAAGTCTTTAGTGCGTTAGTCGAGCGCTCGCACAACGCTGATATGTGAGTAGCACTAATTAATAATCAAAACGATCCCCATCAATAAAATCCAAAAATTTCTTCACAGCGCTACAGAAGGCGTATCGAACAGCACATAGCGGGGCGGTGTTATCGCTAAAAAACGATCCCCGGGCAAAGTAATAAATATTTTATTTGTGAAAGAATACTACTTATTTATCGTATGGCTACACGTCACTAGATATAGATAGGCATTTCTTCTCTCAGGGTGGTAATAGTAGTGGGAAAGTAGATGGTGAAGAAAATCCAGTGAGTGTTGCGAGGTCCAGATGGGACAGTGCAGCTGCCAAATTTGTTACTCCACCACCCAGGGATCGCGTGTAGGGTTGTCTAAGGTGTTTCCTATACGGACGCAGAGTAACATTGATCCCCAAGAATACTATTGAAGGCAAGATATAATATCTAAATACTAAGAGTAATTAAGGTGGAAATTGAACATGGACATTTAACAGAACAAAGTAAATAGATAAATTAGTAGGCAGTCGTAAATTAAAGACACATACCCAAACAAATATTCAATATTATTGTAACACCGATAATTGTTGCCTTTTATAGAATATCGACACAATACACTGTGGGGGGATCCCGAACTAGTCTAATGACCCAGTCTGTCAATAAGTAAACTATTACACTCGAGAGCAAAAGTTTCGGGTCACAAGCATTTTCTTGAATATCCCATTTTTAAAGATATTAAAGTTTATGTTACTGACCCGAAATTTTAACCTAAAGATAGCCAAAATACAAGAGGAAATCGCACCTGCTCTAGTCTAGTACGCTAGTCGTTACTAGATGGAGTAGCAGAGGGTGACATTTCCTCTTACATTTCGGCTTCTTTATGTCGCTCTGGACTAGATGGCGCTAGGGACTTGGAGCCTCAAAAAGTTCTACGACTATGGCAGTCTACATTCATTAAGTCTATGCCATTATTATTGATGTGTCAGCTTAAGAGTCGCCAGGACGCTCGCGTGAACTCGCGTCCCCATACAAACGTAGTTAAGCTCTCATTTTAAAACGACATACTTTAGAACCACGAAATTTGACATGGGCATCCTAGTAGTACAGATCTATGTCGGTAATTCGTTTTCGTTGCTAAAAATTGTAATACAAAGAAAATATAGCAAAAATAAGTTTTGTATGTAAATCTGTATCTGGGAATTAACAAGAAATATAAAATAAAACCACATGTTAAAAATTTGCTTATTCATGATCGGTACAAATACCGGCAAGTATATAATATTATTGTACAAATATATAAAAAAATTCCAGAGACAAATAAATAGACTGCTAATTTAATGAACTCCCGTAGTTTGAATTTGCCATCCCCATGTTTTATTTTGTGCGTTTGCATCACTGCATGCGCAATATCTGTTTCGGGATAATACGATTATCGGTTCTCGGATTCTCTTTTGATGCTAGATTTCATGGCTAGATCGGATGCAATTTGGCTGTTATAGTCTCATTTAGTGACCTTAGGACACGTCTCTGAAACGATGGGATCCGTGTATCCCTGCGCGAGTAACGAGTGGACAACTTGTGCGTTTAATTCCACAGTGGGTCCGTATTGTTCGGAGCAGGCGAGAATCTTCCTCACCACTCCTTTCTCGACGACTATCTCCCCGGCGCCCGACACCGGGTTCCCGGCCAGGAAGCTCGACGTGTGTATCGCCCCCTGGTGATTCGAGAGGTATAGTTTACCGTCTGGTGCCATGACGAAGATGGCGGCCGGTCCCGCATGTCCTTGATCGGCGTCGCTTGTGTCCACCAGAGAATCGGTTGAATTGTAAAGCCTTCCGTCCTTAACGTACACTTCGAATGCGGATCGCTCTGGCTCGTTATAATATGTGATAAGCTGACGCTGAGCGCTCTGTTCACGGGGCTCGTTCTTATATTGGTTCCGCAAATTATTTGTACCGTAAGCCATGGCAAAATTCCACGATGATTTCATGTTGATAAAGCTCTCACAGCTATCGTTCACCCACTTGCAGATGCCTGTATCTAAACGTAGCACATATAATGAGCCGTTAAATGCTTTCGTGTCCCAGGTAGACATACTTCCAACCTTTGATTCAACGCAATCAGTAATATTTGGACCAGAGCATTTTGACAGTTGACCGTAGTGTGTTAAAACGTACATACTCTTTCCCATGCTTGCCAAACCTGTAATGCCTGCGTCCGTACTATACACTTCTGAGCATTTATTAGGTATACTTAAAGAACAGCGCTTCAATTTTCCACTTAATAAGCCAGCGTATATACTATTGAAGATCTGAATTAAAGAGGACGCAGCGAATAGCGAACAGTCGTCGACTTTAAGTAGCGTTCGGCAACTGGGTTGATGTATTTCACAACGCAGTATAGTTCCACCAGAAAGACCCGCAAGAAAATATCCTCTGCCACTTGCTAGCGACAATATGTCTAACGTGCCGTTGTAGAAGGTACTACATGAGTACTTCATATTTATATGACATCGTAAAATAACGCCGGAATTCAAACCTGCAAACACGAACTCTCCAGTGACAAGTAGAGCCATAATTCGTATTTTTGCTTGATGAAAAATCTCGCAGACACTTTCATGGGAACATCTATATAAATCTCCGTTAAGTTTACCGAGAAATGTTACAGGAGGGGAGTCAATCGAGTGCTCCGGGGGCTTGGTCCCGGCGGCGACCAAGACCGCTAGCACACACGCCAGGAGGGACTGCTTGATGATTGCTTGCCACATGCTGGATGCTTGAGCGTCCAGCGCGAGAGAAGTTCACGGACTGAATGCCGGTCAAAGCAGTGACGTGCCTATATAACTAAGGAGATGACGCTGTGGGGAAGGAAAAAACTTTAAGATTATTACAAGTGTATAATTTTATTTCTTATTCATAATGTTTTAATAAAAAGTACATACTTTCCTGCCCCTCATTATGTCCCAAAAGCACCCTGCGGCTTGCAGATTCAGATTATACGTTTAAATTTTAAATCATGTTCCTTAGCTGTTATGAAATGATTGCAGCTTTATCTAGATTAATTCTCACACCATCAGTTGACATTTAGGAAGATTCCACAATAGCTAGGGATATACGCACAGATGTGCCCGCCGGATTTTTCCGTCGGATATGTCCGGCGGACAGAACCATCCATGCATGGCGCTATTCAGATGTGTCCGCAGACAAATCCGTGTCCAATTAAATAATAAAATAAATAAAATTCGCGCCATACATAGACGGATCTGTCCGGGCATATCCGCCAGACAAATCAGAGGGCAGATTTGTACGTATATCCTTAGCTAATGCCTTCCCTTGAAATGCAATGCTCAATATAAATAGTCCACCTCAAATAAAAACCAGTTTACCATATGCCCAAAAACGGATAGCATGACATGCATGTAGTCCACTAAGATCCCCTAGTCAGATCACCCAGGGGATCCTGCTGAACTCAAGAGTTCTACTCTCTCTCTCTCTTCATGTCGGTCCCTCATTACTGAGGATCGTGACCACTTGGTTTAGCAGCTTTGGTAATATGTCTCCATCGGTCTCGATCTCTCTTAGCCCTCACTGCTTCATGGAGTTTGCATGAGGTGGCTTTTTTAACTTGGTCAGACCACCTAGAGAGTTCTACAAGATCCCCCTAAGTGTTTATTTTCCAAAAATATTTTCTTCACAACTTAACTAGACGGAGCCCCGCGTTCACGGGGCTATGAGTTTCTGGGCTATTTGCCCTTCGGGCATCTGAAGCTCCCTAACGAACCTAACCTACCTACCTACGCTTTACCTTAGGAGGATCCTGGTGAACTCATGAGTCTGACTAGGGGATCTTGGTGGACTACACGGCCATGAATGCCACTCAGATCAGAAGACAAATAGATTTACAAACAAACCGCTCTAGATGCTAGATCGTGTCTGTAAGGCTAACATTACCTATTTATACAGATTGGTACAAAGCGCATGCACAAGAATAATGTATTGCGCGTTTTCCTTGTCCATTCAACAGTGAAAACCCGAACCTAATTAAGACGAGCGCGTGCGCAACTGCGAATGTTTATCATACTGCCGTTTATTAGAAGGACGTATGTTCCATTGGGATACAACTGGCATGCGCCATTTTGAATATTTTTTTATCGTACTACATGTCACTGAGTGTAGTCAGTAGTGAGAAAGCAGATGATGAAGATAACCCAGTGTGTGCTGCGAGGTCCAGATGGCACAGTGCAGCTGCCAAGATTGTTACTCTTAGCACCACCCAGGGATCACGTGTAGGGTTGTCGAAGGTGTTTCCTACGGACGCAGAGTAACATTGATATTTGAATTAAGATGGTAGTATACTGCACTGAAGTTAGTTATTGCTCTGTTAGGACGTTCGTCGAACTCAATTCTTACCGGTTTGCCTATTTTGAGCACTCGTAGAATAACTATTGCATACAAAAGCTTTTTAATCTCGTACCTTACTTAGGCCATTCAGCAATCTTCGTGGCCTAAACACGGTACTCGACTCAAAAGCTCTGCATTATCTCACGATTGTGTAAAATACTAATTTACTATTACTCTCGGGGGAGCCTCATCCCAAAAGAGCGAAGAGTGATAGCCACTTACGTCAAAATCAATAGAATACTCTAGCGAGCCCTTCTGTAAATTTGACAGTTAGGTGTGGACAGATGGATATCACTCCAGTAGCGAGTCACAGTTTGGCATGTCGAAGAACCCTCCTGGATACGTAGGTATACTAATAATAACGTACAAGCGACAGCCTGGAAAGGTCCAGACGGAAAAAGAAAACGAAGAAGACCACTGGCGCGCTGGGCTGATGACATAGTTAAGGTGGCGGAGGCCAACTGGATTTGGCACGCCCAAGATCGAGAGAGGTGGAAAAGTCTGGAAGAGGCCTATACCTCATAGAGGGTTCTGGTGTGATTTTATTCATAAATTAGGAATGATATATATAAACGTAACAAATATAAAAGTCTCGGTAGAGAGTACCATTTTGTACCTTTTGGAGTTGAAACTCTAGGTCCATGGGGTCCCAGCGCACACAAGTTTTTTGCAGAAATCGCAAAGCGTCTGGTTGATGTAACTGGTGACCGAAGAGCTGGCGGCTTCCTCGCACAGCGTATCAGCATTGCGATACAACGAGGAAATGCCGCCAGCATCGTTGGTACAATGCCGCAAGGGCCTAGTTTAGATTTGAGCTAGTTATTAATTTAGTTTAGTATTTGTACTGTAGTACCTCTGTATAATTAGGATTACATTCTAGATTTGTTTATAACTTTGTATTAATACTTTTTGTACCCAGAAATAAAAGGCTTTTTTTTCATTTATTTTTTATTTTTATTTTTATTTAATAATAAGAACCGATGAGTGGTGACCTTCAAATTGACTTTACTTTAAACAGTCATATAGCTACTTATCTTGGGAAAGTAAAAAAAATATGTTAATATTCATTATATTTGGAAGAACTTGTTAATTCCTATACACGCTTGCACGAAATCGGCTCGAAAATAATTCCAAATTTACATCTTAAAATTAGCTTTAAACAGTTGTATGTCTTGAGATTCGTGACGTATACGTTTGTAATTAAGGACAAAATTCCACCACACTAATAAACTTCATTGCTTTAGGTATATTTCTCAATTAATGCGTAGTTTTTTTATTATTCATAATTTTGCACTTGTAATAAGCTCCCATACTAATCGTAACGCAGTATTTCTCTTTCACTCGCGCTGGAAAAGATAGGGATGGAATTTAGCTGTTGCCATCCCCATGACAAGGTTCTACCGTGACAGGAATTATCGGTGACTGTTCTTGCAGTAACACGACAGTCACACAGTGCGTCGCACCTGACTCAGAGCACAGAATAATGAATAGTACTCAGAGTAACTCTCAGTTTCCTATTAAATATGCACATATAATCTTCCGTCATTCCTGACAGTTAGCGTACTCAAAAAACCCACTTATTGTTCTAACTAGAACGTGTAACGCATCTCATTAGTCGTAAAATATAAGGAAAACGTCCATAATATTGTTGCGAAGAAATTCCAATTCGTACCTACGAGTAGTTTAGTATAAATACGGAAGGCAGCTAGCTATGAACATAATTCAACAAGCGTTCACCAGTTGAAGACATCCTATCTCAAACGGCAAAATGGTTTCCAAATCGTCCATGTGTCTTCTCGTCTGCGTGGCTTTGATGACCATAGTCTCGCAGCCTCAGAACGCGGTCCAGGCTGACGTGCACATTGGGAGCTGCGTGTGGGGGGCTGTCAACTACACGTCAAACTGCAATAAGGAGTGCAAGCGCCGAGGATACAGGGGCGGCCATTGTGGAAGCTTCGCAAACGTGAACTGTTGGTGTGAGAAATAGCCCTCTTAAGGTCTACATTCGCCAGACCTCTTCATCTATCTACTTATCAAGATTCATCTGGCCAAAAAACTCCTGACACTGACAGCACCGTTTTTTTAATACCACGCCGGTGGCAAACGAGCACACGGTCCACCTGACGGTAAGCAGTTACCGTAGCCTATGGACGCCTGTAACCCCAGAGGATTCACATGCGCGTTATTGCCTACCCTTTAAGAACCTATACACTCCGTTCTTTACAATATGTGTTTTTTTGGAAAAGGTATTTTTGGCGGAAGGCGCTTACATTGTGCCTTGTACAGTCGCCGTCAGATATATCGGAGCGGCCAAGGTGGTCACAAATATCTGAACAACGCCTCTATTGACTAGGCGATAAAGTGCATATTCAGATATTTTTGAGTCAGTACCCTGGCCGCTCCGATATATTTGATGGCGACTTTACAGATTGTTTTCGAGCAAGAACGCGTAAACGCCGGCTGCTAAATGCTATGGTACCTTTTAATCTAGAATATCACATGTAATATAGTAATTTTAGAAAATGTTAACATTCAACACAACATTTAACAGTATTCCGTGAATTAAGAAAATGCTATGAGATTAATAACTTAATTTTTATTAACTACTAATAAAGATATTGTAGGAACATAATTTATTTGTTATAGCTTTAAGTATAACTCATTATTTTGCTGATTATTGTGTATGTACACTGTTTCTTTTTAATTAAAATGTCACTTAATTACGTAAGTTTTATTATTATTTTTAACCGACTTCAAAAAAGGAGGAGGTTCTCAATTCGACTGTCTTTTGTATGTATGTTACTCGATATCTCCGTGAATCGTGAACCGATTTTCAAAAATTTTTTTTAATCGAACGGGTATATGCCCAAGATGGTCCCATTGTCACCAAGTCGGGGTCTGATGATGGGATCCTGGAGAAATCGAGGGAACTCTTCAACTATTAAAGGCACACCTATAGTGATTTCACTATTTTCTACAGCAACTCGGCCGCTTCCTCTTGGAATAGCGGATCCTAAGTGAAGTCGGTTCTTTTTTGTTTAAAATTATGATTATTAGGTGTAACACTTATGCGGATTTCTAGTAACGCACACAAAAATCTATCGGAAACTCAAATTTCGTCTCTTGGGCTCCATACAGTAGGTAAATACCCACTTTTCGGCGCAACACACACTTGAGCGGAATTCAGCTTTCATAAAGAAAATATCAGCTAACAAGCGGAAAAATGCTACTGAATTTCATCTTTGGGCTCCATGGCTCCATTCAATAATTCAGCTTCAACCATAGATGCTTTAGGCACACCACACACCTGAGCTGAATTCTGCAAATTCATAGACATCCTGACCTCCATACACATTTAAGCAACCATAGACAAATTTAAGCGTTTTGTCTATGAATTTGCTGAATTCAGATGGTGTACGTGTTTTGTGTCTAAAGGTGATGCCGACATACTCAACAGAGTACGACAAGTAGTTTTAAAACATTATTTTTACCTCAGCAGTTCGAACAAACCTACTTTCCTCACTCCCTGGAGTGACGAAAGTGCGACTTTCATCACTCCCTGGAGTGACGAAAGTTGCGACTTTCGTCACTCCAGGAAGTGAAATTTTGTTTCTAGAAGCTTTCGTCATAATGATGTTGCCTTTCATTCGGGAATGTTAATGTGTTTTTTAAACTTTAATATGTTCTCACTACTGAGGTGAAAAGTTGTATCTGTCATACGAGAGAAAAGTTTTTTACATCTCGTGTTCTTGAGATCCCTCGCTACGCTCAAGATTCTAATTTAGAATTCAATTATAGAATCTTTCGCTTACTCGGGTATCAAAATCAACACTCGCAAGAAAAACCAACTTTCCTCTCTTGTTGCACTCCTAGCGTTTGTTATAGCTTTTTTTCCCCACCGCTCAATTAAGCCTGGGGTCCGCTCGGTAACCTAGTCCCATGAATTAATTGGCCTAGGTTTTACAAAAGCAACTGCGTGCTTCCGGCCTAAAGGGAAATCTAAGCTTATTTAAATAACATTAGATCTGGTTTCCTCACGATGTTTTCCTTCACCGACACGCGACAGGTAAATAATACTAATATTACAGGGTTTCCGTGCATAGTGAGAGATTGATTTCATCACAAAACTTGCACAAAAACACCTCAATTTTACGTGTGGGGCTATTCATAAATTACGTCATCAGTTTTTGTCGATTTTTGATCCCCCCCCCCCCCCGTAAAATCATCCAAACATCATAATTCGCATGCCCCCCCCACCACATAAAATAATGTCATTTCCAAAAAAAGCGACCAAGTGCGAGTCGGACACGAATTTCATTCCTTTCTTTACTCAGTGAAACACTTTATGAAGATGCGAGAGGTGATGTGATCTTTACAATGACCCCCCCCCCGTCCGTCCGTCATACGTCCTGCTACCATCATCCGATGTCCAGACCCCCCCCCCCTCCGAATTTGAAATCACGTAATTTAAGAATAGCCGGTGTTTGCATATCCCGTCACCTTGTAAGTACCTACCTACATGTGGACGAGTTTAGTGCGAGGGACCACTTTGTCGACCTGCCAAGCGTGGCGCGTATGGCAACCCCCCCCCCCCCCTAAAGGGGAGGCCCTTGTCTTAAACCCCATATCGACAAAGTGGTCCCTTTGTCCGTACACTGACATACTTATACAGGTGTAACAAAAATACTGGTGATCCGTTTAAGGGTATATTTGGAGGTATTAATATTGCGAGTAGGAAAAAGTAGGAAATTTTTTTTTCAGATGGAGGTTGTAGCAGTTCAGGTATCATCAAGGTATCCGTCGTGGAGATTGGAATACCGTAAAACTACACAACTATAGTCCAATACTGCAACTATAGTCCACAGCTTCAGTACGTAATCTAAATATCAAGTCTTAAATACCCAGTCTTCTTTTCAGTTTTAAATTATTCATTTATGAACCTTTTTTTTTAATTAAACGCTTCATTCAAATAAAAGTAACACCTAATCGTAGATATTCGAGTCAGTTTTGAACCATAGTTGGGAGCTTTTGGACTATAGTTGTGTAGTTTTACGGTAGTTAGTTTCTGAAGATTTCCAGGTAATCTGTAAGGATCTGGTTAGCCCATACTGCCTATAGTGCAGCCTTGATCACTGCTGCAACCGTGCGTGAAATCGGAGATCAGATCTGAGGCTCAGCGATAGTTTCTTCTGTAAATCTTGAAATAGTTTCTTAAATATTATGAATGTTTACGCAAAATACGAAGTGATCTTGAAGTTATTGTTCGCACCAACATACCAAATTTAAGAAGCTCCCGCAATGCCCTCCCTTGTATAGTAAGAGTATGCACTCATCATAGCAGTCTGATATGTAGTTTTCGTCATCTGTAATTCCCCATACGCAGCTTCCGATAGCAACGTCAGCTAAAACTGCATTCTCTGGCTGCGAGATGATGACCATCAAAGCTACGCAGACCAGGAGACACATGGATGATTTGGAAACCATTTTTGCTTAGTGTTCTTGTCAAGAATGTCAGTAATCGCTTGAGATGCAAGTGAGTTTTGTGCACGATTTGAATTGCAGCCCATATTTATACGCCCTGATAAGGATAATGGGATTTTAAAGACTCATGAAAATATAGCATTTTTCCTTATCAACTTATTACTTAATGACTTGGAGCTAATTAATACGCGTTTTACGTGCTGGTTAGAAACTGAGTTATGTGGTCCCAGATATACGTAAAGGAATAGGTATAACCTCGTTTTTTTTTTATTAGAAAAATAATCAATCAATCAATCAATTTTATTTGCCAAAATACAGTGGTTAAGTTCTTATCGTACATTGTATTTTGCTTGCATGCAAGCGTGCAAATGTTTCCTTATAGCTAAAAATTCTAAACAGGAATAAGGGCCGATTATTCATAGTTATCAATAATATTGTCAGTCATAGATATTACAAAATAAAATAAAATGAAGAAGAATGTCAAACATGGTTGATCAAAAATGGTTGATAACCTCCAAAATTAATGACATTACGATGCCTAGATTGACACATGTTTGTTTACATGATACTAGCGACCCGCCCCGGCTTTTGCACGGGTGCAATTATACATATGAACCTTCCTCTTGAATCACTCTATCTATTAAAAAAAACCGCGTCAAAATCCGTTGCGTAGTTTTAAAGATCTAAGCATACGTACAGACGGCAGGAAGCGACTTTGTTTTATACTATGTAGTGATGATGATAAGTAGGTATTATTCTGTATACTATTTTTTTTCTATGGTGTATGATTTTACGTACCTAAAGAGAGGTTTCTTTAAGTGATTGTAGCTATCTGCGTATTTCTTTGCGCAAATGTCCTCATTCCACTCCATTTTTGAAGAACAGGCGGTCACTCAGGTTGAATAGTTACATCTTGAATGGCTTCAGACGAAGGTTGTCGTACTTCCGATGACGCAGCATGGTGTTCCATTGTGGACATTGAAATAGCCAGCAGTATTAGTTGTAGATTTCTAGGCAATCTGTAAGGATCTGGCTAGCTCATAATGTAGTCCAGATCACTGATGTGGGCAACCGTGCCTGAAATAACGGATTAGATCTGACTGGTCTGCGGCTTACGGCTTGGCGGATAGATCTGTACTGACACTAGCAATTTTTCTGTGAATACAATACAATACAATACAAATACTCTTTATTGAACACCTCAAAAAAGGAAACAGCACAGAAAATACAGCAAATTTAGAGGTAAACAACAGGCGGTCTTATCGCTAAAGAGCGATCTCTTCCAGACAACCTTTAGGTATCGGAATTCATTAAATAATTGATATCAGTAGGCGTTGCAAAGCAGTGGAGAAAAGCCTAGCAGAAAACATAAAAAAGGTAAAATAAAATAAATAGGTAAAACAAAACAATATATTAATAGATAAACAAATAACCAATCTTGAAATCTTGGTTTCGTTTTCTTTAATATCTTCTAAGAATCTTGAAACGGTTTCTTACATATAACATTTTAAGCAGACCATCTTGAAATCTATTTTTCGCACCAACAAATGTTATTCGCGAAGCTCCCGCAATGTCCTTCCTTGTAGCCTCGGCGCTTACACTCCTTATTGCAGTCTGACGTGTAGTTCAAGCCTCCCCACACACAGCTTCCGATAGAAACGTCAGCTGCAACTGCATTCTCTGGCTGCGAGATGATGACCATCAAAGCCACGCAGACCAGGAGACACATGGACGATTTGGAAACCATTTTTGCTTAGTGTTCTTTGAAGTGATTGCTTGAGATGTTTGTGAGTTCTGTGCGCGAATCGAGTTATTCATCTTATTTATACGTCTTGATAAGGCCAAGTATCCTTATCAAGACGTATAAATAAGATGAAGATCTCAATTCGCGCATAGAACTCAGAAACATCTCAAGCAATCACTTCAAAGATCACTAAGCAAAAATGGTTTCCAAATCGTCCATGTGTCTCCTGGTCTGCGTGGCTTTGATGGTCATCATCTCGCAGCCAGAGAATGCAGTTGCAGCTGACGTTTTCCAGAATCACGAAAATTGTGCATTTTCCTTGTTTGTCAACTTATAACCAGTTGGAGCTGCTCGTAATTAATACGCTCTTCACGTTTAAGTTTGCATGTATAGTCGGTGTCGTGATAAATATTAATGTAATATTATGTAATGTAAAATACTCAAAATATAAAAATTCAGCTCCTGTGTGTTTTTAACCGACTTCAAACAAAAAAGGAGGAGGTTCTCAATTCGACTGATTTTTTTTTCCTTTTTATCATCATTATTCGGGGCTATTCATAAATTACGTTTTCCAAAAAAACCGGCCAAGTGCGAGTCGGACACGAATTTCATTCCTTTCTTTACTCAGTGAAACACTTTATAAAGATGCGAGAGGTGATGTCATCTTTACAATGACCCCTGCCCCCGTCCGTCCGTCCGTCATACGTCCTGCTACCATCATCCAATGTCCAGACCCCCCCCCCCCCCCCGAATTTGAAATCACGTAATTTAAGAATAGCCGGTGTTTGCATATCCCGTCACCTTGTAAGTACCTACCTACATGTGGACGAGTTTAGTGCGAGGGACCACTTTGTCGACCTGCCAAGCGTGGCGCGTATGGCAACCCCCCCCCCCCCCCTAAAGGGGAGGCCCTTGTCTTAAACCCCATATCGACAAAGTGGTCCCTTTGTCCGTACACTGACATATACTTATACAGGTGTAACAAAAATACTGGTGATCTGTTTAAGGGTATATTTGGAGGTATTAATATTGCGAGTAGGAAAAAGTAGGAAATTTTTTTTTCAGATGAAGGTTGTAGCAGTTCAGGTATCATCAAGGTGTCCGTCGTGGAGATTGGAATACCGTAAAACTACACAACTATAGTCCAGTACTGCAACTATGGTCCACAGCTTCAATACGTAATCTAAATATCAATACCTTCTTTTTAGTTTTATTTTTTTTTAAATATTCACTTATGAACCTTTTTTTAAATGAAACGCTTCATTCAAATAAAAGTAACACCTAATTGTAGATATTCGAGTCAGTTTTGAACCATAGTTGGGAGCTTTTGGACTATAGTTGTGTAGTTTTACGGTAGTCAGTTTCTGAAGATTTCCAGGTAATCTGTAAGGATCTGGTTAGCCCATACTGCCTATAGTGCAGCCTTGATCACTGCTGCAACCGTGCGTGAAATCGGGGATCAGATCTGAGGCTCAGCGATAGTTTCTTCTGTAAATCTTGAAATAGTTTCTTAAATATTATGAAGGTTTAAGCAAAATACGAAGTGATCTTGAAGTTATTGTTCGCACCAACATACCACATTTAAGAAGCTCCCGCAATGCCCTCCCTTGTAATCTCTGAGTATGCACTCATCATAGCAGTCTGATATGTAGTTTTCGTCGTCTGCAATTCCCCATACGCAGCTTCCGATAGCAACGTCAGCTAAAACTGCATTCTCTGGCTGCGAGATGATGACCATCAAAGCTACGCAGACCAGGAGACACATGGATGATTTGGAAACCATTTTTGCTTAGTGTTCTTGTCAAGAATGTCAGTAATCGCTTGAGATGCAAGTGAGTTTTGTGCGCGATTTGAATTGCAGCCCATATTTATACGCCCTGATAAGGATAATGGGATTTTAAAGACTCGTGAAAATATAGCATTTTTCCTTATCAACTTATTACTTAATGACTTGGAGCTAATTAATACGCGTTTTACGTGCTGGTTAGAAACTGAGTTATGTGGTCCCAGATATACGTAAAGGAATAGGTGTAACCTCGTTTTTTTTTTATTAGAAAAATAATCAATCAATCAATCAATTTTATTTGCCAAAATACAGTGGTTAAGTTCTTATATATACAGTTCGTACATTGTATTTTGCTTGCATGCAAGCGTGCAAATGTTTCCTTATAGCTAAAAATTCTAAACAGGAATAAGGGCAGATTATTCATAGTTATCAATAATATTGTCAGTCATAGATATTACAAAATAAAATGAAATGAAGAAGAATATCAAACATGGTTGATCAAAAATGGTTGATAACCTCCAAAATAAATGACATTATGATGCCTAGATTGACACATGTTTGTTTACATGATACTAGCGACCCGCCCCGGCTTTCGCACGGGTGCAATTATACAGCCTTGGCCAGAAGTGTTGAGCACCAATGCGATTTTCATACAAAACTGGAAAGTTTAGTCCATCGTTTCCATCTTTGTTTAAGTTATTTTGTCAATTAATTTAAACTAATAGGCATGTTTTGTTGAAGTTAGTAGTAACTGCATAGCATATTTGCAATATGTCGCACCGACTTAAATTTACATTTTTGGTACCTTCTGTTTTCATATTTTTTAAGTACCTTGAAAGTGTTATTAAGTGAAGTTTTCTATATTTATAAATAAAATATAACATTTACCGTTACCGTACATTGTTAGGATAGGGAAATAATGCTTCACATCAAAATTGTAAACAAAAAAAAACCGGCCAAGTGCGAGTCGGACTCGCGCACCGAGGGTTCCGTAAAAACCTATAATAATTGCTATTTCTTATGATTACGTGGACATGAAAGTTTCGTTTTGCTACAGCAGAAAGATAGTATAGAGCTGAGTATATGATATGAATTTCAATTTAATACCTCTACGCGTTTACGAGGAAACAGGTAGTAAGTTTAAAATTAAAAAAAATATTTCATTATACGATTTTACTAAAAATGTCTACTTTTTGTAATTTTTCCTTTGTCTGTGCTATATGAAGTTTCTTCGTGGCAAGTTTCAAGTTTCTGAGTTTACGGGAAGTACCCTTTAGGTTTTGAGTTTCTTGCGAGTACTCAGCTCGAATATATGCAACTTAAATTGCTATTTCTTTTGATAGCGTTGACATAAAAGTTTGGTTATGCTACAGCTGAAATGTACTACAGACCTGAGTATTTGATATGAATTTCAATTCAATACCTTTACGCGTTTACGAGGAAAAAGGTAGTAAGTTTAAAATTTAAAAAAATATTTTTCGTTTGGTTTTGCTACATCTGCAAGGTAATATAACCTTGAGTATTTGACATGAATTTCAATTTAATAACTTTACGCGTTTACGAGGAAAATGGTAGTAAGTTTAAAATTTAATATATATATTTTTGTATGATTTTACAAAAAATTTCTACTTTTCGTAAATTTTCCTTTGTCTGTGTTATATGAAATTTCTTCGTGCCAAGGTTCAAGTTTCTGAGTTTACGGGAAGTACCCTTTAGGTTTTGAGTTTCTTGCGAGTACTCAATTTCAAAATATGCAACTTAAATTGCTATTTCTTTTGATTGCGTTGACATAAAAGTTAGGTTTTACTACATCTGAAAGGTCCTATAGCCGTGAGTATTTGACATGAATTTCAACTTAATAACTTCACGCGTTTACGAGGAAAAAGGTAGTAAGTTTAAAATTTTAAATATATATTTTTGTATGATTTTACTAAAAATGTCTATTTTTTATAATTTTTCCTTTGTCTATGCTATATGACGTTGCTTTGTGCCAAATTTCAAGTTTCTGAGTTCACCGGAAGTACCCCGTAGGTTTTGCGAGTGCCGAAATCTCTAAAATTTGGAGCATAAACGACTGTATCTTTTGATTGCGTTGGCTTTTAAGTTTGATTTTTTCAAAGCTTCAAGGGACAATAGACCTGAGTATTTGATATAAATTTCATACCTCCACGCGTTCCTGAGAAAAATGGTCTTGACAGACAGACAGACAGACAGAC
This sequence comes from Pammene fasciana, assembly GCA_911728535.1. Classification (NCBI taxonomy): domain Eukaryota; kingdom Metazoa; phylum Arthropoda; class Insecta; order Lepidoptera; family Tortricidae; genus Pammene; species Pammene fasciana. The sequence continues at coordinate 7,822,425 of OU452299.1, forward strand.
AGACAGACAGACAGACAGACAGACGGACAACAAAGTGATCCTATAAGGGTTCCGTTTTTTCCTTTTGAGGTACGGAACCCTAAAAACACCTATGCTCAACACTTCTGGCCAAGGCTGTACATATAAACCTTCCTCTTGAATCACTCTATCTATTAAAAAAAACCTCCTCAAAATCCGTTGCGTAGTTTTAAAGATCTAAGCATACATACAGACAGACGGCAGGAAGCGACTTTGTTTTATACTATGTAGTGATGATGATAAGTATATATTATTCGGTATACTACTGTTTTATTTCTATGGTGTATGATTTTACGTACTTAAAGAGAGGTTTCTTTAAGTGATTGTAGCTATCTGCGTATTTATTTGCGCAAATGTCCTCATTCCACTCCATTTTTGAAGAACAGACGGTCACTCAGGTTGAATAGTTACATCTTGAATGGCTTCAGATGACGTGTAGACGCCTGACGTGTAGTTCACGCCTCCCCACACACAGCTTCCGATAGAAACGTCAGCTGCAACTGCATTCTCTGGCTGCGAGATGATGACCATCAAAGCTACGCAGACCAGGAGACACATGGACGATTTGGAAACCATTTTTGCTTAGTGATCTTTGAAGTGATTGCTTGAGATGTATCTGAGTTCTGTGCGCGAATTGAGATCTTCATCTTATTTATACGTCTTGATAAGGATATTTGGCCTTATCAAGACGTATAAATAAGATGAAGATCTCAATTCGCGCACAGAACTCAGATACATCTCAAGCAATCACTTCAAAGATCACTAAGCAAAAATGGTTTCCAAATCGTCCATGTGTCTCCTGGTCTGCGTGGCTTTGATGGTCATCATCTCGCAGCCAGAGAATGCAGTTGCAGCTGACGTTTTCCAGAATCACGAAAATTGTGCATTTTCCTTGTTTGTCAACTTATAACCAGTTGGAGCTGCTCGTAATTAATACGCTCTTCACGTTTAAGTTTGCATGTATAGTCGGTGTCGTGATAAATATTAATGTAATATTATGTAATGTAAAATTCTCAAAATATTAAAATTCAGCTCCTGTGTGTTTTTAACCGACTTCAAACAAAAAAGGAGGAGGTTCTCAATTCGACTGATTTTTTTTTCCTTTTTATCATCATTATTCGGGGCTATTCATAAATTACGTCATTAATTTTACCCCCCCCCCCCCCCACATACAATAATGTCATTTCCAAAAAAACCGGCCAAGTGCGAGTCGGACACGAATTTCATTCCTTTCTTTACTCAGTGAAACACTTTATAAAGATGCGAGAGGTGATGTGATCTTTACAATGACCCCTCCCCCCCCGTCTGTCCGTCATACGTCCTGCTACCATCATCCGATGTCCAGACCCCCCCCCCCCCCCGAATTTGAAATCACGTAATTTGAGAATAGCCGGTGTTTGCATATCCCGTCACCTTGTAAGTACCTACCTACATGTGGACGAGTTTAGTGCGAGGGACCACTTTGTCGACGTGCCAAGCGTGGCGCGTATGGCAACCCCCCCCCCCCCCCCCCCTAAAGGGGAGGCCCTTGTCTTAAACCCCATATCGACAAAGTGGTCCGTTTGTCCGTACACTGACATACTTATACAGGTGTAACAAAAATACTGGTGATCCGTTTAAGGGTATATTTGGAGGTATTAATATTGCGATTAGGAAAAAGTAGGATTTTTTTTTTCTGATGAAGGTTGTAGCAGTTCAGGTATCATCAAGGTATCCGTCGTGGAGATTGGAATACCGTAAAACTACACAACTATAGTCCTGTACTGCAACTATGGTCCACAGCTTCAATTAGACGGAGAGCTGGCCACGTCTGATATGACACAATAATGAGAGCAACGAAACCCCTTCAGTTAGTTTGCTATACTATGCTTATTTCTAGATCCGAACATCTGGCAGCTGTAAAGTGGTGGAGGTCAAAGAATGCTAATAACTTAAAGAAAACAAATTCTAGAGTTCTGGATTTGATTCAATATAATGAAAAATGATGTCATTAATTAGATTATATAATATCCTAAAGTATCGGTTGGGGGAAGTAGTGCCAAATGGTGTATAATGTAATTTTTGGTTACTCGCCTACTGTTTTTGTTTCCGCAATAATTCACAATGTCTTTTGTTCTAATGTTAAAATATAGGCCCTGTTCTCTATAAATGACACAACTTCAGCAGAAATAAAACAACTTTGAACGGATTATATCGCGTATACTGAATTTTAAATTACATCCCGACGTTTCGAACACTTTACAGCGTTCGTGGTCACGGGTCGACACAACCCTGTAAAGTGTTCGAAACGTCGGGATGTAATTTAAAATTCAGTATACGCGATATAATCCGTTCAAAGTTGTTTTATTTCATGAATAACTATCGCGGCAACCGTAGAAGATATTACAACTTCAGCAGTTTTTACCTATTTCGGTATTACTTTTTTCCCACTTAAAAACTTTGTTGGTCTGTCACTCTGTGCTCCACCCATTAAAAGCTGCCAGATGCCCGGATCTAACAATAGGGATGGTTATGCATTCTAACTGAACTGGTTACAAAACTTTCATTATTGTGTCACATTTGACGTGGCCAGCTCTTAGACCAAATACGTAATCTAAATATCAATCCCAGTTTTCTTTTTACTTTTATTTTTTTAAATTATTCATTTATGAACCTTTTTTTTAAATTAAACGCTTCATTCAAATAAAAGTAACACCTAATCGTAGATATTCGAGTCAGTTTTGAACCATAGTTGGGAGCTTTTGGACTATAGTTGTGTAGGTTTACGGTAGTCAGTTTCTGAAGATTTCCAGGTAATCTGTAAGGATCTGGTTAGCCCATACTGTCTATAGTGCAGCCTTGATCACTGCTGCAACCGTGCGTGAAATCGGAGATCAGATCTGAGGCTCAGCGATAGTTTCTTCTGTAAATCTTGAAATATTATGAAGGTTTAAGCAAAATACGAAGTGATCTTGAAGTTATTGTTCGCACCAACATACCAAATTTAAGAAGCTCCCGCAATGCCCTCCCTCGTATTGTCTGAATATGCACTCATCATAGCAGTCTGATATGTAGTCTGCCGCTTCTGTAATTCCCCATACGCAGCTTCCGATAGCAACGTCAGCTAAAACTGCATTCTCTGGCTGCGAGATGATGACCATCAAAGCTACGCAGACCAGGAGACACATGGATGATTTGGAAACCATTTTTGCTTAGTGTTCTTGTCAAGAATGTCAGTAATCGCTTGAGATGCAAGTGAGTTTTGTGCACGATTTGAATTGCAGCCCATATTTATACGCCCTGATAAGGATAATGGGATTTTAAAGACTCATGAAAATATAGCATTTTTCCTTATCAACTTATTACTTAATGACTTGGAGCTAATTAATACGCGTTTTACGTGCTGGTTAGAAACTGAGTTATGTGGTCCCAGATATACGTAAAGGAATAGGTGTAACCTCGTTTTTTTTTGATTAGAAAAATAATCAATCAATCAATCAATTTTATTTGCCAAAATACAGTGGTTAAGTTCTTATATATACAGTTCGTACATTGTATTTTGCTTGCATGCAAGCGTGCAAATGTTTCCTTATAGCTAAAAATTATAAACAGGAATAAGGGCAGATTATTCATAGTTATCAATAATATTGTCAGTCATAGATATTACAAAATAAAATAAAATGAAGAAGAATGTCAAACATGGTTGAACAAAAATGGTTGATAACCTCCAAAATTAATGACATTACGATGCCTAGATTGACACATGTTTGTTTACATGATACTAGCGACCCGCCCCGGCTTTTGCACGGGTGCAATTATACATATGAACCTTCCTCTTGAATCACTCTATCTATTTAAAAAAACCGCGTCAAAATCCGTTGCGTAGTTTTAAAGATCTAAGCATACGTACAGACGGCAGGAAGCGACTTTGTTTTATACTATGTAGTGATGATGATAAGTAGGTATTATTCTGTATACTATTTTTTTTCTATGGTGTATGATTTTACGTACCTAAAGAGAGGTTTCTTTAAGTGATTGTAGCTATCTGCGTATTTCTTTGCGCAAATGTCCTCATTCCACTCCATTTTTGAAGAACAGATGGTCACTCAGGTTGAATAGTTACATCTTGAATGGCTTCAGATGAAGGTTGTCGTACTTCCGATGACGCAGCATGGTGTTCCATTGTGGACATTGAAATAGCCAGCAGTATTAGCTGTAGATTTCTAGGCAATCTGTAAGGATCTGGCTAGCTCATAATGTAGTCCAGATCACTGATGTGGGCAACCGTGCCTGAAATGACGGATTAGATCTGACTGGTCTGCGGCTTACGGCTTGGCGGATAGATCTGTACTGACACTAGCTATTTTTCTGTGAATCTTGATTTCGTTTTCTTTAATATCTTCTAAGAATCTTGAAACGGTTTCTTACATATAACATTTTAAGCAGACCATCTTGAAATCTATTTTTCGCACCAACAAATGTTATTCGCGAAGCTCCCGCAATGTCCTCCCTTGTAGCCTCGGCGCTTACACTCCTTATTGCAGTCTGACGTGTAGTTCACGCCTCCCCACACACAGCTTCCGATGGAAACGTCAGCTGCAACTGCATTCTCTGGCTGCGAGATGATGACCATCAAAGCTACGCAGACTAGGAGACAGATGGACGATTTGGAAACCATTTTTGCTTAGTGTTCTTTGAAGTGATTGCTTGAAATGTTTCTGAGTTCTGTGCGCGAATCGAGATCTTCATCTTATTTATACGTCTTGATAAGGATACTTGGGTTTTCCAGAATCACGAAAATTCAGCATTTTCCTTGTTTATCAACTTATTACCAGTTGGAGCTGCTCGTAATTAATACGCTCTTCACGTTTAAGAGTGCATGCATAGTCGGTGTCGTGATAAATATTAATGTAATATTATGTAATGTAAAATTCTCAAAATCTTAAAATTTAGCTCCTGTGTGTTTTTAACCGACTTCAAACAAAAAAGGAGGAAGTTCTCAATTCGACTGTTTTTTTTTCCTTTTTATCATCATTATTTTATTTTTATTTTTTTGTATGTATGTTACTTAATATCTCCGTGAATCGTGAACCGATTTTCAAATTTTTTAATCGAACGGGTATAACCCCTAGATGGTCCCATTGTCACCAAGTCGGTCTCTGATGATGGGATCCTGGAGAAACCGAGGGAACTCTTCGGCACACCTATAGTGATTTCACTATTTTTTACAGCAACCTGGCCACTTCCTCTTGGAATAGCGGATCCTAAGTGAAGTCGGTTCTTTTTTTGTTTGAAATTATATCCATAAAGGAGTAGCTACTAGACTAGTAAAAGGAAATTAGGTTAGGCGCATAATTTTCTTGAATTCTATACTATTGCTCATGTATATATAAATGTATGTAAATATGTGAAGATTTTTTATAAAAGGTACCATATGTCGAAAGGCACTTAGGTTCTAACTACTAGGTTCGTAGCATACGATCAGGCCGGTGGTATATTTCCCACCGTCATAGTATAAATAAAGTCAAGAGAGGGCAGAAACCTGTAGGGGGAAAACTTTCAACCTCCTTTTCATCCCCCCGGGGGTTGAACGTTTTAACTCCTCCCAAATCGGGGACTAGAACTTATCGTATTGCTCAATATTTGTACAGGCTCAACAATCACGATTAAAAAAGAGAAACGGAACTAAGTTTATTTATTTATGAAGCCCTGTACACACAGATGAATAACTGGAAACAAAAAAGATAAGAATCTGTCTAATGTGTTTTAATACCTAAACAAACAGACTCCATAGTGCAGGCAAAATAAGCATATATATGCCATTTTGGCGGCAAATTATGTACATCAATGAAACTTCGTTCATAACTTTATCTTGACACTAGAAATGAGGATCTGCTGAGTCCTACGAAAATTTAGGGACCCTACCCCTTTTCGGGGGGTATGGGGGGAGGGGAGCTTAAAAACCGGCAAAGTGCGCGTCGGACCACCCATTATAGAGGGTTCCGTACCTTCGATGAAATAAGAACAAAGTAATGCCAAAAGGGCGTATCTACATAAGGAAATTTTTTTTGGAAATGGCTCAAAAGGTCAAAAACTCAAAAATGGCTCAACCGATAATGTTTAAATTAATATCATAAAAAACAAGTATTACGGCGTATCTTCTTGAATTTTTTCATAATTTTTTAACTTATGGTTCAAAAGTTTGAAGGGGAGGACACAATTTTTTTGGCTTTCGATGCCATTATTTCTTAAATATTTACTATTTCAAAAAATGTCTCAAGAAACCTTAATGTTATTTTTAAAGACCTCTCCATTGATATGCAACAAGTTGACATTTGAATATTTTTTTTTGTATTCAAAAATTTCCCACTCGATCATAACTCCCCGATGGGGGTAGGACTACTAAATTTTGATAGGACTCGGCAGATCCTCATTTCTAATGCCAAGATAAATTTAATAAACAATGTTTCATCGATGTACAAAATATGCTTTTGCCTCCAAAATATGCTATTTTTCCTGTATTACCATATAAACATTACTGCGTCTTAAAAGTACAACATACCAAAGTACTACTTAGGGAAAAGTTTTTTATATAGAAATTTAAGATATTTTTTATAAAAATATGAGACATTGTACACGAAAATATACTATTTGGTGAAAGGCGCTTACGTTATAGGTACAGATTCTATATTGTATTTGAGCAACAAAAACGTAAGCGCCGTCTATCAAATATTTTTTTCAAATGGTACCTTTTGACATGAACTGTCACATGACATTTATAACAGCAGCAGTTCCTCATATTGGCATTAAATTCCATCCTAAGTTAGCGTGGTTTAACTCTACAGTTATTTTATTAATTTATTTAAACTTTAATGCACAAAATACAAAAACTGTATGTACAAATGGCGGACTTAATGCCAAATGGCATTCTCTACCAGTCAACCATTGGGCCAAACAGAGACATGTACAAAAGGTGCAAAGAGAAAAGTTGAGTTGAACATTATAAAAAGAAGACTTATGCTTACTTACTATAAACTACATATAGTTCTACATACATAAATAATGTATAAAATAAATAAAAATATATAAATATGTCATAATACTATACATATAATAATTATATTGATGGATGCTATTCTGATTCTCGTTTTAGCAGATGCTTTCGTAACATCCGCTTGAAAGCAAACTTCCTTGGGGCTTGTCGGATGTTGGGAGGGAGCGAGTTCCAGGCAAGAGTAGCCTGGACGGCGAAGGAGTTAGTCATGAACCCAGTGTGGTGAGACGGTATCGAGAGTTTGAGAATACGTTATTTTAGCACTATAGTAAGTATACTATTATCACTGCATGCGGCTGTACTCACTTGTGTTTAGTCACTACGCGCGACATGTAAGTAAGTATGGTAGTAAGTGTGGTATAGTAAGTATGTTTTGATACTAGGTTATATTTATCCATTCAAGTAAGTAAATAAGGAAAATATTTCAATTAGATCATGATGAAAACAACGTGAATAATTACGTAATTTAAGTATCAAGAGGTGTTTTCCTCAATAAACTGTTTATCGGTTTATACTCATTCATATTAATGAATTTGTGATATGAAACAGGTCAGATGTCACCATGGTATCACTTTAAGGTTTGTTTCCTTGTTGATGAGGATAAACGCGCAAAAATATGCGCAGATTGCGTCGCGAACGCAAACACGTATGTCTATAGTTGGTTATATTTTGAAAATGAGAACCGCTTGTTGTTAATATAAAATTGTTTACAAGTTAAAGAAATACTTAATAGAGAAATGTTTCTATTCAACGCAAGAGTTCTTTGACTCTAGTTAATCTTCAAATGTAATGCACTGTAAAATAAAATTTGATTTAGGTTGTAATCTCATTACCAGGAGGGATGTTGGATTAGGCAATTAAATTTAGTTGATAGGATGCAAAATGATCAAAATATACAAATAAAATAAACATTAAAAAAATCTATTGAAATGGTGCAAAGATATCAGGCTTCAAAATTTCATTTTTTTTCGAATTTTGAAAGTACAACATTTAAAAAAAACCAATGATACCATTCGATTTCTAACATTTTACTGTGAAATAAATTGTATGGCAACCATATACATATTTACATAAACGCAATATTTCACTGTAAAAATAGCAATTTCTTAATTTTTCTATACTTTAAACAGGGCAACTATGAAGCCATGACGTCACGGCTTTATATCATTTTGTTAGGAGCGTTTTGAGAAACAAAAGCAAATCACAGACTTTAAGTCTCTTTTCTGTCTTTTATGTTGATTTAAGGCAATTGGCCCCATATAGACATTTGATCCTCACAATAAAACGAATCGAATGATAGGTACTACGCATGAAAAAAAATCATCTAGCCTGTATTGGACCTCTGGTGGATGGCACAGGTCCTGGGAACCTTTATTTAATTTTAGGAAGCGGGAAGACAGGGAGCACAAGTGATAGGCTTCAGTTCAGATCAAAGACAAATTTATTTTTTATCATAGACAATGACACGACACATACCATAGACTATACATCATGCCCCTCTTTAAAAAAAAAATAAAGTGAAAATACATTTATTTACATAACTAAATATACAGAGGTACTACAGTACAAATACTAAACTAAATTAATAACTAGCTCAAATCTAAACTAGGCCCTTGCGGCATTGTACCAAGGATGCTGGCGGCATTTCCTCGTTGTATCGCAATGCTGATACGCTGTGCGAGGAAACCGCCAGCTCTTCGGTCACCAGTTACATCAACCAGACGCTTTGCGATTTCTGCAAAAAACTTGTGTGCGCTGGGACCCCATGGACCTAGAGTTAAATAAATTGACAGATGTCACTTTTGACATGTCGTTACCAATATGACAGCTAACCTATATTTACACAAGGCAAACAGTAGCTTAAATTAAATATATTCATTTTAAATTATTGTCAATAGTTATACATTATTAATCATTATGTCAGGACATTAAATTATAAATACATTAGAAAGTCAACATTTTAAAAGTCAGGTGAACATACAATATGGTGAAGTGAAATTAAATACAATGATATTACAACACATCAGCTGGAACCTCGTCAATTATACATTTAGTTTATTATGTCAAATTGTGAAATTATACAATAAAATACTTATAAATCTAACTTGTCTGGTTTCTTTATTAATCTTCCCCGTGAACTGTATCGAGGTTCGTCAATTAGTGCATTCTGTGTTGACATGCAAGGTAAGCTTTCATTGTTTACATTGTTATCACTATCTTCAGATGACTGACACAAAGATTCATTATTTAGACTATAATTAGGACTTGATAAAGATCTGAAGCTTTCGTTATGACTACTGTTATTGACATTTGACTCACTTGACTCAGAGCTAATATTTAATTCTCTATCTGGACTAGACTGACATGACTTTAGTGAGTAATCTGGAATATAATAACATGTATAACCATCATCTCTCTCTTCCCCATTTTGCGACTGACTTGACTGACTGGACTTGTGACTATGAGACACTGACTTTGACTGACAGCTTCTGTCTGTAAATACTCGACCATGCTGTTGTGATTGAGGATACGGCTTATTCTGCCTATGACTGGCTGACTGACTGACATTGTTTGAATCAAACTTGACTTTATGACTAGGTCTCGACTCTGACTTTGACAAACATGACTTAAACAATTTAATATGTTGAGTGTTTCGTCTATAGACTGTTCCGTCTGAATTTTTGACTAAGTATGACCTAGGATAATCAGTTTTTGACACAATTGTACCTTTTGTCCATGACACATCATTAGGATTTTTCTTGAAAAATACTGAATCATTCTCCTGAAATTCTTGTGGAGAAATTGCATTTTTATTGTAATATGACTCTCTTTTTGCAATAATTTCTGACTTAGTTTTAGAATGCTCTGTGACTGTTATGACTTTAGGCTTTAGACTATCTAGATTTGTAGGTAACCTAGTTCTGAGCTTTCTAGACATGAGTAATTCTGACGGTGACTTAAGATTTCCTCTAGGTGTAGTCCTATACTGTAATAGACCTAAATTGAAATCCGTTCCTGAGTCTTGACATTTTCTTAATATGTTTTTTATTATTTTTACAGAGACTTCAGCGAGACCGTTCGATCTTGGAAAATGAGGACTAGACACTATGTGTTCAATATCCCAATCGCTCAGGAATTTGCGGAAATCCTGACTATTATAAGGAGGACCACCATCGCTGACAAGTTGCAATGGGATTCCGTGCCTTGAAAACATTGACTTTAAATGTTTAATGACATTTTGACTTCTACTGTCTGAATTTAAATGAGCAATTTCTATGTAATTTGAGTAGTAATCTACCACTAGTAGGTATTTCATATTGTTGTAGTCGAATAAATCTGTAGCCAACCTTTGCCATGGTAGGCAGGGTTGTTCATGTGACAATAAAGTTTCCTTTGTTTTATTTGGACTATATGTCATACAAGTTTCACATTGCCTGACTTTCATTTCTATGTCATGATATATGTTAGGCCAAAAAACTAAGCCTCGAGCTAAGTTTTTTGTTTTTTCAACTCCCATGTGACCTTCCTGTAAAATATCCAATATTTCTGAACGCAGTGACTTTGGAATGATAACAGACTGATTTTTGAATAGGACATCATCAATAGCATGAATTTCATCACGAATATTCCAGTAAGGCAATGTTATTGGATCACATTGAGTTTTACTATTTGGCCATCCATTTAAATAATATTCTTGCAATTTCAACAAGGTTAAATCTGACTTGGTATGATCTTTAATCTTTTGTAATTTATTCTGAGAGATAGCCAAATTGGATGTTAGTGATTTTACCTGACAGACAATATTATTTTCTAGTTCATTGGCATCAAATTTGTCTATACTTGTGGTTGATGAAATTGGTGCTCGTGACAGAGTATCAGAAACATACATTTCTGTACCCTTTGTGTATGACACGCTAAGATCGTATGCTTGTAAAGTAATCATCATTCTCTGTAGACGGGCTGGTACGTCTGACAGAGGTTTCTTGAACAGAGTGACTAAAGGTTGATGATCCGTCTCAACCTGTATGGTTTTACCATAAATATACTGGTGGAACTTTTTACATCCGAACAGGATTGCAAACAATTCCCGTTCAATTTGAGCATAATTTTGTTGAGTGGTTGTAAGCGACTTTGACGAGTAAGCAATAGGGCTTTTACCATGAAAAATCACTGCACCGACTGCATCTTTCGATGAGTCTACGGACATTCTAATTGGTTTGTTTACATCATAATGCACAAGAACTGGTGCTTGACTAATTATACTTTTTAACTTGGTGAATTCTTTTTCATGGTTTTCAGTCCATTGCCATATATTTTGTTTTTTGAGTAAACTTCTGAGTAAATTAGTTTCATCAGCTAAATTTGGTATGTATGAGCCTAGATAATTGACCATGCCTAGGAATCGTTGTAGCTCTTTGACATTTTCAGGTCTTGGCATGTCGACTATGGCTTCGACTTTGGATTTATCTGCTGATATACCATTTTTATTAAAAACATGACCTACATATGTGATTTCTGACTTATCAAACATACACTTTGACTTGTTGAACTTTAAGTTGACTTCTCGAGCTTTTTTAAGGACATTTTCTAACCTTTCATCATGCTCCTTTTGATTTGATCCAAAGACTAAGATATCATCGACAAAAATAAGTACTCCGGGTAAATCACTGAATATATCTGACATGACTTTGTGAAATATTTCACCACTAGAGTTTATACCATAAGGGAGTCTAAGAAATTTATATCTGCCAAACTGTGTGTTAAAAGTACATAGTTTACTGCTTTCCTCATCTAACTGAATCATCCAATAACCAGAATTTGCATCTAATTTGGAAAATACTGATGCACCTGCTACTTTAGAACGTAAATCATCTAATGTAGGGTAAGGAAAATGAGGTCGTTTTATAGCTTTATTCAATGGCCTGGGGTCTAGACATATGCGTAACTGACCGTTAGATTTTTCTATGGGAACCATAGCATTGACCCAGTCTGTAGGAGTGGTAACTTTCTCTATGACTTTTAAATCTTCCATCCTATCTAGCTCAACTTTAAGTTTTGGATGCAAGGCATAAGGTATTCTACGGACGGGACAAATCTTAGGCGGAACACTTGTGTCAACATGTAAATGTGCCTTCTGAGGCAGACAACCTAGACCTTCAAAAGTATCAGAGTAAGTATCCAAGAGTGATTTTACTGACCTGTCATTATTGACTTCGTACAGCCTCTTCACAAAACCTAACTCCTCGGATAGATCTGCACTCAGTATGGTCGAACATTCACAGTCCAGCACTGTGAAACAAATGTCAGCGCGTTTCCCATTCTCAAAAGTACCAGACAGCGTTACTGTACCTAGATTTATTATTCGCTCGCCTGAAAATGAAAATATATTATCATGTGATCTTTCAATTTGAATTTCGACATTACTAGCTTTTTCCAAGCTTCTTAAAGTGTGTATAGAAATGACTGTCGGATCTGCGCCTGTGTCAAGTCGACAAGTGAGTGGATAATTATGACAATTAAAAATAACATTCCATTTCTTTCGCTTTGACTTTGCATCATGAATTGACTCTATAATATAAGATTGACTAGAATGACTGTAACTATTTTGGTCTGTGTCTGAAACTGAACTATTATGACATTTATGACTATGACTAGAAATTTGACTTACTTTATTATTGTTTTTAAAACAATATTGAGCAAAATGATTCGGTTTTTTGCAGACTACGCAGGTCTTGCCTTTTGCTGGGCATTTGAAGCGATGAATCTGTCCGCACCTATTGCAGGTTTTTGTACCTGTGCTGCTTCCCCTTGACTGGCTCCTCGTAGCTGGTGATTGGCTGCGATGTGGACTTCTATGCTGTGTATTCCTTGGTCTTGACGGCGTTCTATGTCGAGAATTATGTGTACGAGCTATGGCTTGAACTTGCTGATCTTCTGTGTGCTGGTTCATCATGGATTTAGATCTTTTGTTTGACAATTCTAGGGTTTTAGCTATTGTGACAGCTTCACTAACGTTGGCGATGTCTTCATTTTGAAGTAATTTTTCTTTTATTAAGTTATTTTTTAGCCCGATGATGAACATATCTTTAACGAGGGAGTCCTTTAAATTGTCGAATTTGCACGATGCAGCTAAGTTATTTAGACATGTTACATATTCGTCTAGGGATTCTTCTTTTTGGTGTCTAGTAAAGAATTTATATCGCTCAACCGTCGTGTTCTTGCATGCGTTAAACTTTTCATCAAATTTTGTCAAAATGGACGCCAGCGTTGTCTCAGCCCTGTCGATATTGAAGGAATCAAATATTTCTAAGCCTTCATCACCTATTGTATTTAAGAAGATCGCCGCCTTTTTCTTCTCTGGAAGCTTGTCGAGGTCGTTCGCGTCGCAGAATATTTCGAATTTCTGCCTCCACCTCAGTGTTGCCAGATGCCAGAATACGAAAAGCGGGAGCTGCGCTTTCAAAACGCGGATTCCCAAATGAAAACGCGGATATTGCCAATTTTGCCCGACCTTTGTTTTTTTTTTTAATATATGCTACTGTGTGAGTGAAATGGCATTATCGCAATAGCGCGCAAGAGTGAATAGTAAAACTAGTGTTTCAGATGCGACGTAAGCGTTCGGCTGTTTCTTTCGTTCGATGTTTTTTTTTTTCTAGAGAACTGAATCGAGTCACCGCGAGTGGTACGGGCGGCTAGATTTGCTTTGTCTGTGTTTTGTAATTAATTAGTTGACTATATTATATATTAGGGTCTGTGTGTTTACAATGATTATAGATGATAATGATGAATGATGATAGTGAATTAATGAGATGGTTATGTACCGTTGAACTTCTTTAGGCTGTTGACTACGGCGGTGACGAATTTACTGAATGATGATAGTATGGATTCTTTTTTAATGAGGTCTTGGAGGTTACATCGAGGTCGATTTGAAAATTATGACAGACGATTTCGTGATCCAGTCGTGAGTGATTAAATTTCGGACAGAGTCTGAGAAGATGATCTATGGATTGTGGGGTGGTTAGGTCACATGGGCAGAGGGCATCAGGAGTGATTTTAAAGCGATGTAGATATTTTTATGATAGCAGTGGCCGGTGAGAATCTGGGTGAGGTGATATGTAAGAGACCTCTTGTTTCTGAAATTATGGATTTCCTTTATAGAGGGTAGCCAGCTTTTTAGGTGACATCCGGTGGTCGAGTTGGAATAGAGTTTGCTACGTGCTTCGTTGGTTTCGCTTCGGCATAACCCTTTGATGTAGGACAGGGGGAGGAGATCGAAGTCTGGTTGGTGCCTTGTGGAGGGTGGCGGCTATTTTGGCTTCTTTGTCAGCTTCCTCATTTCCTGTCATTCCGACATGCGCTTTGATCCAGCAGAAGCGTATGGAGCCAGTTTGCTGTATCTGTTTAATTTTTCTATGTATGTTGTTGATAATGTGGTTGGTGCTGCTTCTGTTGGCGATTTCTTCGAGAGCGGACATGGAATCAGAGTAGATTGGTGATCTGTTCGATTTTTAGTTGTAGGCACAATTCGCAAGCTGCACTTATTGCCACACATTCTGCCTGAAATACTGTGCAGTATTTGTGTAGTTTTTGCGCTTGATAGTACGCCTTCCATCCGGGCGGTAAATAACGGAGGCTGCACCAACTCCTCCGTCATGCTTGCATCCGTCGTCGGTGTAGACATGATGCATATTTAATGTGTCGTATAGTTCGATATCGGTGGGGTTGTTGATTTTGTTAATTTGTACGGATATTCTTTGAGAGGGGTGGAGTAGTTCGGCTGGAGAAATCTGTTTGTCTAAGGTAAAGTCAGTAGGCAGGTATTTACAGAGTCCTATACGTTTGGTTCTCTCTATTTCAGCGACTATAATAACTTTGAGGTGAAGTGGCGTGAGATCTGCTAAGGTTATGGAGCCAATGGTAGGTAGGGTGCGGAAGCCCCGAACGATCTTTATTGCAAATCTTCTTTGAAGGCTGAGCAGGGCCTTGATAATTTTCTTATATTTTGTGGCGCTACTCCAAACTTCCGCAGCGTAGGTTACTGTTGGTTCGATGACGTGCTTGTATATTATTGACACGTTAGCAGAGTGTATACCCCAGGTTGGCCGGATAATTTGGCATAGTTTTCCAAACGATTATTGATCTTTTTTGATGACGTAATCGTAATCGCAGTGATCGATGAACTTAAAATCTTTATATATGACCACTCTATCGTTCGATGTTTTGAATTTACCATTTTTTTCCACCATTTAAATTTTGTTCATGTATATTTTAAAAAAGCGGATCCGCGTTAGCTTAACGCGGAAAGCGGGGCCAGTGGCGAAAACGCGGTGTAAAAAGCGGAAAAGCGGGGTGTCTGGCAACACTGCTCCACCTTCGCCATTGTTCAGAGTTTGAGCATTCTGCGCCATCTTTGCTCAGTTGCAACGGCTTCATATTGTTGGCTAATATAATATTTTTCGTACCTTCAGTCATTTTTCTTTCTTCTTTTTTCTTCTGACACCATGTATTGGACCTCTGGTGGATGGCACAGGTCCTGGGAACCTTTATTTAATTTTAGGAAGCGGGAAGACAGGGAGCACAAGTGATAGGCTTCAGTTCAGATCAAAGACAAATTTATTTTTTATCATAGACAATGACACGACACATACCATAGACTATACATCATAGCCTAAGTTTACATTTGCAATACCTATTAGGGTATCATGTTTATTGTTATTCTGTAACACCGACGTGAGAGCAAATAAAGTTATTCTATTCTATTCTATTGAAACGCCAACATGGCGCTTGTGTTTTGAGCACAGGTTATTTGTGGTTTTCAGAATAGTTTTTCGTTTTCAACCGACTTCAAGATTTCGAAGGAGGAGGTCCTCAATTCGTCGGGATCTATGTTTTTTTGGCAATTTTTTTTTATGTATTTTCACCGATTATTCTAAGACGGCTGGACTGATTTGGAATATTCTTTTTTTGTTTGAAAGAGTATACTTCACAGTTGGTCCCATTGTCACCAGGTCCAGATCTAATGATGGGATCCTGGAGAAATCGAGGGAACTCTTCAACTATTATAGGCATTTCCTCTTGGAATAGCGGATCCAAAGTGAAGTCGGTTCTTTTTTTGTTTAAATTTTTTTTTTCGTTGTTCAGTGGGTAATATAACTAATATATATTATAGCTTATAGTGCGGTGATCTAAGGGCGGCCACTATCAGTCCGCCTGCAGTCGGCCTGTTAGTAGTTCGGAACCGGCAAAATTTGTTTCAACTGTTTGTATAAACACATTGTTTTCTTATTACAAGTACATAACCTCTCTCTCACACACACACACATACACACACACATACACACTAACACACATCAAAGTGCACTTAAGTACAGATAATCTTGTTTTATATTTTGTATAAGTAGTTCAATCTTTCATTTGCTTATATGTATCCACTTAGTTATTGCATGTTAGTTATATATTTGTGGTCATCTTTTATTGGCTTTCTCTCTGTTATTTAAGTTTTGTATTATTTGTTGTATTGCTGTTGATGCCCCAAATAAAATAAAATAAAATAAATAAATAAAACTGACAGACCGAGATCGTCAGGCGGATTGTAGGCGGACTAGACGTGTGCGCCGATTCAAAATTGATCGGCGGCGGCGTTTGTCAAAAAATCGGCGGCGGCGGCGTGTTTTCGGCGTGAAATCGGCGTGACCTTGACTGTCGGCTTTCGTGTGTAAAAATCAAAGTAAATCGTTTTATTTGCTAACCAACTGATCAATTGAATCTGATACAGGTTGCTGGTGGTCTATTACATGTTTTATTTATAAAAGCTGGAAGAAAAAATCAAAAATTCGTTTTCTTTGTAAAACTTGGTGTTGCCAACACCAATTCTTTCTTAAACATAATTGGTTTACATGAATTGATTTTACGTGTACCACGCTGAATATAGCTCACATATTCAGCGTTGTGCCGATCGAAAATTACATTATATGCCTCTTGGTGCAGTTATAAATTTTCTCCTGACGTCATTCAGGAAAATTTCAAATTCCTTTTCGTGATTTCCCTGGACGACGTCAGTCAGTGTTCATCACCTGCTGAAATGTCTAGAATAGATCTGCGAGAACAGAACAGTCTGTCGTGTATGATACTCGAGTTATTGTACGATTCTGCGAGTGCAGTTTCGCGGTACATATGTGCTACAGGCATTACAATTAGAACTACTCCAGCCAATCGAGTCCTACTGGAGAGATATGTGGAAGCGGCGACAGCTTGTTTTGATTCCTTTAATATAATTGAAAGTTTTAAACCAGAAACATAACTCCCAGGAGTTTTCGCCTCATGATTGTTTTTCCTAGATCTGCATTTATATCAAGATGACAGAAGATATCTTCTACAGTTTATACTACCCCCAGATTTTTGAATTGATAATTCCTGCTGTGTTTTGATTATTAATGCCATGGTACTCCACTTCAGTTAACTTATTCGCGCTACCTTTTGATCGCCTTCGCCTGATATATGAGACAAAGGTGACAACGCGAATGACAATTGATAGTTCAATTATTGACGTATGGCGGTCAAAAGGTTAATAAGAACACGAATAACCTAGCTACCTCTAGTCTTCTTTGAAGCGGAATATCTTAGTGGGTAGTGTTGTAGTCTACAGCATATTCTCTAAAACTAACCTACAAGACGATAATCGTAATTATGCGCATTATGTTGGGTTAATTGAACCTATCTGACAAACATAATTTGTAGAACGCGTTATAATAATGAGCGTATTGTTAATATCCAATTGTTTAAAATGATCAATTTGAGTATTAAAATGACAGTCAAGGCCACGCCGATTTCACGCCGATCATTTGTCGGCGGCGGCGGCGTGGCAAAACAGCCCGGCGGCGGCGGCGCGCCGGCGCGGCGCACACGTCTAAGGCGGACTGATAGTCGGTGGCCGACTTAATGAAGAATTAGCAGCTGATGAAGAATTAGGGCCACCAGGGTTCAGCCCTCAGCCCGCTTTTATTTAATCTAGTTATGGATTACCTCACGTCAAATACCCAGAGACCAACACCTTGGAATCTTCTATACGCAGACGATGTTGTACTTATCGACGAAGAGCCAAGCGCACTTGAAAGAACGTTGGAAACCTGGAGGTCAGCACTGGAAAAAGCGGGACTGAGAATAAGCAGAGAGAAAACTGAATATATGCACTGCAATTTTGCCAATAGTAACGACCAACACATCCTACATCTGCAACCACTGCGCTAACACCTGTGAAAAGCTTTAAGTACCTAGGCAGCATAATAACCCACGACGGTAACATTGACAGCGATGTAGCGCATCGTAAAAGTACGGGTTGGCAAAAGTGGAGAGAGCTGACAGGAGTACTCTGTGACCCGAGGATGCCTATTCGCATAAAGGGTAAAGTGTATAAGACCGCCGTGAGACCGGCTTTGTTATATGGTGCAGAATGCTGGCCTCTCAAGAAGCAACAATCCGACAAACTACTCGTCGCTGAAATGCGAATGCTTAGGTGGTCTGGTGGGGTAACACTCTTGGACAAAGTGCCAAATCGCTACATAAGGGGCACATTCAAAATAAGACCCATACAGGACAAGCTAATGGAAACACGACTCCGATGGTACGGTCATGTCATGAGAAGGCCGGAAGATCACATGACTAGAAAAGTGCTAGAGTATGGAGGTATGAATGGACCGAAAAAGGGTGGACGACCCCGACTTACATGGATGTCTGTAATTAAGAAAGATAAAAAAAAAAGATAAAAGATAAAAGATAAAAGATATTTATTCTTCAATTTAGGCACATTACAATGCACTTATGAACGAAAGATCTAGAGAATAAGAACATAGACCCAACGACGACCCGGAACAGATATAACTGGAGAAAATTGATTAGGAGAGCCGACCCCAAATAAAAATGGGATAAGGCCAGATGAAGAAGAAGAAGATGAAGAATTAGGGCCAGTTGCACCAACCACTTTTGACGGACTCGTCAGCGTCAACCGGCAGATTACTATGAAAATTTCCATACAATAAAATTTAGCGTACGTTTTAACGGTGACAGACAGTTTGGTGCATCCGAGCCTAAGTGTAAGGCCTGAGTGGACGCTCGTGGCGGGGCGTGCAGCGGGGCGGGGCGGGCGGCGTGCATGTCAAACAAAGGACACTCGTACTGGTGTCCTGAGTCGACGCTGCACAAAGTGTATGGACGCTCGCCCGCCCCGCTGCACGCCCCGCTGCACGCCCCGCTGCACGCCCCGCTGCACGCCCCGCTGCACGCCCCGCTGCACGCCCCGCTGCACGCCCCGCCACGAGCGTCCACTCAGGCCTTACACTAAGGGTGGGTTGCACCACGCACAATTAACAGACTCATCAACGTTAAATATGGCGACGGAGCTGTCAGCCCATAGAAAACTGTCAAACTTTTCATACAAGATTTTTTTACGATTACGTTTACGTTCACAGACAGTTTGGTGCAACCGGCCCTTAGTTTCAAAACGCGTGTTACCACCTGTTTGGGTCAGACAACCGGCTATCCCCAGCAACGGCCGATGGTTTTGTTTGTAGAAAGTAGCTATCTCCAGAGACTATAGAGATATAGACCACAGCCTAAGAACTTTTTGAAGCTCATGTCGATTGCGCCATTTATGTCAAAGCCACCTAAAGAAAAGATACCGAATATGTAAGAGAAATATGTCACCTGCACTGCTACTCCACCTAGTAGCTACTAGTGTAGTACTAGTAAAAAATAACGGAAAAATCAGGCCACCATTTGCTGTTTAGGTAATGAAGCAAAAAATACGCAAAATTAAACTATGTAACAAAGACTTAAAGTAGCAGAATTAGTAGGACTACAACTTAACATGAGGGATTATACAGAAATTGATTCGTTTATTAGGAAATACAATCCCCCCAATGAGAGCGCCACTGGAAGGTCGACGCAGTCTTAAGTATACACACCCGCTATGATTGGCTTGATAAGTATTAGGTAAAGACAAAATTGAGGTTACGCTTTAGGTATAGACGAGTCATTTTAAATATTACGAGCATTATTGTCTTGCATTGAATTTAATTTACGAAAGTTTACATTATACATAATGTCTTCGTGCCAATCAACTTCTGAATCAACTTTTTTGAAGTAACTAACAATGAGTGATGGAAACAAATGTCAGCTTTGGTAAAATTAGACATTTTTTTTATTTGTTTGCCTTCACGATGCCATATTGTTACGGTCAACTACTAAAGATGTTCACGTGTTCAATCACTTTAACTCTATGGCTGCAAAAATTTGTAAAGTCATAGGTTTATTTATTTGTGATTAATTCCATCAAGAAATTTCCAAACAAGCTAAAAATCCATTTGATTGGCACTCATTTTTTTCAGTGTACCAACCTGACTAACAAAACTAACTGATCATTGTTAGACCTTAACGTATTTGAAATAAGGCTTACAAATGTTCTCAATTATGTACAGTCGACGTCAAAAATATCTTCTTCTTCTTCTTCTTCCTAGCGTTTATCCCGGCTTGGGTGTCAAGCGGAAATCCCCTACTTTGTGAGCCCTGTTGCGGGCACTCTCTTAAGTCCTATGAACACCAGTTTTACGCCACCATAGTAGTAGTAGTAAAACACTTTAATGTACCTACGACAAAATAAAAGCTACATGAAAAATACACAACATTGGTACAAAGGCGAACTCCTTTAGGGATCTCTTCCAGTTAACCTTTGAGTAGTTGATAGTTTTTAAGATTCAAACAAAATATGGATAGCAGCCATGGTCTGCAATAAACAATTTTTATTTATTTATTCGCTCGGTAACAAGGGTCGATTTAGTTTTAAAAAATTAACAAGGTTATCGATAAGTACATGTCCCTATAAACCCGTGGTCTCACTACATATATGATCGTTAAATAACCATGGGTATTCAAAGCACGTTCTAAACTAAGGAAAATCAGAGAAACAAATAATAAAAACGCCATATCTTAATCGTAAAATACGAAAAAAATACGTCGTAAAATACGTCATTTTATTCCCTGCCAATAATGTTTAAAAATAAGTAGACATATAGTCGATTTAGAACATAACGCTCAAAAACTCTGCGTTACCAACGCACTAGGTGGCGCTAAAGTGCTAGCCTGAATTTTAGAAAAACGCTATTTTGTATTGAAATTGTTCATGTTGTATATTTATCAAAAAATATGAGAAAAAGTGGAACTGCTGAATTGTTTTGAGGATATCGTGAGCGTGAGTGAGGAGCTATGGTTAAAGCGATATTGTGATGAACATTTGGCACCTGTGGTTAATATAGCAGATATAGTTATATATTTACGAGATTATAGCCAGTTAGTCACAACAATTGAACGCATAATCACATTTAAAAATAAATGGAACTTATATTCTTTGTATCTGGTTTATACGCACAAATGATTTACTTAGGTTACATCGCCTTGTACTTTCTTCAAACCAGATTGGAGACCATTACAGCACAGGAGCAAATATCACGAGGAGCGCCAACAGAAACAATATACGATGAATCTTTGCCGAAAGAGTCGATATTTCCAAGAGAACAGAGTTTACATGAAACCACCGTCCATGATTCAGCAAGAAAATATTTTACCCATCTGATTTTAGAAACGGAAAATGACAAGCGAAAATATGGCTACTTATCAAAAGTAACAACTATTCGCAGCCATCTAGGATATATGCAATCGCAAGCGTATGCAATGCAAGCATATTCTTCAGCAATGGACGCACAAAATAAAGGGGTTCTTAGGTTAGATAAAAATAGACCAGACTTAACACAAATGTTGGGTGAAGCAAAACTAGAGAAGCCTGAGGGAATTGTGAATGCGTTTGATGACCATGGAGATTATAATGGAGATTATGACCTTATAGATAATCCTAAAGGGATAGTTCCAAATATTGGTGCACCAGCTTTTACTGCAGTTAACCCGGAGGTTTACGATATTTTATATAATAAATCAGGAGGAAAAAACACTCCTGCATTTTATGGTTCATTAAATAAATCAGATTTACACGAAGCTCGTACAACAGAAAAAAACATACTTGGTGGTTTTTATGGTTTGAACGAAACAGATTTACACGATGACACTGCTCCCACAACGGCCACAACCAATGAACCTACCACTATGAGAGGCGTGCATCTTTACGCCCTTTTTACAATAACAAGGACTATTTTTTTGAACAAAACCCGAGGAAGAATATCACGCCTACAAACCAGATCCACGAATCCCCCCGAATCAGGATCTCCAGTAAATTTGAAGTCAATAAAAAAATATAAAGAGACATTGCCAAAGATTGATGGTGGCCATGCAGCAACAAAATCAACCATGTTACGAACTTCCGCCATGTTAGGAACTACGGATTCACAATTTGATCAATATTTGAAATTCGGCGCCTTCGATGTATTACATCGCTCAATGCAGGAAAAAAATATTAATCAAGGATTTCAGACATATGAAGCACTTTATAAGAAGGATGTCACGGGTAACAGTAACCAAGTAAATGGTAACAGTAAACAATTCATGGAAGACACAATTAAAAGGTCCTTGGGGCAATTAATAGATGTACCAAGTTTAGCGCGACCTGATGAAGTCCCTGATAATTTAGCAACAGAAATTGAAAAATACAAGGTACCTTTAAATAATATAGCTTCTGGGAAAGCCAGCTTTAACGTTGATTATGACACAGCTCAAGGAAATTTATATAATGGTGTTTATCCGGGATTAACAGAAACAGATAACAAAAAGGTAAAAGAATCAATTAGAAATGCAGCTTTTCCGCAACACATCGCCCGTCACGGAGCATCAGCAGTAGAAAAAATTGATTACATTGATGTTACTAAAACTGATTCGGCACCAACATGGATTAGAACAGTTACTACACCAAACGTAATATCATATAAAACAAGCAAGAAAGTTAATGACGTAATTGATGCATTCGCAACAGCTTATGATAGATTTAAGGAACCATTATCAAAACTTGCTGCTATGAAAGCTAGCTTCTACAATGGAAACTACCGCAATCAAAGAGAAAAAGAACTTTTAGCAATAAATAAAGCTGAAGGAATATTAAACCCATATTCAACAGAAAAATCTAATGTAAAAATAAATAATGCTTTTGCGCCAGGGTCAAATGATGTATATCTTAGAACACCAATGGAAGAACTAGACGATAATACTGAATCGGTTCCACCATGGATAACAACTTCGATGCCAAAACGAGCATCACATGTGAAATATTTGCCTAAAATACGTCAAATGAGTACTACTATAGAACCATGGCATTCAACGAAGGTTGTTACGGTACCAACCCCAGAAAATCCTCAAATGCAACCATCTACACTCAATGAAGATACGAGTAAGAATCTCAAGTTTTCCAGAATCCACCCGGAAACGCAAAGGTTTGAAGAAATGGACGCGAAACCTAAACCTCGCTATATCCTAATTCCTAATAGACTTGAACCAAAACTTGAAGATGTAGCGAGTGCCATTGAAGAGAATGAGCCTTTTTCTATATTTTTAAAGAAATTAATGAAGATTTTGGCTTCCAAAAATCTGCAGGATCTCAGAGAGCTTATAAAATCGTTCAACCGCTACGTGACGAAGTAAGTTTCTACTTTTTATACAAATTTCGCAAGACACATAAGGTGCCCAATAGGTTTCACCCTGGCCTATATTGTTAATGACATTATATACCTAGCTTAAGGATGACATGAATATGTATAGAAACAGCGTTGAGCTTCGGGTAATTAATCTGACAATTTAATTTTCAAAAACTTTAGTTACCCCCTTATTTAATTCATTCATTTCATCTCAGCCATAATCATAATCATAATTTATTTTTTTACTCGTCGACTGTAATCTGTGTATTAGGATTTTATAGACCAGACTTAAACCTTACACATTTAAATGTTGGATAGTCTATGGCACTTAACAACCCGCCCCTAAACTAAAATAATTTTGGAAAGAGAATGTCATTCACATCTCGGTAAAATGTGTAGAGTTTGTCCGGAAAGAAAAGTGTCATGGTTTATATGGGAGCTCATACATTGTACGATACTTTTCTTTTCGGACAGACTCAACTTTATAATTTCCGAACGTACTTAATCTGTCAAATTTTCTTCTACAAACTTGCTTCTACGTTGTGATTGGATTATAAAAAGACCAATCACAACTACACCGACATCTTGGAAGTAAGTTTAGACACAGTTTATTCTATCCATCTCTTTCTACTACGCACACAATCATATGTATATCTCTTTTCGGTGGTGTCTGTACCACCGAATAGGCCCAGATACAATTTACTTCCGGTTTGAAAAATAGTGTTTGACGTTTGATTGGGAAAAATTTAGAAAGAATGAAAGAAAATCAATTCTTACTTAATACTTACTCGCAGAAAAAGTATTGTATACAATAGTGACATAATTAAGCTTTTCAATCTCGTACCTTAATTAGGCCACTCAGCAAGCTTCGTGGCCTAAAAGCGGTACTCGACTGAAAAGCTCTTGATTATGTCACTATTGTATAAAATACTATTATTCAAAGTAAATTCATTACGAACACTTTTTGAATGTCATAACATAATCGTAATACAACATAACACACACATAAGACGTCCACTGCTGAAAATAGGCCTCCCCTTTGGAAATTAAATTTCAATAAATTTGGTTTTAAAAAGAATATCAATATAACATGAAGAAGAGAATGTCGTTGTCGATCAGTTTACGATGATAATTTTCAAGAGCGTCCTGCGGCTCTACAAAATTTATCACTGGCGACTGGACCGATTTGGAATCTTCTTTTTTCGTTTGAATGAGTATACTTCACAGTTAATCCTACTGTCACCAAGTCCGGATCTGATGATGAGATCCTGGAGAAATCGAGGGAACTCTTCAACTATTATAGACACACCTATAGTGGTTTCAGTATTTTTTACAGCTCGGGCATTTCCACTTGGAAAAGCGGATCCTAAGTGAAGTTAGTTCTTTTTTTGTTTAAAATTATTTTGTAAAAAGAACTTGTTTTTAAAGAAGATGTTTTTCAGACTGCTGGCCAGCGGGATGCTAATGAAACTAGGAACGACTACATGCTCTTATATTGCGCAAGCGACGAAGATGTTCTACACCCCGATTAACCAGATAAGAAGTAAATTTAACAATTACTTAATCTATTTATCTACTCTTCTTCTTTGTCGTATCCTCATGGCTGAGGGACGTGACGATTGTGGACACTTTTCACCAACACTCTCCAGGCCACTCGATCCAGGGCCCGATGCATGCTAGTACCTATAATATTAGCGAGGCTGTACAATTGTGCTGGAGTCTGCTCCTAAAGCAGTATATTACAGCAAACACCAGGAAATAGCGAACATCGGCTAGTGAATAGCGATATAAAATGAAATGAAAAACGTTTATTTTCAGGCAACTAGTGGCCCATAGATAAATACCTTAAAGACTAGCATACATATTACATTATAAACATAGAGTTAAAATCATTGATTATAAACTAACCCCCTTATTTATAAAAGTCTACTAAAGTTAGAGGCCTTTGATAATTGTTTGTCCCTTTCCGTCCAACCTATATGAGGGAAAAGGACAAACGATTATCAGCGATCTCTTTACTTTAATGGCCGTTTATGAATATTGGATAAAAGTATTATTTTGGTGACACGACGGTTTTCTGTCGTGCCACCTGCTCTAGTGTAATATTTGGCAGCGTCCCCCGGAACCGCCGAAACACTACACCCTTCGGCCAGAAGCCCGCGCTCTCGATGGTCTCCAGCAGCGGCCGCGGCACGTGCACCACAAACGAGCTGAAGTTTTCTCGCTAATATAATTCACCACGTGGCAGCCCGTAGAACCGAAATGACATCCGGCTTCGCAGTGCCACACTGGCTTTTACGAGGCACCTTGAAACAGATAGCAAAACTGCATTTTATTCACAAGAGTGCAAATAATATTTGAAATTCGAACGTGTTATTAGTTACTTTTTTAATTTAAACATAACTAGTAGTCCGCCTCGAACTGAGAACTCGCGTTTTTTTCCTTGCAAACGAGTTGACCAATATAACAAGACCACAAGGAGGATTTTTTTTCTCCTTCTAGCTCCATTTAACCACTTGGTGGATGCTGCTCATATACGAACTTACAAATTTTATACACCACACAACCCCAAGAAATTTCATAAAGATCAGAAAAACGTTATTAAAGTTATCGTCAGACAAACTATCGAAATCAAAAAGGCATCCAAATGCCGAGACGTCCCAGTAGCCAGGTGTCAGTTCGGTTCGGTCTGGAGTTGTTTGTAAGAACTCACTTCGCTTACGCTCCGCGAGTTCGATAACATGTTAAGGCCACTCCAGACAAGGCAATGTCCACATTTTTTGTAATTGTGATTTTTTTTTATTGTTTTTTCGGTTGTTTTTAATTTTGTGTTACATGCGTTTGCAAAGTTATTTTTCCGTCTCGTGAGTTGCAGCACTCGCTACTCTCAGGATTCTATTTTTGAACTCTCTTTGAACCATAGAATCCATTCGCTAGCTCGTGTTTCAATTCCATACTCGCGGGTAAAATACAACTTTGCTCCCTTATCAAATAACTATTTCCAGTCGTTAGTATAACATCGACATATCAATTTACAGGACAGATCTCCATCATTCAAATCTCGCTGGAAAATAGGCGGTTGATGCTGGATGATGATTTCAATGCCATGTTGGATGAAGTGGATGACGTGTATGATGCGGGCGAGGAGGAAGCCATGCAGAGGGTTCTGCATGAGACCAAAGCGTACCCTTTTGGTATTAAGTTAGGGGAGCAAATAGTACAAGGTAGAATTTAAAGATAAGGGATATACGCACAGATCTGTCCGCCGGATTTGTCTGATGGTGCCCGGCGTATAGATCCGTCCATGTATGCCGGTTGGTTGAATGCTTTATGTTATTAGCTAGCGATACATGCACAGATGTACCCGCCGGATTTGTCCGACGTATATGTCCGGCGGACAGATCCGTCCGTGTATGGCGTGAATTGGAAATGGATTTGTCTGCGGATACATCTTTGCGTGTATATCATATTATATCATATTATAACGTAGCTAATATCAGCAAAGCTAATATCATATTATACCGAGGAATAGCAAAGTAATATTATTTTATTGCACACCTGGCCATAAAGTGGCTTTTTCCGCACGCTGCGCGTACGGAAAAAGACGCTTTCTGGCCAAGTGTAGCCATAAAATGATGTACACAACACGGGAGGTCATAAAGAAAGCCCTCGATCGCATATTTACGTCCCTCGTTTGCAGCTCGGGCCGCAAACTTCTGCGATCTCGGCCTTTCTTTGTTTTACCATCCTAGTTGTGTAACTATTAGTAACTTTTTTAATCTATAAAAGTTACAATTAAAATTATTAAATTATTTGGAAGTAAGACAAGTATAATTTTAATGTTTAGAAATAAAGGAAAAGTAGAAAAATCCACTGCCTCAGGCGAGACTCGAACTCGCGACTCTGGGAAACATGCCCATCGCTCTGACCAACTGAGCTACTGAGACTATACCTGATGGCTGCGAATTTCTCCACCATATCCTTTATCCTTAGGGTAAAAAATAAATAAATAAAAAGTTTAATTTTATTACTTAATACGTGCAGTTTATTTAAATTTAGGTATTTTTCAGGTTTCATAAACGATGTGATATTGCATCCAATGAAAAGAATTGCTGGAACGCCTCATGGAAATGTAGTTTTTGAATACATAGCTAAAGTAGCGAAGAAACATACTCTACTAGTAAAAAAAAGCGTTAGGCGAAGCGAAAATTTTGATACACAATTAATTACGGAACATAATCGAAATTTTGATTATATCACTGAAGATAATGAATTCTCTAATCCAAATTACGTCAAAAAAGATTTAAGTTATACTAAAGTAAACAAAAACAAACAAATATTCATTAGATCTCATATTGACAATAGCAAAGATGAAGACTCTAGTAAAGATAGCAAAGTTGAAATTAAAATACAAATAAATAATATAAAACATTCCAAAAACGGTAATAAAAGAAAACGTAGAAACATTGAAAGTGAGAGAATCAAAGAAACAAGACGGAACGCAAGAAATTTAATTAAAACACGTAGAGAGAATTCTAAATCGGATGAAAGATTAAATCTTGAATCATATAAAGCTGAAATCGATGACAGAAGTAATGCTAATAGTAAGAATTTAAACAATGAAGGCAAAGTGAAACTAAATTTTGATTGCCAACCGCTACCAGTGGTTGTTTCAAAGGACAATCTAAGTAAACAAAACGCAACAGAAGTCATTATGTATTGCAGTAATGCACCAAATGTCAATAGAAAATAGCAAATAATATGGCAGACCGACAACTGCATTTAGACAAAAAAGCACTAGGATACAAGACAAAATATTAAAAAGAAATTTAAATTTAGGTACATTTCAGGTTTCATAAACGATGTACCCAATGAAAAGAATTGCTGGAACGCCACATGGAAATGTAGTTTTTGAATACATAGCTAAAGTAGCGAATAAACATACTCTACTAGTAAAAAAAGCTTAAGGCGAAGCGAAAATTTTGATCCTCAATTAATTACGGAACATAATCGAAATTTTGAATGTATCGCTGAAGATAATGATTTCTCTAATCCAACTTACGTCAAAAAAGATTTAAGTTATACTAAAGTGCTCGAGTGGAGACCACGGACTAGCAAGCGCAGCGTAGGACGTCCACTCACAAGATGGACAGACGACCTTATAAAGGTCGCCGGAAGACGCTGGATGCAAGTCGCTTCCGACCGATACTTATGGAGGTCCAAAGGGGAGGCCTATGTTCAGCAGTGGACGTCTTATGGCTGAGATGATGATGATGATGATGAAAGTAAACAAAAACAAATATTGCATAGCGCCATCATCATCATCATCATCATCATCATCGTCTCAGCCATAAGACGTCCACTGCTGAACATAGGCCTCCCCTTTGGACCTCCATAAGTATCGATCGGAAGCGACTTGCATCCACCGTCTACAGTACACAGTACACAGTATTATTTAGCATAAACATATATTATTATTGTCTGTAGTCATGTATATTGGTGAAATGTAACTCTCTTTGTCAGTTACTAAGAATTATTTTTTGGCAAACATTAACTTATAGGTCAAGAGTAGGCCGTAGGCAACCCTACCTCATCGTATACATAATTCGGCTTATGTAGGGCGAGACACGATGCTTTGTTTTAGTACTTACCTGGTAGCTTGAGCAAAAGTTGGAGCATTTTGTACAGTCAGCAAAAAATCCCCTGTCCTAAAATCCGCCGAAGAAGAGAAAAAAAGAAAATACTGGAACGCCTGTGAAAAGAGTCACGCAAGCTTCACTCCCCTCGTTACATCCGTCGATGGAGTCTTCGCTCCGCAAATGTCCAACTTTATCAAACATCTCGGTGAAGCCATCGCTGACCGGTGGCAGAGACCCCTTAGTATTGTATTGGGCTGGCTAAGATCCAAAATTATAATTTCGATAATCCGAGCCACCAGCATGTGTATCCGTGGGACAGATTCAAATCCACCCAACATATCTTCAGTTTCATCGACGGTGCTGCCCTACCCAGCCCGTCTACCTCTGCCCTGCACTAGCGCCACGTTCTTGTTGTTGGCTAATGATTAATTAAAATTGTAACACTATTTTACGTTAAATAAATCATTTGATCTATTAATAAAAATCCCCTATTTATTGAAAAAAACTTCACATCAAAAATTTTACATCAGTACATTCAGTACCTAGATTTGTCCTCTAGGTAACACTAACCTTATTGAGCTTACTGCTAAATTGCCAAGTAAACATAATGGCAAAGTGACACTTATCCCATTTCAGAATTTACAGCGATACAGTGTGTAAATCTAATGCGGGCGATAAAGTAAATCAGACATGTAACTCATTGTAATTGTGAATAATTGTAATTATGAATAATCTGCCCTTATTCCTGTTTAGAATTTTTAGCTATAAGGAAACATTTGCACGCTTGCTTGCAAGCAAAATACAATGTACGAACTGTATATACAGAACTCTGAATTTTGGCAAATAAAATTGATTGAATGATTGATTAGTGTAATTAATTAATTTGTTTCTATAAATTATACTTAACTGTGACCCAATCATAATTTTTTGAAAATTTTAATAGCAGCAATGTACTGTAAACATGGTATAGAAAGTAACTGTCAACGAGCGTTTAACGCGAGTGTGATTGCATTACATTGCGGGCCGAATTCTTTTGTAAAGATAAAATTTTAATTGCAATTCTAAGTAAAAGTTATCTAATTACATTTCTTCTTACGTTACGCCCGTATTGGATTTACACACTGTATAATATATAGATATAGATAAATACTTAAATACATAGAAAACATCCATGACTCAGGAACGTTCCGTGATAAACACACAAATAAATGCCCTGATCAGGATTCGAACCCGGGGCAGGGTAACTACTGACTAGGCTAGGAGACCGTTAGAAACTATATAGAAATAAAATAGCTAATCGTTGTTTTCATAATAACAGCTACAGTTGACTCTAGTATAAATAATAGTTACCTACTTATATTATAAGAAACAGTTATATTTTACGTAAATGGGCGTTAATAGAATTTAATAAAAGTAGATAACCAGATTTAACAGGCAAGAACTTTCTTTTTAACCGACTTCAAAAAAGGAGGCGGTTCTCAATTCAACTGATTTTTTTTTGTATGTATGTTACTCGATATCTCCGTGAATCGTGAACCAATTTTCAAATATTTTTTTTAATCGAACGGGTATAACCTTTAGATGGTCCCATTGTCACCAAGTCGAGGTCTGATGATGGGATCCTGGAGAAATCGAGGGAACTCTTCAACTATTATAGGCACACCTATAGTGATTTCACTATTTTTTACAGCAACTCGGCCACTTCCTCTTGGAATAGCGGATCCTAAGTGAAGTCGGTTCTTTTATTGTTTAAAATGATAGATTATTATGAAAGAAGACCATGTGAGTTTAAACTTCGCGATGTTTCCTTAAAGACAGCAAAACAAGGAAAACGCTGAGATAATTACAATCGATATTTCCCTAACTTAGTTGACATCGGGTATATAAGCCGACCGCGCGTTCGGACTTCACACAACTACTCTAAACTTCGCGTTGACAGCTCGAATTCAAGATGGCTGCCCTCAAGACTTTGTTGATTCTGGTGGTGCTTGCAGTGATCATGGCAAGCGCTGTGGCTGTCCGTGTGGGTCCTTGTGACCAGGTGTGTAGCCGTATCAAGGCTGAACGTGATGAGTGCTGCCGTGCCCATGGATACAAGGGCTACAGTGGCTGCCCAGGAGGAAGGATGAACTGCTACTAAGAGTTGGGGGTTGGACACACGCAGCTTGACTTGTCTACATCTGAATACCAAGACGATACTAACAACTGCCTACAAACTTGGCCATCATATTAGCCATTTGTCGCACGCTGAGCATAGCCTATCTTCAAGTATACCATTTGTTCCGGTCCTGAGCTAACATCATCAAAAAGTGACCCGCGATCCATCCAACGAGCCAACGGACGCCAAGGACTCCTTCTGAAAGCCACCACTCCGTCAACATTTTAGTCCACCTGCCGTCATCCTGCTTGGCAACATGTCCTGCCCATTTCCATGTGAGTTAACTTGGAATGTCAGACAAAAACGAAGGTGCTTGACGTCAACGTGACATCGTGGAAGACATCTGCAGTCATCAGTTGAAGCTACTATCAACCTATTCCCACGATATAAGCTATTGCCAAGTCGGCATACGACAAACTTGGACGTTATACGACAAAATTTGAAAGTCCTTACTCTCGTAACATAGTGGAATTGTAGACTCAACTATCAGATGTAGAAGCAAAAAATATCGGAAGTAGCTGCGTTAACATAGTGTTCTGATTGGTTGTTCAAAATATGTCCATTAAAATCCTCGTAACGTCATTGGCGAGTATACGTTACATGTGATGTAGATTTAACCTTCGATTCGGACTTTATAATACTTATGTTTATTAAAAAAAAATCTAATGTTTGGAAATGTAAAATAAATTTATTTGCAAGCAAAACTTTGTGTCACATTATTTCAAACAAAGGCCATATAAAGGGACAAAACGCACCTGGGAATTCAGCAAATTCATAGAAAATGCTTAAAATTTTCTATGTTTAAGGGTCAAAACAGACCTAGCGGAATTCCTCGCGGAATTAAGCCACTTCATAGACAAAATGCTTAATTTTGTCTATGGTAGCGGAAATTTGTCTATGGCAGCGGAAATTTGTCTATAGTAGCGGAAATTTGTCTATGGCTTCCATACAAAAAATCAGCTACCATAGACAAATTTCCGCTACCATAGATATTTTGTCTATGAATTGGCTTAATTCCGCTGTGATTCCGCTAGGTGTGTTTTGACCCTTATCTATGGTTGTTTAAATTTGTATGGAGGCCATTGACAAATTTAAGCAACCATAGACAAATTTAGCATTTTGTCTATGAATTTTCTTAATTCAGCTTAGGTATTTGGCGTGCCCATGAATTTATATAAAGTGGATCTAATTCTTACACATTTTCCCTATCCACAATTGAACCTTATTACCGAGCATAACAGTTGATTACAGGACACTCTTAAAAAGTAGTAAAAACGTTCCCATAGAGAGCATAAAGTAGGGGGCGGTGTCCCACTCGCACTCGTTACAAAATTGTCACATTTGATGGACATTTGACACATATTGACATTTTGATTGACTGATGACGTCATTACCTCCTTAGTCAAAACGGGACACAATCCCCTAGATAACCTTCTCTTTCAGCCTCACCTTTTGACCGAAGTATTTCATCCACTTCCTTATATATCCATGGGCGTGCCTAAAGCCATCTAGCCTAATATGGCCAGGGTTTTGTCGCCTGTCACCATAGTTGTCACGTTCTAACAAGCATATAAGTGCAAAAGTGACGCATGACGCGATAAAATGACAACCAAGGTAGCTGTTGACTCCGATAATTTAGGTAAACGCACCATATGTAGAAATACTTTAGAAATAGAAATACTTTATTCGTGACATTAGCGGAAGGACAAATAAATTACAGATAATACGGTTACAAGCAAGAACAAATAAATTACAAATAATACAAGCAAAGTGTGTGCGGAAAGAGAAAGCCCCGCAGAATGTATGTGTTCCTACTTATATAAACCATTAAACCGCACTCTCTCCTCTCGCACAAACTACTACAAAAACATAGCATAGAAGACAAGTGTCACGAAATGGTCTTTTCTCAGCATGTTGCTAGCGTAAGCCAGCGCTGATCTTCCGAAAATATATATATCGTGTCGCTAAAGCTCTATACATTTTGCCAAGCAACTTGACACGGTCACAATAACTTCTAACTTCTGTTCGATAGATTTTGTGATGTGTGATATACCGACATCAGGCGGTAAATCCAGGATTTCGTTCAAGGGCCCACTTTCCTTCACAAAAAAACAATCAATGGTATACAAAAATTGCGTGTCAAGTACCCCTGAATCCACGACTGGGTAAATCAATAAGACAAGGTGTAAGTACCGACAAGACCCGAAGTACCGACAAGCGTAAGTGTAAGACAAGCAACACAACAACAACACTGCGCATGTGACAACTCCAGAGGTGTCACATGCGCATTGCCGACCCTATACAAAAAGAAGGATTCACTGTGTTGACGACTAAAGGAAGAAGAGGGTCCCGCGTCGTCAACACACTGGGTCCTCTTTGAGCTCTTTGGCAACCTTACTCACCAGCAGGAACACAACGCTATGAGTATATAGAGTCTAGTGCTATTTGGCTGTGGTTTTCTGTAAGGAGGTACTTCCCCAGTCGGGCTCTTCTCCAGATTTGAGCGAAATGACATTCGCTGAGCTGTGCCTTACCACACATAGCGAGAATATCAATTTTGGATCAAAATAAAACGAATACAATCAGCATTTACCTTTTTATTTCATGTTAAAAAAAAAACAAACTTTTTTTTTCAAAAAATTTCAAGATTAATTCTGTCTTTTTTTAATTTTTTTTTTTTGAAGACTCGGGGTCTTGTTCAAGCCTAGTTACACCACATACTGCCACTCCAGCAGCTGGCGCTGCCGCGACCATGGGCTGCGCAGCACGCGTCCCTCTCCCGCTGGATCCTGGGGCACACCTCGTCGCAGGCCGGGACCCACACGGCTACCACGCTGCTCATTACTAGCGCTAGCACTACCAGTACTAGCAGGGTTTTGAAAGCAGCCATCTTGGATTGGAAAGAAATTCGGTCCTGAAGAAATAAAAATAAATATTTATTTATAAAAGTTGGGCCGTCGATTCCGGCAAAAGGGCGAGAACCCTCGCTCCGAGTCGTTCCTGGTACAAAGGCTGTCCATAATAATCTAACGTGGTAATGCCGCGAGTGTTATGGGCACCTTCGTGCCGGGAGCGTCAGGGAGCGAGATGTTCGTGTAAATTTTTGTAAAATGTATTTTTTGTAAATAATATTTGTTTATTTTTGTCGTGTAAATAAATTTTATTCAAACTTTATATTTTATTGCACAATAAGATATAAAGGGCAGACTTAATGCCAAAGAGCATTCTGTAAAAGTTGGTCAGTCAACCATCAGGCCTAGGGATTACAATCGGGCACCAAAATAGTATTGATCATCTCAGAACTGGACCTAATTAGGACATATTGGTGTCTTTTAGAAATATACTTGATTTAAGGGGCTACTTTGAAAAATTATAGGTTTTTTCCAACGCTCTAGTGACTTAACGGGAAAAGGGACTGAATTTATTTTCGAATATGTATTATTAGACTATATACTCTTGTTTTTGGCACAAGTCAAAACACGATTGCTGAAAGTTGCCTCGATAGAAAAAAAAACCGAAGTTGGGTCCTTTTTCCCCTTATTTTTCTTAGCTTACGTATACTATAAGAGGTTAAGCAATATAACTAAGTAAAAAATATGGTTTTCTGGTGTATCTAAAAAGTCACAGAAGCAAAATTAGACAAAACTTTATAGATTAGCTTATTTATCGTAGTTTAGTCAAAAAGTCTGATCCTTAAGAGCGCTGCATCTCTTTCTTTCGTGCACGGGAGCCATAAACGTGTCTCTAACGGATGGGCGTGGCATCGAGGAATGGCCTTAAGCTCAGGAATTATGCACCCTTACAATTAAAGAAAATAAAAAACCAGCCAAGAGCATTTCGGGCCATGCTCAGTGTAGGGTTCCGTAGTTACCGGCCAGACACAATACACCCACTCACCGTTTTTATACGACATTTTGCGGTACTTACGTCATTTTACTATGCGGCACTTACATCCTTTTACTAGGCGTTTTTTAGTTATAACTTAAAAATGGCTCAACCGATTTTATTCAATATAATTTTAATTGAAAGGACTTATTAGGTCTCACTTTTCTGAATTATTCGACAGGGGGGAGCGCCCTGTTTTAAACTTTCGGAGCGATTATTTACGAAACTATTAATTTTATTCAAAAAATGTTTTAGAAGACCTCTATTCTTTTTAAAAGATTTATCTTATGATATCCCATACGACAGAGTTAGACCGAAAAAAATCACCCCCTCCACTTCATGTCCCCTAATAAAAATATTCTACTATTTTGTCGGCGTGTTTAATCCACGTACCAACCAAGTTTCAGCTTTCTAGTGCTAACATCACTGAGGTAATTTAAGCCGCGGACAGACAGACCCTAAAACACACGGTGTATATACACGGAAAAAAAAGCTTCCGGGATATTCTCAATCTAAGACATTATTTTATTACGTTGAAAATATTTCCTCGTGACAAGTATTTATTTCCTTTAACGAAAATAAAATAAAGTTTTAAATATAACGAAGCGAATATATTCTTACAGATTTTCTAGCTTTATTTTACCTAAGATAATACTTGTTTGATTAATGTACAATCTCTCTTATTTACTCTTGAAACAATACATTTTTGTATTTCTATTTTAAGAAAGCGTGGTTTTATCAAGCGAAGAATCATATTTTTGGTAAAGGAAATAAATACTTGTCACGAGGAAATATTTTCAAGAAAATAATAATGTCTTGGATTGAGAATATCCCGGAAGCTTTTTTCCGTGTAGGTTAATCAATTAATATTTATTAATATTTGACTATAACTTACTTGTGTTATACGAAAGGTTGAAGAAAGTTGTGTAAAGAAAATGGAAAAGCCGCGGTTTATATACCTACTGCATTTTGATAAAAAACATGTTTTGTCCGGCCAAGTGTGAGTCAGAGTAATATAAAAAATAAGGAAAATGGATGCAATAAAATAATACCTCAAGACAATTAAAAGTAGTTCAATAACATTTACCATGGACCGAGAAATACTAGACTGCTATAAGTGGTGTCTATAGAAAGTCGAATTTGCATAATGCAGGAAATTCCATTAGCGCCATCTATCGCGTCCCTAATGCAGCAGTTCGAAGTTCCATACATGGTACAGTCACGTCTGAAAATATGGATACATTGAATGTGTCAAAAATATGTAGCGACGACTCTATTACCAAGGCTTAAAGTCTTGGATACATGTTTTTGTCACATTAAATGTATCCATATTTTCAGACGTAACCAGTACAGTCAGCATCAAATATATTGTAATAGCTAGAGTAGCCAAATAGTTCGTCACACCATACAAAATATATGGTGTGAAGAACTGTTTGATTACTTTGGCTGTTACAATATATTTGATGCTGACTGTACCTACGCATTTCACGTAGCTGGTTCTGGATATACATGAAAGTTATGGTGACTGTACAGTTGGCATCAAATATATCTAAGCGGCCAGGGTACTCTAACATAGAGATATGTTTACTGTTTAGATAAACATGCTCTTTATTTTTATTTTTAAGCTAACATGGTCACTAACATTACAAAAAGTTTTATCATCATCATCATCTCAGCCATAAGACGTCCATTGCTGAACATAAGCTTCCCCTTTAAAGGGGGGGTTTGCCATACGCGCCACGCTTGGCGCGCGCAGTTTTTTTTGTTTATTGTTGTTTAGGCTTTCGGAAGATGCTGCTGCCCGTCTCCCGGTATATTCCCTTAGCAGACTCCTACTGCAACCACGGGACGATATGGTGGGGGACAACTCTAAGGCCGGGCACCCCACGGCGAGACAAAAAGTTTAACACGGGGTATTTACTATGTGAGTTAGTTTTGGTGAGTTTAGTAGTGGGTAAGTCTTCATCCTTCGTTTAGGACTCCCGACAGTTCATAGAGGTAATTAAGCAAGCAATTATGCAGTTTTTAATTAATATATTTTTTCCTTGATTGCGTAGGCTGCGGTGTCCGTTTAGAAAGAAAGAAAGAAAACATTTATTCATGACAACACATACCTACAATGGAAACAATCAGAAAGAGACATACACTTGGCGCTGCGGCTGACCAGGCCCAGGTTCTCAAGCGCCGCAAAGACTCGTCCTTACTTAAGGACTACGAGTTTGCGGCGCTCGCAGTAGAGACACTGGGCCCCTGGTCGGCCGACATGAAGCACTTTATGAAGGCCCTGGCGGCCCGATTGGTCGAGACTACAGGGGACCATAGAGCTGGCGCGTACATCTCCCAGCGTATATCCTTAGCTGTGCAGAGAGGTAACGCCGCCAGCGTAATGGGGACCATGCCGCAGGCGGACATTTTAGACGGGGTATTCTTTTTGTAGTTGGGATTTTTATAGGTAGGTTTACTTTTATACATAATTTTAAATTAGTTGTTAGTATAGTTTTTATTTGTTAAGTTTAGTTTTAGCTTCATTTCTAGATAGTATGTAACTTTGTACATATATTAATACATACACTTGTCACGAAATGGTTGCACCTCAGCGTTAATGCTGGCAAGGCCAGCGCTGGTCTTCCGTTGCAACCATTTTGACGACACGGCATGATGACGCGTTTACTACGTTGCTTGACTTAGTTATCATATCATATCATAGCATAATAAATAAAGATCTGGCCAAGTGTGTGACGGACCATAATTTTTTTGACATCTATGAAGTGGCCATTTATGAAATTAGCGACATACAAAATGAAGGGTACACGGAAAGAACATGTCTAGTCCCTTTTTTTGTAAAATGAGAATTTTGTATCAAAATGTATAGCTTGCAATGCACTATTAGCAACAACTGGAATTTTTAACACAAATCCACTTTTTAATTCATAAAAACCATCTAGTTACGGAAATAGTATGGTTAATTGAATCGTTCCAAACTTTAAAACCGCTATAACTCAAAATGTTGTCAAAGTGACTATAGTATATTCCAACCAAACTGACGAACGGCATCATATAACGATCTCTTTTACCCTTGCTAGGGCCGTGCAAGTGCGAACGAAATGTTTTATGACTCCGGTCGTCAGTTCGGTTGGATGATACTATAGACATGTTCTTTCCGTGTACCCTTCAAATACTCTTTATGTTAACATTTTACTAGCTAAGGATACACGCACAGATGTGTCCGCCGGATTTGTGGACAGATATGCCCGGCGGACACATCCGTCCGTGTATGGCGCGAATTGGACAACGGACAGACAGCGGACAGACGTTTGGCGGACACATCCGTGTCCAATTCGCGCCATACACGGACGGATCTGTCCGCCGGGCATATCCGTCGGACAAATCCGGCGGACACATCTGTGCGTGTATCCCTAGCTTATGAGACACAGGAATTCTTACTCGTAGTAACCCAATGTTTGTAAACAACAAGAGGACATAATTTTAAATTAACAACAACAATACACAATACAAATATCATAAAAAACTTTTTCACTTCTCATGCTCTTAAAATGTTACTTTAGTCTCTGCAGATCGGGACTAAAACTCTTTATTAATCTCTAGGGATTAAAACATTTTTTTTTTACTTTGGGAACCCCTAAACAGCCACTCATGGTGTTTATGAATGGACGATTATCGCCCTTTTTAGTGATTGTGCATAGACAATTTTGGACCACGCATATAACCACAAAATGTCAACTGTGCGAAAATATTAAACAAACTCGATTAAAAAAAAAAACATAAACCGCCTAACAAATTTTATTGATAATTTAAATTTTTGCCATTATAAATAAAATTTTGTGTAGAATGTCGTTATTTTTTCCTCGCATTCAAAGTGAAAAGTAGAGTGTTTAACGCGACACTAAACAACCATAATGACCCTCGCTACGCTCGGGTGGCTAAACATCTCGTGTCATTATGGCTTGTTTTAGTCCCTTGTTGAACAATCTACTATATTGCAAACCGTATAGTACATACTTGGAACAAATTACCCTCCCAAGTTGTGAATTCTAACAGTGTTAATCAGTTTAAAAATAGACTCGACAAACTATCTAAAACAGTGAATTAGTGCCTAGTGAACTATGATTTAGACGTATCAGCGCGAGCTGCCTGTCTAAAATGATATAATAATAATATAATACAATCAACCCGCGGGGGCAGCTCGTGGCGAGCTGACGGTGAGTGGCGACACCGCGGACCCCTATTCCAGAGGGCCCTTTCCATCTGGCCCTCGCCTCTGTGCTTGCCTTAACTGACCGGCCAGAGAAGAGTCGCAACAGCGGGACCTATGCTCCAGGTTGGAAGTGTAAAATGTCATAACGCCGGTGGCCTGCTGAACGGAACACCGGGATCTGGCTACCGCAGACTCACCTCTCGACAACCTCACAGCCACTCTTAAGTGTTGCGCCGTTATCGCACCGTGCGTGCGGCCATTGCGGGGCCCACTCAATGAGTTGGCGAGTCACCACCTGTCTTTTACAATTTTGAGACTGATTGTCACGGCAGGTGTCCGCTAGTCTCCTCCCATAACCCAGTATCCAGCATATAACCTTAGTTCCCATCGCAGCACAAAAGTGCTGCACTGCAATAGTCTTTGCACCTGGCGGAGACCATCTCCATGTATCATATTGTGCGCTCGGGGATGGTATCCGCCACGTGTATCCCTTGCATTTAGATTAAATTGTCTTAAAGGGCTTCTGTGCTGTTGGCTTTGGCCCCACGCAAGCCTACCAAAGGTCCGGGACCCCATGGCCCCGAGATATGGAAAGGTAATACAATCAATTTTCATTATCGCTCACACCTACCTAAAAACCGGTGTAACTCGATATTATTTGCATGTTATCACAACACAACAGGTTTTATTATACCTACCTGATGTGTGTTATACATACAGCGTGTATTTTTGATATTACCACATAAGCTATGGGTAGTTAGTATAGACCCTAATAAACATACTTCCATATGTTTTATTAAAATTATACGACTTTTATTTTTCCATATAAAATATTTCAGCACGCAATGTATTGCTCCTACCTGATTCACACTGTACTGTATACGCAGTACATTGCTGAGTGAAATAAATTAAAAAAATAATTACTCGGTGTTAATTAACAATTAACTAAATATTTATTGCAATGTCGATTTAAAACATCAAAACCTGCTTCTGCAGGCTTATGATGGCAGTAGTTGTCCGCCGATAACTTGATAAAAAGCTGACAACTTGACACATTGTCATGTTTTGCTGTGTGAATGTGTCAAGTTGTCCGTTTTTTATCAAGTTATCGGCGGACAACTACTGCCATCATAAGCCTGCTGGTTTCCTTTTGTGGTAATATCAAATATACACGCGGTATATGTAGACAAACAAAACTCGTCTCGAATTTCCGAAATAAGGATTCTTACAAACAACTCGCTACTGGGACGTCTCAGCATTTCGATGGCTTTTACATTTTGAAAGTTTGTTCGACGATAACTTTAACGTTTTTCTGATCTTTATGAAAGTTGGGATTTTAGCAGAGATACATATAATTTGAGAGTTCGGATATGAGAAAGATCTATCAAGGATTTGTGGAGTAGAAGTCGTGAAAATATGATTAAAAGGGTCTTGTTATATTGGTCAACTCTTTTGCAAGAAAATCGCGAGTTACATATTTGATGCCAACTGTACAGTCACCATAACTTTCATGTATATCCAGAACCAGCTACGTGAAATGCATAGATACAGCCAAAGTGATCAAATAGTTCTTCACACCATATATTTTGTATGGTGTGACAAATTTGGCTACTCTAGCTGTTACAATATATTTGATGCTGACTGTACTGGTTACGTCTGAAAATATGGATACATTTAATGTACTGATTTAAACTCACACGATTTTCACTCATTATTTTGACAAAACACGGGACTTAATCGCGTACACTTACTTTTAATTTACACACAACACAAAACATAATTAACAATACACATATTAATTTACATTTAATGTGACAAAAACATGTATCCAAGACTTTACGTCTTGACTGTACCATGTATGGAACTTTGAACTGCTACGTTAGGGACGCGATAGATGGCGCTAATGGAATTTCCTGCATTATAGAAATTCGATTTTCTATAGACACCACTTATAGCAGTCTAGTATTTCTTGGTCCATGGTAAATATTATTGAATTACAATTAATTGTCTTAAGGTATTATTTATTGAATCCTTTTTCCTTATTTTTTATATTAGTCTGACTCACACTTGGCCGGTGTTCCTATTCATTAAACATGCAAATGCAATTAAACACGTAATTTTTATCATTTTCCTCCATCACATGTCCATCACACAGTAAAGTACAGTACAGGTACAGTCGGCCAAAAATGTGGTCTACCACCCTACAGTTGAGGTTCGTTTGAACGTCATGAGACAACAAGGTCGTGCATGCTTTAAACTCCGTTAGAAAAGTCAACCTTAGCGATCGGTAGATCTCGCAGAAACTTTTGTCAAAACTGGTAGACTTCTTGGCCCACTTAGTACGGTACAGGAACAGTTTTGAACTTTTATAATTCACAAGTGCGATTTTCATATTTAGTTAGAGAATATAATATGATTGGTCATAATAAAAAATATTTTCTAACAGTTATTGACGATGCGCTAGGTATTATATAGATATTTGTTAATAACACAAAGAAAAGATTATCCAAATTACATTTTTCTTTACCACACTATTGCATTCAACTATTTCAATATCATCTGTCATTTTATAACAGTTTGGTCAATAGATTATGTGAGCATAATTCGTAAACAATTTGTAAAAATATGCGTGACCTTGAATTCTAAACGAACGACAAATGGCTAAGACGACGAATGCTATTGACAATACCGTTATAAAATGTGAAGTTATGTAGCAATAATAAAAAGCGATAGTCTGGTAGGAAAAAATAAAACTTGCGTAATCTTTTCTTTATGTAGCAAACAAATACGTGTATTATATCTAGCGCAATGCTCAGAATTGTTAGAAAATATTTGTCATTATTAGTACTTAACGTATTCTAACGGGGCACAATATAAAATCGGACTTGTGAGTTTTGTCATTTTTGTAGGTTAAAAAGGCGTTATTGTACTCCACTAACTGTACAGTCGACTACAAAGAGTCATATCTAGTTTTGGACCTTGATACAACGCAATATACTGAAGTGGATACATCTCATTGTAGCCGACTGTACCTTAATTAGCTCCAATGAATTATAAGTTAATTCAACAAACCAGTTTCATTATCAGTCTGGAGAAACCCAGTTTCCTTATCAAGTAGTATAAATAAGAACTACAACTCATTTCAAACAGAACTCAGTTTCATTTCAAGCGATTACTTCGAAGAACACTAAGAAAACATGGTTTCCAAATCGTCGATGTTTCTTCTAGTCTGCGTGGCTTTGATGGTCATCATCTCGCAACCAGAGAATGCAGTCGCCGCTGACGTCTCTATAGGAAGCTGTGTGTGGGGAGGGGTGAACTACGTGTCAAACTGCAATAAGGAGTGTAAGCGCCGAGGCTACAAGGGAGGACATTGCGGGAGCTTCGCGAATAATATTTGTTGGTGCGAACAATAGTGTTTCAAGACTATTTTGATTCAACCTTCATATGTAAGAAACCATTTTAAGATTCACTGATAGCTGTACCTAAGTACAGATCTAGATAGATTTTTGGCAGATGCCAAGCCTCAGATCCACGACTTTACGCATGGTTGTCGACATCACTTGTGATCAAGATGTCACTATGGGCTTGTCTGCCTTCTAGATCTAGGCTAGAAGATCCTTAAAGATTGCCTACAAATCTTCAGCTAAAACTGCCTATTTCAATGAAAATGGATCTCTTAGTTCCGTCATACTATACTCGTATCTGGAATAGACAACCTTAAAATCTCAAGCAATTCAAGATCTAAATATTTACCAGTTGTTGCAGAATCTGTGGTTTGCTTGTTATATATACACTTACATTCAGTTTATTTGTTACATATACTTAATTAAATGAGGGTTTAAAAAATACCTATTAATGTTTCTATCCCACACACATTTTCTTGTATGTATGCATTTAAAATTAGCATATCTTAGGGCGGCCACCGACTATCAACCCGCCTGCAGTCCGACAGACGATACCGGCCTGTCAGTTGTTCGGAGCCGGCAAATATTTGACTGATAGTCGGTGGCCGGCTTTACGTTGTCGCTTGTCACTTCATCCTTCGAGTCGCACTTGGAGTATGGAGGGTCGCGTAACACCGTAAGATGTGCTAGCCGTGCTGAATTGATAGATAATAAGGGTTCCTACCAATCAGCCGCCGCAGGGTGAGGTAATCCCGTTCGGGGCGGGGTGTAACGCGGCTGTTCTGTATGAAACACTGTTATTTATTTTACGTCACTCTGGGTGCTAAGTGAGCTTTACCGCCCTAGGGCGCAGCGGCAAATCTCACTTCACACCCAGGAGAAGACGTAAAATTATGTACGCACCACGG
Organism: Pammene fasciana; assembly: GCA_911728535.1. NCBI lineage: Eukaryota > Metazoa > Arthropoda > Insecta > Lepidoptera > Tortricidae > Pammene > Pammene fasciana. Next base: position 7,866,311 of record OU452299.1, read on the forward strand.
GCGGTAATAAAGTAGGCCTCAGATCGCTTGTTTATGGCCCTTACCTTCGGTTCGGGCCACAAACGCCAGCGATCTGAGCCCTTCTTTATTTTACCGCCCTAGGTACGTAATGTACTATTGTGGTCGAGTTTATAGCTATTTAAATCAAATCAAATCAAATCAAAATATTCTTTATTGCACACCTCAATAAAATAGAACTGTACAGTACACAGATAAAAAGTAGAGGCAGTCAACAGGCGGTCTTATCGCTAGAGAGCGATCTCTTCCAGACAACCTTGGGGTAGCGGAAATCTATTTACATATGTATTGGAAATCTTTGTTTCGGAAACACGAGACCTGTTTTGTTTATCGACTTGTATATGACCCAAGTAGGCATATCAACATGTTGTGATAAAAATTATGTAAATAATATCGAGTTATGCCGGTTAGGTTGGTGTGAGCGATATAAGGAAAATCGATTGTTGGCTGGATTCCACTGTTTATTTATCACTATCGACCCGACCCGGCTTCGCACGGGTGCAGTTATACATATAAACCTTCCTCTTGAATCACTCTATCTATTAAAAAAAAACCGCATCAACTTTCGTTGCGTAGTTTTAAAGATCTAAGCATACATAGGGACAGACAGCAGGAAGCGACATTGTTTTATACTGTGTAGTGATGCCTCATGACATGACGACCAAGTCTACTAACGTAGGGTAGGTTTGAGCCGGTTCGGTGACCCGCGATATTGGCGGAGACTCTTCGCAATAGACGGGGTGCGTAAGTGCCAGGGTAGCAACGCTACCAATCGGGCACTTCCACTCTTGAATCAATTAGCTGTACGTCATCCCAATGTAGATGTATTTCAGTACCAAGCACCTTTGCTAAGGTTATATATATCTGTTATTTAATTAAAATCTAGCCAGTTTAAGAGTCGCCGGGACGCTCGCGTTCCCATACAAACGTAGTTCAGCTCTCATTTTAAAACGACATGCTTTAGAACCATGAAATTTGACATAGGCATTCTATTGTAGTAGTACAGATCTAGGTCGGACATTCGTTTTCGTTGCTAAAAATTGTAATACAAAGAAAATGAAAACTTTTGTATGGGAACGCGAGTTCACGGGAGCGTCCTGGCGACTCTTAAGCTTATGTGTGATAATAACAATCTTTAAGTAAGTAAGTAAGTAAGTTTATTGACATCAAAAGGATTACAACTATGTATACATAATTTCTTAGGTTTATCATCATTTGATAAACACCATTTCGCAAATAATCACTTAACAAACAACAATTCACAAACTATTCATTTCACAAACCTGTCCTTGCTAAATATGTTCATTTTATAAATCATTAATAGATAAATATACATTTTGTAACTTGAACGCTTTATAAACATATTGAAAGACAAATTATTATTTAACAAATGTTCATTTCGCGAATAAATCGTTTTTAAAATCAGTTATTTTGCAAAATGTCAATGGATAAACTATTGTTTTTACTCAATTTAATAAGTAAAATAAATAAATACAAACGAATTGAGTGAGAACACCCTCCTTTAATTGAAGTCGGTTAATCAGTCATCTGGTTTTTGGGGACAATAGTAAAATAAGGTAAACAAGAATGGCTGACTGACAGCTGCATTTCTAGGCAAAAGAGCATTTGACACAAGACAAAATATTATAAAAGAATTTCGTTTTCAATGAAATATAAGTAATTAATGGATAATTTTACGGTCGCAGTCAACCTAACACGCTCCTCCTCGCTTCGCTCGTCGTCGCACCTATCTGGGCTCTCTCAAATAATAGTCTTCCGTGATATGTTAAACATAAACAAACTTAACTTTTAAACTACAAAATATCTATCAGTTTTAAAATGTAATACCTACTCGTAGTCCTCGCAGATAAATGTCATTCATATTTGTAATTATTACAAATATGAATGACATACACACCATGATGATTTATTAAACGAAGTATTTACCAAGTAATGCATTTTACTAACGTTTTTTAGTATGCGTTATTTTGTTAATTGCCCTGAATAACAAATGAATAATTTGCCAAATAACGTTTTGTAATATAGTGTTTTTTCAAGCAAATAATTTGTCTCTTGAACTATTTATAAAACAAAATTTTATACGATGTCTAATTTGGGAATCGTTAGTTTGCCTAACGTTGTTTGTGAAATGAACATTTATGAAATGTTGTTTGCCAAATGATTGGCTACCAATTTCTTAACTATAATACATAGGATGCATTGATATTTTTGCGTCGGGAACAAAAAATAAAAGTAAATAAGGAAAAAAAGTAATCCGATTATAACGTAAGGAAAAACCCGCAATTAATTATTCTCCTAATACTGGTACTTTCTTGGATCCGACCTCCCTTAGACTGGCGACTGGTCTGCGACTCGAGGTTTCGGTGTGTACGCCACACATATGCTCTTGTGGCACAGACGTGGACCGACTAGGACACTATGGACTATCTTGTCAAAAAAGTGCGGGCCGTTTTTCAAGACATGCGTCGCTTAACGACATAATCCGTCGGTCTCTTGCCACCATCAATGTGCCTGCTCTTCTTGAGCCGACTGGCATTATCAGGGATGATGGCAAGAGGCCTGATGGGGTGTCTTTGGTTCCTTGGAGCCTGGGACGGATGTTAGTGTGGGATGCTACCTGCGTAGACACACTGACACCGTCCCACCTCCAACGGACTAACGTAAAAGCGGGCGCAGCGGCGGAAAGCGCCGAAATTTCAAAACGTAACAAATATAAAAGTCTCGGTAGAGAGTACCATTTTGTACCTTTTGGAGTTGAAACTCTAGGTCCATGGGGTCCCAGCGCACACAAGTTTTTTGCAGAAATCGCAAAGCGTCTGGTTGATGTAACTGGTGACCGAAGAGCTGGCGGTTTCCTCGCACAGCGTATCAGCATTGCGATAGAACGAGGAAATGCCGCCAGCATCCTTGGTACAATGCCGCAAGGGCCTAGTTTAGATTTGAGCTAGTTATTAATTTAGTTTAGTATTTGTACTGTAGTACACACAACGCCTTACTAGGTATACACTTTTGAACGTTATTACAGCGGAATAAGGTTCAAAAGTGTATACCTAGTGCGGCGTTGTGTGTACCTCTGTATATTTAGTTATGTAAATAAATGTTTTAATTATTTTCTCTAAGGAAAACTATACTATCAGTGATTATAGTTACGTACCTACAAGGTGTAACAAATTACTGGTGACCCTTTTAAGGGCGTTATTAGTATCGTATTCTAATTACGAAAAAGTAAGAAGTTTGCCGTTTAATTTTTAACCGACTTGAAAAAAGGAGGAGGTTCTCAATTCGACTGAATTTTTTTGTATCCTTTATTTATCTTTTTAACCGACTTCAAAAAAGGAGGAGGTTCTCAATTCGACTGAATTTTTTATTTTATTTCTTGTGTTATCATTATTTTTTTGTATGTAGGTATGTTACTCGATATCTCCGTGAATCGTGAACCGATTTTCAATTTTTTTTTAATCGAACGAGTATAACCCCTAGATGATCCCATTGTCACCAAGTCGGGGTCTGATGATGGGATCCTGGAGAAATCGAGGGAACTCTTCAACTATTATAGTGATTTCACTATTTTTTACAGCAACTCGGCCACTTCCTCTTGGAATAGCGGATCCTAAGTGAAGTCGGTTCTTTTTTTGTTGAAAATTATTCTCACATTTAATTTATTCATATTTTCAGACGTCACTATACATGAAAGGATTTTTACTGTACCACGTTTAGAAGCGCGAACCTACCGTGAACTTCGAAAATCGTAATTTCGTTATCTCCGTCTCTCTCGGTTTAGAGACTGTTAGAATGATTATGTATTGTACTCGTTGCATCATGTTGTTTGTAGAGTCCTTAGATATTTAATAATAGTAACACCGCTTGTCTATGAATATGTTACACATGGTAACTCCGTCTCTTCCTTTTTCTGTCAGCGACTGAACAACTAGCCTTGTTAATTATTTTAATTAATTAATTATATTTTAATGCTTTGACGACTGTAAGTACATGTCTATTCTGAGAAATACACAGCGTACTTCAAGACCAACAAGTGAGTTATCATTTACATCAGCCTGTAGCTCTATCCAGCCCTTCGCTCTCCTGACTTGGTGTCGTGCGGTACAGATCGACACTGCTTAAGATCCACCCCAACAACAGATTATGGGCGCAGCAGGTAATGATATTTGAATCCAGTTACATCCAGGATCTGTAATATCGGCGCGACCTGATTTTGTGTTCGAAATAACCTAGAAACATGCCACCACATGGTGATGATGGTATTAATGTTCTGCCTGCTACGAGCGCAGCAACAAATACGTCGGCGGCGGTTATGTTAAATGGCACGAGTACAATGGAGAAGCTGCAAGGGGCTGAGAATTTCCAAACCTGGAAATTTTCGTTGAAGATGCTACTCACGTTGGAAGGATTATGGGACCTTGTCGAGAAAACTGATGAGACACCGCTTACAGGCTCGGATGCTGCGCGCGATCAACGTGCGCTGGCTCGCCTATGTTTAAGCTTAAAGCCGGGACTATACCAGTATGTTCGTGAGGCTAAATCAGCACGTGAAGCTTGGAAAAAGCTGTCAGATGTCTTTGAGGATCGTGGTCTATATAGGCGTGTTCTTCTATTGAGACAACTGCATCGCATTGAGTTTAATGACTTCAGTTCCATGTCTGCCTATATTGAGAAGGTAATGTCTTTAGTGCACCAGTTATCGGATATAGACAAGACTGTGGAGGATGAAGAGATAGCGGAGATATTGCTGAGCGGTCTACCACAAGAATATGACTCTCTAGTAAGCAATTTGGAGACCCTGTGTTTATCGTCTAAGCTTTCAAGTGAGATAGTAAGGACTAGGCTATTGCAAGAAGCACAGAGAAAGGATGGCTCCGTCAATGGTTCTTCAACGACTACAGCGTTTGTGAGCAAGAAGCAGATCACCTGCAGATACTGTGGAAAATCGGGCCACGTGAAGGCCAAGTGCTTTAAGCTACGACGTGACAAGATGGTCAAGAAGAAGGAGAATAAGGAACCACCTATTACTGCTTACCTAGCCCATGCTGCCGCTGAAGTATACTTAGACTCGGGCTCATCAAACCATTTAGTGAACGACAAGAAGCTTTTATGCAATGTTAAGGACACTAATGTGCAAATGATATCAGCTGCTAACAAACAAAAGATGACCAGTGCATGTGCAGGCGAGCTGAACCTCTTAATGAACAATCAGGTTAGACAATTAAAAAATGTTATGTTTGTCCCTAGTTTATCAGTAAATCTCTTGAGTGTCTCTAAATTATGTCAAAGTGGCTATGTTATAGAATTTAATTCAGATGGTTGTTTCATATTTGATAGGAATAGTAAAAGTTCTGGCAATTATTTAGCGAAAGCTCATTGTACTAATGGCATTTATAAACTAGATGGTATCGTATGTGAAAGTGACAGTAACATGCCCAATAGGATGCACTCTTTGCTCCTGCAAGAGAGGCAGGAGGCACCGAGTGCAGCAGTCGCTACCTCTGTTTCATCGAACTTATTTCATCGTCGTCTTGGTCACTTGAACATCGCAGGTATGAATAGGTTAAGAAAGCATGGTTGTGGTGTCGTGTTTCAGGGTGAAGATTTTGACAAGTGTGAAGCTTGTCTTAAGGGGAAGATGGCTACCAAGCCTTACCCTAAAGCCAGCTCCAGCAGGACTACCCAACCGCTGCAACTCATACATAGCGATGTATGTGGACCACTACCAGAGGCAAGCTGGGGTGGGGCGCGTTACCTGGTCGCCTTCACAGATGACTTCACAAGGAAGACTTTTGGATACCTCATGAAGAATAAATCACAGGTGATGACTTATTTTATTCAGTTTAAAGCCTTAGTTGAGAAACAATTAAATTTGCCTATTAAATGCTTACGTTCAGATAATGGTAAAGAATACTGTAATTTAAATTTTAGTCAGTATTTGCAAAAACATGGAATAGTTCACCAAACCACAGTTCCATATTCCAGTTCTCAAAATGGAACCGCAGAGAGAAATTTTCGGTCTTTGTTTGAGAAAGCGCGTTGCATGCTACAGCAATCGTCCTTGGAGAAGCGTTTTTGGGGAGAAGCTGTCATGGCAGCTATATATTTAAAAAATAGGTCTCCCACAACTGCTCTTTCCGGACAGATTCCTGAAGAAGTTTGGTCTGGGTCTAAAGTCGACCTCAGCCATCTCAGGGTTTTTGGCTGTGTTGCTTATTCGCTTGTTCCTGAAAATAAAAGGGATAAGCTAGACGCTAAGGGGAAGGAATATATATTTGTCGGTTATAGTGAGACTTCAAAGGGATATCGCCTAGCTGATCCCTTATGTCCTACTAAGGTGATTATCTCTCGCAACGTAGCATTTATTGAGAACAAGTTCAGAGGTTCCTATCCTCAACCATCAGACGCTGACAGTGAAGAGCTAATAACTGTTTTTAATTTTGACTGTGATATACAACAGAACTGTGATAAAAACATTAATGAATCCAATTTTAATATATATGATGAATCTAATTTTAATAATGATGGATTAAATGTAAGTGATAATGAAATAAATAATGAAAATGATATTAATATTGAAAATAATTCAATTTCAGATGGAGAGTACTGTACGGGGAGCGAGGACGAGTCCAACCCCGCTGGTTTGTCTGCAGGCGAGTCGAGCTGCGAGTCTTTAACTCCGCCGTGCGAGACTACGGCTCGGGATGGTGCCGCGACTGGTCCTGCGACTGTCGCTCCGCACACTGGTCGTCCAATCCGGTCCACACGTAACGTACAACCATCGAGATTTTTAGACTATGACATGTCAGGTACAAGTCTTTTGGTCTATGAAAATCCTCTTATCTCCGAACCACTTACATACGAGGAGGCGATGAATTCTGCACACTGCAAAGAGTGGTTGCAAGCTATGAGGAGTGAGTACGACGCTCTGGTTGCCAACAATGTGTGGGAACTAGTTGATAGACCCGTAGACAAAAATATTGTTAAATGCAAATGGATTTATAAAATCAAATACGATGCATCTGGTAAATTTGATAGATTTAAAGCTCGTTTAGTTGCCAGAGGTTTTACACAATGTAAGGGTATTGATTATCAGGAAACTTTTTCACCCGTCGTGCGTCATTCTACAATGCGAATTCTGTTCTCAATTGCTAATCAATTTGATTTAAACATAGATCATTTAGATGTCGCCACAGCCTTTTTGAATGGCGATCTTAATGAAATTATTTTTATGGAGCAACCAGTAGGTTTTAGCGATAAAGATCCTAATAAAGTTTGCTTGTTAAAGAAAAGTATTTATGGCCTTAAACAGGCGAGTAGGATGTGGAACTGTAAAATTCACAATTTGTTATGCAAACATAATTTTGTTCAATCTAAATGTGAACCGTGCGTCTATATGAAGTGCTCTGGTAATGATATTGTGATAATTGCTTTATATGTAGACGACTTTTACTTGATCCATAGTCCAAACAGCCACATTAAAAGTGTATTGGTTTCAATTCTTGAAAATGAATTTAATGTAAAGAATTTAGGTGAACTCAAAAGCTGTTTGGGCATCAATGTCACTAGGGATAGAGTTAAAGGCATTTTGAAACTCGACCAAAGTGAATATATACGTAAATTGCTTGCTCGCTTTAATATGCAAAATTGTAAGGCCGTATCTACACCAATGGAAGTCGGCTGCAAGCTACTGAAGTCAAAAACTAATGATAGTTTGCAGGATGACATTTACGACTATCGTCAGCTGCTTGGATGCCTGATGTATCTGTCCGTGTGTACGCGACCAGATATATCATATGCATGCAGCCAGCTAAGCCAGTTCAATAACTGCTTCGATAAAACTCATTGGTTGGCAGCGAAACGCATTCTGCGTTATTTGGCAGGAACAATTCAGTACTCTTTATGTTATTATAAAAGTAGGAATTGGTTTTTAAATGCCTTTACAGACGCAGACTGGGGTAACGATGTAACCGATAGGAAAAGTTATACTGGTTTTGTAATTAAATTAGGCAACGATACGGTCAATTGGGAATCGCGTAAACAAAGGTGCGTAGCGTTATCTTCTTGTGAATCGGAATACCTAGCTATAAGCGATGTATGTAAAGATGTCACATTTATTCAAAATTTTCTTTCTGAAATTTTACCTAAACAGGAAATTAAATATGTAGTATACAATGATAACCAGTCCGCACAAAGATTACTGCATGTTGATGAATATTGTCATAAGCGTACAAAGCATATAGACTTAAGATTTCATTATGTTAAGGATCTTATCGGCAAGAAACTGATTGATGTTAAGTATATGCCTACTGAAAAGATGATTGCAGATGTATTAACTAAACCGTTGTCTAAGGTCAAGCATGAGCGTTTTGTGACTGCAATTAATTTGATATGAGAATGTTAATGTGTATTTCATTTATGATTGTGTTTTTCAATGTAAAGTTACACGGAGCAATGTCTTGTCAAATGTAGTCACATAGAGTACTATCTATCAGATGTAGAGTCATAGTAATATGTAGAGTCACTTTGTAGAGTTTTCTTTTTGTGATTGTTTTATATTCTGCATTTGATAATATGTCTTGAGCACAATAAGGGGAAGTGTTAGAATGATTATGTATTGTACTCGTTGCATCATGTTGTTTGTAGAGTCCTTAGATATTTAATAATAGTAACACCGCTTGTCTATGAATATGTTACACATGGTAACTCCGTCTCTTCCTTTTTCTGTCAGCGACTGAACAACTAGCCTTGTTAATTATTTTAATTAATTAATTATATTTTAATGCTTTGACGACTGTAAGTACATGTCTATTCTGAGAAATACACAGCGTACTTCAAGACCAACAAGTGAGTTATCATTTACATCAGCCTGTAGCTCTATCCAGCCCTTCGCTCTCCTGACTTGGTGTCGTGCGGTACAGATCGACACTGCTTAAGATCCACCCCAACAACAGAGACTTATGCAAATAGACGATCCGATGAACGAAGTGGTTCGCGGTTATAAGCCAGGATTGAGATAGTTGTTAAACGGCTATTAGACATTGCTACCTGCAGGGCCCAATCTGTTGTGTACCCTGCCTCTCCCTACCCTCCTTCAGCTCCCTACGGGCCCTACCTTTAATTACACCTTTCAACCTGTCAGATTGGGCCCTGGAGTTCGATTTTTGAATCTCATCGGGTGACTTATTTCGTACTAAATAGTCATCGGCTGCATACAAAAAAAGTCACCGGTGAGATTCAAAAATCGAACTCCTGCAGGTTGCAATGTCTAACACCGCTTTTAATTATTTGGCAAATACTTATGTCAACTCTAATCCTATTTTGATTAACTGAGTGACTATAAATAACTGATTGAGGCATAATAATACTTAACAGCTTTGTTTACACATAAATTAGGTCTTTAGGTTTTTTAAAGGTGACCCCTTTGACTTTCATACATCAAGTGGTCAGTGTCGAATAAAAATTTTAATGAAATAATATTTTCACGCGTATAATTTGTAAAAAAAAACCGGCCAAGTGCGAGTCGGACTCGCGCACCGAGGGTTCCGTAAAAACCTATAACAATTGCTATTTCTTATGATTGCGTGGACATGAAAGTTTCGTTTTGCTACAGCAGAAAGATATTATAGAGCTGAGTATATGATATGAATTTCAATTTAATACCTCTACGCGTTTACGAGGAAACAGGTAGTAAGTTTTAAAATTAAAAAAATATTTTATGTTCGATTTTACTAAAAATGTCTACTTTTCGTAATTTTTCCTTTGTCTGTGCTATATGAAGTTTCTTCGTGACAAGTTTCAAGTTTCTGAGTTCACGGGAAGTACCCCGTAGGTTTTGCGAGTGCCGAAAACTCTAAAATTTGCTGCAGCATAAACGACTGTATCTTTAGATTGCGTTGGCTTTTAATTTAGATTTATTTCACAGCTTGAAGGGACAATAGACCTGAGTATTTGATATAAATTTCAGCTTGATACCTCTACGCGTTCCTGAGAAAAATGGTCTTGACAGACAGACAGACGGACAACAAAGTGATCCTATAAGGGTTCCGTTTTTTCCTTTTGAGGTACGGAACCATAAAAAGAATACCAATTAAATTTCCCTTAAAGGGTCTACTGACGTAAGCGACTAGTCAAACGATTAGAACGGGATGGAACTATTGTTACAATGAGAGGTCAGCTGTCAAACCGGTTGTGTTGATCAATCGAGGAGCATTTTTACATCTGTAGAAATACAGTCAACTGCTGCTGCTGATTATAGATCCCTTTACAAACCACAACTGATAAATCTGAACACGTTTAAAACGCCACTCTGTATAGCCTTTATGAGCAATACATAATAGGGAATATTCCGCAAAACTCTGCGTAGGGGGCGGCACTAGCACATCCAGAGGGCCTACCGCGAAACACGAATATATAAATTTCGTTACCTGGTTCTCCGTCATTCTTTCATACTCGAGCGATAGAGAGGCACATGTCAAAATTTCGATTCTTTCGTTTCACGATAGGCCCTTTGTGAACAAACCGCCTTGGTGCGCAAATGACATATTTATTCGTTATAAATTATCTATGAAAACTTGTAAAAAAACTGTTTAAGGCCTAGTATGCATTAAAAACTCTATGGTTTACCGGTGTGCTAGTGCTGCACTCTGGTGGCAGAATATTGCAGTAATATCCCCTATTATCAACAGTTTTCCTTTTAACCCACACTAGGACATCAATGTGTAAACGCGTATACCCCTTTTGGTATATAAACGTGAGTGGGTATCATAATAACACAACTCTCTAAGCTCGACGTTCGTCAACCAATAAATAAATACTACGATATAAAATCAGTTATTCAAGAATGTTCAAAGTTACTTTTTTTCTCGTCCCGGTTGCCGTAGCCATGGTTGCCCACACAGAGGCAACCAACAGCTGGACTAGGGTGCCGCCGTGTGATGAGGTTTGATATATATTTTCTTGAAATTCTATGTAACAAAAATATTGGTGATCCGTTGGTTCCTGAAATCGATTTTAGGTTATAAAATGTACTGAGATGACAGGTGTCAAAAACCGCTCCTTAGGTATAGTTGCATAAGGTATAGTTGGTGTCGTATAGCGAGTAAGAAAAGGAAGGAATTTTTATTACGCATCCAAAATTAAAAAAAAACTGTTTCCAGAGACGAGATTTTGTATTGAAATTGTAAGTCATCTTGTTTCGTCCGTTCTTTAGATAAAACCGGGTAACTTTAGGAATTTTATTGGTAACCTTGATGTACGGAAAGACCAGCGCCGGTTTTTTTAAGCTGGCATTATGCTGAGTTGGGTCCATTTTGTGATGCACGTTCATATTTTTTGTTTTTAGTGTTATATTGTCTCTCAATGTATTTGTAGTGTAGTGAGCGTCACAAATAAATGATTTTACTTACTTACTTACTTACGGTCAGCTGCAGAGAAAAGGCCCCCACTGCCATACAATACTTTGTATGCAGGGGGGTTACTAGATGGAGCTGATATTTCCTCTCACATTTTGGCTATCTTTAGGTCGCTCTCAACTATTAGATGGAGCTAAATACTTAGAGCCTTAAAACGTTCTTAGAATATGGTCGTCTATTGTAACTTTATATTCCGACCAAATTAAAAAAAAAAAAAATAATAATAATAATAATAAACCCGCGGGGGCAGCTTGTGGCGAGCTGACGGTGAGTGGCGACACCGCGGACCCCTATTCCAGAGGGCCCTTTCCATCTGGCCCTCGCCTCTGTGCTTGCCTTAAATGGCCGGCCAGAGTGGAGTCGCAAGAGCGGGACCTATGCTCCAGGTTGGAAGTGTAAAATGTCATAACGCCGGCGGCCTGCTGAACGGAACACCGGGATCTGGCTACCGCAGACTCACCTCTCGACAACCTCACAGCCACCCTCAAGTGTTGCGCCGTTGTCGCACCGTGCGTGCGGCCATTGCGGGGCCCACTCAATGAGTTGGCGAGTCACCACCTGCCTTTTACAATTTTGAGACTGATTGTCACGGCAGGTGTCCGTTAGTCTCCTCCCACAACCCAGTATCCAGTCCATCCAACATTCAAACCAATAGCCTTATGACCTTAGTTTCCATCGCAGCACAAAAGTGCTGCACTGCAATAGTCTTTGCACCTGGCGGGGACCATCTCCGGATGTATCATATTGTGCACTCGGGGATGGTATCCGCCATGTGTATCCCTTGCTTTTAGATTAAATTGTCTTAAAGGGCGACTGCGCTGTTGGCTTCGGCCCCACGCAGGCCTACCAAAGGTCCGGGACCCCATGGTCCCGAGATATGGAAAGGACATACAAATAATAATAATAATAATTTCGACCAAAAAGAGTAGAAATTTAAAAGTGGCAACATCGTAGTTTCGTCCCTTTCAAATCAATCTAAGGGTCAAAACAGACCTAGCGGAATTCCTCGCGGAATTAAGCCAATTCGTAGACAAAATGCTTAATTTGTCTATGGTAGCGGAAATTTGTCTATGGCTTCCATACAAAATATCTGCTACCATAGACAAATTTCCGCTACCATAGACAAATTAAGTATTTTGTCTATGAATTGGCTTAATTCCGCGGGGAATTCCGCTAGGTCTGTTTTGACCCTAAAAAACGGGACGACACTACGATGTTGCCACTTTTTAATTTCTACTCTTTTTGGTCGGAATATAAGTGTATTTGATAAGTGTAGTTTTAGAATTTGCAATGTACTCTTGACATGTTAATTACTAGATACTCTTGTGACCTGTTTTATGCAATAATAAATTTTGAAAAATAGTCTATGATGTAATGAAATAAATAAAAAGAAATATTTGTATTCCAGGTTTGCAGTAGGAGCAACGCAGAGAAAGCAGAATGCTGCCGCGCCCACGGCCATGCTACATACGCTTCTTGCTCTGGCGGGATGTATTGCTACTAAAGCCATCGTTAAACGGCTATTAGACATTGCAACCTGCAGGGCCCAATCTGTCAGGTTGGAAGGTGTAATTAAAGGTAGGGCCCGTAGGGAGCTGAAGGAGGGGAAGGGAGAGGCAGGGTACACAACAGATTGGACCCTGCAGGTTGCAATGTCTAATAGCCGTTTAAGGTAAACGTCCCAAATGTCCCAATGATAGGACCCGGTGGGGCAAGGTGGGGCATTTGCCCCACCTCACTCTCCACCTGAAGCTAAGTTATGTAATATTAATGTAATGATGAATTTAATTTTAATTTTTTCTTTTGAGTACTTACAACTAAAATTGCCCCACCCCACAAGTACAAGCTAAACTCAGTTTTAGATATACTGGGTGACTTTTAAAACGTAATACAAGGTAAACAATCCTGAATCTATTCGTGATTCTAAACAACTTTTACTATGGGCACAGCTTTGTAAATTTACAATAATAAAATAACTTTTTCATACATTTTTGGAACAGCAATTTTTGTTTTTAACGTTTTCCACGCCAAAGACGTATATATCGGCACCACATGTCCAACGCCAAAGACCGATATATCGGTCACCGACAACAGAGCAAAATAGACCTACATGCACACGCATAAAGTTTAACTTCATTTTTGACATTTAGATGTCGTGGCGTCTGAGTGGTAGGTTTTGCGTTTGACATGGCGTCGAAAAGGTTAATAAATAAAGTTGCTTCCGTAGGGTCGCCACACACCTAGCGGTTTTCCTCGCGGAATTACCGGAAGTAGCGGAAATTCATAGACAAATTAAGCATTTTGTCTATGAATTTCCTCTACTTCCGGTAATTTGTCTATGGCTTCCATACAAAAAATCTGCTACCATAGACAAATTTCCGCTACCATAGACAAATTTCCGCTACCATAGACAAATTTCCGCTACTTCCGGTAATTCCGCGAGGAAAACCGCTAGGTGTGTGGCGACCCGTAGTAAGAGTTTGAATCATGAATCAGGGTTGACTTGACTATCTTGTATTACGTTTTAGAAGTCATCCTGATGCTTTAAAAACCATTTTAACGTTAGTTTTAATTCTAAATTATGTTGAAATTGTTCTAATATTTAGGTAATGTACTGGGAAGGTGTTTGAGCACTCGGACGTTTACCTTACTGGAAGAAATCCCTTAAAGGGATAAGTTTGCCTATGTATTTTACATCTTCTTTTGTTTACTGTATTTATCTACTTTGTTATGTACAATAAAGTTGCATTTACTTAATTTGTTCTATAATTTAATAACTACCCACTTATACTAACGAGCTTATATTTTCTTAGTGAAATTAAGGCTGGATTTACACTTGTAAGTTTTACTTACGTAAGTAGGGACGAAGCTATTGGCGAGAATGAGATGGAGATATTCGTATCTCATTCTAACCCATAGCTGCGTCCCTACTTACGTAAGCAAAACTTACAAGTGTAAATCAGGCCTAAACCAACATTTTACTTTGAGCAAGTCAATGACGACATTCTATGAAAAAAATTGTGTTTTGTGCATTAACTACGTACAGTGCCACCAAAAAGAGTAGAAATTAAAAAGTGGCAACATCGTAGTGTCGTCCCGTTTTTTTAGATTGATTTGAAAGGGACGACACTACGATGTTGCCACTTTTTAATTTCTACTCTTTTTGGTGGCACTGTAACTTAAGCAATAAAATAAAATGACGGAATTGCCCCTAAGGGTGACAACACACCTAGCGTAATTCCTCGCGGAATTAGCGGAAGTAGCGGAAATTTGTCTATGGTAGCGGAAATTTGTCTATGGTAGCGGAAATTTGTCTATGGTAGCGGAAATTTGTCTATGGTAGCGGAAATTTGTCTATGGTAGCAGATTTTTTGTATGGAAGCCATAGACAAATTTCCGCTACCATCGACAAATTTCCGCTACCATAGACAAATTTCCGCTACCATAGACAAATTTCCGCTACCATAGACAAATTTCCGCTACTTCCGCTAATTCCGCGAGGAATTCCGCTAGGTCTGTTGTGACCCTAAAAGCGGTATTACACATTGCAACCTGCAGGGCCCAATCTGTTGTGTACCCTGCCTCTTCCTGCCCCTCCTTCAGCTCCCTACGGGCCCTAACTTCGATTACACCTTCCAACCTGACAGATTGGGCCCTGCAGGTTGCAATGTGTAATACCGCTGTAAAAGCGGTATTACACATTGCAACCTGCAGGGCCCAATCTGTTGTGTACCCTGCCTCTTCCTACCCCTCCTTCAGCTCCCTACGGACCCTACCTTCAATTACACCTTCCAACCTGACAGATTGGGCCCTGCAGGTTGCAATGTGTAATACCGCTTTTAACTAGATAGATGTCAGCTAGCATAGATATACCACCCATAGATCTGACACGGAACTAATAATACCAAGATAGAACGGGATGGTCTTATTACACTTTCGATAGATACGGCAGAGAGGTGCTATTTTCGTTGGTCCTTGTCATAGTTTCTATTACCCTCCACGCGTTACTTCTAGCAGTGGAGGGTAACAAACAGATATAATGCGCGATTTCTTCAAGAATTTCTGTGATTGCTACGAGAAAGCTGTTAGTTTTCCTAGAAAGTTGTGTCGGCTAAGGAAAAGATTGGTAAATTGTTCTGTTTTATGCTGTAGAAGTGATTATGGGCGTCTATATATCTATCCCATACGGGGGTACACGTGTGCGGTCTCTAGTTAAAGCGGTATTACACATTGCAACCTGCAGGGCCCAATCTGTTGTGTACCCTGCCTCTTCCTGCCCCTCCTTCAGCTCCCTACGGGCCCTACCTTCAATTACACCTTCCAACCTGACAGATTGGGCCCTGCAGGTTGCAATGTGTAATACCGCTTTTAATGCTTGCTTTGAGTCAGCTAGTGATGGGTCGTTTTATCTTACTAAAGGGTCGCCACACACCTAGCGGTTTTCCTCGCGGAATTACCGGAAGTAGCGGAAATTCATAGACAAATTAAGCATTTTGTCTATGAATTTCCTCTACTTCCGGTAATTTGTCTATGGCTTCCATACAAAAAATCTGCTACCATAGACAAATTTCCGCTACCATAGACAAATTTCCGCTACTTCCGGTAATTCCGCGAGGAAAACCGCTAGGTGTGTGGTGACCCAAAAGCGGAAACATACCAGTAATGTTACCAGTGACATTACCCTCGTCGCTATCATAGGGTAATATTGAAACTTTTATTAGCACATGTAATTTTATTTTTAATATTTTACAATGGTGCTATTTGTATTTAAATAAAAGTCATGGATTCTCTGCAAGAGTAAATTCCCAGTGTTACCAGAAATATTCCCATTATTACTGAGTATTTTCCCAAAGTTACCGGTAACATTACCTACTAACAATTAAGTTATAATTTGAAGTAAAAATTTTGAACACCCAGGAACCCTTCTAGTTTCGCCATGTACTTATGTCTGTTCGTCCGCGGCTTAGCTCCGTGATAGATAATACTAGAAAGTTTGGTATGAGTATGTATATTAATCACACTGACAAGATGGTAAAATAAAAACATTTTTTTTTGGGTACCACCTCTGGGGTGAATACAACAATGGCGTGATACATCTGAACACGTTGTAAATGTTACCTTGTATTGCCTTGATGAGCAATACATAAATCAACAGTTTTCCTTTTCACACACACCAAGACATCAATAAGTAAGTTCGTTACCGTTTAGGTATATAAACGTAGCTCTGATAATTACAATCATTAACAACACAACGCTCGACGCCCGTCAACCTGTAAAAAAATACTATAGGCCTCTACAAACGTGAGCGACTAGTCACCTGCGATTTTTAATACATTGCGGCTATCCATCGATTGATTTCGTTGCACCTACCTTGAAGACAACGTCTCGAAATCGCGCGCGAGTTTTGTGTCACAATTGCGCCGATTGTAGAGGCTATATCAAATAAAAATGATCAAAATTACTTTTTTTCTTATCCTGGTTGCCGTAGCCATGGTTGCCCACACAGAAGAAACCAGCAGATGGATTAGGGTGCCGGCGTGTGACCAGGTTTGACTCATGTGATTGATACATATTATATTAAATTATATTTGTAAGGATGCGACTCAGAACTATTTTTTCTGATGATGATGAACATTGTCATGGAGTATTACTTGATCAGAACAGAATGACTTACATTTTTCTTATTTAAGAAAATCATGGTCACCTATGACTTTTGACATATTCTGTATGGAAAGTGACTCGGGTGACAAAATTGTACGCAAATATTTCTTATTCTACTTATCATCGGAAAAATAATTATCAATATTGGACATAAAAAAATAATGACCATCGTCGTCATTAAGTTCATCTTCAAATTCTGTAGGTATTATGCCTTGTTTTCTTGCTACACGACCCCGAAATTACCCTGTATATTATAGTAATTTTGTTTTTAATTACAGACGCATAAGTCAAGAAACTAAAAACATGCATCTGTTTAAAGCTAATTTTAAGACTTTCGATTTCATCCAATCGTGTATCGTAATTCGGAATTAACAAAGTTCTTCCAATTATAATGAATATTAACATTCTTTTTTAATACCCCAAAACAAGTAGTTATAGCCACAAAACTGTTTAAGAAGTCAATTTGAAGGTTATCAGGTGTTCTCAGCCTCTTAACAGTAACTAATATTCCAGGTATGCAGTGCGATCAACGAGGGGCAAGCAGAATGCTGCCGCGCCCATGGCCATGCTAATTACGCTTGTGCTGCTGGTCGGATGTATTGCTTACTAACGTCATCGTAAACGTAAGGTCGTTATGGATGGTATAATGGCGGCCACCAACCATCAGTCCGCCTGCAGTCCGCCTGACGATATCGGCCTGTCAGTTGTTCGGCAAATTTTTGTTCTAACTGACAGGCCGAGAACATCAGGCGAACTGCAGGCGCACTGATAGTTGGCTCCGTAATATCAGGGAATGGACTGGGATAAAGACCGTTGAAGAACTGTTCAGATTAGCACTCGACAAAGATAATTTTAAGAAGCTGACTGCCAACCTTCAGTAATGGAGAGGCACCTGAAGAAGAAGAAGAAGGACTGATAGTCGGTGGCCGCCTTATGGAGGGTATCTCTTACAGAAGAACGGTCGAAAAAGTGTCCAGCTGTAAACAGTAAATAATAGTTCCAAATCGCTCCGAGTGGCGCTAGTATAGCTATAGCAACTTAGCAGTTAGGCCTGGATCCCACTTGTCGGATCCGGGTTTTAATCGGTCGTTCCAGTGGCAGAACATTTTATATGAAACTATTCACACTCCGACACGATTTTGTATGAGGCGCCGACACCCGATTGAAAATCGGACCCGATATCCGACAAATGGGAACGGGGTCTTATTGACGGAGTGACGCTGCATATGCGCTGCCATATATTCCAAAGCTATTGTGCCACCAATTTAACGCCTTTTGACGGACACTTGTAACATAGAGATTGTCATCCTTATCTTCTACCATCCAGTCCTCGTGGACGCTCGAGGCGTACAGCCGGACGTGCGGCGTGCATGTTAAACAAATGAAACTCATACTGGTGTCCTGAGTCGACGCTGCACAAAGTGTATGGACGCTCGCCCGCCCCGCTGCACGCTCCGCTGAACGCTCCGCTTCGAGCATCTCAGGCCTTGTAAGTCCAGATAAACGTCCCAGTGCTCGACAAAACTCATAGTTGACACTAAACTGCATCAAGTGCAAATAGTGCATCTAGATTATTAAATTACTTATAACTATTATTTAATTATTGATTTTTGCTTTTTTTTATTAAATTATATTTTACAATTCCATGTTCCTAACCCTATTTAAATTGTAAGCCTAGCTGTATGTACTAAAAATCTATGGATCTAAGATTAGAAATAAATAAATTGAATTAAATTGAATAAACCTGCATACATCCGCGGAGAAATTCAAAGGTGTATGTGAAGTTCCCAACCCGCTTTGGGCCAGCGTGGGGACTATAGCCTGATCCCTCTCGTGCATGAGAGGAGGCCTGTGCCCAGCAGTGGGACGTATAGAGGCTAACATATTAACATATTTATTATTAAATTGAATAAAGTCAGTGTCAAAAGAAAAGTAAAATTAGGTAAACAAATATGGCTGACACCTGTATTCCTGTGTAATTCGACAATGCCAAACCATTATTAAAGAAATCTGTTTTTTACTGAAATATAAGTAATTAACGGATATTTGTCACGATAATTTTATGTAAATAAGAAGTTTATGTAAGTAAAATGACAATGAAACCATAGTTGTTCTTTAAAAGTGCGTCATTGCAAAGCAATTGAAAGTAAATAGGTTTGTTTACTGCGCGCGCCAATTCGCCTGCCAAGCGTGGCGCGTATGGCAACCCCCCCCCCCCCCCCTTTAAAGGGGAGGCCTCTATGTTCAGCAGTGGACGTCTTATGGATGATGATGATGAGGTTTGTTTATATTATTTTAATTTCCTATTGATATACGCTTAGGGTGTCACCTTTAGTTTAAAGATGGCATGACATGTACTGGGACGGTGTTGAGCATTTATGTACCTTAATTTACCTATTGGAAGAAATCTCTTAAAGGGATAAGTTCGCCTATGTATTTTACATCTTCTTTTGTTTATTGTATTTATCTACTGTGTTATGTACAATAAAGTTTGTCTTACTGAATTTGTTCTTTACTGAAACCTTTAAAATTTTCTAGTGAAGCATTTACTTTCGGATAAGAAAATAATAATAATAAGTTCGCCTTTGTACAGCGTGGAAGTGCCGCAAACATTATGGGCACCTTTGCACCGGGAACATACGGGAGCGGGTTTTAGTGTAATTTTTATATTTATTTTCTATCCCTATTTTGATATTCAATAAATAAAGTTTTTATTTATAGGTACTTTTTATTTTTTCGCAATTTTACTCCTACGTTCCAAAATGGATATTCCCTTAATTTTCCAAGAACTATTCTAGACGTTCCACATTCCTTTTACTACGTTGTCCGCTTATCATCAAACGCCGTAGCGCATAACACTTCCATTCCACACTTCGCTACGCGCTACGCTACACTCGTAGACTACCGTAGCGTTTTCCCCGTATGTAGCATAGGAAGGCCCTTGGTAGTTCTCTGTTCTGTCTGTAGCGTAAAGCGCTTCCCATTCAGTTCTAATGACGACACGTTGTCTTCACGGCTCTACGGAGGATTTTTGCTACATAGCGGGAAAACCATATTATCGGCTACGGCGTAGCGCTACGCGCGTAGCATGGCGGTGAATGTATTGAATAGAGAACCCGCTCAGCGGGTTTCGTAGTGATAGTTTAAATAAGTGACACAAGTCACAAGAGTCCATGACATTGTTACATCGACGTCTTGAATGAAGTAAGTATAGGATTGTGAAATGAATTCTAAAAATTAATCCCGAACAATGTCAAGAGACATAGCAAATTATTTTCATAAATCTTGAAGCAAAACAATTTATTTAGTCGATTTTTGTTTTGCATTTTTAAAGTACAGGTCTATTCACGAGAGTTGGCGCGAGATTTGACAGAATTTCTATGAAAATGGCTGTCTGCACTCAGTAGAAATCTCGCGCCAACTTTCGTGAATATACCTGTACCTACCTACTTAATTACACTACTGTAACCGTCTGGGATGTCATCACTTAAAGCTAGAAAAGGATAGGTCCCACAGTAAGCTGAGCAACCGAGTAGTGAGGGTATGGAACAGACTCCCAAAAGACGTGATTTCGGCACAGAATGTGAACCAGTTTAAGAATAAATTAGACAAACATACATCTACATGTTAACGATAACTGTCATAATGATTACTGGATACAAGCAATATCAGTTGTCATAACTGCCTGCCTGCTTAGTAAATAAATAATATATATATATTACTTAAATTATACACTGAAATAGATGTGATATACTTGAAAAGGTGAAAAAATAGTTAATATGCAACCATACAGATACTGTTTTTCCACCTATGTGAAAAATAAAGAGCCCTTTTCTTTCCTTCTAAATGAAAAAATCTTGTAAATTTTATAGTTCCTAGCAGGAAAAAAATCCTTTTCCAAGATACTTTTTTATATTTTATTTATATTATGGGACAATCTTACACAAATCAACCTAGTCCCAAGGTAAGCTCAAAAAGGCTTGTGTTGTGGGTACTTGGCAACGATATAAATACTTAAATACATAGAAACATCAATAACTTAGGAACATCTGTGATTAACACACAATTAAATGCCCTGACCAGGATTCGAACTCGGGACCTCTTGCTTAATAGGCAGAGAGACCTTCCTTAAAGCCATGTTACACTTTTCTTTTTTTAGTGTCTGTTAAGATCCTAATTAGGATCCTAACTTTTTTCAGTAGTAAATTGACTTGCTAAATTGACTTGTTACATTTAACTAAATTTAGAAACTAACTAATTTAGGAAGCTAACTAGAAAAAGTGTTACCATTTGTTACCAAGTGTTACCATTACGTGGAAAAATAAGAACAAACAAAAACAGATACAAGAACTTTATTAACACAATCAATTCATCTAATAATTATGCAATAAATGTTTCGAACTTCCATTTAATTGTCCCAACAATTCATCCATCCATACCGGCAGTCGGCCCATCCCCTCGAGTACCCATGCGCTCGGCAACACTCGTTCTTTTCCGGAATAGTTCGGCTGCAGACCTGGTTGCACGGGTCCACTCGTACCGCCGTCGCCATTACAGCGAACACGATGAGAAACAAGATGGCTACCTTTAGCGCTGCCATTTTGAAGTGCTGATGGGTTGTGTTCGCTTTGAGACTAGCCTCAGTTTATAAAGGGGTTTTTGAAGACAGATTACCGTGAATGGATTTCGCTTTATGAAGCTTTTAGCCGATCCTGCTAGTTTAATACTAACGAAGCCTTAAAACAAACCACTGAATTGTTCTACCATTTTATATAATCCATAGTCCATTTTTTAGCCCAACCTAAACCTTTTTTTAGCTTCCTTAATTTTATTTGTGATGCTTTCAAGTCAAAGGCATTGTCGATTGTGAATAGTTTAATTCTCAATGTTTTTTTTATGGCAGTAACGCTTTATTGACAACCGAAAATGGTAAATCTTGACTTGAAAACGTCACATTTCTGCTTTTCGTTGTCTTATTATACAAGGTGTAACAAAAATGCTACTGATCCTTCTAAGGGTATAATAAAATTGGCATCGTATTCTAATTATAAAACACTAATATTTTTTTTAATATTTTATGACCAAAAAATATTGTTTTATATGAAGGATTGACCGGCTGAGACGTCGTCTCCTATGCAATGAATTTTTTTTTGGCGTGTACAATTTTTTTTCCTACTTTTTCTTACTCGGACTATTCCGAATGCCTATTACGATACCCATTATGGCCTTAAGCAGATCACCAGTATTTTCGTTCCAACCTGTATACGTGTTTGTTAACTAACGCTAGCAATACGCTAATAACCATTTTGTGACACTAATGCGATGTTTGGTATAACTCGTAGCTATCGGTCTTTTATTTGTTCACATATATTAGTCCAAAAAATTACCTTAAACTTCACATTCTTAACTTTTAAGCTTAGAAGAACTACTAAATAAATATAGGATTGGAATATGATGATCGCGGATAGTTTTAAATGCTCCATCTAGTTTAATGATCAGTGGAAATGGAAAACCGTTAGGTTGATTAATACTGCGCTGTAGTAGGCTGTAAACCAGTGTAATTTAACCTACATTAAAGCATGTTTGTAACGAGTCTGAGGGTCTTTGCTGTATTTACACAAGTATTGTTTGAAAAATATATTTACTGGTACTGAATAAATTCTCCTTATTGGACGATTCTGAAATTATTTCAAACATGTTATTTGCGCAATCATGTTTTTACGTATTTTTTGGATTATCCGAGAGTCTCCCGACCATGTCTTTCACCAACGCACATTAATTAATATATTATATATGAAGGTATTTTAGCAGTGACATAACCTAACTATTACTAATACTAACTACTTTAATAAACTAAAATACTTTTAAGATATACTTGTAAGAAAACTCTGTAAGGGATTAAGATATAATTATTATTTTAGCAGTTAACTATGTGTGAATAATACAAATTGATAGAAAAAAGTCATTTCATTGGCAAGGTCTGTCAACTGATGACAAATTATTCTATATTAAGGTATTAATAGTTATGTAATTAATTGTGTACAATGTAGGTATAAGTAAAAATTACAGAATTGCCCTCTATGAATAATGTTATAAGATAACAATACCCTGCTTGAAACAAAGCCCGATAAAGAAAATAAGGAAAATAAAAACTTTTTACAAAAAAAGATAAACCGACTTCAGAAAGGATAAAATGAATCATTATATTATTTATATGCGTTACCAACTGATATGTTTGAAGTCGGTGCCAAGCCAAATTTGGAAGAGTTGATGAACGAGGCGATGTGTTCAGTGAATTGTTATTTTTACTATATAACTAATCTAATACGGTATGAATCGCACGTAGATATACATTCGTTTTGACCATGCGTCAACTGTTAGGCAAGTAGGTACAGAAAGTATAATCATGCGTCCTATGATTGTTTGTTAACACATTGTTGGGACTATCCGTATGTCGAACGAAGCCCGTGGTTCGGTTTGAATTATTTATCCTTCTTCATCTAAGGTTTAATCCGAAGTATAAAGGAATTCAATTGATAGATCAATTTTTTTATACTCACATATACCCAGTACACACGCCGTGTCAGTAAAAATGGCACGATATTCAAATTTTCTATGAAAGGTCAATCTTACGCGTCTACATTTTTTTTTCTATTTGCCGCCTTTTTCTGATTATTGACAAAGCAGACGTGTATCAGAATACATATATCGTTGTCGCATTTTATCAAAATAGGATTAGTAGATTAGAAATAAAAATGTAACACATGAAATCGCATTCACCTTTGCATTATTAGTATCGATGTTTTGTGATGTTCACACTTGAAGCTGATTTGACCGGTTTTGTAATTTGTGGCTTGGCACCGACTTCAAACATGTCAGTTGGTAACGCATATAAATAATATAATGATTCATTTTATCCTTTCTGAAGTCGGTTTATCTTTTTTTGTAAAAAGTTTTTATTTTTAAATTTTTAGTGGTTATATATTTATCAAAATCGGACAACAAGTCTCGGAAAAATCGGCAAAGATATATAAAAAAAGTTCATAATACACCCATTTCATCCAAGGAAAGGTCCACGTATCATATGTGGACTTCATCATTAGGTCCGCTCTATCAAATTGGTGGTCTTCAAGGGAATGCTCGAGTTGCTTAAGAAAAAACTCAAATCAACATAGATGTGCCTTTAAAAATTGAGGAGTTCTCTCAATTCCTCACGGATCCCATCATCAGAACAGCACCAGATTAATGTGGGACCACCTTGGATATAGATCCTTTCAAAAAAAAAAAGAATTACTCAAATCAGACCACGGGTCTCGGAGTAATCGGTGAACATACATAAAAAAAAACACCAAACCGAATGCAGAACCTCTTTCCTCAATGGAATTGAAGTCGGTTAAAAAGTCTTTTGTTTTTCAAATCTAAACCGTAAACAATAAAGTGTTTTACTACTACTTTCCAAAATGGGTATTCCCTAAATTTTCCAAGAACTTTTCCAGACATTCCAATTACATTCCTTTTCACTGCTCATGCTCGTAAAGTTCGACTTTAAGTCTTGCGTAAGCGACCTAAAATCGCTTTTTATGCACTTGGGCCTAAAGTAAAATCTTCGTCGAATACCAAGGCAGTTGGTCCAACAGCCGCAAGCAAACAACTTTCTAAACTTTATTTAAAAAAACACTACGACCTTTGTCACGTACCTACTGAAAAAAAAAGTTAACAGACGGGAACTGCATTTATTTTTCGTTGTTATTTTGTGTTACAACCTGAAATTGCTTTATTTTCTCGCAATCGAAGCGAAAAGTAGAGTGTGCAACGTGTGCATAAAACCCATTTTACGCTCGACATTATATCAATCCTTGCTCGCGAGCTCGCTCGGATAGATAAACGCCTCGCGTAAAATGGCTCGTTTTACGCACTTGTTGTACAATCTACTATTTCACTGCTCATGCTCGTAAAGTTCGACTTTAAGTCGTGCGTAGACGACATAAAATCGCTCTGTGAAAACAGTGAGGCTCAACAGCCAAACACAGTCAAAATATATTGCACAATTTAATTAAGCAGTAAAATTGCGTAGACTACTGAAACTTGTTTTATTTTATTCTTGCTATTATTATTTGAATTCCGTGTTTTCTATAATTAAATTAATGAAATTAGATAAAATAGGAGTTTATTATTGTTACAAAATTCCCTGAAATGTTTTATGACTTGGCAGAAAACAAGTATCTAAGTATAAATTCACATGATGAAAATAAAAAAAATAATTGGTGGGAATTGGTTATTTTTCATGTTCTTTTACTTTACAGCGATTTTATTGTTTAAATTGAAGTGATATTATTATTTCCCACAATTGAACGATTGAACATAAATTATGACGTCGATGACGTTGAAATTGCACTGCCGCCTAATACGTTAATCGAACAAAGTGAGCAAAAAGTAGTAGAACAATTAATATGGCCGCCGAAATCAATATTCTTTTATATGTGTAATGTCATTATTTATTTGATCCCCACTTAAATTTTCCTCGCAATCGAAGTGAAAAGCAGAATGTATACCTCGGGCATAATTGACCATTTTTTTTATCCTCAGCTGCGCTCGGACCAATAAATTGCTCCGGATGAAAATGGATCGCTTTATGCCCTTGTTATACAATCTACTATTTACTACGTTGTCTGCTTATCATCAAACGCCGTAGAGCATAACACTATCCATTCCACACTTTGTTACGCGCTACGCTACACTCGTAGCCGACTGTAGCGTTTTCCTCGTAAGTAGCATAGGAAGGTCCTTGGTAGTTCTCTGTTCTGTATGTAGCGTAAAGCGCTTTTAACATATTTACTGCTATGCTACGCGCGTAGCGCTACACCGTAGCCGATAACATGGGTTTCCCGCTATGTAGCGAAAATGCTTCGTAGAGCCGTGACGACAACGTGTCGTCATTAGCACTGAATGGGTTAATACATGACGGGGCCCTCGGGCAAGTAAGGATGTGGGGCCCTTGGACACATGGAAATCAGGGGCCCTGAGGCGCTCTATTAGGGACAACGATGACTGTAAAAAAACGTCATATAACATTTTTCGGGAGCCCCCTGAGGATGGGGGCCCTGGGCACGGGCCCCGTGTGCCCTTATTGTAAAGACGGCAAATTGTCTGTAGGTAGGGTAAAGCGCTTTTAAGAATAGAGAACCCACTCAGCGGGTTTCGTCCTGAAACTTTAAATAAGTTAAGAAGATTGTGTCACAAAGGACCAAAATGCCATTGTTAAATCGGCATCTTAAAATAAGTGTGGTTGTGAAATGGATTCTGAAAAAGAATCCTTCAAGAGTATTATCAAATATGTATAAAACTACTTAAGTACATAAAAATGTAACTTAAAAAAAATTCTAAACTTAAAAAAACTCTAAACTAAGCCCATTCTGAGCCGCTGCCGCTGTAAAGGTGCCCATCACGCTTGTTGCGTTACCGCGTTGGATCGCGATAGACAACCTCTGCAGTAGAACGATCGACGATCAAATTATTTTTTAGATTATTTTTTAGTTTTTATCTAGTTACACTACTATATTATTTAGAAAAAGTGAAACTCTCCAGTCGGTGTCTGCTGGATTTTTATTCATAGTTTCGTTTGTTTATTGTAAGAAAACACAATACTGTATAAGCTATCAAGTTAAATATACAGGATGAATTTTCTTTTTGGGCCAATGAGGGCAGCTACCAAATCCCGTGCTGCTACGCGTAAATCATGTATGATTTTCCAAAATATCTAACTGGGAAACATCATAAATTTGAAATCGAGGGAAAATCGGCAGTCGGCAGCACGGGATCTGGTAGCTGCCCTCACTGACCCAAAAAGAAAATCCACCCTGTATGTCATATACCAAGGAAAAGTAACCAAGGCCTCTGGTGCCCAGGGCTGGAATCGAACCAGCGTCTTCTGCTTTCGAGGGAGACCTTGGTCACATTTTCCTTTGTAAGTTTAGAATCCTGAACGTTGTAAGAAATTTAAGCGCCATATATCAATAGTTATTTGTTATACAAGTGGTGAAAGTTGTATTTTACGTGCGAGTGTTATTTGAAACACGAGCTAGCGAAAGGATTCTATTATTGACCACGAGCGAAGCGAGTGGTTCAAAAATAGAATCCTGAGCGTAGCGAGTGCTTTAATACACGAGACGTAAAATAACTTTCACCCGTGTATAACACAAAACTTTTCACCTCACTACAGCGAGGAAAATAAGAAAAAGGGTGCATTTTGCTCGGTTTCCCGTAATTCCTCAGGTGTTTAATACTTCTTCATCACTCGAATCACTAATTTTTAACAAAACAATCTAGAAAAACATGCGAATATTTAACGTTGATATGATGAATGAATTGAAATGAAAAGTTTTGACGTAAAAGATTTTAGTAAATGTCAGATGCGTTTTGTTCGTACGTAGACTTATTCGGCTGTCAGAACAATTTATCCGTTTTTACAAAAAGAATGAAGATTAATGTTGAATGCTGATATTTATGAATTAAAATAAAGTTGTCAGACTGTATTAAGTGTTTTTACTCGATGCAATTCATTAATTGCGATGTTAAAAATTCTGCACTTTTAACGTTTTACGTTTTGTTAGCTGTCAAATGTCACTTAAGCCACTTGTCACTTATGTCAAAACTCTTTCACCACATGTGGATAAAAAGCGATTTTCACAATAGATATTAAACAAACAAAAAGGGCTTTCCGAGCTAGTGAGGTGAAAAATGTTTTTACACCTATACGGAAAATAAAGAGCCCTTTTCTTTCCTTCTAGACGAAAAAAACGTGTACGTAGTTTCCTAGCAGGACAGAAAAACACCTTTTACGTCACTCTGGGCGCTAAGTGAGATTTACCGCCCTAGAGCGCAGCGGGAAATCTCACTTGGCACCCAGGAGAAGACGTAAAATTATGTACGCACCACGGGCGGTAATAAAAAAGGCCTCATATCGCTTGTTTATGGCCCTTACCTTCGGTTCGGGCCATAAATGCCAGCGATCGGAGCCCTTCTTTATACTGCCCTAGGTACGTAATGTGCTATTCCAAGATACTTTTGAGACCTACCTTACTATTGCTACGGAAAAATAAGAACAAACAAAAACTGATACAAGAACTTTATTAACACAATAAATTCATCTAATAATTATGCAATAAATGTTCCGAACTTCCATTTAATTGTCCCAGCAATTCATCCACCCATACCGGCAGTCGGCCCAGCCCCTCGGGTATCCATGAGCTCGGCAACACTCGTCCATTTCCGGGCGAGTTCGGTCGCAGACCTGGTTGCACGGGTCCACTCGTATCGCCGTCGTCGCCATTACGGCGAACACGATGAGAAACAAGATGGCTACCTTTAGCGCTGCCATTTTGAAGTGCTGATGGGTTGTGTTCGCTTTGAGACTAGTCTCAGTTTATATAGGGGTTTTTGAAGACAGATCACCTCGAATGGATTTCGCTTTATGAAGCTTTTAGTTTATCCTGCTTGTATAATACTTACGAACCCTTGTAACAAACAACTGAATTGTTTTACCTACATTTTATAAACCACAGTCCCTTTTTTAGCTCTACTTTTTTTTATCTTCCTTAATTTTATTTGTGTTCATTTTGAGCTAGATATTTTCGGTTGTGAGTAGAGTTTAATTAATTATGAGTTTTTATCGCAGAAACGTCTTATTGACAACCAACAATGGTATACCTTTGACTTGAAAAATGTCACATTTCTGCTTTTCGTTGTCTTATTAATCATATTATGTATACGTGTGTTTTAGCAATACGCTTAAAAGAGTCCATTTCGTGACGGTAAGGCTGCGTTTCCACCAGAGATGAGCGAGGATGTGTATGGAGTAATGTGTTTTTGAAAACCAATAGAATCACTTCATTTGTTTATCGTCGCACAGCGCAGCTCTAGGATTGGTTCTTAGGAGGATGGCAAGAGCTTAATTCCCTCCCTATCTTTTTCAGCGCGAGTGAAAGAGAAACACTGCGTTACGATTAGTATGGAAGCTCATTGCAAATTTTGCAAAATGATGAATTAAAAAAAACTACGCATTAATTGAGATGTATAAGGCAATGAAGTTTTTAGTATTAGTGTGGTGGAATTTTGTCCTTAATTACAGACATATAAGCCAAGAAACTAAAGACGTGCAACTGTTTAAAGCTAGATTTAATTTTGGAATTATTTTCTATCGAGCTGATTTCGTCCAATCGTGCATTGGAATTAACAAAGTTCTTTTAAATATAATGAATATAGTTTGGCCAGGGTTTGTTTGACTTCAAGCATAGACAGAGAAAATCATACTGTCTCTTTCTTACGCTAGTACTCTCGCTACTAAAAAAGGGATGAGTATAGCTTATTACTTCCACTGTTACTGCACTTATTGGCCAGCCAGACTATATTAACATATTTTTTTTTTACTTTTCCAGAACAAGTAGTTATAGCTATATGACTGTTTAAGTAAAGTCAATTTGAAGCTCATCGGGTGTTGTCAGCCTCTTAACAAACACATTCTTCACAACGCATCCTCACTCATCTCTAGTGGAAACGCAGGCCGATGCGATGTTTTGTGTAATATATGTTTTTATAGCTATCTGTCTTTTATTTTATTTTTGTTAAAAAAAACCCATCGATATCTTAGACTTCACTTTCTGAACTTTTAAGCATAAAGGAACTACTAAACTAGTGGTTCTGTGAACCGTAGACTTCGGAGAACATAAATAACGCGACAGCAAACTTCCCCCCTTTTCCCCCTCATTTTCCCCCCAATCAAAAAAAAGGCTCGACAATTTTTGGCAAATAAATCAAGGAACGTACATGCCAAGTTTTATCGAAATCGGATGAAAAATGCGACCTCTAGACCAACCAACCAATACACACACATCAATCGGCCAAATCGTCGTACCAGTGAAAACGGAGACGTTCGTCGCCTCGCTACGCTCGGCTCCTCAGTCAATAAGTATACATGATTTAGAATGTGATGATCGCGGATAGTTTTAAATGCTCCATCTAGTGAACCTACATGATCTGTCGTAAGGGAAAACCGACAGGTTGATTAGTAATACCAGAGACTATGTAATATGTATATGGTTGCGCTTTAGTAGGCTGTAAGTAAACCAGTGTAAATTAACCCACATTAAAGGATGTTTGTAACGGGTCTGAGGGTCTTTGCTGCTTGGTATACACTTTACGCAAGTATTTTTTGAAAAATATCTTAACCGGTACCTACTGAATATATTTTCCTTAATGGACGATTCTGAAATTATTTCAAAAATATTGTTTGCGCAGGCATGTTTTTTCGTCTTCATTGGATTACTTATCAGATCTTCTCCCGACACCCTGTCTTCCACCAACGCTCCTTAATTAATGTATTACTTATGTGGGTATTTTGGCAGTTAACTATAAGTGAATAATACAAATAGATAGAAAAAAGTCATTTCAGTGGCATGCTCAGTCAACTGATGACAAATTATTATTTATTACGGCATTAATAGTTATCTAAAGCCTAACTAAATATATGATCATGCACCATGTTGCGGAATTTCATTGGAACTAATTTTTAAAGTGAAACTTTTATTCCATCGCCTCGAATTTTAAAATCTCTCTTCTGCGCGACATGCGTTACATATGTAACGCTGATTCTCGTTTATAGTAAGGTGAGGCTTATCTATATGTATATAGCAATAAGGTTCATGTTTCATACTAAAATGAACTGTCACCGTATACATGAGAAAAAAAGCGCCCTATTTCAGGTAGGCCTTTACTTAATTGTGTACAATGTAGGTACATTAGAATTACAGAATTGCCCTCTATAAATAATGTTGTAAGATAAGAATACCCTGCTTGCAACAAAGCCGGTAAAGAAAATAAGGAAAAAAATAAAGATAATTCGTTTCGAAAATGTTTTACATACCTAACAAACCGTAAATAATTGGTATGCAAATCAACAAGTCGAGACTTTGGCTATGAGACCGTTCGCAGAGACAAATATCGGTACAATGATCGCCGAATCAACCTCCCACATGGCGGTTACCTCGTGAGCCAAGTCTAGGTACTTGCTGGACTTGTCCTTCTCAGCCTTCACGAGGTTCTCGTCACATGGGACGGTGATGTCGACGGGCCTGATCCGGCTCTATTACCTATTAATTTATTTTTCGAGTCGTCGACTATAATGCTTGAATTGAGATTTGGTAGACCGAACTACTGGAGCATACTTTTCGATGGAACTTTTATGGTCACATATTTTAGCATCGTCGACTGTGCTGAAATGGATTTTTATACAATATTATGGCTTATAATTTTACGGGCATCTAAAATATGAATCGGCAGCTTTTCTAAGGCATATAATAATATAAATTGGCTGTGTATTAATATTTTAGACCCATTAAATTAAAATAAGCATCAAACATGTGGCATCAATATCATTGAAAAACGGCAGCAAAACATAGCACACCAAAAATTATCAGGGAACTTAAAATAATAGGTTGGCATCTAAAATATTAACTTCGCATCTATTATTCAAAGCAGGCTTGTTTTAAATATTTGTTGCCAGCTATTTGTTTTTACCTAATTAACCATAATGAGTATACCAGTTGCAGGTATCATTTTAATTACGGGAGCAGTAAAATTTCAGGAAACTGGAATATTTTTAGGGTTCTGAACCAAAATGTTAAAAAAGGAACGATTGACAGTGAAATATTGCGTGCATGATTGCAATATGTACAATCCATTTTAGTATAACTGGCCAGTTATTGAAGGGTGGCCAATTTAAAACATACTAAAAACCGACCAAGAGCATATCGGGCCATGCCCGGCCATGCCGGTTCCGTAGTTGAAGGAATGTTACAATTCATCCGTTCAAAAAGGTCGTTTGTTAAGGGATACTTGGCGGCGCTTACGTCATTATAGTACACCGCACCCACGTCCTTTTGCTTTGCGTTTTTGAGTGATAACTCAAAAACGGCTCAACCGATTTTATTCAATATAGTTTTCATTGAAAGTACTTGTTAAGCCTCACTTTCATGATTTTAAAAAAAAAAATTATGGACCCACGGTGCAAAAGTTAGATTGGGGGGACGCCCGACTTTGAACTTTCAGAGCTATTATTTACAAAACAATTCGTTTTATCCAAAAAGTGTTCTTTTTCAAACACCTCGACTATTTTTAAAAGACCTATCCAACGGATCCAATTTGGATAGGGGGCCACACGACAGGGTTGGAGCGAAAAAAAAATTCAGAGTGAGTTGGGTCACATGTGTAGGAGAGGTACCCTAATAAAAATATTTTTTCAGTTTTTATTCTATTACTTTGTTGGCGTGATTAACGCACATACTCATACCAAATTTCAGCTTTCTAGTGCTATCAGTCACTGAGCTAGATCTTGGACGGACGGACGGACGGACAGACGGACATGGCGAAACTATAAGGGTTCCTAGTTGACTAAGGAACCCTAAAAATGACTGATTCACATTTTCTATTAACTAGGTAGGTATTTAGGTAATACCTATACAAAGTCTATATAATCAATGAAATTTGGTACTAGATATCTGACAGTAGATACCTACTTATAGGTACCTACCTACCAATATTCATAGACCCCAGTAACTTTTTAAGAATCCTTTTTATCTTATAATGACTGCTCGTGTAAAGTTGCCCGTTGTACTTATATTGAATATTTAACGCATTTTAATTGCTTCCTAAATATTTTAAAAGATGCTGATTTTTAAATTAATAGGTGATCGTTTTCTATTTTAAAAAGGCTTCTTAAATTGCTTCCCAGTTACTAATTCAGTTGTCAATATAATTATTTGATACCTGGCTATAGTTAAACAATACCTGTAAAAGCATTAAAATGCAGCCCATTTTGAAATAATTAGTCGCCTCGAATTAGTCGCCAACCTAATAATTTTGGTACCCATTTTTATTTTTTATAGCTGCCCAAATACAATTATTTAGCAGCCCGGTTAAATACATGCCCAATATTATAACAAGCGGTACGATCCACCGGGAGATCAATGTTAGTAAATTGTATAGGAGCAGGTTGTGTAAGGCATTCGTCGAACTTAATTCTTATCGGCTTGCCTATTTTGAGCACCCGTAGATAAAGTATTATATAAAATAGTGATGTAATTAAGCTTCTCATACCTTACTTAGGCCACTCAGCAAGTACTCGACTGAAAAGCTCTTCATTATGTCACGATTTTATAAAAAACGATAAGTATTATAATCTGTATCCTAAAATAACTTAAGAAGTATTGACCCAATCAGTGTCTTTAGGATTTTAAATGTTTTGTTATTTTCCTTTAGAATGTTATCAAAAAATCATCGCGAGTTATAATCAGTACCTAAAATCGACAATATCAGGTAAAAGTTTATTTGGAGATCTGCATATTTTAAAACATGCCTCAAACATTGTTCATAATAAGGAAAATGCATGTGATAAATAATAATAACTCTACACAATTAATTGTAATTCAGTAACATTTACCATGGACCAAGAAATACTGGGGGCCAATTTTTGACTTTCGAGCGCCCGAATTCAAAAAGTTTAAGCTCGAAAATAATCGCACACAAAAGCTTACCGCCAATTTTTTCGTATGAAATTAATAGTTTAAATACTCATGATTTCAAATTCCTATCGCTGTTATTTTTAAAACATAATTTCATCGTTTTATTCTGAGTTTTAAATGTCACTTTCGAGTACTCGAGTCTCAAAAATCACCCCCCTGGGCTGAAATAAGTGGTACGTGGTGGTAGTTACGGCCTCCTAGCCTAGTCGGTAGTGACCCTGCCTATAGTGCCTATGAAACAGGAGGTCCCGGGTTCGAATCCTGGTCAGGACATTTGTGTGTTTATCACGGATATTTGTTCCTGTGTTATGGATGTTTTCTATGTATTTAAGTATTTATCTATATCTATGTATTATATATATCGTCACCTAGTTACCCACAACACAAGCCTTATTGAGCTTACTGTGGGACAAGGTTGATTTGTGTAAGATTGTCCCATAATACCTATTTATTTATTTAATCGAACTATAATGCAGGAAATTCCATTAGCGCCATCTATCGCTTCCCTAATGCAGTAGTTCATAGTTCAATACATGGTACAGTCACGTCTGAAAATATAGATACATTGAATGTGACAAAAATATGTAGCCACGACTCCATTACCAAGGCTTGAAGTCTTGGACACATGTTTTTGTTACATCCAATGTAACAGGTAGGTGCGGCGGCTAAAACGGCCGAAAAACTAGTCCTCAAAATACTCGGCTCCGGTTACTTTTTCATGCCGCTCGGAGTCGAGACCCTTGGTCCGTGGGGTCGTAGCGCTCGTCAACTTTTTAAGGAGATGTCGAACAGACGGATCCAAACTTGGTGATCCACGAGCTGGCAGCTTCCTCGCGCAACGCATCAGTGCTATACAGCGCGGGAATGCAGCCAGCGTCCTTGGCACCATCCCGCGGGCATCCAATTTTTTTAATACTTTTTAGGTTTATTTACTTTTAGATTTTAGTTAAGTTTTACTTTAACTACTAGTCCGCCTCGAACTGAGATCTCGCGATTTACATGCAAACGAGTTGACCAATATAGCAAGAGCCCAAGGAGGATTTTTTTTCTCCTTCTAGCTCCGTAACCACTTGATCGATCCTGCTCGTATACGAACTTACAGATTTCATGTACCTACAGCCACAAGAAATTTTATAAAGTTATCGTCGGACAAACTATCGAAATCAAAAAGTCATCCAAATGCCGAGACGTCCCATAGTCCCCTCCGTTATGGGAGAGGGCCTAAGTGATAGTTCAGATCTGGATACGGTTACCAACTTTTAGTATGTTGTTGGGCACGACACTAGGGCCCCAAAACTGCCGAGAGACGGGGACGTCGATGAATGTCTCCCGTGTAATGACGTCATCAAAATGGCTGCCGCTTTGTTGCGAAAAGTGTAAATTTCATCCAAACTGTGCATTGCACCTATACGTGTGTAGTATCAAACGAAAGAAGATTAAATGTGCTATATTGTTGTAATACATTTTATACTACTGTATATTACAGTTTGACAGCTATAAACGAAAACCCAAAATCAGGCTAAAAAATAATTCGGATATTTGCATTTTACAAAAAAATTATAAGTCAAACTTTAAAGCAATGTACTACAATAACAAAACAGTCTAGTTAAGCTATACATTGCTATAAAAATTATTAAAATCTGGTAATAATTGTGGCAGCTATGTTAAAAAACATGTCGGCACTGCCGAACTATTTCCTTAGAGTGAAAAAATAACAATTTTCACAATTTACAGAATATCCGCAAAAGCTTCGAGTATATTGTTGGTCAAATAATTTGGAGCCCGTAAATGTCGGAAAAATATCTCTATAGTGACTGAGGTCCAAATAATGACGTCATGAACGTGACCGCTACCGAAATTTGTAAAACATAAATTAAAGCTATACCATGACACATACACAAATGTCTGTAGCATCGATCGAAAGCTTATTGAATGTACTACAATACATACATACATTATTTGTGAAAATAATGTATAGTTTAGGAGTTGTTGACAAAATAAAATATTTTTTTAGGAAAATAAAATGTTTATATTAATTCTGTGGCCAAAGAAAATACAATACACTAATGTTTTGTATAGCATTAAAAACACCAACTATTCAGCTTTAAAACACAGTTTGAATTTATAAAATTTGATAAGAACTATAAAAGTTGTGCTTACAACTCTAAAGCACACTAACTATTTTACCTACAATGCACTCATACTATGAGAAGCTTGGGCCTAATTATTGACTAGTTTTTTCTAAATTTTGTGAGGATTTAGGGTTCCTTGCCATTAAAGTAAATAAAAAAACCGGCCAAGTGCAAGTTGGACTCGCGCTCCGAGGGTTCCATATACATCACACAATTTTAACAATTTGTATTTTTAAGACCAACTTACGCTTGACCACAGAGTTTTTAGTGTTTTTTTCTTTAATGTACAGGTAAAAAACTATATTAGGTTTTTTTTTCTAAAATGTAGTTTCTTCGGTTTCCGAGAGACGGAGGGGAATGGTCAATTTTCGCCTTTATTCTTGAATAACTTCAAAACTATTAAAATTAAAATTATAAAAGTTATATATTTGTAGTTTTCACATCAAACCCTTTCATTTGATATAAAACAAGGTATAGTTTGTAAGTAATTTAAGAAATAAGGCGAAAATTTTCCATTGCTCTCCGTCCCTCGGAAACCGACGAACCTACATTTTAGAAAAAAATACGTAATATAGTTCTTTACCTGTACATTACAGAAAAAAACACTAAAAAGTCTGCGGTCAAGCGTAAGTTGGTCTTAAAAATACAAATTGTTAAAATTGTGTGATGTATATGGAACCCTCGGAGCGTGAGTCCAACTTGCACTTGGCCGGTTTTTTTATTTACTTTAATGGCAAGGAACCCTAAATCCTCACAAAATTTAGAAAAAACTAGTCAATAATTAGGCCCAAGCTTCTCATAGTATGAGTGCATTGTAGGTAAAATAGTTAGTGTGCTTTAGAGTTGTAAGCACAACTTTTATAGTTCTTATCAAATTTTATAAATACAAACTGTGTTTTAAAGCTGAATAGTTGGTGTTTTTAATGCTATACAAAACATTAGTGTATTGTATTTTCTTTGGCCACAGAATTAATATAAACATTTTATTTTCCTAAAAAAATATTTTATTTTGTCAACAACTCCTAAACTATACATTATTTTCACAAATAATGTATGTGTGTATTGTAGTACATTCAATAAGCTTTCGATCGATGCTACAGACATTTGTGTATGTGTCATGGTATAGCTTTAATTTATGTTTTACAAATTTCGGTAGCGGTCACGTTCATGACGTCATTATTTGGACCTCAGTCACTATAGAGATATTTTTCCGACATTTTCGGGCTCCAAATTATTTGACCAACAATATACTCGAAGCTTTTGCGGATATTCTGTAAATTGTGAAAATTGTTATTTTTTCACTCTAAGGAAATAGCTCGGCAGTGCCGACATATTTTTTAACATAGCTGCCACAATTATTACCAGATTTTAATATTTTTTATAGCAATGTATAGCTTAAATAGCCTGTTTTGTTATTGTAGTACTCGGCTTTAAAGTTGGACTTATAATTTTGTTGTAAAATGCAAATATCCGAATTATTTTTTAGCCTGATTTTGGGTTTTCGTTTATAGCTGTCAAACTGTAATATACAGTAGTATAAAATGTATTACAACAATATAGCACATTTAATCTTCTTTCGTTTGATACTACACACGTATAGGTGCAATGCACAGTTTGGATGAAATTTACACTTTTCGCAACGAAGCGGCAGCCATTTTTATGACGTCATTACTCGGGAGACATTCATCGACGTCCCCGTCTCTCGGCAGTTTTGAGGTCCTGGTGTCGTACCCAACAACATACTAAAAGAAGGTAACCGTATCCAGCTCTGAACTATATTCCCATAAGGGAGAGCACTACCAGTAGCCAGGTGGCAGTTGGGTCTGGAGTTGTTTGTAAGAACTCACTTCGCTTACGCTCCGCGAGTTCAATGATGAATTGTTCACACCATATATTCATGACTCAAAGGTATTGCATAATAAGGGTTTTCATCATTGGTCACGAGCATGACTTCTTAAGATGACAAGCTGTCATCTGCTTTGTCATAGCTCTAGTAGCTCTACACAATGGCACTACAAGTTGACAGACTCCTTGTGGTCGGTTACGCACTTGGCCGGGATTTTTCTTTGTCAGGCACTTGTCAGGTTTAGGTACAGTCAACGCCGTAAATATGTATGCACTTTTGCATCTTACTCCATTATGGTTCAAAAGTGTATATATATTATAGGCGTTGACTGTACTTTTCTATATCTTCATAGGTCATTGTAGGTAGGTAAATAAATAAAAATAAGACTCACTATATTTTTTAATAAATGTATGGAAAATTGGGTTTCATCCTCTAGAGTGAAAAGTAATAATTGGTATTAGGTACTTAAGTTTGGACTGTTTCATGCGTTAGCTTGCTGGATATACTTTTAGAAAAATATGTGATGATTTTAAACAATACATTTTGAATGTCATTATTTTTTATTACAGCTATATTTTACATTTTACATCTTGCATTTATCTCATATTGCTGTGTTGAAAAATGTTGTATTTTTTACATGTATGTAGTAACACTCGGCAGCAAAGTTTGTTTAACGCACTCCCACGCTCAAAATTCCACTTTTTGAACTTGAATCTTTCGCTGGGTTGGGTCTACCTAAGCACGAGAGATTAAACAACAACTTTGCTCCCTTGTGTAACAATTAACTAATAAAGGTACAGGATTTTTGTAAATAACCTTTCAGCTCGCGGACATCCGAAATATTGGTAAAACATGTGGAAGAGGCCGACCGATACACTGGAATTCGACCATCAAAAAAGTCCTACTGAAGATACTTGATGCTATTTTTTTTTTATCGAACTCGCGGAGTGTAAGCGAAGTGAGTTCTTACAAGCAACTCCAGACCGAACTGTCACCTAGCTACTGGGACGTCTCGGCATTTGGATGGCTTTTTGATTTCGATAGTTTGTCTCACGATAACTTTAGTAACGGTTTTCTGATCTATATGAAATTTCTTGGGGCTGTAGCAGAGGTACATAAAATTTGTAAGTTCGTATATGAGCAGGATCCATCAAGTGGTTATGGAACTAGAAGGAGAAAAAAAATCCTCCTTGGGGTCTTGTTATATTGGTCAACTCGTTTGTTCGAGGCGGACTACTAGTTTAATACATTTTTGAGCTGCATTTTTTTACGACCTCTTAACAATGTTCGATTGATCTCAAATTCTGTGTTAATAATTTTATATGTTTTGAAATGAATCAAACAGAAAAAAACGCATTCGATCAGTTGTGGAAAAGGTGATTAATTGTTTGCATTTTAGGAAAGCCGATGGGAATTGAGGTAGCACCATAGTCACAGAAAAAAAACCTTAATTTAACATTTGTATTTATTGCAAAACTTTACCAAAACTCAATTTCACTTGCAATAAAACTCCCCGTTTTTACAAGAAGCAAAATCAGTATAACGGTTTTCCATACAGCACATCGTCTTCTCCTGACGTTTTCCCTCACAGTATTCATCACAGTTCGGCACTCTGTACTTCTTCGGGGTTGCCGCTTCAGTGGCAACCAAGATTACTACCAGAAGTAAAACCGCTTTAGATAACATGGTTGCTCGTTTTGAATTGTGAAAGCCGGTGTTGCCCTTTTTATCTTTTGTTTTAATTAGGTTGGCAACTGGTTTTGATAATTTGACTTTTTATCAGTTTTTTGTTGCTAATTGTGAATTAATGAAAGAAAATGCTCGTTAAATTAATCCTTAAAGATAAACTTAGTAATTAAGGTATTTTTAACATGGGATACTGATAAACTAGTTGATATTAAATTGTAATGTAATGTCGCATGTAGGATATGTTGCCAATGTCGTGTTTTTACATTCGCAAATGCGAATACTCAGGGTGCGAATGTTCGATTGCTAATGCAAATTTTTTAACTACCTACGGAGGAGCTTTAAAAAACCCTAAAGGATTAGAGTTTAGTTCAAAAATACAGAAAATTAAAATGTGATATGTCTATATTATTGGTACAAATGAGTACAGAAATACAATCGTTCTTTTATCCTGTATATACGCAAGCACATGACCAACGGTCAGCGCGGGCAAAACGTGACGCGTTAGAAAATATTCGCATTTGCAAAATGTTCTCGTCATTTAATGCTGCCTACATAGTTTTCAGGTGACTAATTTTTTTTATAAGTTTGCAAATGCTTCTTAACCCATGAAGATAGATTTTACGTAGGTAGTAAAAGCTAATTAATAAGATAACCTATTTAAGTAAAAACGATATTTCTTTTCTTATTTTCTCTACAGTAAATGTAGGTACGCGATTAATAATTAGTCAAAATCTTATGAATTTAACCTTTTGAAGGCTCTTGGAGTTGAAAAGGTTAAACAAGTAAATTGAATCGATCTACTTACTAATTTAGCCTTTTGAACGCCAAAAGCCATTAAAGTGGTCGAGTACTATCGTGCCTACCACGCCAATAACTACTAAAGTGGCTATGGCAGACGCTGTCAAAGCAATTTTACTATTGACAGATAAGGTTTAAATTAGTTTCTCACTAGTTGAGATGTTGGCGTGTATGCCAAATTTTGATGCGAGAGAGAAAGCGTTCAAAAGGTTAATAGTTTAGGAACAATTATTTTTATTGTCCCATATAGGTAAGGGAGGCGATTTTTGAGATTCAACCGCTCGAATTCAAGAAAATTAAGCCCCAAAATAGTCGCATAGAAAGGTTTGTCGCTATTATTTTAACATTAAATTAATAATTTCAATAATCATGATTTCAACTTCCTATCGTTGTTATTTTTAAAACACTATTTCATCGTTTTAGACGGAGATTTAAATATCAGATACGAGCGTTCGAATTTTAAAAAATTCTCCTCTGTTATAAAACGGTGTGCAGGTTACGTTGAACTCCTCTAGATTTTTTTTTTAAATATTTGCGTAAATTATTTTCAGGCTATACTTAACATTCATCATTTATTCAACCTAAATCTTTACTAACCAACTAACTTGACAACAAAAACATGTACAGCATAAAAACTAACTTAAAATAAGTCTTATAAAAATGGTCCCCGCGGCATCGTGCCAAGGAGGCTGGCAGTATTGGCAGGCTTTTTAGGCTTCTTTTTTTTGTTTTCACATCGTTATTTTTATGATGTAAACTATTAAATAAACAGTTGCTTACCTTTTTATAAAGGCAACAATAACAATCCACCTTATAAAAAATATGCATCGTTTGTTATTAAACTTAATTATTTTCAGAAACAAGTTATACAAATTTAATGAAAAATCTTTAAAGGTTGATAATTATTCCCTTTATTCATAAACGTCTCTCAGGCCTGTATTAGTTAATTTATGTTTTGTACTTATCTGTCACTTTGACAGTTGCTTGTTCGAAACAGACAAAATATTAATTAGCTAATTGTGGTCTGAGGGATTTTTATTTGTCATAAACGTCTTCGGTTTCCTTATTATTTTCCTATAAAATAACTACCAGTGGAACGCGTCCATTTAACTCATGTCCCACCGGCTTGCCTAATATTCAGGCACCTGAGCAGTTTTCTTACAGCTCATGAAGGAATTTTAATCCAAATTAAGCTCCGGCTTAATTTGGATTAAAGCAGTAAAGGAAATAGCCTGGCGGTAAGACGTCCTATTTTCAATCCGGAAGTCTCAGATTCAAGCCCCGGAGGAGAGGGAGGGATAGGAGAGGTAGCTGTTCAAACAGTGAAAAAAAAACGTAACTGTGCTTGTTACGAAGTTTTAAAGGATAATGGTTGACGCTTTTAAAGTGAAAGACAAGAAAAGATATTTTAAAAGTTTATTGCCTTAAACCTTAATCTA
Source organism: Pammene fasciana (assembly GCA_911728535.1). Classification (NCBI taxonomy): domain Eukaryota; kingdom Metazoa; phylum Arthropoda; class Insecta; order Lepidoptera; family Tortricidae; genus Pammene; species Pammene fasciana. The sequence continues at coordinate 7,907,903 of OU452299.1, forward strand.
CAGCACAGGCAAAAAGCTAGTAGCAATACATCTGCCCCCCTTCACACGAAGCATACGCGACGTGTCCATGAGCCCGACAGCATTGTGTTTTTTCCCGGTCAATTCGGTTGCAGACCTCATCGCATTCCCATACTCTAGTTCATGCATTGGTTGCGTCCGTGACGGTAACCAACGTTACTAATACTAGCAGAAACATTGTTTTAGAGAACATGGTTGACGAATGACATTTGTGGAATTTGGTTGCCGTTTTATACTGTGAAATGTATTGGTAAAAGTTTGATAGAGCTAACAGGTTTTGGTAATTAGCCTGGTTTGTATCACTTGTTTTTATCAACGCATTAGTTAATTAGGTGTAATTAGTTCAAGTATAATTCTAATTAATTAACGTCTACGCTTTAAAGTACACGGTGAAATTGGACATGTGATCGCTGAAAGTAAATATGAAAAAAAAGGTAAATAAATAGGTAGTAATGTATAGTAATAATTTTAGGTGATTTCGAATCATCACGAGCTCTTTCGATTCTAGTAGGATAAAAAAATGTCCCAAGTTTTTGTTGTGGTGGAACACTGCATTTAGCGTATATGGTAAGTAGGTCATAAAATAAATGAAAAACATTACTTCCATACAACAAGTGTAATATTTCAAACAAAATTGTCAGTTATTGTGATTAGGCAAAAACGGTAAAAATATTTTATAACGGGTTACTCGCGTAACTTAATAGTAGTTTATGTAACTGTTACGTAACAGGGGTCCTTAAAACGCGAGTGTGGTTTTATGAAACGAACGAAGTGAGTTTCATAATAAGATCACACGAGTGTTTAAGGCCTAATTACGTACAGTTGCATACACTGCTTTATCTACACACATATTATAAACCCGAAATGATGATTGATTTTGAACGCATCATGAAGGGTTTATGATATGGGTGTAGATAAACTCTATATATTCTCGATATTTTTCGATCAATATACGATCATCATTTTCATTAGCGGACTTAAATTACTTGAGTAACTCGTTATAAATGATTTTAACACGTTAGCCGAGTTTTGTTGTTCAAATAGGTAAATCGGTAGGCTTATATTACATTCTGGGACCGCACATCATTTTATTCCCGTCATTACAATCACGATATCCCTTATACCCATTCGCGTTGCAGCAGGTTTCTCTTTCCCGTTCGATGCGAGTACACACCATGTCGCACTGAGGCACCGGCTCCCACCATTCTTGGCTTATAGGATACCATAATTGTGCGCTGGCGGTAACCACCACTGCTAGCAGAAGAAATACCTTTAAGTACATGGTTGCCGCTTTCTACTGCTTGTATAAACTGGTTGCCGTCGATGTTGTGAAGTTTTAACTTGGTATAAAAACTGGTTGCTTCTTGTTTCCACAGTCAGAATAATAGATGAACTGATGGTTGCCTATTTATTTTTTTATTTTGAATTATTAAATAAGAATTACAGCTGTTTCATTGTTAAATTGTAACAGAAGTGACGACGTATTTTTTACTAGCATTCAGCAAATAAATACCTAAGCACTTGTTCAAACAGCTCGTACTATAGTACATAGCCATTTAAAAGATTTATATTTTTTTACATACATAATAAAAATATATACACAGGTACATAATATTACATATCATACTTGTTTTTGTTTAAAAGTTGGGATTATTGGTTGGGAAATATTTTTGCTACTAATTTTAAATTGTATAATATTCTGGTAAATTAATGCCCAACAAGGGGTCTAGCTGGAAAAGTCGAAAGCAGAAATATTGACTTTAGAACTTTATTAAGACTAGTTAAGGCTCACCACACACTTGAGCGGAATGGAGGCAGTAATGTATGGAGCTTTGTCGATGGTAGCTTAAATTTGTCTATGGTCTCCATACATTACTGCGTCCATTCCGCTAGGTGTGTTTTGAGCCTAAGAGACTATCTGTGTAATAGACTATCTTGATGCGTGAAAATGTAAGAGGAAATGTCACCTGCACTGCTAAGTACTCCATCTAGGTAGTAGCTACTGGTGTACTACTATAGTCTGTATTTTTAGGTATTTAAATAAAAGTAAACAAAATCTACCCTCCAATGGCTCCTTAAGCCAGTTGAGGGTAGATGAAAACATTACATGATCAAATAATGTAGGTTAAAGTCAGAGGCCAGTTTTACAGCTACAGGTTACAGTTTACAAGCGGAAGTCTCTTTCTAACACATAGGGTTAGAAAGAGAGTTCCGCTTGTAAATTGTAACTTGTAGCTTTATAAAACTGGCCTCAGGTCGTTCGTTCAGTGAGAGATCTAGGCGCTTTTGTATTTGGTTATATAATACTCTTTTTGGTTGGTTAACCAATAAATGTTATAACTACCCAAGAATGTACAAATTGTTTGTTTACTTTTATTTAAATACCTAAAGATACAGACTATAGTACGCTATTCGTTCCGTTTTTTGGGATTTCGGGGTTTGATCCCATAAAAAAAGTTGTAAGACTTACCTAATCATCTCTCACAATATAGCTTAGTTATTGAAAATGAAACGACTTTTGAGCAAGTGACATCTTTATTACACAAATATAGGCTGCCATCTCTAAATTCGCCGAACCCGGACAATAATTCAAAAAACCCGGATATTTGGCGTAAATCTCATTTTTTGACGGCCGGACGTGTCCAAATCAATAATGGCACTAAATAATAATGGGTTGTTTCCTCACATAAAAAGTGTCCGGGTTTTCCCCGGACACTTATTGAAGACCCCCCCGGACGCACCCCGGACGGTCTCCAAACTAGGACAAATCCGGGGAAACCCGGACGGATGGCAGCCCTACACAAACATTAAATTAACCTCTAGAGTCTGTCCGGAAATAATAGTGTCATAGAATGTATGAGCTCCCATATAAACCACGACACTTTTCTTTCCGGACAAACTCTATCAAACTGTTTTGCTCCAACATAGGCCAATAAAATTAGACTTTTTCGAAGACTTAATTCCCAGCAGCCTGGAAGTTGTTTTAATACCTTCATTTAGTCCTAAATACGTGTCATCCGAGTTTGCCCAATCCAAGGAGGAGTGCATTATTTTTTTGGAATTTTTGCTCCTATGTTGATCCTGAGGACCTCATTTCAGCATGTTGGCAATTCCTGGCAGCCCCTATATTCACCAAAGCCCAATGAAACCTCATTGGATCAAAATCCGCTACGAGATATTCTCAAAATTCCTTATAAAGCCGACTTTCAATTTGGTCTCTCCACCCCCAACAAATGCAGACGGATTTAAGCTTCCTTAACATCGTATCGTGTTTGAGCTACAAGCAAACAACTGTATAAAGAGCAAAGAGCAGTTATTTTGCTGCCAAAAGTTATGCACACCTCCTGGAAATGTGCAAACTCGGATGATATGCCTTTACGGCCACATGCAGGTATTAAAACGATTTCCAGCCTGCTGGGAATTAATTCCTCAAAACGCTTTTTATTGATCTTATTTTCTTGGCCTAAACAGAAAAAACACCTTGTATGAATGAAAAACTTGATAAGGAAAACAAGAGTTTCTGCACGATTTTCCTGTTTGTGAAATGCATATAAAGCAATGAATCGTATGTATTCTTCATAATTTTTTCTGCTTTAGTCGACACAGGTACGGATAATTATTATTATTTTAACGATCCTACCAGCCTAGTCGGTAGTGACCCTGCCTATGAAGCAGGAGGTCCCGGGTTCGATCCTGGTCAGGGCATTTATTTGTGTGTTTATCACGGATATTAGTTCCTGAGTTATGGATGTTTTCTATGCATTTAAGTATTTATCTATATCTATCTATATATCGTCGCCTAGTACCCACAACACAAGCCTCATTGAGCTTACTGTGGGACTAGGTTGATTTGTGTAAGATTGTCCCATAATATTTATTTAATTATTTATTTTTATTTACTTATTTGTTTATTTTAATTAAGAGTTTGTCCGGAAAGAGAAGTGTCGTGGTTTATATGGGTACTCATACATTCTACGACACTTCTCTTTCCGGACAGTGTGTAACTAGCTTTCAACTGCGACTTCGACCGCTTATATGTAACACACTTGAACGGAATTCAGTTATCATTAGACAAAAAATCTGCCGTTAAGAGTCGCCAGGACGCTCGCGTTCCCATACAAACGTAGTTCAGCTATCATTTTAAAACGACATGCTTTAGAACTATGAAATTTGGCATGGGCATTCTAGTAGTACAGATCTAGGTCAGACATTCGTTGTCGTTGCTAAAAATTGTAATACATACAAAGAAAATACAGCCAGTTACAGATTTACATACAAAACTTATTTTTGCTATAGTTTCAAAAATTGTCTATAGTGGCTTAATTATTGTATGGAGCCCCCAAACAAAATCCTAATCATACATTTTATTCGTAGTAAATAAAAGTAGTAGAGCATACAAAAGTAGAGATAACAAAAACAAACATTTTTTCAAAAATCAGCCGGCATTGCAATTTTTTTCCGACAGATTTTTTTTCTATGATAGTTGAATTCCACTCGAGAATGTGTTGCACTAAGTACCTATTGTACAGTCGCCATCAAATATCAGTGCGGCCAGGGTACTCAATAATATCTCAACATGCACTCTATCACCTTGACAATAGAGGCGTTGTTCAGATATTTGTGACCACCTTGGCCGCTCTGATATATTTGATGGCGACTGTACCTAGGTTCTCTTTTTCTTTTAAGTATCATTTTAATTCAATTTAAGTGTAATGTTTTTAATCAGATAATTAACTATTGAAACTAACACAAACTCCGCTTCGCTCGCAGACAATCCCAAATCCAAGATGGCCGTCATCAAAACAAGCTTGATCCTCCTCATCGTCGCCTGCGCAATGATCGCCAACACCGAGGCTGTCAACAACTGGGTATGTAATTTATTTTTGTATTAGCTAGGGATACACGCACAGATGTGTCCGCCGGATTTGTCCGACGGATACGCCCGTCGGACACATCCGCCCGTGTATGGCACGAATTGGACAACGGACAGACAGCGGACAGGCGCCTGGCGGACACATCCGTGTCCAATTCGCGCCATACACGGACGCGGAGCGTGCCCTAGCTAATTAGCAGAGCTCAAATTTGTAAAAATTGTGCGCATCGAGAAAAAGTTGTGAATTTTTGACCATAGATAGAATGGCCCACGATAAATATTTTTTAGTATCGGAGGTCCGTAAAATTTTTGGACCTTCACGTCAAAATCAGGGGTCCTGTGAAATACGTTATTACTCTATGGTTAAGGCTGCTAGGGGTTGTGTAGTATAATTTCCGTGTAAAACAGACATGCGGAATTCATTTGTGATATTAAAAATGTAAAATTTCTTATTAAAAAAAAAGTTGTGTGGCGAGGAAAAACACAATTTTTTATTTTTTTTTAGAACGTCATATAACTAATATATATCTTTTTTTTTTCTAATAATAAAAATTATTATAAAGGAGCATACTTAATGTAGTTTTTAAATATATACAATTTTTAGGCTTATAGTATACAAAAACTACGCGAAAAAAATGTTTGCTTCGTGGTGTATATGTTTTCTCCATAGTAAGTATCGATAATCAATGTGAACGTGAACATCCGTAGCGTATTGACCTTAAAATGCATGTATTGCTTGTTATTAGTAAATTTTATTCATAATAACTTCACAAAATGCAGAAATAAAAAAATACAATAAATAAAAACATATTTTTCCTCCTTAACTTTAACATAAACCGTCACAATTCAAACTACGCGACGTCTGTTTTCCGTTACTCAACTTAAGTAAAAAAAACCAGAAGTTTTTTGTATTAAAGGTGTATAAAATGTATATGTTTCTATAATCTATATTAAATATGCTTCTTTATAATATTTTTTATTATTTGAAATAAAGGATATATATTAGTTATATGACGTTCTAAAAAAATAAAAATAAAATTGTGTTTTTCCTCGCGGTACAACTTTTTTTTAAATACGAAATTTTACATTTTTAATATCAGAAATGGATTCTGCATGTCTGTTTTACACGGAAACGATACCAAACAACCCCTAGCAGTCTTAACCAGAGAGTAATAACATATTGCACGGGACCCCTGATTTTGACGTGAAGGTCCAAAAATTTCACAGACCGCCAATACTAAAAAATATTCATCTTTGCTCACTCTATCTATGGTCAAAAATTCACAACTTTTTCTCGATGCGCACAATTTTTTTCGCATTTGTACTGAGACAAAACCCTTCTAAATAGGCAGAACGTCTGCTAACGATACCACAATGTTTAGAAATAAATGAAAAGTAGAAAAATTCACTGCCTCAGGCGAGACTCGAACTCGTGACTCTGGGAAACATGCCCATCACTCTGACCAACTGAGCTACTGAGACTTACCTGATGGCTGCAAATTTCTCCACCATATCCTTTATTTATATACATGCGTCTTAGGGTGACGCCTAGCGACATCTGCCGAATGAATCATACACATTGTGGTATCGTTGGCTTAGTTTGTTTTCTAATAAACTATTTTTTATATTAATCCATCATGTTAAGTTGTGGTCCCCCTGAAAATGTGTTTGTCAGCAGTTTCACTACAAAACTAAGTCACGGCTTATAAAATACACCTTATGTTAAAATTTCATAGATGTACCTACATCTTGTAGTTTCCGAGTAAAATGACTGTGACATATAAATAAATAATAAATAAATAAATAAATAAATATTATGGGACAATCTTACACAAATCAACCTAGTCCCACAGTAAGCTCAATAAGGCTTGTGTTGTGGGTACTAGGCGACGATATATATAATAGATAGATATAGATAAATACTTAAATACATAGAAAACATCCATAACTCAGGAACAAATATCTGTGATTAGCACACAAATAAATGCCCTGACCAGGATTCGAACCCGGGACCTCCTGCTTCATAGGCAGGGTCACTACCCACTAGGCTAGGAGGCCGTTAAACGGCATATGGACGGACGGACAGACGAACATGACGAAATTATAAGGATTCCGTTTTTGCCATTTTGGCTACTGAACTAAAGAGTACACCTATAAAATTCTAAAACCAGGTGACAACTTTTCTAAGTTAGTTAAAATGAAAGTCGTGTCTGTGACGTAGTGATGGAGATCACTGGCGTAGCTACCAAAGGGCTAGAGGGGGGCTGCCCGGGGCCCCAAACTTGATGGGGCCCCAAAACCTGATTAGCAAACCTCTTATTGAATAAGTATAAAGAGCTATGTGTGTGTATAGTGTAGGGGTACCAATTTTTTTTTGCCCCAGGGCCCTTGGTCACCTAGCTAAGCCACTGATGGCGATAATTATTTTCTTCTAAACAATGTATATTGTGGTTCCAGGTCCGCGTGCCGGCTTGCGACGAGGTCTGCAACCGCAGCGACCCTGAGAAGGACGAGTGCTGCAGGGCGCACGGCCACGCGTTTCATGCCACCTGCTCTGGCGGCATGAACTGCTATCGACGCTAGTTACCAACTCTGAATGACTACCACGAACCACTTTATTCGTATATAAGCCTCTCTATCGCTCGTCTTGCAAATGCAAGAGCGATAAAGACGCAGATAGTCAATTTTCTAATTTCGATGTTCGTGGTATTTAATAGACCTATCCTAAACCGTGGCTGTTTCTGACTTAATATAACATTTTGTATTAAATTATAACATATTTAAAATAAAACTGACAAATAAATAATTATTTCAATTTCATGTAACCCAACTTTCTCTCACCTTTCTGATGTTATAAGTTCTATCTACAATATTGAAATTTGTCTATCCAAAACCAAAGCACAGGGTAAATAATAATAATAATACAGAGAGACCTCTGTAACGTCACTTATCGGATACTTCGTGTCAAACTCAAATTTTTTGACAGATTTACACTGAGTAACAAGGTGTAATTTAAGTTAGGGCCCGTAGGGATAGGCAGGGTACACAACAGATTGGGCCCTGCAGGTTGCAAATTGCAATGTCTAATAGGTAGCCGTTTAAGGGTCACCACACACCTAGCGGTTCGGTTCGGAAATTCATAGACAAAATGCTTAATTTGTCTATGGTAGCGGAAATTTGTCTATGGCTTCCATACAAAAAATCTGCTACCATAGACAAATTTCCGCTACCATAGACAAATTTCCGCTACTTCCGCTAATTCCGCGAGGAAAACCGCTAGGTGTGTGGTGACCCTTAGCTCGATCATCTATTTGCGTCACTCTCTTTCGAATGTGCAAAAGCGATAGAGATGGAGATAACGAAATTTCTGCTTTCGAAGTTCGCAGTAGACCCGCTACTTATCACAGAGTAAATAATAGTATAATACCACAGAGTAAATAATAGTATAATACAGAGAGACCTCTGTAATGTCACGTAACGTCACGAATCATGTTGTCCCTTCTTAACGCATGACAAGTTCTCTTTCGCACTTATGCAAACGTATCGGATACGTCGTGTCAAACTCAAATTTTTTGACAGATTTACTTTGAGTTGTACCTCCCTGATAATACAGAGAGACCTCTGTAATGTCACGTAACGTCACCTCAAAGCAAGTATTAACTAGAGCCCGCACACGTGTACCCCCGTATGGGATAGATATATAGATGCCCATTAATCACTTCTACAGCATAAAACAGAACAATTTACCAATCTTTTCCTTAGCCGACACAACTTTCTAGGAAAACTAACAGCTTTTCTCGTAGCAATCACAGAAATTCTTGAAGAAATCGCGCATTATATCTGTTTGCTACCCTCCACTGCTAGAAGTAACGCGTGGAGGGTAATAGAAACTATGACAAGGACCAACGATAATAGCACCTCTCTGCCGTATCCATTGAAAGTGTAATAAGACCATCCCGTTCTATCTTGGTATTATTAGCAGGGGGGTACAACTCAAAGTAAATCTGTCAAAAAATTTGAGTTTGACACGACGTATCCGATACGTTTGCATAAGTGCGAAAAAGAACTTGTCATGCGTTAAGAAGGGACAACATGATTCGTGACGTTACGTGACATTACAGAGGTCTCTCTGTTATACTATTATTTACTCTGTGTTATTAGTTCCGTGTCAGATCTATGGGTGGTATATCTATGTAACGTCACGAATCATGTTGTCCCTTCTTAACGCATGACAAGTTCTTTTTCGCACTTATGCAAACGTATCGGATACGTCGTGTCAAACTCAAATTTTTTGACAGATTTACTTTGAGTTGTACCCCCTGCCGCTATCGAGTTCGCGATTTCGAGACATTGCCGTCTAGGTACAACGAAATCAATCGATGAATCGAAAACCGCAATGTATTAAAAATCGCAGGTGACTAGTCGCTTACGTTTGTAGAGGCTTTAAAGGACTTGGGGTCCATGACAACAAATAAATTAAAAAAAAGCTGATAGCTGTCAAAACAAAAGTCTGAAAGTCTAATGTGAACAAAAAAATACAAAATACCAAAACTTGGAGCGAAGTTTAATTGTTAAAATAGATTTTAATTGTTTGCGCGTTTTCGGAAAATGTCTGGCAAAAAGAGGAAGTCTTCTGCAAGCTGCGATGAGTAAGTTGCTTTTTTTTTCATATTTCGCGGTAGAACGCAATCTCATCAATACTGTTATTATTATGTTATGTGGCATGTAAATTTAAAGTATTTCAACTTGTTTTAGATTCGATTCCTTGGAGCCGGTTGCTAATAGAACACGTTTGGCAAGTCTCAAGTTAAAAGACACTCCAAAAGTAAGTTGGCAGTGTATTAATCTTTATAAATCACAAAATTAAAAATTGGGGCCAATCTTATAGACTACCTAGCCCTAAAAAAAACTTGTATAGTAGCTAAATATATCTGAGCGGTCACGTTACTTTATCTCGTAAAAGCCAGTGTGGTACTGCGGAACCGGGTGCTACCCCGGGTCTACGGGTTGCCACGCTGAATAAGGCGCTATACGCTTGCACTTGCATTTTTCCGCCACGGCAACAGATGTGGTGGATTACGTTTTGAAGAAGACTGGCTACGAGTTGAGGGTGTTCTAGATGCGATCACGCCATTACGTGCACTTCAGCTCGTTTGTGGTGCGCGTGCCGCGGCCGCTGCTGGAGACCATCGAGAGTGCAGGCTTCTGGCCGAAGGGTGTAGTGTTTCGGCGGTTCAGGGGGACGCTGCCAAATATTACACTATACCAGGTGGCACAACAGAAAACCGTTGTGTCACCAAAATAATAGTTTTAGTTTATAATGTAATATGTATGCTAGTCTTTAAGGTATTTATCTATGGGCCATTAGTTGCCTGAAAATAAACGTTTTTCATTTCATTTAATTTAATTTATCGTCTTGACAATATAGGTGTTGTTCAGATATTTGTGACCACCTATCTGATGGCTACTGTACTATGGGTGCTAGGTGACGATGTACTCATATATAAAAACACATGCTTTAAATTCATATTAGTATTTGGATCAATGTACAGTCAAATATATCGGAGCAGCAAAGGTGGTCACAAATATCTGAACATCGCCTGTATTGTCAAAGCGATAAAGTGCATGTTCAGATATTCTTTAGTACCTTGGCCACTCCAATATATTTGATGGCGACTGTACAGTCGCCATCAGATATATCGGAGCGGCCAAGGTGGTCACAAATATCTGAAGAACGCCTCTATTGTGACAATACAAAAAAAATGTCAACTTATAACTACCTTACATAAACATACACTAACCATAAACTAACAAACTTACTTTTCGTTTTTAGGGTTCCGTAGCCAAAATGGCAAAAACGGAACCCTTATAGTTTCGCCATGTCCGTCCGTCCGTCCGTCCGTCCGCGGTCTAGCTCAGTGACCGTGAGCACTAAAAAGCTGAAATTTGGTTTGAATATGCGCATTAACCAAGCCTACAAAACGGTAGAATAAAAACGCGAAAAATATATTTTGTTAGGGTACCTCCCGTACTCGTGAAGTGGGGGGCGAAATTGTTTTTCGTTCCAACCAAGTTATGTGGGGTATCGTTGGATAGGTCTTTTAAAAAGAATTAGGGTCTTCTAAAACAGTTTTTGGATAAAACTAATACTCTCGGAAATAATAGCTCCGAAAGTTTAAAACAGGGCGTCCCCCCGTCCCCCCCCATCTAACTTTTCAATCGTGGGTCCTAAAATTTTGAAAAAATTCATGAAATTGAGGCCTAATGAGTACCTTCAATAAAAACTATATTGAAATAAATCGGTTGAGCCGTTTTCGAGTTATCATTCAAAAACCCATAGTGAAAGGACGTAAGTAAAAATGACGTAAGCGCCGCCAAATTTCCCGTAAGAAACGACCTTTTGAATTAATGGTTTCAATTTACGGAACCCTACACTGAGCATGGCCCGACATGCTCTTGGCCGGTTTTTTTCTGTTTTAAATTATTTTACTTGCTTGTTCAACAATGCATCTATGTTTTATCATTACAGGTGGTGCAAGTAAACAAGCGTACTATCCTGGATGTGTTGAACGAGGACTGCTGGCGCCTGGTCCTAGACCATGTGAACCTTAAGGACATAATGCGGTCTGAGCGAGTCAGCAAAGGCTGGCAGCGCGTAGTGCACCGTTACATGAGAGGTATTATTTCCGCTGATTACTGATAGCCTTTTCCTCAGACATTTTGTCTGATCTTTGGCATAGGCCTCTCCCAAAATTCTCCAGTTACGTTTATCCATAGCCTCTCCGGCTACGTCTCTGAAATGGTCTTCCCATCTCATCCTCTGACCTCCTTAATTTCTTTTACCGTCTCTTGGGTCATCATCATCTCAGCCATAAGACGTCCACTGCTGAACATAGGCCTCCCCTTAAGGGGGGGTTTGCCATACGCGCCACGCTTGGCAGGCGGGTTGGCGCGCGCAGTTTTTTTGTTTATTGTTTGTTTGCTTTCGGAAGATGCTGCTGCCCATCTCCCGGTATGTTCTCTAGCAGACTCCTACTGCAACCACAGGACTTTATGGTGGAGGACAATTCTAAGGCCGGGCACCCCACGGCATACCTCTCTTGGGTACCATATGGTAATATCTTTAGGCCATTTCTGTTTGTTGTCCCGAAGCATGTGACCAGTCCATTACCATTTGAGTTTTTCATTAAGTAATTAACATCAATTGTTTTTGTTCTCTTTCTAATGTCTTCCAGTTTTATCTTGTCTCTCAGTCTTATGTTCAACATGCTTCTTTCCCTTCTTTGAGAGCTTTCCTTTTCTCGAGCCTTTGAAAATTTTTGACCCACCGCCACTGATAGGTCTGGTATTAACTACTTTATGAAATTTTCGATGAATATACATACATACATACAATCACGCCTATATCCCAAAAGGGGTAGGCAGAGATCACGGACTTCCATTTGCTACGATCAATGCAGCAATACGGCTCTCCGTGAGCCACTTCTCGCCCCCGTGAGGAACGAGACGTGATGGGTGGCGAACCGCATCGCCGCCATGCGGATGACTATTAATTAAATAAATCACCACAGCGTTCTCACGAGCAGTAGGGATCAGAGGTTCCCTTATCCCTCCCTCCCTCCCCCTCTCCCTCCCTCTCTTATCCCTCGATGAATATAATATAATTCCATATTTTTCTCAATATGTCGAGAAACTGCTGTTATGAAGTGCGTTGCGTTTTTCACGGGAGCCACATGAATTTTAATAGTGGGCGTGGTCTCCGAGTATTACAATGACCTTTATACCATGACATCGCCTTAAATCGTTATTTCAGGTGTCCATCTCTACGTTCGGAGTTGTATGTATGCCACAGATAGACTTACGAAACCGGAAGTGAAATGCAGGACTTTGAACGTTGTCGGCAAATACGCTTTTATGGTACAAGTGATAGGTATGCCTAATTAATGAGGTCGGGTAACTTTGGCCCAAGAGGGGTAACTTTAGCCCAAGAGATGTAACTTTGGCCCAAGAAGGGTAACTTTGGCCCATATAATAATCGTATAAGCGCGCAACTCAGTTCTGAATTCATGGTATAATGTAAATCACAGAGATAAAAATCATAGTTTAATGAAAACAACTAATCGCGCATATTTAGTTTAAATTGTATCCCCACGTTTCGAACACTTTGCAGCGTGCGGTCACGGGTACCCGTAATCACACGCCGTACCCGTAACATAAATAAATATTGTGGCAACGGAAAACAATATTATAACCATCAATGTTATAAAAATTGCCTACTGTAAAAAAATCTCGTTTTATTACTTTGGTGTACATGATATTATGTTTAAAGCACAACTCAATTGTAATTAATAGGTGCGTACAACAAGAGCATAAAACATTTTTTTATACGAGGACCAATTTAGTGGTCCCAAGAGCAGAATAGTCCGATATTAAGTAGAGAATGAAATGCGTACCTATTTATTTTATTTACGCACTCTTTTTTCACTTCGTATTTGGACTCTATTGCCGAGTGAATTAGGTTCTTAATGATATGACGTGATAGACGTGGATCGTTCTTAAATGAATTGATGCGCCAGAGCATAAAATAGCACTTTCACCTCAGCAGTTCGAACAAGCCTACTTTCCTCACCCCCTGGAGTGACGAAAGTTGCGACTTGCGACTTTCCTCAACTCCAGGGAGTGAAATTTTGTTGTGACGAAAAGCTTCTAAGCTTTTCGTCATAATGATGCCTTTCATTCAGGAATGTAAATAAATGTGTTTTTTTAACTTTAATATGTTTTCACTACTGAGGTGAAAAGTTGTATGTGTCACACGAGAGGAAAGTTTTTTTACATCTCGTGTTCTTAAGATCCCTCGCTACGCTCAAGATTCAAACTTAGAATCACTCGCTTCGCTCGTGATTTAATTATAGAATCTTTCGCTTACTCGGGACTCAATATCAACACTCGCAAGAAAAACCAAATTTCCTCTCTTGTTGCACAAATAACTATTTTATGCATCCTGGACGTGACATAAAACTTAACTTTACAAACGTGCAACGTTTAACCTATTATTTCATGATGTCTGCTAAAGTTGTACATTGCTTTCAGGAGTTCATCTCTACATCCGTAAGAATATATATCATATAGATAGACTTGCTATGCCGGAAGTGAAATGTAGAGTCTTGGATATTCCCGGCAAGTGCGCTTATATGGTACAAGTGATAGGTAGGTATATATAATTATAATAAAATAATATTTTAATATAATTTGACCCAATGTTCTTACTTTGGATACATGATATAAATTGATGATATGATATGAGTTCAGAACACACATATAACATAATTGTTGTTAAAATTGCCTTTCGGCTTTATGCAGAAATACCAGAGCCCATATACAATTTTCATGACAGTTTCATGTTTTCATAAAAAATATGTTATTGAACTGTGAATTATAATTTAAGCTTTATTATCCCATTTTTATCTAGTTGATTTGGTAGATTTTTTTTATATGGACCACGTTGGGGTAAAAACCTCCATCACATGGGATTTGTCTCGGTCGCCGCGACTAGACAGGATATCTGTCAACACTAGTCCCATTCTCATCGCGCTGAGATAGTAAAAATGTAGATGGTTAGCCAAATAAAAACCAAATAGCAATATGCCATAAATTCAATGCATTCATAAAACCTCGATCAAGTTAATCCCAATGGTCAAAGTTATCCTACAGGGCTAAAGTTAACCCCCAGGGCCAAAGTAACCCGACTTTGGTCAAAGGTGTACCCTATAGGGCTAAAGTTATCCCCCAGGGCCAAAGTAACCCGACTTCACAGATTTGCATTTATTTGATGTAACTTATAATCGCGCCCTCATGGAAGGGTTTCCACGGAGTCAGTGTATGGACGCATAAAAGTACAGCCGCCATCAAATATATCGGAACGGCTAAGGTGGTCACAAATATCTGAACAACGCCTCTATTGCCAAGGCGATAAAGTGCAATGTCAAATATTTTTGAATTCCTTGGCCACTCCGTTATTTTTGATGGCGACTGTACCAAAAGTACTGAAACACCATGGATCTATGAAATCATTACTATTCATTACGGATACCGCGCCTTAAGACTTAACTGTTAATCCATAATTAAAGCCGCTATCCAATCTCATTTTTTTTGTATGGGGCACGTCGTCTTGAGCTGGCCAGCCTCCATACAAAACCAATTTATTTTTTTCACGTTTTTTTTCTCACTTTTTCATAATTACGAGTATAATACGATACCAATTATGTCCTTAACCTTTTAGAATCGTGCCGCTCAGCGCCAGCGCTCGCGAGTGCGTAAGGCAAACCGGTTATATCATATTTTGGACGTGATATCACGTCCTGGCGCTGGGGGCACGACTTACCGTGCGCGTGATTTGACGGCTTTGGCGGTCAAAGAGATAAAATTGTATATTTACTCATATATTATGTTATGACAGAGAAGTACGGTCCAGCGATTGTGGTAGCAGATTGCTTGGATGAAGCCGGCTTGAGGGCTCTTGGAAAATATTCACCAGACTTAGAAGAGCTGAGGGTATGTAATCCATCCAATATTATAACTAGTTAGTAGTCCGCCTCGAACTGAGAACTCGCGATTTACTTGCAAACGAATTGACGAATATAACAAGACCCATATGAAGATTTTGTTTTCGCTTTTAAGTCCACAACCCCTTGATCGATTGATGACGTACTCACGCTCTTATTCTCTTAACAATAAAGTCGTGTCCAGCTCATTTTGAACACCTCACCCGCTTAGCTACTTCTGCTGCTGACTGTACGTAGTCCTATTATTTTTCAGGTCAGAGACGCACAGTACCATAATTTAAAAAACAAAGCTGTACAATTCAATAAACTACGAAGACTGATTTTCGAACAAGTTATTCGGGTGAGTGTTACCCAAACTAAATGCTATCACAAGCAGGGATGTCACGAATGTCGTTTTTCTCACATTCGCGAATGCGAATGCGAATGCGAATATTCAGGATGCGAATGTCCGAATGCGAATACGAATGTTACCGAGTAGATTTAAAAAAGTTAATCTTGCTTATTATTTTTATGCTTCCATTGTTCATTTCCATTGTTCATAAATTCAGAACATGATATGTGATGGAGTCCTATACAGGGTGTCCCAGAAATCGACGTCAAGCCGTGAATGGATGATAGACCAAGTTATAACAGTTATCAGAAAAATACAAAAAAAAATCTATCACATGTTCTTCAAAAATTATGGTCACTTTAAAAATTTACTAGAAGTTAAGAGACCAGGGCGTGAATATTCTAGTAAATTTTTAAAGTGACCATAATTTTTGAAGAACATGTGATAGATTTTTTTTTGTATTTTTCTGATAACTGTTATAACTTGGTCTATCATCCATTCACGGCTTGGCGTCGATTTCTGGGACACCTGTATAATTGATCAAAAGGAGACAAGTGATACCGTCGTTTTCACTTCCTGTGTATGAGCAAGCATATGACCATCGGCCGGGTCGGTGCGGTCAAAACAGGATGCGTTCCGCCCACATTCGCATTCGGAAAATATTCGCATCATTTCATGCGAATGCGAATGTTGATACGAATGTCCAAAATGATGCGAATATTCGCATTATACGAATGCGAATGCGAATATTCGTGACATCCCTTAAAATCACAAGTTCGTGCCCATAATTAATTAGTTATACTGGTAACATAGCAAGGTTAATTGATTATCGTTTTTTTTACATTTACATAAGGTTTATTATAAGAAATAGTACATTACACAACTAGGGTGGTAAAACAAAGAAAGGCCAAGATCGCAGAATATGCGAGGGCTTTCTTTATAACCTCCCGTGTTGTGCATCATTTTATGTCTACACTTGGCCAGAAAGCGTCTTTTTCCGTACGCGCAGCGTGCGGAGAAAGCCACTTTATGGCCAGGTGTGGCATAAAAAAATGTTACACACTGTACTGCCAAAATTAGAATCCACTACATGCTTCGTCAAAATATACAAAAACAAATCCGCAACAGGCCTCGTCAAAATATATCTACTTAAAACTATCATTTTTTTTTGTAATTAGTGAGGTTTGCTTGTCACCTGACGATTTGTAGGCAAAAAAGCATGACAAAATATTTAAGAAATTAGTTTTCACTGACATATAATATAAGTAAGTAATACATATATTTTTACTAATTATCATACCCCGGGGTTTTCGGTGCGGGAATGTTATACACTAGCCAAATAACAGGTAAAAACTGTAAAAAACGATACTAATTTAACATTTCTAAGCACATTTGGACCTTACTACCTACGTTTTATTCATAGTTTGGTAATTATTTTACAATAAACAAAGTTACAAATACACGAAATCATTCCCGCACCGAAAACCCCGGGGTATGCTAATTATCAACTTGGTAACATCATTGATTTACCCAAAGGTAACCGCTTACCTAAATTCAAATTAACCCGAAATGATGTTTTCTTATTAAGCTATTTTAATATGTACAGCTAAGACAATCGACAGGGAAACCCCATTGAATATGGTTTACCTTGTTCAAATAGGTAACCCTATCAAAGGGTCACTCAATGATAGGGTAACCATATCATTGGGTAGCTATTTGATAGGGTCACCCTATCGAAAAGATTAATCAAATGGGTTTTCCGGTCCCTAGTTTAAGTGTAGATTTTATACCTACTAGATTGTGAGCTCGTTTGCAGCATATATTTCGGTGAGCATATATTTAGTATTTTATTAAAAACCTATAAATCCTGTTATATATTTTTTAATTTATATTAACTGTATAACTGCCGACAGCATCTACAGGGTGTTTTTTTCAATAAAGTTTTTTTAAATACTAAACAACTTTTATTACGGGGCCAACTTCAAAATCTCAAAAAGAGTTTTGGCTGTTTCATACATTTCGGCCGATCAGACGTCGACTTTTTCTATGGAGAGGCCAAATTCTTTTTTGCGATTTCGGGGTTGGTCCCATAGAAAAAGTTGTTCAGTATGGCTTACCTAATCACCTCTCACAATAAAGCTAGTTATTGAAAAATCGTCCTGTACATGCCATGGAACCCGCCTTTTTGGCATCACACAATATTTATACTTACTTAGTTTTTTGTATAACTATTTAACAGTGCCTAAATAACAAATCAATACACAGCATAGCAGCGTCCAATGTCCAGTCGACGTCAAAGATATGCTAACACTTTTTCACCTTCATCATCATCATCATCTCAGCCATAAGACGTCCACTGCTGAACATAGGCCTCCCCTTTGGACCTCCATAAGTATCGGTCGGAAGCGACTTGAATCCAGCGTCTTTTTCACCTTACTTCATTGTAATAAAGCAAAAGTGTAAACATATCTTTGACGTCGACTGTACAATATTTTTTTCCAGTTTAAAGACGGACATATCAGTAAACTGCTTGGATCGCCATCACTAGAGAGTTTAATTATAAACGACAATAACATGATGACCGGGACCTGTCTTAGTGACTTGAACACTAATCTGAAGACGTTGCAACTGGATATCTGTAAGAGACTAGACATCAACCACGTAATATCAGGTATGATTTTGAAGTGAAACTTCTTATGCGACTTCCAACAAGAATGCGTTAAACGCTGACGTCACGTTTAACGCTGCCGATAGATAATCTCGAATGTAGTCGACTATTTGGTTCAATTAGATAACTGCTCCTGTGGCTCAGCGGGCGTTGCTTTGACTGCGGAGCCGAAGGTCGGAGGTTCAAATCCCAGCGTACACTATCTTTTTTTCATGTTTTGTTTTGTTTTTAGAATTTAGATTTTATATTCTAGTTTCACTTCTTCCGCGCGGAGGGACTCCACGCACCATTTTTTTTATAAAGGTTACTCAACGGGCTACGGGTTATGTTGATTATTGCAGTCCATCGTTAATTGATCGTCACGACACGACACGTCGAGCAAAAATGTACCTAAATTACGTTACTAACCCGTAATAATTATTTTTTATGATTTTTACGAGAGTATGATCCTATTTGCAATCTACAAAGAGACCGACCTAAACTGCGTCAGTGAGGTGAACGCGCTTATTCTACAATTATAACAAGATATAAAGGCAATGAGTATTAACGCGCAAGGGTACCCTGCCTTTTCGCCGAAAATTGTATTGCTGAATTTCACTTGCCAACCAACTTTTCGCAGATGTTTCATTTGGCCGAATAACTTTTACCAAATAATTATTTCGCAAGTATTTCATTTCCCAATCCCATAGTTGGGAAATGAAAATTACCTACAAGGTTGGGTTAGGTTAGGTTGGAATATGTAAAGTTGGGAAATGAAATTCGGCCAAATGAAACTTCTGCGAAAAGTTGGTTGGCAAGTGAAATTCGGCAATACAATTTTCGGCAAAAAGGCAGAGAACCCGCGCAAAGATATGCGCAAATGGCGTCGTATTTGAAAAAAAAAGTTTGATTTTGGCTTGGAAACCTCATATCCATAGTCTATGGTACATAGTCTCTAGACCTCTGAAAATACCTAGTTCCAAAATGGTACGGGATTATGTCGAGTTGACCCTAGGCTCCATTGAGCTGTGACAATAAAATATTATATAGCATGTTCATAGTCATTAACACGATTATTTTTTTCAGCGTCACACCGTTTACGCGAGTTGACTAAGCTCGATCTCAACGTGAACTCTCAATCTGTAATGCAGAAAGTATATAAGCTTCTGCGGAAGACCCCCAATTTGGAGTATTTGAGCCTGGAGTGGTACGACAGTTCGGACGTGGGCGATCTTGTGGAGGCGATCTGTGGGTTAAGCAAGTTAGTCAGTTTTTCATACTTTTATAGGACGAGCGAGCGCCACAAATAGAAGTTCTTGCAGACAGCTTCTAACAGCGCTTCTCTGAGAAGTTTACAACTTTTTTGCACGCGACGATGGCAAACAGGCATACGGCCCGCCTGACGGTAAGCAGCCGTAGCCCATAAACGCCTGCATCTCCAGAAGATTCACATGTGCGTTGCCGACACTTTAAAAATCTATTTACTTCTAAGGTTCTCATACTGTAGCCCTCCAGACAACTATATTATCTAAGTTGGAAATCTCCTAAGTTTGTATATAAATCCCGTAACTAAGTACTACTTTCTTTTAATCTCTGTTCGGTCCGAGTTAACTGGTAGAGAATGCGTTTTGGTATTAAGGGCGCCTTATGTACCTACTCTCTTTTTTTATTGTCTGGTGTGTCCCACTGCTGGGAAAAGGCTTGTACTCTCTATTGTGGTATAAAGTTTTAAAAAATAACCTTATTAACGACGCCATTAAATTCTAGGTTGAAACATTTGAGTCTGGAAAGTAACCAGAGCGTCCGAGACTCGTGGCTGGACGCGCTAGGGCTCCGCTGCCGCCTCGGGTGTCTCGACGTCGGCGGCTGCGAAAGTATGCTCGATTAATTTATATTAATTTCTAGGTTGAAACATTTGAGTTTGGGCAGAAACCGGAGCGTACGAGACTTGTGGCTGGAGGTGATAGGGCTCCGCTGCAGGCTTAGGAGCCTCGACATCGCTGGCTGCAAAAGTATGCAATTCAAACCTCGATTGTTCATAAGTTTTGAAACGTTTTTTTTACAAAACCTATTCGGTTGTCGGAAAGAGAAGTGTCGGAGAATATATGAATTCCCATATAAACCACGACACTTCTCTGTCCGGATAGATTCTAAGCACATCGCTGACTTACCCGAACGATATTCTAATAGCGTGTTTACACTTCCGTGCGAATGACACGGCAAATAACGCGCGGAATGTACACGGCGTACGCGGATCGGGGAGCCGCATGTGTGAACAGATATTAGAGTTGGTACCTACTCGTATGCGAATGATTCGTCGAACGTTTCGACAAGCGCCGACGCGAGTGCGAACATGCAAGTGTAAACATAGTATAACCGAATGAAACCTTCGATTTCTAAACATACTTACTCGAATTACTTAAACTATTGGTCATATAAACCGGTTCAAAGCGGTTTCCATAACGATAGACTAACCCAATGTTAAGGTAACCGTTCAATAGGGTTACCTTGACAAAAAACAAATCAAAGGGTTTTCCGGTCCCTGGTTTCAAAGCGTGACATAATTAGTAAATTACGTACCTAGGGCGGTAAAATAAAGAAGGGCTCAGATCGCTGGCATTTGTGGCCCGAACCGAAGGGCCTTAAACAAGCGATCTGAGGCCTTCTTTATTACCGCCCGTGGTGCGTACATAATTTTACGTCTTCTCCTGGGTGTGAAGTGAGATTTACCGCTGCGCCCTAGGGCGGTAAATCTCACTTAGCGCCCAGAGTGACGTAATAGTACATTACGCACCCCGGGCGGTAAATTACAAACGGCTTAGAACGTTGGCATTATTAGCCC
The DNA here is from genome assembly GCA_911728535.1 of Pammene fasciana. Classification (NCBI taxonomy): domain Eukaryota; kingdom Metazoa; phylum Arthropoda; class Insecta; order Lepidoptera; family Tortricidae; genus Pammene; species Pammene fasciana. The sequence goes on from OU452299.1 coordinate 7,929,176, forward strand.
GAACCGAAGGTGAAGGCTATAAACAAGCGATATGCTGCTTTTATTACCGCCCGTGGTGCGTACACAATGTTACGTCTTGTCTTCTCCTGGTTGTGAAGTAAAATTTGCCGCGGCGCACGGGCGGTAAATGTAGCTTACCGCCCGGAGTGACATAACGTTATATTTCCAGGAGTGACTGTGTCGGGCATAGAGTCATTTTGCCGAGGCGTGGGCAAAACCCTCACTGCGCTCGGCGTCGCGTATAGCGACCTCGCGGATGCCGACGTAGCGCGCTGCGTCGCCCTCTGTCCTAATCTACAGGTAACTATTGCCAGAAAAAAAAATACATGTAAAAAAAGCTTTTTTGTGGCATGCTTTTATTAGATTACTGCTTATTGCTTATTGTTATTTTTTTGTACAATCCCTAACTGCTCATCAAGAAGAATGCAACGAGCCCAAACACGATGTGACAATTTTGAGTAGTTAAGGAATTCCTATAGCCACCTTCCAGCTCCGTCATCAGATCAGCTGCATGTAATAAAAATATTGCATTAATTTCAGCTCAATAGGAAAACTTTAAGTCGGTCAAATTTAACTTTTTGATTACACAAGATTGGATTACAGGCAACGGGACAGATGAAACTAAGTAAAATCTTATAATATTGTTTCTACTTATAGAACAAAACAAATTATCAAAATATTTAGTAATAGTAGATTGTATTACAAGGGAGCAAAATGACTTATTTCGGTCGAGGGTAGCGTGTTGAATCCCGAACGAAGCGAAGGATTCAAGTGACCCGAGATCGAAATAATTTTGCTACCGCGTAGTACACTCTACTTTTCACTCCTTCTATGAGAAAAACGAAAGCAAAGGTACTAAACTAGCTATCTGCTAGAAAGAGAAGTTATATAATGTTGTCTCATTTTAATCGGTTGCAAAGACAAGGAAAATTAAAAAAAAACGCAGAGGGATCAAAAGTCACTTTTGCTCCCTGTAAATGGGCAACAAATTACCCATTTTCGAATAGTAGGGGTGAAAAATAATTTGATTCGTTTTGACAGATGATAGACTTAACGTGTGCCAAGAGAATATCGCGCGAGTTGCCCTCGAGTCTATCCCTCCTTCGCCGTCGGCCTCTGAAACTACGGCTGTGGGGAACTGAATGGGGCACCGAGAAACTGGACCAGGTAACTTTTAAACTGGTTTCTTTCTTATGGATATTTTTAGGGTTCCGTACCTCAAAAGGAAAAAACGGAACCCTTATAGGATCACTTTGTTGTCCGTCTGTCTGTCTGTCTGTCTGTCAAGACCATTTTTCTCAGGATCGCGTGGAGGTATCAAGCTGAAATTTATATCAAATACTCAGGTCTATTGTCCCCTGAAGCTGTGAAAAAATCAAACTTAAAAGCCAACGCAATCAAAAGATACAGTCGTGTATGCTGCAAATTTTAGAGTTTTGGCACTCGCAAAACCTACGGGGTACTTCCCGTGAACTCACATACTTGAAATTTGGCACGAAGTAACATCATATAGCACAGACAAAGGAAAAATTACGAAAAGTAGACATTTTTAAAGCGGTATTAGACATTGCAACCTGCAGGGCCCAATCTGTTGTGTACCCTGCCTCTTCCTACCCCTCCTTCAGCTCCCTACGGGCCCTACCTTCAATTACACCTTCCAACCTGACAGATTGGGCCCTGCATGTTGCAATGTGTAATACCGCTTTTAGTAAGATCGTACATAAAATTTTTTTTTTAATTTTAAACTCAGTACCTGTTTCCTCGTAAACGCGTAGAGATATTAAATTGAAATTCATATCATATACTCAGCTCTATAATATCTTTCTGTTGTAGCTAAACGAAACTTTCATGTCCACGCAATCATAAGAAATAGCAATTGTTATAGGTTTTTACGGAACCCTCGGTGCGCGAGTCCGACTTGCACTTGGCCGGTTTTTTTTCCGTTCTGGACCGACAATGTTTGTTAGGCTGGACTAAAAGTTCCTTATTATAATGGTAATAATTTTTAACAATAAATAACCCTTACAAAAACTATTTAAAACGGGATATTTACCATGTGTGTTTTACTGTGCCGAAATATCGAAAGCTCACAATAAAAAACTCACATGGTAAATATCCCGTTTTAAATAGTTTTTGGATTGTTAATGACCATGTTAGCTTAAAAAAATAACCCACTTCAATGGGGGCTACCGTTTTTTTACTCACCAGTTGGCGCCACTGTAGACGGAGGTCCGGAAATACAGCTGTAATTTTTTATTAATTACGTTTGTGGAAACCAAATCACGCTCCAGTAATATTTAATACAATATACTGTACCGTAAAAATAGCCCCCTAGCGGAAATTTCAAACGCGATAGTCTTCATTAACCCCTCGTATGCTTAGACACGGATCCGTGCGTGGGATTTGAATCTATTGTTGTTAATGTCAAGGTCACTTTTTCAATGATTAATTTTGACAGGCGCCTACGAGGGGTTTAGCTACACCTTACCAAGAGCAAATGCCCGATCTACTCTCAAAAATATTCTAATCACTATAGGTGTGTGTATAATATCTGACTCGCGTTTGGTCGGTTTTTTTTTAATCGACTCTTTGTTCGCAGGACACTGAAACTTACCCAAACATCATTCTGGACCTCAGCGTTTCTAAACCCAATTTTCACGAATATTATAATTTATAATTATAAGATTATAACTATTAGGGTTGGCAACTGTCAACGGTTTGGACAGATGGCGCCAGCATAGCTGATACCCTGTCACTAGTATTGTTGTATGGGATTTGGCTTAAAGGCTAGCCCATCCGGGTCAGAAAATCAAAAAAAAAACAAGATTTTGACACTATTTGTAGGACTGACAGATACAAGCTATGCTGGCGCCATCCGAAATACTTTCGACCGACCAACCCCATTGCACAGAGCATTGATGGATTATTATTTAACTAACGGTATTACAACCGGCGCTTATAGAGAGCTAGCCCCACGAAATGCCGTCAAACGGGGCGACTTACAATGCAGGGGCTACTTTGAACAAAGTATAGATTATTCCGCATATCAGATAATACTGACTAGCACAACAAAAAAGCTGAATACACAAAGCGTTTGAATGTGAATTTAGACTTTTTTGCGGTGTAGTCAGTATAATGGTTAGATTATGTTGGTTATTTTTTGATGGGCCCTTAAAACCCTTTGAACGCCAAGAGCCATTAAAGTGGTCGAGTACTGTCGTGCCTACCACGCCAACGGCCACTAAAGTGGTCATGACAGACGTTGTCAAAGCAATTTTACTGTTGACGGATAAGGTTTAAATTCGTTTCTCACTAGTTGAGATGTTGGCGTGTATGCTAGATTTTAACGCGTTCAAAAGGTTAAATACTATCCTTTTTTACCCCAAGACTTGTGGTAATACATAATAGTTTATATGATTCTATCCTTTTACCAAAACAGATCGAATAAATTAGAAATAAATAAATAATGCTGCTTATATGACTGTTTGAAATCTATCAAAGTAGCCAAATTTTTTCCTAATGTCACCGTTTTACGGTAATTTTGAAACGTTAATATCGTTCCAGATATTAAATTGTATACCGTTTTGGCCTAGCTTTTATTCTAATAATAGCAATACGTGATAATCTACATTAAAAGGTAGTTACCTACGGACGTACTGACGGAAAGCGCTTACGTCACAATTTGTACAGATTCAAAAAACTCAAAAGTCAAAAAATTCTGTATTCAAATAGGCATAGCAACAAGCACTTTCGAATCGTCAGTTACAAATATTATCTTAAGCTAATAGCAGAGACTATAGAGATATAGACGACCACAGCCTAAGAACTTTTTGAAGCTCAAGTCGATTGCGCTCTCTGTCCGAAAGCCGCCTAAAATACCGAAATGGTAAGAGAAAATGTTACCTACACTGCTACTCCACCTAATAACAAATAGCGTACTAGTAGTACACAAGTAGCTACTAGGTGGAGTAGCAGTGCAGGTGACATTTTCTCTTACAATTTCGGTAATTTTAGGCGGCTTTCGGTCAGAGGGCGCAATCGACTTGAGCTTCAAAAAGTTAGGCTGTGGTCGTCTTTATCTCTATAGTCTCTGCTAATAGGCATATAATTTAGAGCAATATATTGATTCAAAATTCTATTCTAACAATAAGAGTAGAGGTAAAAGGTATGCGCCAACCGTCAAATGGTACCTTTTGAATCTTTTGATGTAGATTATCACATTAATTTTGAATTAAGTGACTCAAGTGAGAGACTTCCGGAGTTGCGAGTTGGAGTCTCGCCTGAGGCAGAGGGTGTTTCGACTTTTCCTTTATTTCTAAACATTGTAGACTATCACATATTATAAGATTTTCCAACTGTGATATCAAAGGTGAAGAAATACAAAAAAGTTCTGCATTAATTTCTATGTAGTTTTATTTCTTTTGACTGTCATACCATATTAGAGAGACTCGCTTCCGACCGATACTTATGGAGGTCCAAAGGGGAGGCCTATGTTCAGCAGTGGATGTCTTATGGCTGAGATGATGATGATGACCGTATTAGATATGTATGTATTGAATTAATAAATATTATAGGACAACTGCCGCGGTGCCGTGGGAGTCCCGGCCTTAGAATTGTCCTCCACCATATCGTCCCTTGGTTGCAGTAGGAGTCTGCTAAGGGAATATACCGGGAGATGGGCAGCAGCATCTTCCGAAAGCCTAAACAACAATAAACAAAAAAAACTGCGCGCGCCAACCCGCCTGCCAAGCGTGGCACGTATCGCAAACCCCCCCCCCTTAAAGGGGAGGCCTATGTTCAGCAGTGGACGTCTTATGGCTGAGATGATGATTATAATAGGACAACCGTACACAAATCGACCTAGTCCCAATATGACATGTGTTGTAGGTACAGTCGACCAAAAATGTGGTTTACCACCGTACGGTTGAGGTTCGTTTGAATGTCACGAGACAACAAGGTCGTGCATGTTTTAAACTCCGTTAGAAATGTTAACCTTAGCGAGCGTTAGATCTCGCAGAAACTTTTGTCAATTCTGGTAGACCACTTTCTTGGTCGACTGTACCTACTCGATGACGATATAGTATTCTCATATATGTATATAGTCAACATCCATAAGTCTGTAACCATTCTAATGTTCAAAACACAAATATACCGGGTGTACAATCCAAATGGGTCAGTCAGTATGGAGAAGTCGGAAACTATGAGATAGCGAGATCTGTTCTTAGGAACCATGACGTCGATTTTAGATTTAATAATAATTACATTCAAACTTTTTTATTAACTCTCATACATAACCGGGAATCGAACCTGGTCAAAATCAATGTGTATAAATTCTGCAAGTCGCAAGAGTAAATAGGGGTATAATATAGTCAAAATAGGGGGGGGGGGAGTCTGGACATTGGATGATGGTAGCATAATGTAATTAATGTAGGAGGAAACGGGGCCATTCGAAGCATAATCTTTGGAAGATTTTGGGGGGGAGGTGTCATAAATGGATGACGTAATTTATGGACAGCCCCAAACGTCATTCGGTGTTTTGATTTCGTTAAGCGCTTACCTTTGGGTGAGTCTATGGGTTTACCAAATTGATAGGGTTTTTAAATACAAGTTTAAAATACCCGATCTCAGGCGTCTTTCACACTGCTGCGGTTTCCGTATGCGGCGCCGGTGCGAGCGAGATAGCGCTCTGCGTGTGTATAGTGCTGTCATACGTTAAAAAATACCCTAGAAACTTTATTAGGCAAGTTTGTGTTGAAAAATAGATTTTTTTGAAAAGCTTTTTGTAATTATATGGTTTAGGTGTAAGAGATAAAAATATTCGTTCAGTAGTAAAGTATATTTTATTGCAAACAAAATATATATACATATACTTAGGTCATCGTTATGACATTTTAAACCAAAAATGATCACTTTAAGTATCGTTGGCGTTCAAAAGGACGAACATGTATGGTATTACAGATGGCGTCATTCCGCCACTATTTGTTACAACTGCCCCCAATCGGGGGCAAATTTGTCCCCAAAAATTATTACCAACAATATTTTTGAAGGTGGGATATCATTAATTTCATATTTCTGCTAATTTTAAAACAGTTAATTCAATATGTGAGTTAGAGATCAATAACAAAAAATAAGGTTTATCAAATTATACAAACAATATTTTCTAGTTCCAATGTTTTTTTAATGATTTTGAACAATTCATAAACTTATTTCTAAAAACGCAAAGATGTGGGCGAAAATGTATTTAGAACTAAAAATACTATATCTAATAAATTTTGGCCCCGGCGTGTAAAGGTAACCATAATGTCATTAAAAAAAATCGCAAATAATTGGTACTTACATCAAAAAGCACTTTTTTAATGTAAGACATATAGTTCTTATACCTATACAATCAATATGTAAAACTTACGAATAGTTAATTAAAATATGTCTTGTGATTTCTTGATTGTACTTAATTTCTGTAAATCACCTTAAGAGTCGCCAGGACGCTCGCGTGAACTGGCGTTCCCATACAAACGTAGTCCAGCTCTCATTTTAAAACGACATGCTTTAGAACCACGAAATTTGGCATAGGCATTCTAGTAGTAAAGATCTATGTCGGTAATTTGTTTTCGTTGCTAAATATTGTAATACAAATAAAATACAGCAAAAATAATTTTTGTATGTAAATCTGTATCTGGCTGTATTTTCTTTGTATTACAATTTTTAGCAACGAAGACGAATTACCGACATAGATCTGTACTACTAGAATGCTCATGCCAAATTTCGTGGTTCTAAAGCATGTCGTTTTAAAATGAGAGCTGAACTACGTTTGTATGGGGACGGGACTTCACGCGAGCGTCCTGGCGACTCTTAATAATCAATATTATGATTTTATTATGCTTACGTGAATCTCTAGTAATAACTATGTCATACTTTTACGCAAAGTAAATTATACTTATTTATAATGTCCAAATTCAAAATGAAAAACAGTTGATTTAACATTACATGTATCTCCATGATTTTTTTCAAATTTCATGATTGCTAAATATTATAATTAGAGAAATTAAAATTGCAATCAATATATACAAAACAAATATTACAGACACACTAAAATGTAAATCCTTCAATAACAATGAAAACTATAGCTTAATATAATAAATTCATTGTTAATCTATCTATGAAATGAAAAACCAAAGCTAAATTGATTTATGTCTAGATGTGACATCTAGAACAAATGTTGTGTATAATTTTTTTTAAGCTATTTGTATTTGTACCTAGATTTAAGTATGTTCTGTTCTTGTTTGATGCTGATGGCCCTGGTAGCCAAAGGCCTAATAAAAATAAAAAAAAAACAAATGTTGTGCGCCATGTTTGACGGTTGACAGCTGTGACAGAATCTATAATAGACTTGTAGTGGTTAACACAACTTTTGGGACAAAGAATTGCTTAGGGATATCATCTCCTCTTACTCAATGGATAATCAGGCGAATATTGAAACATGACGGGTGTGTATTGTGAAATGGTATAGTATAAAGTTACATGGTTTCTTTAGCAAATGAGTCAATCAACTTTTTATAGCGCCTGGTTGCTATGGTTACGTCCCTTGGACAACCAAAGATTTTCTATGAAATAGTATGAGGATGTCCCTCGGACAACAGGGACAGAGTAAACAACATTAAAAAGTTGATTCGCCCAATTTATGTAAAAAAAAACGTGTATAAATCTACTGATGTGCGAACAGAAAGTTTCCAAAATTCCTAAATATTCGACATATGAAAATTTCGGAAAATTCTCACCTATTTTGTATGAAAATTTAAACGTTCCATTTCTTAAACTTCCAATTCCATATAATTCTTGTGATTTTTTCTAGAAATTTCCGAGAATATTTCCAAAGTTTCCACAACTTTCACATATGTATTTAAATATCATAATGTCATTCATTACTAACCAAATATTTACTGTTTATTTTCTGCAAATGTTGCACTCAATCACTGGATAACTACCCCCATGTGGTAAAAACTATTTCATACAAATTATAAAAATAATTTCATAAGTTTCGCCGTGTCATGGTTTACAAATAAAACTTAATCATAACTTAGATTTATATCGCATAAGGCACTCAATATAAAATGTGAAACACTATTTTAAATATTAGTTGCGATCACAGACTACACAGACACCTCATCATTAAACTTTTACAGGGAGCACGAGGTCACCACACATCAGTGCAATTTTATTCGTAAATTTCTACGATCCGAACAGCAAATCTCAATAGTATTCTACACCAATTTGTAGTATAACAATCCAGGTTCCCTGTAACTTGATTTTTGTGGATATTTTTAATCCACATGAGTAATGATCAAAAACGTTACCTCAATTGAAATACGCGGTCGCGCTCTCATACAAAATTAGTACGGGAGCACTGATGCGTGGTGACCCCGAGTTGTACTTATGATCTATCTAGTGTTGAGGTTATCTGTGGTTGAGATGTAATAGTTTTCTCTCTATTAATGTATAATCTAATTTGAAGCACCAAATTACAAATTTCATGTTGTTTGATCACAATGTCAACTTTGCACATTACGATTGAAATTCAAATTGACTTTTATGGCTGGTAAGACGTCCGACTTTCAATCCGGAAATCTCAGGTTCGAACCCCGGCTCGTACCACTGACTTTCGGAACTTATGTACGAAATATCATTATATATTTTACCAGTCGCGTTTCGACGAAAGAAAACATCGTGCGGAACCCGGACCTAATCCCAATTAGGCCTAGTTTCCCCTCTGGGTTGGAAGATGGTAATTTTGTAAGAACTAATGCCTACGCCAATTCTTGGGATTAGGATGCCGAGCGGGCTCCAGCCGCGACATAGGCTAGGAATCTGAATTTCACTTTTACAAATCTCGGTAGACAAACAAACGCATTTTGGACATGTATGTATGTATGTCATGTCGTTTGTATGTATGTCAGACGATCAGCGGCATTTCTTGAGGAAATCCAGGACCTCTGGCGGGTAGGGTCTGCTGATGGACTTGCTTTGCGAGCGCGCGTACTCTATGGGGGTCACCGAACTGAAAACATGAAGATCATGTTAATTTAATATTTGAGAAGAGTTGCAGACAGTTCTCGTTCAAATTAAATGCATACTTAATTCCCGCCCGCACAGTGTTCTTCAGACTACAATATCTGCATCCCGGAGCCTAATTCCCAAAAGATACTGGACTAATATTATGACCCACGGTTTCCGTGATAAGACACTAATAATATTAATCTAATATCGTTAGAGTATTGGGCCCCAGATAGCATTACATCCCTCATGTAGTAATATAAAAACTCCGGTTGGCAAACTGAGGTGGACCTCGCAGGTCGAGAGTTTATTAGAATCGTTGAAGGGTCACATTCAGACGTACGAAGATTTGCAGACAGTTATGGTTCAAATTGAATTCATACTTAATTCTCGCCCACTGTGTTCTTCGGACCTGGAATAGCTGCTGATTTAACCTAATGTATGTATTACCTCCGGTTGGCCACATGAGCCAGTTGCTTCCACTTGGCTCGCTCGACGTGGTGGAACAGCACCATGATGAGATGGAGCTCGTAGGTCAAGAGTTTATTAGGATCGTTATAGGGTCACATATTCACACGTACGAGAATTGCAGACAGTTATGGTTCAAATTGAATGCATACTTAATTCTCGCCCACTGTGTACTTCGAATCAGATTTTTAACTTAATGTATGTATTACCTCCGGTTGGCGACATGGGCCAGTTGCTTCCACTTGGCTCGTTCGACATGTCGGAACAGCACCATGATGAGGTGGAGCTCGCAGGTCGAGGAATTGACGGCCAGGTGGAGGGCTGTGTCGCCTCCTTTTACGTCCTAAAACAGATAATTATCATTTAAGGTGCCAGTTCAGGTCTGAAAAATGTAATGAAGCGCGCGGCGCGAGCGTTTTTTCGTATTTATGTATTTTTAAATAAATTTCTCGTTTATACTCGTATCTATAGACACTATTACTCGCCTCTAAATTAAAATTTTACGTGTCCAAATCAAAGGTACACCATTGTCGGTTATCAGTAAGGCGTTATTGCCAAAAAAAACATTTAGACATATACTCTATTAACAACCGAAAATGTACCATTGACTTGAAAACGTCACAAATATACCAAGTTATCCAGTGGCACGGTTTTTCTGTCCAATGCTTGGCGGCATGCACTTTGTTGCAATTGCAAAGTCGGTGAAAAGTTTTCTTATTATACAAGTATGCGGGTTGTGACCTCTAGTTGTCTAAAAAAATCGCATAACTTGGCCCTCGAAGGCTCTCGAACATGTAGCCTGGAAGACACTCACCCCGGCCCATAAGTCCGCCTTTCCGTGCTCCAGTAGAACGTGAACGGTGCGAAGGTGAGGGCTCTCCGCGCTGTGAAGTTTGCAGGCCACGTGAAGAGCTGTGTAGCCTGAAAATAACGATTATTTACGTTTTTACAGTGTCGTAATAGTACATTTCCGCAGAGGCCCGGAAAACGAGGATTACCGGCAAAGTTGGTATAGACGGCCGAGCGTAGCGTAGCGAGCTAATAAGTTCCGAGAGATGGTCGCCGACGTCCGATGAGGACATGGCACAAGAAGAAGTAGCGGGTGCGGATAGGAATACGAGGCCGGGATTTTTTTTACGCAGAGGTACGTATAGTGCTTTTCTCAAACATGCAACGAAATAAATGGGTATTCTTTGTATAACTTTAATTTAGTTTACATAATTAAATATACAGAGGCACTACAGTACAAATATTAAACTAAATTAATATCTAGCTCAAATCTAAACTAACCTAAACTTTATTTTATATATAGTTTTAATTTAGTAACTTATATTGTAATTAATTTGTACCTAATAAATACATTCTCCATGAGTAACTTTGCCAAGGTTACTCCGCAGGCCGCTTGAGTATTCGACTCAACAATGAAAAAACAAAACTATTTGACAGTCCTAGTTCATATCTAATCTCGAAACTGGAATTCAAGGCCAAAAAATCTACGACAGATACGTCAGTGTCATAACCATCATTGTCGCTTATGTCACTGTCAAGTAAACTTTTCAGGTTTCGCCAACCTTTTTATAATATGCTGCTTTATATTGGCCAGCATTATCATATTATTTATTCTGTGACATTATCTAAAGAGTGGAGCGTAAGCGAAGTGAAGTAGGTACTTACAGACTTACGGATACAACGGAACTGTCAGCTGGCTACCTAGACGTCTCTGCATTTCGATAGATTTTTGATTTTAAATAATTGTTCCATGATAACTTTATAAAATTTCTTGGGGATGCAGCATAAATAAATAATATAATTTGAGTGTTCAAATATGACCAGATTGATCAAGGCGTTATGGAGCTTAGAAGGCGTGAAAAAATCATCATAAAGTGTCTTGTGATATTGGTCCACTCGTTTGCATGTAAATCACGAGTTCTCGGTTCGAAGCGGGCTACTGGTTAAAATAAGGTTTTTGTAAAAAAAAGGTAGGTATGAACTTTTGTCGCCGACTGTACTCTACTTTCAACAGTAACCTAACACGGAGACAATTCTAACGAACATATTAAACACGATAAGGTTTCGTTTTTGACTTGATGTAGTTCTTAACTTAGTCGTAAATTATTGTACCAAATGTTATGAATACCCGAAGTAATACAAGTGCAATACCAGCTTTGCAACCAAAAATCACGGATGTTTAACTTTTTATTAGGGCGTCTTTTATTTATGTAAAATAAGTAAATACAATTACTTCTTTAAATTATAGGATTGAAATTACCAACAAATAAATTATCTTAGCGTGTTTTTAATAAAAAAGGGAATATACCATTTTACTGCAGTGGCAACATTGTAGTAACTTTTTTGGCCTTGAATTACAGTTTCGAGATTAGTTCAAGTCATTCCTCTAATTATTGTTATATTCTATTCATCCTTACTCGTCCTATCACGTCAACAAACACTTCTTAAAGACATTGTCAAACAAATACAAATACAAAGTGACGCATTTCCATTGTTTATCCCACTAATATTATAAGTTGAGAAAATCTACAACCTTAGTGAGAGTGGCAATATATAGTTCTAATACGAGTTAGTTAGAAGTTCTATATATACAAATGACGTTAAAAACTTCGAAAGTGCGTTGTAGCTGTCTAGATCTTCACGTGAAATGCATACGCTAGAAATGATTGTTACATGCATTAATAAATTACATTTTAGCTTAGAACCTATCTAAGCATGGAATTTTACAGTATTTAATAAAATTTTATAATAATATCGCTCTAAAACTCATAAAACCATGTGGCACAGCGCCCTAACGCCATCTGTTGACACTAATGTGAAGTTATTTTCTGGTACTTGGTAGCAGATTTGCGGTAGAGAGGTGTTGAGGTTGTAATACCTACCAGCAGTTGGGCGGCAGGTTGTTTATAGAAGTAACAAATGCGCAGGCGTAGTATTTACAATTTATTTTCACACAATGGTTATATATATACAATAATTACAACGCCGATAATAAAAAAACTGAAATTGAGAAAATCTGTGGAACGACTTTCAGATTCAACGGCTGCGTAGTGTTGTGTGTATCGTTGCTAGGCAACCGCGGGCGGTCGAGCAGGCCGCCACAGATTCTTAGTATCATGTATTGTATTTAATAATTTTTTAGTGACCCACTAAACATAAAAATCATTAAAACATACTGATGCTAATGTGTTATATTTTTACGCAATTATGGCTGGCCGGATTGTAATAAAAGTAAAGAGATTATTAAATTTATATTCCCGTTATTATTTTAGTGCCCCCTACAGAACTGTAGGTTGCAATGTTTTCTACCGCTTTTCACATCTCAGAGGCCTGAATGTAGATGGTGCTCATAATAGTATTTTAAGTGTTTGTGCCGGCTTTTCATGCTACGTAATAAATTTCCTTCATAACCGGCGTAGCAAAAGACATTAAAATCGATCGAACCTCTACATATTTAAGAACTTAAAAATAATTACCTAATAAGAAAATAATCGCGTCCTTGCTTGGATTTGACACATTTGGGAGCGACCGTTGAAGGCTCTGGGTCCTTTCGTAGGGGTCAGCCCTTGGTCTCCAAGCCTGAACCTTGCCTTTGTGGCTCGCAAAACAGCATTTACACAGGTTTATTCTTAGTTTATTATTCCCAATGCAGCGTTTTCGTTCATTTCGCCCTTGCTAAAAGGTACTGGGTGGCGGGCACGCTTAATACCTCCTGGCCGGACCATAAATAATATTAACTTTTTGGTTTTAAGGGGGTAAAAGAAGGGTTTAAATATGCATGGTAAATGTAATTATTAATTATTTATACACTGAGTGTTAAGGTCAATTGACAAATTGATTATGGTTTATTTGGAAGAAAAGGATTTAAACATAGAAAATCTAAAAAAATGGCTACACATAGCGAAATTAACCACAACGCTATCTCTCGCAGGATTGTCACAAAGTTCGTAATTTAGGTGCATACAAAATTCAACTCAAGTTCGTGGCATGCGCTCAAGTAGGTGGCGGGAAATGTTTAAATAATTAACTCAAAAATCTATTTGGAGAATTCATGTAAAAGAAAAGCTGTAGATGGCTCGCGGAGTTTCTGTCTTTGGGAAACGAAGCTGCGTTGCAGACATGTTTTTTTGCAAGCGCTGGTACCAAACTTGAACTCAACGCTCTTCTTCGACTGACCAATGAAGGCGCGAAGGCGGAAGCAAAGCTTATCACGCAAAGCCTGAGAAATACCTACATACTGTGTGATCGCTATTTATACCGGTATTTATATGCGAGATTAAAACGCGTCTTGCTTTAACTCACAAAGGCATTACACACTGAATTATTTCCACTAATACCAAGAATTTTTAGGTTAAATATACTGCACTGTCGCTATTTATACCTAAAGTCAGGTTTAATGTTTAAGACGGGAGCAAATTTTTATAGAATTTACCACATGATAGTCGGTAAAAGGGAGGGCTTTGGGGGCGCAGCCCCCCGCTCACAGATATAACACAATATAACTTATATTCAAATCAGGAATGGTGAGGTTGAATGTTTAAGACGGAAGCAAAAAGAATATTGATAGAATTCACCACGTGATAAGCTTGATAGTGGAGTTCGGGGGGGAAGTCCACGCATGAAGAAATAACACACTGCATTATCGCTACATATACCTAAAATGATTGAATGTTTAAGACAGGAGCAGAAAAAGTTTTCCACTTGATAGGCGGTAAAAGGGGGGCTTGGGGGGCGCAGCCCCCCGCTCAAAGAAATAACATACATACAATTTGTACTCATATCGGAAATAGTGAGGTTGAATGTTTAAAACGGGATCAATAAGTTCCGGAGTCCGGGAGTGCAGCACGTTTAAGGTGTTAAAAAGGGGGCTCAGGGGGCAGAACCAAAGAAAAAACACACTGATTGATTTATAGTCATTCAAAACATATTTAGGTTGAATATTTAAGACTGGAGAAAAAAGTCTATTCGTAAAAAAAGTGGTTAGGTAGAATGTTAAAGACGGGAGCAATAAGAGTATTGGTAGTGATTACCACTTTATAGGGGGTGAACAGGGGCTCGGGGGCCCCCTCATAAAATAAAGAATTGAACGATTTCTATTCATACCAAAAATGGTTAGTTTGAACGACTAAGACGGGAACAAAAAGAGTAGGTATTGGTTGAGTGTTCACTACGTCACAAACGGGAAAAGGAAAAACAAAGGAAGGAAGTATAGGAAAAACAAACTGTAATATCGCTATTCATCGAGATTTCCGGCCTCCTGGTTCGCTTTTAAGACACGTAGAAGCACTTTACACAGGTACGCTTAGGGTCTTCGACTCTAAGCAGAGCTCAGCTTTCAACATTCACAGACCTAACCACCTACGGTTGGGCTTCCGTCCCTTCAGTTCGCTTATAAGACACTTCTCTCACTGATCTCTATCGTGCTGGATAAGAGAAGCATTTTCTACTGATACGCTTCGGACGTTCAGCTGTACGGGGAGCTCTGCTTTCAGCTCAGCAGATTTTCTTGATTACACGCTTCCCTTGACCATGGCTTTCGCCCTTCGTCGATTTTAGCTAAACTGCTGAACTGAGTTTTTGACATGTAGAATGCGTTACTTTTAGCAATGGACTGTTTAAGGGTAACGAAAAGTGATAAAGCCTACTGAAACGCGCGAGTGAAACCGCTGGCATAGCTATAAGTATAAATATTTAAAACATGATCGTGTCGGTTACACCATTTATAACTCAAGAACGGCTGAACCGATTGGATTTTTCTTTGCCCTGAATAGTAAAATACTTAATTGACTTATTATATTTTTTAAGAAAAAAAACAGACTTCTTCGGGGGAGGCCGGTGAAAGATTATTGTAGATGGTGCACTCTTAGATTTCATACAATGAAATAATTTGCTTAACAAACACAGGGAAGAAGACAAATCGCCAAACGTGAACTATGTGTCTTTGAAGAGATCCGCTTCGATCATCATCAGTAGTTCCACTTCATCAAATATCACTCCTTTAAATGTACCTAATTGATTGATTTGTTGATTCAAATCCTAGAATCACTAAGTGTAAGTATGTATGCTTTTAACATTTGAAGAGCTCCCTCGATTCTTCGTGGATCCCATTTCCCATCCTCAGAACTCGAGCTAGACAATAATTTATCTTGAAAATCTAACTTTCTTAACAAACACAGCGAAGAAGACAAATCGCCAAACGAAGTATGTGTTGTTGAAGAGTTCTGTTCTGATCAATTTTGTATTAAGCAGAACGTCTGCTGACGATACCACAATGTTTAGAAAAAAAAGGAAAAGTAGATAAATCCGCTGCCTTAGGTGAAATTTTTAACTCGCGACTGATGGAAAAATTCACAGCCATCAGGTAAGTCTCAGTAGCTCAGTTGGTCAGAGCGATGGGATGTCTCCCAGAGTCGCGAATTCGAATCCCTTTTTCTACTTTTCCTTTATTTCTAAACATTCCGTTCTGATCATCATCAGCAGATCCACTTGATCAAATGTCACTTTTTTGAATGAAAATGCTTGATTTGTTGATAAAAACACAAAAAAACTATACACGGTATCCTTTAAAATTTATGGAGTTTCCCATTTCCTCATTGATCCCATCATCAGAACTGCGTTTTGACCAGAAATGGCGACAAACACTGATCAAAACGTAACAATTTAGAAGATATTTCCGATTTTGGAAATAATCTTCTGGATTGGTGCGGTCTGGAAAAGGGTTATAGTGTACGAGTATGAACGGATTTGAATAGAAATTGCAAAATATATGGTCAGACGATGACATGGATAGGTACCTATTGTCTATCCCAGAATCCCTCATCTAATGAAGTGTCACATTTATTGGAAATTTTGTCAGAATGCGATGTACAATTGTTTTACGCAGACGAAGTCGCGGGTTAAAGCTAGTTATTGTATAAATGTAACGATTTTAAGTCAAAGGTAAATCATTGTCGATTGTCAATAAGGCGTTACTGCCATAAAAATTCATTTAGCAAACGACAGTGATGTATCTTAGACTTGAATATATCTCAAATGTGTACCTTCGGTATTCGCATGCCCTTGTCGGAACAGCGGAGGAGCATCGCACACGATCTCGTTCAGTACGTCGGCGTACGAGTCGCCGGCGCGGGCGCACGCGTGCACCAGCGTGTCGCCCAGCGCGTCCGTCTGAAACAATATATTGTTAGGTTGGGGTGGTATATAAATGGACGAGTGTACGACGCCGTTAAGGATGGCAATTCGTATTTGACTGAGTTACGAATAAACGGCCTAATATTTATTCTAAACCGTTATTCGTAAGTAAATTCCAAAAATATAACCTCACTTCTTCAACTGTTTCGTGTATTTATGATTCTCTGGTTATAGCTTTTACGGAAAGAAAAGTGTCGTGTTTTATATGGGGGTGCTACATTCTACGACACTATTTTTTCCGGACTGTCTACAAGCGATAATGGGTAATTCCACGAGACTGTAACGTCAGTTACCAATTCTTTCGTGTGTTCTTTGATTAATTCAGCAAATGTAAGTTTTTATATATCTTCCCTATGCCTACAGGTAGATAAATTGACATTTAAATTTGCTTAATCAATCAAAGAATACACGAAAGAATTGGTAACTGACGTTACAGTCTCGTGGAATTACCCTAATACGAATCAAAAGGGACCTTTTGACGGCTTGCGGTTACGGTTTCGTGCACGAATATAATATTGAATCCGTACAAAGCAAGCGCCAGCTTCCATAAGATCCCTTTTGATTTAGATTATCACGTATTATAAGGGATAATGCCCACCTCATGGAAAACGCTCTCCCGCCCCTCCATAAAGGAGGGTTTGAGTTGCAGCGCGGTCCTGATACACTGCACTAAGTACCGCGTGAATAAGGGCCGTCGTGGGCAGCGGAGCGCTGCAGACTTCAGGAGGCCTAGGCCTGGAATAGATGATATTACTAGGTTAAAATTGGCGATACACAATCGATGTATAAGTGAGTACAATAAGGGTTTGCAAGTAAAAAGCACTAAACAAAACAGTTTCATTCAAGTCTTTTTATACTCGGCGACTGTAATACTCGAATTGAGATTGTGGTGGCGGAACTACTAGCGCATACTTTTTGATAGAGCTTCTATGGTCGCATATTGTAGCATCCATAACAATCACAGAAAGGATTTCCATACAATATTGTGAAACTGTTGTCGAGCCCCGCACTGCGTGTCGGGCGGGCGCCGCCGGCACAATCCACCGGGAGATCGAACGTTACGAGATTACATAGAAGCAGCAGGTTGTGCACGGCTTTCGTCGAACTCAATTATTACCGGCTTGCTTAAGCACTCGTAGAAAAACTATTGTGGGCAACAGTACATAATAAGGGTTCTTAAAATTCTCGGGTCTGTTTTTACAAAATTCGGCTTCGCCTCATTTTGTAACTTCGACCCTCGAATCTTAAAAACCCTTATTATGTAACTGTTGCACAAAATACTAATTTACCTTTTGATTGAATAATTAAGCTTGTTACGCAATCAGGGCGGTTAAATAAAGAACTACTCAAATCGAGGGCATTTGTGGCCCGAACCGAAGATGAGGGCTATAAACAAGCGATCTGAGGCTTCCTTTATTACCGCCGTGATCAGGACCGGCCCGAGCATTCCCGGCGCCCTAGGCAAGAGACTGAAATGGCGCCCCATTTTAGAGAATTCGTGACAAAATAACGCGCAATTTTTGTTTTCAAATGAATAGGTAGGTAACTGTTATTTTACGCCAATATAAAGTGCTAACTTTTTAACTTACTAAGTGGAAGTGCTAACTTACAATTCACGCTTGCACCCTTTCTCGTTGTAGACTGCCATCTAATGCAACATAAAAATATACCCCCTTTTTACACCCCCATAGGTAATCTTTACCCACATTTGCGCCCCATAGTAAAGAATGAAGAGTAAAGATGACACCCGCATTTATTTGCGTCCAGAGGAAATAAATCGTTTTTATTCGTAATGGACATCTGCCTTTTTAGGTTTCCGTAGTCAAAATAACTAAAAATCTTATAGTTTTACTAGACCCGTCTGCGTGTCCTTCCTTCGCCCAGTAAACGTTACTACAAGCACAAGCCAGCTGAAATTCTTGATGAATGTCAGGGTGGAAAAAAATAACGGGCCTGGAGGAGAAATACCTAATAACGAAAGAAAATTTCTTTCATTTTTAGGGTTCTGTAGTCAACTAGGAACCCTTATAGTTTCGCCATGTCCGTCCGTCCGTCCGTCCGCGGTCTAGCTCAGTGACCGTTAGCAATAGAAAGCTGAAATTTGGTTTGAATATGTGCATTAACGAAGCCGACAAAACGGTAGAATATAAACTGGAAAAATATATGTTGTTAGGGTACCTCCCGTACACGTGAAATGGGGGCGAATTTTTTTTTCGTTCCAACCCAGGTGTGTGTGGGGTATCGTTGGATAGGTCTTTTAAAAAAAATTAGGATCTTCTAAAACAGTTTTTGGATGAAACTAATATTTTCCTAAATAATAGCTCCAAAAGGTTAAAACAGGGCGTCCCCCCCATCTAACTTTTGAACCGTGGGTCAAAAATTTTGAAAAAAATCATGAAAGTGAGGCCTAATAAGTACCTTCAATGAAAACTATATTGAATTAAATCGGTTGAGCCATTTTTGAGTTATCGCTCAAAAACCCATAGTGAAAGGCCTTAAGTGAAATGACTTAAGCGCCGCCACATTTCCCTTAAGAAACGACCTTTTGAATTAATGAGTTGTAACAGGCCGGCAACTACGGAACCCTACACTGAGCATGGCCCGACATGCTCTTGGCCGATTTCCTTATAGTTATAGTTTTGTCGTGTCCGTCTGTCCGTCCGTCCGGCCGTATATCACAGCAATGTTATTCGTAAACTATAGATCATTGACGTGTAACAAAAATAACGCAAAACCAAAACCGACCAAGTGCGTGTCGGGCCGTGAACTACGAAGAATGGGGGTTTTCTTCGTGCCTACAATAAAAAAAACTAATATAAAAAAACCGGCCAAGAGCATGTCGGGCCATTCAATATAGTTTTCATTGAAGGTACTTATTAGGCCTGACTGTCATGATTTTTTTCAAAATTTTTGGACCCACGGTTCAAAAGTTAGATGGGGGGGGGGGACGCCTTTCGGAGCTATTAGTTACGAAAATATTAGTTTTATTAAAAAACTGTTTTAGAAGACCCTAATTCTTTTTAGAAGACCTATCCAACAATACCCCACACAACTGGGTTGCAACGATAAAAAATTTCGCCCCCCACTTCAGGTGTACGGGAGGTACCCTAACAAAATATATGTTTCCAGTTTTTATTATATTCATTATTCATATATTCAAACTAAATTTCAGCTTTCTAGTGCTAACGGTCACTAAGCTATACCGCGGACGGACGGACGGACGGACGGACATGGCGAAACTATAAGGGTTCCGTTTTTGCCATTTTGGCTACGGAACCCTAAAAAAAAGGATAACTCGAAAATGACTTAACCGCTAACAGTACGTAACGAATTTACGTTGAAAGAATTTCTTGTATTACTAGAGAGAAACATTTCCATACACAATATGTGTCCAGCTCTAGACATACCCTCACCAGACAACCAAGTAATAGTTAACTGTTTATACTGTGAGCGCGGGTCGATGACAGTAGGTTCTACTAATTGGGTTCAGTGTGATACAATGCCATATGTGGGTACATCAACGATGCGCCAAACAAGTGGACAGATGTAAATTACTGGACTTATGTACCAAAGATTTTATTTGTACACGCTGCACTGCTAATGCTAACGACTTCTCCGAGTGTGTTGACAACGTAAGTAACGTAACCAATTTATCAGTTATACAAAAATTTAAAATATTGACAAACGGTTTACTTGACGACGTCCATTACAATTTTTTTTCGATGCCGCCGTTTGGCGCCCCCCTAACACGAGCGCCCTAGGCGATCGCCTAGTTCGCCTATATGGACGGGCCGGCCCTGGCCGTGATGTGAGATTCGCAGGTGCGCGCGCGGTGACATTTACCGCCCGGAGTGACGTAAATATTTTTACAGACTTGCGCAGGTCTTCCTGCTTGTTGTCCGTCGAGACATATATAGAGAGGATCTTACCAAATTCTCCCAGGAACAGCTCCGGCCGCAGAGCCAGGACCCTCTCGCACAGCAGGCTAAACAGCACGCACTGAAGATCCTCCGGCTTGCCGTCCGTCGAGAGACTTAGCAAGACTTGTTGGAGGACCCTGAAAACAAAAATATAATAATAAGCTACATCATTTGTGGCAACCCTACTATTCTTAACTAATACCTACTATGAATATGAAAGTAAGGCGCAAAACACACTTGAACTGAATTCAGCTATAATAGCCAAAAATCTGCCGGAAGACGAAAAAATCCAACTCCCGCAGATTTCTGCCTACGATGGCTGAATTCCGGTCGTTTGTGTGGCTTCTTACTCTTGACTGTATAATGTTTAGAAATAAAGGAAAAGTAGAAAAATCCACTGCCTCAGGCGAGACTCGAACTCGCGACTCTGGGCTGACTCTTGACTGTATGTTACTCTTTAAGCTAAAACCGCTGAACCGATTCAGATGAAATTAGTTAAATAATTTCAGCATGATCTAATTACAAAATAAGAAATTTTAACCAAAGATCTATTTTTAACTCCTGACGCAAAAATAAAAATAAAATTACCGCAATATGTACATATTTTTGTGGCACTGTAGCTTTTTAAATAAAAAAAAACGAATTGTTTAAATAAAAGAAACTTTACCAATTGTTTTAAGATATGTTTTATTAAAATCGGTTCAGCCATTTCTGCGGTGGAGGTTTTATAGTTTATAATAGTTATTAAAACCGAGATTTAGTATAATCTTTGACTAAACTAAAAGTTTAATTTGGTGTTATTCTCCTCGAATTTATGACGACTTCGATTCGCGTGAGAACAGTACATAAGTACTCGTAACGTAAGTACTAACATGTATTAATTAACCATTAGCCTAATTGTTTGTCTCGACGGCGTAGCTGGCTTATCGACTAATGGTTTTTTTCATTACTTGCTAAGTATCATATTTCACGCAATGTCGTATGGAAAGAAATAATAGTAGATTGTGTACAACAAGGGAGCAAAATTAAATATTTACGGCGAGG
Organism: Pammene fasciana; assembly: GCA_911728535.1. Classification (NCBI taxonomy): domain Eukaryota; kingdom Metazoa; phylum Arthropoda; class Insecta; order Lepidoptera; family Tortricidae; genus Pammene; species Pammene fasciana. Next base: position 7,950,856 of record OU452299.1, read on the forward strand.
GCATGTATTGAATCCCAAACGAAGCGATGGAGTCTATAATAGAATCCCGAGTGTAACGAGGTCGTTTCACTTTGAATGTTCAAAATGGTGGAAATTAGCACAAGGGCCTTAAGGGGCTACTTTGAAAAATTATAGGTTTTTTCAAACGCTCTAGTGACTAAACGGGAAAAGGGACTGAATTTATTTTCGAATATATATTATTAGACTATATACTCTTGTTTTTGGCACAAGCCGAAACAGGATTGCTGAAGGTTGCCTCGATAGAAAAAAAATCCGAAGTTGGGTTCTTTTTCCCCTTATTTTTCTTGGCTTACGTAAACTATAAGAGATTAAGCAATATACCTAAGTAAAAATATGGTATTCTGATTTATCTAAAAAGTCACAGAAGCAAAATTAGACAAAACTTTATAGATTTGCTTATATATCGTAGTTTGGTCGAAAAGTCTGATCCTTAAGAGAGCTGCATCTCTTTCTTTCGTGCACGGGGGCCATAAACGTGTCTCTAACGGATGGGCGTGGCTTGTCCGAATCGAAGGATGGCCTTAAACGCCATAACGATATATGGCGCTTAAGACTATACTCGCTAGGTCTACATCTCCGAGCCACTAGTACAGTCGCCATCAAATATATCGGAGCGGCCAAAGTACTCAAAAATATCTGAACATGCGCTTTATCGTCTTGGCAATAGAGACGTTGTTCAGATATTTGTGACCGCCTTGGCCGCTCCTATGTATCTGATGGCGACTGTACAGTAAGGTAGGGATTATATTTCTAAATTCGGTGTCAATAGAAAAATTCAATAGGGTAAACAAATATAGCTGCCTAGGCAAAAATCATTAGCACATGACAAAATATTATTAAAGAAATTCATTTACACTTACATATAACTAAAAATTAAGCAGAAGACGTAAAATTATGTACGCACCACGGGCGGTAATAAAGAAGGCCTCAGATCGCTTGTTTATGGCCCTTACCTTAGGTTCGGGCCACAGATGCCAGCGATCTGAGACCTTCTTTATTTTACCGCCCTAGGTACGTAATGTACTATTTCATGAACCTACTTTGTACCTAATAAATTCATCACTTTATTCATTAAAAAATAATATATATTTGCAAAATATAAACAACAAGTGTAAGTATGTTTATAAGCGGACAATGAAACCATGCTTATTGTCTTAAACAATGCCTGATTGCAAAAATATTGTAAAACAATGAAGGTAAATGTGCCTGTTGTTTACCTCTAATTTGTTTTTATACATTTTCTGTATTGGTTTTCTTTTTGTGGTGTTCAATAAAGAGTATTTGTATTGTATTGTAAATGCATTTGTTTACATTATTCTATTTTTCTACTACCTTTTACCTGCGACTTCTGCGAGTAATTAACATTTGCCATATGTAATTAATAAAACGCCTATACCTAATTTAGCGCATATGCAATTTCAAGTTAACAGTGAGCAACGATTCCATACAAATTTCCACCCCCGTTTTCACTCCCTTAAGGGATGATTTCTGGGATAAAAACTATCCTATGTCCTTCACCGGGACTCAAAGTATCATCATACGAAATGTCATATAAATCGGTTCAGCGGTTTAAGCATGAAGAGGTAACAGACAGACACACTTTCGCATTTATAATAATAAAGTATGGAGTGAAGCCGAGTACTACACTTATAAACATGATATGTGGGCGAGTTTAGTGCAAGGGACCAATTTGTCGATTTAAAAGGACACTTTTTTCTTTTTTGTTCTTAGGAACCATGACGTCGATTTTAGATTTAATAATAATAATTATTATTATTTTATTCAAATTATTCGTTACACAGCATTACAGTAAAAACCAAGGCACTGCGAACTACAAAACAAAACATATAAAATGACTTAAGACTAGTTTGATCTAGGCGATGTAACTTCGTGGCTCCGTTGCGTCGTCTGATCTGGTGCAGGATTCGGCAGAGTGCCCCGGAACCGCCGAAACACAACACCCTTCGGCCAGAAGTCTGCACTCGCGATGGCATCCTGCAGCGGCCGCGGCACGCGCACCACAAACGAGCTGAAGTGCACGTAGTGCCGGGACTACCATTTTGAATTTGAATGGCTACCATTTTGAACATTTACTGAAATAAAATAATTATCTTATTGGTGGGTTTTCCTTTCAATTATTCCAACAAGATTCCATTAGTGTTGTGCTTCTTGCGACTTGCAGAATTTATACACATTGATTTTAACCAGGTTCGATTCCCGGTTATGTATGAGAGTTAATAAAAAAGTTTGAATGTAATTATAATTAAATCTAAAATCGACGTCATGGTTCCTAAGAACAGGGGGGTGATTTTTGAGATTCGAGTACTCGAAAGTGACATTTACAACTCAGAATAAAACGATCAAATTATGTTTTAAAAATAACAGCGATAGGAATTTGAGATCATGAGTATTTTAACTATTAATTTCATGCGAAAAAATTGGCGATAAGCTTTTGTGTGCGATTATTTTCAAGCTTAAACTTTTTGAATTCGGGCGCTCGAAAGTCAAAAATTAGCCCCCCAGATCTCGCTATCTCTCATAGTTTCCGACTTCTCCATACTGACCATCAATGCATAAAGCTAACATAAATAAGTATAGTTATTATAAGGAAACATTTTACAAACATAATGCTGTCGAAGAGGGAAAATGCCGCTAGCTATCTGTACGTTTATGCATGTACGAGTATGTTATACGTAAGTATATTAAGTATACTAATTGTTTTTCGACCTTGATTTATGATTTCTTTGTTAAATACAGTAAATATTGTAAAAAATGGTACAGTATTGTATGAAACGTATGGTTATATTATGATTATGAACAAATAAAATAACAGGACTGCAATATCAATATCGTTTGCCTCTTTTTATGTAGTCGCCATCAAATATATCGGAGCGGCCACGGTACTCAAAAATATCTGAACAGGTACTTTATCGCCTTGAGAATAGAGCCCACGACCACCTTGGCCGCTCCGACTCCGATATATCTGATGGCGACTGTACCTACATCATGAATTTCTATTACGTTGTAATTTATGAGGTGTGCAAATTTATTCGATAGTAGATACGGCGAGTTTTTATAAATAATGGTACGGAACCCTTCATGCGCGAGTCCGAGTCGCACTTGGCCGGTTTTTTTGTAAATCGCGAAACCTCATATTAGTTTTTTTTGTGAATTATTTATAATTAGGTACCTATTATTTTGATAGGGATAACAGAGCTAATTCATTCATGACGAATTGCGTGTGACTGAGTAAGCAGGGAAAAACGCAGTTATTATAATATAATGTTGTGACCAAAGAAAACATAACCATTACGTGTTTTGACGTTTATGTGGTTTACCAAATGAACGTCAAGAATATGGATGGTAGAAGGTAAGGATGAAAATCTCTCTGTTACAAAAGTGTCCACCAAAAGGCGTGGAATTGGTGGCGCCACTTTAGCTTTAGCTAGTCCGGGTTCATACACGAAAGCAATACTAGCGCTACGATGGCGCTACGTGGAGAGATTTAGAACTTTTAGTTGCTGTTTCCCGCCGCTGGACACTTTTTAGACGGTTCTCATATAAGAGATTGTCATCCTTACATTCTACTATCCATATTTAATAATATGGATGGTATAAGGAGGATAAGTATCTCTTAGGGTCACAACACACCTAGCGGAATCACAGCGGAATTGAGCCAATTCATAGACAAAATGTCTATGGTAGCGGAAATTTGTCTATGATAGCTGATTTTTTGTATGGAAGCCATAGACAAAATTAAGCATTTTGTCTATGAATTGGCTTAATTCCGCGAGGAATTCCGCTAGGTCTGTTTTGACCCTTATAGGAGAACGGTCGAAAGTGTCCAGCTGTAAACAGTAAATAATAGTTCCAAATCTCTCCGAGTGGCGCTAGTATAGCTATAGCAACTTAGCAGTTATTGACGGAGTGAAGTGCGCTGCATGTGCGCTACCATATATTATATTCTATAGCCGTGGGGTGCCCGGCCTTAGAATTGTCCCCCACCATATCGTCCCGTGGTTGCAGTAGGAGTCTGCTAAGGGAATATACCGGGAGATGGGCAGCAGCATCTTCCGAAAGCCTAAAGCCTACAAACAATAAAACTGCGCGCGCCAACCCGCCTGTATGGCCCGTATGGCACCCCCCCCCCCCCTTAAAGGGGAGGCCTATGTTCAGCAGTGGACGTCTTATGGCTGAGATGATGATGATGATATTCTATAGCTATTGTGGCAAATTGATTATTTATATACTCACAATTTATAATCGTATTAACTAGAGCTGAGATTGCTATTGTGAATCTCAAATAAGCCCGGGTAAAGCGCCGAGGGTCATGAAGTTACGTCGAACAGACGTTCGCGTGTTCTAACCTACACGCAGAGACATCTATTGATGCGCAGGGTAACTAACGTCCAAAACTTGAATGTTTCAAAGCAAAAATTATGTGCTTCTTCTTTGGAATAGCTGTGGCTCTTGATTGTAGGTTGAAAACATCAAAGTAAAAATTAATCTCTCTTGCCTAAAAACTTAAAAATCTCAAATCAAACTTTTGGCGCTACTTCTTTGAATTAGCTTTGGCTCTTAGCTGTAGATTGAAAACATCAAACCAAGAACTAATCGCTTTTGACGTAAACACATAAAACTCTTAAAGGAAAATTTTGGTGCTTTTTTGCCGTAAATAATTATTATCTTAACTCAAATCATTACTATTCGCTATAAAAATGGGTAAAGCTAAAGCTGAATAATTTTAATTCTTCTTTTAAAAATCATGATATTTTTAACTCAAGTCATGTTTATTGGTCTAAGGTATTTATTACTCTCTTTAAGAAACCGCGTGCAAGAGAGTTTTGCGTTTTGAATTAAGATATTATTTCTATCTGTGTATAAGGGTAGGAAGTTGATTGCAGGCGTCCATAGGCTATGGGAACTGCTTACCATCAGACAGGTCGTATGCTTGTTTGCCACCGTCGTGGCATAAAAAATAAAAAGTAAAAAAATACCCTCTTCAACCTGCTCAGTGATGGTTAGTACTGGAATATTTAAACTTCGTATGAGTATGTGTTTTGAACACGCAGACAAAGTTTTAAAACAAAATCTGAAAAAATATTATTTTTTAGGGTACCTCCCGAACACATGAAGTGGGGGGTAAATTCTGTATTTTAATCCACGCCTAATGTGTGGGGTGTCGTTGGATAGGTCTTTTAATATAAATATGGGTTTTCTAAAACAATTTTTAGACAAAACTCATAGTTTCATAAATAATAGCTCCGAAAGTTTCTAAAAGTGATTATCGTATTTCCTCGAAATCTCATTATACATCTCAGCAAAAAAGTGTAAAGAACCTTTTTTGTAGAAAATCATTTGTGGATTAATTAAGCAGAAGAACATTTTTTCGTATGAGCCACCGCTACTGAGTTATTTACGAAAAGCCAAAAAAGGGGACCTTTACACCCCCCTCTCCCCGTTAGCGGCACCCCTATCCATGAGTACTTTTAGTATGTTGTGTAAGACACCTTTATCTACAACTTCAGCAAAATTCAGCTATACACGAATTATTTCTCCTAAGTTTTCCTTCGTTTGGCGAGCTATAATAATACGAAGTCATTATCTACATACAATATTGAGTTTTACATGAGGACCATAAAATAATTAAATATATTGGGATTATTTCGGGGTTTTTTGCAAAAACCGGTTCCGAGCCGTGGCGCAAACACCACCTATAAATAATGGTTATGGCATACGCTGTCAAAGTATATTATGGTAATACAGTCGACATCAAATATATCGGAGCGGCCAAGGTGGTAAACAATATCTGAACAACGCCTCTATTGTCAAGGCCGTAAAGTGCATATTCAGATATTTATTAGCACCTTGACCGCGATATATTTGATGACTAACACGCCTTCCTAGTCTTCCTACAAAATACAATTATTCAAACTTAATACCTAGCGGGTATAGGACCGTTATAATCTCATTAACAAGCATTAACTGGAGCCCGCACACGTGTACCCCCGTAACGGATAGATATATAGATGCCCATAATCACTTCTACAGCACAAAACAGAACAATTTACCATTATTTTCCTTAACACAACTTTCTAGGAAAAATAACAGCTTTTCTCGTAGCAATCACAGAAATTCTTGAAGAAATCGCGAATTATATCTGTTGGTTACCCTCCACTGCTAGAAGTCACGCGTGGAGGGTAATATGAACTATGACAAGGACCAACGATAATAGCACCTCTCTGCCGTACCTATTGAAAGTTTAATAAGACCATCCCGTTCTATCTTGGTATTACTATTACCATAATGTCTATACCTTTTATCCTATGTCTATGGTTACAATTGTCATTGTCAATTGCAATTCGTCATTCTATTTTCAAGCTTAGTTCAAATGTGGTTCCATTTCGTGTTCTTTCCAAGCAGGTAGTCAACCTACCCATATTGAGATTGATGTTTTCAAGTTTTACCTGAGATGCCTCAAACAATGTCTAGTTTTATTATTAAAGAAAGGATCAATGCTTTTGTCTCGCCCCGTCTCTGTGTACAGGATCAGAAATAGGTAAGCGCCCGAGGTGTTCAATATGACCTGCACAGTACAATATAATGAGGATAAACGCGCTTCTCGCAGACGAGCGTCGCAATCACAAAGAAAAAAACAAACAATTAGTTGTAGTTTAGAAATGTCCAATTCATACAGTCTATGGTGAGTTGGTGAGTCTCTAGACCTCAAGCAGAGACTATAGAGATATAGACGACCACAGCCTAAGAACTTTTTGAACCTCATGTCGATTGCGCGATCTATGTCAAAGACCCCTAAAGATACCGAATATGTAAGAGAAATGTCACCTGCACTGCTACTCCACCTAGTAGCTACTCGTGTACTACTAGTGCGCTATTTGTTACTAGGTGGAGTAGCTGTGCAGGTGACATTTCTCTTACATATTCGGTATCTTCAGGGGCCTTTGACATAGATGGCGCAATCGACACGAGCTTCAAAAAGTTCTTAGGCTGTGGTCGTCTATATCTCTATAGGCTCTACCTCAAGTAAATAGTGCTTAAAAAATCTACTATTTATAATCTGTGGGTGTATATTATAATTTTTACCATTTACATCATTTTGACCGCACCAGTTTTGCTAATTCTAATGCACCGTACAGTCAGCAGCAGAAATAGCTAACCGGGTGAGGTGTTCAAAATGATCTGAACACGAATTTATTGTTAAGAGAATAAGTGTGAAGGTCATTTTGAATATCTCACCCGCTTAGCTACTTCTGATGCACCGTACGAGTACCTATTTAAGATATAAACGAGTTATTTTATACACATAACATTTATAAAAGTGATGTTTTTTGTTCTTTTATATGGCTGTTTCCTGTAATACGAGCAATAAATTAAAACGTAGATTCTACTCCTCAAACAACAAAACTTTTGTTCAATAACTTTTTTTAAATATTTATTTTGTTTCTTTTTCATACAAACTAAATAGTATTTTCAATGTACGTTAAAATCCGTCTATTTGACATTGCTTGTCACCCTACAGACATAATCAATTTCGGAATACATCGCGGGAAAAACTTTAAAGTGTCCTAAAAATCGAACCATAAGTTATTTTTAAAAGTCGCTGAACAAACGCTGTCTGGTTTGATGAGTAGAATCTACGTTTTAATTTATTGCTCCTATATTTCTATAACCCTTTATTAAAAATGTCCTTAAAAAAATATTATAAAATATTATGGTGGTAAAATTTATGGTCTAAATGTTACGATTAATTACTTATCTGCCATGGTACGCCATAATATATAAATAAAATATTAAATATGACTTCCGGTCTGAATAACATCCTACAAAACGGGCTACGGGACATCCCACAAAAAGATTAAAGTCAAAAACAATTTGTTTCCTTATTTTTGGATGTGCCCATAATATTACGTAACTATTAAACTAATTAACCATAATATGCGACGTTTTCAGTTAAAAGGTACATCATTGTCAGTTGTCAATAAGGCATTACTGACATAATAATCCATTTAGAAATAAACTCTATTAACAACCGACATAGATGTACCTTTTACTTGAAACACACATAATATTATTATGAACACGGTAAAACAATAATTAATATTGCTATGATATTAATTAGTTGATAGTTTTCTATAACGTCATTTATTTTAATTAGATTTGATTGTAATAATAGTTTATTATTTTAATAGTTAATGTACTACTTCTGTACCTAATAGGTACTAATGCCATAAATATGTATACAGTTTTGCACCTTACTCCATTTTCCCGCCCCCCATCTAACTTTTGAATCGTGGGTCTAAAAAATCACATAAGTGAGGCCCAATAAGTACTTTCAATGAAAACTATATTGAATAAAGTCCTTTTTGATTTATAAGTCATAATCATAAACGCATAGTGAAAGGACGTAAGTGCCACATAGTAAAATGACGTAAGTGCCGCAAAATATCATATAAAAATTTAACACCCTTTTAAGTGGGTGTTTTTTGACGGGCCGATAACTACGGAACTCCACACTGAGCAGGTTTGGCTTGACACGCTCTTGGCCGGTTTTTTTTTAGTATGAATATAACAAGTTTTCCAGTTGAAACCAGTTATTTCATATTAAAAAAACCCATTCCATTCGAAATATTTTTAATATAATCAACATCAGAAAATTAACAATCCAAGCCAAACCTTTTGAATATCAAACATGTGACTTCTCAAATTCGATCATCCTTGTCACACATTGTTACCCCCTCCCTCCCCCGGTCGAAAGTTTTTACAGATGGCGGGCGCCAGCATAGTTGGTACCTGTCAGTCCTACCAATTGTGTCAAATACTTGTTTTAAAAAAAAAAAAATCTGACCTGGATGGGCTAGCCTTTAAGCCAAATCCCATACAACAATACTAGTGACAGGTACCAGCTATGCTGGCGCCATCTGGCCAAACCGTTGACAGTTGCCAACCCCATTAATGTATAACTCCAAACATTGAAAAGATAAAAAGCATTTACCATATAGTACAGCAGGACAGCCTAAGAACTTTTTGAAGCTCAAGTGCATCGTGCATCGCGCCATCTGCCCGAAAGCCACCTAAAGATACCACTGCACTGCTACTCCACTAGTAGCTACTAGTGTACTACTAGCACGCTATTGATTACTAGGTGGAGTAGCAGTGCAGGTGACATTTCCTCTTACATTTTAGGTATCTTTAGGTGGCTTTCGGGCAGATGGCGCGATAGACTTGAGCTTCAAAAAGTTCTTAGGCTGTGTTGCTCTACTATACTGGGATTATGGAATAATTCGCGACTTATTTCATATTTATAAAAATAATATAACTGTCATAATGATTACTGGACACAGGCAATATCAGTTGTCATAACTGCCTGCCTGCTTATTTTTTTTTTTCTTCTTATGGACTTTAGGCGGTATTGCCTGTAGCCAATGTCAAGTATAAAAAGGCGGGAAATAAGAGCTTGTAAGATTCAATCTTTAGGTACAATGCATGTTACAATGTCTTCAATCGATAAGTATTTTGTTTAATCAAATAAGTTTTAGGCAACGTTGTTCGGTAGAAGTGGCATAAGTTGCTATTTGTAGATTGATAGCTCCCTACAAATGGCTCGAGGAGGCTACAGGTTGTTCTGAACCAATCAATGGTTACACGCCTTTTAAGACTAATTCTTCGTTATCCGCACACTTGTTCGTTAGATCACCGCACAATAAGCTATCTATATTACACACTGAACCACGAAAATGAACAAAAGACAAATAATTAATCCTAACGAGCTGCGACCATGATGAGCTCAACCCATAGACTCCCTGCCTGCTTAGTAAATAATAATAGTGTACCCCTCACTTTTCATTAAATTGTCGAAAGGGCGTCTGCGTGTTGGCTTCGGCTCCGCATACGCCTCCCAAAGGTCCGGAACACCATTGTTCCGTGGTCGGGAAAGACATACAAACAATAATAATAATGGATGGTATCCGCCACGTGTATCCCTTACTTTTAGATTAACTTGTCTTAAAGGGCTTCTGCGCTGTTGGCTTCGGCCCCACGCAAGCCTACCAAAGGTCCGGGGCCCCATGGCCCCGAGATATGGAAAGGACATACAAATAATAATAAAAAATAATGGGTTGTGGTTGGATCAAGGGTCAGATACAGAAGGCGGTAATTCTGGACACGGCGCGCATAGTCCGAAGGTTCCTCACTCTGCGGCCCTAACCACCGGCAGCCTGGGCCTTGCTCCGTTGCCGGCGGCACCCTAGGTTAGGTTTTTTATAATGTTTTTATTGCTTTTATATGTTTTTGATGTATTTTTGTATTTTACTTTTGTAAAAATATTATAAGCACCTAATTTAAGATGAAAGAGAAATAAAGAAAATAAATATTAATAAAAGCTATGACCGACTTCATAAACCAATTCGCACGTATTTTATATTCAACTGCAAACGGACAGGTCACATTATCATACGTGTGAGGAAAACTGAGCATTACGTCATCGCTGCCCACCGTCTGGGATAAAAATAACATTATGTCTTAGGTAAGCATACTTTAACATTTATATTACACACTAATTCATACTTAGTTTTAACGGCCTCCTAGCCTAGTCGGTGCTGCCTACGAAGCAAGAGGTCCCAGGTTCGAATCCTGATTGAGGCCTTTATTTGTGTGTTTATCGTTGATATTTTGTTCCTGAGTTATGGTTATTTTCCATTAAAAATCGCATCTCAATCGTGTTAGTGATGCGAATGACGCGATAGAGTATTCTGATATCAATGGCGGCGCGGCGCGTGGTCATTTCAATGTTATTTACCTAAGAATCACTTATCATAAACACATAATAAACAATAGTACATTACACAACTAGAGTGGTAAAACATAGAAAGGCTGAGATCGCAGAAGTTTGCGGCCCGAACTGCAAGCGAGGGACGTAAATATGCGATCGAGGGCTTTCTTTATTACCTCCCGTATTGTGTACATCATTTTATGTCTGCACTTGGCCATAAAGTGGCTTTTTCCGCACGCTGCGCGTACAGGTGTGGAATAATAGTTATTTGTGCAACAAGAGAGCAAAGTTAGTTTTTGCTTCGAGTGTTTATTTTGAGTCCTGAGCAAGCGAAAGATTCTATAATTTAGAATCTTGAGCGTAGTGAGGGACTCAAAGGCACGAGGTGCAAATAACTTTGGTCTCATGTTGCACATACAACTTTTCACCTCAGCAGTGAGAACATACCGATAATAATACAGATACGAATACCGATACAAAAAAATACTCGGTTACTTTTGACTTGTATGACTTTTCGACTTTTTTTTTTTTTGACTTTTTTGACTTTCTTTACTAATTTAACTTTTTTGAAAATTTTGAAATTTCTGAAATTATTGTAATTTTGGAAATTTTTATAATTTTAGAATTTTTTGTAATTTTTGAATATTTGAAATTTTAGAAAGTAACTTTTAATTTTTTGAAACTAGAAACAATTGAAATTTTAGAAATTTTGAAATTTTTGAATTTTTGAAATTTTTGAAATTTTTGAAATTTTTGAAATTTTTGAAATTTTGGAAACTAGAAATTTAAGAAATTTTTGAAATTTCGGAATTTTTGACCCTTTTTTGACTATTTTTAACTTAATAAGAGAGGAGGAGCTTCGTTTGAAAACATTGTAATCACGCATTGATTAGAAACTAGTGCCTGCGCCAAATCTTGTGATTAGGTTTCCAAGCTAATTTAGTGTTCATCGGGGTTCTGCTATTCAAAAAGCGACGTTATGACGTTTGAAATATTAGTTTCTCTTTCTTTTTACTGCAGAATTTTCAAGGTCATTTTGTCTCACTCAGTGAGCAAAATCGAACTTTGCTCACTGAATTTAGGCGGCAAAGAACCCTTGTTCGAGCTGCTGAGGTGAAAAAGTATTTCATACAGAACGGCCACGCTACGTCCCGCCCCGGTTTGAATTACCTCACCCCGCGCGGCCGATTGGTATTAGGAAACTAGTAGGTTTTATCAGTCGGGTTGAAGGTAACAACTCACACCCACGCACACATTGAAGTTTTTACTGTACAGACGTGCTGCACACATAAGCGCTCAAACGAGTTTTGTAATATGGTGTGTCCGCCCTGTCGTATCGTAAGTAAAGAACGTTCAAGACATAATAGACAATAGTACATATTACGCACCTAGGGCGGTAAAATAAAGAACGGCTCAGGTCGCTGGCATTTGTGGCCCGAACCGAAGGTAAGGGCCATGAACAAGCGATCTGAGGCCTTCTTTATTACCGCCCGTGGTGCGTACACAATTTTAAGTCTTCTCCTGGGTGTGAAATGAAATTTGCCGCTGCGCCCGTGAGCGGCAAATGTCACTTACCGCGCAGAGTGACGTAAAAGAAATTGAAATAAAGATGCACTCACCCGTACGCCGTCTGCGTATCCAAACGCGCCAACTTCACACACAACGCCTTCCTCTCCTCAATCTTCAGCTTCTTCGCGTGCTCCTCAAAAATCTCCTTACACGCCTTCCGACTCATCAAACAGCACTCGAACTTCGAGAACTCTGCCGACAACTCCTTCTGCAGATCCTTGTATTGCTTCATCGACTTTATTGCAGTCGGATTCGACTTCTTCTTCTCCAAAACTGGTTTCTCTACATCAAAGTTTGGGAGCTCCTGAAACGCTGATATTTCCTGGTATCGCTCCAAGTCGCTGTAGTTTGGGGATCTACCAGGCGATGAGGAATATGTAGGAGACGCGTTGGTTAAAGGTGGCGATCCTAAGTTGAGAGATATGGGGCTTAAAGCGTTTTCTGAATAAGGCGGTGTAGGGAAAGTGTGGCTTTGCGGTTCGATCTGATTAGTGAACTGATAGTTGGTGTCTAAATCGAAATTGAGAAGGGTATTGGACATATCTGTGTACGGATCTCTGAATGTAATATCGTTTATCATATTTTCCGTCAATTCATCGATGCAGAAATGGATTTCGTCGGGCAGTTCTGAATTTTTTGGGCCCGTCTCTTGGGTGACGAATTCGACACCAGTTTCCAGGAGGAAGTTTTGCTGGTCGTTGTTGAGAGGAAAGTTCTGGACGTTGGATTCGATGGTGGATATGGCGCGGGATATCTCGGCGATGTCTGTGTTGGGTTTGACGAAGACTTGACCGCCGGAGAAGGTGTTTGTGTTGACCACCTAGAAAATAAAGTGTTTGTTGGAAAAGGTCACGATCTAAATGGAATTATACATTTACCTAAGTAAATTATAAGATAATAAAAAATTCGACAATTAAGTCTGAATCTGAATCGTAGGACATTAGCATCAACAATATAATTTGGAAGAAAAATAAACTTAATGACTAATCCCCTTATTCATAAACGTCTACTAAAGTTAAGAGATCGCTGATAATCGTTTGTCCCCTTCCCTCATATAGGTTGGACGGAAAGAGACAAACGATTATCAGAGGCCTATTAACTTTAGTAGACGTTTATGAATAAGGGGGTAAAAAGTAAAACAGAAGCTATTTCGAATACCACATCAATTGGGAGCAGAAGGTATACATGGAGTTAAAAAATACACCTACACCAGAATCCTTTTCTGCCTGTCCACTAATTTCATCACATCCGCACATTGTGACAGTAAGACATTGACACAGTTTCTTAAAAAACACATCCCCCGCAACGCACCCTCGCTCATCTCTGGTGGAAACGCAGCCGTATACTTCGCCGTGGACATCAACGGTATCATCACATACCGTAAAACGGGGTGAGTAGGTTTCGCGGGGAGAGTTGGGTTATGAATGGGGAGAGAAGGTTTGAGAGGGGGGTGAGAAGGCATTTTAAGGCTACTGCTACAAAAATAATGTATTCCAATTTAAAATGGGGCTATAGTAATACGCATAATAAAAAAAAATCGATCCAACAATCTTCCAAAATCACCTTTGTATGAAAAACCCTCTCACCCCAAATACGAGGCACTACGGGGTGAGGTGGGTTTTCCTCTTTATCGTCAAAGTTATGAAATGGAAGTACATACCCAAAATAAAATACAAACGTCCGAACCACTTATTATATACACCATTCAGTTTTCACATATAGCAATAAAATTTTATCGAGGTTTGAAAGTCAAATTTCAGCCAACTCAACCCATTTTACGGTAATGTCGCGTTCACATGTATACAGTCCGTGAGCTCTCAGAACCTTCGGGTTTTAGAAAGAGACGTCGGGTATCAATCAACAGTGACACGTAAAAAGCAGAACAGCAATATTACCTTCGTGTGTCATCGCCGATTCCCGAAGGTTCTTCTTAAAGCTCAAGAACTGTAGTTACGTCCATTGGGCTGCGTACATTTGTCTGATAATGAGAATGAGGGTTTCCTGGATCGATTTTTTCACCAGACGGCAGAACTGTGGCGAGAGGTCCAGCTGTCACAATCCATCATGTTTAATCACATTTTCTTTGGTGGATTTTGACAGCTGCTGTCAAAAAACCTCTCGTCACAGTGCCGCCACCTGGATTTCAGGAGAGCCTCATTGTGCACCATTGTGAGACGACGTCAACGTCCAACTCGTCCATGGTAAGGTATTAAAAGTATAAAAGCCACTGTGTTCACTTCTTATCAGTGGTTAGGACATGACTGTCCAGTCCAGTCAGACACATCAGGCCCCTATTTCACCACGGTTACAATTGTAATTTTCTGACATATCCTAATTACTGACGTCACAGGCATCCATAGGCTACGGAAGCCGCTTACCATTGAGCGGTCTGCACGCTTGTTTGCCACCAGCGTAGTATTTAAAGAAAAACTTCATTTATTATCACTAAAACTACTACTTTTTTAAACAGGGGTTTTGACATATGTATCGAAAAACTCGACAATTGTCACGAATTTCCGACACAAGCCCAATCTTATGTCGAGAAATAATATTTACAATTCTTCTAAGTACTATGGTTATTCGTGACAATTGTCGTGAGCACTTCAGCAAACTTAGTACCTATTTATTGATGATATAATATAAAAATATGTTGAATTTTATTAAAAATATTATGGTAGTAGCAAACAAGTATGCAGCCCGCATGCTGGTAAGCGGTTACCGTAGCCTGTGGACGCCTGTGACGACAGTAATTTGGATATGTCAGAAGTTGTGACAATTGTCACCGTGGTGAAACAGGGGCCTGATCCGAAATCTGTAAATAACTAACAAGACGGAAGGGGACCGGGTGGTTAAATACAAGCTACTGGCCGATATGGAGCCTTATCATTCTGTTGTCACTTGTGAGTCTTGTGACCATTGGGTGGTAATTTTGGAGAAACCCATTGAACAATAACATAGATATGCTGTTATCTAAGTTACACTTTGCACTTACTTATATAAGTTTTGAATTTTATAACACCATAGAGTACCTATCTTATATAGTAGAGCAGCACAGCCTAAGAACTTTTTGAAGCTCAAGCCAATCGCGCCATCTGCGTGAGATACCCAAAATGTAAGAGGAAAATGAGGAAATGTCACCTGCACTGCTACTCCACCTAGTAACGAATAGCGTACTAGTAGTACACTAGTAGCTACTAGGTGGAGTAGCAGGGTGACATTTCCTCTTACATTTTGGATGTCTTTAGGGGGCTTTCGGACAGAGGGGGCAATTGACTTGAGCTTCAAAAAGTTCTTCGGCTGTGCTGCTCTACTATATAAGTTACACATACTTACACTGAATGTTCTGAGAAAAAAATCTTGCTCTTCAGCAAAAATTTACAAACACTTTCTAAATTATCAATGATCTGAGGCCGAAGCCAAGATGGCAAACATTAATCGAAAAGTTAAAATTGTATGGCTAAACCCCCGGGACGGAATTACCAAAAATGCTTTATCGCCGCTTAAAAGCTGCGTTTCCATCAGAGATGAGCGAGGATGTGCTGCGAGTAATGTGCTTCATCATCATAAGACGTCCACTGCTGAACATAGGCTTCCCCTTTATTAAAGGGGGGGTTTGCCATACGCGCCACGCTTGGCAGGCGGGTTGGCGCGCGCAGTTTTTTTTTTGTTTCTTGTTGTTTAGGCTTTCGGAAGATGCTGCTGCCCATCTCCCGGTATATTCCCTTAGCAGACTCCTACTGCAACCACGGGACGATATGGTGGGGGACAATTCTAAGGCCGGGCACCCCACGGCGAGTAATGTGCTTGAAAAGCACTAATAGAATCTCTTCATTTGTTTATCCTCACAGCGGAACTCTAGGATTGTTTCTTAAGAAACACATCCCTCGCGACGCATCCTCGCTCATCTCTGATGGAAACGCACCCTTAATATTTAAAGAGTTTTCAACTATTTTGACATACCTCTTTATATTTCTCCACATCTCTGCTGTAGGGATGCATGACCGGCACCTCCCTCTGTGTCTTCATCGGCGCTCGTGGCAAGAATACTGTCTGCAATTTCTTCTTGCCAATCTTCAAGACTTCTAGCTTCTTGATCACATCTTCTTCACTGTCTTTCAACTCAGTTTCTTTTTCATCTTTGTTGTCATCATCTCCTTCATCTTTATCATCTTTGTTTTGATCATTTTCCAGTTCCGAGTAACCACTGTCTTGTGATGAATGTGAGCCGAATCTGTCGTTTCGAGGTTCGAGTCTTTCGAATTCTTTAGAATCTTTGTCATCTTCGCTGTCTTTCCTGTCTCTCGTGTACGAAAAGTTGTTCAATTCATTTTTGTCATCATCATTTTTATTTTCATTCTCTTTTAAAGATATCTTTTGGAACTCTTCTAGAAGAGTGGCAACTGGGGTGACTTTGAGTGGTGCGTTTGGTTTTCCTTCCTCTTTTTTCTCGGTTTCGTATTCTTGTTTTTGCTTCTTCTGGAACAGTGTCCGGACAAGTTTGAACAGGTTCGGTTTCTTCTCCTTCTCCATTGGAGGTTGTGTGTTCAACATTGTAGCTGTGCCCATCTTGTTTCAACTGAATGACATCCTGCAACAAAAGAAGAAATATTTAGTTATGAATATAGAACTTCAACCTCTTTCATTAAGGCGCTCGTGTACAGATATGTCATTTTTATTCAAAATTGTTAATAATCTGGTAGATGCTCCCGAACTATTACATAATATACGATTTCGGGTACCCCGCAGAGCAGAACGCAGTTGTCGTAGTAAGATGTTGTTTCGTGTTGAAGGAAGCAGAACTAAGTACGCACGGCATTCATACATTAAGCGCGCATGCAGGTTGTATGATGAAATTGATGAAAGATGTGGACAGGTAGATTTATTTGGCAGTTCGTTAGGATTATTCAAAAAACATGTTTATTCCTCATTAAGGTAGTTGTTAAAGTTGTTAAAGTAGTTGATGTAAAGTATACTCTATTGTATATAAGTATATATTTTTTCTATAAGTTTACTTTTCATGGTGAAATGTTTATTGTTGTTACTGTAAAGAAAGGAAACTATAGGTCTATAAAGTATAAATTTAGTTTTTAGACAATTTACATATATGTTTTGTAAGACTGTTTGTTTCTAAAAAAAAATTAAAAAAAGAACTAGCTTCCGCCCGCTGGTTCATCCACGTAGATGTAGTGAACTTGTAAACACCCCATTTCATCCCTCCCCCTCGCTTAGAGCTCCCGTGCGTTACATGTGCCGCATTTCATCCCCTTCGGGAGGTAATAAGCAGGATCAAACTTATCTTATGCACATTTTTCAAAAAACAAAGACTTCTATGTATTTGTATTCACTGATTACAAATTGCGTATTACTGTTATTTTCAATTTAATAAAGCTAAGTCTAGTACTTTTCCTTATTTACTGATAGCGCGTACGCGCGGCGACCACACAATAGATTACAGCAGAGGCGGGAAAACGGGGATTACTAGCGACGTAGGTATAGACGGCCGAGCTTAGCGGGGACGTATAGGAAGGAATACGTGAACAGGAATATTTCACGCGAGATATGTTTAATGCTTTTCTTAAAAGCCGTGAAAATTTCCGATCCCTGGTAATTATAAGGTGGCGCTTAGATCATTTAAGATCACTATTATTGACTTTCACTGCAAATTGTCTTTTTTCTAGTATATAGGTAGGTACAGTTATTGTTCGAAATATAGGGGCAAATATTGGATTAATATCTTTTCACTGGCGCTTTGAATACTGTGTGTTTACGATTGATGAGACTCAACTGTGCGATAATAGGCAGGTTTCCTGTTTAGAACTGCATCGTTATTAAAAATACATTTAAGGCTTCGTCACACTGCCGCGTTTCCTTAGCGAGGCGCGGTGAGAGCGGCGGCGGCGCGCTCTTCACTTTACTTTGATCTTTATCGCGTCGGTCCTTCATTCTACGTCCATGGCCGTTCGTAGCGTACGCTGTGTTATGTCATGTCTGATATAGCGGGTGCGATTAGAGCGCGTGGATGTGCGCGCCGCGCCATGCTGGCTACACGCGTGTTGGACGGAGCCTTTAAAAATCCTTTTATCATAATTTACACAAAACATGTAGGTAACAACACTAGCCACCAATGTAATTACATTTTTACAGTTGCCATCAGATACACCGGAGCGGCCAAGGTGGTCACAAATATCTGAACATGCACTTTATCGCCTTGACAATAGAGGCGTTGTTCAGATATTAATGCACACTTTTCGCAAATCGCGCACTTTTACCGCGCACTATTACCTATTTTTAACAAACTAAAAAGTTTTGCTGCCATTTTTCTGTGTCCTCCACCGATGAACAGCCGCTAGACCCCCGGATCTTAGTATAGCAAACTAACTACGAATTTCGTTGCTCTCAAAATTGTATGACAATAGCTAGGGATACATGCACAGATATGTCCGCCGGATTTGTCCGACGGATATGCTCGGCGGACAGGTCCGTGTATGGCGCTATTCAGGTGTGTCCGCAGACAAATCCGTGTCCAATTCGCGCCATACACGCACTGATTTGTCCGCCGAGCATATCCGTCGGACAAATCCGGCGGACACATCTGTGCGTGTATCCCTAGCGCTAGCTCTGCGTATTTTATACAAAATGTAAAATGTTTTCGTCAAATACCTTGTCAATTAACCCGGTATGTAGCCGTAATTTCGGAAACAGTCTATTTCAAGAAATTCCCAGTATCATACGCTTCACTGCCCACAATGTTAATATATCACAACGAACGTCGCTCACACCGTCGCGTGATTTAAAATTACATTAACTAGTAGTCCGCCTCGAACTGAGAACTCGCGATTTACTTGCAAACGAGTTGACCAACATAACGAGACCCTAAGGAGGATTTTTTTTCTCCTTCTAGCTCCATAACCACTTAATTGATCCTGCTCATATACGAACTCAAATTTTATGTATCTCTGCTGCAGCCCCAAGAAATTTCATAAAGATCAGAAAAACGTAACTAAAGTTATCGTCAGACAAACTATTGAAATCAAAAAGCCATCCAAATGCCGAGACGTCCCAGTAGCCAGGTGAGGAGCTCATCATGGCCGCATCCCTTGGGGAACATTTTTTTTTGTTCATTTTCGTGGTTCAGTGTGTAATATTGATAGCTTATTGTGCGGTGATCTAACGAACAAGGGAACAGCTAATGAAGAATTAGTCTTAAAAGGCGTGTAACCATTGATTGGTCGGACAACCTGTAGCCTCCTCGTGCCTTTTGTAGGGAGCTATCACTCTACAAATAGCAACTAGCAAGGCTTATGCCACTTCTACCGAACAACGTTGCCTACAACTTATTTGATTAAACAAAATACTTATGATTGAAGACATTGTACCATGCATTGTACCTAAAGATTAATCTTACAAGCTCTTATTTCCCGCCTTTTTATTATACTTTGACATTGGCTACAGGCAATACCGCCTAAAGCCCATAAGAAAAAAAAAAGAAACGGTTAAATCAAAGTGTTCGGTGTGAGCAGCGGCCGTTGTTAGTAAACAACCGGCACGCTGCCAACGCCGGGCGATGGCGTGTTTATTGCAAATTGCCACGTGTGTATACTACGTGTATGTATGTATGTATGTATGACTAAACAGTAGGGTGGGTCGATTTAGTATGGGGCATTTTTATTTTTGAGTAATCATAAGTGGGTAGGGCTAAAATTATTGGCTTTTATTTATACTTTTTTATCGTGATTTTTTAAATTTTATTTATAATATGTTTTAGCCCTCTACCGCCGGCTAAAGTTTGATACTTACATAATTTTTTTTTCGTGTAAATATTAATAAATTTTTTAAAAAGTTTAATTCTGCAGGTTTTTAAACACCTTTTAATTGAATCAACATACATAATTATAATAATTTCTTTCCCGACCACGGAACAATGGTGTTCCGGACCTTTGGGAGGCGTATGCGGAGCCGAAGCCAACGCGCAGAGGCCCTTTCGACAATTTAATGAAAAGTGAGGGGTACACTAAGCGGATGCTGCCCCTGCCCGTGTCATGGGACGCACGCAGAGACAGCACCCGCCATGGTGTAAGGACTATTGAGTATTAATGGAGTCTAAAATGTACTAGGCTATTGGGTGAAAAGTAATGGACTGATTAATGGGCTATTGGATGAAGAACCGGACGCCTGCCTAATAAAACGGTATCCAATTTCATTTCCGGCAGACGGTGACTCGCCGTCCGCAAGATGGGCCCCCATAAAAAGCGACATCAAAGATGGCTCAAGGGCAACACCGGTGCGGGAGCTGGGGGTAGAGAGGTGTCACTGGACTTTAAACATATAGCCAACTCGCCACTTAGGTTTAATTTCTTATTATTATAGAAATTCACGAATTTAACAAAATAAAGGTAAATAAGATATTAGCATACTCCAATTTTTACCATGAAATGACAACTTAATTGAAATCTGTTTGTTACATTGTTATAAAGACATAACAAAATAACGATTAAAATTATTTTTATTTTATTTGGAATCAAAAATTTTTTTCTTAATGTTCGTAACATAAAAATTTTCAAGATTTGGTAGAGGGCCAGTATTTTTTTTTAATATTTTTACCATTAATATCTTTCCAAAACGCAACTTTTTAACACCACCATTATTCATTTTCATGATTTTACAAAATCGACCCACCCTACTAAACAGTGTATCGCATTCGACACATTGTCATACAGTCTAGTCTTCACTCAGCAGTCTGTATAGTAGGGTTGTACTATACCCTGTCCATCCTTAGGGGGCCCACCGACTATCAGTCCGCCTGACGATATCGGCCTGTCAGAACAAAAAACTGACAGCTCCGAACAACTGACAGGCCAATATCGTCAGAAAGTATAAACATTTATTTATTTTATTATTGAGGAAAATTTTATTTGAAACGATATTTTTCAGGTGTTACTTAATGGAATTCAATACTAGGCATAGATATACCACCCATAGATCTGACACGGAACTAATAATACCAAGATAGAACGGGATGGTCTTATTACACTTTCAATAGATACGGCAGAGAGGTGCTATTATCGTTGGTCCTTGTCATAGTTTCTATTACCCTCCACGCGTTACTTCTAGCAGTGGAGGGTAACAAACAGATATAATGCGCGATTTCTTCAAGAATTTATGTGATTGCTACGAGAAAAGCTGTTAGTTTTCCTAGAAAGTTGTGTCGGCTAAGGAAAAGATTGGTAAATTGTTCTGTTTTATGCTGTAGAAGTGATTATGGGCATCTATATATCTATCCCATACGGGGGTACATGTGTGCGGGCTCTAGTTAATACTTGCTTTGAGATACTAGGTGAGTTTTTAAAGTAAATGAAGGGTACACGGAAAGAACATGTCTAGTCACTTTGACAACATTTTGAGTTATAGCGGTTTTAAAGTTTGGAACGATTCAATTAACCATACTATTTTCGTGACTAGATGGTTTTTATGAATTAAAAAGTGGATTTATGTTAAAAATTCCAGCTGTTACAGAAGTTGTTGTTAATAGTTCATTGCAAGTTCTACATTTTGATACAAAAATCTCATTTTACGAAAAAAGGGACTAGACATGTTCTTTCCGTGTACCCTAAAAATATGCCTAAACAAAGCAAATAAACTATAAATATACCGAGTTTCTTGCCGGTAATAAGTAATACTTCTCGGGTCAGAGGTGTAGGGTTAGAACCGGTGGTAGTTTCTTTTCTCTCTGACGTTCATAAGTGCATTGTAATGTGCCTAAATTGAAGAATAAATATCTTTTTATCTTTTAATATACCTAATGAAGGAGTTATTTATTATACAAAGGACCAAAGTTGATTTTTAACCTCTATGGCCGCCTTTCTCCCATCTCAGCAATACCTAGATGTTTGGTGAAGAAAACCAGGTCTTACAAGCCAGGCAAAGTTGAGCATCGTAGGCAAAGTCGTGGCAGCTTACGGTATACTCATCACTTTTTTAGTGGTGAGGATGAACTAGTGTAAGAAAAAGACAGTATGCTTCTCTCTGTCTATACAGGAAATGAGACAGTCCCTGGCCAAACTATAGATAATACACATTGCTAGAAAGCCGTTTGATTTTCCTAGAACAAATCCTCTTTTAAGCATGAAAACTTATCATTTCCTTATAAACTTCTGCAGCCGTAATCCAGCTGATACGAATGTTAGATTTGCCTGATAACTGCAATCTCTTATCTAGATATCTTAACGGCAAAATAAACAATAGAACATTAGACGCCTCTAAGGATATTAGAACAGTCAGCGGCATTAGTATCTTCCTACACGAAGGACGCAAAAATATATGACACGCTCTTATTAGCTTATAGCTATAGAATATATACCTATATGGTAGCGCACATGCAGCGCACTTCACTACGTCAATAACTGTTAAGGTGCTATAGTTATACTACCGCCACTCGGAGAGATTTGGAACTATTATTTGCTGTTTACTTTTTAGACAGTTCTACTATCGCCCTGGTTACACCTACCAAGTACAGTGGCGAGTCAGCTAGTACTCTCGACCGAGTACTCGCAAGGTCTAAACTAGGGATATCACGAATATTCGCATCATTTTTGACATTCGTATCAACATTCGCATTCGCATGAAATGATGCGAATATTTTCCGAATGCGAATGTGGGCAGAACGCATTCTTTTTTGACCGCGCTGACCCAGCCGATGGTCACATGCTTGCTCATACACAGGAAGTGAAGACGACGGTATCACTTGTCTCCTTTTGATGAATAATATAGGACTCCATCACATATCATGTTCTGTATTTATGAACTATGGAAGCATAAAAATTATGAGCCAGATTAACTTTTTTGAATATACTTCGTAACATTCGTATTCGCATTCGGGCATTCGTATCCTGAATATTCGCATTCGCATTCGCATTCGCGAATGTGAGAAAAACGTCATTCGTGACATCCCTGAGTCTAAACACATCGCCGAGTACTGGGCCGGGCCATTTTACTCTCTCGGCCGAGTGGCATTTTGCTGTCTCGTCGCTGTACTCGTTAGGTGTAACCAGGCCTTATAAGAGATACTTATACATATAAGGCCTGGTACTTACACCTAACGAGTACAGTGGCGAGGCAGCAAAATGCCACTCGGCCGAGAGAGTATATAAAATGGCTCGGTGATGTGTAGACCCTGCGAGTACTCGGTCGAGAGTACTGACTCGCCACTGTACTCGGTAGGTGTATCCTCCTGATACCATCCATCATAAAACCAATGAAGAAGGTGGTCCCCCCCTAATCGGTCATCAGAAATAGCCAAGGTCGATTTACCATTTTATTAGCTGTTTTACTGGTGACTAAAATGATTTCGCACGATTGAGGTGGATAACTTATCTTATCAAATAGATAGCTTAAAATAGCGATACATTCATCGATATCCATTGGTTCAACTCATTGGTTTACTACTTCAGAAGACCATCCATGGTTGTCATTTTACCGCCTATCGCGTCATGCGTCACTTTCGCACTGACATGCTTGTTAGAACGTGACAGCTATGGTGACAGGCGACAAAAACCCGACCATATTAGGCTAGCAGAAAGGTGTCTAAGAATGATTTAATGCCATACTAGCGACCCGCCCCGGCTTGGCACGGGTGCAATTATACATATAAACCTTCCTCTTGAATCACTCTATAGTCTATCTATTAAAAAAACCGCATCAAAATCCGTTGCGTAGTTTTAAAGATCTACGCATACATAGGGACAGACAGCAGGAAGCGACTTTGTTTTATACTATGTAGTGATAGTGATAAGCGTGATTTTGTATAGAAATGTCAATCAAACTCTCAGTTTTTAACTGTATTAATCAGTGGCAGATGTCTATCTCACCGACGAACTGTCGCTACACACTTGTGCTAGCCGTGCAGAATGTGCAGAT
The DNA here is from genome assembly GCA_911728535.1 of Pammene fasciana. Taxonomy (NCBI): domain Eukaryota; kingdom Metazoa; phylum Arthropoda; class Insecta; order Lepidoptera; family Tortricidae; genus Pammene; species Pammene fasciana. The sequence goes on from OU452299.1 coordinate 7,975,148, forward strand.
GGCTCTTGTTGAAGATAAAGCTAAAAACTTAAGCTGAAACTGACAGATTGGCGCAGACCGCGATAAATTAAGAGTTTGAGAGCGACAAATGCAAGTTTATTGAAGGTCGTAAACATATCGATTTGATAAACAGCCGCGCGACGACCGCTGTCAAGGGCGACAGACTTGTTCAGGCGCGGATTCTGGGGGAGGGAGTGGGGGGGGGGGGGGAGCAACAGGGGCAATATGTTAATATTCATCATATTTGAAAGTTTGGAACTTTGTTATTTCCGATTCCGATACATGACGAAATCAGCTCGATAGAAAATAATCGAACTCGCGGAGCGTAAGCGAAGTGAGTTCTTAGGGCTCCTCTACATGATGGGCCATCATAGGGACGCAGCTATGCGTTAGAGGGAGCTAACGATATCGCCATCTCGTTCCGTTGTATAGCTGCGTCCCTATGATGGCCCATCATGTAGAGGCGCCATTACAAACAACTCCAGACCGAACTGTCACCTGGCTACTGGGACGTCTCGGCATTTGGATTGCTTTTTGATTTCGATAGTTTGTCCGACGATAACTTTAAATTAAATTAAATACTTAAATTTCTTGGGGCTGTAGCAAGGATACATAAAATTTGTAAGTTCGTATATGAGCAGGATCGATCAAGTGGTTATGGAGCTAGAAGGAGAAAAAAAATCCACCGAAGGGTCTTGTTATATTGGTCAACTCGTTTGCAAGGAAAATGCGAGTTCTCAGTTCGAGGCGGACTTCTAGTTTAAGTAAATAGCTTCAACAACTTGTAAATTGGAAGCGTGTTGCCAACTACAGAATCTGTCCACATAAACATTGCGTAGTGAGGTTGTGCGTTTACGTAAGGAATACTCGGAAAAGCCCTGCCGATAATGACTATTAGTCGTTATCTAGCTGAACTATACCCCAGACACTGTAAACAAAGATAATGGCGAGCGAGATACATATTCGTTAAAAGTCAAAACACTGACCTAAATAAAATATATAATATAGAGAGAATGACAGACAACAAATCTTCCGCTTGCGTTTGTTCTTTCTATAGTTTGTGTCACTCACCTTCGGTTCGGGCCACAAATGCTCGCGATCTGGGCAGTTCATTTTACTAAGCTTCATAATCCCGTTGAGGGGTCCATAAATTATCGTATTAATTTCTGATAGTTCCATACTGATTAAATGCGAAACTTTATATGTAAAACGAACGCGAACGTATCCGTATTTTCACAATCGGCAAGAATTACGTAATTTTTTTGTTACGGCTATACACTATACAATACAGGGTGTTTTCATACTTAACAACTTTTTCTAAGGGACCAACCCCGAAATCCCAAAAAAAAATTGATTTCCCCATAGAAAACGTCGACGTGTGATGGCTGAAATGAAGGTAGTAGTAGTAGTAAAACACTTTATTGCACAAAACAAGTACATGACCAACAAAAATACAGGGTGCAACAAAAATACTGATGATCCGTTTAAGGGCATAATTGGTATCGTATTACGACTAAGAAAAAGTAGGAGAAAAAAATTTTGGACGCGAAAAAAAATTTTCTTTTCTATGGGACAGGTGGTCTCAGCCCGGGGCCGACCCTCCATACTAAACCAAATTTTTTTTTTTTGCGCGATAGAATTTTTTTCTTACTTTTTCGTAATTAGAATACGATACCAATTATGCCCTTTAAAGGATCACCAGTATTTTTGTTACACCTTGTATAGTAAGTGTATTAGTGTAGTGTGTGTGAAGGTATTAACAGCCAATAATTTTTATGTGATTTCGGAGTTGGTTCCATAGTCAAAGTTCTTTAGTATGGGCTCACGAAATCATCTTCCACAATATGGCTAGTTATTCAAAAATCATCATATATTTTAATTGTATGAAACGCATACAAATACGCCACAATCTAGATATCTCCCCACAGGCCCCCTTTTTGCAATTCTAATGAACGACTGCGCAAGATTCAATGTCAAAGTCTCAGGAGAACTAGGCAACAATTTTGAGAGATGGAGTTTTGCAAACGTTTACTTTCATTGCTCAGATGAGTCTCAAATCTAGCTACACCTACTCGGGATGGGAATATAGTATTTTGTGCAACAGTTACATAATGAGGGTTCTTAAGATTCGAGGGTCGAAGTTACAAAATGAGGCGAAGCCGAATTTTGTAAAAACAGACCCGAGAATTTTAAGAACCCTTATTATGTACCGTTGCACACAATAGTTTTTATACGAGTGCTTAAGCAAGCCGGTAAGAATTGAGTTCGACGAAAGCCGTGCACAACCTACTGCTTCTATGTAATCTCGTAACGTTCGATCTCCCGGTGGATTGAGCCGGCGGCGACACGCAATGCGGGGCCCGACAACAGTTTCACAATATTGTAAGGAAATCCTTTCTGTGATTGTTATGGATGCTACAATATGCGACCATAGAAGCTCTATCAAAAAGTATGCGCTAGTAGTTCCGCCACCACAATCTCAATTCGAGTATTACAGTCGCCGAGTATAAAAATGATGTTAAGGTAATTCCTCGATTCGGACAAGCCATGCCCATCCGTTAGACACACTAGTACAGTCATTTTATTTTCACTAGTATGGGAAAAATGACAAATTTGGAAATAATTCATAATAGCAGAAGTATTTCGTTGTATGGCTTAAAAGTCATGTTAATCACTCCGTAGACAGAAAATCCTACAAAAAATTGACCATGAAAAAATCCTCATTTAATTAATTTCTAAAAAATCGCCTAAATAAATATATCAATATTGTATTATTTATTATGGTTCCTTAAGACACGTTATTTATGGATGACGGAAAATCAGACAAAAAAAGAAACCCTTCATATATATTTTGATGAATATTTACCTCCCGATGGAAAGTTTGTAGGATTTTTCGTTCAGTCATCTTAGAATGACATTTTAAAACTATATAAACAATAAATTTAAATAAAAAACTTTTAAAAACAAGCTTTTATGTGAATGCTCTAAAAAGAGAAAATAAGCTTTTGAGTCAATCAAACTTTTTTTATAGGAATTTTGTACAATTTTATGACATAAAAGCTTGTCGCGAGACTTTCCCGTGTAAAAGAGATTGCACATTTATATGAGGAAACCTTATGTAAATATTGAATATTATAACAAAATCATTGGTTTCATTCAGTCCGATGTTGAGTACTCATTCGTTGAGTAGGTACATTTAATTATTGTCATTAAAAATTATTTGATTTACAATTTTATAATCCACGCCGCAGACTTCGTCAGACAGATACAACAGTAGGTCAACCACAGGCTTCGACACATACCAATATATTGTCATATAACTCGTTATTGACTTCAAAATTCACTTCGTGATTTGTTATTGTATTGCAAATTTGTGTCGCTTTCGTTTGACATATTAAAAAGATGCAACTAGCGTAACAAAAACAACTCATTAACTCAATGATAAATGACAAACCGCCAAGTAGCACTATCTTTATGTACTATATATACTACATCCAAAACACGTAAATAACACTTGACGTGAATTTGTTTTTTAAGAAATACATTGATAATTATAATTTTAATTCATGAATAATGGGCTGGGCACATTACATATTTTAATTAATTTTACACTACCGTCATCGGATTACTTGGCTACATGGTTTCACCTAAAATATGTGCAATCTCTTTTACACGGGAAAGTCTCGCGACAAGCTTTTATGTCATAAAATTGTACAAAATTCCTATAAAAAAAGTTTGATTGACTCAAAAGCTTATTTTCTCTTTTTAGAGCATTCACATAAAAGCTTGTTTTTAAAAGTTTTTTATTTAAATTTATTTGTATGTTTTTAGTTTTTAAGAGACATGTTCCGTAGCCTGTACATTTCGACTAACACATCGTTTCGCTGTGTTGACCGGTTTCTTATTGCTTGTTAATTTTAGCTAATAGAAATGGCCATTGGGTGTGTTACCTGATATCAAAGTAGGCAATAGGCATCAAGGTAGGCATGCTGAGTTTTTTTTTATCATAATAGTGATGAAACACTTACGGGTATGCTATTTCTGACCGCTAAACCATATCAGGTAATTTAAAAATTCTTGAAAAACAATCATTTTTGTTATATTTCAAAAAGAACATTATGTTACGGAAAAATCCCTAATGACACATTAAAGTTGCAAAACAATAAGCGTAATTAAGTTAACATAGACCTCATAATTTCGAGAAACAGCTACTAAAAACCCAAACTGACAGTTGTGTCCGAGGTTGAATGATAGAACTTCACGTCGCTGCACTCGCTCGTTCGATAATAGTTATGCACGTATAATTTTCTTTTGACAATCATATACTATTTATTTAGACGGTTCCATTCTAATCTAACAGAACTGGTGGTCCGCCTAGAATTAAGAACTTGCGATTATAATAAAACCCCTCAACAAAACTGTTTTAGGCCTTCTGATTCCAGAACCCCCTGGTCATTCCAGCTCATTGAAGTCTCTTATTATATACCACCGATACAACCTCAACAAATTTCATGAAGACCAGAAAAACGTTACTAAAATGTTCGCGAAACGAACATTCAAAATTATAAACCCATCGGATGTCACAGCAGGCCCAAACAGCATGAACCTATGATGTCCTAAACCGGAGATCCAGTAGGTACCCCTAGGGTTCAGCATAAAATCTATCTCGTGATACCGGTCCCGACTGCATACTAGTACAAGTCGAATGAGCCCAACAGCATGAGTCTTTGTTGTCCTAAACCCGTGATCCAGTAGGTACCCCCAGGGTTCAGCATGAGCTATATTTTCTGATACCGGTCTCGACTACTCATCAGTACAAGTCAAATAAGCTCACACAGCATGACTCTATGTTGCCCCAAACCCGAGATGCAGTAGGTGCCCCCAGGGTTCAGCATGAACTCCATCTTGTGATACCGGTCCCAACTCCTCGTCAGTACAAGTCGAATGAGCTCAAACAGCATGAGTCTATGTCGCCCCAAACCTGAGATCCAGTAGGTGCCCCCAGGGTTCAGCATGAACTCCATCTTGTGATACCGGTCCCAACTCCTCGTCAGTACAAGTCGAATGAGCTCAAACAGCATGAGTCTATGTCGCCCCAAACCTGAGATCCAGTAGGTGCCCCCAGGGTTCAGCATGAACTCCATCTTGTGATACCGGTCCCAACTCCTCGTCAGTACAAGTCGAATGAGCTCAAACAGCATGAGTCTATGTCGCCCCAAACCTGAGATCCAGTAGGTGCCCCCAGGGTTCAGCATGAACTCCATCTTGTGATACCGGTCCCAACTCCTCGTCAGTACAAGTCGAATGAGCTCAAACAGCATGAGTCTATGTCGCCCCAAACCTGAGATCCAGTAGGTGCCCCCAGGGTTCAGCATGAACTCCATCTTGTGATACCGGTCCCAACTCCTCGTCAGTACAAGTCGAATGAGCTCAAACAGCATGAGTATGTCGCCCCAAACCTGAGATCCAGTAGGTGCCCCCAGGGTTCAGCATGAACTCCATCTTGTGATACCAGTCCCAACTGCTCATCAGTACAAGTCGAATGAGTCCAAACAGCATAAGTCTATGATGCCCCAAACCTGAGATCGAGTAGGTGCCCCCAGGGTTCAGCATGAACTCCATCTTGTGATACCGGTCCCAACTCCTCGTCAGTACAAGTCGAATGAGCTCAAACAGCATGAGTCTATGTCGCCCCAAACCTGAGATCCAGTAGGTGCCCCCAGGGTTCAGCATGAACTCCATCTTGTGATAACGGTCCCAACTCCTCGTCAGTACAAGTCGAAGAGCTCAAACAGCATAAGTCTATGTTGCCCCAAACCTGAGATCCAGTAGGTGCCCCCAGGGTTCAGCATGAACTCCATCTTGTGATACCGGTCCCAACTCCTCGTCAGTACAAGTCGAATGAGCTCAAACAGCATGAGTCTATGTCGCCCCAAACCTGAGATCCAGTAGGTGCCCCCAGGGTTCAGCATGAACTCCATCTTGAGATATCGGTCCCAACTCCTTACCAGTACAAGTCAAATGAGCCCAAACAGCGACTTATTAAGACGATTCTAATTCTAGTATCGGTTAGGAGAAATAGGTACCAAACCAAATCAGCTTCTGATGTTGTGGCTGACTGTACTTTTCTTTAGAAAATCAAGGAGTACTCATCGAGGCGTTTCTAACAAACCTAAACTCAACCTGGTTGAGGGATTTTATGGCAGAGTTCTTATGGCCACCTCCTGTCTCCATCATCAGACCAGCTCGATGGTATCAAAATATTGTATTGTCATCCAAGTTACGCAGGTATGCAAAATTTTAGCTCAATCGGACATCAGGAACTGGTTCAAATCTGGCTCGCAAGATTCTACCTAAACATCTAACATACTGACAAACACTGTGAGTTAAATAAAAGCTTGTAATAATAAAAAACTTGCTATTATAAATTAATGTTTGAAAAAAACGTATCTTTACTGGGCTACACGTTTATGGCTCCCGTGCACGAAAGAAAGAGATGCAACGCTCTTAAGTATCAGACTTTTTGACCAAACTACGATAAATAAGCGGATCTATAAAGTTTTGTCTAATTTTACTTCTGTGACTTTGTTGATAAACCAGAATACCATATTTTTTACTTAGACATATTGCTTAATCTCTTATAGTTTACGTAAGCTAAGAAAAATAAGGGGAATAAATTTAAATAAAAAACTTTTAAAAACAAGCTTTTATGTGAATGCTCTAAAAAGAGAAAATAAGCTTTTGAGTCAATCAAACTTTTTTTATAGGAATTTTGTACAATTTTATGACATAAAAGCTTGTCGCGAGACTTTCCCGTGTAAAAGAGATTGCACATTTATATGAGGAAACCTTATGTAAATATTGAATATTATAACAAAATCATTGGTTTCATTCAGTCCGATGTTGAGTACTCATTCGTTGAGTAGGTACATTTAATTATTGTCATTAAAAATTATTTGATTTACAATTTTATAATCCACGCCGCAGACTTCGTCAGACAGATACAACAGTAGGTCAACCACAGGCTTCGACACATACCAATATATTGTCATATAACTCGTTATTGACTTCAAAATTCACTTCGTGATTTGTTATTGTATTGCAAATTTGTGTCGCTTTCGTTTGACATATTAAAAAGATGCAACTAGCGTAACAAAAACAACTCATTAACTCAATGATAAATGACAAACCGCCAAGTAGCACTATCTTTATGTACTATATATACTACATCCAAAACACGTAAATAACACTTGACGTGAATTTGTTTTTTAAGAAATACATTGATAATTATAATTTTAATTCATGAATAATGGGCTGGGCACATTACATATTTTAATTAATTTTACACTACCGTCATCGGATTACTTGGCTACATGGTTTCACCTAAAATATGTGCAATCTCTTTTACACGGGAAAGTCTCGCGACAAGCTTTTATGTCATAAAATTGTACAAAATTCCTATAAAAAAAGTTTGATTGACTCAAAAGCTTATTTTCTCTTTTTAGAGCATTCACATAAAAGCTTGTTTTTAAAAGTTTTTTATTTAAATTTATTTTTATGTTTTTAGTTTTTAAGAGACATGTTCCGTAGCCTGTACATTTCGACTAACACATCGTTTCGCTGTGTTGACCGGTTTCTTATTGCTTGTTAATTTTAGCTAATAGAAATGGCCATTGGGTGTGTTACCTGATATCAAAGTAGGCAATAGGCATCAAGGTAGGCATGCTGAGTTTTTTTTTATCATAATAGTGATGAAACACTTACGGGTATGCTATTTCTGACCGCTAAACCATATCAGGTAATTTAAAAATTCTTGAAAAACAATCATTTTTGTTATATTTCAAAAAGAACATTATGTTACGGAAAAATCCCTAATGACACATTAAAGTTGCAAAACAATAAGCGTAATTAAGTTAACATAGACCTCATAATTTCGAGAAACAGCTACTAAAAACCCAAACTGACAGTTGTGTCCGAGGTTGAATGATAGAACTTCACGTCGCTGCACTCGCTCGTTCGATAATAGTTATGCACGTATAATTTTCTTTTGACAATCATATACTATTTATTTAGACGGTTCCATTCTAATCTAACAGAACTGGTGGTCCGCCTAGAATTAAGAACTTGCGATTATAATAAAACCCCTCAACAAAACTGTTTTAGGCCTTCTGATTCCAGAACCCCCTGGTCATTCCAGCTCATTGAAGTCTCTTATTATATACCACCGATACAACCTCAACAAATTTCATGAAGACCAGAAAAACGTTACTAAAATGTTCGCGAAACGAACATTCAAAATTATAAACCCATCGGATGTCACAGCAGGCCCAAACAGCATGAACCTATGATGTCCTAAACCGGAGATCCAGTAGGTACCCCTAGGGTTCAGCATAAAATCTATCTCGTGATACCGGTCCCGACTGCATACTAGTACAAGTCGAATGAGCCCAACAGCATGAGTCTTTGTTGTCCTAAACCCGTGATCCAGTAGGTACCCCCAGGGTTCAGCATGAGCTATATTTTCTGATACCGGTCTCGACTACTCATCAGTACAAGTCAAATAAGCTCACACAGCATGACTCTATGTTGCCCCAAACCCGAGATGCAGTAGGTGCCCCCAGGGTTCAGCATGAACTCCATCTTGTGATACCGGTCCCAACTCCTCGTCAGTACAAGTCGAATGAGCTCAAACAGCATGAGTCTATGTCGCCCCAAACCTGAGATCCAGTAGGTGCCCCCAGGGTTCAGCATGAACTCCATCTTGTGATACCGGTCCCAACTCCTCGTCAGTACAAGTCGAATGAGCTCAAACAGCATGAGTCTATGTCGCCCCAAACCTGAGATCCAGTAGGTGCCCCCAGGGTTCAGCATGAACTCCATCTTGTGATACCGGTCCCAACTCCTCGTCAGTACAAGTCGAATGAGCTCAAACAGCATGAGTCTATGTCGCCCCAAACCTGAGATCCAGTAGGTGCCCCCAGGGTTCAGCATGAACTCCATCTTGTGATACCGGTCCCAACTCCTCGTCAGTACAAGTCGAATGAGCTCAAACAGCATGAGTCTATGTCGCCCCAAACCTGAGATCCAGTAGGTGCCCCCAGGGTTCAGCATGAACTCCATCTTGTGATACCGGTCCCAACTCCTCGTCAGTACAAGTCGAATGAGCTCAAACAGCATGAGTATGTCGCCCCAAACCTGAGATCCAGTAGGTGCCCCCAGGGTTCAGCATGAACTCCATCTTGTGATACCAGTCCCAACTGCTCATCAGTACAAGTCGAATGAGTCCAAACAGCATAAGTCTATGATGCCCCAAACCTGAGATCGAGTAGGTGCCCCCAGGGTTCAGCATGAACTCCATCTTGTGATACCGGTCCCAACTCCTCGTCAGTACAAGTCGAATGAGCTCAAACAGCATGAGTCTATGTCGCCCCAAACCTGAGATCCAGTAGGTGCCCCCAGGGTTCAGCATGAACTCCATCTTGTGATAACGGTCCCAACTCCTCGTCAGTACAAGTCGAAGAGCTCAAACAGCATAAGTCTATGTTGCCCCAAACCTGAGATCCAGTAGGTGCCCCCAGGGTTCAGCATGAACTCCATCTTGTGATACCGGTCCCAACTCCTCGTCAGTACAAGTCGAATGAGCTCAAACAGCATGAGTCTATGTCGCCCCAAACCTGAGATCCAGTAGGTGCCCCCAGGGTTCAGCATGAACTCCATCTTGAGATATCGGTCCCAACTCCTTACCAGTACAAGTCAAATGAGCCCAAACAGCGACTTATTAAGACGATTCTAATTCTAGTATCGGTTAGGAGAAATAGGTACCAACCAAATCAGCTTCTGATGTTGTGGCTGACTGTACTTTTCTTTAGAAAATCAAGGAGTACTCATCGAGGCGTTTCTAACAAACCTAAACTCAACCTGGTTGAGGGATTTTATGGCAGAGTTCTTATGGCCACCTCCTGTCTCCATCATCAGACCAGCTCGATGGTATCAAAATATTGTATTGTCATCCAAGTTACGCAGGTATGCAAAATTTTAGCTCAATCGGACATCAGGAACTGGTTCAAATCTGGCTCGCAAGATTCTACCTAAACATCTAACATACTGACAAACACTGTGAGTTAAATAAAAGCTTGTAATAAAAGCTTGTAAAAAGGACCCAACTTTGGATTTTTTTTCTATCGAGGCAACTTTCAGCAATCATGTTTCGGCTTGTGCCAAAAACTCGAAAATAAATTCAGTCCCTTTTCCCGTTTAGTCACTAGAGCGTTTAAATAAACCTATAATTTTTCAAAGTAGACCCTTAATTAACCTTCTGAACACCAAGCATCGGAAGTCATGTTAATTGCGCCATCTATGTCAAAGCCCCCTAAAGATGCCGAAAATGTAAGAGAAATGTCACCTGCACTGCTACTCCACCTAGTAGATACTAGTGTACTACTAGTACGCTATTTGTTACTAGGTGGAGTAGCAGTGCAGGTGACATTTTCTCTTACATTTTCGGTATCTTTAGGGGTCTTTGACATAGATGGCGTAATTAACATGAGCTTCAATAAGCTCTTAGGCTGTGGTCGTCTATATCTCTATAGTCTCTGATACTACTAATAGTAAGGCACATTATCGACAATGCCTGCCAAGATGACATCACTATGATAGCTAGTCACGAGCGTTATCAACTTATCAGTATATCGGTAATAAGTAGGTATTTAGCATTAGCACCGGATGTGATGTCATTATCAGCCAATCATCAAAACAATTTATAGTATTTATTTACATCGCAGTTTCCTAACGGTTTGTCTAGTTTTTTATTTTAAAAGAGAAACTTTTATTCCATCGCCTCAAATTTTAAAGCCTCTCTTCTGCATGTCAGGCGTTACAAGCTGTAACGCTGATTCTCGTTTATAGTAAGGTGAGGCTTATTTCATAAGCAATAAGGTTCATGTCCTGTTGGCAGTCAACCGCGGTGTAAGAATAAGAATAAGAATAAGAATATTTTATTTGCTATAAACATTACCCGATACATAACAGGTGATCGTGCATTTAATGGTAGGTTTCATGTTTAACCTTAAATGGCATGCAAACATTCAATAAATCTATATACAAGAGGAAGCTTATATACAAGATGTCATGCAGTTACAACATAATTATTTTACTGTTTGAGAAATGTCATAATTACTAATTTAATTGGATCATAATATCATGTCAAGGAATTCATTTAAGCTATAGAAATTATAGTTATTTAGCCATTTGTACAATTGCTTTTTGAATACTATTATATTTAATGTCTTCATATCGTTAGGTAATTTATTATATATCTTTATAGACAATATCAAACAACTTTTTTTTTGCTTTGCCGATTCCGGATGTTCATCAGGAAGCAGTCTATCTGGATTACAACAAACAAAACAATACAACACAAACAACAAATCTATATTTCGCATCTTAACGTAACTGCAGCAGTGGCACTGTGGTGTGGCAATGGCATGAGACTTACGATCGAATGGGCGAGGGTTCAAACCCCGTGGGACGAATTATTTTTTTCTAAATTTTAGAAACATATTTCGATTATATTTAATGAATTACATTTGGCAAGTCATTCCAGCTCTGTACGTCTAGCATGACAAACCAATTGGGCACCAATTTCTAAGCGCCATGCTAACATAGTAAAGTTTCACTTACATCGTGGTTTCATAAAACCACACAATGTTTTTTTATTTATATCACGACGGTGGCAAACAAGCATACGGCTGCCTGATTGCAAGCAGCTACATCTACTGTAGCCTATGGACGCCTGTAACCCCAGCGGTATCACATGCGCGATGCTGACCCTTAAAAAAGGATTCACTGTGTTGACGGCTAAAGGAACAAGGGTCCCTCGTCAACACACTGGGTCCCTCTTTGAGCTCTTTGGAAACCTTACTCGCCAGCAGGAACACAACACTATGAGCAGGGTCTAGTGCTATTTGGCTGCGGGTTTCTGTAAGATGTAAGTATAACACGAATATCGGCTGCTATCCGGTGCTTACTCTTTGAACATTTCAGTTCAGGTAACTAGTTAATTCTGGGATAAAAAGTATGTCATATCCCTTTCCAGGTTCTAATCTATCTGTGTACCAAAATTCATCCCAATCCGTTCAGCCGTTTTTGCGTAAAGTAGCAACAAACACACCTATCTACATCTATTGAATTCGGAATACAAGATTAGTAGAAAGTCCTGCGCCCGCGTCTGTGAATGATATCTCTAGTCTTAACTAAACTGTACCACAGCACGAACTGGTAAGTTCGTGTTCGAGTGACGTCATCTGTATGCTAGCTTGTCGGACTGGTTCGGGAGATTCCGGGAACGCTCGGGCGATCTTGGACTGGCATAACAATATAAACAAGAGCGGTTTTCTTGCTCTCTTTATTCCGGTTTGTATAGCGAATACCGGTATTTTCTGCATACAAAATTACCTTTTTTGACTTATCACTTCATTTTAATGGTTTCGTAGTCAACTAAGCCCGCGGGTTTTAATCGGACAATCTAATGCGTAATCATTACGTAAGTTCAGACTGAACTGAACCCATTAAAAATACTTAGCAAAGAATAATCCAAAATAATTGGCTGTTTCAAGGTTTTGCACCAGTATCCGATCCCTGTTTGTGTTTTGATGTCTCCTTGTTCGTTTATAGGCACTATAATAAAAACCGGCCAAGTGCGAGTCGGACTCGCGCACCGAGGGTTCCGGTTTTCGCAATTTTTCCTTTTAACTGTGCTATAGGACGTTGCTTCCAAATTTCAAGATTCTGAGTTCACGGGAAGTACCTACCTTATAGGTTGTGATTCCTATGCGAGTGTCGAAAATTTGCGGAAATTTGCGGCATAAACGGTTGTATCTTTTGATTGCGTTGGCTTAGAAGTTTGATTTTTTCACAGCTCTAAGGCACAGTGGACCTGAGTATTTGATATAAATTCCAGCTTGATACCTCCACGCGTTCCTGAGAAAAAGGGTCTTGACAGACAGACCGACAGACGGACAACAAAGTGATCCTATAAGGGTTCAGTTTTTTCCTTTCGAGGTACGGAACCCTAAAAATCAGAGTGCGAATATGTAACGCAGCAAGGTCACCCAAACCCGAAACGAATTCAGGTTACAAAACATATTGTGCTATGTATAGAACGAATTCGAGGTCACACGGCGGAGGGCTAAAAGGCATTTTAGAGGTTTGTATAAACTTTCTCGATTTTCACACGTTTCATATAACAACGGGACTTTTGCTCGTTTTTTTCGGAGTACTTACAGGAAAAATGCGCGTACCGTCAGTTTCTCAGAAAGTATATCTTCTATAAGCAACCAAACGCCATTTTAAAGGCCATTGCAAACCGAGAGCGCGGGGCGGTAGCGGCGCGGCGGTGGAGCGTGCGCGGCGCGCTGTATAACATTGAATTAAATACGGTCATTCACACCGACCCGCGCGCGCCATGCGCGGGCCCGCCGCGCTGGCGGTGTGTATCACAGTATTGAATTCAATGCTATACAGCGCGCCGCGCACGCTCCGCTACCGCCCCGCGCTCTCGGTGTGCATTGGCCTTAAGGCTCTTTTTGTTTTAAAATAGAATACAAAAAAAAATTGACAAAATTTATTTGTTCGTAAAAGGTAGGTAGGTATGTTAATTTTGTTTTTTCCGAATGTTTCCATTTGATAATGTACCTAAACGGAACGAGGAAACTTTCGGAACTTTGCCCATCACTAGCCGTAGTGGCACTACACTCAAGAAAAATTAAAACGGATCATCCTGTATAGAAATTTCTTTACGAATTGGTCTGTTTTGTAGGTAGATACTGAAGGTAGTAAGTATGTATAATAAAACATTTATTTACATAACTAAATATACAGAGGTACTACAGTACAAATACTAAACTAAATTAATAACTAGCTCAAGTATGTATTATATTTCATGCCATTTCAACGTTTTTTCGACCAGAATGCTAATTTATTAGCGTTTCGCGAACCTTCTTCTTCTTCTTCTTCTTTTGCTTTGTGGCTACTGTGCCGAGGAGCACAATTCTGCCAGAATCGAGTATTGAGCTTTACACGGCAGATTTACAATTACGTTATATAGGGAGAAAATGGTTTGCGGGCTTGAGTAATGCCTGAAAACAGAGACAAACACAACAAACATTAACCACCACCAATTAGGAACCAATTTACCAAGAGAGTTAAAGTTATTACTATAATTACCAAGATAGCGCATGAATATGGTGAATATAATGAATACTAAAGGGTGATATTATTATTTGAAAGGAATTTTCCCAAAGCACATATAATTTTTTTATTTAGTGTTAAGCATAAAAGAGATGTCATGTTTATTGGAAGGGGGACGTTAAGTCTAGGTAGATTCGACAATTTATTCGTTGCCAATAGGAAGAATTACATAATAACTATTGCAGATGAATAATAATTGCTACATATACAGGTAAATAATAATTGCTACATATGCCGGAAGACGCTGGATGCAAGTCGCTTCCGACCGTTACTTATGGAGGTCCAAAGGGGAGGCCTATGTTCAGCAGTGGACGTCTTATGGCTGAGATGATGATGATGACATATACGTTTTAACTTTGTACAGTCGCCATCAAATATATATGAGCGGCCAAAGTACTCAAAAATATCTGAACATGCACTTTATCACCTTGGTAATAGAGGCGTTGTTGAGATATTTGTGACCTCATTGACCGCTTCGTAACATTGACTGTAGTGCATGACCGTATTTAAAGGTATTAAACTTCATTACACGAATAGGTACCTCCGTGAGCTCTAAAAAGAACCTCCGGGTTTTAGAAAGAGACGGCGGGTATCAATCAACAGTGACACATGAAAAAGCAGAACAGCAATATTACCTTCGTGTGTCATCGCCGATTCCCGAAGGTTCTTCTTAAAACTCACGGAGTGTATAGCACTGATATAACGCTATCGGCACCCCTACGTAGGGTTGCCAACTGTGATTCAGAGATTCGCGGTACATTTACGGTACATTGCGGGACCAGTCTTAAAACCGCGGGACACCCGCCTCACTCTCACTACAATGCAATGCGAGTCACAAATCACAACCTTAAATTATTAATAGCCGCCATAGACAGGGACCGGGAGTGGCGAGTGAGCGTAGTACCTACTCGCGGTATATTCAAGTAAAATTACACGCTTTAAAATTATTGTACCTATATAACATGCAAATCAACGCTCGCTGATTAAATCGCTCAGAAACGGGACGTACCTACCGCATATAGCGGGACGTGAGCGGGGCGGTTGGCAACCCTACCTATACGCCTTAAGGAAATAATTGAAGTCTCCAATTAGCCATGCACAGGCCACGTGAATATTGAATAGCCGTATAAAGGCATTGTAGGTACCTATGTGGTATAAATGATATGACACGCATACCTATAACGCTGTTATAGTGCTCCTATCGCATATGCGTCAATTTGTGGCTCCTGTACAAACGGGGGCATATGACAACTCTTAATTACTCTTATTATGTACTTACAACATTATTTTAATTCAATTCTTTATTTTGATACTATCTATTCTTTATTTTTTTTGTACTTATGCAAACTTATTGAATAAACGTCTTTTTTTAAATTAGTTAAACATAATGCTATTATATTTAAAAAACCGGTCAAGTGCGAGTCGGACTCGCGCACGAGGGTTCCGTACCATCTATAAAAACGGCAAAAAGATTATGTCTGTTATATGGGATGGGAGCCCTCTTAAATATTTTTTCTACTCCTGCATTCTAATGTGCCAATAAAATGACTGACAGGTATATTCAAAGCATATAGTTTATGAACGTTGTCATAAGATGACTCAAAAGTCGATTCTTAGGGATATAATGGGTCTGTTGCCGGGGCCGGCCCCGCACCGCCGCCCGCCGCTGTAGGCAAGGGAGGCGCCGGCACAATCCGCCAGGAGATTGAAGACAATTGTATAGAGGCAGCAGGTCATTCGTCGAACTCAATCCTTACCGGCTTGCCTAGCACTCGTAGAAAAACTATTGTGTGCAACGGTACATAATTAGGTCTTAAAATTCTAGGGTCTGTTTTTACAAAATTCGGCTTCGCCTCATTTTGTAACTTCGACCCTCGGTTCTTAAGAATCCTTATTATGTAACTGTTGCACAAAATACTATATTTTAATTCGGTTTATTAGTGTTTGTTGTTATAGCGGCAACAGAAATACATCATTTGTGAAAATTTCAACTGTCTAATTATCACGGTTCATGAGATACAGCCTGGCGACAGACAGACAGACAGGGTCTCATTTTTACCCTTTGGGTACGGAACCCTAAAAGGCCGGCCTAGAGGATGTCGGGCCATACTTTTGTTGTTGGCCCGTCACAATACACCTAATCAGAATGGCGTGTTTATAGGATTTTTAGCGGCATTTAAGTAGTTAAGAAAGGATAACTTTTAGAGGATACTAAAAACTGAATGAATTAGGTACACGATTCATGAATTTTGAATATTTTTTGGTCCATGGATCTATTAGTTAGAGCGGCACTTACTTCTGTTGCTGACTGCACCTTTATATTGGCCATCCCCTACCTAAAACTAGCACTGCCCTATCTTTGACTGCAACTTTGGACCTTGTTCTAATACCTCCCACATAGCCTTCACTCTCAGAATCAATATTGCTAAAACTAGCTTATACTGTTCACATGATTCAAGGTAAATCAATAATAGTAGGCAAATAGCATCAAGGCTCCTTACCAAAATGTATAACTTTCAAAGGGTTTTAATTCGGCAACCTAGTCCCAGCTAGTGTTTCCCTTTCTCTCCTATTCAAAAAGAGAGGGACTGAATTTAACTGTTATCTGCCTCTAAGAGTACCTGTTCTCTACTCTTCTTAAAATTATCTTGTTAAGGTAATTTTGGATACCTTGCCTGCTTAGCTACTTTTGGTGCTGGCGGTACAGTCGCCATCAAATATATCGAAGCGGCCAGGGTACTTAAAAATATATGAACATGCACATTATTGCCTTGGCAATAGAGGCGTTATTCAGATATTTGTGACCACCTTGGCCGCTCTGATATATCTGGTGGCGACTGTATGTAGAAAGGTAAAATGAATTTATTATTAGTAAACTTCTACAAGGGTATTCCCTTGTAGAAGTTTACTAATAACAATTTAATTTTTTTTTTTACTTTGTTATTACAAAGTATCACAAAAGTTTCAAAGGTAATTTAGTCATTTATATGACAAATACGTGAATTATCAACAATACCTAAACCACGGGTTAAACTCGCGTCAATAAAATTATCATAACAATTATGACCTAATGAAATTCACACAGCACAAAGAAAACACCAATAGCAAGATACATCAGATAGCATAGTCGAACTCGCGAAGCGTAAGCGAAGTGAGTTCTTACAAACAACTCCAGACCGAACTGTCACCTGGCTACTGGGACGTCTCGGCATTTGGATGGCTTTTTGATTTCGATAGTTTGTCCGACGATAACTTTAGTAACGTTATTCTGATCTTTATGAAATTTCTTGGGGCTGTAGCAGAGGTACATAAAATTTGTAAGTTCGTGTATGAGCAGGATCGATCAAGTGGTTATGGAGCTAGAAGGAGAAAAAAAATCCTCCTTGGGGTCATGTTATATTGCCTATATTGGTCAACTCGTTTGCAAGTAAATCGCGAGTTCTCAGTTCGAGGCGGACTACTAGTAAATAGAAGTCATAAAAGTACTGTTTTGAACACTATAAAAAACCCTGTGACGCGCGATAGCGAATTGCAAATTTCAACTTTCGAAAACACCAGAGAACTAGTTTTCTTTTACTTACCTGCGTAGACGAAGGTCCTTAAAAAACACTGCACTCCAAAGTTTTAAACCAGTTTTCTTCACAAACACACACCGATACGCGGGTTTTCCTGGATTTAATTAGCTATTTGCAATATGTTGGCCCTAGCGTTGCGCATGAGTTAGCCACGCTACACAACGCACAACGCGTGAACGCGACGGCGGGCGCAGTTGATCTGTCAAACTGTTTGCGTCATTGGTGTTGCCAGTACGGTTAAAATGAAACCCCTGTTTTCTTGTTCAATACTTGTTCTGTATTCAGGTAATTATGATTGTATTGTCATCATACAAGAAATCAAAGTACGTAGATGCCAAAGGTAACTGTTAATTTGATTGTACGTATCTGTAGAATATCGCAAAAAAAAAAACATAGTTGCGAGCGGAGTGTTTTTAAAAATATTTCAAGAACCCTTTTTTGCCAGATACGACTTTTCCAGCACTCGTTCTACTCAGAATCACGAGGATATTCGATCCTGAAAATAAAGTATTTTTTTTTCATACAAAATTTAAATCTTTATTACGAACTCTCAAAGGAATAAACAAAAAAATGTGATGTCACAAGTCTAATCCGATGGGATACGTCTTGCATGTACAAAATGAGCCCAGAAATTTCTAGAAGCTTTTCGGTATTTATTTCTAGGAAACACTTACCCGCTTATTCATAAACGTGTTTCAAACCTCATTTAGTTAAAATGTATTTTGTCTGTTTCTAACAAACACAACTGTCAATGTGACAGATAAAGACAAAAGATGATTTAGTTAAATGAGGTTTTCAATACGTTTATGAATAAGCGGGTTAGTGTTCTATATCCATCTACAAATTCTACAATATGTTCACACACAGGTGAATTTATAACCAAGAAAATGACACTATATTTATATCAAGGAAATACCCCAAGGAGGTGAAATGAGGGTTCAAATTCAGACTACAACGGGGATTTTGGAATTTACGACTATACACAAAATATATCGGACAGTTTTTTCATCGCTCGTAATAATACACGTATATTTCCTGACATTACTATACACCGTTTGGTTTCAGAAAATTATATATTTACTGAGTGGTTTCTCATAAAAAAAAAATAAAAAAAATATTTCTATTTTTCGTATGTACGTTGCAATTTCTATGATTTTACGTCTTACAGTAAGTTTGGATCCGTGTGACATCCACCATAAAGCAAAATCTGTCAAAAGAAAAAGATTTCTAAAAATCTTTTGACGGATCAACATTTGGCGAAAGACTTATAAAAATCCCCCTAATTGCTCTAATTTCCTCGTCGGCTGGCAACACTATATTTAAATGTCAACCTCATATTTTTAGCGAATGACGTCAACGTCAACTCTCTTCAATGACCACTTGACCACCTTTCTTGATTTTACCAATTTACAATGGCAAAGCTAACCAACTTTATTTACATAAATCAGCCACTACAGGACATGTAAATATTGTAAAAGAACTAAGTTTTTTTATGCAGACTGGCGAAACTTAGAGCGAAAAAGCACTATCAATTAGCACATTCAACAGACAGAGACAATGTCAATAAACAGAACAATGCGCAATGTGTGTAGTATTATATCGCAGCAAAAAATAAAGAGGTTAATCGTAGTACCAGCGCGCGTGCATTCTTGTGGTTTTTTAATTTGGTTAGTTTGTTTGTAATAATGCGCGGTTTTACCGTTGATTAAAAGCGGTATTACACATTGCAACCTGCAGGGCCCAATCTGTCAGGTTGGTAAGTGTAATTAAAGGTAGGGCCTGTAGGGAGCTGAAGGAGGGGTTGGGAGAGGCAGGGTACACAACAGATTGGGCCCTGCAGGTTGCAATGTGTAATACGGCTTTAACATAACTTAGCAGGTAGGCTTGCTAGGTAGAATACAAAATTAATCAATGTGTTAGGTAGTTAAAATACATCTTGAATGGCCATCTTCAACGATTACAGGCACACCTATAGTGATTCCAGTATTATAGCAACTCAGGCATTTCCTCTTGGAAAAGCGGAGCCTACTTCAAGGCGGCCACCGACTATCAGAGGGGCCAATTTTTGACTTTCGAGCGCCCGAATTCAAAAAGTTTAAGCTCGAAAATAATCGTACACAAAAGCTTACTGCCAATTTTTTCGCATTAAATTAATAGTTTAAATACTCATGATTTCAAATTCCTAACGCTGTTTTTTTAAACATCATTTCATCGTTTTATTCTGAGTTGTAAATGTCACTTTCGAGTACTCGAATCTCAAAAATCACCCCCCAGTCCGCTGAGTCCGCCTGCAGTCCATCTGACGATCTCGGCCTGTCAGTTACAACATAAATTTGCCGGCTCCGAACAACTGCAGGCCGATATCGTCAGGCGGACTGCAGACGGACTGATAGTCGCTGGCCGCCCTAATTGAAGTCGGTTCGTTTTTGTTTAAAATTATTTACGTCTCTCTGGGCGGTAAGTGAGATTTGCCGCCCACGGGCGCTGCGGCAAATCTCACCTCACATCCAGGAGAAGACGTAAAATTGTGCACGCACCACGGGCGGTAATAAAGAAGGCCTCAGATCGCTTGTTTATGGCCCTTCGGTTCGGGCCACAAATACTCGCGATCTAAGCCGTTCTTTATTTTACCGCGCTAGGTGGGTAATGTACTATTATATCTTATTTTGTCGTAGAACCTGAATTTTGCAGCAACGGGAATGAAGTATAAAAGCGACTATAGGCAGTGCAAATACCTGTCAAACAACTGTCCTTAATCGCCATAATAGCACTAGATATATGCGTGGGCGCAGAAACCTGTCGGCAATTTTGTACCGGCCCCGGTAGCCATCTTAGTTCTATCATAGAGTAACTTATATAGTAGAGCAGCACAGCCTAAGAACTTTTTGAAGCTCAAGTCAATCGCGCCATCTGTGTGAAAGCGACCTAAAGATACCCAAAATGTAAGAGGAAATGTCACCGCGCGGCCTTAGAATTGTGCCCAACCATATCGTCCCGTGGTTGCAGTAGGAGTCTGCTAAGGGAATATACCGGGAGGTGGGCAGCAGCATCTTCCGAAAGCCTACAAACAATAAACAAAAAAAACTGCGCGCGCCAACCCGCCTGCCAAGCGTGGCGCGTATGGCAAACCCCCCTTTAAAGGGGAGGCCAATGTTTAGCAGTGGACGTCTTATGGCTGAGATAATGATGAGATTGTTCTAAATAAATTTAAAAAAAAGTGATGATACGTTGAATTACATTATACTTTATGACTTTTTAATAGTTCTCCCAATACACTTAGTAATAAAACTGCGCCTATTCTCGTTTCGATGTAATTAGCATACAATGTGATTGTAGGATCAGTGTTTGATTAATTAGATATTAATTCAACCAGCATAAGGCGTGTGGAAGAACAATGAATCCAATTTTTAAAATAAAGGTTTCTGCGGATAGCCATATACATATTATAATAATCAGAGACCATAGAGATATAGACGACCACAGCCTAAGAACTTTTTGAAGCTCAAGTCAAGTGCGCCCTCTGTCCGAAAGCCGCCTAAAGATACCGAAATTGTAAGAGGAAATGTCACCTGCACTGCTACTCCACCTAGTAGCTACTAGTGTTCTACTAGTACGCTAATTGTTACTAAGTGGCGAAGCTATATATATCTCTATAGTCTCTATGTCTCTGTTAATAATGTACGTACACCAAAATGTTGGTAGGTACTTAATTCAGGGGCTCAATTAAACAACTGAAAAATGTATGTCGCTATTTAATAATACAACTATGACACACTACCTAGTTAGTATGTTCACTGTACCTACACAGATAGAAAAAATCTCTTCAACCAAAGAAACCTATTTGAATCAAGAGATATCCAGTTTCCCATATAAGGAAAAAATAAAATTTCTTGCTTTAAGATATAAAATGTTTCAAAGTTTATTACTTAATCTAATAAATTAAATACTTTATCCGAGATATAAAATTTTTTTTTTTAAATAGCTTAATATTCTCACGAAGAGCGTTTGAATTTTGTTTTAGTATTTTATTTTTTTTAAATTGAACTTTTTGTGTCTTAGTGCAATACATAAAGAACTTACGCCAAGAAACTTTGTTTCTTGGGTAAAGACTCATAATTTAAATTGAGAATTGAATTTCTCCACGGAAACAAGAAAGCGCATTAGTTCAAGAGCATGTGTTACTTGATGTAAAATTTGATATTTTCACACCAAGATCTAAAATTTCTTGCCGTATGAAATCGGTTACTTGAAACAAACAATAACATTTTCTAAGGCGGTTATCACACTGGCGCGGATCCGCATGCGGCACCGGTGCGCGAGCGAGATAGCGCTCTGCATGTGTATAGCGCTATCTCGCTCGCACACCGGCGCCGCATGCGGATCCGTCGTCAGTGTGATAATCGCCTAGTGTCTCAGTGCACTACTTAAAAAGCTAGTAGCAGAAACTGTGTTTCCCGGGACTAATCCCAAGAAAGGAAGTTTAACTAAAAATAGTTGATACAAATATAAATTATGATTATTTATATACTCACAATTTATAATCGTATCAACTAGAGCTGAGATTGCTATTGTGAATCTCAAATAAGCCCGGGCAAAGCGCCGAGGGTCATGAAGTTACGTCGAACCAACGTTCGCGCGTTCTAACCTACACGCAGAGACATCTATTGATGCGCAGGGTAACTAACGTCCAAGACTTAAATGTTTCAAAGCAAAAATTATGTGCTTCTTCTTTGGAATAGCTGTGGCTCTTGATTGTAAGTTGAAAACATCAAAGCAAAAATTAATCTCTCTTGCCTAAAAACTTAAAAATCTCAAATCTAACTTTTGGTGCTACTTCTTTGAATTAGCTTTGGCTCTTAGCTGTAGATTGAAAACATCAAACCAAGAACTAATCGATCTTACGTAAACACATAAAACTCTTAAAGGAAAATGTTGGTGCTTTTTTGCCGTAAATAATTATTATCTTAACTCAAATCATTACTATTCGCTTTAAAAATAGGTAAAGATAAAGCTAAATAATTTTAAATCTTCTTTTAAAAATCATGATATTTTTAACTCAAGTCATGTTTATTGGTCTAAGGTATTTATTACTCTCATTAAGAAACCGCGTGCAAGAGAGTTTTGCGTTTTGAATTAAGATATTATTTCTATCTGTGTAAGTGTAGAGAGTGACCGGCAAGAATCTCGGCGGGACTTATTTTTTCAAAACAGTAATACATTAATTATGATTAAAACTATTAAAAGTATGTAAATCTCTCGTGAGACACGAACATATTAAATAGTTTGGCCAGGGGGCCAATTTTTGACTTTCGAGCGCCCGAATTCAAAAAGTTTAAGCTCGAAAATAATCGCACACAAAAGCTTACCGCTAATTTTTTCGCATGAAATTAACAGTTTAAATACTCATGATTTTAAATTCCTATCGCTGTTATTTTTAAAACATAATTTCATCATTTTATTCTGAGTTGTAAATGTCACTTTCGAATGCTCGAATCTCAAAAATCACCCCCCAGGGTTTGTTTTACTTCAAGTACATATACACAAAAAAAGCTTCCGGGATATTCTCAATCTATGACATTATTTTATTATGTTGAAAATATTTCCTCGTGACAAGCATTAATTTCCTTTAACGAAAATAAAATGAACTTTTAAATATAACGAAGCGAATATATTCTTACAGATTTTCTAGTTTTCTTTTACCTAAAATAATACTTGTTTGAGTAAACTACAAACTCTCTTATTTACTCAATATACTCTTGAAACAATACATTTTTGTATTTCTATTTTAAGAAAACGTGGTTTTATTCAGCGAAGAATCATATTTTTGGTAAAGGAAATAAATACTCGTACTTGTCACGAGGAAATATTTCTAAGGTAATAATAATGTCTTAGATTGAGAATATCCCGGAAGCTTTTTTTTTTCGTGTAGACAGAGAAAATCGTACTAATCTCTGTCTTCCGCCAGATTATAATAAGTATTTAAAACTCACGTAATTTCAATCGATTTCGCTCGAAATGTTTTGATTGCGACAATAATTTTCAAGAGCGCTCACCCGCGGGAAATGGGGAAGGCATACTGTCAAAGCTTTGGCCAGATTGTAGGTATTACTTGCCATTAGTAATTGTGGGATTGGACTTAAATAATTTTATACAAAGAAAGAACCGACTTCACTTAGACTCCGCTTTTCCAAGAGGAAATGGCCGAGTTGCTGTAAAAAATAGTGAAATCACTATAGGTGTGCCTAATACAATTATTGAAGAGTTCCCTCGATTTCTCCAGGATGCCATCATCAGATGTGACAATGGGACCAACTGAGAAGTATACCTACTCTTTCAAACAATAAATAATTTTCCAAATCGGTCCAGCCGTCTTCGAATAATCGGTGAACATACATAAAAAAACAAAGATCCTGACGAAATGAGAACCTCCTCCTTCGAAATCTTGAAGTCGGTTGATAATCTCTATACTATACTGGTGCCATCTGTGAAAACCTTCGACCGGCAAACCCCATTGCTTTGGTTTTTTAGGAATGGCGACCGTTATTAATCACTTCAAACCTTTTTATTTTTGACACGTGTTACATATTAGGTAATACCAGCAACACGATTCTGCATAACATGAATAATTAATCAAATATAAATTTAAATAAAAAACTTTTAAAAACAAGCTTTTATGTGAATGCTCTAAAAAGAGAAAATAAGCTTTTGAGTCAATCAAACTTTTTTTATAGGAACTTTGTACAATTTTATGACATAAAAGCTTGTCGCGAGACTTTTCCGTGTAAAATTCCGTCCATATTTTAATTAATTTTAAACTACCGTCATAGTGTTACTTGGCTACATGATTTCACCTAAAATATGTGCAATCTCTTTTACACGGGATTGTCTCGCGACAAGCTTTTATGTCATAAAATTGTACAAAGTTCCTATAAAAAAAGTTTGATTGACTCAAAAGCTTATTTTCTCTTTTTAGAGCATTCACATAAAAGCTTGTTTTTAAAAGTTTTTTATTTAAATTTATTTTTATGTTTTTAGTTTTTAAGAGACATGTTCCGTAGCCTGTTCATTTCGTCTAACACATTGTTCCGCTGTGTTGACCGGTTTCTTATTGCTTGTTAATTTTAGCTAATAGAAATGGTCATTGGGTGTGTTACCTGATATCAAGGTAGGCATGCTGAGTTTTTATCATAATAGTGATGAAACACTTACGAGTATGTTATTTCTGACCGCTAAACCATATCAGGTAATTTAAAAATTCTTGAAAAACAAACATTTACGTTACATTTCACAAAGAACATTATGTTACGGAAAAATCCCTCATGACACATTAAAGTTGCAAAATGATAAGCCTAATTTAACATAGACCTCATAATTTCGAGAAACAGCTACTAAAAACCCAAACTGACAGTTGTGTCCGAGGTTGAATGATAGAACTTCGCGTCGCTGCACTCGCTCGTTCGATAATAGTTATGCACGTATAATTTTCTTTTGACAATCATATACTATTTATTTAGACGGTACTCTATTCTAATCTAACAGAACTGGTGGTCCGCCTCGAATTAAGAACTTGCGATTATAATAAGACCCCTCAACAAAACTGTTTTAGGCCTTCTGATTCCAGAGTTCGCGATACGAACATTCAAAATTATAAACCCATCGGATGTCACACTAGCCCCAAACAGCATGAACCTATGTTGTCCTAAACCAGAGATCCAGTAGGTACCCCTAGGGTTCAGCATGAAATCTATCTCGTGATATTGGTCCCGACTGCTTACCAGTACAAGTCGAATGAGCCCAACAGCATGAGTCTATGTTGTCCTAAACCCGTGATCCAGTAGGTACCCCCAGGATTCAGCATGAGCTATATTTTCTGATACCGGTTCCGACTACTCATCAGTACAAGTCAAATAAGCCCAAACAGCATGAGTCTATGTTGCCCCAAACCTGAGATCCAGTAGGTGCCCCCAGGGTTCAGCATGAACTCCATCTTGTGATACCGGTCCCAACTCCTCGGCAGTACAAGTCGAATGAGCTCAAACAGCATGAGTCTATGTTGCCCCAAACCTGAGATCCAGTAGGTGCCCCCAGGGTTCAGCATGAACTCCATCTTGTGATACCGGTCCCAACTCCTCGTCAGTACAAGTCGAATGAGCTCAAACAGCATGAGTCTATGTTGCCCCAAACCTGAAATCCAGTAGGTGCCCCCAGGGTTCAGCATGAACTCCATCTTGTGATACCGGTCCCAACTCCTCGTCAGTACAAGTCGAATGAGCTCAAACAGCATGAGTCTATGTTGCCCCAAACCTGAAATCCAGTAGGTGTCCCCAGGGTTCAGCATGAACTCCATCTTGTGATACCGGTCCCAACTCCTCGGCAGTACAAGTCGAATGAGCTCAAACAGCATGAGTCTATGTTGCCCCAAACCTGAGATCCAGTAGGTGCCCCTAGGGTTCAGCATGAACTCCATCTTGTGATACCGGTCCCAACTCCTCGTCAGTACAAGTCGAATGAGCTCAAAAAGCATGAGTCTGTTGCCCCAAACCTGAAATCCAGTAGGTGCCCCCAGGGTTCAGCATGAACTCCATCTTGTGATACCGGTCTCAACTCCTCGTCAGTACAAGTCGAATGAGCTCAAACAGCATGAGTTTATGTTGCCCCAAACACGAGATCCAGTAGGTGTCCCCAGGGTTCAGCATGAACTCCATCTTGTGATATCGGTCCCAACTCCTCGTCAGTACAAGTCGAATGAGCTCAAACAGCATGAGTCTATGTTGCCCCAAAAATGAAATCCAGTAGGTGCCCCCAGGGTTCAGCATGAACTCCATCTTGTGATACCGGTCCCAACTCCTCGTCAGTACAAGTCGAATGAGCTCAAACAGCATGAGTCTGTTGCCCCAAACCTGAAATCCAGTAGGTGCCCCCAGGGTTCAGTTCAGCATGAACTCCATCTTGTGATACCGGTCTCAACTCCTCGTCAGTACAAGTCGAATGAGCTCAAACAGCATGAGTTTATGTTGCCCCAAACACGAGATCCAGTAGGTGTCCCCAGGGTTCAGCATGAACTCCATCTTGTGATATCGGTCCCAACTCCTCGTCAGTACAAGTCGAATGAGCTCAAACAGCATGAGTCTATGTTGCCCCAAACCTGAAATCCAGTAGGTGCCCCCAGGGTTCAGCATGAACTCCATCTTGTGATACCGGTCCCAACTCCTCGTCAGTACAAGTCGAATGAGCTCAAACAGCATGAGTCTATGTTGCCCCAAACACGAGATCCAGTAGGTGTCCCCAGGGTTCAGCATGAACTCCATCTTGTGATACCGGTCTCAACTCCTCGTCAGTACAAGTCGAATGAGCTCAAACAGCATGAGTCTATGTTGCCCCAAACACGAGATCCAGTAGGTGTCCCCAGGGTTCAGCATGAACTCCATCTTGTGATATCGGTCCCAACTCCTCGTCAGTACAAGTCGAATGAGCTCAAACAGCATGAGTCTATGTTGCCCCAAACCTGAGATCCAGTAGGTGCCCCCAGGGTTCAGCATGAACTCCATCTTGTGATACCGGTCCCAACTCCTCGTCAGTACAAGTCTAATGAGCTCAAACAGCATGAGTCTATGTTGCCCCAAACACGAGATCCAGTAGGTGTCCCCAGGGTTCAGCATGAACTCCATCTTGTGATACCGGTCCCAACTCCTCGTCAGTACAAGTCGAATGAGCTCAAACAGCATGAGTCTATGTTGCCCCAAACACGAGATCCAGTAGGTGTCCCCAGGGTTCAGCATGAACTCCATCTTGTGATACCGGTCTCAACTCCTCGTCAGTACAAGTCGAATGAGCTCAAACAGCATGAGTCTATGTTGCCCCAAACACGAGATCCAGTAGGTGTCCCCAGGGTTCAGCATGAACTCCATCTTGTGATATCGGTCCCAACTCCTTACCAGTACAAGTTAAATAAGCCCAAACAGCGACTTATTAAGACGATTCTAATTCTAGTATCGGTTAGGAGAAATAGGTACCAAATCAGCTTCTGATGTTGTGGCTGACTGTACTTTTCTTTAGAACCAAGGAGTACTCATCGGGACGATTCTAATAAACCCAAACTCAATCTGGTTGAGGTACTTTATGGCAGAGTTCTTATGGCCACCTCCTGTCTCCATCATCAGACCAGCTCGATGGTACCAAAATATTGTATTGTCATCCCAGTTACGCATGTGTGCTAAATTTCAGCTCGATCGGACATCAAGAACTGGTTCAAATCTGCCTCGCAAGATTCTACCTAAACATCTAACACACATATTTATCTACTGACAAACACTGTGAGTTAAATAAAAGCTTGTAAAAATACCCATGGGAAATCCGATTTGCCGCAGGAAAATGGCCACCAGACGTCCTTGGCAAGCTGCCGCCATATTTGCTTTAACGCGTCAGAAACTAAAGGTCTTATGTACTTCAAATTCTAATGAACATAAGTACGTCTTATGCATACTGAGATAAAATCTTTACAAATATATCTTTGCGCGTGGCAAAAAAATTTGACTATTAATTGCATATAAATAAAGAGATAAATGTTGATAGTAGCGCCAGTGCCGTCGGTAAATGTAAATTTGTAATGTTGGAAAATAATCAAAAAGAAAAATAAGTGGGTAACCCTTTGCGAGTGCAGCAATGTTTATTTTAGGATTCCTTTGTTTTGAAATATTGTTTATGTTTTAAATGAATGATGTAGAGGTATGGTTCTGTATGGAAATAACCGGTTTTTAGGTTAAAACCCGATGATTTCCATATTCATATCTTGTTCTCGCTTTTGTCTCGTTTGGGTACATAATTTAAGCCTAAAATTGTACCTTTAACGAGGCACCTAAGAAGATTCGACATTGCGCCTTCCCTTCGAGTCTTTAAGGCAAACTTACTCAGAATTTTCTTTAAGTTGTCATTTTGGAGATGTTTTCATATTCGCAACGAAACCAGACCCAAAACCTTAATATCCGTAGCGATTGCTAGTTTTAAGGGTTCCGTACCCAAAGGATAAACAAAATGGGACCCTATTACTAAGACTCCGCTGTCCGTCCGTCTGTCACGTGGCTGTATCTCATGAACCGTTATAACTAGTTAGACAGACAGTTCATAGATGATGTAGGTATTTCTGTTGCCGCTATAACAGCAAATACTAAAAAAACAGAATTAAATGAATATTTAACGGGGCTCCCATACAACAGACATGATATTTTTGCCGTTTTCAACCGACTTCAAGATTTCGAAGGAGGAGGTTCTCAATTCGTCGGGATCTCTATTTTTGTTGCTATTTTTTGTATGTTATTCGTTATTCGAAGACGGCTGAACGATTTGGAAAATTCTTTTTTTGTTTATTATTATTTATTCTCTTTATTTATTTTCATTCTTTATTATTTATTATTATTACATCACAGTACAGAAATTAAATTTAAGGCAGTTTCCTGCAAAACTGTTTTCACAGTTTGTCTGCAGGTGAGAGTCTCTAAGTTATACATAATATATATTTATTAACTATGATATTTACTTAAGTTTAAACTTAAGTGACATTTATGTAGGTATTGAAAGAGTATGCTTCACAGTTGGTCCCATTGTCATCAGGTCCGGATCTGATGATGGGATCCTGGAGAAATCGAGGGAACTCTTTAACTATTATAGGCACACCTATAGTGATTTCACTATTTTTGACAGCAACTCAGCCATTTCCTCTTGGAATAACGGATCCTAAGTGAAGTCTTTTTTTTTTAGTTTAAAATTATTAATTATAGATAATGGTACGGGACCCTTCGTCCGCGAGTCCGCCTCGTCCGCTTTTCACCCACTTAATTAACCCCATTGCAACGTTTACAAATCTTTATACGGATCTGTCCTGCTACTGCTAGGCTGGGCAGCCATTCAGAAAAAAAAATCGAACGAGCGGGAGCGTAAGTGAAGCGAGAGAAACTTCTGGTCTGACTACTGGGGCGTCTCGGCATTTCGATGGCTTTTTGATTTCGATAGTTTGTCCGACGATAACTTTAGTAACGTTTTTCTGATCTTTATGAAAGTTGTTGGGGTTGCAGCAGAGATACATAAAATTTGAGAGTTCTTTTATGAGTTGCATCGATCAAGGGGTATGTGGATTTAGAAGACGAAAAAAATATTCGTATGGGTGTTGTTATATTGGTCGACTCGTTTGCTAATTCTCAGTTCGAAGCGGACTACTAGTTATGTATATATTGTATATGTATATCATCATCATCATCATCATCTCAGCCATAAGACGTCCACTGCTGAACATAGGCCTCCCCTTTGGTCATTAAAGGGGGGGTTTGCCATACGCGCCACGCTTGGCAGGCAGGTTGGCGCGCGCAGTTTTTTTTTGTTGATTGTTGTTTAGGCTTTCGGAAGATGCTGCTGCCCATCTCCCGGTATATTCCCTTAGAAGACTCCTACTGGAACCACAGGACATGGTCCATGGTCATATGGTGGGGGACCAGGGGGACAATTCTAAGGCCGGGCGGGAATTATGTATATGTAACTGTTAAAGGAGTAACTTTAGGTCAATGAACCGGGCTTGGAACCTTGGTTATAGCACATGGCGGAACATATATTGCCAATACTACATTCACTTTAACCAGAGACTATAGAGATATAGATGACCACAACCTAAAGAACTTTTTGAAGCTCAAGTCGATTGCGCCCTCTGTCCGAAAGCCGCCTAAAGATACTGGAATTGTAAGAAGAAATGTCACCTGCACTGCTACTCCACCTCGTAACAAATAGCGTACTAGTAGTACACTAGTAGCTACTAGGTGGAGTAGCATGCAGTGCAGGTGACATTTCTTCTTACAATTTTGGTATTTCTTCTTACAATCGACTTGAGCTTCAAAAAGTTCTTAGGCTGTGGTCGTCTATATCTCTATAGTCTCTGGTTAAAGTGAATGTAGTATTGGCAATATACAGCCTTGGCCAGAAGTGTTGAGCACCAATGCGATTTTCATACAAAACTGGAAAGTTTAGTCCATCGTTTCCATCTTTGTTTAAGTTATTTTTTTCAATTAATTTAAACTAATAGGCATGTTTTGTTGAAGTTAGTAGTAAATGCATAGAATATTTGCAATATGTCGCACCGACTTAAATTTACATTTTTGGTACCTTCTGTTTTCATATTTTTTAAGTACCTTGAAAGTGTTATTAAGTGAAGTTTTCTATATTTATAAATAAAATATAACATCTACCGTTACCGTACTTTGTTAGGATAGGGAAATAATGCTTAACATCAAAATTGTAAACAAAAAACACCTATGCTCAACACCTCTGGCCAAGGCTGTATGTTCCGCCA
Source organism: Pammene fasciana (assembly GCA_911728535.1). Lineage (NCBI taxonomy): Eukaryota > Metazoa > Arthropoda > Insecta > Lepidoptera > Tortricidae > Pammene > Pammene fasciana. The sequence goes on from OU452299.1 coordinate 8,006,300, forward strand.
TGTGCTGTGACCAAGCTTCCAAGCCCGGGTCATTGACCTAAAGTTACTTAACTGTTGATCCGTGACTGTGATGTGATGTAACAATTTGCGGTTGAAGAAATAGCAGTGACATAGTAAATAGTAACTTAGGAGTATATCTAAGTCATATGACGATTTGCGGTTAGCGGTCAACTCAATCGGTCGCGGGATCCTGTATAGCACGTGCATTTTATGATAATAATATTTATCTACACCCATATCATAAACCCTCCATGATGCGTTCAAAAACCGCACGTTATGACCACCATAAAAAGAGACTGTTCTGTTAGAAGTTAGAACAAATGTTTTATCTGTAAGAATGTTATTATTATCAAATAATGGCACGCGCCCCGCCGACACAATCGAGTTGGCCATGGCGATGCAATCTGTGAAATGGCAGCCATTTTAACAGTTTTAGAACGCGTCATTTAGGGTTTATGATATGTATGTAGATAAAGCAGTGTATGCAACTATACGTAATTAGGCCTTAAAACACTCGTGTGATCTTATTATGAAACTCACTTCGTTCGTTTCATAAAACCACACTCGTGTTTTAAGGACCCCTATAACGTAACAGTTACATAAACTACTATTGTATACCTGCCGGCAATAAAATGGGGTTAGCAAGACTGTTTTGTTGTTAAAAGTCGCTGAACAAAAGTTGTCTAGCTTGAGGCGTAAAATCTACGTTTTAATTATGTGCTCGTGTTACAGATATAATCACTACATAGTATAAAACAAAGTCGCTTCCCGCTGTCTGTTCCTATGTAACTTAGATCTTTAAAACTACGCAACGGATTTTGATGCGGTTTTTTTTATTGATAGAGTGATTCAAGAGGAAGGTTTATATGTATAATTTTACCCGTGCGAAGCCAGGGCGGGTCGCTAGTATATTAATAAAATCATCAGTTAATTGAATTACTTATATTTTAATAAAAACTAATTTGTTTAAGTAAGTTTAATTTCCTCTAAGGTGGTGTGAAAAGCAGTATAGGAGCAAAACTATTTTCAGCTTGGGCGTTAGCACCTGAATCCCTCACTACGCACAGGAGTCTACTTTAGAATCCCTCGCTACGCTCGGGATTCTATTATAGACTCCATCGCTTCGTTTGGGATTCAATGTACCCCTCGCTTAAATATTTCACTTTGCTCCCTTGTTACACAATCTACTATTTTGTCATTTATCGCCTAGAAATTAAGTTAGTTGTCAGTCAGTCATTATCGATATTTCGTTTTAAGTAGGTACTTTCAGATAAATGTTTTAATTTTATATATTCCGCTCAGCTATCTTGGCTTAGTGGCTGGATTGATTTGTGTAAATTATATACAACCAATTTTTTTATTTTTTTTTATTGTGTCTATCTCCGTTTAAGGAACCAGTGCTCTGTTTGCCCCGAGTTCCTCTGCTGTACGTAAACTATAATTGGATCCTTTTTATTTCTGCCCATAGCTTCCACAAGCTTCTGTCCGTTATCGTCCAAGTCTAAATACATAATCTCAGGTCTTACTTCTTTGCCTTCTTCATTTAATGTGTCTTCACAACCATTCGCCCCTGGATTATCATCTTTTTTAGGATCATGCTTTAAATTAGCTTCTTGAACATTACTTTCCGGGTTTTCATCATACTCCAGATTTTCTCCTTTTACTTCTTTTTCATTTAATGTCTCTTCAGGACCATTAGCTTCTGCATTATCACCTTCTTTAGCATTGGTGTTTAACTCATCTTCTTGAACTTTACTTTTGGGGGTTTCATTACACTCCTGCTGTTCTTGTTTTACTTCTCCACTTAATGTCTCTTTAAGACCATTAGCGTCCGCATCATCTTCTTTAGCATTGCTATTTAACTCACCTTCTTGAACTTTACTTTTAGGATCTTCATCACTCTCCTGCTGTTCTTGTTTTACTTCTCCATTTAATGTCTCTTTAAGACCATTAGCGTCCGCATCATCTTCTTTAGCATTGCTATTTAACTCACCTTCTTGAACTTTACTTTTAGGATATTCATCACTCTCCTGTTGTTCTTGTTGTACTTCTTCATTTAATGTCTCTTTACGACCATTAGCTTTCGGATCATCAACGTTTTTAGCGTTGCTGTTTAACTCACCTTCTTGAACATTATTATCCGGGTTTTCATCACTCTCCTGGTGTTCTTGTTTTACTTCTTCATTTAACGTTTCTTCACGAGCATTCGGTTCCTGATTGTCATCTGTTTTAGTATTGTTCTTTAATATACCTTTTTGGACATTGCTTTCCGGGTTTTCATCAGACTCCTGATTTTCTTGTCTGACTTCTTCTGCATTTGATGTCTCTTCACGACCATTAGTTTCTTCACGAGCATTCAGTTGCTGATTGTCATCTGTTTTAGTATTGTTCTTTAATATATCATTTTGGACATTACTTTCCGGGTTTTCATCAGACTCCTGATTTTCTTGTTTCAATTCTTCTGCATTTGATGTCTCTTCACGACCATTAGCTTCATTATCATCTTTTATATCATTGTTCTTTAACTTATCTTCTTGAGTAATAACTTCCGGATTTTCGCCATGTTCCGTTTCTTCGTCGTTATCGTTTAATTCCTCATTTTTCTCATCATTAACTGCCGGTGTATTGTCATGATTTTCTAATTCTGTTTTTGATTTTTCTGCTTCTTGTTCACGAATGTTAGATTTCTTACTACTTTCCAATTCCGCCTTCAAAATTTGAATTTGCTTCTCAAGGTCAGCTATTTTTTTATTGGCTTCCTCTTTCTCTTTTAATGCAGCTTCTTTAGCATCTCTTTCCTTCTGAATTTCTTTCTCTTTTCCAGCTTCTCTGCCGTTCTCCAACCGCTTCGCCTTTTCTCTGTGATGATCGATCTCATCCAAATCGTCGTCTGAGAGTTGACAGTTGTTAACAGAGAGCTGTAGCACTGTCTCTTTCTCTTCCTCGTCCTCTGCATGCTGCTCTATGGATAGCTTGAGGAGACGGATGTCGAAGAGCTCATGCTCTATGGTTATGTGGTTGATACACTGGCCGAGTTTCTCGACTATCTGGTCAATTTGTTGTTCTTTTTCTGGTGTCAATTCGATGCAGTTGGGTCGAGGAGGTGGTCGCTCTGGAAATAATATAATTTATCATAAGAATATATAGGTACTATAGATAAGTACCTAGGTAGTTTAGATGAGATGTACTATTCAAGTTATTTACCAATTCAATGAATAGTATTAGTTACAAAAATGAAAGTGTAGGAGTGGCATTTTTGATCTTACCCGAGAAGTATGAAAAAAACTAGTAAAAAAATAGATGTACACATACGAGAGAAAAAGGAACCAAGGCCTCCGGTGCCCAGGAGTTCGATTTTTGAATCTCACCGGGTGACTTATTACGTACTAAATAGTCATCGGCTGCATACAAAAAAGGCACCGGTGAGATTCAAAAATCGAACTCCAGGACTCGGACGTTTTACTGTCAGACTATTTTAGCGACATCTACGGGCTTTTATCTCTAAATAATCGAGCTACATGATTCCATACTCCGATAACGAGTAAAACTATAAACATTATATGCAACCCTAGATGGCGCTTAAAACAATTTCATGTGATATTATATGGAAAAGTTTGTTTTTTATTTGTTCGATTTGTAAGTAGTTTTTTTAATTGTTTTTGTTGGCATATGTTATAGTAATCAAAATAACATAGTTTTATATGATAAACGACAAGATTTAAAATAACATAAAAAAATGATTTTGGCCCAGTAGTGCTCTGAGCGACATCTATGGACAAACTTCGGGACTAATATATATACGCAGCGTTTGTAAATTTAGGCCAATCTACATTATTATGAGTACAGTCGCCATCAGATATATCGAAGCTGCCAAGGTCATCATCATCTTCAGCCATAAAACGTCCACTGCTGAACATAGGCCTCCCCTTTAAAGGGGGGGTTTGCCATACGCGCCACGCTTGGCAGGCGGGTTGGCGCGCGCAGTTTTTTTTGTTTGTTGTTTAGGCTTTCGGAAGATGCTGCTGCCCATCTCCCGGTATAGCTGCCAAGGTGGTCACAAATATTTGAACAACGCCTCTATTATCAAGGCGGTAACGTGCATGTTCAGATATTTTTGAGTATCCTGGACGCTCCGATATATTTGATGGCGACTGTACATAGGTGAAAATTGTTACACTTTATTATTATTTTAACTAATATAAAATATTTACGAGTTTCTCACCTTGACTAGGAAACGCCAGCGCAACGCTCACTATCTGAAATTTAAAAAAAAGCTATTATTAAGACATAACAAGTAATTCCCAAAATTTTTTTGGTACAAAGATTTATTTCTGACTGTACCTGCATTGTCATGTAAACTACGGAAGTATACCTTTCAGCTCAATCAGACACCGGGAAGTGGTTGAATTTAACTTACAAGATTTGATGCACATATACAGAGTGTTTTCTGTAACATGAGCAATAAATTAAAACGTAGATTCTACTCCTCAAACAATAAAACTTTTGTTCAGCAACTTTTAAAAAAGATGTATTATTTAGATTGTCTCTTTTTCATACAAACTAAATAGTATTTTCAATGTACGTTAAAATCCGTCTAATTGACACTGCTTGTCAGCTTTGTCACCCTACAGACATAATCAATGTCGGAATACATTGCGTGTTCGAATAATCTTTAAAGTGAAATAAAAATCAAACCATAAGTTATTTTTAAAAGTCGCTGAACAAACGTTGCCTGGTTTGAGGAGTAGAATCTACGTTTTAATTTATTGCTCCTATTACAGGAAACACCCGGTATACGGGATCAAGCTAAATAAAACTGTGTTGAGTATGTAATAAATAAAAATAGAGATTTCTGCAAAAAAATTGTCTACCAATGTGCCAACGGAAACTTTCAAAATGAAAACTTGGAAGATTCTCACATTTTTGTATACGAATTGATTTCCATTTCTTCAATTTCCCGTAAAATGTTCCCTAAAGAGAAGTCGTAGAATGTAAGAGTTCCAATAAAGCAATCCCGCTCAAGTGTATTGTAAGTACACGGAAAAAAAAGCTTCCGGGATATTCTCAATCAAAGAAATTATTAATTATTACCTTGGAAATATTTCCTCGTGACAAGTATTTATTTCCTTTACCAAAATATGATTCTTCGCTTAAAAAAAACACGTTTTCTTAAACTAGAAATGCAAAAATGTATTGTTTCAAGAGTACATTGAGTAAATAAGAGAGATTGTAGGTACTTTAATCAAACAAGTATTATCTTAGGTAAAAGAAAACTAGAAAATCTGTAAGAATATATTTGCTTCGTTTTACAGCAATATTTATTGGTACAAAATAGTTACATGACAAAAAAAACTTATATAAACTATGTAAATACTACCTAAAATTAACTTACTTAAAAATACTAGAAACTAAAAATCTATCTCTAAAATGGGCCCCTGTGGCATTGTGCCGAGGACGCTGGCAGCATTTCCTCGCTGAACTGCAACACTTTTGCTTCGTTATATTTATAACTTTATTTTATTTTCGTTAAAGGAAATAAATACTTGTTACGAGGAAATATTTTCAACATAATAAAATAATGTCTTAGATTGAGAATATCCCAGAAGCTTTTTTTTCGTGTACCTACCGGTGGCGGAGCGTTTATACAACCCGATTCCCACCGGCTTGCCTAATGGTCAGTTCATTGAGTACTTTTTACGACGGCTCACAGAAAAACGGAAAGCCAAAATAAGCCCGGCCCGAATTATTTTGACTTGTGCCACTGACCTACCATAAACAACAAGCGTCCATTGTTCACGATGTCAGCTTACTATCATGAATACCGTGCGCTTCGCCACCACCAAAAAGAGTATAGTAAGCATTTTTTAAGATGTCGAAATTGTAGATAGAAAACCCGAGTAAGCTTCCGACATCTTAAAACATTATTTAAATAAAATGATCAACTTACAGACAACAGCAATATGAACTTCATGTTGTATGAACTGCCCCACACGTAACAGCGCAACTGAGCAAATTCGGCTAACAATAACAGAATAGGTACGTAGGCGTACAAAATTGTATCAATATTGGCTTAGCTTGGTTACTGTTCTAATGCGTCTATAGCTGTCACCAGGCATTTGAGACCCGTCTTAGTTTTTCATCATTATAAATTATTTAAGAGCTGGGTTCTCGTCGTACAATTTCCATGTACATATGTCTCTCTTTTGCCTTCTCCTTGATAACCGGACACGTTTAGTTTTTCCTTGATCCATGTATGCTCTCCTTGGCTTTCCTGACTTCCTTTCTGCTTCAACTCTACCTTCTATGATGTTCTTAATAAATTCGTCATGTCGTAGCAGATGTCCAAGCATATTTCCTCTCCTGTTCTATGGTTCTCAACAAACTTCTCTTTTCTTTTATTCTACATAGAACCTCTTCATTGGTTTTCTTCTCCTTCCAACTGATCTTCTCCATACGACGCCAGCACCACATCTCAAACGCCTCCAGCCTCTCTCTATCACGTTGCTTCATTGTCCACGTTTCGCAAGGGCTATGCTCCAGATGTACACTATTATAAGTCTTACCATTATATTGAACTACGGTACAAATATTAAAGTAAATTAATAACTAGCTCAAATCCAAAACTAGGCCCTTGCGGCATTGTACCAAGGATGCTGGCGGCATTTCCTCGCCGTTACAGTTCTTAGTTTCTACAGTTCTTAGCTTTTAACTTTATTTATTTATTTATATAGCCCTTTATCCTGAACATATATATTATTATTGAAAATAAATGTGTTTTTGTATCAAATAAAGTCTCTTACCTAGGCCTCCTCCAGCGCCTTCCAGTATCTCTTATCCCGTGCCACCCTTGTCCACAATGGTCCTACAGTAAATATAATTTCATCTTCCCATCGTTTCAGTGGAGGGCCTTTCGATCTTGACCCATCTATTGGGTGCCACATGAGAATTCTTTGACTCCACTTTTCAGTCTTGCATCTTACAGTGTGTCCTGCACATCTCCATTTTTGTAAGTCTATGTGAGTCAGAATATCTGCTACTTTGGTTCTGCTTCTTATGTCGGAGCTTTTAACTTACTTTGTCAGTTAGTTTATTGATTTAGTTGCAAGCCAGATTTGAATCACTTCCTGATATCCGATTGAGCTGAAATTTAGCGTGCCTACCAGTGGCGGTGGGTCGTAAATTTTCTTGGGCAAGCCGTTAATTTGGCTTAAAATTTCTTCATGAGCTGCAGGAAAACTGATCAGGTGCCTGATAATTAGACAAGCCAGGGAATCGTGTTCTATGGATACGCCACCACTGGGAACTTGGATGACAATATTATTTTGGTAAAGTATCGAGCTAGGGCCGTATTTTAACTTTAAAACACGCACAGACACGATCCAAATTCAATGCAAATCCAATACAATAACACAATACAGCTTAATCAGAAATGACGGAATTTGCTTGAAAATTACTGAGATGCAACTATATACAATACTACTTCAATGTTGGTTGATTATTGGTTGAGTGTTGGAGTTATGTTTATGACAAGACAGATTGTGTTGTTAATGTATTGTTTATACATTTTAAAATAATTAGAATATGGCACCTAGTCTGATGATAGCGGCCAAAGGTGATAATTAGAATTCGGTGGCAAAATAATCAAAGCTGGTCAAGTTTTAAGACTGTGTCGAGCGTCCAGTGGCGCCCTCATTGGGGGGATTGTATTTCCTGATAAACGAAACAATTTCCGTATAATCCCTCATGTTAAGTTGTAATCCTACTAATTCCGCAACTTTGGTCCATTCTAGGAGAGATACCTATAATCGTGAATTAATTGGAATTTTTATTGACAACGAAACCCTAGTATGTATACCCTCCTTTTTAAAAGTCGAACATTCCTTGTTGGACATCGAACCGATGGAGGTCTTCGTAAAATGGTTAGTAAAATATGTACATTAAAACTAGGGATGGGAAAAATTATCGATAAATAATTGAGCAGTGTAGAGACCATATTAATATCTATCTGTTTTGTTTACTTATTATTATTTTTGTTGTTTTTGTAATAATGTGTTGCCTGCACAGAAAATACATTAAGACTGTGGAGTGGCGCCCTAAAGATAAAGAGATAAAGATAAAGATATATTTATTGGTAACATCCAGGTACAAGTCAGATCAGACCTAATTAGGGGCATTGGGTTTTCTAATAAAAAAAAATCTTAACAAATCAATAAACAAATCAATTTCTGTAAAATCCATCATGTTAACTTGTTGATTATACATGAAATGATTCGTTTATTAGGAAAGATAATCCCTCCATGAGGCCGCCACTGGACGGTCGACATAGTCTTAAGCTAGAATCCAAAAAAAATAGTAATCTGCTTGTTATTAAGTTAACCAAGGATCACCTATCCAAATGACGAACTCGTGATGTTCCAACTGGCCGGAGTATCAGGCATTAATCTCTATTTTAGAATAAGGTCTATTGAGCCGAATAAATTACCATTTTCATACAATAAAACCGGCCAAGAGCATGTCGGGCCATGCTCTTCATGTGTCCCGTACATATGAAGTTGGGGGTGATTTTTTTTCACATACTTACATCAAATTTTAGCTTTCTAGTGCTAACAATCACTGAGCTAAGCCGCGGACAGACAGACGAAACTATAGGGGTTCCTAGTTGACTACGGAACCCTAAAAATGAAAGCCAAGTAAATAGTGTATAGGAATGGTCAAGTTAAGTATGAAGAAATCGGCGGAAACTTTTCGATTGAGCTTTCATGGTCGCATATATTAAATTAGCACCGCCGACGATGCTGAAATGGATTTTCAAACTTACCACATCACACACACACACACACACACACACACACTCCTGGAGGAGGACGATGTCAGCAGTGAGCAGGTTCCAAGGCATTCGTTGAACTTTATTACCAGCGTGCCTATTTTAAGCACTCGTAGAAAAAGTATTGAATATAATAGTGGTATAATTTAGCTTTTCAATCTCGTACCTTATTTAGGCCACGAGGCAAACTGAAAAGCTCTTAATTATGTCACGAAAGTATAAAATACAATTTTATTTTAAATGTCCCATCCATATTTTCTAAAGACGACGTAATTAACCGTATTTACGTTTCATTGTATGACGACAGCTGTTGAGAACTTCATTCTACAAGTGTCTTTGTTTTAAATTCGCAATAATATATGTACCTACTATTGTTTAAGTAATAACATAATTATAATAGACTCGAGAAGAATGAAAATCGGTCACATTGTATGGCAGATTGTGAACTAAGTTATTAAATTTAAAACTTAAAAAAAAAGTATTATGACCGCCAATAGTTTTGAGTCAAATATACTTAGCACTTACCATTATACACTCGAATACTTACAAACAAATAAATCACATAGTACAGTAATTCTTAATTTTTTACCAGTTATATGCATTAATTAAAAATGTATAGGTGCGTACTTAGATCCCTGTACTGTAGGGTCTGCAACGCTCGTGCGACCCCAGCTATCGGCCACCACTGCCACCAGCACCTATTGGCTGCTTATGCTGGCCATACACGATTTTTCCTATCGTCCAATCAGCATGACGCTACCGTTTGGATCAGTTACAATTGACCGTGTGTTGTGCCAACACACGGTCAATTCTAACTGATCCAATCGGTGAATGGCCAGCATTAGGGTGGTCACTTTCATTGAACAGGCGGCACTCTTATTTTCCATCATCGTGGTTTTAAAAAGTAGAAGCGCTGGTGGCCTATCCTGGCGGTAAGACGTCAGACTTTCAATCCGAAGGTCTCGGGTTCAAACCCCGGCTCGAACAATTGATTTTTCGGAACTGGTTTTTCCCCTCTAGGTTGGAAGATGGCAGTCGCTTTCGTAAAACTAGTGCCTACGAGGATTCCCGCGATTAGATTGCCGATGGACCTAGGACTCCAGGCTCAATAGAGCAAAAAGCTGGGATAAACGCTAGGAGGAAGTGGTATTTAACAATGGACTATTTTGAAACGCCTGCAAAAAATTATTTGCAATAATTAATTCGATGCTGCTCAATATTGCTGTATACTTTTCATCAGGCGTTTTTTAACCTGTATTTATCTATCGTATGGCTACACGTCACTGGATATAGAGGGGCATTTCTTCTTTCAGGTGGTAATAGTAGTGGGAAAGTAGAGTGCTGCGAGGTCCAGATGGGACAGTGCAGCTGCCAAGTTTGTTACTCTTTTAGCACCACCCAGGGATCACTTTTAGGGTTGTCTAACGTATTTCCTACGGGCGCAGAGTAACATTGATCCCAGGCAGGAATGATTAAAACTTATAGAGATTGTTTGCAAGGATTTTATACTACAAGCGACAAATAGCATACGGCCCGCCTGACGGTAAGAAGCTACCGCAGCCTATGGCAGCTCCAATAATGTCACATGCGCATCGAGGCGCAAAACTAGGAGGTCGCATCATTAACTTTTATGCCATCAGGCGAAAAAGAATAGCCTCATTGCTGAGACGTGTTCGGGGCAGCAGTAACGGCATGCTAAGGGTGTTAGACGAGCGCCTGGACTGCCCGCTCATTAAGTGCTGGGTAGATGTAGTTATAGGTAGGTCTAAAGTAGGTTATAAGTAGGTATAAGTATTACTAACATAGTCTTCATTAAGGTTTAAATGTTACTAACAAAATATCGTTTGTTTGGTTTGGGATTAAACAATTTTTATTTTATTTATTAACAGACTGTTATATGTCATACTAGCGACCCGCCACGGCTTCGCACGGGTGCAGTTACATATACTTCCTCATGAATCACTCTATCTACTAAAAAGAACCGCATCAAAATCCGTTGCGTAGTTTTAAAGATCTAAGCATACATAGGGACAGACAGCAAGAAGCAACTTTGTTTTATACTATGTAGTGATGTATTATCATCTGTGGCGACTTTAAGCAACAGGAACGCAACACTATGATTAGAGTCTAGTTTCGGGAAGAGGTACTTCCCCAGTCAAATTTTGGGACACTTTTGTGTCCTAGTAGGATCGAAAGAGCTCGTGATTCTGAGTTTTGAGAACTTTAAATAAAATGGGCTGTTTACCGTCTGGTTTCGGGAAGAGGCACCTACCTTCTTCCCCAGACAAATTTTAGGACACTTTTGTGTTCTACTAGGATCGAAAGAGCTCGTGATTTCGAGTTTTGAGAACTTTAAATTAAATGGGACATTTACCAAACGCTTTTCGGTGAACGAAGACATTCGGGAAACCAGATTTAATTTAATCCCAATGAGGCCTGGGTTGAGTTGGAAGGTCAAATTAAATGGAATCAAATCGATTTTTTTTTTAATTTTTTATTATTATTCATTATGGATTCACGGGCCTATAAATCCCGGTCTTTTGATAGGCTTACCTGGGGATACAGATCCAACAGGCCCTTTGGAGAATTTTGCTATGTAGTACACCTGCTAGAACCCATTCACGGGTACATCAATAGATACCCGTGAACCGGTCCCAGCAGACGCTGGAGCTATTGTAATCAAAATGAAAAGGATAAGGGGCTATGGTGTTGAAGTTGGGCTGGGTTTAAGATTGGGCTATTGCAAAGAGGTCCGGAGTAGTCCGGACACCTGCCATAACAATGTTTTACACTTTATCGAGGCAGGCGGTGACTCGCCGCCAACTAGATGGGCCCCTGAAACTGCCGTCGTAAAGACGACCAGGAGCAACATCGGTGTAGCGGCTCAGGGTGTGGAGAGGTGTACACTGTGTTATTATCCATATCGTTACTAATCGTTAGTTACAGTAATAATAATAAAAAGTAGTTCGAAAACTACTTTCGTTTTTTCGACTACTTTTTTGTTCGATCCAGTCCCCGCGAAGTGTACGGGCGGCTGGATCCGTAGTGCCTGTGTTTTTTTATACTATGATGAAATGATTGATCTGTTATAATACGTGGCCGCACATTTGCTGCAAAGATTGGCTTCGTCAGTCACCTGAGAGCGCACCAGCGACGCTCTCAGCTGTAGAAAAGCAGTCGCTGTAGCCGAAAACGGCTAGGAGATGATGATATTGATGTATATGAATGAAATGTGCTGGAGGGTGACTGAAGCTATGATCAATGACAATGCTATGTGTTGTTGAACTCTTTTAAACTATTAATTATAGTGCTAGTTAGTTTGCAGAATGAGGTTAAGGTGCTTTCTTTGGTAATATTAAGATCCTGGATATTAAATGGTTGTATATGAAGATTGTGACAGGTGATTTCATGATTGAATCTAGGGTTAGTTAATATTGGGCATGATCGAAGAAGATGGTCAATAAAAACTAGTGTACCCCTCACTTTTCATTAAATTGTCGAAAGGGCATCTGCGCGTTGGCTTCGGCTCCGCATACGCCCCCCAAAGGTCCGGAACACCGTTGTTCCGTGGTCGGGAAAGACATACAAAATAATAAAAACTACATGTCTTAAATTCTATATTTATATTAAACACAAGTACTAAAGTTATTTAATCGTAGATTATAATGATAACTAGGGGTGTATATCGGTTTCCGCAAATTTTAAGTTCCGATTTTTTATAGTCCATAAATTTTTTTTTTTTTTTTCACAGTATGTAGCTAATATATTCGAGAAAAATGGTTAACAAAATTAAAAACAACTTAAAAATAAATTAAAACTAATCTAAACTAAAATACATCTAAATAAGGCCCCCGCGGCATCGTGCCAAAGATGCTGGCAGCATTCCCTCGCTGAATGGCAATGCTGATGCGCTGCGAGAGAAAGCTGCCAGCTCTCTGGTCACCGGTGGTCTCTATCAGCTTTTTGGCTACCTCTTTAAAAAGGGTACGCGCACTTGGACCCCACGGCCCGAGGGTCTCGACACCAAACGCCACGAAGTGGTATGTGGGGCCGAGACCCCGATATTTGAGGGCCTTTTTGGCTTCTGCCGTCTCCGCTGCCGCACCAGCCCTGGCTGAGGTTCTAGGAAGATGGGACGGAGCTAGCGTATCGACGCATGTAGCGTCCCAGACCAGCACCCGTCCCATCTTCCACGGGACCAGGGTCATACCATCCGGTCTCCTGCCATCGTCTCTCAAAACGCCGTTTGGTTCGAGAATAGCCGGCGCGTTGACGGTGGCAAGAGACCGGCGGATGATATCATTTAGGGCAGCGTGTCTAGAGAGGCGGCCGGCGCTCATTTGGCAGGAGAGGCCGTGGTGTCCAAGTTCATCTACGAGTACGCCGCAGGGGCATTTGTGGGGGGCGCAGACCTTAACCCCTAATCTTAAACTCACGGCTAATCTTAAGGTGTCGGGCTCTAAATATGTACCGATGGGCGGGGAGGGATAAGCATAGAGCCACTGGCCGGATTCCTGTTCGGCGGCAGCGAGCAATCGCGCGCGCATGTGCCCACTAGAAGCAGAAAGTAAGGAGTTGTAAGCTATTTTGCAGAGGGTGTCGTCCCAGCAACGTTGCACGTTTAATTTTGTAGGTAAATCTTGGCCCGGACAAGCCACCAGCCATGCGTTTTTAGCATCCGTCAGGCACGCCGTCTCGTAGTTTAAAGGGCAGCCCTTTAATATTTTACCTACGAGGGAGGCAGTGCCATGGACGGATGATAGAAACGCCGGCAGTGCGACACTAGAAATTTTGCGCGTACCCAGCCCACCAAATCTGATGGGCAGGGACGCCTGGTTCCAAGAGAGCTCGCTCAGCTGTATGTTGAGGATGGAATCTAGGGAAGACCTAATAATATCATCAATCAGTAGTAGTGAATTTTGATGTTTCCAAAATGGACAGCAGCGGAGCAAATAAGTAAATTTCGGGACGAAAAGGCAGCATTTTAAAATAGTCAGCGCGGAATGAGAATTGATCTCGAGCAAGCGATTGGCGCAGTTTTTGAATTTAGTAATCGCGTTTGTAATGATACTGGGAATGGCTTCTTCAAAAATTGGTGACCCTAGGAGGCTTAGTGAGTCTTTGTTGACCACTTTTATATTAGGGGTGATGGCTTGAAATTTTGGAATAGAGTCTGGATTATTACAGTTTAAAAATAGTTCGCACTTGTCGTAATTTAGTTCTAGCCCAATTAATTTAAACTTATTTTTGATTTCAGTAAGGTCTGCTAAAACTGTGTTTACATCTCCTCCTAGGGTACCATCGTCTAAATACCAAACGTTGAATTTTGAATTTAGGTTTTGAATGATTGGATTGATGGCTAAGCTGAAGATGGCTGGTCCGAGGGGGTCGCCCTGCTGGCAGCCGACTTCTGAGGAAAGTTCGTGGTTTTTGTACATTAAATTTGATGGATTTGCGTAGCAATTTAGTAAATAATTATACAGTTCCGGAACGTGGTTGTTGACTTCTGTAAGTAGGGCGTCTCTATTGAGCGAGTTGAAGGCATTTTTGACGTCGATTTTTAGTAGTACCTCACACTGGTCATTGATTAGGCATGTGCGGAGAGCATGTACGGCGGCTTCGCACCCACCTTTGGTGCCAAAACCGAGCTGTACGGGTTCGAATTGTTTTTGTAATTTTGATAGGACGTGTCGGACAGAAATTTTTGAGGTTAAACGCCGAAAAGTTAAGCCAATGGCAATGGGCCTGATGCCCCCATCTTTTTTTGTGAGTGCAATAAGATTTGCTCCATAAATAATAGGTAAAAAAAGGGGGTTCACTTTCCCGGAAAGCATAAGGTTGATGAGTTTAGTTAGTGCGACAATGAGCCGTTTGCCTGTATCTCCGACACAGTGTGAGGTTAAATCCTTGAGGTGTTGCGGAGATATTCCGTCTAGACCCGCTGCTGAACCCGTTTTGAATGACAGAATTGCGTTCGCTGTGTCTTTTTCTTGAATTTGAAGGCACGACTCGGGTTCAGTTGGCGGATCCAGGAAGTATGGTGTTGCTGGGGCGGACGGGTGTTTGTCGCGTAAGGCCGATAGGGTTTCATCTGAGTCCACTGACAACACGTCGGAAGAAAAGAGCATTCGAGCGGCTCCCTTCAGGTCACCATCACTCACCTTTCCCTCTACAGTCTTTTTTAAATTGTAGCAAGTGTGGTGAGAGGAATGGTTGTTTTGATGATTAAAAGGCGGATGGTGATTAAGAGGATGAGCACAGTTGTTTTTTATTTTTTGAGTAAGTGTTACTTGGTTATTTTCTGAAGGTGCATGGAGAGTCGAGAATGAAAAAGTAAGAAGGTTTTTCCATGAATCTGGGCTATTGTTTTCTACGCAAGTGTTGATAACTTCGGTTAAGCGGGCCGCTACGGTAATTCTAGCACCTCTTGGGATTCTTTTAACTATAGTAATATTATTTTTCAAGTGACTGAGGTGGAAATGGAAGTTGTTTACAATTTGTTGAGGTGTTGACGGGATGGGTTGCTGTGTTACAGCAGGTGGGCATGAGGCGACGATGGATGGATTTGATGGAGCCTTATGGCATTTCCCGATATGAATGTGCAGGCCACGGGTTGTTGAAAATGATTTATGGCACTGATTACATGGGTAAGCTTGTGACGACGTGTTGCCTGTGACTGCTGTGAAGGTCTGCATCCACCCGATATTAAAATTAAAAATATGTCAAAATATAAAACTTACGCTAGATTAAAATAAACCATACTATAAACTATACTAGTACACAATCTTTGCAAAAATAATAGAAACTGCGATGGCAAATGTCACTGTCACCGTCGAGGGCGCAGCACCCGGGCGCATGCGGATGTTCTTTTCTTTTTTCTTGGGATGCACTGGTTCTTTCTGGCCGGAGAGCCGAGCCTTCGGGGTCTGCTACTGATATTAAATGTTCTTTACAGGGAAAAATGGCAAAATATGGACTTAAAAATGCAACTGCATATGTTGATGAGAGGTCCTTTTGACACTTGAAATTTTTCTCGCCGACTATTTCGTGGTCTGGCAAAAATATCCGCTAGGATATTGATTATACGTAAGTGGGTAGCTGTATTTTACACTCTTGGGCTGCTTTTGAGTATTTTTAGTACGTATAAAAATATTTAAAATAATTTTTGTTTCGGGAATTTCAGTTTAGACTTCCTTTGTTGACAGTTCTCAGAAAAAGTATCTACAACTAAAGTAACAAAAAATGTTAAAAATTGAAAACTAATCGGACCACGCATAATGGAGGGTTCCATAGTACTACTGCTACTACGTACATAGAAAGATACGACCTCGCGAAAGTAATATTTTTGCTAGTAGGTACGGAATTCCTCCTAACCAAAGCCTGCATTATGCGTGTTCGATATAGTAACTGAATTTTTAATTGACTGAGGAGCCGAGCGTAGCGAGGCGACGAACTTCTCCGTTTTAACTCACAAGGAGAGGCCGCACGGACCAGCGGGTGCGTGTTGGGTCTGGGGTCTCTCACTGGTACGACGATTTGGCAGATTGATGTGTGTGTATTGGTTGGTTGGTTGGTCAGTGTCGGTCTAGAGGTCGCATTTTTCATCCGATTTCGATGAAACTTGGCATGTACGTTCCTTGATTTATTTGCCAAAAACTCTCGACCCATTTTTTTGATTGGGGGGAAAAGGGGGAAGTTTGCTGTCGCGTTATTTATGGACGGATTTCAATCATTTTCGGGTAAAAGGTCAAGCTCAAACTTCCTTAGAGGTTGTTGTAAAAATAAAGTTTCGAGGGGAAAAGGAGGAAAAAGGGGGGAAGAAGAAGTCTGAAGTCTACGGTTCACAGAACAACTAGTTTAACCGGAAGTTAAAATTTCCGTCATCCGGCTGACTATCGTCTATGATCGCTAAAATCCGAGCTGACTTGTGCTTTGCGTCTGTAGGCGGCCGATCGTAAAATCAGGCAGATCGTAATGTTCCTGTATAGTGTTTTAACGATAGTCACATTAAACCAATGTATAGGTAGGTTAGGTTCGTTAGATTGCTTCAGATGCCCGAAGGGCAAACTGCCCACACATAGGAGCCCATCGCGGGGGGTCTTTCGACTCAGGGAACGAGTCAAGGATTATCACGTTTTACGATATGCCTAGGAATTTCACTATATCTGATCTTACGATCGACCGCCGACACGTCAAGCTATGGATAGTAGAATGTAAGGATGACAATCTCTTATATGAGAACCGTCTAAAAAGTGTCCAGCGGCGGGAAACAGCAACTAAAAGTTCTAAATCTCTCCACGTAGCGCCATCGTAGCGCTAGTATTGCTTTCGTGTATGAACCCGGACTAGCTAAAGCTAAAGTGGCGCCACCAATTCCACGCCTTTTGGTGGACACTTTTGTAACAGAGAGATTGTCATCCTTACCTTCTACCATCCATATGTCAAGCGTAAAGACACCCGCCAATTTATTTTTATGGTGCGAGGCGTCGGGCGTCGCGCGGAAACATGGCCGCCAAATGAACGTCGCCCAGGCCCAGATACTGCGCCACTACGCGCTCCAACCCCATGCCACCACCTGCAAATAATCATTTTAAAGCTATGATTTCTGGGACGTGGATCAAGAGAACCATACAAGGCATGTAGGTACAGTCGACCAAGAAAGTGGTCTACCAGTTTTGACAAAAGTTTCTGCGAGATCTAACGATCGCTAGTTGACATTTCTAACGGAGTTTAAAACATGCACGACTTTGTTGTCTCATGACATGACGTTCAAACGAACCTCAACCCTAGGGTGGTAGACCACATTTTTGGTCGACTGTACCATTCTTATGTGTCTAGAAATAAACATAGTATTCGCTGTGTGCATGATTGTGGCGCCATCTCTTGGGCAGGTATTCAATCTCTTTTTTTTCTTTTTTATAAATAGGTTGTATTCCTTGCTTATATGAAATATCACTGGCTGATTCACTATTTTGACAGCTGACAGGGGCTTTAGCAGTTTCATTTCTTGTCACATTGTGCACTGCGATTGTTCTCGTAACCCCCACCAGAGACTATAGAGACATAGACAGCCACAGCCTAAGAACTTTTTGAAGCTCAAGTCAATTGCGCCATCTATGTCAAAGCCACCTAAAGATACCAAAAATGTAAGAGGAAATGTCACCTGCACTGCTACTCCACATAGTAACAAATAGCGTACTATTTAGTAGTACACTAGTAGCTACTAGGTGGAGTAGCAGTGCAGGTGACATTTCCTCTTACATTTTCGGTATCTTTATGGGGCTTTGACATAGATTAGAAAATCTTTGAATGCAGAATTACTAACTTTTAAAAATAACATGAAGTCTTCTTTCAGCAAAATACCCTATCTACGATATTTAAGGTATAAGTACTTCCCCTTCATGTCCCATATTTTTGGGACGCCCTGTACGTAGGTATATATCTACATACAAGCATAATAATAAAATTAGCATACCTGCGTGGGGAGGACATCCATACTTGAATGCATCAAAGAAGTACGAGTTTAGGTCAATATCTGTAAATAAATAATACGATTATTAATAGAAAATCTCTCTGTATATGGAAAAAAAGGTTCCAGGATATTCTCAACCAAGACATTATTATTTTCTTGAAAATATTTCCTCGTGACAAGTATTTATTTCCTTTATCAAAAATATGATTCTTCGCTTAATAAAACCACGTTTTCTTAAAATAGAAATACAAAAAATGTTTGTTTCAAGAGTATGTTGAGTAAATAAGAGAGATTGTACATTAATCAAACAAGTATTATCTTAGGTAAAAGAAAACTAGAAAATCTGTAAGAATATATTCGCTTTGTTTTATTTAAAACTTTAATTTATTTTCGTTAAAGGAAATAAATGCTTGTCACGAGGAAATATTTTCAACATAATATAATAATTATAAACTTGTATAGATGTCATATACAAAGGAAAAAGTGACCAACGCCTCCGGTGCCCAAGGCTGGATTCGAACCAGCGTCTTCTAATTTATACATATAGTAGTGTGACTACTTAAAATAAACAAATCAAAATATATATTAAAAATAATTTGATTTGTTCTTTCAGTTCTAATATAATAATGTCTTAGATTGAGAATATCCCGGAAGCTTTTCCGTATATTGTCATCTGTCGCTGCTGGACTATGGGGCGAATAGCCGAGACGACTCGGCGCAATATTCACTTAAAACTCGCGCGCGATTTCGAGACGTTGCCGTCTAGGTAGGTACAAAGAAATCAATCGATGCATCAAAAACCGCAATGTATTAGAAATCGCAGTTGACTAGTCGCTTACGTTTGTAGAGGCCTTAAGCTATTTCTCATTTTGAAATGACTATAAGTAATTTTAACTATAAAACTTTCGTGAGACTCTAACATATTAAATATATTTATATATATTAAAATCGACAAAAATTACGTGAGTAACCCGTTATAAATATTTTTAATATGACTATAAGTAGTTATAAACTTCAACATTCTTTTACGTCTGATAGTACGGTACAGGAACAGTTTTGAACTTTTATAATTCACAAGTGCGATTTTCATTTTTAGTTAGAGAATATAATATGATTAGTCATAGTAAAAAAAAAAATCTAACAGTTATTGACGATGCGCTAGGTATTATATAGATATTTGTTAATAACACAAAGAAAAGATTATCCAGATTACATTTTTCTGTACCACAGAATTGCATTCAAATATTTCAATATCATCTGTCATTTTATAACAGTTTGGTCAATAGATTATGAGAGCATATTCGTAAACAATTTGTAAAAAATGCGTGACCTTGAATTCTAAACGAACGTCAAATGGCTAAGACGACGAATGCTATTGACAAAACCGTTATAAAATGTGAAGTTATGTAGCAATAATAAAAAGCCAGACTATCGCTTTTAGAGAAAAATAAAACTTGCATAATCTTTTCTTTATGTAGCAAACAAATACGTGTATTAGACCTAGCGCAATGCGAGATAAAGCTTGTTAAACTTTTGTGCAAAAATCCGTCTGCTTCAACCCTAGCAAGTTGATCGGGCAGTGACGTCATGAAAATATTAAAAGCGGTATTACACATTGCAACCTGCAGGGCCCAATCTGTCAGGTTGGAAGGTGTAATTGAAGGTAGGGCCCGTAGGGAGCTGAAGGAGGGGTAGGAAGAGGAAGAGGCAGGGTACACAACAGATTGGGCCCTGCAGGTTGCAATGTGTAATACCGCTTTAACTTTATAACGGCAGGGTTTTCACCTATAATAAAAGTTTAATTTTTAATGGCTTTTTGTTTTACTTAACCTACCTTTAAAATTATAATAAATTGATTGAAAATTTATTAGATAACATTATACTTTCAGCAAATATCATAGTAAAGTGCCACCCTGTATATTAATATTATATAACCGAAAACTCAATTCTTAAAGCGCTTGTTTAGTGAGGACCTTGATTCGTGCAATTTTGTCGCTTGATTATTAATTATAATTTTATATGGCCCCTAATATCTTTTATATTATGTTATTAAAGCATGAAGTAAAGTTTATTACTTCAAGCAAAAATCGCGAAACAGGTGTTAGATTAAGGTGATATATTTATAAATGAAACATAAATTAAAAAATACTAAATTTTAGTGGGACTCAGCACTCAGCAGATCCGAAGAAACTATTTCGGTTTCTAGCTATTCCTTCGGCCACCATCCGATATTTTTATTTCACACCGATGTATTTTTATTACATGTTTCCATAAAGTGAATTATAATTATCTTCTCTGTATCTTAATTTTAATAGAATTTTATGTTTCAAAGCTTTTTATGAGCCATGTTTGCTTGAAATAACGATATATAATAATAATAATTACTCACCAATGCCTTTTTTTACCGCGTTTTCTACTAATAAGTCGTAGTCGGATATCCTTTGGGACCCGGAGAACACTTCTACACCACGCATATACATGTCGCAGGCGTTTGCATAGACCTGGAACATTTCACCAAATAATTTAATTTTGTATTAAGCAGAACGTCTGCTAACGATACCATAATGTTTAGAAATTAAGGAAAAGTAGAAAAACCCACTGCCTCAGGCGAGACTCGAACTCGCGACTCTGGGAAACATACCCATCGCTCTGACCAACTGAGCTACTGAGACTTACCTGATGGTTGCAAATTTATCCACCATATCCTTTATTGTACAATGCGTCTTAGGGTGACGCCTAGCGACATCTGCCGAAGAAGTCTTACACTTCTTAATCGGCCATCGGAGTCCCAAGTTGCATTGAGAATTCACCGATAACAATGTGCTACCCTATACTATGAGTACAATTAATTTCGTCAGGCAGAACGTCTGCTAACGATACCACAATGTCGCCTTAGGCAGTGGATTTTTCTACTTTTCCTTTATTTTTAAACCAAATTATTTACTGGATCATAAAAGTACTAGCATGACTTGCGATCGATAACTCTCATTACTTTCGATCGCACTATGGGTATATACCCTGGTCCTTTGATAGGCTTGCATGCAGATTTATCCAGGATCCCATCAGCAGAGCCTGACCTGATGAGATGACAATGGGATCACTGTCACTTTCAAAGGGTTCCGGTTTTCGCAATTTTCGCAATTTTTCCTTTATCTGTGCTATAAGACGTTGCTTCGTACCAAATTTCAAGATTCTGAGTTCACGGGAAGTACCTAGGTAGGTAGGTTTTGATTCCCTCGCGAGTGTCGAAAATTTGGGGCATAAACGGTTGTATCTTTTGATTGCGTTGGCTTAGAAGTTTGATTTTTTCACAGCTCCAAGGGACAGTAGACTTGAGTAATGAGTATTTGATATACATTCCAGCTTGATACCTCTTCGCGTTCCTGAGAAAAAGGGTCTTGACAGACCGACCAACGGACAACAAAGTGATCCTATAAGGGTTCCGTTTTTTCCTTTCAAGGGTTCCGTGACCCCAAAACTAAGTCTTTATCGGTCTCACCGGGTTCTGCGGATCAGGCATGGCGCGGTAGTTTACCAACGCAGCCGGAAACTTGTCCAGGACAAAAAAGTCCGTGTCGTACTTCTCCCGCACCAGCGTGCCCAGGACCAACTCCTGGGATGCCGACAGCTCGTCCAGGTCACCGATCGTCACACCTGTTACATTAGAGATTATTAAAGTGACCATAATTTTTGAAGAACATGTGATAGATTTTTTTTGTATTTTTCTGATAACTGTTATAACTTGGTCTATCATCCATTCACGGCTTGACGTCGATTTCTGGGACATTGTATGAATATTCTCTGTTAATACGATTGTTCTGTAGACGATATTTGACTGACAGAGACACCTATCGCTTTACAACCTGATGGATTATCGTACCGGCATCCCTGAGCATCTGGATCGCCTGTGGGTACTCCAGGCGGGGCGGAGTTTCTAAGAACTTGAAGGGCTCCACCTTGTACTGCTGACCCACTATTGCTATATCAGCCGCATACCTATAATATAAAAAAGAAATGCCATCTCAAACCCATGTACAGTCGACCAAAAATGTGGTCTACCACCCTACGGTTCAGGTTCGTTTGAACGTCATGAGACAACAAGGTTGGGCATGTTTTAAACTCCGTTAGAAATGTCAACCTCAGCGATCGTTAGACCTCGCAGAAACTTTTGTCAAAACTTTCTTGCTCGACTGTACAAAAACTTATTTCTTCGACCGCAAATAATATTGAGATCTAATAAAAAAAAACCAAGCCGATGTCCATAGAACCATAGAGCAACTTATAGAGCAGCACAATCTAGGAACTTTTTGAAGCTCATGTCTGAAAGCGCCATCTACTCCAGAGTCACCTAAAGGTAGCTCGTAAGTAGGAAAAAGCTAGCTTTACTACGGTACGCTCGTCCCTAGATGCCGCTGCGACGCAATATAAAAATAGAAAGAAAAAAATACGGCTCCATGGCTCGCTGGCAAACCCCAAATTAGGACCTCTAAGATACTGTCAAAGATATAAATACGTTTCGGATTTGTCCGGACACATTGGACAAAGCCGAAATGGATAGACACCTGTATAATTTGACAGTTCTTATATGAGCAGGATCGGGGGGTTACTAAGTTAGAAGATAGAAGAACGCACTTCATACACGGAAAAAAAGCTTCCGGGATATTCTCAATCTAAGACATTATTATATTATGTTGAAAATATTTCCTCGTGACAAGTATTTATTTCCTTTAACGAAAATAAACTATAGTTTTAAATATAACGAAGCGGATATATTCTTACAGATTTTCTAGTTTTCTTTTACCTAAGATAATATTTACTTGTTTGATTAAAGTACAATCTCTCTTATTTACTCAATCTACTCTTGAAACAATACATTTTTGTATTTCTATTTAAAGAAAACGTGGTTTTATTAAGCGAAGAATCATATTTTTTGGTAAAGGAAATAAATACTTGTGACGAGGAAATATTTTCAAGATATAATGTCTTGGATTGAGAATATCCCGGAAGCTTTTTTTTCCGTGTAAGAGTCTTGTTAACAAAGTATCTTACTGTTCCTTGAGTCCTCGGAAAATGTCGTTGAATGTCTGCACAATGGTGTCCAGCGCTTCATGGTAATGATGCTTTATGGTCATCGCCAGATTTAGGCCCCAGAATTCCGTAAGATGGCGGTTGTCCATAGATTCCTCACGGCGAAATATTGGACCGACTGAACATACCTGGAAAAAATAGCATATAAGAGTTGTTTTACATTTGCTTGCTTTTTTCAACTTATATACCGTAACCTCGGGGTACTTTAGCCCTGGAGGGTAACTTTGGCCTGTGGAATTTACTTGGTTCAGGCTTCATAAAAGAATTGAATTTATGGCAAATTGCCATGAGGCTGATTAAAACTAACCGATAACGTATTTATCTTTTTTATTAGACTCTTCTATATGCGATTTTTATATGGGCCAAAGTATCCTGATGTTGGCCAAAGTACCCCGAGGTGACGGTACGGTCATTCGATAGACCGTGTGTGAGATCTAATGTTTTATTGATATTATAAATATTATAAAATAACACGGTTACACTCACGGCA
Source organism: Pammene fasciana (assembly GCA_911728535.1). Lineage (NCBI taxonomy): Eukaryota > Metazoa > Arthropoda > Insecta > Lepidoptera > Tortricidae > Pammene > Pammene fasciana. The sequence goes on from OU452299.1 coordinate 8,030,174, forward strand.
CTTTAGTCACGTCTCGCGACATGTTTCGGAGAGCCTAGGTCTCCATCTTCAAGCACTAGGAGTGCTACTTGAAGTGGCGTGTTATTTTATAATGTTAATATGTCTCACGAAAGTTTAAATTTTATTGAGATTTTCTCAAGACCGCGTGGAGCTATCAACTTGAAATTTACATTAAATACGGCGGTCCCTTGAAACTGTAAAATCAAGCTTGTAAGTCAATTCAATAGTACATTTACGCACTCAGGGCGGTAAAATAAAGAACGACTCAGATCACGGGTATTTGTGGCCCGGACCGGCGGACCGTAGGTAAGTGCCATAAACAAGCGCCCTGAGGCCAACTTTATTACCGCCCGTGGTGCGTACACAATTTTACGTCTTCTTCTGGGTGTGAATTAAGATTTCCCGCTGCGCCCGTGGGCGGCAAATCTCACTTACCGCCCAGAGTGACGTAATTAAGATACTTACGGCCATTTAAGCCTTATTTTCTAACACTTGGCAGGGGACCCAAAACCTATAGGGTACTCCCCATAGACCTAGTTTAAATTTGACATGAAGTGATACAGCAGAGTAAAGAGAAAATCCGAAAATGGTTAATTTGTTATTCTTTCGTAAGATTTTTTTCTCCTTTTGAAATTTTGAAGTCGGTTAAAATAGGGTAGGTTCCAGTGCGGTGCGGTGGTTCCCCGTCTCTACCCGCGGGTGTCGTAAGATGCTGCGTGGCCTCGGCTTTAGAATAGTGCCACCCCGTCTCTTCGCGCAGGTGTCGTAAGAGGCGACTAAGGGATGAGGTATAAGGGAACCTGTGATCCCTACTGCTCGTGAGAACGCTGTGGTGATTTATTTAATTAATAGTCATCCGCATGGCGGCGATGCGGTTCGCCACCCATCACGTCTCGTTCTTCACGGGGGCGAGAAGTGGCTCACGGAGAGCAAATGGAAATCCGTGATCTCTGCCTACCCCTTTTGGGATATAGGCGTGATTGTATGCATGATTGTATGTATGTAGGTTCCAGTGCCTATAAATTTTTTCTACACTGTATATTACCTTTTCAAAGTCTCCCATTATAGCCAGTTGCTGGTGGTAGGCTATAGCATGTGTCAGGTAGGCTGTGCTGCCGAAATATGGAAGAGGAAAGATCTCTTCGCTGGGAGATAAACGTCCTTTATAAGTCCTGGGGGTATGAGTATTGATAAAGCCTGGAAATAAATAGAGGTGAAGCATGAAACGGCTAATTTTTTTTCTTAACCTTTTGACCGCCGTCGTCTGATATATGAGACAAAGGTGACAACGTGAATGACACCTTCATAATATGACAGAGTTCAAAATTGAAAGTTCAATTGTTGACGTATGGCGGTCGAAAGGTTAATTGAAAGGTTGACATCAAGTTGAGATTCGGAACCCTATACCGTAAAAAGGGGTGAGTAGGTTTTGCGGGGAGAGTTGGGTTATGTACGTATGTATGTATGTTGGGGTGAGAGGGGATTTTAAGGCTACCTACTGCTACAACAATAATGTATTCCAATTTAAAATGGACCTATAGCTATAGTAATACTCATAATAAAAAACCGGCCAAGTGCGAGTCGGACTCGAGCACCGAGGGTTCCGTAAAAACCTATAACAATTGCTATTTCTTATGATTGCGTGGACATGAAAGTTTCGTTTTGCTACAGCAGAAAGATATTATAAAACTGAGTATATGTGAATTCCAATTTAATTTAATACCTCTACGCGTTTACGAGGAAACAGGTAGTAAGTTTAAAATTTAAAAAAATATTTTATGTACGATTTTACTAAAAATGTCTACTTTTCGTAATTTCTCCTTTGTCTGTGCTATATGAAGTTTCTTCGTGACAAGTTTCAAGTTTCTGAGTTTACGGGAAGTACCCTTTAGGTTTTATGTTTCTTGCGAGTACTCAGCTCCAAAATATGCAACTTAAATTGCTATTTCTTTTGATTGCGTTGGTTTAAAAGTTTGGTTTTGCTACAGCTGAAAGGTATTACAGACCTGAGTATTTGATATAAATTTCAATTTAATACCTTTACGCGTTTACGAGTAAAAAGGTTTAAAATTTAAAAAAATATTTTTTGTATGATTCTACTAAAAATGTCTACTATTCGTAATTTTTCTTTTCTCTGTGCTTTATGAAGTTTTTTCTTGCCAAGTTTCAAGTTTCTGAGTTTACGGGAAGTACCCTATAGGTTTTGAGTTTCTTGCGAGTGCTGAGTTTCAAAATAAGCAACTAAAATTTCTATTTCTTTTGATTGCGTTGACATAAAAGTTTGGTTTTACTACATCTGAAAGGCCCTATAACCATGAGTATTTGACATGAATTTCAACTTAATCACTTCACGCGTTTACGAGGAAAAAGGTAGTAAGTTTAAAATTATGAATATATTTTTTTGTGTGATTCTACTAAAAATTTCTACTTTTCGTAATTTTTCCTTTATCTGTGCTATATAAAGTTTCTTCGTGGCAAGTTTCAAGTTTCTGAGTTTACGGGAAGTACCCTTTAGGTTTTGAGTTTCTCGCGAGTACTCAGTTTGAAAATATGCAACTTAAATTGGTATTTCTTTTGATTACGTTGACATAAAAGTTTGGTTTTGCTACATATGAAAGGTCCTATAGCCCTGAGTATTTGACATAAATTTCAACTTAATAACTTTTTGCGTTTACGAGGAAAAAGGTAGTAAGTTTAAAATTATAAATATATATTTTTTATATGATTTTACTAAAAATTTCTACATTTTATAATTTTTCCTTTGTCTATGCTATATGACGTTGCTTCGTGCCAAATTTCAAGTTTCTGAGTTCACGGGAAGTACCCCGTAGGTTTTGCGAGTACCGAAAACTCTAAAATTTGCAGCATAAACGACTGTATCTTTTGATTGCGTTGGCTTTTAAGTTTGATTTTTTCACAGCTTCAAGGGACAATAGACCTGAGTATTTGATATAAATTTCAGCTCGATACCTCCACGCGTTTCTGAGAAAAATGGTCTTGACAGACAGACAGACAGACAGATAGACAGACGGACAACAAAGTGATCCTATAAGGGTTCCGTTTTTTTCCTTTTGAGGTACGGAACCCTAAAAATCACCTTTGTATGAAATCCTATCTCATCCCAAATACGAGTCACTACGGGGTGAGGTGGGTTTTCCTGTTTATCGTTAAAGTTATGAAATGGAACTACCCAAAATAAAATATTTTTAGTTTTTACTTCATTGAATGTTTGAGAAAAACACTATACACACCTCGGCGTGAAAACGGATTCCCGGCCTCGTATCCCTATCCGGCCTCGCTACGCTCGGCTGTCTATACCTACTTGGCCGGAAATCCTCATTTTCCCAGCCTCTACTGTAATGTACTATTGTTTAATCAAATAAATTGTAAGAAACGATGTTCTGTAGATGCCTTGCTATTTGTAGAGTGATAGCTACTCCCTACAAAAGGCACGAGGGGCCCGACCCCGGAGACTACAGGTTGTTCTGAATCAAACAATGGTTACACGCGTTTTAAGACTAATTCTTCATCAGCTGCATACTTGCTCGTTAGATCACCGCACATACATTTAGCTATCAATATTATAAACCACTGAACCACAAAAATAAACAAAAAACTATTCTCAAAGCATTGCCGCCATGATCAGCTCAACCCATAGACTCTCACTCAGATTTTTTCGTATCCCGTATGGCCTCTACAATCGGCGCAATTTTGACAAAAAATTCGCGCGCGATTTCTACATTGCCGTCTAGGTAGGTGCTATAGGGGTATATTATTCTAGATGAAAATATGAAAGGGGGACGGAGGACCTTTGCTGACGACGGACTCGAAGAAGAGACGACAGACGCCGGCCTTTATGCGGAAGATGGCGTGGTTGACTGGAGTGCGCAGGTGAAGCGCCCTGTAGTCCAAGAGAGTCTCCAGCTCTATCGGATTCTGTAGAGAACGAAGTTCCACGCTTTAAATTTTTTAATGTTGAAGTCTTGGTAGGCCGTTGGTGCAAAGGGGATTCTATGAATATTTAGGTCATTAGATAAAAAAATTTTTTTTATCAATAAACCTGAATGTTCAAAGTACTTGTTATGTGATACTATAGTGACTCATTATTGTAGTGACCAAGAAAGAAAAAAATGTATGTCATGTTATTGAAGTCTGACGTTATGTGTTATCTAAGTTCCACTGTACTGACATCAATTTCTGGCCCAGCTGAGTCCAACGTGAACGGTAGCTCCCGTGCTGCTGACACGGTCCACAGCTCTGCGCCGACGCCGTCGCCGATCAACTCCACGCCGACGCCGTCGCCAATCAACTCCACGCCGTACACGGTGCACGCCGCCGCGGGCGCAGATTTCGCCACCGTTGCATGTACGTCCACTACCGATTCTGTCGTAATTCTATAAACCAGCGATGTATAAATGATGTAGGCTTGGACCCCCGCTCCGGCTCGTTCCTGGCGCAGAGGCTGTCCATCGCGATTCAACGCGGTAATGCGGCAAGCGTGATGGGCACCTTTGCGCCGGGAATGATGCGGGGTTTATTTGAGTAATTGGACGGACTTATATTTAGTTTTTAGGTTTTGACATCTTGTTTTTAATGATTGTGTTGTGGTCTTGTTTCCTTTGTATGTAATAGTTTGTAAGTTTATGGTTAGTGTATATTTATGTAAGGTATAAGTTGACATTTTTTTTGTATTTGAAATTGTTAATTAAGAACTTACCTATTGTTGACAGTGTATGATTAATACCAATAAATCTATGAATAAATAAAGCAATGTTGTATCTGTCATTATCATGGGTGGATAACGATACAGAGGTAGCAATGTACAGTCAACGCCTCACTACTTATGTATACACTTTTGAACGTTATTACAGCGGAATAAGGTTCAAAAGTGTATACATAGTGAGGCGTTGACTGTACAAGTTGCAGAACATTCTCAAAAATTCAGTAACATTCTCGAAAATTTCCGGCAAATTACACGAGAATTTAAATTAAATTTCTAATGAGAACATTCCCTATGGGAATTAAAGAAATATATATTCGAACTCGCGGAGCGTAAGCGAAGTGAGTTCTTACAAACAACTGCAGACCGAACTATCACCTGGCTACTGGGACGACTCGGCATTTGGATAGTTTTTTGATTTCGGTAGTTTGTCTGACGATAACTTTAGTAACGTTTTTCTAATCTTTATGAAATTTCTTGGGGCTGTAGCAGAGATACATAAAATTTGCAAGTTCGTATATGAGCAGGATCGATCAAGTGGTTATGGAGCTAGAAGGAGAAAAAAAATCCTCCAAAGGGTCTTGTTATATTGGTCAACTCGTTTGCAAGTAAATCGCGAGTTTACAGTTCGATTAAAAACTAAATAGTAATAAAAACCTTATGTAAACCAATTAAAACTAACTTAAAAACTTGGTGCATTGCTAAACAGAGGTTGGAATCGTCATATGGGGCAGCATACTCACGTTGCGGCAAATTCTAGCAGCTGACGACTGATTCGGTCGCCCAGGATGAACACCAACTGCACCAAAATCCCGCTCTGCCGTAACACTGCAGACCACTCATGCCCCGAACACGACGATTTCTGCAGACGGGCTGCAATAACAAGTTAAAGCGGTATTAGACATTGCAACCTGCAGGGCCCAATCTGTCATGTTGGAAGGTGTAATTAAAGGTAGGGCATAGATATACCACCCATAGATCTGACACGGAACTAATAATACCAAGATAGAACGGGATGGTCTTATTACACTTTCAATAGATACGGCAGAGAGGTGCTATTATCGTTGGTCCTTGTCATAGTTTCTATTACCCTCCACGCGTTACTTCTAGCAGTGGAGGGTAACAAACAGATATAATGCGCGATTTCTTCAAGAATTTCTGTGATTGCTACGAGAAAAGCTGTTAGTTTTCCTAGAAAGCTGTGTCGGCTAAGGAAAAGATTGGTAAATTGTTCTGTTTTATGCTGTAGAAGTGATTATGGGCATCTATATATCTATCCCATACGGGGGTACACGTGTGCGGTCTCTAGTTAATGCTTGCTTTGAGAGGTAGGGCCTGTAGGGAGCTGAAGGAGGGGTAGGGAGAGGCAGGGTACACAACAGATTGGGCCCTGCAGGTTGCAATGTGTAATAGACTAATAGCCGTTTTACTGATAATAGCTAGGGATACACGCACAGATATGCCCGCCGGACAAATCCGTACGTGTATGGCGCAAATTGGACACGGATTTGTTTGCAGACACATCTGAATAGCGCCATACAGGGACGGATCTGTCCGCCGGGCATTTCCGTCGGACAAATCCGGCGGACACATCTGTGCGTGTATCCCTAGCTAATAGCTAGCCAACAGTCGAACGAGTGCATCCAAGCACAGAGTAAATAATAGTATAATACAGAGAGACCTCTGTAATGTCACGTAACGTCACGAATCATGTTGTCCCTTCTTAAGGCATGACAAGTTCTATTCGCACTTATGCAAACGTATCGGATACGTCGTGTCAAACTCAATTTTTTTGACAGATTTACTTTGAGTTGTACCCCCCTGATCCAAGCGAAGTTCTTACAGTCAAGTTCTGTCAGCTGTCGGGACTTCTCTGCATTTCGCCTGTTTTTTTATTTTGAATATGTAGTTATGCCGCGATAACTTCATGTTTTTTTGATGGTATGAAATTTTTGGGCTTGTATCAGAGATAAATACAGGGTATAACAAAAATACTGGTTATCCGTTTAACCTTTTCAACGCTTTCTCTCTCGCATCAAAATGTGGCAAACACGCCAACATCTCAACTAGTGAGAAACTAATTTAAACCTTATCTGTCAACAGTAAAATTGCTTTGACAGCGTCTGCCATAGCCTCTTTAGTGGTTGTTGGCGTGGTAGGCACGACAGTACTCGACCACTTTAAAGGCTCTTGGCGTTGAAAAGGTTAAAGGATGATACACGGTGTCATGTTCCGGGTTTGTCACAATCGTCTCGTTGGCGGGCCGACACCGGGCGTTCCGAGCATTACACGAGCAGCGACCGGGCGGTTCCGGGTCCGTGGCTTCCACACCGCCCTGTTATATATGAGAGCTTCCGTTGAGCTTCCGGGCACAAAGCGAGCGGAGTCCGGGCTGTTTTCGGTCCGACACATCGTCACGTGGTTAGAGCATTATTGGTAGACTAAGAAAAAATAGGAGAAAAAACGTTTTGACGCGAAAAAGCAATTTTTCTTGGACCCATCTTCCCAGCCAGCCAACCATTCATACAAAACCAATTTTTTTCGTTTGAAATTTTTTTTTCTTAGTTTTTCGGAATTACAATCAACCAACCAATCGTGTCCTTAAGTTATTGACCTATAACTTATCATGCCCCATAACTTATCAGGTCTGAAAAAAAAAATTTTTTTTAAACGGATCATCAGCATTTTTGTTACACCTATCAAGGGGTTATGGGGCTAGAAAGCGTAAAAACGATCTTCATATGAGTCTTTTTATAATGGTCAACTCGTTATCAACTAAATCGCGAGTTCTCAGTTCGAGGCGGACTACTAGTTATATTAGCCCTCAACCAAAGCAAAGAGAACTAAGTACCTAGAGTGTTCTCTCCACACATGACTAAATGCGTATATATAATAAGTTTTAAGCGAGCTTTGCTAAAAGTTGTTATTCAAAAGATTACAGCTTAACACGTATTACGATTTAAGTGTGCTTAAAACTTAATAAAAATTAGTTTAACCATACCTCCCATACGACCAGAGCCGGATTAGCCTTTAGTCAAAGTAGGCAACTGCCTAGGGGCCCCGCGTAGCCCTGGGGCCCATCGTGCACAGGAAAAAAATAAAATATATCATAGAGTGAAAATAAAACCGGAAAATTGGAATATATATCCACTAGGGCCCCCGCGTAATGAACAGTGGAAAATTTAAATGTTTCATAACGTGAAATATTTGTAGGAAAATGTATATGTAGGCTAGGGGCCCCGCGTGTGCACATAAAAATGTTTCATTAAAATTATTAAATAGTATTAATTAATCGCAAAATTTAGGTATGCATAGCGGCTAGGGTTTGCTTGTACACACTACACAGTGGGAATGAAAATGTTTCTCAGAGTTTAAATCTCAGTTTAGTTGCTGTTTAGGAAACAGAAAGGGTGCATTTTTTGTTAATATAGTTAAACTTGTAAAAAGTGCACATGCTTCACACTACTTTTTATTTCCCTTTACAACTACTTTTTTTTTAAGAAAAATGCATTAATGTTTTTAAGTTCCATACAGATATTAATCTTGTTTAGGCCTTTACCTTTTTCAACGACAACGAGATAATATTTTCAGTTTTTCGTCATTTTAATAATAATGGTAAAAAATACATAAAAACTACAAAAAGTGTATTTAGTGGACTATACCTAGTGGTATCCTGCCTTTTCGCCGAAAATTGTATTGCCGAATTTCACTTGCCAACCAACTTTTCGCAAAAGTTTCATTTGGCCGAATAACTTTTACCACATGATCCTTTCGCAACCGTTTAATTTTCCAACCCCATAGTTGGGAAATGAAAATAACTTCTTCACGTAACGATTATTCTGTGTAGCGGTATTTCAGAAAATATTGTGGAGTAGTCCTTTTTAGCGGGGACCAAGATTTTATAAATAGTTTTCTTATCCAAAAAAATCTTATAAAAGCATATTCCCGTTTTATGTTCCCGATTCTTCTTCCTCGTAACGTTTGTCCCGGCTTTGTCTGTTTGTTTGTCCGCTTAACAACCTAATCCCATGCATTGGCATTGACACTAGTTTTTACGAAAACGACTGCCATCTGATCTTCCAACCCAGAGGGAAAACTAGGATTTATCGGGATTAGGTCCGGTTACATTACGATGTTTTCTTTCACCGAAATCCAACTGGTAAATATCAAATTGTTATTCCGTAGATACGTTATGAAAAACGTAGTAGTACGGCGATTATCACACTGGCGACGGATCCGCATGCGGCGCCGGCGCGCGAGCGAGATAGCGCTATACACATGCAGAGCGCTGTCTCGCTCGCGCACCGGCGCCGCATGCGGTTCCGCAGCAGTGTGATAACCGCCTACGAGCCGGGGTTTGAACCTGAGACCTCCGGATTGAACCCGGAGGAATTTTATTGTTTGTATAATTAGGTACACACCTAAAAGGGGGGGTTTTACAATAGACAAAACAACGTAAAGAAATTATTTTTGTGGCACTTAGTTACGAACTTGAACTAAGTGATTACATTTAAAAATCCAACCTACTGCAATTAATCTTTGCTGGGTAATCCCAACAAGGCTTAGTTTTCCCTCTGGATTGGAGAGATAGATGGCAGTCACACTCGTAAAAACTAGTGCATGCGGCAATTCATGGGTTTGGGTTGCCAAGGGGATCCCAGACTCCAACGAACTGTGGCAAAAGCTGGGACATAACGCTCGAAGGATGATATGAGTTTCCTAAAATGGGGGCCCAAAAACTGTACTGCCTAGGGGCCCCGAAAGTCTTAATCCGGCCCATCATCATCATCATCATTTCAGCCGAAAGACGTCCACTGCTGGACATAGGCCTCCCCCACTGAACGCCACAATGACCGGTCCTGTGCCACCCGCATCCAGCGGACTCCAGCGACCTTCACCAGGTCATCAGTCCACCTTGTAGGGGGCCTACCAGCTCTTCGCCTTCCGGTGTATGGTCGCCATTCGAGAACCTTAGTGCCCCAACGGCCATCGGTTCTCCGTGCAATGTGCCCTGCCCATTGCCACTTAAGTTTAGCGATCCGACGGGCTATGTCGGTTACTTTGGTTCTGCTACGGATAGTATCGTTTCTGATACGGTCACGCAAAGAAACTCCTAACATAGCCCTCTCCATTGCTCTTTGGGTGACTTTAAGCTTTTTAATGAGGCCCATTGTGAGCGACCACGTTTCAGAGCCATAGGTCATCACTGGCAACACACACTGGTCAAAGACTTTCGTCTTGAGACACTGCGGAATATTGGACGAAAAGATATGTTTCAGCTTCCCAAACGCTGCCCAACCGAGACGGATTCGACGATTGACCTCTTTCTCGAAATTGGACCTACCTAGCTGGACTGTCTGTCCGAGGTATACATAATCGTCTACAACTTCGAGCGTAAAGCCGGCCCTGCATACGACTAATTATTTAATTAGTAGTTTTGCTATGTATGGAGTTAGCAATCTATGTACTCATTTTTATCTATGACCAAAGTGACGGCTATAGTGTGGCGACTGAGTTCATAACGCTGTCTCCTTCTCCTGCCGTGGCGGTGCAAGTGTGAAAGAGAAGTTTTATGACATCAGTCGCTACTTAATTTTGCGGATATAGAGCAATAAAATCTTTTAACAGCTATGAAGATGCTTGCTATTTTAGGCAAAGAAACCTATTGGGTATCCTGCCTTTTCGCCGAAAATTTTATTGCCGAATTTCATTTGCCAACCAACTTTTCGCAGAAGTTTCATTTGGCCGAATAACTTTTACCAAATAATTATTTCGCAACCATTTCATTTCCTAACCCCATAGTTGGGAAATGTAAATTGCCTTCTAGGTTGGGTTAGGTTAGGTTGGATTATGTAGAGTTGGGAAATGAAATTCGGCCAAATGAAACTTAGTTGGCAAGTGAAATTTGGCAATATGATTTTCGGCGAAAAGGCAGAGAACCATTATATTGACTAGGTATACACACCTCTAACCCACACACTTTGTCCAATTTTGTTGTAAAGGTCCTTGAGGTCCGTATACACCCGGTCCCTGACCTCCCCAGTAGACTGAATTGGTCTAAGCACGCCGTAGCGTCCTGCAGAATTGTCGCCATTGACGGCCTCGGCCTGGGAACGTGGTTTGGACCCAATTAGAGACATTTTACTTATTTTGTTGCTTTGTTTTAACTTTTAGTGACCGCCGTCTCCGCTCCTTTTGCAGTCACTGTTGAGGTGAAGTTAATGGATGCATTTACGTCAATACAGATGCAGTTTTGAATCGTATTTTATCGGATAAGTTCGTTTTTATCGTGCTGTCTCAACTACCTATCTACCCATCTACTGAAGCTAATTGAGAGAGCACGATAATAACGAACTTTTCTGAGAAAATACGACGGAAAAGTGTTATGCACTACATCTGTACATGCCATACCTCTACTCAGCTGGATAAATACCGATATTGTTATAAATTAAACACGCTGTTTAATACAATAGAAAATGTAATAAATAACTATAAACTACCTACAAATCTATCCTATCTATTATATAAAACACAAAAAATTTATGTTTATTAGATATAAAAATTGCAACATAAGAGTGTAAAATTATTTGGCGTCATTCGCTTAGCTCATGGTTCAATATTAGATTCCCTCGCTCGCTCAGCTTTCAATTTCAACACTCGCGCCAAATAACCACTTTGCAGCCTTGCATAACAAATAACTCTTGTTTAAGTACCTTTATTTACTTTTTTCTACTCGTCGACTTTAACTGTGTATTAGGATTTTATAGACCAGACAAACAAAGTATCCAATGACCCTCTTTGCTGACGATAGCACTGTAATTATTGAATGTGAAAATAGTGATAATTATGAATATGAAATTAACATGACATTATGCAATATTATTGAATGGCTTCGTTTTAATAACTTGTTAATTAACTTGACTAAAACGAAAATCATGCATTTTCATCAAAGAAAAATACCTCTCCCCATCTACTGAATCTGTGCTGTGCTGAAACTGTGCATACCTAGGGTTCGAAGTTGAAGCAGTGAGGTCAACAAAATTCTTAGGCATAATGGTAGATGACCAACTGACCTGGAAATTACACACTGAAGAAGTCTGCCGGAAACTATACTCATTCTCCTACGCACTCGGTACACTCACAAAATTAGCTGATAGAGAAGCTATTATGACAGCCTATCATGGTTATGTTGCGTCAACCCTATGATACGGAATTATATTCTGGGGCAACTCCACAAATAGAGGCTTAGTGTTTAAAGCCCAAAAAAGGTGTATCAGGGCGATATGTGGGTTAAGATGGTTCGATAGCTGCGCCACATATTTTAAAAGTTTAAATTTACTTACACTGCCCTCACTTTTCATTTATGAGATCGCAATGTTTGTCCGAGCAAATCCCACACTATTTAGGAAAGTGACTTACTCACGAAGCAAAAGAATAAAGCCAAGAGACTTTCATACTGAATCTGCAAATACTGCTCTAAAACTGAAGAGTGTGGTTTGCCTGGGTAGCATAATCTATACATATAATAAAGCTGAAGAGGGTCGAAAATCTGTACATTGGAGATATTAGTAAAAAAATAAGTTAGTAGGTCTTAGAATCGATAACAGAACACGTTTCGACGATTTTTAGAATTTTTGTCTGTTTGTCTGTTTGTCTGTTTGTCTGTTTGGATGGGGAGAGTTGGCGTCAAAACGCCTGAACCGATTTCGATAAAAACTTCACTAGCAGGTTCAACAGACCTCTGGTCAGGACATAGGCTATAAAAAATACGAACTTTTTGGATTTAAGGGGGTTTAAGGGGGGTTTAAACTTTGTATGGGAAATGAATATGAGTGTTAAGCTCAAGCAGCAAATTGATATTTGTTTAACTACTTTCGGTTAGTTCATATTCATTCGTATAAATAAATAAATGTGATAAATAATAATATACTGGTTAAATATAGTGGAAAAGTAAAAAATACGTACCATCAAAAGGGGTATCTAGACATGTCTTTGGCTATACGATTAGGTAACGCTATCTCTCGCAGAACTTCGTTACTACCGAGTCCTCTTTACGCAAAATCTGACCACTACATATGTAGTTTAGGTGCAAACTAAATGCAACACGAGTTCGCAGAGATTTCCCTAGATGGCTATAGTAGGTAGGTACTATCTATGCTATGAGTATAATGGGAGGCTTCTTTCTGCTGAGGCCTGACGGGCCGGCACGCGGTTGCTTAGCAACGCCTATAAAAACACATGTTTGTGGTTGAAAAGACGACTGATTGCTGCGGAGTGCGGATACGAATTTGTATATGTTTCCTTTTCTTCGGAAAATTACTCGATCACCTACCACTACAAAACACACCGTACTACTGCTTATTATACCAAAAATTGTTAGGTCGAACATTTGAGATAGGAGAAAAAGAATTTTGATAGAGTTTACTGCGCGAAAAAAAACCATACTATAGATAATTATACCAAAAATAGTTACGTTTAACATTTAATATGGGAGAAGAAGAGTTTTGATAGAGTCAACCACGTGATGGGCGGGGAAAAAAGGGGGGCTCGGGAGGCGGAGCCCCCCGCATTAAGGAAAAAAGAAGAAAATACACCATACTATAGATAATTATACCAAAAATTGTTACGTCGAACATTTGAGAAAGGAGAAAAAGAATTTTGACAGAGTTTACCGCGTGATGGGCTGTAAAAAGAGGGGGGCTCGGGGGGCGGAGCCCCCCGCAAAAAGAAAGAAATGCACCATACTATAGATAATTATACCAAAAATAGTTACGTTGAACATTTAAGATGGGAGAATAAGAGTTTTGATAGAGTCAACCACGCGATGGGCGGGGAAAAAAGGGGGGCTCGGGGGGCAGAGCCCCCCGCATTAAGAAAAAACACACCGTAGTACTGCTTATTATACCAAAAATTGCTACGTCGAACATTTGAGATAAGAGAAAAAGAATTTTGATAGAGTTTACCGCGCGATGGGCTGTAAAAAAAGGGGGGGCTCAGGGGGCGGCGCCCCCCGCAAAAAGAAGAAAATACACCATACTATAGATAATAATACCAAAAATTGTTACGTCGAACATCTGAGATAGGAGCAAAAGAATTTTGACAGAGTTTACCGCGCGATGGGCTTTAAAAAGAGGGGGGCTCGGGGGGCGGAGCCCCCCGCAAAAAGAAAGAAATACACCATACTATAGATAATTATACCAAAAATAGTTATGTTGAACATTTAGAGTTTTGATAGAGTCAACCACGCGATGGACGTGGAAAAAAGGGGGGCTCGGGGGGCGGAGCCCCCCGCATTAAGAAAAAACACACCGTAGTACTGCTTATTATACCAAAAATTGCTACGTCGAACATTTGAGATAAGAGAAAAAGAATTTTGATAGAGTTTACCGCGCGATGGGCTGTAAAAAGAGGGGGTCTCGGGGGGCGGAGCCCCCCGCAAAAAGAAGAAAATACACCATACTACAGATAATTATACCAAAAATTGTTACGTCGAACATTTGAGATAGGAGAAAAAGAATTTTGACAGAGTTTACCGCGCGACGGGCTGTAAAAAGAGGGGGGCTCGGGGGGCGGAGCCCCCCGCAAAAAGAAAGAAATACACCATACTATAGATAATTATACCAAAAATAGTTACGTTGAACATTTAAGATGGGAGAATAAGAGTTTTGATAGAGTTTACCGCGCGATGGGCAGTAAAAAGAGGAAGGCTCGGGGGGCGGAGCCCCCCGCATTAAGAAAAAACACACCGTAGTACTGCTTATTATACCAAAAATTGTTACGTCGAACATTTGAGATAAGAGAAAAATAATTTTGATAGAGTTTACCGCGCGATGGGCTGTAAAAAGAGGGGAGCTCGGGGGGCGGAGCCCCCCGCAAAAAGAAGAAAACACACCATACTATAGATAATTATACCAAAAATAGTTACGTTGAACATTTAAGATGGGAGAAAAAGAGTTTTGATAGAGTCAACCACGCGATGGGCGGGGAAAAAAGGGGAGCTCGGGGGGCGGAGCCCCCCGCATTAAGAAAAAACACACCGTAGTACTGCTTATTATACCAAAAATTGCTACGTCGAACATTTGAGATAAGAGAAAAAGAATTTTGATATAGTTTACCGCGCGATGGGCTGTAAAAAAAAGGGGGGCTCGGGGGGCGGCGCCTCCCGCAAAAAGAAGAAAATACACCATACTATAGATAATACTACCAAAAATTGTTACGTCGAACATCTGAGATAGGAGAAAAAGATTTTTGATAGAGTTTACCGCGCGATGGGCTGTAAAAAGAGGGGGGCTCGGGGGGTTGAGCCCCCCGCATTAAGTAACAACACACCGTAGTACTGCTTATTATACCAAAAATTGTTACGTCGAACATTTGAGATAGGAGAAGAAGAATTTTGACAGAGTTTACCGTGCGATGGGCTGTAAAAAGAGGGGGGCTCGGGGGGCGGAGCCCCCCGCAAAAAGAAGAAAATACACCATACTACAGATAATTATACCAAAAATTGTTACGTCGAACATCTGAGATAGGAGAAAAAGATATTTGATAGAGTTTACCGCGCGATGGGCTGCAAAAAAGGGGGGATTGGGGGGTGGAGCCCCACGCAAAAAGAAATAAACACACCATACTATAGATAATTATACCATAAATTGTTACGTTGAACATTTGTGATGGGAGAAGAAAAGTTTTGATAGAGTTAACCACGTGACGGGCGGGAAAAAAGGGGGGCTCTAGGGGCGGAGCCCCCCGCAAAAAGAAAAAAATACACCATACTATAGATAATTATACCAAAAATAGATACGTTGAACATTTAAGATGGGAGAAAAAGAGTTTTGATAAAGTTTACCATGTGACGGGCGCCAAAGAAAGGGAGGCTCAGGGGGCGGAGCTCCCCGCATAAAAAAACCCCGTTCTAATGCTTATGATACCAAAAATTGCTATGGTAAGGTTGAAAGTTCAAGATGGGAGCAAGAGTTTGACAGAGATTTGCACGTGGCAGGCGGTAAAAGGCGGCTCGGGGGGTGGAGTCCACGCAAAAAGATAAACACACCGTACCATCGCTATTTTTACCAAAAAATGGTAAGGTTGAATGTTTAGGATGTAGATAGAGTTGACCACTATTAATACCAAAAATGATTAAGTTGCATATTTAAGACGGAAGCAATAACAGTTTTGATAGAATTAACTATGTGAAAGGCGGCTCGGGGGCCATTTCGCGTACACTTTAATATCAAGTTGTGTTCGATATCTCCTTACTATTGGTCTTTCCGCCCTCCGGTTTACTTTTAAGACTTAGTCATTAATTTGTGTTCGATCTCTGACCTCCTGCTGCATTTTCTACTGAGATGCTTCGGAAGTTGGACTCTACAGAGAGAGCTCTGCTTTTAGCTCTTCAGATCTTCCCGCTCACATGGTTCTCTGCCGCAGACGCTTTCGGTCGAAGTTATAACTGACTTTATGAAATTTGATATGTAGAAACCGTTTAGCAGTGGACTGTTGAGGGATGAGTGTAACGAAAAGTGACAGAGCCTACTGCAATGCACGCGGGCGAAGCCGCGCGGGTACAGCTAGTATATAATAAATTACCGGAAATCATAAGAAATAAAAAAAACAACGAATTCAAACGATCGCTTACTTCATATTTAATAAACAATTCCTATTATTCTTTGACTGAATACTTAACTTAAATTATTATTTACATATTTTCTCTTTACCATAATTTAATTTGCTAATATGATATATCGATTCTGTTGTTATTTTGTATTTTATGACTTACTTATTTGACGTATAAAGATCATGTTATTAAATTAGTACCTACTAGCTTTAACCCGCGACTTCGTCTGCGTAAACAATTGTACATCGCATTCTGACAAAATTGCCATGTGAAACTTCATTAGATGAGGGATTCTGGGATAGACAATAGGTACCTATCCATGTCATCGTCTGACCATATATTTTGCAATTTCTATTAAAATCCGTTCATACACTATAACCCTTTTCCAGACTGCACCAATCCAGAAGATTATTTCCAAAATCGGAAATATATCTTTTAAATTATTACGTTTTGATCAGTGTTTGTCGCCATTTCTGGTCAAAACGCAGTTCTGATGATGGGATCTATGAGGAAATGGGGAACTCCTTAAATTTTAAAGGATACCGATTTTCATTCAAAAAAGTGACATTTGATCATGACGATGATCAGAACGGAATGTTTAGAAATAAAGGAAAAGTAGAAAAATTTACTGCCTCAGGCGGGATTCGAACTCGCGACTCTGGAAGGCATCCCATCGCTCTGACCAACTGAGCTACTGAGACTTACATGATGGCTGTGAATTCTTCCACCAGTCGCGAGTTAAAAATTTCACCTAAGGCAGCGGATTTATCTACTTTTCCTTTTTTTTCTAAACATTGTGGTACCGTCAGCAGACGTTCTGCTTAATACAAAATTGATCAGAACAGAACTCTTCAGCAACACATACTTCGTTTGGCGATTTGTCCTCTTCGCTGTGTTTGTTAAGAAAGTTAGATTTTCAAGATAAATTATTGTCTAGCTCGAGTTCTGAGGATGGGAAATGGGATCCATGAAGAATCGAGGGAGCTCTTCAAATGTTAAAAGCATACATACTTACACTTAGTGATTCTAGGATTGGAATCAACAAATCAAGCATTTAGGTACATTTAAAGGAGTGATATTTGATGAAGTGGAACTACTGATGATGATCGGAGCGGATCTCTTCAAAGACACATAGTTCACGTTTGGTGATTTGTCTTCTTCACTGTGTTTGTTAAGCAAATTATTTCATTGTATGAAATCTAAGAGTGCACCATCTACAATAATCTTTCACCGGCCTCCTCCGTTGAAGTCGGTTTTTTTTTCTTAAAAAATATAATAAGTCAATTAAGTATTAACTATTTTCAGGGCAGAGAAAAATCCAAAATCGAATATCATTAAAATCGGTTCAGCCGTTCTTGAGTTAATGGTGTAACCGACACGATTATGTTTTAAATATTTATACTTATAGCTATGTCTGCGGTTTCACTCGCGCGTTTCAGTAGGCTTTATCACTTTTCGTTACCCTTAAACAGTCCATTGCTAAAAGTAACGCATTCTACATGCCAAAAACTCAGTTCAGCAGTCTAGCTAAAATCGACGAAGGGCGAAAGCCATGGTCAAGGGAAGCGTGTGAGCAAGAAAATCTGCTGAGCTGAAAGCAGAGCTCCCCGTACAGCCGAACGTCCGAAGCGTCTCAGTAGAAAATGCTTCTCTTATCCAGCGGGATAGAGATCAGTGAGAGAAGTGTCTTATAAGCGAACCGAAGGGACGAAAGCCCAACCGTAGGTGGTTAGGTCTGTGAATGTCGAAAGCTGAGCTCTGCGTAGAGTCGAAGACCCGAAGCGTTCCTGTGTAAAGTGATTCTACGTGTCTTAAAAGCGAACCGAAATCTCGATGAATAGCGATATTACAGTTTGTTTTTCCTATAGTTTCTTCCTTTGTTTTTCCTTTTCCCGTTTGTGACGTAGTGAACACTCAATCAATACCTACTCTTTTTGTTCCCGTCTTAGTCGTTCAAACTAACCATTTTTGGTATGAATAGAAATCGTTCAGTTCTTTATTTTATGAGGGGGCCCCCGAGCCCCTGTTCACCCCCTATAAAGTGGTAAACACTACCAATACTCTTATTGCTCCCGTCTTTAACATTCTACCTAACTACTTTTGTTACGAATATACTTTTTTCTGCAGTCTTAAATATTCAACCTAAGTATTTTTTGAATGACTATAAATCAATCGGTGTGTTTTTTCTTTGGCTCTGCCCCCCGAGCCCCCTCTTTAACACCTTAAACGTGCTGCACTCCCGGACTCCGGAACTTATTGATCCCGTTTTAAACATTCAACTTCACCATTTCCGATATGAGTACAAATTGTATGTATGTTATTTCTTTGAGCGGGGGGCTGCGCCCCCCAAGCCCCCCTTTTACCGCCTATCAAGTGGAAAACTCTTTTTGCTCCTGTCTTAAACATTCGATCATTTTTGGTATATGTAGCGATAATGCAGTGTGTTATTTCTTCATGCGTGGACTTCCCCCCCGAACTCCACTATCAAGCTTATCACGTGGTGAATTCTATCAGTATACTTTTTGCTTCCGTCTTAAACATTCAACCTCACCATTCCTGATTTGAATATAAGTTATATTGTGTTATATCTTTGAGCGGGGGGCTGCGCCCCCAAAGCCCTCCCTTTTACCGACTATCATGTGGTAAACTCTATAAAAATTTGCTCCCGTCTTAAACATTAAACCTGACTTTTGGTATAAATAGCGACAGTGCAGTGTATTTAACCTAAAAATTCTTGGTATTAGTGGAAATAGTTCAGTGTGTAATGTCTTTGTGAGTTAAAGCAAGACGCGTTTTAATCCCGCATATGAATACCGGTATAAATAGCGATCACACAGTATGTAGGTATTTCTCAGGCGTTGCGTGATAAGCTTTGCTTCCGCCTTCGCGCCTTCATTGGTCCGTCGAAGAAGAGCATGAGTTCAAGTTCGGTACCAGCGCTTGCAAAAAAACATGTCTGCAACGCAGCTTCGTTTCCCGAAGACAGAAACTCGGCGAGCCATCTACAGCTTTTCTTTTACATGAATTCTCCAAATAGATTTTTGAGTTAATATTTAAACATTTCCCGCAATCTAGGGCGCATGCCATGAACTTGAGTTGAATTTTGTATGCACCTAAATTACGAACTTTGTGACAATCCTGCGAGAGATAGCGTTGTGGTTCATTTCGCTATGTTTAAATCCTTTTCTTCCAAATAAACCATAATCAATTTGTCAATTGACCTTAACACTCAGTGTATAAATAATTAATAATTACATTTACCATGCATATTTAAACCCTTCTTCTACCCCCTTAAAACCAAAAAGTTAATATTATTTATGGTCCGGCCAGGAGTTATCAAGCGTGTCCGCCACCCAGTACCTTTTAGCAAGGGCGAACTGGACGAAAACGCTGCATTGGGTATAATAAACTAAGAATTTAAAACATGTGTAAATGCTGTTTTGCGAGCCACAAAGGCAAGGTTCAGGCTTGGAGACCAAGGGCTGACCCCGACGGAAGGACCCAGAGCCTTCAACGGTCGCTCCTAAATGTGTCAAATCCAAGCAAGGACGCGATTATTTTCATAATGATGGGTAATTATTTTTTAAGTTCTTAAATATGTAGAGGTTCGATCGATTTTAATGCCTTTTGCTACACCGGTGATGAAGGAAATTTATTACGTAGCATGAAAAGCCGGCACAAACACTTAAAATACTATTATGAGCACCATATCTACATTCAGGCCTCTGAGATGTGAAAAGCGGTAGAAAACAATGCAACCTACAGTTCAGTAGGGGGCACTATAAAATAATAACGGGAACATAAATTTAATAATCTCTTTACTTTCATTACAATCCGGCCAGCCACATTAGCATCAGTATGTTTTAATGATTTTTATGTTTAGCGGGTCAGTAAAAAATTTGCTACTAAATACAATACATGATACTAAGAATCTGTGGCGGCCTGGCTCGACCGCGCGCGGTTGCCTAGCAACGATACACATAACACTACGCAACCGTTGAATCTGAAAGTCGTTCCACAGATTTTCTCAATTTCAGTTATTTTATTATCGGCGTTGTAATTATTGTACATATATAACCATTGTGTGAAAATAAATTGTAAATACTACGCCTGCGCATTTGTTACTTCTATAAACAACCTGCCGCCCAACTGCTGGTAGGTAACTACAACCTCGACACCTCTCTACCACAAATATGCTACCAAGTACCAGGAAATAACTTCACATTAGTGTCAACAGATGGCGTTAGGGCGCTGTGCCATATGGTTTTATGAGTTTTAGAGCGATAATATTATAAAATTTTATTAAATACTGTAAAATTCCATGCTTATATAGGTTCTAAGCTAAAATGTAATTTATTAAGGCATGTAACAATCATTTCTAGCGTATGCATTTCACGTGAAGATGGAGACAGCTACAACGCACTTTCGAAGTTTTTAACGTCATTTGTATATATAGAACTTCTAACTAACTCGTATTAGAACTATATATTGCCACTCTCACTAAGGTTGTAGATTTTCTCAACTTATAATATTAGTGGGATTAATAGCTCATTGACATTTGTATTTTCATAGTATTTTGACTGATTGTTATTCTCATTTTATAAATTTTTATTTTAGTTACTATTAACTTAAGTTAATTATATGCATGCTGCATGCCTACTGCAGCTATTTGTATACCACATGGTGGGACATAGTGATACCTACCAACATCTTGTAAGACCTCTTTTAAATGTACCTATGTTTTACAAATAAATTATTTGAGTTTGAGTTTGAGTTCAGACTTAAACCTTACACATTTAAATGTTGGATAGTCTATGGCACTTCCGGGATCATTAAATAGATTTATTAAACAACCCGCCCCTAAACTAAAATAATGTTGAATTGAGAATGTCATTCACATCTCGGTAAATGTGTAGAGTTAGTCCGGAAAGAAAAGTGTCTCTCGGGAGCTCATACATTGTACGACACTTTTCTTTTCGGACAGACTCAACTTTATAATTTCCGAACGTACTTAATCTGTCAAATTTTCTTCTACTTAAACTTGCTTCTACGTTGTGATTGGATTATAAAAAGACCAATCACCACTACACCGACATCTTGGAAGTAAGTTTAGACACAGTTTATTCTATCCATCTCTTTCTACTACGCACACAATCATATGTATATCTCTTTTCATTGGTGTCTGTACCACCGAATAGGCCCAGATATATACAATTACTTCCGGTTTGAAGAATAGCCCCTGATCTAAAATATTACGTGGTTTTACATATGATTGGCAAAGCTTGAAATTAAAAAAAACCGGCCAAGTGCGAGTCGGACTCGCGCACCGAGGGTTCCGTAAAAACCTATAACAATTGCTATTTCTTATGATTGCGTGGACATGAAAGTTTCGTTTTGCTACAGCAGAAAGATATTATAGAGCTGAGTATATGATATGAATTTCAATTTGATACCTCTACGCGTTTACGACGAAACAGGTAGTAATTAAGTTTCAAAATTAAAAAAATATTGTATGTTCGATTTTACTAAAAATGTCTACTTTTCGTAATTTTTCCTTTGTCTGTGCTATATGAAGTTTCTTCGTGACAAGTTTCAAGTTTCTAAGTTTACGGGAAGTACCCTTTAGGTTTTGAGTTTCTTGCGAGTAATCAGCTCCAAAATATGCAACTTAAATTGCTATTTCTTTTGATTGCGTTGACATAAAAGTTTGATTTTGCTACAGCTGACAGGTATTACAGACCTGAGTATTTGATATGAATTTCAATTTAATACCCTTACGCGTTTACGAGGAAAAAGGTAGTAAGTTTAAAATTTTAAATATATATTTCTGTATGATTTTACTAAAAATGTCTACTTTTTATAATTTTTTTTTGTCTTTGCTATATAACGTTGCTTCGTGTCAAATTTCAAGTTTCTGAGTTCACGGGAAGTACCCCGTAGGTTTTGCGAGTGCCGAAAACTCTAAAATTTACAGCATAAACGACTGTATCTTTTGATTGCGTTGGCTTTTAAGTTTGATTTTTTCACAGCTTCAAAGGACAATAGACCTGAGTATTTGATATCAATTTCAGCTTGATACCTCTACGCGTTCCTGAGAAAAATGGTCTTGACAGACAGACGGACAACAAAGTGATCCTATAAGGGTTCCGTTTTTTTCCTTTTGAGGTACGGAACCCTAAAAAATTGAGCGTATCGAGAAAAAGTTGTGAATTTTTGATCATGGGTAGAGTGCCCCACGATGAAAATAGTTTTAGAAGTTCGTAAAATTACCGTGAAATCAATTCTGCATGTCTGTTTTATACTATGAAAATTATACTACACAACCCCTAGCAGCCATAACCAGAGGTCTTAATTTGTATGGGATTTTTAACACAGCAGATCAAGCGGATTGTATCGAAAACTAAATTACAGAGTATCTATAGAAGTATCTCTACTTGGTGGTTTAGTTTCCGATACGTTCCGCTTGGTGTGTTGTGTTAAAAATCCCATACAAATTTAGACCTAAAGCAAACGCAATCGTTACGTTACGTTAGTGAAACGAGTAGGTACACTAAGGGCTCTAATGACTAGCAATCACAGACTAGACAGACACCTCATCATTAAGCTTTTACAGGGAGCACGAGGTCACCACATATCAGCGCAATTTTATTCGTAAATTTCTACGATTCGAACAGCACATCTCAATAGTATTCTACACCAATTTGTAGTATAACAATCCAGGTTCACCCCTGTAACTTGATTTTTTGTGGATATTTTTAACCGACTTCAAAAAGGAGGAGGTTCTCAATTCGACTGAATGTTTTTTTTGTATGTTTGTTACTCGATATCTCCGTGAATCGTGAACCGATTTTCAATTTTTTTTTATCGAACGTGTATAACCCGTATTTGGTCCCATTGTCGTCAAGTTGGGATCTGATGATGGAATCCTGGAGAAATCGAGGGAACTCTTCAACTATTATAGGAACACCTATAGTGATTTCATTATTTTTACAGCAACTCGGCCACTTCCTCTTGGAATAGCGGATCCTAATTGAAGTCGGTTCTTTTTTTGATTAAAATTATTAATTCACATGAGTAATTATCACAAACGTTAACTCAATTGAAATAAGCGGTTGCTCTCTCATACAAAATTAGTACGGGAGCACAGATGTGTGGTTACCCCGAGTTGTACTTGTACTTATGATCTATCTAGTGGTTGAGGTTATCTGTGATTGCTACTGATGACATTCTCAGTGCCATATCTCTCTTTTGGACGCATACAAAAACTTAAGTTTTGACTCAACCTAGAATTTAACCTCTAGGCTAGACTATAAATATCTAATTGTTTTTGCGAACTGCGTCATATCAAAAATAAACAATGATATGTTTACCCCGATCATTTTACAGAACAATGCATTATTTGTTCATAATATACGTAGTCTATTAATCAATTTATGTTTTGTTCGTGACTACACATTTCACGAAACAGTTGGATAAATAAAATTTATTGAATAATGGCTCGTTCCAGAAAGAAATTAAAATAATTGGTATGTCTGTTTGATCGTAAACATGTATTTGAAGTGTTTTTTTTCGAAGGCCTTTTATGTTTCTTTTGAACTTGCACTCTAAATTTTTATAAAATTGTTTGACGCCTTAAAAAAAAAGGCAGATGAACTATCTTCGAAATCGCGGAGCGTAAGCGAAGTGAGTTCTTACAAACAACTCCAGACCGAACCAAACTGTCACCTGGCTACTGGGACGTCTCGGGATTTGGATGGCTTTTTGATTTCAATAGTTTATCTGACGATAACTTTAGTAACGTTTTTCTGGGGCGCGATTCGACAAGACAAAAAACGAGACGTGGACGTCACAGTAGAATCGCTAGGTGATAGAGTGATATCCATCTGTCCTCAGATGGACACGCCTAACTGTCAAATTTATAGTAGGTCTCGCTAGAGTGTTTGTCTATGGCTATTAGCCACCATTTTAGATATGTTGACAGGACATTGGGAATCCCATGGCAGAGACTAAAAGGCGGGTTTTTTTATACGAATATAGATAACACCATGTTAGTACTGGAACTGGAGCCCACCCTACTGTACATTTATCAAAAAACTTACCGGTTAGCTTCCATAGCGTTCCGTAGCGTTGTAGAACCCATCTCGGAGATCATGTAAACATACTTAAATTGTGGCTTTATGTATGGAGTCTAGTTGAAAAGCGTTGGTAGCCTGGCGGTTAGACGTCTGACTTTCAATTCGAAGGTCTCGGGTAACCCCCGCTCGTACGAATGAGTTTTTCGGAACTTATATACGAAATATACTTTACTATTTGGTGAAGGAAAACTTCGTGAGGAAACCTGCATACATATACGCGGAGAAATCCAAAGTTGTATGTGAAGTCGCCAATCTGCTTTGGACCAGCACAGAATGGGGACTATAGCTCGATCCCTCTTGTGTATGAAACGAGGCCTGTGTCCAGCAGTGGGACATATATAGGCTAACATATTTATTTATTTATTTCGATGGACGCATAAGATGTTAAGATTTTAAATCGTAATTTTTTGCTTTTCTGGTTCTGGGTGGGGCTGCCACGATATTGCAGCGCGTCCGGCATGTTTGCCGAGGCACGAACTGATGGCTTTGCTGCCATTATGAGAAAAAGAAGTGGGATCCTGTTTCGGCTTTGCGGCAGTCTCATCCGTATCCTCGGCGTTGAGATAGCCCTATACTAGCCCGGTCGACGTCAATACACGTTGTTAAAGATAGGATATAAGGAGCGTAATTTAATACGTGTTAGAGTAGTCTTATTAGCTTGGGTACATACACATATTAGATAACATTAAATTATAGGCAAATTACTATAACTAACAAGATGTATGGACTATTTGTCCATAATAAAGTTTTATTTGTTTATTTAATTTATGTTTGAGCTTACCATTCCAAATTTTCACTTCACATTTATACAGGGGTCCCATGCAAGGACCGGTACCGATTACCAATGAAGGGGTATACGGTTATTATTAACCGACTTCAAAAAAGGAGGAAGTTCTCGATTCAACTGATTTTTTTTATCATTATTTTTTTATTATTATTTTGTATGTATGTTACTCGATATCTCCGTGAATCGTAAACTGATTTTCAAATTTTTTTTATTGAACAGGTATAACCCCTAGATGGTCCCATTGTCACCATGTCGGGGTCTGATGAAGAACTACGCATTATTGTATATAGTATCTTTAATGTATTTGTAGTACTGTTTTGTAAAAATAAGTCCCGCCGAGTTTCTTGCCGGTAATAAGTAATACTTCTCGGGTCAGAGGTGTAGGGTTAGAACCGGTGGTAGTTTCTTTTCTCTCTGACGTTCATAAGTGCATTGTAATGTGCCTAAATTGAAGAATAAATATCTTTTATCTTTTTATCTTTTAGGATCCTGGAAAAATCGAAGGAACTCTTATAGGCACACCTATAGTGATTTCACTATTTTTAACCGACTTCAAAAAAGGAGGAGGTTCTCAATTCGACTGTTTTTAATTATTTTTTTGTATGTATGTTACTCGATATCTCCGTGAATCGTGAACCGATTTTCAAATTTTTTTTTTAATCGAACGGGTATAACCCCTAGATGGTCCCATTGTCACCAAGTCGGGGTCTGATGATGGGATTCTGGAGAAATAGTGGGAACTCTTCAACTATTATAGGCACACCTATAGTGATTTTACTATTTTTTACAGCAACTCGGCCACTTCTTCTTGGAATAGCGGGTCCTAAGTGAAGTCGGTTCTTTTTTGTTTAAAATTACTACAAATCCTATCAATTCGATAAGCACATCATTGGTTTAACCCAAAGGTAAGCGCTTACCGAAATCGAAAACCCCCAATAAGTTTACCCTATCAAGTGTTTTTAGAATGCGATCAAACTATTGTAAACTATATCGTTAAGACATTCGATAGAGAAATCACATTGAATATGGTTAACCTCATTTAAAATGGTTTCCGTAACAATAGGCTAACCCTAGTGATAGGGTAACCATATCATTATGTAACCATTTAATAGGTTTAATAGGTTTATCCTATCGAAAAGATTAATTAAATGGAGGGGTTTTCTGGGTCTGGTCCCATGCAATATGTTAGTACCCTCTGGTTAAAGCTGCTACGGGTTGTGTGGTATTATCTTCGTAAAAAAAAGACTATATAAGTTATACAATTTTCATACAAAAAACTTCTGTATAAATAATAAAGAAAGAATTGTAAAATGTAGCTTACGTTAAGTATCTTAAACAGAAAACGGACAACATATGAATTTCTTGTAAAAATTCATAAATTTTCAGTACATATTCATAATTTTGTACAAGTTCTATAAGTGGAGCGTAGTTATATTGTTTATTGCTATGCTATTGCTACATAATACAAACTGATAATATATATACAGGTAAACAAATTATGTGATATTAATTTTCAAGCCATAAGATACAATTCATGTGACGTCGAGAAATTACTAGCTTACGGAAATTCTCACCATAAAGGGAGAATTCTCGGTAACATTTTCCTCAAGTAAATTTGACCACGATTAAAACTGGCTTAACTTGAGGTGCTAAAGGCGCTAATAGTAGTTTATGTAACTGTTACGTAATAGGGGTCCTTAAAACACGAGTGTGGTTTTATGAAACGAACGAAGTGAGTTTCATAATAAGATCACACGAGTGTTTTAAGGCCTAATTACGTACAGTTGCATACACTGCTTTATCTACACACATATTATAAACCCGAAATGATGATTGGATGACTGCAATTGCACGGATTGCACCGCCATCGCTATGGCCAACTCGATTGTGCCGGCGGTCGGAGGGGCGCGTGCCAGCGGGCGCCCGGGCGGGGGCCCACCCGGAGTTTCATAATGATATCGATTTTTTGCTTATTATTTAATAATAATAACATCGTTACAGATAAGACATTTGTTCTAACTACTAACGAAACAATCTATTTTTATGGTGGTTATAACGTGCGGTTTTTGAACGCATCATGGAGGGTTTATGATATGGGTGTAGATAAAGCATTTTATAGCTCGTATTATTAAGCAATAATGTTAATAATTTGCAATTATGTCGATGTAATCGGGTCGGTGGTTATCAGTTAGCGTTACGTTCTTACTTCAGGTAGGTACGAAAAAAAAACAACTTCTTGCAGTATTTTTTCTAAAATGACGAGAATGAAATGGAAGATACATGGGGGCGGGGCTTATCTTTAGAATAGTTTAGAACGATGTCAATTGCGACACAAGCGGATTTTTACAAAGACATAATGCACTTAAATCTTAGTGTCGCCTGATTGGCGTTCACAATATCAGGCAGAAGAGGGGAAAATACAGGGTATTTGGCACATGACATGACCCAACAGATTTGTTTGGGGTGTGGGTGGTGTCATATCCTTCCTTTCCGTCCTTGGTCGTTCTGGAGATACGATTTTTTAAATATTTTCCTAAATTTCCCAAAATCTGATACTTATTAGAAGCCCCATAACTTATTTTTGTGTGTGGTTTTAAATGCATAATTTATTTTCTTGTCTTACGTTTTGTCTGTCTTCTTCCAAATATTCGTTTTTTGTTACAAATATACCACAAAATGAACACAGGGGCCGGTTTAAATCCGATTATATTTATATCAATAAATAAACAATAATGTTGACTTATCGTGCATACATACCAATATTTTGATTAAGAATTAAAATGATATAATGTTGAAAAAGTAAGAATATTTGGAAATTTAAACTATTTTCTCGATAATTACCGCCGCGGAGAATGTTACCGAGAACTTTCCCCTTAAATTCTCTTCGTTTTCGTAAATTTCGGTAACGGCATATCACTTGAGTTGAGTATCTTAAAAGTTCGTAAGCGCAATTTTTTTCCTTGTGATTAAACAACAAATTTTAATCTCTTTCGATTTAAGTCTTTAAGACTTATGTTTTTACGATCTCCGAGATTGGCTGTACATCGCTGTGGAGCCGACCGATAAGATTTTTGATAAATTTACGGTATGGCAGGCTCCAGTACCTATTATGTTTATAGTTTGGCCAGAGTTTGTTCCACTTCAAGCATAGACAGGGAGAATCATACTGTCTTTTTCTAATGCTAGTACTCTCACTACTAAAAAAGGGATGGGTATAGCATGTTACTCTGACTGTTACTGCGCTTTTGGTTTGCCAGACTATATTTATGTGAAGTATATCAAATGTCAAATAATTATTTTAGGCATTGACATATAATCATGAAGAAACTTTAAACTGGAGCAATATCAGCCAAAAATATCAATAAGTCAAATATACTCTAATGTGATTACTTTAAGGTTAATTTTCGCTCAACATAGGTGAGGGAGGAAAACGAGCCGAGAGAGATGCTAAAACGGGGAGACCTCTGTCCCTCTCTAAACGTTGCCATTCGGAAAAAAATTAATTCTGTGGTAAAAAGTATTTAGCGTGAAATTAATAACAAAAAAAGTTTTTAAATATATTTGATTACAAGAATTACGTATGCTTATCATACTTTTTTATTTTTAACCGACTTCAAAAAAGGAGGAGGTTCTCATATCGACTGAATTTTTATTATTATTTTTTTATCATTTTAATTTTTTTATTTTTCTTTATTTGTCATTTCTCTTAAGTCAGGTTTTTTACAATATTTTTATAAAAGTAAAATACAAAATACATCTAAAACATACAAAAACAATAAGAACATTATAAAAAACCTAACCTAGGGTGCCGCCGGCAACGGGGCAATTTTTATTATTATTACTTTTTTGTATGTATGTTACTCGATATCTCCGTGAATCGTGAACCGATTTTCAAATATTTTTTTTAATCAAACGGGTATAACTAGGGTTGCCAACCCTCCCGCTATATGCGGGACGTCCCGTTTCTGGGGCCCTAGAGCATGCGTCCCGCAAGGGGTCCACGCGGGACGCCGATTGTCCCGTTTTCAGACTAGACTAGATCATCAGTACTTCAGCACCAAAACGAGCGTTGATTTGCATGTTAGAATCATTTTAAAGCGTGTAATTTTACTTGAATATACCGCGAGTAACGCGCGCTAGCGCCATCAACGCTCACTCGCTCGCTCGACACTCCCTGTCGCTGTGTATGGCGGCTATTATTTAAGGTTGTGATTTTAAGAATATTTCTTCTTGGGGAGGGGGGGGGGGGGGGTGCATTATTGCAGTGAGAGTGAGGCCGCGTGTAGGTGTCCCGCGGTTTTAAGCCTGGTCCCGCAATGTGATCGTAAATGTACCGCGAATCTCTGAATCACAGTTGGCAACCCTAGGTATAACCCCTAGATGGTCCCATTGCCACCAAGTCGGGGTCTGATGATGGGATTCTGGAGAAATCGAGGGAACTCTTTAACTATTATAGGCACATCTATAGTGATTTCACTATTTTTTAAAGCAACTCGGCCACTTCCTCTTGGAATAGCGGATCCTAAGGGTTCTATTTTTGTTTAAAATTATCGAACTCGCGAAGCGTAAGCGAAGAGAGTTCTTACAAACAACTCCAGACCGAATTGTCAACTGGCTACTGGGACGTCTCGGCATTTGGATGGCTTTTTGATTTCGATAGTTTGTCCGACGATAACTTTAGTAACGTTTTTCTGATCTTTGTGAAATTTCTTGGGGCTGTAGCAGAGATACATAAAATTTGTAAGTTCGTATATGAGCAGGATCCATCAAGTGGTTATGGAGCTAGAAGGAGAAAAATCCTCCTTAGGGTCTTCTTATATTGGTTAACTCGTTTGCAAGTAAATCGCGAGTTCTCAGTTCGAGGCGGACTACTAGTTTTAATAAGTTAATAAACTAGCACGAAAAATCTTTAATAATTATTTTATAACTAGTAGTCCGTCTAGTAGTAAGTAAAAATATCGTTAAAAATCTTAAATCTTGAAATAGGGTGTCCGCTTCATATGACTAATGAGACAAGTTTAAGGTTTGAGTTTTGTTCTTTATGAGAATAATAGACCATCTATCTCCGGTTTTGATGCACAGTTGTATTTTGCTGTGCTGTCAGCATTATTTTGATAATCGACTTAAATATTTCTAGAATACCTACCTATGGTGTGTTTTATTTCCTTATGTTTTATTTTTCCAACGATAATAGATAATAGGAGCCTCCACACATCCAGTCAGTAACAGAAGTAGCTAACGCACTGTTTTCTAAATTCAAACAACACTAACTGCAGCTTTCCCAATGGGTATGTACCTACTAGGGCTCGCGGTCGTTTCCGGGTCTCGTGTAACCGTTTCGAATACCCGTTTCCGAATAACACGCTACACGGTTTTCTGGCCCGTTTCGCACGTGTAATTAAGAAACGTGTAATTAAGATCCGTGTCCACGGTTAAACGGGTAGTCGAAAAAACCGTGTCTTAAATACACGCGGATCCGGAAACGTCCTTGGCGGTAAGAGTCGAACGGGTCGAGTCGTTCAAACGGTACGAATGAATATATGAAACATTTGGGGAGTTTGGTGATTATGAATCTTATTGTGAGGTCTGTAGAGTAGAAATTTAATAAATGGTTACTGTGGGTGTGCCTTTTTTATGATGGTAATAGAATAGCAGGTAAATTTTATACAAATAGATCACAACTAGAGCAAAAACATTGAAGTTTAACTTAGTAAATAAAACTTAACTATCAAATTAATTTTGTATTAGTTTGATATGTATTAATATGTAGTAAGTCATTTATTAGACGTGTTGAACTTATTAAACAAAAATAGAACTTCAAGTTGGTTAATATAAGGTAGGTACTCTTTTAAAACCCTACATGTTTTCGTTGTAATCAGACAAAAGGGTGTCGTAAAAGAAACATTTCAACGAATAAGATATTTTAAGTAAATATGAATGATTAATAATAATAATATCGAAAAACACAATCACTAGGTATGTAGGACGTCCGAAGGCAGCCGATCGCCTCCTTAGTCACAAAGGATTGATAAGGCGCTTTGTTAACAAGAGACCAGCGTAAGCAAGACTAGCAAATCAGCGTGAATACTACGGATTTGGAGGTCAAATAAGATAAAGTCATTTACTCACGACAAAATCTATACTTAAGACTTTTTTTAATAACCATAATCCTCATATCATATTTAAATATGGTGATATTTTGGTTATTTCCGTCTTCTATTATTTTTAATTCTATGATAGATAACCTATTTTTAAGCCCGGGCCTACCTCTATAATATACCTCTTTGATTACGGGTTTTAAAATAACAAGAATGCTTAGTAAAAATTCGCAAAATTCTTAGGAATATTTATTTTATTAATTCTAGTTGTATTGTAGAGGGTGTTCTTAAATTACCACAGCGAAACTATTACATTTGCGGAAATTTTAATGTTTTTAACGTTTTTTTACAGACGTGTTGACTTTATTACATCGACATAAAGCTTAAAATAGGTAGATTAAGATTTGAAAACAAAACGTTTTGGTTGAAATAGCGCACAAAAAGATGTCATAAAATTACACATTTAATTTTATTACCTGGACCGCCGGGACGTTAGCGTGAAAGTCACTCAAGTAAAAATAAAGGATTTCCCATTTTATGATCTAAGCTTATCCCAATAAGTCATATTATCGTTCACTTGAATTCGCACTTAGTTACTATTTTTGTAGGAGCCGTCGCGCGTGTTCTTTATGCTCGGTTAAACAAAGAAAGAGATAAAAATAAGAGAATATCAATATTATAATGAATACCAAGTTACTGCATTATGTCTCTACAGCCATGAAGTCAGATACTTTTACATTACCTACATCAGTGTATAATATATATTGATTTGCTGTTATCATTGTGTAATGTTTGAATAAGAAAGTCGGGAGGCAATTATTGCCTCATTTGCCGCAATGTACAGTTAAGTCCGTTAATATGCGAACACAACCTTATTTGTATGGGTATAAGGTCGTGTTCACATATTTTGTACAGTTGGACGCGTCGATATTAACGAACTCGACTGTACATCGGTTGCATCGCTAGAGGTTAATTTAAACAAGTTGTAGTTGTTAACCTAATCTTAACTGTAATATCGATACCCAAGTTCACGATCGTACTAATTACGGCGAAAATGTTGTTTGAATTATGGTAGCGGAAATTTGCCTGAATTCCGCGCTGAATTTCGCTCAAGTGTGGGGTGCATAATAATGCAGTTCACAATTAGAACATTCTATAGTAAATCTTATTTGAATCAGCTCTAAATGCTTCGGAGCTTCGGAACCGTTCGGGCCGGTATTAAGTACCCGTGTAACCGGGGAAACGTGTCTGAGAAACGTCTCCTGGAAACGTTTCCCGGACACGTTTCCGAATCCTGGCGGGTTCGTGTAAACCGGTTCGTTAGCACCGCCGGTCTTAAGTACACGGGTATTCGTTTCCGCGTGTTACACGTGTAGCGGGAGCTCTGGTACCTACTAGGGCTTGCAATTGTTTAACGGCCTCCTAGCCTAGTTGGTAGTGACCCTGCCTATGAAGCAGGAGATCCCGGGTTCGAATCCTGGTCAGGGCATTTATTTGTGTGCTAATCACAGATGTTTGTTCCTGAGTTATGGATGTTTTCTATGTATTTAAGTATTTATCTATATCTATCTATATCGTCACCTAGTAGCCATAAAACAAGCCTTATTGAGCTTACTGTGGGACTAGGTTGATTTGTGTAAGATTGTCCTAATATTTATTATTATTATTAATTGTCCGGATAATTCCATACAAATTACTATTCAAAATATCCGGATTGCAAGTCCTTGTATGTGCAGTCGCCATCAGATATATCGGAGCGGCCAAGGTAGTCACAAGTATTTGAACAACGCCTCTACTTCCAAGGCGATAAAGTGCATGTTCAGATGTTGAGTAACCTGGCCGGTCCGATATATTTGATGACGACTGTACCTATGACGCGCCGCCTCTGAATCTTGCCAATAAGGTGGTTAGTTAGTACAGTATTGCAGTATTTGATGGCGACTGTATCTAATAACCGCCTGCTCACTCTACAGCAAGTTGAGATAGTTGCGTCCTTGTCAGTTCTGTTTTGGTTGTGATTTTCGGATGCGAATGCGTAGGTGGACTAATTGCCAAGACTTTACCGAAACCCTCAGCCCAAAAATGGGAAAAATCATTACGTAGACATAGATAAGTAGCAGAGGAATAGTTGTTCGGAAAGATAAGTGTCGTGGCTGATATGAAAGCTCATGCATTCTAACAACACTTCTCTTTCCGAACTTCTACAAAATATCATAATGAATATAGGATTTAAAATGAGTTGAGTACCTACGAATAAAAATTTGTTAGGACTGAATATTATAACACATACTTAGCATTAATTGAACGAGGATTTCCCAAGGAATTCCTAACTTTTGAAATTAACGTGGTCACCCTAATAGAAAGAGGTGAAGATGAAGGTCTCCCCGTGTAACATCTCACTCGGCTCGTTTTTTCAAGGCCTGTGTATTATCTTGTTTATCTATGGTAAGTATATCTATGAAAATTACTACTCAACTGACAGACGATGACGGCATGGGCGCACAATATGGCGAATTTTTCGGCCGCATTGGGTTTTTACGTAAATACCCGTCTCTCTTTTTGATTATGGATATAGAGGTGAGTTAAAACGAGACGAACATATTTTTATGTGTTTTCATTTTCATATGTCGCGTCCCTTATATACAAATCTCGAATACAGTGCCACCAAAAAGAGTAGAAATTAAAAAGTGGCAACATCGTAGTGTCGTCCCGTTTTTTTAGATTGATTTGAAAGGGACGACACTACGATGTAGCCACTTTTTAATTTCTACACTTATTGGTGGCACTGTACATATAGATGTCGCTTTCAAATGACTTTTCATAAAATGCTTCAAGAGGGCTGGCTCTCTTTACCTACTTTTACTTACTTTACTATTTGCTACGTGGGATTCCCCTAATATACTGACGTCTACGTCAAAACTAATAAGATGGCGCCCATGCCCATAGAGGCAATCCTCTAGCGAGACGTGTTGATTTTGACGTAGGTGGATATCACTTTTGAGTGATTCCATGGCGATTGTGGCTGTCACAAAAAAGTGATCTCGCAGTGGTCTCGTCAGCTAATGTCAATTATGCCATGTCGAATATGGCTCCTGATCTTTATGAAATTTCTTGGGGCTGTAGCAGAGATACATAAAATTTGTAAGTTCGTATATGAGCAGGATCGATCAAGTAGTTATGGAGCTAGAAGGAGAAAAAAAATCCTCCTTGGGGTCTTGTTATATTGGTCAACTCGTTTGCAAGTAAATCGCGAGTTCTCAGTTCGAGGCGGACTACTAGTTACAAACAATTTTGCTTACAAGATAGTTTCATTACAGACTATAAATGATATAGACGGCCACAGTCTAAGATCTTTTTGAGGGCCAAGTCTGAAGCGCCATCTAGACGAGACCAACGTAAAGATACAAAAATAGTAGGAGAACATGACAAAGTACTGCAGCGCCATCTAGTAACGAGTGGCGTACCGTAGTAAAGCAAAATGCCATTTATGGATTTTGGCTATGACATATGACGTAATTTTTCCCCATACATTTTGAAACCGGATGTGAGGTTTTTTTGGAGTTCCGGCCAAATTTGTATGCAATTATCTACTGAACCTGACTCAGCACAACTTTTCCATGCCACGCATTTTAAAGTGATGTCATTTTACGTAGGTAATATGGGCCCAGGAGTTCGATTTTTGAATCTCACCGGGTGACTTATTTGGTACTAAATAGTCATCGGCTGCATACAAAAAAAGGCACCGGTGAGATTCAAAAATCGAACTCCAGGCTTAAGGACTAATGTCACTGGATATTATAGATAGGCATTTCTTCTCTGGGGTAGTAGTAGTGGGAAAGCAAATGATT
Organism: Pammene fasciana; assembly: GCA_911728535.1. Classification (NCBI taxonomy): domain Eukaryota; kingdom Metazoa; phylum Arthropoda; class Insecta; order Lepidoptera; family Tortricidae; genus Pammene; species Pammene fasciana. The sequence continues at coordinate 8,065,373 of OU452299.1, forward strand.
AAGAAAATCCAGTGTGTGCTGCGAGGTCCAGATGGGACAGTGCAGCTGCCAAGTTTGTTACTCTTAGCACCACCCAGGGATCGTGTAGGGTTGTCGAAGGTGTTTCCTACGGACGTAGAGTAACATTGTAATGAAAATCCATTTTAGATTTGTCGACGATGCTAAAATGTGCACTCCATCGAAAAGTATGCGCTAGTAGTCCCGTCTACAGTCTAAAATCAATCATTGTAGTTTTTTTTTGTTTTTTTTTTTGCATTGTAATCAAAGTGTAGAAAAAAATATTATCCTTCCTCCTATCTGAGTCTCCTATCCGAGACAATGTGTTTTGGCCTCCAACACGACTGCTCGCTACTGATCCCGGTCCTAGACAGTTTCTCGCCAGTCGCCAGCATAGAGCTCGCACAGATCCAGGAGCATCCCCCGGGTGGTAGATGGGGGAATGAGTCGCCAGGACGCTCGCCTTCCCATACAAAAGTAGTTCAGCTCTCATTTTAAAACGACATGCTTTAGAACCATGAAATTTGGCATGAGCATTTTAGTAGTACGGATCTAGGTTGGACATTCGTTTTCGTTGCAAAACATTATTTTTATTATTATTTTATTATTAGGAGCCTGTAATGTCCCACTGCTGGGCAAAGGCCTCCCCCCGGTTTTTCCAATCCTCCCGATTCTGTGCAGCGTTCGGCCATTCCTTTAAAAAGGAGTCTAATCGTCTACGAGGTCTGCCAGGTCCCCGCTTTGAAGTGGGCTGCCACTCGGTGGCGATCTTGGCCCACAGCTCGCTTGGCATGCGGCAGACATGCCCAGCCCAGTCCCACTTTAGCTTGGCCGTTATCCGAGCTACGTCGACAAAAGAAAATACAGGCAGTTACAGATTTACATACAAAACTTATTTTTGCTATATTTTTTTGTGTATTACAATTTTTTGCAACGAAAACGAATGTCCGACTTGGTTTAATCAAAGCCTAGATCTGTACTACAAGAATGCCCATGCCAAATTTCATGGTTCTAAAGCATGTCGTTTTAAAATGAGAGGTGAACTACGTTTGTATGGGAACGCGAGTTCACGCGAGCGTCCTGACGGCTCTTAATAATTTGGAGACTTTCGCTACGGGGTTGTGGTTAGATCAAGGGTCAGATTCAGAAGGCGGTTATCCTGGACACGGCGTGCATAGGTTCCTCTCTCTGCGCTCCTAACCGCCGGCAACTTGAGCCTGCGAAATAGTAGATTGTATTACAAGGGAGCAAAATGACTTATTTCGGTCGAGGGATTCAAGTGACCCGAGATCGAAATAATTTTGCTACCGCGTAGTACACTCTACTTTTCACTCCTTCTATGAGAAAAACGAAAACAAAGGTACTAAATTAGCTATCTGCTAGAAAGAGAAGTTATATAATGTTGTCTCATTTTAATCGGTTGCAAAGACAAGAAATTAAAAAAAAAACGCAGAGGGAACAAAAGTCAATTTTGCTCCCTGTAAATGGGCATCAAATCGCAGAGAGGGATCAAAATTCACTTTTGCTCACTGTAATCGCAGAGGGATCAAAAGTCACTTTTGCTCCCTGTAAATGGGCAACAAATTACCCTTTTTCGAATAGTCGGGGTGAAAATGTTACTGTTTAAACGTAAATATTTTCTTGGACTGATTTTATATCTTTTGTCCAACATATATTTTACTTCAATAAAGATATTTTACTTGAATAATAAAAATCACTTTCCAGGCAATTGTTTTCGGTATATACAAAACAATATTGTTTTGACGAAGAGGATTTGCCTTCGATGAAGAAGACATGAAGATACTTTTTCACGCCACCTGCTCGGAAATGTGGCAAAAGAAGATCAAAATCCAAGCTGGAAAGTAAGCAATTGCTGTAGCATCTGAACAACCACTACAAGAATTGCTATTTTGCAGCAATGAAATGTCATAGTAGAAAAGTAAAATCCAGATGTCATTGCATTGGACCCGCCAATGAGAATCATTTAAAACATTAAAAAGGTCTTTTTTTGGCACCACTTTTTCATTCTAAAATAAAATAAGGTTGTTTATCGAACCAATTTACTTGTTTAAAAAAAAGAAACGTCAGAATCATTCAGATCACCCTTAAGGCGTTTTTACCTTTTTAACCGTTTGTGGTTTTCTATCAAAAAGTGGGTAAGGAGTGAACCGGCTATTAGACATGGCAACTTGCAGGGCCCAATCTGTTGTGTACCCTGCCTCTCCCTCTCCCTCCTTCAGCTCCCTACGGGCCCTACCTTTAATTATACCTACCAACCTGACAGATTGGGCCCTGCAGGTTGCAATGTCTAATAGCCGTTTGAGTCGGATTGAAGCAAACATCGTAAAACGCTTCTTAAAAGTGAAAAAAAAAAGTAATAAAGGTGGAGCGGGATAAATACATATTGAATTGGATGTTGGACTGTTTGGAATGAAATGGTCAAAATGGAATGGAATGTTTGACTGAAAAACAAGAAAGTTGTATTTATGTAGTAAAAATGAGTTCAATAAGTGTAGAAAATGTTATTGGCGCCCACCGAAATTCAAGAAACTGCACAGGCGTAGAAATTTGTTACCAGTGAAATCGCGTCCTATAAGAAGGCCCATGAACAGTGATATTTTGTATACAATATAATATCCGACGAACAATTCATATTTTGGAAGGATGGCGAAAAGAAGCATTTATTTGCAGAAAGTTACATGCTCGTTTACTTTATCGTGCTTGTGAAAAGCATATGAACCGTCAATATACCTATAAATAGTATCTATTAAAGTATTTGTATATGCCAATTAATTTTTTATTTTATTTCCTCACAGTAGTCGTGAAAAGCACTATGTAATGTCTCGGCCGAAAGCGCTATAGGTGGGCTCGTATCTTCGAGGGCCTCCCCTGGCGGGTCGGCCCTCGAACTAACTCGATCCACCTATAGCTTACTTTCTAGCCTCTACAACAATGTACTATTTTTCCGTGTACATTTAAAAAAAACTTTAAATATTTATCTTTTCTTCCTGAATAAATTATACCTATATGTTCAATGCCAGATAAATGTATTCGGACGTCAAGAGCATATTTACTCAAACATTATTAATGGGTATTTACCAAAATATGAACAATAGGAATTTAAACAGTTGACACTTAAATTTATTACCCCGAATTTACTCAAGTTGGTTTCGGGGTATATAAGCGGAGAATTTCTCAGTGGAAACCATAGAGTCACATATTGACTTCAGTCTTAAAGTCAAGAAGATTTCAAGACTGCAAGATGCGTTGGGTTTCTATTGCAGTGTTGGTGTGTGCGCTCAGTGTAAGTTTACTTTACTTTATCTTGATTTTTTTCCTACTAGATTATTCTTTTTTATACAGTGTACTTTATAATGTTGTCATAGGCGCAAAACAGGCTTAGGGACACTTCGCACCTGAGCTGTACTAAGAAAATTCATAGATAAAATGCTTAAATTTGTCTATGAATTTTCTTAATTCAGATCAGGTGTGTAGAGTCCCTTAAGCGGAATTCAGCTTCATAGACAAAAGTAAGTCGGAAGTCGTATTTTTCTGCCTTCTGGCTGATTTTTCTTGGTGACAGCTGATTTCCACATAACTATGTGTTGTGCCTAAAAAATAAAAATATTTAAATGTATTATATATAGTCGCTATCAGATATATCGGAGCGGCCAAGGTGGTCACACATATCTGACCAACGCCGCTATTGTCAAGGCGATAAAGTGCATGTTAAGATATTTTTGATACTTTGGCCGCTCTGATATAAGATATTTTTGATACTTTGGCCGCTCTGATATAAGATATTTTTGATACTTTGGCCGCTCTGATATATTTTATGGCGACTGTAAATAATACACTGAAGGATAATTAAAACAGTATTGAAATGCGTACACAAAGTAACTCGTTAAGAAAGTTCATAGAAAAAGTGCTTAAATTTGTCTACGGATGCTTAAAGTTGTCTATGGCCGCCATACAAATGATCAGCTACCATAGACAAATTTAAGCATTTTGTCTATGAATTTTCTTTATTCCAAAATTCTGATATACAGTGTGTTTCTGTAATAGGAGCAATAAAATAAAACGTAGATCCTACTCCTCAAACCAGGAAACGTTTGTTCAGCGACTTTTAAAAATAACGTATGGTTTGATTTTTAGGACACTTTAAAGTTTTTTCGAACACGCAATGTATTCCGAAATTGACTATGTCTGTAGGGTGACAAGCAATGTCGATTAGACGGATTTTAACGTTCATTGAAAATATTATTTAGTTTGTATGAAAAAGACAATCTACAAAATACATATTTTTTTTAAGTTGTTGAACAAAAGTTTTGTAGTTTGAGGAGTAGAATCTATGTTTTAATTTATTGCAGAAACACACTGTATACCCACTTAAGAAAATTTGTATCTGCCTACGGTGCCTCATTTTTTGTATGAAGCCGATAAGTAGACAATATTCAGCCGGGAGTTGGATTTTCCCGTCTCCCATTTGGTTTTTGTCTGATAGCATGATTATTTTGCGCTCAAATATTTTATACAGCGTGTATTTTTGATATCACCTCATACGCCAAAGGTAGTTAGTATAGACCCTAATAAACATACTTCCATATGTTTTATAAAAATTTTACGACTTTTTTTCGAATATTTCAGCACGCAATGTATTGCTACCTACATGATTACTTTGCCCTAAAATGTCACAACTGATGATGTGTCAAATAAGTGTATACGCAATACATTGCGGCGCGAAGAAATTTAAATGTTAACTAAAAGTTAACTCGATATTTATTTCAGTATTGATTTATAATTTCAAAACTTGCGTCTGGCTTCCATTGGAGGTTATCAAATAAACACGCGGTATACTCAGATAAGCAGTAAATCTATATAACGATGTCTTTTAACAGATTCTGAGTGCTCAAGCTGCACCAAAAGACGACTGGTCCGATGACGACAGTAAGTAGACAATGGGTTAAATAACCTAACTCTTTAACCGCGCCAACAAAAAATTGCACGGCAGCATTGCAGGCATTGCAGCATAACATGTGCAGTCGCCATCAAATATATCGGAGCGGCCAGGGTACTCAAAAATATCTGAAACTCAGATAAAAAAGTCACAAAAAATCATACAAGTGGATGGCCCTAAAAGTGAGAAAAGTACAAATATATTAGGTATTCTACACACGTGTGTTGTCTTACAACTACACATTCATCCACAACACAAAGTAAGTTTCTACAACTACACACATTCAGCCTCCAACATAAAGTGCATAAAATATACACACACATGCGTTCACACATTCACTAGTAACGTCGTCATCACACACAATTCATTAATTTACTTAAAATGATTACTTATACATTATACGTACTCCTATAAATAGTATTTATAATAAAAATAATTGATTAATAAAAATATTATTTTTATGTTAGAATTGCTATCAACAAACAATTTTTGCCAACAACTACACGATACTGATGGGGCTCACACAAAACACTTTTTCATATTTTAAAGTTCACGTTCTAGTTCATACCAAACACTGTTAATATTGGAATACCGTTCAAATTTAACTCCAGTACAATACAAAAAAATATGCTAACTTTAAAAAAAGGTTTACTAAAAGTAGGCACTCGTTTTGAGTACTCTCCAAATTTCAATTAAAGTGAGATTTATTTGCAAGAATCTATTCACTTCCAAAGAAATATCCATTCTTTGGCTCTCTACAGACCTAAGCCACTAGTCACTTGCGATTTTTAATCCATTGCGGTTTTTGATCCATCGATTGATTTCGTTGCACCTTCCTAGACGGCAACGTCTCGGGATCGCGCGCGATATTTCTGTCAAAATTTAGTCTATTTTTATATTTTGAGTTCGATGAAAAATTTGCAAAAACCGTGGTAATAATTTAACATTAAATTAAGGACAGAAATTGCTTAGGTAATGACAGCTCATTATATTAGCTCTTTAGTTTTGGTTTCATCCTGGGTCTTAATTATAAACTCAAGCGAAAACTCTAAGACCCTCGTAATTGTACACAGTTTTATTAAGCTTGACCCCATATATTTGTTTGTTTACGTCATTATACGCATCAAATCTTTTAAGTTAAATTTCAACCGCTTCCCGGTGTCTGATTGAGCTAAAATTTGGTATACTTCCGTAGTTTACATGACAATGCTACTAGTACTAGGTACAGTCAGCAATAAAACTGTGTACCAAAAAATTTTTGGGAGTTACTTGTTTATCTCTACCTTGGTACCGTCATGTGATTCTAGATGAAAAAAGTGTTTAATCATTATCAAAACCATTTTGCCCATCAGCATCAATACAATCGTCATCATCATCCAGTTCAAGTTCATCAAGCCAAGAATCTGAATCATCGTCATCGTCTTCTCAATGTGAGTAAAATCAAGTGTGTTATTTTGTCTTACAGAGAAATGGTAGTAATTTTATGATGTCCAAATGTTACTAGAGATTCATTCCTACAATTTGGACATCTTAAAAAAGTCTTACTTACTATATCCATATACCAATGGTGTCTATGGCCGCAATTACATTATCATTTCTTTATCATATAAATTTGATGTCATTTGTATCAAAATCTATGATCATAGATAAATGATGCTGTTAATCATTTTTGCAAATTACACTCATTTAAACGTTATCGTTCATAGTATAAACAGACCATAAACACAGAATATAAACAAAATATGGCGGATGAATCGGTTTGATTTGAAGTTACGTACGTCAAATGACATGTTAAATGATCATTATCCATAGATATACCACCCATAGATCTGACACGGAACTAATAATACCAAGATAGAACGGGATGGTCTTATTACACTTTCAATAGATACGGCAGAGAGGTGCTATTATCGTTGGTCCTTGTCATAGTTTCTATTACCCTCCATGCGTTACTTCTAGCAGTGGAGGGTAACAAACAGATATAATGCGCGATTTCTTCAAGAATTTCTGTGATTGCTACGTGAAAAGCTGTTAGTTTTCCTAGAAAGTTGTGTCGGCTAAGGAAAAGATTGGTAAATTGTTCTGTTTTATGCTGTAGAAGTGATTATGGGCATCTATATATCTATCCCATACGGGGGTACACGTGTGCGGGCTCTAGTTAATGCTTGCTTTGAGTCATTATCGTAGGTTTGCTGTCAAACAGGATCCTATAGTCCCCTCCGTTATGGGAGAGGGCCTAAGTGATAGTTCAGATCTGGATACGGTTACCAACTTTTAGTATGTTGTTGGGCACGACACTAGGACCCCAAAACTGCCACGAGACGGGGACGTCGATGAATGTCTCCCGTGTAATGACGTCATCAAAATGGCTGCCGCTTTGTTGCGAAAAGTGTAAATTTCATCCAAACTGTGCATTGCACCTATACGTGTGTAGTATCAAACGAAAGAAGATTAAATGTGCTATATTGTTGTAATACATTATATACTACTGTATATTACAGTTTGACAGCTATAAACGAAAACCCAAAATCAGGCTAAAAAATAATTCGGATATTTGCATTTTACAACAAAATTATAAGTCCAACTTTAAAGCCGAGTACTACAATAACAAAACAGGCTATTTAAGCTATACATTGCTATAAAAATTATTAAAATCTGGTAATAATTGTGGCAGCTATGTTAAAAAACATGTCGGCACTGCCGAGTTATTTCCTTAGAGTGAAAAAATAACAATTTTCACAATTTACAGAATATCCGCAGAAGCTTCGAGTATATTGTTGGTCAAATAATGTGGAGCCCTTAAATGTCGGAAAAATATCTCTATAGTGACTGAGGTCCAAATAATGACGTCATGAACGTGACCGCTACCGAAATTTGTAAAACATAAATTAAAGCTATACCATGACACATACACACATGTGTGTAGTATCGATCGAAAGCTTATTGAATTTACTACAATACATACATACATCATTTGTAAAAATAATGTATAGTTTAGGAGTTGTTGACAAAATAAAATATTCTTTTGGGAAAATTAAATGTATATGTTAATTCTGTGGCCAAATAAAATACAATACACTAATGTTTTGTATCGAATTAAAAACACCAACTATTCAGCTTTAAAACACAGTTTGAATTTATAAAATTTGATAAGAACTATAAAAGTTGTGCTTACAACTCTAAAGCACACTAACTATTTTACCTACAATGCACTCATACTATGAGAAGCTTGGGCCTAATTATGGACTAGTTTTTTTCTAAATTTTGTAAGGATTTAGGGTTCTTTGTCATTAAAGTAAATAAAAAAATCGGCCACGTGCGAGTTGACTCGCGCTCCGAGGGTTCCATATACATCACACAATTGTAACAATTTGTATTTTTAGACCAACTTACGCTTGACCGCAGACTTATTAGTGTTTTTTTCTGTAATGTACAGGTAAAGAACTATATTACGTATTTTTTTCTAAAATGTAGGTTCGTCGGTTTCCGGGGGACAGAGAGCAATGGAAATTTTTTGCCTTATTTCTTAAATTACTTACAAACTATACCTTGTTATATATCAAATGAAAGGATTTGATGTGAAAACTACAAATATAACTTTTATAATTTAAATTTTAATAGTTTTGAAGTTATTTAAGAAATAAGGCGAAAATTTTCCATTGCTCTCCGTCCCCCGGAAACCGACGAACCTACATTTTAGAAAAAAAAACCTAATATAGTTTTTTGCCTGTACATTAAAGAAAAAAACACTAAAAAGTCTGCGGTCAAGCGTAAGTTGGTCTTAAAAATACAAATTGTTAAAATTGTGTGATGTATATGGAACCCTCGGAGGGCGAGTCAACTCGCACTTGGCCGATTTTTTTATTTACTTCAATGACAAGAAACCCTAAATCCTTACAAAATTTAGAAAAAACTAGCCAATAATTAGGGCCAAGCTTCTCATAGTATGAGTGCATTGTAGGTAAAATAGTTAGTGTGCTTTAGAGTTGTAAGCACAACTTTTATAGTTCTTATCAAATTTTATAAATTCAAACTGTGTTTTAAAGCTGAATAGTTGGTGTTTTTAATGCTATACAAAACATTCGTGTATTGTATTTTCTTTGGCCACAGAATTAACATATACATTTTATTTTCCTAAAAAAATATTTTATTTTGTCAACAACTCCTAAACTATACATTATTTTCCACAAATGATGTATGTATGTATTATAGTAAATTTAATAAGCTTTCGATCGATGCTACACACATGTGTGTATGTGTCATGGTATAGCTTTAATTTATGTTTTACAAATTTCGGTAGTGGTCACGTTCATAACGTCATTATTTGGACCTCAATCACTATAGAGATATTTTTCCGACATTTAAGGGCTCCAAATTATTTGACCAACAATATACTCGAAGCTTCTGCGGATATTCTGTAAATTGTGAAAATTGTTATTTTTTCACTCTAAGGAAATAACTCGGCAGTGCCGACATGTTTTTTAACATAGCTGCCACATTTATTACCAGATTTTAATAATTTTTATAGCAATGTATAGCTTAAATAGCCTGTTTTGTTATGGTAGTACTCGGCTTTAAAGTTGGACTTATAATTTTGTTGTAAAATGCAAATATCCGAATTATTTTTTAGCCTGATTTCGGGTTTTCGTTTATAGCTGTCAAACTGTAATATACAGTAGTATATAATGTATTACAACAATATAGCACATTTAATTTTCTTTCGTTTGATACTACACACGTATAGGTGCAATGCACAGTTTGGATGAAATTTACACTTTTCGTAACGAAGCGGCAGCCATTTTTATGACGTCATTACTCGAGAGACATTCATCGACGTCCCCGTCTCTCGGCAGTTTTAGGGTCCTGGTGTCGTACCCAACAACATACTAAAAGAAGGTAACCGTATCCAGCTCTGAACTATATTCCCATAAGGGAGAGCACTACTATATCTATGATCATAGACGATATGAATCATATGTTGTTATTACACGGTCATAGGTTCTTCATTTATAAATGATCACTAATTGTATGATCATAGCAAATAACAATTTGATTTGATGATTACAGCAAGTACGAGCAATGGAGGCCAATCTTCTATCGAAAGCTCTTCGAAACAATCCAGCAGCAGGTCTGCGGAAAGCTCTCAAGGTAAGTTTAAGAATAAGACATGAAAATCTCAGTGGATTTTTTGGACAAAAATAAGATATCTTACTAATGTTATTATAATTTAGGAATAGAACGCTTGAATCGGCGGTAAAATAAAGAACGGCTCAGATCGCGGGCCTTTGTGGCCCGAACCGAAGGCAAGAGGCATAAACAAGCGATCTGAGGCCTTCTTTATTACCGCCCGTGGTGCGTACACAATTTTACGTCTTCTCCTGGGTGTGCAGTGAGATTTGCCGCTGCGCCCTAGGGCGGTAAATTTCACTTAGCGCCCAGAGTGACTTAATAGTACATTACGTACCTAGGGCGGTAAAATAAAGAAGGGCTCAGATCACTAGCATTTGTGGCCCTAACCGCAGGTAAGGGCCATTACAAGCGATCTGAGGCCTTCCTTATTACCGCCCGTGGTGCCTTCATAATTTTACGTCTTCTACTGGGTGTGATGTGAGATTTTCCGCTGCGCCCTAGGGCGGTAAATCTTACTTAGCGCCCAGAGTGACGTAAAGTATTATTGTATAACTGTGCACTTTGACCGTGCTAACTCCCTTCCTTAATTTATCAAAGTTGTAACATTCTAAGTACTGTAAACTTCCACCCCAGCCCTCCTCTAAATTGCGTATCACGATTGCTTTTTTTAGAGTCTTCATCGTCGGAACAAAGCACCAATGGAGGCTCCACCGTCACCAAGAAAAGTGCGAAGTCGGAAAATGCAGCGCAGCAGGAGTCTTCTGAAGGTTAATATTTAAAGATTATTACCTACCAACTAACTTTGTTACTGAATTTTTGAGATTTTTGTTTTAATACCACGACGGTGGCAAACAAGCATACGGCCCACCTGATGGTAAGCAGTACCGTAGCCTATAGACGCCTGCAACTTCAGAGGTGTCACATGCGCGTTGCCGACCCTTTAAAAACAGGAGGATTCATTGTGTTGACGGCTAAAGGAATAAGAGAGGTCCCTCGTCGTCAACACACTGGGTCCTCTTCGAGCTCTTTGGCAATCTTACTCACCAGCAGGAACACAACACTATGAGTAGGGTTTAGTGCTATCTGGCTGTGGTTTTCTGTAAGGTGGAGGTACTTCCCCAGTCGGGCTCTGCTCCAGATTTGAGGGAGATGACATTCGCAGTACCCATACCTCTCTTTTGGACGTAGTTTAAGGACATACCCCGCGTCCAAAATCCAGAATGTTCTGCAACTTGTACATTGCTAATTGGGACTAGGACCTGTGTAAGATTGTCCCTAAATATTTCTTATTTCAGAATCAAGCAGTAGCGTAAAGAAAACAAATTCCGATGGAAATTCGGTCACCTCTCAAAAGAGCTCTTCAGACAAGAAGAGTGCTGCCTCTAAACAGACATCTGGTAAGTAATACTTTTATAGCAAGAAAATTGCCACAGAGCTTGCGCAGCGTCTCTTGTTTAATACTAATTTTGACTCCTCAGGAAGTGAATTCCAAGACAGAAAGTTTGTTTTTTACCTTTTATGGTTATATAATCTAAATATGTTCAGCTGTTTTTGCGTAAAGAGACACGTCCACAACAGACGAACCGCCTCGCGAGGAAATTGCCGCGCGAGACAGCTCGGACGTGCCTCGCCCGAGGCATGGCGGCCGCGCGTGCGTTTGCCTCGGCCGAGGCACGTCCACACTAGCCGAGCTGCCTCGCAAGGCGGCTCGTCTGGTATGGAACGCCTAAGGACGAACAAACATTGTAATATGTGATCATATAGGCGGCTTTCACAACTGCTGCGATTTCCGCATGCGGTCCGGTGCGCGACCGAGCTAGCGCTCTGCATGTGTATATCGCTGTCACGCTTGCACACCGTCGCCGCATGCGAGTGCGGCGCCAGTGTGAAAATTGCCATAAATATATTTTTCAAATTTGGTAAGCTTTACCATCATTTTCGCGGACACCGTACCTATTATAAATATCTTGCCAATAGAGCGAGATCAGTAACCTTGCCTAATCCTGACCCAATATCCCCAATACAACAGATAGATTTCTAATTTGCTACCTAATCTGCCCAATCTTAAGAGTCGCCAGAACGCTCGCGTTTCCATACAAACGTAGTTTAGCTCTCATTTTAAAAAGACATGCTTTAGAACCACCAAATTTGGCATGGGCATTCTAGTAGTACAGATCTATGTCGGTAACTCATTTTCGTTGCTAAAAATTGTAATACAAAGAAAATATAGCAAAAATAAGTTTTGTATCTAAATCTGTATCTGGCTGTATTTTCTTTGTATTACCATTTCTAGCAACGAAAACGAATTACCGACATAGATCTGTACTGCTAGAATGCCCATGCCAAATTTCGTGGTTCTAAAGCATGTCGTTTTAAAATGAGAGCTAAACTACGTTTGTATGGGGACGCGAGTTCACGCGAGCGTCCTGGCGACTCTTAACGCAGGCTTGACAAACTGAGTGATGTCTGCGGCTACCACCGTGTTTTATACAGTACAGATTATGTATAAAATATATCTTGTGTATTCTAGAATCCTCTGAAGTCACGAAACAAGGAAAGGATGGCAGCAAAGTGTCCCAGAGCACACAAAAGAGCGCCCAAAGCTCACAAGCTGCGGAGGAATCAGGTAAGAAATCAGGTTTATCTAGAAAGGACATCATGTTTTGCCCCATTTTTTACCCTTACGTAATAAATAAAAACCGGCCAAGTGCGAGTCAGACTCGCGCCCCGAGGGTTCCGTAAAAACCTATAATAATTGTTATTTTATATGATTGCGTAGACATAAAAGTTTCGTTTTGCTACATCAGAAAGATATTATAGAGCTGAGTATATGATATGAATTTCAATTTAATACCTCTACGCGTTTACGGGGAAACATGTAGTAAGTTTAAAATTTAAAAAAGTATTTTATGTACGATTTTACTAAACATTTCTTCTTTTCGTAATTTTTCCTTTGTCTATGGTATTAGAAAATTTCTTCGTGACAAGTTACAAATTTCTGAGTATACGGGAAGTACCCTTTAGGTTTTGAGTTTCTTGCGAGTACTCAGCTCCAAAATATGCAACTTAAATTGCAATTTCTTTTGATATAAAAGTTTGGTTTTGCTACAGCTGAAAGGTATTACAGACCTGAGTATTTGATATGAATTGAACAAGAGAGGTCCCTCGTCGTCAACACACTGGGTCCTCTTCGAGCTCTTTGGCAACCTTACTTACCAGCAGGAACAAAACACTATGAGTAGGGTCTAGTGTTATTTGGCTGTGGTTTTCTGTAAGGTGGAGGTACTTCCCCAGTCGGGCTCTGCTCCAGATTTGAGCGAGATGACATTTCGCTGTGCTGTGCCCTACCACACATAGCGAGATGACATTCGCAGTACCCATACCTCTCTTTTGGGCGTAGTTTAAGGACATACCCCGCGTCCAAAATCCAAAATGTTCTGCAACATGTACATTGCTAATTGGGACTAGGACCTGTGTAAGATTGTCCCCAAATATTTCTTATTTCAGAATCAAGCAGTAGCGTAAAGAAAACAAATTCCGATGGAACTTCGGTCACCTCTCAAAAGAGCTCTTCAGACAAGAAGAGTGCTGCCTCTAAACAGTCATCTGGTAAGTAATACTTTTATAACAAGAAAATTGCCATTGAGCTTGCGCATCGTCTCTTGTTTAATACTAATTTTAACTCCAAGTGAATTCCAAGACAGAAAAGTTTGTTTTATACCTTTTATGGTTATAAATGTAATCTAAATATGTTCAGCCGTTTTTGCGTCCACACCAGACGAACCGCCTCGCGAGGAAATTGCCGCGCGAGACAGCTCGGACGTGCCTCGGCCGAGGCATGGCGGCCGCGCGTGCGTTTTCCTCGGCCGAGGCACGTCCACACTAGCCTAGCCTAGTCTGGATGGTAGCCACACTAGTCTGGTATGGAACGCCTAAGGACGAAGAAACATTGTAATATGTGATCATATAGGCGGCTTTCACACTGCTGCGATTTCCGCATGCGCTATATCGCTGTGCGGCGACGGTGTGAAAATTGCCATAAACATATTTTTCAAATTTGGTAAGCTTTACAATCTTAACGCAGACTTGACAAACTGAGTGTTGTCTGCGGCTACCACCGTGTTTTATACAGTACAGATTATGTATAAAATATATCTTGTGTATTCTAGAATCCTCTGAAGTTACGAAACAAGGAAAGGACGGCAGCAAAGTGTCCCAGAGCACACAAAAGAGCGCCAAAAGCTCACAAGCTGCGGAGGAATCAGGTAAGAAATCAGGTTTATCTAGAAAGGACATCATGTTTTGCCCCATTTTTGACCCTTACGTAATAAAAAAAAGTGATTTTAAGGTTGTCTGGAAGAGATAACTCTTTACCGATATATAAGACCGCCAATTGTTTTACCTCTACTTTTCTGTTTGTAACTTCAGTAACTGGTGTATACTCTATACGATTTTAAGCTAACATGGTCATTAACATTACAAAAACTATTTAAAACGGGTTATTACCATGTGAGAGGGTAGATCGCTATGGTGTGTGGATAGACCACAACTGAAACTCGCAGCAACTTCAGTTACTCCGTGATAATGGCGCATGCAACTGTGCCGAAATATCGGAAGCTCACAATAAAAAACTCACACAATAAATATCCCGTTTTAAATAGTTTTTGTAGTGGTGTATACTCTGTTTCCTTAATTTGAGGTGTGCAGTAAAGAATGTTTATGTTTATGTAACACTGCAATATTTACAAATTGCTTACCATCAGGCGATTCGTCTGCTCGTTTGCCTACTATGTCATAAAAAAACTAGCCTCCAGCAGGAAACTCGGCCGCCATCAAATACATTGGAGCGGTCATGCAAAGAATTTAAAACTTATTTGTGACCACCTTGGCTGCTCCGATATATCTTATGGCGACTGTACATAGGGTTGGAAGTACAGTCGCCATCAAATATATCACAGCAGCCAGGGTACTCAAAGATATCGGAACATGCACTTTATCGCCTAACAATAGAGGCGTTGTGCAGATATTTTTGACCACCTTGGCCGCTCCGATATATCTGATGGCGACCTACCTGTAGTACAAGCATGGCTTAATATAGTCCCCCAAATATAAAGGTATTTAAAAGCGCTATAATGATATTTTAATTTTCAGAGAGCTCTGAGAGCTCCACCACGGTTGTGAATGGTCGTGACCACAACCAGAGCATACAAGACTTAGGAAAGGGTAGGTTATAAAAATACTCAAAGTAATCAAATAATTTTAAACAAAAAAATTACCGACTTCACTTAGGATTAGTGTTGTGAATTTAAGCTTCGAGGCGTAAACTACAAGACTCGAGTCGCGACTTCTGAGTCTAGAAGCCTCGAACCTTAAAGCCTCGACCATATAAGCCTCAACTTAATAAGTTCGCGTTGCTGCTTACGAGCACAGAAACCTCGAGTCTTTAGGCCTCAAGCTTTAAAGCCTCCTAAGCTTTGAAGGTTTAAGTCTATAAGGTTTGTAGCATTTAAGTCTTAAAAGCTTTTATTAAATTAGATTAATCTATGCCATATTTGATAATAATACAGGATGTCCGTGAGGAACCCGAGAGATTTTAACAGCATAATCTTCAGGTCGTTAGAAGTAATAAAACCGGCCAAGTGCGATTCGGACTCGCCCACTGAGGGTTCCGTACTTTTTAGTATTTGTTGTTGTAGCGGCAACAGAGTTTCAGCTATTAAAATTTACATATAAATTTATTTCGGTTCATGAGATACAGCCTGGTCACGTGACGGACGGACGGACGGACAGCGGAGTCTTAGTAATAGACTCCCGTTTTTACCCTTTGAGTACGGAACCCTAAAAACTAGGTAGACCGCCACACCGGACACCTTAAGGGTTAAAAATAAATACACAATAATACTTTCTGCCCATAACGCTCGTTGTTTGAGCTCTTAACGCTTGACTCAGGCCTTCGAGGTTCGGGGGCTTGAGCTTTCAACAGGCCCGAGTTTTTAAAGCTTGAGCTCTCTATAAAACCCGAGTCTTAAAGACTTACTCTTAAGAGCTCAAAAAAGGCTTGAGTCGTTAAGGTTCTGAACTGTTTCTGAGCGCAAACCTTTAACGCTTGAGTCTTCAAAGCTTGAACCTTCAAGGTTTGCAAGTCTTTAAGGTTTAAAAGTCTTCAAGACTAGTCTTTTAACAACACGACTTAGGATCCGCTATTCCAAGTGGCCGAGTTGCTGTAAAAATAGTGAAATCACTATAGGTGTGCCGCATTTCCGCGCTCGGCGCGCCGATATCTCCTTATAGAGAGCGGACACGTACTTGGCCCCCACGGCCCGGTTGCTATTTATTAGGAATTTGATATGAATACCTGTTTAATATGATGATACACACATTGATACAACCGTACAAATTTGACTTTTTACAGGCAAACACAAGATGATCGACATTAAACTACCGAGTAAGTATGGCACACAAATCAAACACACACACATGTAACATTTTCTGAAAATACCCGACTGATAAGATAATTTTGTCCCATAAAATATAGTGGGGTAACAAACTCCCCAAAAATAATATAGACTAACTCGTATAGGCCGACCAAGCTAACCCTGGACCCGCTTTGCAAGCGTCAAATTGTGGAGAGCACCACAAACGTATATGAATATAATTTTAAACAAAACAAGAACCGACTACACATAGGATCCGCTATTCCAAGAGGAAGTGACCGAGTTGCTGAAAAAAATAGTGAAATCACTATAGGTGTGCCTCTAATAGTTGAAGGGTTCCCTCGATTTCTCCAGGGTCCCATCATCAGATCTGGACCTGGTGACAATGGGACCAACTGTGAAGTATATACTCTTTCGAAATCTTGAAGTCGGTCGAAAATACGTTTGTGCAGGCAGTTCCACATTATAACGCTACAAATTACACGTAGAATTAGCATGGTCGCACTCTATTATCAGTTGGGTAACAGAACAAAAAAAACCTAAATAAAGGATAATTGTATTAAATGTGGTATTCATATCAAATTCACAGACGAAGATGAAGAATACGAGATGATAATGGAAGAAGAAGGCGGCATATTGGTGATGAAACTTATTCCACGCTCAAAGATCGAGTGTAAGTTCAGCCATTCAAACTGCCTGTAGATATCACATTTCTTCTGGTCATACTTATGCCCAATAAATTGGTAAACACCAATAATGTCCACCATATCGTCACGATCACACCAGCCAAATGTATGAAGTAGAATTCTCTGGCAGCAATTGTTTCGAAAAACGATTTGCCGGGGAAACGCTGGGGCCATGGGGACCGGGCGCGCGCAGAGTGTACGCAACAGGTGACCAGAAGGCTGGTCAGTATTTCGCTCATCGAATAAGCATTGCACTACAACGCGGCAATGCGGCCAGCCTTCTGGGCACACTACCCATTTGTAGCGACTTAGCAGATATTTATTATTTGTAGGTCCAGTTTTTTAATTTTTAGTATTGTTTTCTCTTTATTCATCTTTGCTAGGCTTTTTACAATATTTTTATAAAAGTAAAATATAAAAAAAATACATCTAAAACATACAGAAACAATAAAAACATTATAAAAAACCTAACCTAAGGTGCCGCCGGCAAGTCCGGCAACGGAGCAAGGCCCAGGCTGCCGGTGGTCAGGGCCGCAGTGAGAGGAACCTTCGCACTATGTGCGCCGTGTCCAGGATTACCGCCTTCTGAATCTGACCCTTGATCCAACCACAACCCCGTAGCGAAAGTTTCTCAAGATGTCGGTCGAGACTTTTCGCTAATGAGACCGCTCGCAGAAATCACTATCGGCACAATGATCGCTGAATCAACAATTATTTTTATTTAGAGCATATTCGTTATTCGAGAATTTTATTAAGATCCGAGAGATACATTGAATAGTTTCCGAGTAAAAGGCTGTGATGTGATATACGGACGGACAAACACACAGACTTGACGAAACTATAAGGGTTCCATCATTGCCATTTCGGCTAGGTGGTCTTGTCCATAATTATATCAATTTTGTTATTCGTAGTATTATCTAATAAGAATAGAAGATCATTTGCCTATAAGTGTTACCCGGAATTAATATCTTCAAGATAATGAACTTACAACACATGTTGCCATTTCAGGGTACCAGACCACTCACAACAAAAAGCAATCAACCACCAGTTCCTCAGACTCAAGCGAGACAAAGATATCTTCACGCCGCAAAGGTAACAGACCCGCGTAGACTGAGACCAGCAGCTGTTCATTGGTGGAGGTCAAAGAATGCACAATGCACACCATTTCAAGAATACACATCCTAGAAGTTCTGGGTTTGATGTAATATTAGGAGAAATTATACTAGGAGTCTGCCTCGAAATAAAAGCTCGTGATTCTTGCAAAGAACTGACCAGTGTAACCTTTAAACATTTTTTTTGATAGCTTCTGATTCCAGAACCACCTAGTATTGACTATTGACACTTCATATCAAGAACTGTCCAATTATATTTTCACGTCTCATGCTCAAAAAGTTTGTCATATTAGGCTTATGAAGACGGACTAAAGTAGTACATTTAACCTCTAGGGCTAATATGTATACATAATTTCACTTCTCATAGTTCTTATTGTTATATCCTTAAAGTCTAATTTCGTAAAGTCTGCACGGGCCCATCCCCGCGAGCCGCCGAACTGAATTGAAAATAATAATTTTAACAAAAAAGGAACCTACTTCACTGCGGCTCCTCTTTTCCAAGAGAAAATGCCTAAGTTGCTGTAAAAATACTGAAATCACTATATGTGTGCTTATAATAGTTAAAGAGATCCGGACTTGGTAACAATGGGACCAACTGTAAAGTATACTCTTAAAAAAAATAGTAGTTTATGTAACTGTTACGTAAAAGGGGTCCTTAAAACACGAGTGTGGTTTTATGAAACGAACGAAGTGAGTTTCATAATAAGATCACACGAGTGTTTTAAGGCCTAATTACGTACAGTTGCATACACTGCTTTATCTACACACATATTATAAACCCGAAATGATGATTGAATGACTGCAATTGCACGGATTGCACGCCGTCGCCATGAACAACTCGATTGTGTCGGCGGTCGGGCGGCGCACGCCCGCACCCGGATTTTCATAATGATATCGAATTTTTGCTTATTATTTGATAATAATAACATCGTTACAGATAACACATTTGTTCTAACTACTAATTTTTACTTTAAGAAGACGTTCGAAATTTGAACGTAATTAAGGTATCGGTTACCGACACTAAAATGTAAACATTAAGCTATCGATCCTGACCATAAAATAGACATATTAGGGTATGGATGTAGATAAAAACATTTTTCAAATCGGTCCAGCCGTCTTAGAATAATCGGTAAACATATGTAAAAAGAAAATACCAAAAAAAAAAACAATTGATAATCCCCTCCTTCGAAATCTTAAAGTAGGTTGAAAGATAAAAAGACCAAGTTAAACCATATTGTCATCTTAGATTAGTGATTGTGCATAAAAAATCATTATTTTAATTTTATTTTGAAGTGAAAAATAGTATGTATGACTATGGTCTAAATGCCATATTACCACTCGAACAATTTCCCCTCAGTTCGTTCGGGAAAATAACCACCTCATGGTAACATGGCTTACTTTAGACCCTTGTTAAACAATCTACTATTATCTCTGCTACAACCCCAACAGATTTCGTAAAGAGCAGACACACTTTACTAACGTTATCGCGGGACAAACAATAAAAATTAAATAGCCATCAAAATGCAGGTTGTTGTACAAGATCACAAAGGACCGCGTTTCGCTATGCTCGCTATTTCACATTTATATTTGCTCAGTATTATGACGGGTAAACGCAAGTAAAGCTAAAAACTAAAAGCACGACCCATTTTAACGTTAACAAAACCAAAATGTCTGATGTTTTTTTCTAACGTACAACCAGGCACTTCAGGACAACCAGGCACTAATAGACAACCAGGCACTAACGGACAACCAGGCACTAACGGACAACCAGGACAGCAACCACAACAGCCGCAGCAACCACAACAGCCACAGCAACCACAACAGCCAGGACAGCCAGGCACCAACGGAAAACCTGGCACCAACGGACAACCTGGCACTAATGGACAACCAGGCACTAATGGACAACCAGGTACTCCTGGACAGCCAGGACAACCAGGACAGCAACCACAACAGCCACAGCAACCACAACAGCCACAGCAACCACAACAGCCACAGCAACCACAACAGCCGCAGCAACCACAACAGCCAGGACAGCCAGGCACCAACGGAAAACCTGGCACCAACGGACAACCTGGCACTAATGGACAACCAAGTACTCCTGGACAGCCAGGACAACCAGGACAGCAACCACAACAGCCGCAGCAACCACAACAGCCACAGCAACCACAACAGCCGCAGCAACCACAACAGCCACAGCAACCACAACAGCCACAGCAACCACAACAGCCGCAGCAACCACAACAGCCACAGCAACCACAACAGCCAGGACAGCCAGGCACCAACGGAAAACCTGGCACCAACGGACAACCTGGCACTAATGGACAACCAGGTACTCCTGGACAGCCAGGACAACCAGGACAGCAACCACAACAGCCACAGCAACCACAACAGCCACAGCAACCACAACAACCGCAGCAACCACAACAGCCGCAGCAACCACAACAGCCAGGAAAACCTGGCACCAACGGACAACCTGGCACTAATGGACAACCAGGTACTCCTGGACAGTCAGGACCACCAGGACAGCAACCACAACAGCCGCAGCAACCACAACAGCCACAGCAACCACAACAGCCACAGCAACCACAACAGCCGCAGCAACCACAACAGCCACAGCAACCACAACAGCCACAGCAACCACAACAGCCGCAGCAACCACAACAGCCAGGACAGCCAGGCACCAACGGACAACCTGGCGCCAACGGACAACCTGGCACTAATGGACAACCAGGTACTCCTGGACAGCCAGGACAACCAGGACAGCAACCACAACAGCCGCAGCAACCACAACAGCCACAGCAACCACAACAGCCGCAGCAACCACAACAGCCGCAGCAACCACAACAGCCACAGCAACCACAACAGCCGCAGCAACCACAACAGCCAGACACCAACGGAAAACCTGGCACCAACGGACAACCTGGCACTAATGGACAACCAGGTACTCCTGGACAGCCAGGACAACCAGGACAGCAACCACAACAGCCGCAGCAACCACAACAGCCACAGCAACCACAACAGCCGCAGCAACCACAACAGCCGCAGCAACCACAACAGCCACAGCAACCACAACAGCCGCAGCAACCACAACAGCCAGACACCAACGGAAAACCTGGCACCAACGGACAACCTGGCACTAATGGACAACCAAGTACTCCTGGACAGCCAGGACAACCAGGACAGCAACCACAACAGCCGCAGCAACCACAACAGCCACAGCAACCACAACAGCCGCAGCAACCACAACAGCCGCAGCAACCACAACAGCCACAGCAACCACAACAGCCGCAGCAACCACAACAGCCAGACACCAACGGAAAACCTGGCACCAACGGACAACCTGGCACTAATGGACAACCAAGTACTCCTGGACAGCCAGGACAACCAGGACAGCAACCACAACAGCCGCAGCAACCACAACAGCCACAGCAACCACAACAGCCGCAGCAACCACAACAGCCGCAGCAACCACAACAGCCACAGCAACCACAACAGCCGCAGCAACCACAACAGCCAGACACCAACGGAAAACCTGGCACCAACGGACAACCTGGCACTAATGGACAACCAAGTACTCCTGGACAGCCAGGACAACCAGGACAGCAACCACAACAGCCGCAGCAACCACAACAGCCACAGCAACCACAACAGCCGCAGCAACCACAACAGCCACAGCAACCACAACAGCCGCAGCAACCACAACAGCCGCAGCAACCACAACAGCCGCAGCAACCACAACAGCCAGGACAGCCAGGCACCAACGGAAAACCTGGCACCAACGGACAACCTGGCACTAATGGACAACCAGGTACTCCTGGACAGCCAGGACAACCAGGACAGCAACCACAACAGCCACAGCAACCACAACAGCCACAGCAACCACAACAGCCGCAACAACCACAACAGCCGCAGCAACCACAACAGCCAGGACAGCCAGGCACCAACGGAAAACCTGGCACCAACGGACAACCTGGCAATAATGGACAACCAGGTACTCCTGGACAGTCAGGACAACCAGGACAGCAACCACAACAGCCGCAGCAACCACAACAGCCACAGCAACCACAACAGCCGCAGCAACCACAACAGCCACAGCAACCACAACAGCCACAGCAACCACAACAGCCAGGACAACCTGGCGCCAACGGACAACCTGGCACTAATGGACAACCAGGTACTCCTGGACAGTCAGGACAACCAGGACAGCAACCACAACAGCCGCAGCAACCACAACAGCCACAGCAACCACAACAGCCGCAGCAACCACAACAGCCGCAGCAACCACAACAGCCAGGACAGCCAGGCACCAACGGAAAACCTGGCACCAACGGACAACAAGGCACTAATGGACAACCAGGTACTCCTGGACAGCCAGGACAACCAGGACAGCAACCACAACAGCCACAGCAACCACAACAGCCACAGCAACCACAACAACCGCAGCAACCACAACAGCCGCAGCAACCACAACAGCCACAGCAACCACAACAACCGCAGCAACCACAACAGCCGCAGCAACCACAACAGCCGCAGCAACCACAACAGCCAGGACAGCCAGGCACCAACGGAAAACCTGGCACCAACGGACAACAAGGCACTAATGGACAACCAGGTACTCCTGGACAGCCAGGACAACCAGGACAGCAACCACAACAGCCACAGCAACCACAACAGCCACAGCAACCACAACAACCGCAGCAACCACAACAGCCGCAGCAACCACAACAGCCAGGACAGCCAGGCACCAACGGAAAACCTGGCACCAACGGACAACCTGGCAATAATGGACAACCAGGTACTCCTGGACAGTCAGGACAACCAGGACAGCAACCACAACAGCCGCAGCAACCACAACAGCCACAGCAACCACAACAGCCGCAGCAACCACAACAGCCACAGCAACCACAACAGCCACAGCAACCACAACAGCCAGGACAACCTGGCGCCAACGGACAACCTGGCACTAATGGACAACCAGGTACTCCTGGACAGTCAGGACAACCAGGACAGCAACCACAACAGCCGCAGCAACCACAACAGCCACAGCAACCACAACAGCCGCAGCAACCACAACAGCCGCAGCAACCACAACAGCCAGGACAGCCAGGCACCAACGGAAAACCTGGCACCAACGGACAACAAGGCACTAATGGACAACCAGGTACTCCTGGACAGCCAGGACAACCAGGACAGCAACCACAACAGCCACAGCAACCACAACAGCCACAGCAACCACAACAACCGCAGCAACCACAACAGCCGCAGCAACCACAACAGCCACAGCAACCACAACAACCGCAGCAACCACAACAGCCGCAGCAACCACAACAGCCGCAGCAACCACAACAGCCAGGACAGCCAGGCACCAACGGAAAACCTGGCACCAACGGACAACCTGGCACTAATGGACAACCAGGTACTCCTGGACAGCCAGGACAACCAGGACAGCAACCACAACAGCCACAGCAACCACAACAGCCACAGCAACCACAACAACCGCAGCAACCACAACAGCCGCAGCAACCACAACAGCCAGGACAGCCAGGCACCAACGGAAAACCTGGCACCAACGGACAACCTGGCAATAATGGACAACCAGGTACTCCTGGACAGTCAGGACAACCAGGACAGCAACCACAACAGCCGCAGCAACCACAACAGCCACAGCAACCACAACAGCCACAGCAACCACAACAGCCGCAGCAACCACAACAGCCGCAGCAACCACAACAGCCAGGACAACCTGGCGCCAACGGACAACCTGGCACTAATGGACAACCAGGTACTCCTGGACAGTCAGGACAACCAGGACAGCAACCACAACAGCCGCAGCAACCACAACAGCCACAGCAACCACAACAGCCGCAGCAACCACAACAGCCGCAGCAACCACAACAGCCAGGACAGCCAGGCACCAACGGAAAACCTGGCACCAACGGACAACAAGGCACTAATGGACAACCAGGTACTCCTGGACAGCCAGGACAACCAGGACAGCAACCACAACAGCCACAGCAACCACAACAGCCACAGCAACCACAACAACCGCAGCAACCACAACAGCCGCAGCAACCACAACAGCCACAGCAACCACAACAGCCGCAGCAACCACAACAGCCGCAGCAACCACAACAGCCGCAGCAACCACAACAGCCAGGACAGCCAGGCACCAACGGAAAACCTGGCACCAACGGACAACCTGGCACTAATGGACAACCAGGTACTCCTGGACAGCCAGGACAACCAGGACAGCAACCACAACAGCCACAGCAACCACAACAGCCACAGCAACCACAACAACCGCAGCAACCACAACAGCCGCAGCAACCACAACAGCCAGGACAGCCAGGCACCAACGGAAAACCTGGCACCAACGGACAACCTGGCAATAATGGACAACCAGGTACTCCTGGACAGTCAGGACAACCAGGACAGCAACCACAACAGCCGCAGCAACCACAACAGCCACAGCAACCACAACAGCCGCAGCAACCACAACAGCCACAGCAACCACAACAGCCACAGCAACCACAACAGCCAGGACAACCTGGCGCCAACGGACAACCTGGCACTAATGGACAACCAGGTACTCCTGGACAGTCAGGACAACCAGGACAGCAACCACAACAGCCGCAGCAACCACAACAGCCACAGCAACCACAACAGCCGCAGCAACCACAACAGCCGCAGCAACCACAACAGCCAGGACAGCCAGGCACCAACGGAAAACCTGGCACCAACGGACAACAAGGCACTAATGGACAACCAGGTACTCCTGGACAGCCAGGACAACCAGGACAGCAACCACAACAGCCACAGCAACCACAACAGCCACAGCAACCACAACAACCGCAGCAACCACAACAGCCGCAGCAACCACAACAGCCACAGCAACCACAACAACCGCAGCAACCACAACAGCCGCAGCAACCACAACAGCCGCAGCAACCACAACAGCCAGGACAGCCAGGCACCAACGGAAAACCTGGCACCAACGGACAACAAGGCACTAATGGACAACCAGGTACTCCTGGACAGCCAGGACAACCAGGACAGCAACCACAACAGCCACAGCAACCACAACAGCCACAGCAACCACAACAACCGCAGCAACCACAACAGCCGCAGCAACCACAACAGCCAGGACAGCCAGGCACCAACGGAAAACCTGGCACCAACGGACAACCTGGCAATAATGGACAACCAGGTACTCCTGGACAGTCAGGACAACCAGGACAGCAACCACAACAGCCGCAGCAACCACAACAGCCACAGCAACCACAACAGCCGCAGCAACCACAACAGCCACAGCAACCACAACAGCCACAGCAACCACAACAGCCAGGACAACCTGGCGCCAACGGACAACCTGGCACTAATGGACAACCAGGTACTCCTGGACAGTCAGGACAACCAGGACAGCAACCACAACAGCCGCAGCAACCACAACAGCCACAGCAACCACAACAGCCGCAGCAACCACAACAGCCGCAGCAACCACAACAGCCAGGACAGCCAGGCACCAACGGAAAACCTGGCACCAACGGACAACAAGGCACTAATGGACAACCAGGTACTCCTGGACAGCCAGGACAACCAGGACAGCAACCACAACAGCCACAGCAACCACAACAGCCACAGCAACCACAACAACCGCAGCAACCACAACAGCCGCAGCAACCACAACAGCCACAGCAACCACAACAACCGCAGCAACCACAACAGCCGCAGCAACCACAACAGCCGCAGCAACCACAACAGCCGCAGCAACCACAACAGCCAGGACAGCCAGGCACCAACGGAAAACCTGGCACCAACGGACAACAAGGCACTAATGGACAACCAGGTACTCCTGGACAGCCAGGACAACCAGGACAGCAACCACAACAGCCACAGCAACCACAACAGCCACAGCAACCACAACAACCGCAGCAACCACAACAGCCGCAGCAACCACAACAGCCAGGACAGCCAGGCACCAACGGAAAACCTGGCACCAACGGACAACCTGGCAATAATGGACAACCAGGTACTCCTGGACAGTCAGGACAACCAGGACAGCAACCACAACAGCCGCAGCAACCACAACAGCCACAGCAACCACAACAGCCGCAGCAACCACAACAGCCACAGCAACCACAACAGCCACAGCAACCACAACAGCCAGGACAACCTGGCGCCAACGGACAACCTGGCACTAATGGACAACCAGGTACTCCTGGACAGTCAGGACAACCAGGACAGCAACCACAACAGCCGCAGCAACCACAACAGCCACAGCAACCACAACAGCCGCAGCAACCACAACAGCCGCAGCAACCACAACAGCCAGGACAGCCAGGCACCAACGGAAAACCTGGCACCAACGGACAACAAGGCACTAATGGACAACCAGGTACTCCTGGACAGCCAGGACAACCAGGACAGCAACCACAACAGCCACAGCAACCACAACAGCCACAGCAACCACAACAACCGCAGCAACCACAACAGCCGCAGCAACCACAACAGCCACAGCAACCACAACAACCGCAGCAACCACAACAGCCGCAGCAACCACAACAGCCGCAGCAACCACAACAGCCAGGACAGCCAGGCACCAACGGAAAACCTGGCACCAACGGACAACCTGGCACTAATGGACAACCAGGTACTCCTGGACAGCCAGGACAACCAGGACAGCAACCACAACAGCCACAGCAACCACAACAGCCACAGCAACCACAACAACCGCAGCAACCACAACAGCCGCAGCAACCACAACAGCCAGGACAGCCAGGCACCAACGGAAAACCTGGCACCAACGGACAACCTGGCAATAATGGACAACCAGGTACTCCTGGACAGTCAGGACAACCAGGACAGCAACCACAACAGCCGCAGCAACCACAACAGCCACAGCAACCACAACAGCCGCAGCAACCACAACAGCCACAGCAACCACAACAGCCACAGCAACCACAACAGCCAGGACAACCTGGCGCCAACGGACAACCTGGCACTAATGGACAACCAGGTACTCCTGGACAGTCAGGACAACCAGGACAGCAACCACAACAGCCGCAGCAACCACAACAGCCACAGCAACCACAACAGCCGCAGCAACCACAACAGCCGCAGCAACCACAACAGCCAGGACAGCCAGGCACCAACGGAAAACCTGGCACCAACGGACAACAAGGCACTAATGGACAACCAGGTACTCCTGGACAGCCAGGACAACCAGGACAGCAACCACAACAGCCACAGCAACCACAACAGCCACAGCAACCACAACAACCGCAGCAACCACAACAGCCGCAGCAACCACAACAGCCACAGCAACCACAACAACCGCAGCAACCACAACAGCCGCAGCAACCACAACAGCCGCAGCAACCACAACAGCCAGGACAGCCAGGCACCAACGGAAAACCTGGCACCAACGGACAACAAGGCACTAATGGACAACCAGGTACTCCTGGACAGCCAGGACAACCAGGACAGCAACCACAACAGCCACAGCAACCACAACAGCCACAGCAACCACAACAACCGCAGCAACCACAACAGCCGCAGCAACCACAACAGCCAGGACAGCCAGGCACCAACGGAAAACCTGGCACCAACGGACAACCTGGCAATAATGGACAACCAGGTACTCCTGGACAGTCAGGACAACCAGGACAGCAACCACAACAGCCGCAGCAACCACAACAGCCACAGCAACCACAACAGCCGCAGCAACC
The DNA here is from genome assembly GCA_911728535.1 of Pammene fasciana. Classification (NCBI taxonomy): domain Eukaryota; kingdom Metazoa; phylum Arthropoda; class Insecta; order Lepidoptera; family Tortricidae; genus Pammene; species Pammene fasciana. Next base: position 8,093,417 of record OU452299.1, read on the forward strand.
ACAACAGCCACAGCAACCACAACAGCCACAGCAACCACAACAGCCAGGACAACCTGGCGCCAACGGACAACCTGGCACTAATGGACAACCAGGTACTCCTGGACAGTCAGGACAACCAGGACAGCAACCACAACAGCCGCAGCAACCACAACAGCCACAGCAACCACAACAGCCGCAGCAACCACAACAGCCGCAGCAACCACAACAGCCACAGCAACCACAACAACCGCAGCAACCACAACAGCCGCAGCAACCACAACAGCCGCAGCAACCACAACAGCCAGGACAGCCAGGCACCAACGGAAAACCTGGCACCAACGGACAACAAGGCACTAATGGACAACCAGGTACTCCTGGACAGCCAGGACAACCAGGACAGCAACCACAACAGCCACAGCAACCACAACAGCCACAGCAACCACAACAACCGCAGCAACCACAACAGCCGCAGCAACCACAACAGCCAGGACAGCCAGGCACCAACGGAAAACCTGGCACCAACGGACAACCTGGCAATAATGGACAACCAGGTACTCCTGGACAGTCAGGACAACCAGGACAGCAACCACAACAGCCGCAGCAACCACAACAGCCACAGCAACCACAACAGCCGCAGCAACCACAACAGCCACAGCAACCACAACAGCCACAGCAACCACAACAGCCAGGACAACCTGGCGCCAACGGACAACCTGGCACTAATGGACAACCAGGTACTCCTGGACAGTCAGGACAACCAGGACAGCAACCACAACAGCCGCAGCAACCACAACAGCCACAGCAACCACAACAGCCGCAGCAACCACAACAGCCGCAGCAACCACAACAGCCAGGACAGCCAGGCACCAACGGAAAACCTGGCACCAACGGACAACAAGGCACTAATGGACAACCAGGTACTCCTGGACAGCCAGGACAACCAGGACAGCAACCACAACAGCCACAGCAACCACAACAGCCACAGCAACCACAACAACCGCAGCAACCACAACAGCCGCAGCAACCACAACAGCCACAGCAACCACAACAACCGCAGCAACCACAACAGCCGCAGCAACCACAACAGCCGCAGCAACCACAACAGCCGCAGCAACCACAACAGCCACAGCAACCACAACAACCGCAGCAACCACAACAGCCACAGCAACCACAACAGCCGCAGCAACCACAACAGCCGCAGCAACCACAACAGCCACAGCAACCACAACAACCGCAGCAACCACAACAGCCGCAGCAACCACAACAGCCGCAGCAACCACAACAGCCAGGACAGCCAGGCACCAACGGAAAACCTGGCACCAACGGACAACAAGGCACTAATGGACAACCAGGTACTCCTGGACAGCCAGGACAACCAGGACAGCAACCACAACAGCCACAGCAACCACAACAGCCACAGCAACCACAACAACCGCAGCAACCACAACAGCCGCAGCAACCACAACAGCCAGGACAGCCAGGCACCAACGGAAAACCTGGCACCAACGGACAACCTGGCAATAATGGACAACCAGGTACTCCTGGACAGTCAGGACAACCAGGACAGCAACCACAACAGCCGCAGCAACCACAACAGCCACAGCAACCACAACAGCCGCAGCAACCACAACAGCCACAGCAACCACAACAGCCACAGCAACCACAACAGCCAGGACAACCTGGCGCCAACGGACAACCTGGCACTAATGGACAACCAGGTACTCCTGGACAGTCAGGACAACCAGGACAGCAACCACAACAGCCGCAGCAACCACAACAGCCACAGCAACCACAACAGCCGCAGCAACCACAACAGCCGCAGCAACCACAACAGCCAGGACAGCCAGGCACCAACGGAAAACCTGGCACCAACGGACAACAAGGCACTAATGGACAACCAGGTACTCCTGGACAGCCAGGACAACCAGGACAGCAACCACAACAGCCACAGCAACCACAACAGCCACAGCAACCACAACAACCGCAGCAACCACAACAGCCGCAGCAACCACAACAGCCACAGCAACCACAACAACCGCAGCAACCACAACAGCCGCAGCAACCACAACAGCCGCAGCAACCACAACAGCCACAGCAACCACAACAACCGCAGCAACCACAACAACCGCAGCAACCACAACAGCCGCAGCAACCACAACAGCCAGGACAGCCAGGCACCAACGGAAAACCTGGCACCAACGGACAACCTGGCAATAATGGACAACCAGGTACTCCTGGACAGTCAGGACAACCAGGACAGCAACCACAACAGCCGCAGCAACCACAACAGCCACAGCAACCACAACAGCCGCAGCAACCACAACAGCCACAGCAACCACAACAGCCACAGCAACCACAACAGCCAGGACAACCTGGCGCCAACGGACAACCTGGCACTAATGGACAACCAGGTACTCCTGGACAGTCAGGACAACCAGGACAGCAACCACAACAGCCGCAGCAACCACAACAGCCACAGCAACCACAACAGCCGCAGCAACCACAACAGCCGCAGCAACCACAACAGCCAGGACAGCCAGGCACCAACGGAAAACCTGGCACCAACGGACAACAAGGCACTAATGGACAACCAGGTACTCCTGGACAGCCAGGCACCAACGGACAACCTGGCACTAATGGACAACCAGGTACTCCTGGACAGCCAGGACAACCAGGACAGCAACCACAACAGCCGCAGCAACCACAACAGCCACAGCAACCACAACAGCCACAACAACCACAACAGCCACAGCAACCACAACAGCCAGGACAACCAGGCAGTTCAGGACAACCAGGAAGGCCAGGTCGCCCAGGAAGGCCAGGTCACCAAGGCAGACCAGGCCGTGGAAAGGTCTGCGTGTGCTATGATGATGTAGACGAGATGCCATGGAACGTCCGTCGTACGATTGGAGTTCAAAAATATTAAATATTATATGAGCTACTCCAATACTCCAACTTGTGTCAAATACTAACGATTAATAGATTAGATTAAATATGTATTTTTATTGAGCTATGTAAAATCCTAAAATTAAATAAATGATATATTTGCTTTTATTTTAATTCTTCTTCTTCTTGACCTAGCCTTTATCCCATCTACTTGGGGTCGGCTCTCCTAGTATGGCATCGCCAGGATATTCTGTCCTGGGTCGTCTGCGTAGATATTTGGGCTTTCTTCATGTCGCTGTTTATACACCCCATCCATGATTGTTTGGGTCTGCCGCGTCTTCTGGGCTGCGTACTCATCTCTAGGATTAGTCTGGTCATGTGGTCCGCTGGTCGCCGCATGACATGGCCGTACCATCTGAGTCTGTTTTCTGTGAGTTTCTCCTGAATCGGTCTGACCCTAAAGCTGCCTCGTTTGTGGATATTTTTGACGCGATCCAGCATTGTCACTCCTCCAGCCCACCTGAACATTCTCATGTCAGCGGCGTGTAGTTTGTTTTCTTTTGCTTTTGAGTATTTTAATTGTTTTACTTAAATCATGAAAAACCTGTGGTGTCTTTGCCGGCTGTTTATTAAGTCACGCTCCTTTTGAACGCCAAGAGCCTTTAAAGTGGTCGAGTACTGTCGTGATATATAATTAATGATTAACGGATTAACGAGTTAATGCCCAGCTATGGGTAAGAAAGAAAGAAAAAGAAAGAAAACGTTTATTCGTGACGTAATACTTAAGCGTTATAAATGGTACACATGTACTTAATGAAAGAAACTGAGAAGAACACATAGTATGTCACGAAATGGTCCCGACTCAGCGTGGTGCTAGCCTGGAGAGCCAGCGCTGGTCTTCCGTCGGAAACTGAACGACGGCGGGAATGAAGTTGAGATCGATGGGAGTCGGTGGAAGTTGGCGGTACGAAGTCTATATAAATGGGTGGTGACAATGGGAGTGGGGTGGGGTGTGAGACGGCGAAACTGGCGTACGAGTCGGTGGTAATAAGTCGGTCGGTCGGTCGGTGGTAGTCGATGGGAGTACCGTCGGTGGGAGAAGCGTGGAAAACAGGACGAGAGTGGGAGATGGGTAGGTGATAGTGGAACAGTTATGGGAGATGGTAGGAATTGGGGTAAGAGACCGGACTAGCGTAGGAGTGAAGTTGATGTCGTTAAGTTGGCGGTACGAAGGAAAAAACCAATACTATTGTTTTTTAGAAGAGTCTTCAACTTGATTTATACAGCCTTGGCCAGAAGTGTTGAGCATAGGTGTTTTTTGTTTACAATTTTGATGTTACTTATTTCCCTATCCTAACAATGTACGGTAACGGTAAATGTTATATTTTATTTATAAATATAGAAAACTTCACTTAATAACACTTTCAAGGTACTTAAAAAATATGAAAACAGAAGGTACCAAAAATGTAAATTTAAGTCGGCGCGACATATTGCAAATATTCTATGCAGTTACTACTAACTTCAACAAAACATGCCTATTAGTTTAAATTATTTGACAAAATAACTTAAACAAAGATGGAAACGTTGGACTAAACTTTCCAATTTTGTATGAAAATCGCATTGGTGCTCAACGCTTCTGGCCAAGGCTGTATATGTATTGGACTGTTTAGTAGGTCAAAATAAAATAAACAATTATTTTTAATATCCACGGGCATCGTCCAGATTTCCAACACAAAAACATCTGCAACATGCTGTCAAATCCACAACACAAATTCACAACAGGCTTCGTCAACTACATAACCATGCTCACTAAAACTAATTATAATAATAATTTTAAACAAAAAAGAACTGACTTCTCTTAGGATCCGCTATTCCAAGAGGAAGTGGTAGAGTTGCTGTAAAAATAGTGAAATCACTATATTTAGGTGTGCCTATAATAGTTGAAGAGCTCCCTCGATTTCTCCAGGATCCCATCATCAGACCCCGACTTGGTGACAATGGGACCATCTAGGGGTTATACCTGTTCGATTTAAAAAAAAATTGAGAATCGGTTCACGATTCACGGAGATATTAAGTAACATACATACAAAAAAAAATATAATAAAAGTAAAAAAAAATCAGTTCAATTGGGAACCTCCTCCTTTTTTGAAGTCGGTTAAAATATGACTCCATTAAACCATGATTAAACCCCACCCCGAAACTCCCGTGGTCCAAACGTATCAAAAATACTGGCAGCATTACCTAGCTTTATGTATTTATATATTTGTGTGTCTTTTACCGACTTCAAGATTTCAAAAAAAACATTCAACGAATTGATAACCTCCCCTATCAATTACGTGGCATGTTTTTTTTAAGTGATACTTCTTATGCGACTTCCAACAAGAATGCGTTAAACAGTGACGTCACGTTTAACCCTGCCAAAAATCATTGCTGCCAATAGATAATCTCGAATGTAGTCGACTATTTAATTCAGTTAGATAAGCTCCTGTGGCTCAGTAGGCGTTGCTTTGCCTGCGGAGCCGAAGGTCGGAGGTTCGAATCCCAGTGTACAGTCACCGGCAATAGTATCTTCCTACATGAAGGCCGCAAAAATATGTGACACGCTCTTATTTGTTGGACCATAAGAGCGTGTCACATATTTTTGCTGCCTTCGTGTAAGAAGATACTATTGCCGGTGACTGTACACTGTCTTTTTCCATGTTTTTTTTCTGTTTTTAGAATTTAGATTTTATATTCTAGTTTCACTTCCGCGCGGAGGGACTCCACGCACCATTTTTAGGGTTCCGTACCTCAAAAGAAAAAAACGGAACCCTTATAGGATCACATTGTTGTCCGTCTGTCTGTCTGTCTGTCTGTCTGTCTGTCTGTCTGTCTGTCTGTCTGTCTGTCTGTCTGTCTGTCTGTCTGTCTGTCTGTCTGTCTGTCTGTCTGTCTGTCTGTCAAGACCATTTTTCTCAGGAACGCGTGGAGGTATCAAGCTGAAATTTATATCAAATGCTCAGGTCTATTGTCCCTTGAAGCTGTGAAAAAATCAAACTTAAAAGCCAACGCAATCAAAAGATACAGTCGTTTATGCTGCAAATTTTAGAGTTTTCGGTACTCGCAAAACCTACGGGGTACTTCCCGTGAACTCAGAAACTTGAAATTTGGCACAAAGCAACGTCATATAGCATAGACAAAGGAAAAATTATAAAATGTAGACATTTTTAGTAAAATCATACAAAAAATATATATTTATAATTTCAAACTTACTACCTTTTTCCTCGTAAACGCGTGAAGTTATTAAATTGAAATTCATGTCAAATACTCAAGGCTATGGTACCGTTCAGATGTAGCAAAACCAAATCTTTATGTCAACGCAATCAAAAGAAATACCAGTTTAAGTTGCATATTTTGAAACTGAGTACTCGCGAGAAACTCAAAACCTAAAGGGTACTTCCCGTAAGCTCAGAATCTTGAAACTAGGCACGAAGCAACGTCTTATAGCACAGACAAAGGAAAAATTATAAAAAGTAGACATTTTTAGTAAAATCGTACAAAAAATATATATTTATAATTTTAAACTTACTACCTTTTTCGTCGTAAACGCGTGAGGTTATTAAGTTTAAATTCATGTCAAATACTCAGGGTTATAGGACCTTTTAGATGTAGCAAAACCAAACTTTTATGTCAACGCAATCAAAAGAAATAGCAATATAAGTTGCATATTTTGAAACTCAGCACTCGCAAGAAACTCAAAACCTAAAGGGTACTTTCCGTAAACTCAGAAACTTGAAACTTGGCACGAAGAAACTTCATATAGCACAAACAAAGAAAACATTACGAAAAGTAGAAATTTTTAGTAAAATCATTTTCATCATTTAATCTTACTACCTTTTTACTCGTAAACGCGTAAAGTTATTAAATTGAAATTCATATCAAATACTCAGGTCTATAATACCTTTCTGCTGTAGCAAAACGAAACTTTCATGTCCACGCAATCATAACAAATAGCAATTGTTATAGGTTTTTACGGAACCCTCGGTGCGCGAGTCCGACTCGCACTTGGCCGGTTTTTTTTTGTTTGTTACTCCATGACTCCGTCATGTCTGAACCGATTTTAATTTTTAGGGTTCCGTACCTCGAAAGGAAAAAAACGGAACCCTTATAGGATCACTTTGTTTTCCGTCTGTCTGTCTGTCAAGACCATTTTTCTCAGGAACGCGTAGAGGTATTAAGCTGAAATTTATATCAAATACTCAGGTCTATTGTCCCTTGTAGCTGTGAAAAAGTTAAACTTAAAATCCAACGCAATCAAAAGATACAGTCGTTTATGCTGCAAATTTTAGAGTTTTGTGGCACTCGCAAAACCTTCGGGGTACTTCCCGTGAACTCAGAATCTTGAAATTTGGTACGAAGCAACGTCATATAGCATAGACAATGGAAAAATTATAAAAACTAGACATTTTAAGTAAAATCATAAAAAAAAAAATTTAAAATTTTAAACTTACCTACTGCCTTTTTCCTCGTAAACGCGTTAAGTTATTAAATTGAAATTCATGTCCCATACTAAGGCCTAATTACGTACAGTTGCATACACTGATTTATCTACACACATTACAAACCCTAAATGACGCGTTCTGAATCCATTGCACGGATTGTACCGCCATGGCCAACTCGATTCTGCCAGCGGTCGGGGGGGGGGGGGGGGGGGGGGCGCGTGCCAGCGGTTGAGGAGCAGGCCGGTTTTTCATAATTTCACGACATTTGTTCTAACTTCGTAACAGTCTATTTTTAACCGACTTCAAAAAAGGAGGAGGTTCTCAATTCGACTGTTTTTTTTTTGTATGTATGTTACTCGATATCTCCGTGAATCGTTAACCGATTTTCAAATATATTTTTTATCGAACGGGTATAATCCCTATATGGTCCTGTCGCTTAACATAGCTGCTAAATAAGAACTATTAACATAAGAAGCCAGAAGCTCCTTCATATATGGCCTTGGTTGATCGTCTAAGGTAGAACCCTTTAGAATGTTGTGTGTAAAACCCAAAATTCTATAATGAAAGGCTGACTAATTCTTTGGATTCTCCACAACTGAATGAGCTTAATGTAATGGAGCTAATGCCTGGCTAAGCTAAAGTAAAGATAGCGCATAGTTTCTTGAATAAAATAGGTTAAGAGTAAGTAAAAGAGCATAAGGTTAATGAAGACTTAGTTGATTAAATGAAAAGATAATTCAGATTGTTAAGAGATCATTAACAGACTTTATAAAATATTATTTATTTAAAAACTTGTGGGACTTAATATTAAGTCAATGATAGAATAACTTTTACAGAAATAACATTTAATATTTTAATTAGGAATTGAAACGAATTGACAAATATCAAGAAAAATACCGAGTGACATAAATAACATTCCTTGACAGCTTAGCTGCCAGCGTTTCGCAGGCAGGTTATAAGCAAGCCAAATAGGTACGCCACAAACTAATATCGCCTACCGTACGTACCGGTGATCGGATAACATAGCAAGAAAGGTCCTTTTAGTCTGCATACATTTCCTCTACAACACCCCAAATCTAACTAGCTAGCTAAAAGGGAAATGTAAATATTTATTTGGGCAAAGAAATGATTTTACTGATTTTAACACTATGATGCAGACACCTTCTCATTGCTATGCACGGATGACGATTGATCACTCTACTCTATTGAATTCTTACTATTGTGTGATTTTAATATTTTAGTAAGAATTCCTAAGCAATGTTGGCATTAGTATTCTTTATTCTCTTTTATTTATTAAAAGACAATGAATATGCCCAATCATGTTTATAATAAAATATAAGCAAGAGCTTAAAGGGTTTCTAATGCAAAACACAACTCTTTGAAATGGAAACCTGAGACAAGATGTCAAATTAGCTATTACAGCATCTTTTGACATTACCCAGTACACTTCCTCGTTTGGCACCGGAACTCGATAACACAAACCAACCATCCATCTCAGACTGGTCTGCCTTCTCGAGTTGAAAATGTAATTTAGAATAATTATTTTATGCTTTTTACCTTTACCTTAGAACCTTTAGAACACAATATTTTAATTGCCAGAAGCCCAAAGTCAATCCCAAAATATATATATATTTATTTAGAATCCACATAGAAATCCATAAAATCAGACCAGATAAACCCTATTGTTTTATTAAATAAAACAGTGTGCGATTCTACCCTATTCTAATATCCCTACTCTAGTATATGCAAAATACCAGCCATTCTTACCATTAGCCAAATATTTTGAAATATACAATGACGTATCCCTATAGAAATCTGTAAAGTTCGATGGGCGAGTTCGAGATAGCAAAACTATAGGCCCGTGTAAGTGAGTCCCCCAACTCGGCCGCGGCCAGGGAGGAGTTGGTAACTCGGCCCTATCTGGTGTCTATAGAGAAATATATAAATATATTTAATAAGACCTGACCCCGATTACTGCCGACATTGACGGGCCCGGATATCCCGGATGGCCAACTAGTATAAAATGTGTGGCCCCCGCCAACTGCCGAACAGCTGGACCTCGGAACCAGGGATGGCACCTCAAGAGGTGTTTCATTCTCCTATGTTGGTAAAGAGGAGAATGCCAAGCACCATCAACTTGGTCACAAAAATAACCCCGGGCTAGCTATCTTTATCACCGCAAGGTGATAGATAACCCGTCAAACGACTGATGTTTGGACAGCTTCTGGCTTTTCTTTAAAATAAATGGTAGGACCACCATGAGGCCGACACCGACTCCCAACGAGCAATGGATTCTCCATCCATGCATCCCACTCAAACAAGATGCATAGACAGAACACCCAATACCCGCCCGAGATCGCCAATGCCATAACTCACGATAAACGCACAGGATAAAAATGACTTTAACGTATTTCAAATAACTTTAATAAAATAAAGATATACAAAAACAACACAAGTGCGACACTCTATCTGTATTCAATGTCAAAGCTCCCCGCAACAGAAACTACGCGTAGTTCCTGAATCGGAGAACAGAGACACATCTCCAAGTCACAGCATTACGACAATATAATTATTGCACATAATACCAAACACAGAGACAGCAACACAGTATAATATAGCACTCACCATGAATTTAATAGGTAATAAGCCAGAGTCACTTGTCGGTCCGAACGTAGAGAATTGAATGAATCCCTCAGGCCATCCCTGGTCCTTTTATACTCCATTCTCTATTCCAGATTTTAGCTACAATGTATAGGATTTTAGCTACTTGATATAGGATCCTAGCTACAATGTATAGGATTTTGGCTACTTGGTATAGGATTCTAGCTACAATGTACCAGTTTCTGATTACATTGTATAGGATTCTAGCTACTTTGTATAGGATTCCGGCCACAAAGTACCAGTTTCTGGTTACATTGTATAGGACTCTAGCTACTTTGTATAGGATTCCAGCTACAATGCACCAGTTTCCGGTTACATCGTATAGGATTCTAGCTACATTGTGTAGGATTCCAGCTACATTGTAATTCAATTTTTAAAATAAATGGCATGGTGTCCACAATATTGGGACAATTTTGCCAATGTCGAAGTAGAGACGACAATTGTACGGTTAATTAGTTAAAATTTCGCTCCAAGAGCTGGACGTTGTACGGTGAGGTTAGGCTTTTTATAAGGAGATAGCTACTCCCTACAAAAAGCACGTGGACTAACGGATATCTAACTCAAACAGGGGTTACACTTGTTTTGAGATTAATTCTTTATTAGTTGCACACTAGTTCGTTAAATCACTGCAGAATAAGCTATATATTACACACTGAATCACGAAAATTAACAAAAAATAAGAAGTTAATCACAAAACCAAACACAAAACCAATTGCTCGACAAGATGGCCGCAAGTCAATTCAATTCAATTTTTAAAATAAATGGCATTCTGTCCACAATATTGGGACAATTTTGCCAATGTCAAAGTAGAGACGACAAGTGTACGGTTAATTAGTTAAAATTTCGCTCCAAGAGCTGGACGTTGTACGGTGAGGTTAGGCTTTTTATAAGGAGATAGCTACTCCCTACAAACAGCACGTGGACTAACGGATATCTAACTCAAACAGGGGTTACACTTGTTTTGAGATTAATTCTTCATTAGTTGCACACTAGTTCGTTAAATCACTGCAGAATAAGCTATATATTACACCCTGAATCACGTTAACGAGTTAATCACAAAACCAAACCACCTTGCTCGACAAGATGGCCGCAAGTCAGCTACATTGTATAGGACATAGATATAGCACCCATAGATCTGACACGGAACTAACAATACCAAGATTGAACGGGATAGTCTTATTACACTTTCCATAGATATGACAGAGAAGAAGCTATTATCGTTAGTCCTTATCATTGACTCACCCTTGTGATTATTGCTTACTTCCATAAGGGCCTAAGTACAATAGATACGTTTATCACCCTCCACCGCTCTTTGAAGGGTAATAATGAAACCGACTAAATTATGTAGGCTAGCTACAGTATGCTATCAGCCATCTTGAAATGCGTTTCCAAATTAGTCGCGTTGTGTGTGTTCTATCCCTTACGGTGATACGGGTGTTTCAGCTCTATGAGATACTTGCTTTTTGGTATAGGATTTTAGCTACACATGACATTGACAGCTGCCAATACGTCAAGCGTCAAGCTAAGCTATTTGAGTCATACAGAAAACTGCAGTAATATAACAGACTACAAACCGTGGCGTAGAGTTTCGTTGGCAGTTCACAAGATGTCACCACTATACTCGCAAAATGTGCCTGATTTTAGAATGGATCGAAATTTAATCAAATCAGTAAATATTTTTAATGAAATCTTTGATAATTGTAATTAAATACGACGGCGGCTCTCCGTTTGAGACGTCACAGTCCCATTGTCACCAAGTTGTGGTCTGATGATGGGATCCAGGAGAAATCGAGGGAACTCTTCAACTATTATAGGCACACCTATAGTGATTTCACTATTTTTTTACAGCGACTCGGCCACTTCCTCTTGGAATAGCGGATCCTAAGTGAAGTCGGTTCTTTTTTTGTTTAAAATTATTATGGCGGTCATAACGTGCGGTTTTTGAACGCATCATGGAGAGTTTATGATACGGGTGTAGATAAAATATCTAATTTAAAACATTTCAAATACTTTAGTTTTGACATCTAAGAGTCTAACCTAGCGACTTGAGTCTAAAAATCCATTTGTTATTTAACGAACAGCGTCATACCCAATATAAACATTGATATAGGGTTTAGGGGTGAAACCCGATAAGTCGAGAAAATGTGTAATAAGCATACGTCGTTATCGCGGGTGCAACTACGATTTGACAGAACTCAAAGATTATGATAAACAAGAAATAACAGAAGTGTCAGTAGTACCTATCAAATACGTTTGTACCTACCTACGAGATCAAAATTATTCAATTTTTTTTTCCAATATCGTACTTGACATGATAATTAGTACATATTAATAATTTTGAACAAAAAAAGAACCGACTTCGCTTAGGATCCGCTATTCCAAGGGGAAGTGGCCGAGTTGCTGTAAAAAATAGTGAAACCACTATAGTTGAAGAGTTCCCTCGATTTCTTTAGGATCCCATCATCAGACCCCGACTTGGTGCCAACGAGACCATCTAGGGGATATACCCATTCGATTAAAAAAAAATTTTGAAAATTGGTTCACGATTCACAGAGATATCGAGTAACATACATACAAAAAAATAATAATGATAAAAAAAATCTATCGAATTGAGAACCTCCTCCTTTTTTGAAGTCGGTTAAAAAGATTAGCCACGCAGTCCTAACGGCAACCTCCTCTGTCACCTGTTATTCGAAACAATTTTCATTCTTGATCGATATATGTAGACTTGTAGATAAAATATTATTTTAAACTTAAGAACAATTGATTCCCCGTAAAGTCACGGTTACTCGTTATTTTCATAAAAAAAGTGAAACGAAATTTCAACTCAAAAAGGGGAACGTAGAAAAGGCGCAAGATTGAGAAGAGTTTGATTGATCATTTCCAGCAAAAACATTGTGCTAGATATGAAGAACTTCTTAGAGGCTAAGACGCGTAGGTAGAAATACTCTGTTTATATCAAACGGACACTCTGTTATATACATTCTTCAACACATTTGTTTTTGCACCCGCGATAACGATAGAGGAAAGGCCAATTCGTAGGAGCTATCTTATTTTCAATGTTCGTAGGACCCAAAAGGTTTATACCAACAAGTGGTATCGTTGGAATCAGCATGAGCTACTGATTATGAAAATGTCTCTTGTCACTTCATAAAGTGGTGGAATGAGTTTTTATGACGTCACAAAGATGGCACGCGACCTAGGGTTAGATTTTGTCGATTATTTCAAAAACTATTGAGTCGATTTAAGCAAACAAGGTGTCATATGATTGATAATTTCATGGTTAATAAAATATATAAATCTATCTTCAACCAACAAGTTAAATAAAATCCAAATTTATTTTTATTTACATTTCTAACACGCATTAATTTACATTACTAATTATGTTAAACTTTATTGCACAATAATAAAAAAATAAGTCCAAAAGGCGCACTTAATGCTTTAAGGCATTCTGTTCCAGTCAACCATAGGGCAAAACAAAATTTTGCTATGATGTGTGCAGTGAGATAAAAGGATTGTGAAATTATTAGTCTCTCTCACGGCCGTACTATCCTTTTCCCGTAGCCATTCAAGCTATTTTCGACGCCCTCTAATTCTAGTATTCTGGTGTTTGGTGGTAGCTAGAAGTCTGAATTTTCAGTGAAAAAGAAGTCATAACACAAGGAAGACATACTCTCAAAATCATTTAACTTATAATTTAAGAATTATTGCAAGTCAAAGTTCCTTAATTTTGTTACTGACTGACTATTATATGACAGATCATACGAATTCTAACTCTAGCTAATCCACAAGCTCCAAATTTTGAATACATCTAGTATTAGAGCTATAAAGCCTCTGAAAATCTTAACATACTGCAATGTCAACCGGGTTGCCTAGTTTTACAAACCTTACAAGTACATTGCAATCCCATATAAAGAACTGCAAAGTTACATTTTCAGTTGATAACATTTTGATCTTTTTTTGACCATTGTAGTTGATAGTAAAATAAAGGCAATTTTAGGTACCCATTAATACCTTTGGATGTGGGCATGCGTACGGGTTCATGGGTAAGAATAGGTATGGGAATGTGCATGGCAAGATCGTGGGAGGAGAAAAGGGAGCCCTACTTACAAAAAGGAATGAGATCCCATTAAAAACATTACATGTGAAAAAAACACAAGACTGGCAATACTGTTCTTAGACCGCAAAAAGTATCGATATCTAAAGAAAACCAAGCAGGTGTCCTTAGAACTCAATCCCCACTGGAGTTTACTAACAACAGTTCGTTGTGGCCGTTTCAATATTAGATGTCTATATTTTTATAATAAATAAAATGATTTCGCAGTTGCACAGGACAATTAAATAGAAACGCAATAAAGTCTATCTAACAATATCGGATTATGTACCTAATTTACCCGAAGATATACATATTTTTAGCTGTGCGAACGCCAGATCATTATATTCCATACAACCTTTGGGTGCTCGACATAATGCAAAAGAATAATTCGTTCACTCCGAACTTCTCTGTTTGTATGTTAGTTGTTGGAACTCCTTAAATAAGTTAACCTTGATACTCGCACTAGCCATGCCTATATCGCGGAGACCAATATCACATGTTATGACAATATAATATATGCTATAACCGGTTGACAAATTAAAGATTTATTTTTTAAAGTATGATGTTGTCTACAACCAACACAATACATAAGTATACATATTACTTAAGCTAATTTATTGTAACTATACTTAAGTAAAAGTGCATCAAATTAACTCTAAGCTTATTTTGACTATCACGAAGGACTATTTTTTCTGATTTGGATAATATCTTCAGTATATTCATAGGTTAAGCTGGCTAGCCATTGCTTTTGCTTTTGTAGTGACTTATTTGGCTTTAAAAACGGGTTTATCTTTAATGTTTAAGTGTTTAGTCACGGAATTATAAACAAAACCAGATATATACGGTTCTAATCGTTTTGCAAGGGCAGTATTCACGGACGGAACCTGTGTTCGATACACTCTTCGTTTCAAGTATTTGCTTGTGCTTATCAACAACAATTTTGAGTAGGTAAATTGACGAACCGTCAACACTTCGGACTTTTTATATAGTAAAAGTGTGGAATACCGGAAGGGTTTCTTTAACATTGTTTTAAGGACAGCATGCTGTGTTCTGTCGGCCTCGATAATAACTGTTTTACAAGACCTGCCCCAACAGCGTAAACAGTATGTTAAAAACACACTGTAAAATACACTACTTAATGAATAAATGTATAATGATAAGGCTAAATAAAGGTAAAGATTATTACATATAGGTACACATATACTACATATACATATATATTAGCTACAAATATTTCTTTACAATGTGCAGAGTTAGAAATTAGGACTTAAATATGAGACTAATAATTACACAATCCTTTTATCTCACTGCACACACCATAGCAAATTTCTGTTTTGCCCTATGGTTGACTGGAACAGAATGCCTTAAAGCATTAAGTGCGCCTTTTGGACTTATTTTTTTATTATTGTGCAATAAAGTTTAACATAATTAATAATGTAAACTAATGCGTGTTAGAAATTTAAATAAAAATAAATTTGGCTTTTATTTAACTTTTTGGTTGAAAGTAGACTTACATATTTCATTAAGCATGAAAATATCAATCGTATGACACCTTGTTTGCTTAAATTGACTAAATAGTTTTTGAAATAATCGACAAAATCTAACCCTAAGTCGCGCGCCATCTTTGTGACGTCATAAAAACTCATTCCACCACTTTATGAAGTGACAAGAGATAGTTTAATAATCAGTAGCTCATGCTGATTCCAACGATACCACTTGTTGGTATAAACCTTTTCAGTCCTACGAAGAATTCTCCCCTTCAACTTGGCCACCCCACTACGACGTATGGTAATAAGAACTCAACGTAAAGTATCGTTCGAATTTCGAAAATCAACTTTATAGACTTATCGGGTTTGACCGCTGAACCCTCGTATGTGCTACACAAACAATGCAATGCATCATGCATTGCATTGTTTGATCAATATATTCATGCATTGCATTGTTTGATCAATATATCTTTTATTCGAAACTACACACTTGAAAACAGTTGCATAAATATAGTTTTTTTAATAAATGTTTTTTTTATATAATGGCTTTCTCTCTTTGGCTAAAGCAATGGGAATTTTGCCAATGTCGAGTATATACGTTAAATCTCACTTTTATTACTTTTAATAAATATAGGCAACGTTGTTCGGTAGAGGCCTTGTTATTTGTAAAGTGACAGCTATTCTTTACAAACACGTGGCGGCCAGCCAGGATAACCGTCCGTCTAACTAAAGAGTGGCTACACGCGTTATGAGACTAATTCTTCATAAGCTGCACATTTGTTTATAGATCACCGCACAATAAGCTATCAATATTACACACTAACCTATGCGATGGGCTGATGGTAGGTTTTGTCGACGCCATGCTATCAATGATATTATTGGCAGGTCAATGGTATCGGCGAACCTACCTTGTGTTCTGGAACCCCGCAGAGCCTCAGCTGAACCTTCCTTGCGCTAAGGGACGCGTAACCACATTTGCCACGTCTCATCTTGGTGATGATGGGGTGGTACGGAGATCGCTGCTAAGCATAAACCCGCGAAGTATTGGAACCCAAATCTAGTGTACAATTTTGTCTCTCTTTGCTATTGAAACGACTGGAGCCTGGTGTTCCGAAGTGAAACAATCTGATATAGCTAGGCAAAAGTTTGCGAGAAAGGGGTTAATGATCCTAGGTTGGATTCGATCCTGCACGAAAAAAAAAGCTTCCGGGATATTTTCAATCCAAGACATTATTATTACCTTGGAAATATTTCCTCGTGACAAGCATTTATTTCCTTTACCAAAAATATGATTCTTCGCTTAATAAACCACGTTTTCATAAAATAGAAATACAAAAATGTATTGTTTCTAGAGTATATTGAGGAAATAAGAGAGATTGTACTTTGATCAAACAAGTATTATCTTAGGTAAAAGCAAACTAGAAAATCTGTAAGATATTCGCTTCGTTATGTTTGGGTTCGAATCCTGGTCAGGGCATTTATTTGTGTGTTTATCACAGATATTTGTTCCTGAGTTATGGATGTTTTCTATGTATTTAAGTATTTATCTATATCTATCTAATATATATATCGTCGTCTAGTACCCACAACACAAGCCTTATTGAGCTTACTGTGGGACTAGGTTGATTTGTGTAAGATGTCCCAATATTTATTATTTATTATTTATAAAAAAAAAAAAAAAATTATTTTCGTTAAAGGAAATAAATACTTGTCGCGAGGAAATATTTTCAACGTAATAAAATAATGTCATAGATTGAGAATATCCCGGAAGCTTTTCTTTCCGTGTGCAACGTATATTCGGCCATTCAATGCGGAAATGCGGCCAGTATTTTTGGGGTTTTTGCATCGAGTACAGTCGCCATCAAATATATCGGAGCGGCCAGGGTACTAAAAATATCTGAACATGCACTTTATCGCCCTGATAATAGAGGCGTTGTTCAGATATTTCTGACCACCTTGGCCGCTCCGATATATCTGATGGCGACTGTACCTACTTATCAGACAGCAGA
Source organism: Pammene fasciana (assembly GCA_911728535.1). NCBI lineage: Eukaryota > Metazoa > Arthropoda > Insecta > Lepidoptera > Tortricidae > Pammene > Pammene fasciana. The sequence goes on from OU452299.1 coordinate 8,111,016, forward strand.
GTTTTTTTTTTGTTTGTTTTGCGTTTTTTTTACATTGTATATTTTACGATTTTTACGTTTATGTTGATTTTGACCAAACCTGCGCCGGATGCGATATTTTGTGAATGGCCGAAACTTTTGTAGTGTATTTTAATAGTAGGTACCTACCTATGTTTCTATTTTTCTCGTGTGAAGAATACTCGTAAATATGTATCATTTATCTTTTTTTAAGAGCATATTTTATTTACTTACATTATTAATGGGTCTGTACAAATATGAATAATAGCAATTTTGACAGTCTTAAATTTATTACTCCAAAACTCAAGTTGGTTTCGGGGTATAAAAGCGGGGAATTTTTCAGTGGAAACTATAGTCACATTGACTTCAGTCTTAAAAAGTCAAGTCAAGTCTTTAGACTGCAAAATGCGTTGGGTTTCTATTGCAGTGTTGGTGTGTGCGTTCAGTGTAAGTTTACTTTTTATTACTTTTCAATTTATCTTTACTTTTTTATTCTACTGCTGATTTGGGGGGGGGGGGGGGTCACTAATACAGAAATGAACTTTTAGGGGGTCACTAACAAATTTTTCAATTTGACGTGTAATTTGACGGGGGGGGGGGGGGGGGGGGGGGTCATGTCTCATGTGATGTGACGTTACCAATTACGATTTCCGAGGTTTCCTTGTTTTTTTTATTAATGGGGTTGGCCGGTTGAAGCGCTGGTAGCCTTGCGGTAAGAAGTCCGACTTTCAATCCGGAGGTCTCGGGTTCAAACCCCGGCTCGTACCACTGAGTTTTTCGGAACTTATGTACGGAATATCATTTGATATTTACCAGTCGCTTTTCGGTGAAGGAAAACATCGTAAGGAAACCGGACCTAAACCCAAAAAGGCCTAGTTTCCCCTCTGGGTTGGAAGGTCTGATGGCAGTCGCTTTCGTAAAAACTAGTGTCTATGCCAATTCCTGGGATTAGGTTGTCAAGCGGACCCCAAGCCGGGATAAACGCTAGGAAGAAGAAGAAGAAGAAGAATGGGGTTGGCCGGTGGAAAGTATTTACGGATGGCGCCAGCATAGCTGGTACCTGTCAGTCCTGTTTTTTTTTTGACCTGAATGGGCCAGCCTTTAAGCCAAATCCCATACAACAATACTAGTGAAAGGGACCTAGCTATGCTGGCGCCATCTGGCCAAACCGTTGACAGTTGTCCGTCCCCATTGGATATTTGAACATTACCGGTTAAGGCATTTTTGAGTATCTCTAAAAAACTACGTAAATAGGCAGATACGACCTTGCGATAATAATATTTTCGCTAGTAGCAGTATAAGTTTTCTTTATAGTAGCTACGGAACCCTTCATTATGCGTGGTCCGACACGAACTTGGCCGGTTTTTTTTAATTGTAAAAAACTGCTTTTACAGATTCTAAGTACGAAAGCCGCACCACAGGACGACCTCGACTTGTCAAGCGATGACTTGAGTAAGTATATAGATAACGGGTTAACTAACCCATCCCATTAGTACCAAAAAAAATGGGCAGTTATAGGGACTGCCGATAGAAGTGAACATTTAGATCTTTCTATTTTAGGAAAAAAATGACTTAAATTTAAATTTCACTTTTTCACTTTTTATTTTTTTACTTTTCACGTTTTAACTTTTTCACTTTTATTTATTATTTATTTATTATTTGAACTTTATTGCACAAAAGAAATACACAATCGTACAACAGGCGGACTTAATGCTATAAAGCATTCTCTACCAGTCAACCTTCGGGCAAAGCAGATAAGTTGTAGGCGGTGCAAATGACATGTGGAACAAAACGAAAAAAAGAAGGATTATAAACATCGGACATAACACGTGTAGCTATAAATATATAAATTAATACAATATACATGCATAAACAAACATACATACAAACATACTTAATATAATATGTATAAATATATACAAAATATAATATTAATACATATATAACATTAGTATGAAATCAGATGAGACTTTTCACCTCACATTACTAGACTAGACGATTAACATGCCTACATATAATAGTTATTTGTGCAACAAGAGAGGAAAGTTGGTTTTTCTTGCGAGTGTTGATTTTGAGACCCGAGTAAGCGAAAGATTCTATAATTGAATCACGAGCGTAGCGAACACGAGATGTAAAAAAAACTTTTCTCTCGTGTGACACATACAACTTTTCACCTCAGTAGTGAGAGCATATTAAGTTTAAAAAAACACATTTATTTACATTCCTGAATGAAAGGCATCATCATTATGACGAAAGCTTCTAGAAACAGAATTTCACTCCCTGCAGTGACGAAACTCGCAACTTTTGTCACTCCAGGTAGTGAGGAAAGTCGCACTTTCGTCACTCCAGGGAGTGAGGAAAGTAGGCTTGTTCGAACTGCTGAGGTGAAAAAACAATTACCTACTCCTATCATTGTATTGTACTCGTATTTATTATAAACATTTACAAACTATTTTATCCACATTTACTATCATATGAAGACACTGATAAGGCACACAAAACACTTTTATCATATTTTAAAGTGAATTTTTTCACCACAGTACACTGTTAATATTGAAATGATGTTTAAATTTAATAAATAACAAGATTATAAACTTATACGAGTATAGATGTCATATACAAAGGAAAAAGTCACCTAGGCCTCCGGTGCCCAAGGCTGGGATCGAACCAGCATCTTCTGCATTCGCGACAGACGCCTAAACCAACTTGGCCACCTGGGTCACAGAAGCACCCATCGAATTATCCCGTGTGTGACATCTATACACTGACTACCTTAAATAAACAAATTAATATTTTTATTAAAAATAATTTCATTTGTTCTTCAGTTGTAGGTAAATACTTAACAAGATGTTTTGGTGTTTACAGCAAACTCAAAAAGTTCGGACGATGGATATCAATCTTTAATCAAAAGCTCTTCGAAAAAATCCAGCAGCAGTTCTGAAGAAAGCTCTCAAGGTAACTCATACTCATAGTTTTAAGGCATAAAAATCTCACTTTTTGTTGAGGATTTTTTAGGAAAAAATAAGATACTTTACTAACGCTATTATAATTTAGGAATAGAGCGCTTGAATTGGTCCAAAATATTGAATTAGTCCATAATGTGTTACTAACATACCAATACTTGTTGCTGTCTCTCTTCTTTAAAAAGTTATTGACGTTGGAACATCCTACACCGGGAACTTCCACCCCCGCTCTCCCCTAATTCAATTGCTCATCACGATTGTTTTTTAGAGTCTTCGTCGTCGGAACAAAGCATCGATGGAGACTCCATCGTCACCAAGAAGAGCACCAAGTCGGAAAATGAGGCAAAGAAACAGTCTTCCGACGGTAAATATATCCACTATATCCAGTCAAGTGTAAAGATTTCGTTCATGGGGAGTGGATGAAATGTAATGTTCTAGTAATGTTTTAGAATCGCCTCAAAAAGCATAGTTAGTGTGTTTTTCATATGATACAAGATACAACACACGATATTAGGTTTCTGAAAAAAAAAATCCTATACAAAAAATATGAATCAGCACTCCTACTAAGGGATTTTTTTTTTAAGAACTGCGGGTCAAAAATTTTGTTTCAACCTCAAGTATGTGTGCCAAACGGCTAAACAGTACATCAATTTGCGGCATTTTTGTGTTGTACACCTACCACTATTATCCCCAATTTTTTTTATTTCACAGAGTCCAGCAGTAGCGTGAAGAAAATAAATGCCGATGGATCTTCGGTCACATCTCAAAAGAGCTCTTCAGACAAGAAGAGTTCTGCCACTGAACAGAAATCCGGTGAGACATACTTTTATAACAAGAAAATTGCCCCAGCCTCTCTCGTGTAGTACACCCGTATTTTGAACCCTTATTTCATCACCTCAGGGAGTGAATTCCAAGGTAAAATAGTTATTTGTGCAACAAGAGAGGAAAGTTGTTTTTTCTTGCGAGTGTTGATTTTGAGTCCCGAGTAAGCGAAAGACTCTATAATTGAATCACGAGCGAAGCGAGTGATTCTAAGTTTGAATCTTGAGTGTAGCGAGGGATCTCAAGAACACGAGATGTAAAAAAAAATCCTCTCGTGTGACACATACAACTTTTCACCTCAGTAGTGAGAGCATATTAAAGTTAAAAAAACACATTTATTTACATTCCTGAATGAAAGGCATCGTCACTCCAGGGAGTGAGGAAAGTAGGCTTGTTCGAACTGCTGAGGTGAAAAAGTATTTTATATCCTTTTCATGTTATAATCTACTTGTATGCCAAATTTCAGCCGTTATTGAAAATTCCCGAAAATGTTACTGAATTTTTGAGATTACATTACTAGATAAGCCAGCAATTCCAAAAAACACAGGCAAGTTGAACGTCTGCTGCGGCCGTACCACCATATTTTTATAAAATGTATGTTGTGTCTTCTAGAAACCTCTGAAGTCACGAAAAAAGACAAGAATGGCAGCAAAGTGACCCAGAGCAGCAGCAAAAAGAGCGACAAGAGCGCACAAGCTGAGAAGAAGAAATCAGGTAACACGGCAATATACAAACTAGCTCCAACAGGGTACTCGGCCGCGTACAGTCGCCATCAAAATCATCAAATATATCGAAGCGGCTAGGGTATGCAAAAATATCTGAACTTGCACTTTATCGCCTTGACAATAGCGTTGTTCAGATATTTGTCACCATCTTGGCCGCTTCGATATATCTGATGGCGACTATACAAACAGCAACACATAAGTGACCATCGATAGAGCTGACCTAGTCGCTTTTCGGAGAAGAAAAACGTAAGGAAACCGGACGTAGCCGGGCCTAGTCTCCCTCCTGGGTTGGAAGGTCTGTGGCAGTCGCTTTCGTAAAAAATAGTGCCTAAGCTATATCATGGGATTAGGTTGTCAAGCGGACACCAAGCCGAGACAAACGCTAAGAGAATGTGTATCCAGAATTTCAAGTTTTACGATGTGTAAAATCAATATTTAAAGATAAGTAGTAACTGTAATAACACAAATTCAAAACAGATATTCATTGCGTGCGTCCTCCTTTTTGTAAAGGGTCGGAAACGATAGCTGCTTACCATCAGGCGGGCCGTATGCTTGTTCGCCACCCTCGTAGTATAAAAAAAATACTAATGAAAAATTAACTGCGGATAAATTGACTCTGGAAGATCGCAAAGGAAGGTCACATTAGTTCATTACGTACCTAGGGCGGTAAAATAAAGAACGGCTCAGCGGGCATTTGTGCCATAAACAATCGATCTGAGGCGTTCTTTATTACCGCCCGTGGTGCGTACACAATTTTGCGTATTCTCCTGGGTGTGAAGTGAGATTTGCCGCTGCGCCCGTGGGCGGAACATCACACTTACCGCCCAGAGTGACGTAAATATATTTACACCCAGGAAAGGACGTAAAATTGTGTACGCACCACTGGCGGTAATAAAGAAGGCCTCAGATCGCTTGTTTATGGCCCTTACCATCGGTTCGGGCCACAAATCAAAATCAAATCAAATCAAATGATGAAATGAAAAATGTTTATTTGGTGTAACATAATATAATGAAAGCAAGGACATACAATTAAAAAGTTTACACCAAATCAACCCGCGATCTGAGCCGTTCTGTATTTTACCGCCCGAGTAGGTAATGTACTATTACAAATCACCTCAATTGGTTAAAATGGAAGTACATATATAATAGTACCATCAGCTTTCTTTCCCCTATACAATTAAGTATTGCAAGGGATTGTCTTTTAGTTATCTCTTACTTTTTGCTCTCAGAAGAATACAAGCGGTCCATCACCAACGAAGGTGGCGAGAAAGATGTAGAAGAGACGAAGACAAGCCAGCAGCAGTCTCAGCAAAGCAGCGGTGAGATACCCTACACAATTATCGACCTTTTAGGGTTCCGTAGCTTCGACGGCCTTGTTGGTCTTCTTAGACTATTCGACCAACCGGACCGGCCATGTCTGTCATTTTCTATACAAAAAAGTCTGCCGATATTTGCAGGGGAGAACGTCAAATGTCTGCGTATAGCCGCGTCAGATAAACGTCAGTCCATACAATGAGTATGACCACTGGTCTATTTTCGGCAGAGGGGAACGCCTGTGAATGGCCGCTCCGTCGATCAATAATGGAAAGGAGGTACAGACAAGGGACTCCACGAAATGACAGCTAGACCTTGCAACGTATCGGATACATTTTCAGGGTTTGTTTATTTGCGGCATGACTATGGATAAAATAAAATATTTAAGTACTTACTAGTTTTGTTCTAAAATAACAGTTAGATTGTATAAATTAGGTAATAAATCTGCCAATTATCTTTTGTCAGGGGCACGTCGTCCCGGCTGGCCAAACCATTTTTTCGGGTGGTAAAATTTAGTGTAGTTTTTCATAATTAGAATTCGATAGCAACTATACCTTTAAACGGGTCACCAGCATTTATGTTACACCTTGTAGTACTAAACATTGCTTAAGGTTGTCTGGAAGAGATCGCTTTTAGCGATAAGACCGCCAATTGTTTTACCTCTACTTTTCTGTTTGTAACTTGTGTATACTCTGTTTCTTTAATTTGAGGTGTGCAATAATAGTACATTTCGATATTAGTGCGGAATGACATTTACGCACGAGTATCGAACGACGTTTTTTAATACAGTTGCGAAAAAATTATAAAATTGTCAATTATTCACTTTGAGGTTACTTTAGTACATGTATCCGAACGCTCCGCGCGATGCGGTGCGGCGCTGTGATTGGCTGTCTGTCACTGTCATTAGCTGTGATTGGCTGGAAAAGTAACTTTCCGCACGCTAAACCACTACAAGAAAAGCACTTTTTTGAGCAACTGTATTAAAAAGAATATTTATGTTATGTTATGTAAACATTGCTTAGTTTGGAACTAGATTGATCTGTGTAATATCGTCCCCAAAATATTTGCATTTAAAACAACAAATAATAGTACATTTCGATACTAGGTCGGAAAGGATGTCATTATTCAACGAGTTCCGAGACATTTGGTCACGAGCCGCAGGCGAGTGGCAAAACTCGGGACGAGTGAAGAATGACATTCCGTCCGTGTATCGAACGACGTTTTTTAATAAAGTTGCGAAAAAATTATAAAAATTGACAATATGTCACTTTGAGGTTACTTCATCCGAACACTCGCGCCGTGCGATGCGGGGCGGTGATCATGAATCCTGAGCTGTGATTGGCTGGAAAAGTAAAACGCGCTAGTGCGAGAAATCCAACTTCTCGCATAATAAACTACTACTAGATTTGAGCAACTGTGTTAAAAAATATATTTTAATTTTCAGAGAGTTCAGAGAGCTCCATCACGATTGAGAAGGGAACTGACCAGAACTCAGACGAGGCCACGTTAAACATAGGTAAGTTAAATGAAATACTCACAAATCATTTTAACCTAAAAAAGAACCGACAAAACGATAAAAAGATAAAAGATATTTATTCTTCAATGTAGGCACATTACAATGCACTTATGAACGCCAGAGAGAAAAAGAAACTACCACCGGTTCTAACCCTACACCTCTGACCCGAGAAGTATTACTTATTACCGGCAAGAAACTCGGCGGGACTTATTTTTTCAAAACAGTAATACTAATACATTAAAGATACTATATACAATAATGCGTAGTTCTTCAAGAAAGTATATCAAAACAGCTTGAGAGACAGACATGCACCTGCCTATTGTGTAATTAAAATGAAAAATAAAAATGAAATCCAAATCTGACTGCTTCGCAATACGTTTGATATTCTTTCTTACCTGAACTGTGTCCTCTAAATGTTAGATGATTTTATAGATTCTGGTTCTCTCAGGATCCGCTATTCCAAGAGGAAGTGGCCGAGTTGCTGTAAAAAATAGTGAAATCACTATAGGTGTGCCTATAATAGTTGAAGAGTTCCCTCAATTTCTCCAGGATCCCATCATCAAATCTGGACCTCGTGACAATGGGACCAACTGTAAAGAGTAGTAGTAGTAGCAGTAAAACACTTTATTGCAGAAAACAAGTACATCCCCAGTAAGTGTATACAAAGGCGAACTTATCCCTTTTAGGAATCTCTTCCAGCTAACCTTTGAAGTATACTCTTTCAAACAAAAAAGAATTTTCCAAATCGGTCCAGCCATGTTTGAATAATCGGTGAACATACATAAAAAAATAGCAAAAAAAAACAAAGATCCCGACGAATTGAGAACCTTCTCCTTCGAAAATTTGAAGTCTGGATCTAATAACGATACCAACAATATTTTTTAAATTAATTTGATTGTTTCTTCAATTTTATTGAATGTAGCGCCATCTCTCTTGCATTCGATGAACTCCTAACTAGTTCCGATTGGAGGTAACAACTCATAATGTAAACTTAGATGATTGGAGAAATGCGCCTCAGCATACAAAGATTGCGTATACACGGAAAATTCTACCGTCGTCTTCCATCAGTTGAATCCTAATTCCACACACACACACATTGACACGACCGTGAAAATTTGACTTTTTACAGGAAACCACAAGCAAATCGCAATTGAGCTACCGAGTAAGTATGGCATACAAAACAAACACGCACATGTAACATTTTCTGAAAATAATTATTATTCCCCGCGCCCAATTAATTTAACTGACCGAAATCCGAAAATACCTATAGCGCAACAAACTCCCTAAAAATATATAGACTCGTATAGGCCGACCAAGCTAACTCTGTACCCACTTTGCAAGTGTCAAATTGTGGAGAGCACCCCTTATCTATACGAATAATAGTACATTACACAACTAGGGTGGTAAAACAAAGAAAGGCCGAGATCGCAGAAGTTTGCGGCCCGAGCTGCAAGCGAGGGACGTAAATATGCGATCGATGGCTTTCTTTATTACCTCCCGTGTTGTGTACATCGTTTTATGTCTACACTTGGCCAGAAAGCGTCTGTTTCGGTACGCGCATTGTGCGGAAAAAGCCACTTTATGGCCAGATGTAGCATAAAATACGTTTGTGACGGCACTTTCACATTATACCGTGGCAATATCCACGCAGATTTAGCATGGTCGCACTCTATTATGTACTTTTAATCAGTTGGGTACCAGAACAAAAATAATACGCAAATAAATAATAAATTTACGACCTCCTAGCCTAGTCGGTACTGTCGTTAGTGACCCTGCCTATGAAGCAGGAGGTCCTGGGATCGAATCCTGGTCAGGGCATTTATTTGTGTGTTAATCGCGGGTATTTGTTCCTGAGTTATGAATGTTTTCTATATATTTAAGTATTTTATCTATATCTATCTATTATATATATCGTCGCCTAGTACCCACAACACAAGCCTTATTTATTTATTTATTTAATCTTTATTGCACAAAAGAAAATCTTATAGTACAAAAGGCGAACTTACTGTGGGACTAGGTTGGTTTGGGTAACATAAATAGTTCCATAATGTTTATTTATTTATTTATTTAAATTCACAGATAAAGGTGAATACGACATTATGACTGAGGAAGAAGCAGACGGAGTTGTTTCGATGAAACTTATACCGCGCTCCATAACCGATTGTAAGTGCTCAGTACTGTACAGGCGCGGAATTTTAGGTGTTACCGTCAACTGCTACAACTTTGCTTACAATGCAAATTGAAATATTAAACTTATACTATTTCAGGGTACCTCAGGACTCACAACAAGCAATCCAGTAGTTCCGCAGAGTCGTCCTCGACGGAGACAAAGCAATCTTCAAGCCGCAAAGGTATAATAAACCCGCATAGACACTTCAGATATGATGGCACAATGATGAAAGCCTAAACCCCTCTGGATTTGCCATGTTAACCTCTAGATCCGGAAATCTGTGGAGATCATTTCAAAAATACACATCCTAAAGTTCTGGGTTTGGTGTAATATTATGAGAAATTATGCTAGTCTGCCTCGAACTAAAAACTCGCGATTTTTGCAAACAAACTGACCAGTGTAAAGAGACCGTTTAACAAATCTTTTTAGGGCCTTCTGATTCCAGAACCACCTGGCTTGCAATCCACTTTATATAAGAACGCTCTAATTATATTATTATATCTGGTAGGTACAACCCCAACAGATTTCATAAATATCAGAAAACATGTTACTAAAGTCATCGTGGAACAAACATTCAAAATCAAAAAGCTATCGAAATGCACGAACGTCCCAGTAGGTAGCCACCTAGCAGTTTTGTTGTGTTCGAAAAATCTTCATTTCACATGCGCTCCCTATTTCGCATTTCAATTAATAATTGATTCACATACTCATAGTACTCATACCAAACCCTTCTGATGCTAACGGTCACTGAGCTAGATCGCGGACAGACAGACGGACAGACGGACACTTACTGATAACATGGTGTAATAAATAACGGAGGAGGTCTTCCATTGGAGACTGCATTACAAAAAAAATAAGATTTTTTTAAACAGAGTCGGCCATCTTAGATTAATCAGCGATTGATCAGTGTGATCGCACATATACATCTATGTTTGTCTCCAAAAAAAACCTACCAAGAGCATGTCGGACCATGCTCAGTGTACGGTTCCGTAGTTGCCGGCCTGTTACAGTAAAAGAAAAAGTCGTTTATTAAGGGATATTTGTTGGCGCTTACCTAATTTTATAATGCGGCACTTACGTCCTTTTACGTAGGTTTTGAGTGATAACTCAAAAGCAGCTCAACCGATTTTAATCAATACAGTTTTCGTTGAAAGTAATTATCAGGTATCACTTCCATGAATTATCCGATTTTATTTGGACCAAAGGTTTAAAAGTTACATGGCGGGGACGCCCTTTGTTTAACTTTCAGAGCTATTATCAAGAATCTATTAGTTTACTCTTATAATGTTTCAGAAGACCTATATTCTTTTTGAATGACATATCCAACGATACCCCACACGATAGGGTTAGAGTAAAAATAAATTAACACCCCACTTTATGAGTAAGGGAGGATCCTGATAAATAATATTATTACAGTTTTTATTCTACCACATTATTACGCTAATAATAATTAATTCACATACTCATACCAAACTTTTCTGATGCATTGATCGCGGATAGACAAACGGACAGACGGACATGGCGAAACTATAAGGGTTACTAATAGACGACGAAACCGTAAACGAATTGAGTCGTAGTAAATGAATAACTATTTTGTCTTTAAGGAAACCAGAATACGCATCATGAACACGCAAGAAAGCCCAATAAACCAGGACAACCCGGACAACCAGGACAACTAGACCAGACAGAACAGCAGCAACAGCAACCACAACAGCCACAGCAGCCACAACAGCCGCAGCAGCCACAACAGCCGCAGCAACCGCAACAGCCAGGACAACCAGGCACGTTAGGACAACCAGGCACGCCAGGACAACCAGGCCAGCCAGGACAACCAGGAACGCCAGGACAACCAGGCCAGTCAGGACAGTCAGGCCAGCCAGAAGGGCCACAGCCACCACAACAGTCACAGCAACCACAACAGCCACAGCAACCACAGCAGCCACAGCAACCACAGCAACCACAACAGCCGCAACAACCACAACAGCCGGGCCAGCCCGCAGGGCCAGGCACGCCAGGACAACCAGGCCAGCCAGGACAACCAGGAACGCCAGGACAACTAGGCCAGCCAGGACAGACAGGAGGACCACAGCAACCACAACAGCCACAGCAACCACAGCAGCCACAGCAGCCACAACAGCCACAGCAGCCACAACAGCCGCAGCAGCCAACTAGTGGTTCAAAGCAACCATGCCATAAAGGACAACCAGACCAGTCAGGACAATCAGGACAACTGCCACAGCAACCACAACAGCCGCAGCAACCACAACAGCCACAGCAACCACAGCAGCCACAGCAACCACAGCAACCACAACAACCACAACAACCACAGCAACCACAACAGCCGCAACAACCAGGCCAGCCAGGACAACCAGGCACGCCAGGACAACCAGGCCAGCCAGGACAACCAGGAACGCCAGGACAACCAGGCCAGCCAGAAGGGCCACAGCCACCACAACAGTCACAGCAACCACAGCAGCCACAGCAACCACAGCAGCCACAGCAACCACAGCAACCACAACAGCCGCAACAAACACAACAGCCGGGCCAGCCTGGAGGGCCAGGCACGCCAGGACAACCAGGCCAGCCAGGACAGCCAGGAACGCCAGGACAACCAGGCCAGCCAGGACAGCCAGGCCAGCCAGGAGGACCACAGCAACCACAACAGCCACAGCAACCACAACAACCACAGCAACCACAACAACCACAGCAACCACAACAGCCGCAACAACCAGGCCAGCCAGGACAACCAGGCACGCCAGGACAACCAGGCACGTCAGGACAACCAGGCACGCCAGGACAACCAGGCACGCCAGGACAACCAGGCACGTCAGGACAACCAGGCCAGCCAGGACAGCCAGGCCAGCCAGGAGGGCCACAGCAACCACAACCGCCACAGCAACCACAGCAGCCACAGCAACCACAGCAGCCGCAGCAGCCACAACAGCCGCAGCAGCCACAACAGCCGCAGCAGCCAACTAGTGGTTCAAAGCAACCATGCCATAAAGGACAACCAGACCAGTCAGGACAACTGCCACAGCAACCACAACAGCCGCAGCAACCACAACAGCCACAGCAACCACAACAGCCACAGCAACCACAGCAGCCACAGCAACCACAGCAGCCACAGCAGCCACAGCAACCACAACAGCCGCAACAACCACAACAGCCGGGCCAGCCTGGAGGGCCAGGCACGCCAGGACAACCAGGCCAGCCAGGACAGCCAGGAACGCCAGGACAACCAGGCCAGCCAGGACAGCCAGGCCAGCCAGGAGGGCCACAGCAACCACAACCGCCACAGCAACCACAGCAGCCACAGCAACCACAGCAGCCGCAGCAGCCACAACAGCCGCAGCAGCCACAACAGCCGCAGCAGCCGGGCCAGCCTGGAGGGCCAGGCACGCCAGGACAACCAGGCCAGCCAGGACAGCCAGGAACGCCAGGACAACCAGGCCAGCCAGGACAGCCAGGCCAGCCAGGAGGACCACAGCAACCACAACAGCCACAGCAACCACAACAACCACAACAACCACAGCAACCACAACAGCCGCAACAACCAGGCCAGCCAGGACAACCAGGCACGCCAGGACAACCAGGCACGTCAGGACAACCAGGCACGTCAGGAGAGCCAGGCCAGCCAGGAGGGCCACAGCAACCACAACCGCCACAGCAACCACAGCAGCCACAGCAACCACAGCAGCCGCAGCAGCCACAACAGCCGCAGCAACCACAACAGCCGCAGCAGCCACAACAGCCGCAGCAGCCAACTAGTGGAAAGCAACCATGCCATAAAGGACAACCAGACCAGTCAGGACAATCAGGACAACTGCCACAGCAACCACAGCAGCCGCAGCAACCACAACAGCCACAGCAACCACAGCAGCCACAGCAACCACAGCAGCCACAGCAACCACAGCAGCCGCAGCAGCCACAACAGCCGCAGCAGCCACAACAGCCGCAACAACCACAACAGCCGGGCCAGCCTGGAGGGCCAGGCACGCCAGGACAACCAGGCCAGCCAGGACAGCCAGGAACGCCAGGACAACCAGGCCAGCCAGGACAGCCAGGCCAGCCAGGAGGGCCACAACAACCACAACTGCCACAGCAACCTCAGCAGCCACAGCAACCACAGCAGCCGCAGCAGCCACAACAGCCGCAGCAGCCACAACAGCCGCAGCAGCCACAACAGCCGCAGCAGCCGGGCCAGCCTGGAGGGCCAGGCACGCCAGGACAACCAGGCCAGCCAGGACAGCCAGGAACGCCAGGACAACCAGGCCAGCCAGGACAGCCAGGCCAGCCAGGAGGACCACAGCAACCACAACAGCCACAGCAACCACAACAACCACAGCAACCACAACAACCACAGCAACCACAACAGCCGCAACAACCAGGCCAGCCAGGACAACCAGGCACGCCAGGACAACCAGGCACGTCAGGACAACCAGGCACGTCAGGAGAGCCAGGCCAGCCAGGAGGGCCACAGCAACCACAACCGCCACAGCAACCACAGCAGCCACAGCAACCACAGCAGCCGCAGCAGCCACAACAGCCGCAGCAACCACAACAGCCGCAGCAGCCACAACAGCCGCAGCAGCCAACTAGTGGTTCAAAGCAACCATGCCATAAAGGACAACCAGACCAGTCAGGACAATCAGGACAACTGCCACAGCAACCACAGCAGCCGCAGCAACCACAACAGCCACAGCAACCACAGCAGCCACAGCAACCACAGCAGCCACAGCAACCACAACAGCCGCAACAACCACAACAGCCGGGCCAGCCAGAGGAACCAGGCACGCCAGGACAACCAGGCCAGCCAGGACAACCAGGAACGCCAGGACAACCAGGCCAGCCAGGACAGCCAGGCCAGCCAGGAGGGCCACAGCAACCACAACAGCCACAGCAACCACAACAGCCACAACAGCCGCAGCAACCACAACAGCCGCAGCAGCCACAACAGCCGCAGCAGCCAACTAGTGGTTCAAACCAACCAGGCACTTCAGGACAATCAGGCGCTCCAGAACAACAGCCACAGCAACCACAACAGCCACAGCAACCACAACAGCCGCAGCAACCACAACAGCCGCAGCAACCACAACAGCCGCAGCAGCCAACTAGTGGTTCAAAGCAACCATGCCATAAAGGACAACCAGACCAGTCAGGACAATCAGGACAACTGCCGCAGCAACCACAACAGCCGCAGCAACCACAACAGCCACAGCAACCACAGCAGCCACAGCAACCACAACAGCCGCAACAACCACAGCAACCACAACAGCCGGGCCAGCCAGAGGGACCAGGCACGCCAGGACAACCAGGCCAGCCAGGACAACCAGGAACGCCAGGACAACCAGGCCAGCCAGGACAGCCAGGCCAGCCAGGAGGGCCACAGCAACCTCAACAGCCACAGCAACCACAACAACCACAGCAACCACAACAACCACAGCAACCACAACAGCCGCAACAACCACAACAGCCGGGCCAGCCAGGAGGGCCAGGCACGCCAGGACAACCAGGCACGTCAGGACAACCAGGCCAGCCAGGACAGCCAGGCCAGCCAGGAGGGCCACAGCAACCACAACCGCCACAGCAACCACAGCAGCCACAGCAACCACAGCAGCCGCAGCAGCCACAACAGCCGCAGCAGCCACAACAGCCGCAGCAGCCGGGCCAGCCTGGAGGGTCAGGCACGCCAGGACAACCAGGCCAGCCAGGACAGCCAGGAACGCCAGGACAACCAGGCCAGCCAGGACAGCCAGGCCAGCCAGGAGGACCACAGCAACCACAACAGCCACAGCAACCACAGCAACCACAACAGCCACAACAGCCGCAGCAACCACAACAGCCGCAGCAGCCACAACAGCCGCAGCAGCCAACTAGTGGTTCAAACCAACCAGGCACTTCAGGACAATCAGGCGCTCCAGAACAACAGCCACAGCAACCACAACAGCCACAGCAACCACAACAGCCGCAGCAACCACAACAGCCGCAGCAACCACAACAGCCGCAGCAGCCAACTAGTGGTTCAAAGCAACCATGCCATAAAGGACAACCAGACCAGTCAGGACAATCAGGACTACTGCCGCAGCAACCACAACAGCCGCAGCAACCACAACAGCCACAGCAACCACAGCAGCCACAGCAACCACAACAGCCGCAACAACCACAACAGCCGGGCCAGCCAGGAGGGCCAGGCACGCCAGGACAACCAGGCACGTCAGGACAACCAGGCCAGCCAGGACAGCCAGGCCAGCCAGGAGGGCCACAGCACCCACAACCGCCACAGCAACCACAGCAGCCACAGCAACCACAGCAGCCGCAGCAGCCACAACAGCCGCAGCAGCCACAACAGCCGCAGCAGCCGGGCCAGCCTGGAGGGTCAGGCACGCCAGGACAACCAGGCCAGCCAGGACAGCCAGGAACGCCAGGACAACCAGGCCAGCCAGGACAGCCAGGAGGACCACAGCAACCACAACAGCCACAGCAACCACAACAACCACAGCAACCACAACAACCACAGCAACCACAACAGCCGCAACAACCAGGCCAGCCAGGACAACCAGGCACGCCAGGACAACCAGGCAGGTCAGGACAACCAGGCCAGCCAGGAGAGCCAGGCCAGCCAGGAGGGCCACAGCAACCACATACGCCACAGCAACCACAGCAGCCACAGCAACCACAGCAGCCGCAGCAGCCACAACAGCCGCAGCAACCACAACAGCCGCAGCAGCCACAACAGCCGCAGCAGCCAACTAGTGGTTCAAAGCAACCATGCCATAAAGGACAACCAGACCAGTCAGGACAACTGCCACAGCAACCACAACAGCCGCAGCAACCACAACAGCCACAGCAACCACAACAGCCACAGCAACCACAGCAGCCACAGCAACCACAGCAGCCACAGCAGCCACAGCAACCACAACAGCCGGGCCAGCCAGAGGGACCAGGCACGCCAGGACAACCAGGACAGCCAGGCCAGCCAGGAGGGCCACAGCAACCACAACAGCCACAGCAACCACAACAACCACAGCAACCTCAACAACCACAGCAACCACAACAGCCGCAACAACCACAACAGCCGGGCCAGCCAGGAGGGCCAGGCACGCCAGGACAACCAGGCACGTCAGGACAACCAGGCCAGCCAGGAGAGCCAGGCCAGCCAGGAGGGCCACAGCAACCACAACAGCCACAGCAACCACAACAGCCGCAGCAACCACAACAGCCGCAGCAGCCACAACAGCCGCAGCAGCCAACTAGTGGTTCAAAGCAACCATGCCATAAAGGACAACCAGACCAGTCAGGACAACTGCCACAGCAACCACAACAGCCGCAGCAACCACAACAGCCACAGCAACCACAACAGCCACAGCAACCACAGCAGCCACAGCAACCACAACAGCCGCAACAACCACAACAGCCGGGCCAGCCAGAGGGACCAGGCACGCCAGGACAACCAGGCCAGCCAGGACATTCAGGAACGCCAGGACAACCAGGCCAGCCAGGACAGCCAGGCCAGCCAGGAGGACCACAGCAACCACAACAGCCACAGCAACCACAACAACCACAGCAACCACAACAACCACAGCAACCACAACAACCACAGCAACCACAACAGCCGCAACAACCAGGCCAGCCAGGACAACCAGGCACGCCAGGACAACCAGGCACGTCAGGACAACCAGGCCAGCCAGGACAGCCAGGCCAGCCAGGAGGACCACAGCAACCACAACAGCCACAGCAACCACAACAACCACAGCAACCACAACAACCACAGCAACCACAACAGCCGCAACAACCACAACAGCCGGGCCAGCCAGAGGGACCAGGCACGCCAGGACAACCAGGCCAGCCAGGACAACCAGGAACGCCAGAACAACCAGGCCAGCCAGGACATCCAGGCCAGCCAGGAGGGCCACAGCAACCACAACAGCCACAGCAACCACAGCAGCCGCAGCAACCACAACAGCCGCAGCAACCACAACAGCCGCAACAACCAACTAGTGGTTCATACGGAAAGCCAGGACACCCAGGCAGACCAAGCCGTGGAAAGATCTGCATGTGCTATGATTACGTAGAGGAGATGCCATGGAATGTCCGTCGTATGTTTGGATTACAAAATTATTAAGTATGAGTTACGTACTGCAATACTCAAACTTGTGCTTGTGTGTTGTTGTGTTGATTTGTGTTTACGATCTAGTATTAAGCCCTGTTATTTTTATTAAAATATGTATTTTTATTGAGCAATGTAAAAATCTAAAATCAAGTAAATTATATATTTGATTTTATTTGAATTGTTTTAATCATGATGGGGTATCCTGCCTTTTTGCCGAAAATTTTATTGCCGAATTTCACTTGCCAACCAACTTTGCGCAAATGTTTCATTTGGCCGAATAACTTTTACCAAACAATTATTTCGCAACCATTTCATTTCCCAACCCCATAGTTGGTAAATAAAAGTTACCTACTAGGTTGGGTTAGGTTAGGTTGGATTATGTAAAGTTGGGAAATGAAATTCGGCTAAATAAAACTTCTGCGAAAAGTCGGTTGGCAACTGAAATTCGGCAATACAATTTTCGGCGAAAAGGCAGAGAACCGTCGAGGCATCACCAAATGGCCCCTACGCTACCTAGTTAACATTTTGATAGATAAATGGATAGATAAAAAAACATATCATGACTTACTTGACTTAAGAACCTGTCCCGTAGATAGGGCAGAGGGCGTCCACAGTAATTTTCCAAGCCGAACGGTCTTCCCCTTCTCGCTTGACTTCGCTCCGAGTCTTTCCAATGCTCCTCGCTTCATCAAAGACCGTGCGTGATTGTTCGGGACGACCTCGTTTTCGCTTTCTTTGAGGATTGCAGTCCAATGCCTGCCTGCAATAACGCCAATAACACACATTATCAACGGACAACAGCAACGGACGAATACGTTAAGAAAATAATAGTCAATAGCTAGGGATACACGCACAGATGTGCCCGCCGAATTTGTCGGTAGGACACATCCGTCTGTGTATGACGCGAATTGGACACGGATTTGTCTGCGGACACATCTGAATAGCGCCTTACACGGACAGATCTGTCCAATCTGATGGGCACATCTGTGCGTGTATGGACAATAATAAAGCATCAATAAGTGGGCAACTGGGCAGCGATCAATTGACCTACGCAATAACATAGTATCAAATCACCAGAACACTTCAGAAAACCATCCAAATTAAACAAACCACTTCAAAATTTGTATCAAACGTGGCTATCTGCCTTGAGAAATTTAACCTACCATCGTCCGACCAAATCAAAGCTGCCATGGGTATGATATCCATTTCATGAAGTTATATTTAAGTGGAACTAGCCTTCGACCAAAAAAGTAAGGCAGGTAGGAGGTATAGTAAGGGACTGCATCTTTTTATGATTATGACTATAAGAAAGTAATGCTAATGACATCATCAGACAATAATAGTTACCAACATCCACAAGTCGAGCGTTTGGGTCACCACGGCGGCCTTGCATGCCCCAGAAGCGCTGGTCGCCCCGCCATGCCTACCTTAATGATGTCATCCGTCCAGCTCTAAGCAGCGTCAACGTGTCAGCTACACTGGAGCCTATTGGCTTGGCCCGCGACGAGGGTAAAAGGCCCGACTGACCTCTTTACGTGTCAGCATGGCCCTTAATTTGAGACGCAACGTGCGTCGACAAAGACGTCGTTGAAGGCGGGCAATACGGCCGCTGCTGCTGAAACCGCCAAACGCCGCAATGGGGTTGGCAACTGTCAACAGTTTTGCCAGATGGTAGCATAGCTTGTACCTGTCACTAGTATTGTTGTATGGGAGTTGGCTTAAAGGGATGCTAGCATCCAGGTTAGAAAAATAGCCGAAAAAAAATTGCACATGCAAAAATTACAAGCTATGCTGGCGCCATCTGTAAAGACTCGACCGGCCAACCCCATACGTATTTGCGGAGATTGCCGTAGAGACTTTGGGACCGGAGGCCCTAAAGCTTTTCAAAAAGTCGTCACCAATAGTGATCACAAAAACAATAGCGATACCAATATACAAACTATGTAACAACAGCAGGGGGTCTAATCACTATTAGGCGATCTATTCCATACAACCTAAGAGTAGCGGGTAAACAACTATAGACAAATTTAAGCATTTTAACCATGAATTTCTTTATTTAGCTCAGGTGTGCGGTGTGCCTAAAATCCTCAAAACTGTTTTAGGGATGTCACGAATATTCGCATTCGCATTCGTATAATGCGAATATTTGCATCATTTTTGACATTCGTATCAACATTCGCATTCGCATGAAATGATGCGAATATTTTCCGAATGCGAATGTGGGCGGAACGCATCCTTTTTTGACCGCGCTGACCCGGCCGATGGTCATATGCTTGATCATACACAGGAAGTGAAAACGACGGTAGCACTTGTCTCCTTTTGATGAATAATATAGGACTCCATCTTCTGTATTTATGAACTATGGAAGCATAAAAATTATAAGCAAGATTAACTTTTTTGAATCTACTCCGTAACATTCGTATTCGCATTCGCATTTGGCCATTCGCATCCTGAATATTCGCATTCGCATTCGCGAATGTGAGAAAAGCGACATTCGTGACATCCCTGAACTGTTTGAGTGTTGTTGCACACTTGTTATTGGTACATAAATACTGTATGTGTCTGTTCTTGTTATTAATGATATTTGCATGCTTTATTTATATACTGGTTGGTGTGCAATCAGGTGCAGATATATATGAATATACCAGCTTTTGCCCGCGACTTCGCCTGCGTGGATTAATCCTTTTGCCCCCTTAAGAGATGACTTTTGGGATAACAACTATTCCCAGAACTCAACTGTCGCCATACCAAGTTTTATCTAAATCGCTTCAGCGTTAAAATAATCCCCATATAAACTTCCAACCCCGTTTCCACCCCCTTAATGGTTGACCTTTGGGATGAAAACTATCATATGTCCTTTCCCTAGACTTAATAAGCAATCTCTGTAGCTAGTTTCAGCGCTTAAAAATTCGACACAGGTACAAACTTCTAACCCCTTTTTCACCCCCTTAATGGTTGATTTTTGGTATGAAAACTATTCTATTTAGTTTCCGGATTTTTTTACTATATCTATATACCTACTACATTTCAGCGATTCGGTTTAGCAGTTAAAAATTCTCCTTACAAAACCTTCAACCCTCTTTTCACCCCCTCCAGGGATTTTTGGGATGAAAACTGAAAACTATGTCCTTTCCCGGGACTCGAACTATCTCTATACCAATCATCTAAATCGGTTCTGCAGTTTAAGCGTGAAGAGGTAACAACGGACACACTTTCGCATTTATAGGTAATATTTATGGATTAAGTATAGAAACACCTACATTTTATTTCCGTTAATTTGAATACCTCATCACTCATCTCAGCCATAAGTCGTCCACTGCTGAACATAGGCCCCCCCTTTAAGGGGGGGAGGGGGGGGTTGCCATACGCGCCGCGCTTGTCAGGCGGGTTGGCGCGAGCAATTTTTTTTTGTTTATTGTTGTTTAGGCTTTCGGAAGATGCTGCTGCCCATCTCCCGGTATATTCCCTTAGCAGACTCCTAATACAACCATGGGACGATATGGTGGGGGACAATTCTAAGGCCGGGCACCCCACGGCGTTGAATTTGAATACAATAGTTATTAAATCGGTCTCTAATGTAACTAGGGAATAGCTAGGGATACACGCACAGATGTGTCCGCCGGATTTGTCCGACGGATATGCCCGGCGGACATATCCGTTCGTGTATGGCGTTATTCAGATGTGTCCGCAGATAAATCCGTGTCCAATTCGCGCCATACACGCACGGATCTGTCCGCCGGGCATATCCGACAGACAAATCCGGCGGACACATCTGTGCGTGTATCCCTAGCTAATTATACTCAACCAAACAACTGAAAATTATGACATGTTAATTAATGTATTTTCAGAACAAAGAGTGAAAATTGGGTGTTTAAATTAAATATCAGTAGGTATATTGAAAGCATTTTGATTGACTTAACACAGGTGCTTCTTTTTGTAGCTGTCTCAGATGACAAATAACAAGAATAATTTAATTTGGGCATAGACTTAAATATATAGTAGACGGCCATAGCCTAAGAACTTTTTGAGGCTCCGAGTATTTAGCGCCACCTAGTTCAGACTGTTCAGAGCCACCTAAACAGAGCCAATGTGTATGAGATAAAATCAGCGGCACCTAGTAACGACTAGGGTACTACTAGTACGTTATACGTTACTAGGTGGCGCTGATTTTATCTCATACATATTGGCTCTGTTTAGGTGGCTCTGAACTAGATGGCGCTAAATACTCGGAGCCTCAAAAAGTTCTTAAAGCGGTATTAGACATTGCAACCTGCAGAGCCCAATCTGTCAGGTTGGAAGGTGTAATTGAAGGTAGGGCCCGTGTCGGGAACTGAAGGAGGGGAAGGGAGAGGCAGGGTACACAACAGATTGGGCCCTGCAGGTTGCAATGTCTAATAGCCGTTTTAGGCTATGGCCCTATGATTTGGGTAACACAATCAGAAAGATAAAAATTAATCATCGATATCTCAGAAATGAAGCAAATTAGAACACCGGTGTCTTTCAAAATAGTACAATACGTTACGCACCTAGGGCGGTAAAATAAAGAACGGCTCAGATCGCGGGTATTTGTGGCCCGAACCGACCCGAACAAGCGGTCTGAGGCCTTCTTTATTACCGCCCGTGGTGCATGCGTACACAATTTTACATCTTCTCTTGGGTGTGAAGTGAGATTTGCCGCAGCGCCCGTGGGCAGCAAATCTCACTTACCGCCCAGAGCGACGTAAATTAACTTAATTAAGCAAGGATTCAAATTAACGGAAATAAACGAAATCGGCCAAGTGCGAGTTGGACTGAATCACGAAGGGTTCCGTACCATTATCTATAAAAATGGCAAAAAAAAAACATGTCTGTTGTATGGGAGCCCCCTGAAATATCTATTTTATTCTGGTTTTTAGTATAGCGGCAACAGAAATACATCATCTATGAAAATTACTCCTTCTCTGCTATCACGGTTCATGAGATACAGCCTGGTGACAGACGAACAGACAACGGAGTCTTAGTAAAAGGGTCCCTAAAAACAGGGTGTACAAAAAGCAACACTTTATCTGTACATCGGTGGACCTTATTAAAAAAGGCATAGGGTCCATAGATGGGCAGTTAACAATGTGGCCAATATGGTACATATAGCCAGGCAGGCCAATACGTGGAGTAAAACCAGGGGGGTACAACTCAGTGTAAATCTGTCAAAAAAATTGAGTTTGACACAACGTATCCGATACGTTTGCATAAGTGCGAAAGAGAACTTGTCATGCGTTAAGAAGGGACAACATGATTCGTGACATTACGTGACATTACAGAGGTCTCTCTGTATTATACTATTTTTTACTCTGTGGTAAAACTCACTTTCGTACAATAAATTATTTGTATTTGTAAAAGTGGAAGTAATTATTTATAGGTACTCATCTCTTTTTTTAGTAGCGACGGTACTAGCGTAAGAAAGAGACAGTATGATTCTCTCTGTCTGTGCTTAAAGTAGACGAAACCCTGGCCAAACTTTATATCTGTATATATTAAACAAAGTCGTATCGGTTACACCATTTATTACTCAAAAACGGCTGACCGATTTTAAAGATGCTTGATTTTTTGGATTTACCTCTGCGCCGAACCGAACATCAGAATAACTAATAAAATATATAGGAGAAACAAAAAAATTGGCGGTACGAAGTTGGCCAGGTCAGCTAGTTTATCATAATAGCTAGGGATACACGCACAGATGTGTCCGCCGGATTTGTCCGACGGATATGCCCGGCGGACACATCCGTCCGTGTATGGCGCGAATTGGACAACGGACAGACAGCGGACAGACACCTGGCGGACACATCCGTGTCCAATTCGCGCCATACACGGACGGATGTGTCCGCCGGGCATATCCGTCGGACAAATCCGATGACGATATACAATAAATAAATATAAAATACAATAGAGATAGAAAACATCTGCTCAGGAACTATCCATGACACACACAGTTAAATACCCTAACCAGGATTCAAACCCGGGACTTGTTTCGTAGTTAGAACTGGCGGCGCGTCCATAAAACACGATTCCCATCGGCTTGCCGGCAGTTTCAGACGCCTGAGCAATTTTCCTACAAGAAGAAATTTTAAGCCAAATTCAGCACCTACACGGAAAAAAAAGCTTCCGGGATATTCTCAATCTAAGACATTATTTTATTGTGTTGAAAATATTTCCTCGTGACAAGTATTTATTTCCTTTAACGAATATAAATTAAAGTTTTAAATATAACGAAGCGAATATATTCTTACAGATTTTCTAGGTTTCTTTTACCTAAGATAATACTTGTTTGATTAAAGTACAATCTCTCTTATTTACTGAATATACTCTTGAAACAAAACATTTTTGTATTTCTATTTCAAGAAAACGTGGTTTTATTAAGCGAAGAATCATATTTTTGGTAAAGGAAATAAATACTTGTCACGAGGAATTATTTTCAAGAAAATAACAATGTCTTGGATTGAGAATATCCCGAAAGCTTTTTTTTCCGTGTACCTACTTACAGGCGCGGTCGCAGCCTAAAATTTGCGGGGGGGGGCACTAATGCAGAAATGGTTTTTTCCTACATTTGAGGGGGTCAGTAATTTTTTATTTGAAATGTACTATATTGGGGGGAGTCACATAATGGGACCGCGCTTGCACTGGTAGTTAGGATCACCACGGTCTACGAGGGCTAAGACTGCTTGACTTAGAAACTTGTTTTTTATTTAACACAAGCTATGTTTACGTACATACACTTTCAATAGCCTGGGCGGCAATTGTACAATGTTTTGATTGTCCTGCATTAATACCTAACGTCAAACTATTTACTTTCCGATTATTAATGGGTAAGCATGAACACTGCTTTAAAGAAAACAATGTAAATAGTTGACAGTTGAAGTTATTTATTACACTCCATTTTGTTTACTGGGGGGTATATAAGGGCCGGATTTTCTAATGGAAATCATAGTCACATTGACATCAGTCCTGTAGTCAAGAAGATTCCAAGACTCCAAGATGCGCTGTCTTTCTGTGGGACTCTTGGTGGTTGCACTCAGCGTAAGTATATTTTCATCTCGCTGGCTCGGACAGGCCTTTTTTATTCTTTAGATAGCAAAGCTGCATTTTGTTCACAAGAGTGCAAAGAATATTTTAAATTCGAACGTGTTATTATTATTTTTAAACATAATTACTTGTAAAGGCCACTCCAGACAGGATAATTTTCGCATTTTTTTATTATTTAATTTTTTCCTAATTTTTGGTTTCCTTGTACCTCTCTATATAGTATTATCCTCGCTCTAGTGAGGTGAAAAGATTTGTGTTACACACGGTTGTAAAGTTATTTTTACGTCTCGGGTATAACAATCGCTACGCCCAGGATTCTATTTTTTAACTACTCTCTTCGCTCAAATCCGGCGGGCACATCTGTACCTACGTGTATCCCTTTTAACTTAGTTAGAGGCTAGGCTAGGTTTATGCAATTCTTTTCTCAAAATATAAAAATTAATTTTTTACAGATCCTGAGTGCTCAAGCAGCACCAAATCAAGACTTACTCTCGTCCACAGGAGACTCATGTAAGTAAAATATAGGAACCTCCCTAAGGCACATACAAATAGACACAATACTTACCTCCTATTATTATCGACACTGGTCCTTATACTAATAATTGTTGATATCCGACTGTACAGTCGCCATCAGATATATCGGAGCGGCCAAGATAGTCAAATATCTGCGTAACGCCTCTATTGTCAATGCGATAAAGTGCACGTTCAGATATTTTTGAGTACCCTGGCCGCTCCGATATATTTGTTGGTGACTGTACATCCGCCAAACAATTGGACTCACCAGTAACAAAACCAATCATAATTGTAAAGAAAAATAAACTGACTTCACTAAGCCTAGGTACTTCATCTTTGCAAGAGCTAATGCCCAAGGTACTGTAAAATATTCTCAAATCACTATAGGGGTGCCTATAATATTTGAAGAGTTCCCTCGATTTCTCCATGATCCCATCATTAGATCCTGTTCTGATGAAAATAGGACCAATCAAGTATATCCTTTTTAAAAATATTTTCAACCGACTTTAATATTTCGAAGAAGGAGGTTCTCAATTCGTCGGGATCTTTGTTTTTGGTATATTTATATGTATGTTCAGTGATTACTGTGCTGCACCGATTTGGATTTTTTTCGTTGTTAAGCTTTATAATTGATCGTATTATCATCAAGTCAGGGTGTGATGATGGGATCCTGAAGAATTCGAGGGAACTCTCAAATATTATAGGCTCACCTATAGCGATTTGAGTACCTATTTTTTGCAGTAGCTCGGGCATTTGATCATGTTAACGTATGGTCTACCACAATGAAGTCGATTCTTTTTTATTTAAATGTATTTGTATGTTTGATAAATTTTGAATACAATCGTAACGAATTTTCACATGCCATTTGGTAAGTTACTTTGGTTTGAGTATTATATCGTTATGATTATAATCGATAGGTGTCGATAGTAATTGGTGGTATACCTACTTACTTTACAACACACACATCCCACTCACATCGAAAAGCATGCATCACACACAACACACACGCTTATTCACTTATCACACGAGACACTTTTTTCTGACATTTCAGTTACTCAGAACACTAAGATATTTTTGTAGGTTTCTAGTATAATTATTTTATGCATTTTTTTGACATGGGATAACATTTATTTACATAACTAAATATACAGAGGCACTACAGTACAAATACTAAACTAAATTAATAATAAGCTATGAAAATTCTGTTGTAAATGTATTTATTGTATGATTTCCATTCTGAAATTTACTGACGACATCATCAATGATATAAATGTAGATCCTATTAGGTACCTCAATTGTTAATTCAAGTCCGTACACCAAGAAGTTTATTCCTAGTTTTAGGAATTTATAAAGTGCTAGTTAACATCTACAGCCTTACAAAGTAGATATTTGTTTTAATTTCTTATATTAATGAAAAGTACAGTTTTTAATTCGGGTGAAAGACACTTCACTCGAATTATTGGCGCTCTCACTCGGTTTGAGAAGCATCTCATTAGCTAGGGATACACGCACAGATGTGTCCACCGGATTAGTCCGACGGATATGCCCGGCGGACACATCCGTCCGTGTATGGCGCGAATTGGACAACGGTCAGACAGCGGACAGACGTCTGGCGGACACATCCGTGTTCAATTCGCGCCATACACGGACGGATGTGTCCGCCGGGCATATCCGTCGGACAAATCCGGCGGACACATCTGTGCGTGTATCCCTAGCTATTAGAAATGACGCCCATCTTATAAATATCTAAAGTAATATTGTAGATACCCATTTTTGATTTTTTTTTTTGAAATTAGTAATTGTTTAAAAAAATATTGTATGAAAAAAGTGTCCAACAGAGAATTACAATCAGCACCCAAAAGTAGCCCAAGAAAAGGAGTTCTAATACGACTCTTTTTGCCGAAGAGAGCCGAATGCTGACTGTAATGATCTGTTTTACAGTTTAATCATATTATAACCATTCTGCTCCATCAGCATGTTCTGAAAATTCATCATCATCATCATCGTCGGAGTCAAGTGAATCTTCTGAAAGTTCAGAATCTGAATGTAAGTAACATTAATTATGTTCTAACCCATTCGTTATTTCAGTTTATCATGCTCCTATCGTTTATCCCGGCCTTGTGCTCTCTATGGAGCCTGGGGTTTGCTCGACAACCTAATCTTTAGTTAATAAATTGCCATCACAGTACTTTGAAATTGAAGATGTCGAAATTTGATAGCAATTAAATTAGCGGTCATCGATACTCTTAAGTAAAATTTACGATTAACCACAGATTCAGGTTTCTTAATTTAGCCCATTAGCTTATCGTTTCTGTATATACTTTAGTAGCCTGCCTCGAACTGAGTACTCGCGATTTCATTGCAAACGATATGACCAATAAGTATAACCCCTTATAATGATTTTTCACGCGTTCTAGCTCCACGACCCCTTGATTGATCCTGCTCATAACGAACTCTCAAATTTTACGTATCTCTGCTACAACCCCAACTATTTTCACGAAGATCAGAGAAGCGTTACTAAAGTTATCGCGGACCAAACTCTCAAAATCAAAAAACCATCGAAATACCGAGACGTCCCAGTATCCAGAAGTTGTTTGTAAAAACTCGCTTCGCTAACGATCCGATCGTTCGATTATAGGGAAGTTATGGATGATAAAGTATGATATATAATATACAACAAGATATTTGATGTTCACAGCAAGCAGCTTGGAAAGTTCCAGCGACGATGGGGGAAGCTCAACAATCATCAGCTCGTCAAGGACCAGCAGCAACAGCAAACAACAGAGCTCTCAGAGCCAAGGTGAGCTTTTAACTGTGTATTCCTGATCATAATTGAAGATTAAAATGTTATATAAACTTTTCTGGGTTTCGTCTGGTTTCAGAGTTACTGCCAAAATTAAAGAAACAATATTTATTATTGTAGGTAACTCAGTGCAAAACGCTTTTTTGATGGCGATTTCACTCTTTATGGGGTCTATAGTATCCGCAGAATGAAATGGCGCCTGAGTTCATAACTTCATAACGCTGTGTCCTTCTCTCTTGCCGTGGCGGTGCAAGCGTGAAAGAGAAGTTTTATGATCTCAGTCGCCACTTCATTCTGCGAATACGTTACTATATAGTCTAGACATTCTTACTGACGTTTCAAGCGTTTATAGGTACGGTATCTCCTTACCATTAGGCAGGTTGTATGCTTTTTTGGAAATAAAACGTTTTAATAGTAGTTATTCTCTGATTCGGCGGCGGGATTACCTTTAATACTTTCTTTCAATCACAGAAAAATCCAAATGGGTCATCAGGGATGAGGAAGACGGCGTAACCGAGGTGGAGGAGGAGAGTAGCGAGAGCTCACTATCCCAAGAAAGCAGCGGTATGTTCATTCTAGTACACAGACTACACAGACACCTCATCATTAAGCTTTTACAGGGAGCACCAGCTCACCACACATCGGCGCAATTTTATTCGTAAATGTCTACGATTCGAACAGCACATCTCAATAGTAGGTATTCTACATCAATTTGTAGTATAACAATCCAGGTTCCCTGTACCTGATTTGTATGGATATTTTTAATTGACATGAGTAATGATCAAAAACGTTAACTCTACTGAAAAGCGGTCGCGCTCTCATACAAAATTAGTAGTTGCACCTATGTGTGGTGTACTTGAGTTGTACTTATGATCTACATATCTAGTGGTTGAGGTTATCTGTGTTCTAGCATTAACCATTCTTGAAAACGCTAATAATTTCCATTTTATTTTTCAGAGGAATCCGAGAGTTCAATAGTCATTGAGAAGGGACTTGACAAAAGCACCCCCGACGAAGCTGACGTAGACATGGGTAGGTCCAATTAAACTGGGATCCAATTCAACTGGGGTCCAATTCAACTGGGGTAGAATTCAACTGGGGTCCAATTCGACGACAGGAAACTGGCACTTTGACACATTACACCTATATGTGTCGTTCTGTTTTCGCTTGGTTAGGGAATGCAATAACCGATAAAATTTCATAACCGGTTATGTTTTCGGTTATGACCGAAAAATAACCGATAATCGGTTATTTATAACCGGTTACGGTTATTTTTGTTAAAATGTGAAAAAATAACCGACAAAACGTCCAAAAAATCAGTAAGACAATTGTATAATATAACGAGAGCTATAATGGGTCTTTAATTCGAAAGAAAGTGAAAATTTTGTGCATCAAGGTTAACCGCACGAATTACTTAAGTGGTCACACTCGGTGCAAATCGCTGGCCGAAATAGAGTAAATAAAAACCGGATATCATTACAAAATAGAGTACAGGAATCATAGTTTTAGACGAAAAACTATGATTTTACAACTCTTTAATAATACAATTTTAGGTGAAGATAGCATTAAACAAATAACCGAAAATAACCTTAACGGTTATTTGAATGTTCAATAATCGGTTATTTCATTTTGACTTAATAACCGGTTACCCCGGTAATAACGGTTTGCATTCCCTAGCTTGGATATCGACATGTCAAAGTTTGACATATTGGTTCCAACTGTCTTTATATTGGAATCCACAATACAGCCCATTTTATTTTGTCTATGGTGTATGATTTTGATGTATCCAAAAGAATAGTCTTTTATATACTATTGCAGCGCCATCTACGCGTATTTTTGCGCGTGTATGGTTTGATGTGAATATCTTTTTAGTATGATTGCGACACACAGCTCAGAATTGACTCTTTTTACAGCAAAACACAAGATGGTCGACATTCAATTGCCAAGTAAGTACACAAACTATACTCACATCAACATTTAACTCATTATCATTCATTATTTAACACGTTCACAGTTACAATGAACACTATGTTTTAAATTCAAATTAAGTAGGTAGCTACTTAATCATATAAAATAATATGTTTTAAAAAGCCTCACATTCACTACATCATACCTAAGTAGGTGTTTTCAGAGAAAAATGTGTCATAAATCAAAAACATCAGAATAAGTGTGTCAGTTTTAATAATACTCACCTATAAAAAGTGTTATTTCTAAATATTCTTAGTGACGCCTTTCAACATCTACAGGGTGGTAAAAAAAGACCTAAATTCCCGTTGGCTGTAAGGTTTTGGGACCACCAATCTTCCCTAGATGGTTTTGGAACCTCTAAGATCGATTTGATTTTGGGATTTTTGTATGGCCATTGCGGCGGTGAGTAATGGCCATAGAAAAGTCCAAAAATCAAATCGATCTGAGAGGTTCCATTTCAAAACCATCTAGGGAAGATTGGTGGTCCCAAAACCTTAAAACAAACGGGAATTTAGTTATTTTTTTGGTCACTCTGTATAATATTTTTTATGAAGCGTCTCGAACTCTTAAATTGTCTGTGGAAGGCACACTTTTATATCATGAGTCTCGGTGATTCTAAACTGAAATATTTAAACCTACATTTACAAATTAAATTAAATACTTACCCGCTTAATAATAAACGTATTTCAAATCTGATATATCTAAATTATCGTTTGTCCTTATCTGTCACTTTGTATTTTTAACGGGAATTTTTTGACAACACAGAAACTTAAGAACTCATTTTGACATTTAGGTACTTAATATTTTTGTACATTCTGACATCTTTAAATTTAGTCACTACCTGTGTTTTATTTAATTATTATTACTGTTATACAATGACGTAGATATGATAATATGTAAATAGTTTGTAAATAATGTACAGTGTAATGTAAAAAAAAAATTGCATGCCTATTTTACTGGTGTAATGTGCTGAACTCACAAAATTGTATGTTTTTACCTTATCTCTGTACCACATTTCTAGCAAATAAATTTCTTATTTCTTATTTGACAGTTGTGGTGTTTAGAAACAGACACATAATTTAACTAAATGAGGTGTGGAACACGTTTATGAATCGGGTAATCGTTTTTTTTCTGAAAGTACCTCTACCTACATCACACATACCTACATTCTATTTCACCATTCGTGTCACAATTATACTAAATATGGTATTCGTGTCAAATTTACAGCCACTAACGAGGAATATGACATAATAACCGAAGAACATGACGGCATTGTTACCATGATGCTGGTACCACGCAGCAAGTCAGAGTGTAAGTTCACAGTCAGTTGGTTTTCACTGGAGTATAACGAATATTCGTATTCGCATTCGCGAATATTCGCATGTTTCTGGATATTCGAATTCGCATTCGAATTTTTGTACATTTTACCTAAGATAAAATATTGAAAGGGAACTTACAATCATGGATGTGTCTTTTAAGTATCTTTTTGAATAATTTTTGTTGCTTCATGGTTTCGAAAACATTCCCGTTAACAGAACATAGAAGTTTGATGGTACCTAATAAAAATACTTTTCTTAACATTTGATTAGAAAACATCACAGCTGAATCATTCAACTATGTATACCACAACTTTCCTTGCGAAAAGTGCCATTTTTATTATAGTTATACCGGTAACGGTGCCTGGCTACTGTGCTTTTATGAGAATCAAATGCAAAGAAGGAACGGTATAATATTCCTATCACATTTGAGAAGGTAAACGACGCTTCTACCTTAAGGCGTACCTTGATTTATGTAACTTTATTTTATATACACGGAAAAAAAGCTTCCAGGATATTCTCAATTTCAGACATTATTATATTATGTTGAAAATATTTCTTCGTGACAAGTATTTATTTCCTTTACCAAAAATAAACTATAGTTTTTGTATAATCTCTTGGATTGAGAATATCCCGGAAGCTTTTTTTTCCGTATTCCCTTGATTTATGTAACATTTTGGGTGCAGGGTGGCGTCGCACATACCTTGAGGAGGAGGCTGCAAAGAAATCCCACCGTCATCACAAATCCGAAAAAGGTGAGGGTCCAGCGCTTATTACTCTTACTACGCGTTATATCTCTTACAAGCTTTTACTTTATGGTGCATTCCAAGATACAGGCTTCAGCCTAGTTTGGAATGCACCAGACAACCTGGTAATCTGTTAAACTTTGTTTGATTAATAAATATTACTTTACTTTACTTTACTTTACTTTAATTAGTGTCACCTATACCGTTTGTTAAACCAGATTCATTTAATTCCTCGAACACAGGGTATGGTGGAAGATCAGGACATCCACAACAGCCGCAGCAACCCCAACAGCCGCAACAACCACAACAGCCACAGCAGCCACAACAAGGCCAGCAGCCACAACAACCACAACAGCCACAGCAGCCACAACAAGGCCAGCAGCCACAACAGCCACAGCAGCCACAACAGCCACAACAAGGCCAGCAGCCACAACAGCCACAGCAGCCACAGCAACCACAACAAGGCCAGCAGCCACAACAGCCACAGCAGCCGCAGCAGCCACAACAAGGCCAGCAACCACAACAACCGCAGCAGCCGCAGCAGCCACAACAAGGCCAGCAGCCACAACAGCCACAGCACCCGCAGCAGCCACAACAAGGCCAGCAGCCACAACAGCCACAGCAGCCGCAGCAACCACAACAAGGCCAGCAGCCACAACAGCCACAGCAGCCACAGCAACCACAACAAGGCCAGCAGCCACAACAGCCACAGCAGCCACAGCAACCACAACAAGGCCAGCAGCCACAACAGCCACAGCAGCCGCAGCAACCACAACAAGGCCAGCAGCCACAACAGCCACAGCAGCCGCAGCAGCCACAACAAGGCCAGCAGCCACAACAGCCACAGCAGCCGCAGCAACCACAACAAGGCCAGCAACCACAACAACCGCAGCAGCCGCAGCAGCCACAACAAGGCCAGCAGCCACAACAACCGCAGCAGCCACAGCAACCACAACAAGGCCAGCAGCCACAACAGCCACAGCAACCACAACAAGGCCAGCAGCCACAACAACCGCAGCAGCCACAACAAGGCCAGCAGCCACAACAGCCACAGCAACCACAGCAACCACAACAAGGCCAGCAGCCACAACAGCCACAGCAGCCGCAGCAGCCACAACAAGGCCAGCAGCCACAACAGCCACAGCAGCCGCAGCAGCCACAACAAGGCCAGCAGCCGCAACAGCCACAGCAGCCGCAGCAGCCACAACAAGGCCAGCAGCCACAACAGCCACAGCAGCCACAGCAACCACAACAAGGCCAGCAGCCACAACAACCGCAGCAGCCGCAGCAGCCACAACAAGGCCAGCAGCCACAACAACCGCAGCAGCCACAGCAACCACAACAAGGCCAGCAGCCACAACAGCCACAGCAGCCGCAGCAACCACAACAAGGCCAGCAGCCACAACAGCCTCAGCAACCACAGCAACCACAACAAGGCCAGCAGCCACAACAGCCACAGCAGCCGCAACAGCCACAACAAGGCCAGCAGCCACAACAGCCTCAGCAGCCGCAGCAGCCACAACAAGGCCAGCAGCCACAACAGCCACAGCAGCCGCAGCAGCCACAACAAGGCCAGCAGCCACAACAGCCACAGCAGCCGCAGCAACCACAACAAGGCCAGCAGCCACAACAGCCTCAGCAACCACAGCAACCACAACAAGGCCAGCAGCCACAACAGCCACAGCAGCCGCAGCAGCCACAACAAGGCCAGCAACCACAACAACCGCAGCAGCCGCAGCAGCCACAACAAGGCCAGCAGCCACAACAGCCACAGCAGCCGCAGCAGCCACAACAAGGCCAGCAGCCACAACAGCCACAGCAGCCGCAGCAACCACAACAAGGCCAGCAACCACAACAACCGCAGCAGCCGCAGCAGCCACAACAAGGCCAGCAGCCACAACAACCGCAGCAGCCACAGCAACCACAACAAGGCCAGCAGCCACAACAGCCACAGCAGCCACAGCAACCACAACAAGGCCAGCAGCCACAACAACCGCAGCAGCCACAACAAGGCCAGCAGCCACAACAGCCACAGCAACCACAGCAACCACAACAAGGCCAGCAGCCACAACAGCCACAGCAGCCGCAGCAGCCACAACAAAGCCAGCAGCCACAACAGCCACAGCAGCCGCAGCAACCACAACAAGGCCAGCAACCACAACAACCGCAGCAGCCGCAGCAGCCACAACAAGGCCAGCAGCCACAACAGCCACAGCAGCCGCAGCAGCCACAACAAGGCCAGCAGCCGCAACAGCCACAGCAGCCGCAGCAGCCACAACAAGGCCAGCAGCCACAACAGCCACAGCAGCCACAGCAACCACAACAAGGCCAGCAGCCACAACAACCGCAGCAGCCGCAGCAGCCACAACAAGGCCAGCAGCCACAACAACCGCAGCAGCCACAGCAACCACAACAAGGCCAGCAGCCACAACAGCCACAGCAGCCACAGCAACCACAACAAGGCCAGCAGCCACAACAGCCACAGCAGCCGCAGCAGCCACAACAAGGCCAGCAGCCACAACAGCCACAGCAGCCGCAGCAACCACAACAAGGCCAGCAACCACAACAGCCACAGCATCCGCAGCAGCCACAACAAGGCCAGCAGCCACAACAACCGCAGCAGCCACAGCAACCACAACAAGGCCAGCAGCCACAACAGCCACAGCAGCCACAGCAACCACAACAAGGCCAGCAGCCACAACAACCGCAGCAGCCACAACAAGGCCAGCAGCCACAACAGTCACAGCAGCCACAGCAACCACAACAAGGCCAGCAGCCACAACAGCCACAGCAGCCGCAGCAACCACAACAAGGCCAGCAACCACAACAGCCACAGCATCCGCAGCAGCCACAACAAGGCCAGCAGCCACAACAACCGCAGCAGCCACAGCAACCACAACAAGGCCAGCAGCCACAACAGCCACAGCAGCCACAGCAACCACAACAAGGCCAGCAGCCACAACAACCGCAGCAGCCACAACAAGGCCAGCAGCCACAACAGCCACAGCAGCCACAGCAACCACAACAAGGCCAGCAGCCACAACAGCCACAGCAGCCGCAGCAGCCACAACAAGGCCAGCAACCACAACAACCGCAGCAGCCGCAGCAGCCACAACAAGGCCAGCAGCCACAGCAGCCACAACAGCCACAGCAACCACAACAAGGCCAGCAGCCACAACAGCCACAACAGCCACAGCAGCCACAACAAGGCCAGCAACCACAACAGCCACAGCAACCACAACAAGGCCAGCAGCCACAACAGCCACAGCAACCACTGCAACCAGGACAACCTGGACAGCCAGGACAACCAGGACAACCAGGACAACCAGGCCAACCAGGCCAACCTGGTAAACCAGGAGTACCAGGCCAGCCAGGACAACCAGGCCAGCCCGGACAACCAGGACAGCTAGGTGTGTATAATATAATGAATTTCTATTTAATAATGCTAGTACCAATTAGTAATTCTTAAATAAGTTTCTCTTCAAATTCAACAAAAAAATTAGGTAAGAACTAACCCGTTGATCGCCAAGCATCGGACGGAAAAATCGTGCACTCAGCGCCCGCGCATGTGAGCGCGCAAGTCGCATAGATTCTATTTTGGACGCAATATCACGTGCTGACATTGAGGGTATAATTTATTATGCGCGTGATTTGACGTCTGTAGTGGCCAAAGGGTTACACCCTGCCTTTTTATCACACTGCTGCCACCAACAAACGATCTGCGTGAAATCGGCGTGACCTTGACGGGCAATTTCATACCTACTAAAGCATTTTCGTATCCTTACCATAGACATACATCCACATGTTACATCCTGTATCCAGCAAGCAAAACAGGATACAGGATGTAACAAAACTACTGGTGATCCGTTCAAGGGCATATTAGGTATCGTATTGCGACTCAGAAAAAGTAGTCTAGTAGTCTTTACTCTTTAGTAATGAAAGACTCACAAATGAAGCGCTGGCGACGCCACCGCAAATCCCCTGGACACTAGCTCCCATTATCGTGAACATTTCCATGTAATTATCTTTTCGAAATCAAAACAAATTCAAAGTACATGCAGTCACTTGTATGATGTACTGTCTTAGTAACAAATCCGGAAATATCCGTTGTGACCATAATTACTCGCAGTTTTCGAGGAATAAGCCTTCTAAAGTAGCACAACGGGTTTAACTGAGCTTTGATTTCCCCCTGCACTGATCACCCTAACATCCTGCGTAACCAACGATGTTTGAAATGAGAGTCAAAATCGTTTTCAGCGTTTGTGAAATTAAAGAAACCCTCAAGGCTTCCACAATTGTCAAGCAATTATTATATTAAATAAGTGTCATATCCATGTCTGTTAATATGGAACGTTATTAATAGATATAATACATTTTAAACAAAAAAAGAACCGAGTCCACTCAGGTCCTAGCTTTTCCAAGAATAAATGCCCGAGATGCTGTAAAAAATACCGCAATCATTACAGGTGTACCTAATAGTCGAAGAGCTCCCTCGATTTATCCAGCATACCATCATCAGACTCCCTAGTGACAAAGGGCCTAACTGTGAAGTATAACTCTTTCAAACAAAGAAAGAATTTTTCAAATCAGTCCAGCGATCTTCGAATAAAAAAAAAACAAAGATCCGACGAATTGAGAACCTCCTCCTTCGAAATCAAAGTCAGTTGAAAATGTCACTCATATCACAGATTTTGAACAAGTTAAGAATGTATCATTGAAATAAATGTATGGAGAAAAAAACCGAAGGAAATAAAAGGGAAATAATATAGCTAGAAAAACTTATTGCAAAACTTAATATTAGTGCATTGTATTTCAGGTAACCCTCAACAACCACAGCAGCCACAACAGCCGCAGCAGCCACAACTAGGCCAGCAGCCACAACAGCCACAGCAGCCACAGCAACCACAACAAGGCCAGCAGCCACAACAGCCACAACAGCCGCAGCAGCCACAGCAAGGCCAGCAGCCACAACAGCCACAGCAGCCGCAGCAGCCACAACAAGGCCAGCAGCCACAACAGCCACAGCAGCCGCAGCAGCCACAACAAGGGCAGCAGCCACAACAGCCACAGCAGCCACAGACACCACAACAAGGCCAGCAGCCACAACAGCCACAGCAGCCACAGCAACCACAACAAGGCCAGCAGCCACAACAGCCACAGCAGCCACAGCAACCACAACAAGGCCAGCAGCCACAACAGCCACAGCAGCCGCAGCAGCCACAACAAGGCCAGCAGCCACAACAGCCACAGCAGCCGCAGCAACCACAACAAGGCCAGCAGCCACAACAGCCACAGCAACCGCAGCAACCACAACAAGGCCAGCAGCCACAACAGCCACAACAGCCGCAGCAGCCACAACAAGGCCAGCAGCCACAACAGCCACAGCAGCCACAGCAACCACAACAAGGCCAGCAGCCACAACAGCCACAGCAGCCACAGCAACCACAACAAGGCCAGCAGCCACAACAGCCACAGCAGCCGCAGCAACCACAACAAGGCCAGCAGCCACAACAGCCACAGCAGCCACAGCAACCACAACAAGGCCAGCAGCCACAACAGCCACAGCAGCCGCAGCAGCCACAACAAGGCCAGCAGCCACAACAGCCACAGCAACCGCAGCAACCACAACAAGGCCAGCAGCCACAACAGCCACAACAGCCGCAGCAGCCACAACAAGGCCAGCAGCCACAACAGCCACAGCATCCGCAGCAGCCACAACAAGGCCAGCAGCCACAACAGCCACAACAGCCGCAGCAGCCACAACAAGGCCAGCAGCCACAACAGCCACAGCAGCCACAGCAACCACAACAAGGCCAGCAGCCACAACAGCCACAGCAGCCGCAGCAGCCACAACAAGGCCAGCAGCCACAACAGCCACAGCAGCCGCAGCAGCCACAACAAGGCCAGCAGCCACAACAGCCACAGCAGCCGCAGCAACCACAACAAGGCCAGAAGCCACAACAGCCACAGCAACCGCAGCAACCACAACAAGGCCAGCAGCCACAACAGCCACAACAGCCGCAGCAGCCACAACAAGGCCAGCAGCCACAACAGCCACAGCATCCGCAACAGCCACAACAAGGCCAGCAGCCACAACAGCCACAGCAGCCGCAGCAGCCACAACAAGGCCAGCAGCCACAACAGCCACAGCATCCGCAACAGCCACAACAAGGCCAGCAGCCACAACAGCCACAGCAGCCGCAGCAACCACAACAAGGCCAGCAGCCACAACAGCCACAGCAGCCGCAGCAGCCACAACAAGGCCAGCAGCCACAACAGCCACAGCAGCCACAGCAACCACAACAAGGCCAGCAGCCACAACAGCCACAGCAGCCGCAGCAGCCACAACAAGGCCAGCAGCCACAACAGCCACAGCAACCGCAGCAACCACAACAAGGCCAGCAGCCACAACAGCCACAGCAGCCGCAGCAACCACAACAAGGCCAGCAGCCACAACAGCCACAGCAGCCACAGCAACCACAACAAGGCCAGCAGCCACAACAGCCACAGCAGCCGCAGCAGCCACAACAAGGCCAGCAGCCACAACAGCCACAGCAACCGCAGCAACCACAACAAGGCCAGCAGCCACAACAGCCACAACAGCCGCAGCAGCCACAACAAGGCCAGCAGCCACAACAGCCACAGCATCCGCAACAGCCACAACAAGGCCAGCAGCCACAACAGCCACAGCAGCCACAGCAACCACAACAAGGCCAGCAGCCACAACAGCCACAGCAGCCGCAGCAGCCACAACAAGGCCAGCAGCCACAACAGCCACAGCAGCCACAGCAACCACAACAAGGCCAGCAGCCACAACAGCCACAGCAGCCGCAGCAACCACAACAAGGCCAGCAGCCACAACAGCCACAGCAGCCACAGCAACCACAACAAGGCCAGCAGCCACAACAGCCACAACAGCCGCAGCAGCCACAACAAGGCCAGCAGCCACAACAGCCACAGCAGCCACAGCAACCACAACAAGGCCAGCAGCCACAACAGCCACAGCAGCCGCAGCAGCCACAACAAGGCCAGCAGCCACAACAGCCACAGCAGCCGCAGCAACCACAACAAGGCCAGCAGCCACAACAGCCACAGCAGCCGCAGCAGCCACAACAAGGCCAGCAGCCACAACAGCCACAGCAGCCACAGCAACCACAACAAGGCCAGCAGCCACAACAGCCACAGCAACCACAACAAGGCCAGCAGCCACAACAGCCACAGCAGCCGCAGCAACCACAACAAGGCCAGCAGCCACAACAGCCACAGCAGCCACAGCAACCACAACAAGGCCAGCAGCCACAACAGCCACAGCAGCCGCAGCAGCCACAACAAGGCCAGCAGCCACAACAGCCACAGCAACCGCAGCAACCACAACAAGGCCAGCAGCCACAACAGCCACAACAGCCGCAGCAGCCACAACAAGGCCAGCAGCCACAACAGCCACAGCATCCGCAGCAACCACAACAAGGCCAGCAGCCACAACAGCCACAACAGCCGCAGCAGCCACAACAAGGCCAGCAGCCACAACAGCCACAGCAGCCACAGCAACCACAACAAGGCCAGCAGCCACAACAGCCACAGCAGCCGCAGCAGCCACAACAAGGCCAGCAGCCACAACAGCCACAGCAGCCACAGCAACCACAACAAGGCCAGCAGCCACAACAGCCACAGCAGCCGCAGCAACCACAACAAGGCCAGCAGCCACAACAGCCACAGCAGCCGCAGCAGCCACAACAAGGCCAGCAGCCACAACAGCCACAGCAACCGCAGCAACCACAACAAGGCCAGCAGCCACAACAGCCACAGCAGCCGCAGCAACCACAACAAGGCCAGCAGCCACAACAGCCACAGCAGCCACAGCAACCACAACAAGGCCAGCAGCCACAACAGCCACAGCAGCCGCAGCAGCCACAACAAGGCCAGCAGCCACAACAGCCACAGCAACCGCAGCAACCACAACAAGGCCAGCAGCCACAACAGCCACAACAGCCGCAGCAGCCACAACAAGGCCAGCAGCCACAACAGCCACAGCAACCGCAGCAACCACAACAAGGCCAGCAGCCACAACAGCCACAACAGCCGCAGCAGCCACAACAAGGCCAGCAGCCACAACAGCCACAGCATCCGCAGCAGCCACAACAAGGCCAGCAGCCACAACAGCCACAGCAGCCGCAGCAGCCACAACAAGGCCAGCAGCCACAACAGCCACAGCAGCCACAGCAACCACAACAAGGCCAGCAGCCACAACAGCCACAGCAGCCACAGCAACCACAACAAGGCCAGCAGCCACAACAGCCACAGCAGCCGCAGCAGCCACAACAAAGCCAGCAGCCACAGCAACCACAACAAGGCCAGCAGCCACAACAGCCACAACAGCCGCAGCAGCCACAACAAGGCCAGCAGCCACAACAGCCACAGCAGCCACAGCAACCACAACAAGGCCAGCAGCCACAACAGCCACAGCAGCCGCAGCAGCCACAACAAGGCCAGCAGCCACAACAGCCACAGCAGCCACAGCAACCACAACAAGGCCAGCAGCCACAACAGCCACAACAGCCGCAGCAGCCACAACAAGGCCAGCAGCCACAACAGCCACAGCAGCCACAGCAACCACAACAAGGCCAGCAGCCACAACAGCCACAGCAGCCGCAGCAGCCACAACAAG
This sequence comes from Pammene fasciana, assembly GCA_911728535.1. NCBI lineage: Eukaryota > Metazoa > Arthropoda > Insecta > Lepidoptera > Tortricidae > Pammene > Pammene fasciana. Next base: position 8,151,700 of record OU452299.1, read on the forward strand.
GCCAGCAGCCACAACAGCCACAGCAGCCGCAGCAACCACAACAAGGCCAGCAGCCACAACAGCCACAGCAGCCGCAGCAGCCACAACAAGGCCAGCAGCCACAACAGCCACAGCAGCCACAGCAACCACAACAAGGCCAGCAGCCACAACAGCCACAGCAGCCACAGCAACCACAACAAGGCCAGCAGCCACAACAGCCACAGCAGCCGCAGCAACCACAACAAGGCCAGCAGCCACAACAGCCACAGCAGCCACAGCAACCACAACAAGGCCAGCAGCCACAACAGCCACAGCAGCCGCAGCAGCCACAACAAGGCCAGCAGCCACAACAGCCACAGCAACCGCAGCAACCACAACAAGGCCAGCAGCCACAACAGCCACAACAGCCGCAGCAGCCACAACAAGGCCAGCAGCCACAACAGCCACAGCATCCGCAGCAGCCACAACAAGGCCAGCAGCCACAACAGCCACAGCAGCCACAGCAACCACAACAAGGCCAGCAGCCACAACAGCCACAGCAGCCGCAGCAGCCACAACAAGGCCAGCAGCCACAACAGCCACAGCAGCCACAGCAACCACAACAAGGCCAGCAGCCACAACAGCCACAACAGCCGCAGCAGCCACAACAAGGCCAGCAGCCACAACAGCCACAGCAGCCGCAGCAACCACAACAAGGCCAGCAGCCACAACAGCCACAGCAGCCACAGCAACCACAACAAGGCCAGCAGCCACAACAGCCACAGCAGCCGCAGCAGCCACAACAAGGCCAGCAGCCACAACAGCCACAGCAACCGCAGCAACCACAACAAGGCCAGCAGCCACAACAGCCACAACAGCCGCAGCAGCCACAACAAGGCCAGCAGCCACAACAGCCACAGCATCCGCAGCAACCACAACAAGGCCAGCAGCCACAACAGCCACAGCAGCCGCAGCAGCCACAACAAGGCCAGCAGCCACAACAGCCACAGCAGCCGCAGCAACCACAACAAGGCCAGCAGCCACAACAGCCACAGCAGCCGCAGCAGCCACAACAAGGCCAGCAGCCACAACAGCCACAGCAGCCACAGCAACCACAACAAGGCCAGCAGCCACAACAGCCACAGCAGCCACAGCAACCACAACAAGGCCAGCAGCCACAACATCCACAGCAGCCGCAGCAACCACAACAAGGCCAGCAGCCACAACAGCCACAGCAGCCGCAGCAACCACAACAAGGCCAGCAGCCACAACAGCCACAGCAGCCGCAGCAGCCACAACAAGGCCAGCAGCCACAACAGCCACAGCAACCGCAGCAACCACAACAAGGCCAGCAGCCACAACAGCCACAACAGCCGCAGCAGCCACAACAAGGCCAGCAGCCACAACAGCCACAGCATCCGCAGCAGCCACAACAAGGCCAGCAGCCTCAACAGCCACAGCAGCCACAGCAACCACAACAAGGCCAGCAGCCACAACAGCCACAGCAGCCGCAGCAGCCACAACAAGGCCAGCAGCCACAACAGCCACAGCAGCCACAGCAACCACAACAAGGCCAGCAGCCACAACAGCCACAGCAGCCGCAGCAGCCACAACAAGGCCAGCAGCCACAACAGCCACAGCAGCCACAGCAACCACAACAAGGCCAGCAGCCACAACAGCCACAACAGCCGCAGCAGCCACAACAAGGCCAGCAGCCACAACAGCCACAGCAGCCACAGCAACCACAACAAGGCCAGCAGCCACAACAGCCACAGCAGCCGCAGCAGCCACAACCAGGCCAGCAGCCACAACAGCCACAGCAGCCGCAGCAGCCACAACAGCCACAGCAGCCGCAGCAGCCACAACAAGGCCAGCAGCCACAACAGCCACAGCAGCCGCAGCAGCCACAACAAGGCCAGCAGCCACAACAGCCACAGCAACCGCAGCAACCACAACAAGGCCAGCAGCCACAACAGCCACAACAGCCGCAGCAGCCACAACAAGGCCAGCAGCCACAACAGCCACAGCAGCCACAGCAACCACAACAAGGCCAGCAGCCACAACAGCCACAACAGCCGCAGCAGCCACAACAAGGCCAGCAGCCACAACAGCCACAGCAGCCGCAGCAACCACAACTAGGCCAGCAGCCACAACAGCCACAGCAGCCGCAGCAGCCACAACAAGGCCAGCAGCCACAACAGCCACAACAGCCGCAGCAACCACAACAAGGCCAACAGCCACAACAGCCACAGCAGCCACAACAGCCAGGACAACCAGGACAACCAGGCCAACCAGGACAACCAGGCCAACCAGGCCAACCAGGAATACCAGGACAACCAGGCCAGCCAGGACAACCAGGACAGCCAGGACAACCAGGACAGCCAGGTGTGTATTATGTAACAAATTACTTAGTATAAAGTGACCAAAAAATAACTAAATTCCCGTTGGCTGTAAGGTTTTAGGACGTTACCAACCCTCCCTAGATGGTTTTGGAACATTACAGATCGATATGATTATTGGATTTTTGTATAGCCATTGAGCGGCGGCGGTGAATAATATTTGGCCACCATGTATATGCTAGTAGATCAAGTAGGCGGTAGGCAACCCTGCCTCATTGAGTAGCAGAATTCGGCTTATGAAGTGCGATGCAAGATATAAAGTTATGTATTGTTGTAGTACTTGGTAGCCTGAGCTAAACTTGGAGCATTTTGTAAATCAGAAAAAAAACATCATAAAATATACCTCATCGAGTGCAAATTGAACCTTATGTCATTCGAAAGTACTAATCAACCTGCTAATAACAAAAAATGGCAGCCGACCTTAAACCTGGAGCTTTCGTTATTCAGCCAAATGTTATGTCTTAAAGTGAAAATAGACAAATGCAAATAAGACGTGCAAATGAGTTTACGGGATGGTTTAAATGCAGTTTTACGCGATACATATTAAGACACTGTTTATCGATAAGTGCCAAAAAATAAGCGGCTGCATTGTCCAAAGCGGGCAACTTCATGATTTTACTTTACATTGTTAACCTTTTTAACGCCAAGCATCGGACGGAAAAATCGTGCCCTCAGCGCCAGCGCGCGCGAGTGCGCAAGGCAAACTGGTTATGTTTTGGACGTAATATCACGTCCTAGCGCCACGACACGACACAACATTCCGTACGCATGATATTGTCGGTCAAAGGGTTAAAAATTATTGAAATAATGAACCTATAAGAAGATAAAGCCTTTGCCATCGAAAGAATGCATTGCATTCTTAAATAAGGTTCTCTTGAAATTAATCAATAATTCTTATACGTGTGCGCCATGCCACCGGCCTTTTTTGCCCCGCCGCCGCCACCGAGAATTCTGCGCGGTCTTGACGGCGAATTACATCTCGAACTGATCATTATTTATTAATAGGAATCACGCTTTTAGCATACTTATTTGTTAACGACAAACATATATATTATCGGGTTTATAATTGCATACCCAATTTATCTATGAATTCATCATTTATAAATTGGGTACGCAAATGTGTATCAACCCGATGGTACGCGTTGTACAAACTATATTTGACACACAAGTTTATTTAACCTGGCACATCACAATCTTGTTCTTTCTCTAAGCCTTATCCCATTATCTGGCCATTATTAGGCGACGTTCATTAACCTTGTTATTTTGGGTGCAACTTTACAACTAACTCCCTCTGATGTGGAGATTGCGCACTTTTTCAAGCAGTGTAACACCCGCTGACCAGCGTAACATGCGCATTACTGTTGGGCTGTTAATAAATGCTGGTTTTTGAATGCCCAATCGGTGCAATAAAGAAAGACGAGTCTTAATGAATAAGTATACTTACCATCGAAAAAAATTATATCGCAAGGACGTCCCTGCCTATGTACATAGTTTTTTAATATAACTCAAAAATGCCTTAACCGTTAATGTTTAAAATAAATTTCGTGGAAAGAATATTCAAAGGTCCCATTGATTTTTTTCTTAAGAAGGGGAAACAATATATGAACTAAACTAAAACTTAAACTCATCAATAAATGATCTTTGTGTACTTAATGTAATTTTTAAAGATCTATCGATTGATGTGCAATATGTAGATATTATTTTAAAAAAATATGTCAGTTTCATGTACGGAGTCCCCCCTGAAAATATATTTTTAAGCAGTTTCACTATTAAACTATATAGCGGCACATAAAATAGACCTTAAGTGAAAATTCTATAAAGATCGTCTAATAGTTTTCGGGTAAAATGGCTAGGACATAAGGACCGACGGACGGACGGACGGACGGACGGACATAACGATACTATAGGGATTTCGTTTTTGCCATTTTGGCTACACAATCTTAAAAACATAATAAATATACATACTTATACCAAAATTCAATGTTCTAGTCCTAAAAATCACTTAACTAAAGCGCGGACGGAAAAAGGAACAAACGGGAGAAGGACATGGCAAAACTATAAAGGTTCCTAGTTGACTAAGGAAACCTAAAAAGGTTTGATGATAAAACAAAGGTCCAATCAAGACTAGCTTTGTTCTTCCTTGCTTCTATCATTATAAATTATTAAAATATCTATGCCACACGTTTCAGGAAATCTTCAACAGCCACAGCAGCCACAACAGCCACAGCAGCCGCAGCAACCACAACAAGGCCAGCAGCCACAACAGCCACAGCAGCCGCAGCAACCACAACAAGGCCAGCAGCCACAACAGCCACAGCAGCCGCAGCAGCCACAACAAGGCCAGCAGCCACAACAGCCACAGCAACCGCAGCAGCCACAACAAGGCCAGCAGCCACAACAGCCACAGCAACCGCAGCAACCACAACAAGGCCAGCAGCCACAACAGCCACAGCAGCCGCAGCAGCCACAACAAGGCCAGCAGCCACAACAGCCACAGCAGCCGCAGCAGCCACAACAAGGCCAGCAGCCACAACAGCCACAGCAGCCGCAGCAACCACAACAAGGCCAGCAGCCACAACAGCCACAGCAACCACAACAAGGCCAGCAGCCACAACAGCCACAGCAGCCGCAGCAGCCACAACAAGGCCAGCAGCCACAACAGCCACAGCAGCCGCAGCAACCACAACAAGGCCAGCAGCCACAACAGCCACAGCAGCCACAGCAACCACAACAAGGCCAGCAGCCACAACAGCCACAGCAGCCGCAGCAGCCACAACAAGGCCAGCAGCCACAACAGCCACAGCAGCCGCAGCAACCACAACAAGGCCAGCAGCCACAACAGCCACAGCAGCCGCAGCAACCACAACAAGGCCAGCAGCCACAACAGCCACAGCAACCACAGCAGCCACAACAAGGCCAGCAGCCACAACAGCCACAGCAGCCGCAGCAACCACAACAAGGCCAGCAGCCACAACAGCCACAGCAGCCGCAGCAGCCACAACAAGGCCAGCAGCCACAACAGCCACAGCAGCCGCAGCAACCACAACAAGGCCAGCAGCCACAACAGCCACAACAGCCACAGCAACCGCAGCAGCCACAACAAGGCCAGCAGCCACAACAGCCACAGCAGCCACAGCAACCACAACAAGGCCAGCAGCCACAACAGCCACAGCAGCCGCAGCAACCACAACAAGGCCAGCAGCCACAACAGCCACAGCAACCGCAGCAGCCACAACAAGGCCAGCAGCCACAACAGCCACAGCAGCCGCAGCAGCCACAACAAGGCCAGCAGCCACAACAGCCACAGCAGCCGCAGCAGCCACAACAAGGCCAGCAGCCACAACAGCCACAGCAGCCGCAGCAACCACAACAAGGCCAGCAGCCACAACAGCCACAGCAACCACAGCAGCCACAACAAGGCCAGCAGCCACAACAGCCACAGCAGCCGCAGCAGCCACAACAAGGCCAGCAGCCACAACAGCCACAGCAGCCGCAGCAACCACAACAAGGCCAGCAGCCACAACAACCACAACAGCCGCAGCAGCCACAACAAGGCCAGCAGCCACAACAGCCACAGCAGCCACAGCAACCACAACAAGGCCAGCAGCCACAACAGCCACAGCAGCCGCAGCAGCCACAACAAGGCCAGCAGCCACAACAGCCACAGCAGCCGCAGCAACCACAACAAGGCCAGCAGCCACAACAGCCACAGCAGCCGCAGCAGCCACAACAAGGCCAGCAGCCACAACAGCCACAGCAGCCACAGCAACCACAACAAGGCCAGCAGCCACAACAGCCACAGCAGCCGCAGCAGCCACAACAAGGCCAGCAGCCACAACAGCCACAGCAGCCGCAGCAGCCACAACAAGGCCAGCAGCCACAACAGCCACAGCAGCCGCAGCAGCCACAACAAGGCCAGCAGCCACAACAGCCACAGCAGCCGCAGCAGCCACAACAAGGCCAGCAGCCACAACAGCCACAGCAGCCACAGCAACCACAACAAGGCCAGCAGCCACAACAGCCACAGCAGCCGCAGCAGCCACAACAAGGCCAGCAGCCACAACAGCCACAGCAGCCGCAGCAACCACAACAAGGCCAGCAGCCACAACAGCCACAGCAGCCGCAGCAGCCACAACAAGGCCAGCAGCCACAACAGCCACAGCAGCCGCAGCAACCACAACAAGGCCAGCAGCCACAACAGCCACAGCAGCCGCAGCAGCCGCAGCAACCACAACAAGGCCAGCAGCCACAACAGCCACAGCAGCCGCAGCAGCCACAACAAGGCCAGCAGCCACAACAGCCACAGCAGCCACAGCAACCACAACAAGGCCAGCAGCCACAACAGCCACAGCAGCCGCAGCAGCCACAACAAGGCCAGCAGCCACAACAGCCACAGCAGCCGCAGCAACCACAACAAGGCCAGCAGCCACAACAGCCACAGCAGCCACAACAAGGCCAGCAGCCACAACAGCCACAGCAGCCACAGCAACCACAACAAGGCCAGCAGCCACAACAGCCACAGCAGCCGCAGCAGCCACAACAAGGCCAGCAGCCACAACAGCCACAGCAGCCGCAGCAACCACAACAAGGCCAGCAGCCACAACAGCCACAGCAGCCACAGCAACCACAACAAGGCCAGCAGCCACAACAGCCACAGCAGCCGCAGCAGCCACAACAAGGCCAGCAGCCACAACAGCCACAGCAGCCGCAGCAACCACAACAAGGCCAGCAGCCACAACAGCCACAGCAGCCGCAGCAGCCACAACAGGGCCAGCAGCCGCAACAGCCACAGCAGCCACAGCAACCACAACAAGGCCAGCAGCCACAACAGCCACAGCAGCCGCAGCAGCCACAACAAGGCCAGCAGCCACAACAGCCACAGCAGCCGCAGCAACCACAACAAGGCCAGCAGCCACAACAACCACAACAGCCGCAGCAGCCACAACAAGGCCAGCAGCCACAACAGCCACAGCAGCCGCAGCAACCACAACAAGGCCAGCAGCCACAACAGCCACAGCAGCCACAGCAACCACAACAAGGCCAGCAGCCACAACAGCCACAGCAGCCGCAGCAGCCACAACAAGGCCAGCAGCCACAACAGCCACAGCAGCCACAGCAACCACAACAAGGCCAGCAGCCACAACAGCCACAGCAGCCGCAGCAGCCACAACAAGGCCAGCAGCCACAACAGCCACAGCAGCCGCAGCAACCACAACAAGGCCAGCAGCCACAACAGCCACAGCAGCCACAGCAACCACAACAAGGCCAGCAGCCACAACAGCCACAGCAGCCGCAGCAGCCACAACAAGGCCAGCAGCCACAACAGCCACAGCAGCCGCAGCAGCCACAACAAGGCCAGCAGCCACAACAGCCACAGCAGCCGCAGCAGCCACAACAAGGCCAGCAGCCACAACAGCCACAGCAGCCGCAGCAACCACAACAAGGCCAGCAGCCACAACAGCCACAGCAGCCGCAGCAGCCACAACAAGGCCAGCAGCCACAACAGCCACAGCAGCCGCAGCAGCCACAACAAGGCCAGCAGCCACAACAGCCACAGCAGCCGCAGCAACCACAACAAGGCCAGCAGCCACAACAGCCACAGCAGCCGCAGCAGCCACAGCAGCCGCAGCAGCCACAACAAGGCCAGCAGCCACAACAAGGCCAGCAGCCACAACAGCCACAGCAGCCGCAGCAACCACAACAAGGCCAGCAGCCACAACAGCCACAGCAGCCGCAGCAGCCACAGCAGCCGCAGCAGCCACAACAAGGCCAGCAGCCACAACAGCCACAGCAGCCGCAGCAACCACAACAAGGCCAGCAGCCACAACAGCCACAGCAGCCACAGCAACCACAACAAGGCCAGCAGCCACAACAGCCACAGCAGCCGCAGCAGCCACAACAAGGCCAGCAGCCACAACAGCCACAGCAACCACAACAAGGCCAGCAGCCACAACAGCCACAGCAGCCGCAGCAGCCACAACAAGGCCAGCAGCCACAACAGCCACAGCAGCCGCAGCAGCCACAACAAGGCCAGCAGCCACAACAGCCACAGCAGCCGCAGCAGCCACAACAAGGCCAGCAGCCACAACAGCCACAGCAGCCGCAGCAACCACAACAAGGCCAGCAGCCACAACAGCCACAGCAGCCACAGCAACCACAACAAGGCCAGCAGCCACAACAGCCACAGCAGCCGCAGCAGCCACAACAAGGCCAGCAGCCACAACAGCCACAGCAGCCGCAGCAGCCACAACAAGGCCAGCAGCCACAACAGCCACAGCAGCCGCAGCAGCCACAACAAGGCCAGCAGCCACAACAGCCACAGCAGCCGCAGCAACCACAACAAGGCCAGCAGCCACAACAGCCACAGCAGCCGCAGCAGCCACAACAAGGCCAGCAGCCACAACAGCCACAGCAGCCGCAGCAGCCACAACAAGGCCAGCAGCCACAACAGCCACAGCAGCCGCAGCAACCACAACAAGGCCAGCAGCCACAACAGCCACAGCAGCCGCAGCAGCCACAGCAGCCGCAGCAGCCACAACAAGGCCAGCAGCCACAACAGCCACAGCAGCCGCAGCAACCACAACAAGGCCAGCAGCCACAACAGCCACAGCAGCCACAGCAACCACAACAAGGCCAGCAGCCACAACAGCCACAGCAGCCGCAGCAGCCACAACAAGGCCAGCAGCCACAACAGCCACAGCAGCCGCAGCAACCACAACAAGGCCAGCAGCCACAACAGCCACAGCAACCACAACAAGGCCAGCAGCCACAACAGCCACAGCAGCCGCAGCAGCCACAACAAGGCCAGCAGCCACAACAGCCACAGCAGCCGCAGCAGCCACAACAAGGCCAGCAGCCACAACAGCCACAGCAGCCGCAGCAACCACAACAAGGCCAGCAGCCACAACAGCCACAGCAGCCGCAGCAGCCACAACAAGGCCAGCAGCCACAACAGCCACAGCAGCCGCAGCAGCCACAACAAGGCCAGCAGCCACAACAGCCACAGCAGCCGCAGCAACCACAACAAGGCCAGCAGCCACAACAGCCACAGCAGCCGCAGCAGCCACAACAAGGCCAGCAGCCACAACAGCCACAGCAGCCGCAGCAACCACAACAAGGCCAGCAGCCACAACAGCCACAACAGCCACAGCAGCCACAGCAACCACAACAAGGCCAGCAGCCACAACAGCCACAGCAGCCGCAGCAGCCACAACAAGGCCAGCAGCCACAACAGCCACAGCAGCCGCAGCAACCACAACAAGGCCAGCAGCCACAACAGCCACAGCAGCCACAGCAACCACAACAAGGACAGCAGCCACAACAGCCACAGCAGCCGCAGCAACCACAGCAGCCACAACAAGGCCAGCAGCCACAACAGCCACAGCAGCCGCAGCAACCACAACAAGGCCAGCAGCCACAACAGCCACAGCAGCCACAGCAACCACAACAAGGCCAGCAGCCACAACAGCCACAGCAGCCGCAGCACCCACAACAAGGCCAGCAGCCACAACAGCCACAGCAGCCGCAGCAACCACAACAAGGCCAGCAGCCACAACAGCCACAGCAGCCACAGCAACCACAACAAGGCCAGCAGCCACAACAGCCACAGCAGCCGCAGCAGCCACAACAAGGCCAGCAGCCACAACAGCCACAGCAGCCGCAGCAACCACAACAAGGCCAGCAGCCACAACAGCCACAGCAGCCGCAGCAGCCACAACAAGGCCAGCAGCCACAACAGCCACAGCAACCGCAGCAACCACAACAAGGCCAGCAGCCACAACAGCCACAGCAACCACAGCAGCCACAACAAGGCCAGCAGCCACAACAGCCACAGCAGCCGCAGCAACCACAACAAGGCCAGCAGCCACAACAGCCACAGCAGCCACAGCAACCACAACAAGGCCAGCAGCCACAACAGCCACAGCAGCCGCAGCAGCCACAACAAGGCCAGCAGCCACAACAGCCACAGCAGCCGCAGCAACCACAACAAGGCCAGCAGCCACAACAGCCACAGCAACCGCAGCAGCCACAACAAGGCCAGCAGCCACAACAGCCACAGCAGCCGCAGCAGCCACAACAAGGCCAGCAGCCACAACAGCCACAGCAGCCGCAGCAACCACAACAAGGCCAGCAGCCACAACAGCCACAGCAGCCGCAGCAACCACAACAAGGCCAGCAGCCACAACAGCCACAGCAACCGCAGCAGCCACAACAAGGCCAGCAGCCACAACAGCCACAGCAGCCGCAGCAGCCGCAGCAACCACAACAAGGCCAGCAGCCACAACAGCCACAGCAGCCGCAGCAACCACAACAAGGCCAGCAGCCACAACAGCCACAGCAACCGCAGCAGCCACAACAAGGCCAGCAGCCACAACAGCCACAGCAGCCGCAGCAGCCACAACAGGGCCAGCAGCCGCAACAGCCACAGCAGCCACAGCAACCACAACAAGGCCAGCAGCCACAACAGCCACAGCAGCCGCAGCAGCCACAACAAGGCCAGCAGCCACAACAGCCACAGCAGCCGCAGCAACCACAACAAGGCCAGCAGCCACAACAGCCACAGCAGCCCCAGCAACCACAACAAGGCCAGCAGCCACAACAGCCACAGCAGCCGCAGCAGCCACAACAAGGCCAGCAGCCACAACAGCCACAGCAGCCGCAGCAACCACAACAAGGCCAGCAGCCACAACAGCCACAGCAGCCGCAGCAACCACAACAAGGCCAGCAGCCACAACAGCCACAGCAACCGCAGCAGCCACAACAAGGCCAGCAGCCACAACAGCCACAGCAGTCGCAGCAGCCGCAGCAACCACAACAAGGCCAGCAGCCACAACAGCCACAGCAGCCGCAGCAACCACAACAAGGCCAGCAGCCACAACAGCCACAGCAGCCGCAGCAGCCACAACAATGCCAGCAGCCACAACAGCCACAGCAGCCGCAGCAACCACAACAAGGCCAGCAGCCACAACAGCCACAGCAACCACAACAAGGCCAGCAGCCACAACAGCCACAGCAACCGCAGCAGCCACAACAAGGCCAGCAGCCACAACAGCCACAGCAACCGCAGCAACCACAACAAGGCCAGCAGCCACAACAGCCACAGCAGCCGCAGCAGCCACAACAAGGCCAGCAGCCACAACAGCCACAGCAGCCGCAGCAGCCACAACAAGGCCAGCAGCCACAACAGCCACAGCAGCCGCAGCAACCACAACAAGGCCAGCAGCCACAACAGCCACAGCAACCGCAGCAGCCACAACAAGGCCAGCAGCCACAACAGCCACAGCAGCCGCAGCAGCCACAACAAGGCCAGCAGCCACAACAGCCACAGCAGCCGCAGCAACCACAACAAGGCCAGCAGCCACAACAGCCACAGCAGCCGCAGCAACCACAACAAGGCCAGCAGCCACAACAGCCACAGCAGCCGCAGCAGCCACAACAAGGCCAGCAGCCACAACAGCCACAGCAGCCGCAGCAGCCACAACAAGGCCAGCAGCCACAACAGCCACAGCAGCCGCAGCAGCCACAACAAGGCCAGCAGCCACAACAGCCACAGCAGCCGCAGCAACCACAACAAGGCCAGCAGCCACAACAGCCACAGCAGCCGCAGCAACCACAACAAGGCCAGCAGCCACAACAGCCACAGCAACCGCAGCAACCACAACAAGGCCAGCAGCCACAACAGCCACAGCAGCCACAGCAACCACAACAAGGCCAGCAGCCACAACAGCCACAGCAGCCGCAGCAGCCACAACAAGGCCAGCAGCCACAACAGCCACAGCAGCCGCAGCAACCACAACAAGGCCAGCAGCCACAACAGCCACAGCAGCCGCAGCAGCCACAACAAGGCCAGCAGCCACAACAGCCACAGCAGCCACAGCAACCACAACAAGGCCAGCAGCCACAACAGCCACAGCAGCCGCAGCAACCACAACAAGGCCAGCAGCCACAACAGCCACAGCAACCGCAGCAGCCACAACAAGGCCAGCAGCCACAACAGCCACAGCAGCCGCAGCAGCCACAACAGGGCCAGCAGCCGCAACAGCCACAGCAGCCACAGCAACCACAACAAGGCCAGCAGCCACAACAGCCACAGCAGCCGCAGCAGCCACAACAAGGCCAGCAGCCACAACAGCCACAGCAGCCGCAGCAACCACAACAAGGCCAGCAGCCACAACAACCACAACAGCCGCAGCAGCCACAACAAGGCCAGCAGCCACAACAGCCACAGCAGCCGCAGCAACCACAACAAGGCCAGCAGCCACAACAACCACAACAGCCGCAGCAGCCACAACAAGGCCAGCAGCCACAACAGCCACAGCAGCCGCAGCAACCACAACAAGGCCAGCAGCCACAACAGCCACAGCAACCGCAGCAGCCACAACAAGGCCAGCAGCCACAACAGCCACAGCAGCCGCAGCAGCCACAACAAGGCCAGCAGCCACAACAGCCACAGCAGCCGCAGCAGCCACAACAAGGCCAGCAGCCACAACAGCCACAGCAGCCGCAGCAACCACAACAAGGCCAGCAGCCACAACAGCCACAGCAGCCACAGCAACCACAACAAGGCCAGCAGCCACAACAGCCACAGCAGCCGCAGCAACCACAACAAGGCCAGCAGCCACAACAGCCACAGCAACCGCAGCAGCCACAACAAGGCCAGCAGCCACAACAGCCACAGCAGCCGCAGCAGCCACAACAGGGCCAGCAGCCGCAACAGCCACAGCAGCCACAGCAACCACAACAAGGCCAGCAGCCACAACAGCCACAGCAGCCGCAGCAGCCACAACAAGGCCAGCAGCCACAACAGCCACAGCAGCCGCAGCAACCACAACAAGGCCAGCAGCCACAACAACCACAACAGCCGCAGCAGCCACAACAAGGCCAGCAGCCACAACAGCCACAGCAGCCGCAGCAACCACAACAAGGCCAGCAGCCACAACAACCACAACAGCCGCAGCAGCCACAACAAGGCCAGCAGCCACAACAGCCACAGCAGCCGCAGCAGCCACAACAGCCAGGACAACCAGGTAGCCCAACCAAACCAGTCAAATCGAAGAGTGGAAAGATCTGCATGTGCTACGAACGAGTTGAGGACATGCCTCCGAACGTTCGCCGCATGATGGGACTTTAAGAAAGAGGTCAACTACAACAATATTTAATATCCCGACTATACTAAAATATCCCGACTATATACTAACGACGAACGAACGAACTAATTTTAAATCCAATGTGTGAATATGCATTATATTTATTTATATTGAGCAATGTAAAAACGTAAAAAAAAATGTTTTCGTGTTTGTATTATTCTATCATTTTAAACCACGTATAGTGAACTAAAAATACCCCCATGATATTTATTTTTACTAAGCAATGTTTAAAAAATACACATATTTATTAATATTTTGTTTGTTTTACTTTGTCACATATCGTCCCATAGCACACTGCATTCGTTTGGAATGTTGCATTTCATCGACTAATTTAAGTACAATGATTTCTGGGAAGTTTTACTAATACACAGTAAAATTTTGGGCTCCAGGGTGTGAAGCTGAACACCCTGAGCAGAAGCTGCCGTGGGCATCATGCCATACAGTTCTTCAGAACACAACCCATCGTAAAAGTGGTAGAACCAGGCGCGGTCCCAGGGGGGAGGTCACAGGGGACATGACCCCCCCCAAAATCATACGTGTTGAATTGAAAAAAGACCCACTCAAAAATTAAAAAAATTTTTTTTTTTGCTTTAGTAATAAGTACATTTTGACACGTGCCTCTCTATCGCTCGAGTATGAAAGAGTGACAGAGAACCAGGTAACGAAATTTTTATTTTCGTGTTTCGTGGTAGGCCCTCTGGATGTGTTAGTGCCGCCCCCTACGCAGAGTTTTGCGTAATATTATATTGAGCGGCGTACATCAAAAACAAACAGGTTTATAAATGTCCTTTGGTCATGTCCCTGTTTGCCAAGGGCTGCACTCATTGCAGTCGTCCACCTATCACTCGCCTATCCACTTTCGGTTCCGATTCCGCTTCTGGTTCCAATAAATTAAATTTAAAACATCTGGGGGCCGATGTTTGACAGCCGAACGCTCGAATTCATAAAATTCAAACTCGCACACAAAAGTTTGTCGCCAATTTTTTCGCATGGAATTAATAGTTTAAATAATGATGATTTTATATTTCCATCGCTGTTATTTTTAAAACATAAATTCATCGTTTTATTCAGAGTTTTAAATGTCACTTTCGAGTGCTCGAATCTCAAAAATCACCCCCCTGGGGGCCAATTTTTGACTTTCGAGCGCCCGAATTCAAAAAGTTTAAGCTCGAAAATAATCGCACACAAAAGCTTACCACCAATATTTCCGCATGAAATTAATAGTTTAAATACTCATGATTTTAAATTCCTATAGCTGTTATTTTTAAAACATAATTTCATCGTTTTATTCAGAGTTTTAAATGTCACTTTCGAGTGCTCGAATCTCAAAAATCACCCCCCGGTTCCGCTTTCGCTTAGACTCTGAGAGCTATCCATAGACTCAAAGGATACCAAAAAAATAAAAAACAAAGTTCAACCAATTTATTTATTGACAAAAGGTCATTAGTATCTTCAAAACACTTAAGCTTAAGGCACATCTATGATAATTATTGCTTGTACATTTCGTTTAAATATTTAAAAACTTATATTTACCCAATATTTTTAAAGAATGTAATGAACAAAAATCACGTGACTTGGTCTTTCGACCCATGAGTTCGACCTTTGGCTAGTTTACCGTGCAGATTCAGTTTTCCGACTACCTAATTAAACTGCTAGAAATATATGGAAAATACTTTGCACCACTCCACCTCGGAAACGCGCTCTTTATCCCTTGAAAGCTGTGGTGAAATAGTTATTTGTGCAACAAGAGAGGAAAGTTGGTTTTTCTTGCGAGTGTTGATTTTGAGTGAGAGAGCGAAGCGAGTGATTCTAAGTTTGAACCTTGAGCGTATCGAGGGATCTCAAGAACACGAGATGTAAAAAAACTTTCCTCTCGTGTGACACATACAACTTTTCACCTTAGTAGTGAGAACATATTAAAGTTAAAAAAACACATTTATTTACATTCCTGGATAAAAGGCATCATCATTATGACGAAAAGCTTCTAGAAACAAAATTTCACTCCCTGGAGTGAGGAAAGTCGCAACTTTTGTCACTCCCTGGAGTGATGAAAGTCGCGCTTTCGTCACTCCAGGGAGTGAGGAAAGTAGGCTTGTTCGAACTGCAGAGGTGAAAAACGTATTTTCCACCGACTTCAAGATTTCAAAGGAGGATGTTCTGAGTTTTTTTAATGTATGTTTACCGATAATTCGAAGACGGCTGGACCAATTTGGAAAATTCTTTTTTTGAATGCAATGCACAGTTGGTCCCGTTGTCACCAGGTCCAGATCTGATGACGGGATCCTGGAAAAATCGAGGGAACTCATCAACTATAGGCACACCTATAGTGATTTCAAATTTTTTTACAGCAACTTGGCCACTTCCTCTCGGAATAGCGGATCCTAAGTGAAGTCGGGACTTTTTATTTATTTATTTATTTAAGCTGGCGAAATCAATAACTAGACGAAAACTAGCACAATTACCCTACTTAAATCCTTAAGTATCTAAGATGTTATGTTACATTTGCCAATCAGCCAAGTTTCGGATTTTGTTAACATTCTCTAAATTAAAATGTCTAAAATCCATATGGAAACTATACAAAAGTATACAAACTAAACCAAATTAACGCAGTTTTAGAGTCCGACCACTTTAAGTTTCCACGGCCAGCGCTCATAACAATGGCCGCCATCGCATATATCACATCACAATCGCCATCAAATATATCGGAGCGGCCAAGGTACTCAAACCATGAATGTGTGACAACTGTCAATGGTTTGGCCAGATGGCGCCAGCGTAGCTTGTATGTCACTAGTATTGTTGTATAAGATATGGCTTAAATGCCTTGGCCAGGATTCGAACCTGGGACCTCCTGCAGCATAGGCAGTCACTACCAACAGTACCAACTAGGCTACGAGGCCCTTAAATATGTGTATGTGTGTGGAGCGGATTAAACAGGCCAGAAAATAACTAAATTCCCGTTGGCTGTAAGATTTTGGGATGCTACCAATCCTCCCTAGATGGTTTTGGAACCTCTCAGATCGATTTGATTTTTGTATGGCGATTGAGCGGCGGTAGTGAGTAATCATCATCACCATCATCAGCCTGTATCAGTCCACTGCTGGACATAGGCCTCTCCCATGGCACGCCACTGAGCTCGATCTTCAGCTCTCCTCTTCCAATCTGTACCCGCCACCGTAGTGAGTAATGGCCATACAAAAGTCCAAAAATCGAATCGATCTGAGACCGGCGACCAATTCTCTTTTGGTCACTCTGTATAATCATTGCAATGTAGTATTTTTCAGTTTTTGTCAATGACAATCATGGACAAACTTATCATTGACGGACTTTGAAAACATGTATCGTATGGATTAATTTGTTTCGTCATTATAATGATCTACTTAATGAAAATGCATTATAAATGCTAAATCTATCATTAACACGTAGCACCTATCAGAAATATAATAAAAACATGTTCTTATTTACAACATAACACTAAATTAATAACATTTTTGGTAATTATAATACATTTTTTAATGTTTGCACCATATTAATTTACCAGTAAGAGGTCTTTCAAATGAAATATAGTTTTACTTAGGTATACAAGTTGTTTTTTTTTGTCAATAACTAGCCATTTTGTATGGCGAGATTTGGTAGGCCATATTAAAGAACTTTTACTATGGGACCAACTCTGAAATTGCAAAAAAAATTTTGGCTGTTTCATACATTTCGGCCGATCAGACGTCCTTCTTCTCCATCCTAGCGTTTATCCCCGCTTGGGGTCCGCTTGACAATCTAATTCCATGAATCGGCATAGACACTAGTTTTTACGAAAGCGACTGCCATCAGACCTTCCAACCCAGAGGGGAAACTAGGCCTTTTTGGGATTAGGTCCGGTTTCCTCACGATGTTTTCCTTCACCGAAAAGCGACTGGTAAATATCAACTGATATTCTGTACATAAGTTCCGAAAAACTCAGTGGTACGAGCCGGGGTTTGAACCCGAGACCTCCGGATTGAAAGTCGGACGTCTTACCGCAAGGCTACCAGCGTTTTTCGGCCGATCAGACGTCCGATGTTTTTTTTTATTATTTGCTAATTTTTTTATGGGATTTCGTGGTTGGTCACATAGAGTTGTTCAATCAATATGACTTATTACCTAATCACTTCTCACAATATGTAAAAAAAAAACATCCTGTAAATAATCTAAGTCAGATAGCTACCTCCAATATTTTTTATGTATTTTTAAGTGCTAATTATAGGCACTTGTCGCGAATAATATTACTTATAGCTAATTAGTTCGTGAGTTAGATTATCAAAATATATTAGGCACATTTTGTGTCAATCGACTAAAAACTATTGAGCACTTTGTCAACTCTGCGATTTACTTTATCTTTGCCATGTAACGTTTGACGTATAAAAGAAAAAATACGTCCAAATTTTTTTGATAATGTAACTGAAGATCCAATTAAAATCATATTTTCTTAAAAAACTAAATTCGATAATTTTACAGCATTACATCCGCTAAGAGTCGCCAGGACGCTCGCGTTCCCATACAAACGTAGTTCAGCTCTCATTTTAAAACGACATGCTTTAGAATCATGAAATTTGGCATGCGCATTCTAGCAGTACAGATCTAGGTCGGACATTCGCTATCGTTGCTAAAAATTGTAATACAAAGAAAATATAGCAAAAATAAGTTTTGTATGTAAATCTGTAACTGGCTGTATTTTCTTTGTATTACAATTCTTAGCAATGAAAACGAATGTCCGACATAGATCTGTACTACTAGAATGCCCATGCCAAATTTCGTCGTTCTAAAGCATGTCGTTTTAAAATGAGAGCTGAACTACGTTTGTATGGGAACGCGAGCGTCCTGGCGACTCTTAATACAATTATCATTACATACGGATGTACTCACTTGTGTTTAGTCACTACACGCAACAAGTTTCGGAGAGCTTAGGTCTCCATCTTCAAGAACTAAGAGTGCTAGGCGAACCGATCCACGACCCGTCAGTAGATAGCGCGGCGCCGCAAAGACGGCGATGATAAGTTCCTTCAAAATCGACATAAGCTGGTTTTTTTTTGTATTTTGTACTAATGCGTTTCAGCAAAACCAGTTGCTTTTTATAATTGTTCAATTATTTTCCTAGCAACCGTTAATAGGAAAAATGTTCCCACATTTAATATAAGTATTTTAAGTTCAAGGAAAATGTTACCAATTCTTATTATTAAATCGTATATAATTTAAGTTATTTTGTACTAAAATTGCTAAATTGCAAATTATTAGGCACCTCAGAACGAATGCTCTATCAGATCACAAAAACGAGTCCCCCTATTTATATAACTCAAACAGATGCTCTATACAAAAGGAAAAGTGACCAAGGCCTCCGGTGGCCAGGGCTGGGATCGAACCAGCATCTCTGCATGCGCCCTAACCCCTACCTCGGCTACCCTGTTCACAGCGGCACCAGTCAAATTTTCTGATATACAGGCTGGATTTTCTTTTGAATGACCTTTTTCTCGCACCCTGTATGTTTTTTCCAAAATCTGTAAACGCGAATCTCCATTAATTTGAAATCGAGGGAAGGTCTTCTAAGACCATTTTCGCGTAGCAGCACGGGATCCGGTAGCTGCCCTCACTGACGCAAAAAGAAAATCCACCCTGTATATCATTGCTAATGCGCATTTGGCCAATCATCTAAGTAACAGTGCTTGCTGGTACCTCCTATCTGAACTACTTTAGAGTTCTTAACGCGCTAGGCGATAAAATGACAACCATAACCTAAAATATATGATGATGACAATCGTTAATAGTTATTTGTACAACAAGAGAGGAAAGTTGGCTTTTCTTGCAAGTGTTGATTTTGAGTCCCGAGACTCCCGAGTAAGCGAAAGATTCTAAGTTAGAATCTTGATCATAGCGAGGAACTCAAAAACACGAGATGTAAAATAACTTTGCTCTCGTGTGACACATACCTACAACATTTCACCTCTGCTGCTCGAACAAGCCTCCTTCCCTGCGAAAAAACTTTCGCCACTCCCTGGAGTGACGAAAGTGCGCACTTTCGTCACTGTTTTTTCTTCGCAGGGATGTAGGCTTGTTCGAGCTGCTGAGGTGAAATGATTAATTTCTAACTAAAAACTCTAACAATGTAGAAAAATTACACATTTTCATAGTGTATGTTCAGATATTTAGGAACCCTTTACACGATTCGATATATCTAATGCAAGAATGCAGAATTATCGTAATAGTAGTTACACAATATGTGTAGTATAATAATTATCTTTAACGGTAGTGGTACAGTCAGCAGATAAAGTAACTAAGCGAGTAGGTGTCCAAATGAGCTGGACACTTTATTGTTAAGAGAATAAGAGCGTGTGTAGGTCATTTTGAACACCACACCCGCTTAGCTACTGCTGCTGTGCGTTACAGCAACATCCGAAATATGGACGAGTTTAGTGAAAGATCCCACTTTGTCGGTACACAATAAGACTACATTCTTTCACTATTGTGTAGATTTACAAGTACTAGTAACTCCATATCCACAAATGTGACCTTTTTAATTGCACTGACATAAATACAGAGAATTATTCAGTAAAACAACATTATAACCCAAATTACATACTATTATTATTAACATTTGTACTACAATTGGAACAACTCTTCACTTGCGCCTCTAACTGCGCAACTCGCTTCTGCAAATGCATTATAGTCGCATCTTTCTGCTTAAGCTGCATTTTCAACATCATTATAGAGTCCTCCAGGGCTCCGTACACAGCTTGGACCTCCGGCTGGTAGCTAAATACCTGCGGAGGCTCATCGAGGCAGAAAAACTCCCTAACCACCGGATGATTCGGTAACTTCTTCAAGATAGCGTTCACAAATATTTGTAAGCCCCTAACTCGGTCTTCTAAAAACGCTGTGTCGAAGTTGTCCCTAAACCATCGCTTGCCGGGCAACGGAAGGATTATATTAGGCTGCTCCGATTTAATTCTAGAATATAACCTAACAAAATCTGTATATCTCCTGAAGACCAGCCACGATTGGTCCCGCTTATCGTCCTCTACTTTCAGCTTGTAAATTGTGAACCTAGCTCGTTCCTCCATGACTTCGTAACCAACTATTGGTATTTGTAGCGAGTCGAATTTTTTTATTTGCTCCCGGTGTAGACTGAGGTCTACGTTGCTTAGGCTATTTTGTACCATGCTGATGTTGTCTTTTATGTCATGTATGTTACCCGTGCTTTTGTGGTGGCTCCGGGATTGCATGCGTGGTCGGTGTCCGATCTCATTGTCGGACAGGGCTTCGTTGTAGTTTTTCTTGTAGTATTTGGTGAGCTTGACGGTGGCGATGGGGCAGTCATCGCTCGAGGTGGAGGACACTTCGTTGTTCATATTGTCGCGACGAGATTCATTAGTGTCAGTTTTGTGAACTGTTTCCATTTCGCTCTGAAAATTTATAGTGATTATTAGACAAGAGTTGCTCAATTGAGGATGGACGTTTAGGTCCTAATTCCTAATTAATTACTTTAATTTAAGAGGGATATTGTGACAAACACAGCTACGAAAGACATTGGAAAAAGTTAAACCTTAAATTAATAATAAATAATCATTGAACAAACTCACTCTGGGCCCTAACTACGCAGCCTGGCCCCCACCTCTGTTGCTGGTGGCACCCTGGGTTACGTATTTAATTGTGTAAATGTTTTTAGCAAATCCTAACACCACAAGACTATCGGGCTGCAAACATGGCCTCAAGGTGTGTCCAAGACATATGTGGCCGAATTTAGTGAAAGGTCCCACTTTGTTGGTACAGGCAGCAGCAGAAGTAGCTAAGTGGGTGAGATGTTAAAAATGAGCTTGACACAAGTTTATTGTTAAGAGAATAAGAGCATGGGAAGGTCATTTTGAACACTTCTCCAGCTTAGTTACTTTTGCTACTGACTGTACATAAGAAGACTTGATTCTTTATTCATTTATTTAATCTTTATTGCACAAAAAGAAAACTTATCGTACAAAAGGCGGACTTAATGCCATAAGGCTTTTCTGTTTGTAACTTGTGTATACTCTGTTTCTTTAATTTGAGGTGTGCAATAAAGAATATTTATGTTATGTTAAGGCATTCTCTACCAGTCAACCTTAGGGCCAAGCAGAAAGATTGTAGGCGGTGCTTCTAACGATACAGAAAACAATTAAATAACGGAAGCATAAAACTTCCTTCACTAATAGAAAGCTAAAACTGTGTGTAGTTTTTGGAAGTACTTATAACACCACATTGATAAAGCAGGACCTTTTTCCCTGTACCAACACATGTACAGTCGCCAGCAATAGTATCTTCCTACACGAAGGCCGCAAAAATAAGTGACACACTCTTATGGCCTAAAGGTACCAGAAGAAGAGGCAAGCCGTGTGCCAGATGGGCAAATGAAATAGCAACAGTTGCAGGAAGAGATTGGCTACAGATTGCTAAAGATAGAACGAAATGGAACACCTTGGAGGAGGCTTTGATACACATTTTGTCACTATCATGTTAGCTGAATTAACAATCAAATTGGATTACAATAACAGGCAGAACGTAAACTTGCTAACAGATTACAAAACACTTAAGAGTCGCCAGGCTCGTGTGAACTCGCGTCCCCATACAAACGTAGTTCAGCTCTCATTTTAAAAGGACATGCTTTAGAACCACGAAATTTGGCATGGGCATTCTAGTAGTACAGATCTATGTCGGTAATTCGTTTTCGTTGCAAAAAATTGTAATACAAAGAAAATATAGCAAAAATAAGGTTTGTATGTAAATCTGTATCTGGCTGTATTTTCTTTGTATTACAATTTTTAGCAACCAAAACGAATTACTGACATAGATCTGTACTACTAGAATGCCCATGCCAAATTTCGTGGTTCTAAATCATGTCGTTTTAAAATGAAAGTTAAACTACGTTTGTATGGGAACGCGAGCGTCCTGGCGACTCTTAACATTGACATTGAAAAAGTCATGAGTAATCAAAACATAATCAAAGGCTTTATCAGATGCAAAAAAAAAACACAATGCTTTTTTTACTACCACCAAATACGAACGGCACTATTGTATTATCATAGAAAAAAAAACTTTAATATAAGCCGCGTAAGCAATAATAAGATCTTTGCAACAGATTCAATGGCAGCATATATACCTAACCTTCACAGTTAATTAAGGTACTTTATACTTACGTTTCAGATGAAATTGCAGCAGCTTATGTTATAAATAGCTGCCTGGACACTTAACAATGACGCGCCCAGCACTAACACACCTTGTATGGACGATTTGAACACATTTTCTAAAGCTTACAATACTAAACAATGCAATGTAATTTTATACTATCTGGATTTGAGTTTTATTGCATTAGCACCGAAATCGATTGTTTGTTAATTGAGCAAGATATCGTAATGAGTAAATAAAACAGCAATTAGTCGTAAAAATGATAAATAACATTGATAAAGTTTACAAAATACAGCGCGACGTAGGTGAGATTTTTGACAGTTATTTAAGGATGCGTTCCACATCGCTACAGACGAATGATTTTTTGAAAAGTGTTGTGTTCCAGTTACATACTTGGCGGACCATGACTTGCCAAGTTTTGAAGAAAGTCGCGGCATGTGGCTTTTGGCTAAAATATAAGAATCCAAAAAAACCTTGAATAAAAAACTAGTAAAGTAGTAACTAATTTGACATTAGTTTATATAGTGCTATTGGTTATATGCATCGGTGACCGAAAATGTATTTCTAAAATTAGTAATTACTGTGTACATAAATACAATGTCGCGTTTTTTACTATTAAATTTTAAGGACTTTGGTCTTAACCAAGATATAACGCAGACTATTCAGTCCCAAACGCTTGCCTGTATATGTTGTTTGGACTCCAATGTACCCCTAATCAACTTAACGACTTGTAAACACGAAATTTATTTGCAAAGTTTTTACAAAACTGTGGTAAGTAAAGCAGGTCTAATTTGGAAAATCTGTAGCAAGGCAATGATATTCCTGTATAAACCGATTTATAACCTTAATATTAGAAAATCAGGTTATATCTAACTATGCACTTTTTCCTAAAAGTTACACATATTTGTTTTCTACTTGCATTCGTATGCAAGACACATTTAGTAACTAGCGCCTTCCGTTACTAAATGTGTCTTGCTCTACGCAAGCCAGTTTGTTAATAATACGAAACTTTTACAACATCTTTACAGAATTAAATAGGGTTTTTAAAGGTGTTGTTTTTTAACAACAACGGTATTATATTGGCCAATAAGAAAACAAAGTTCTTATCTTATCTTATTATTATATATTTTTCAGATAACAATAGATCCATTCATTTGTTAGTTTACCTAGGAACTAAGATGTTAGTAATTATGAACTAGCAAGTGAGACAGTATTTTTATTTTACTTTAATTCACTGAGTGAAGCAAGTAGGGGCAGTCCAACCTGTCCCCTATCATCCTCAGGATAGTGTTGGGGCTGGCACGCAACCGACGCACACACCCTCTTGCACATGGTTGCATTTTTTTAAATAATAATGGTCTTACCAAACAAATATTTGTGATAAACACACAAATAAATGGCCTTACCAGGATTCAAACCCAGGACCTCCCGCTTTGTAGGCAGGGTCACTACCAACTGGGCTAGGAGACTGTTAAGAATTTTGAATTTTGTTTTATTTTAATGTGTCAAGATCATTTGGAATACCTCACCTGGATAGCTACTTCTGCTGTTGACTTCGTTTCAACTATGGCATTATTATTTTTTTCCTACTTTTGCAGGTTGAACCATCTAAGAAAGTAGTGTGTTTCGAGTGCCATAACGTCTTGAAAAGGATAGAAGCGTTCCGACAGCAGGTGCTGAACAGCTTCCAAAGTTTGACGGAGGTAAGTTTTCTTATCTTGAGTTGCCTTGTCTATTTCATGCCAAATCTAATTATTTGAAGGAAGGCTTAGCAACCCCATATGAATCTTTAATACTACATTGTATACGCTAGCCAAAGAACCAGACCTCGTGTTTGCGAGAGTGAATATTTATTATGACGAAAGATCACAGATCGATATTTGCCGATAATTCTAATATTTAAAAAAATCGTTTAATAGGCTCTTAAGTTAATAAATCAATAACCTACTTAGCTTCCTTGCTAGCACAGCCTTACAGTTGCTTTTGTGGAAAAGAGGTACAAACCATCCATATGATAGGCTTACCTGGGGATACAAATCCAACAGGCGGAGGCCCTTTAATATTATTATCAGAGGTCGGCGGGGGTGAGCTGTTTTCATAGTAATTTGACGTATGTCGTGTCAAATTAATATGAAAACAGCTCACCCCCGCCGACCATTGATTATTATATTAGATATTGTAACTGTAAAATTCTGCGCTTACTTGTAAAACATGCTGTGTATACTTCCTTTGGATCTCGTGCTAGTTATAACACGTTATAGAAATAAAGGAAAAGTAGAAAAAATCCACTGCCTCAGGCGAGACTCGAACTCGCGACTCTGGGAAACATGCCCATCGCTCTGCCAACTGAGCTACTGAGACTATACCTGATGGCTGCGATTTCTCCACCATATCCTTTATTTTATATTCGCGCCTTAGGGTAACGCCTAGCGACATCTGCCGACGAAGTCTTACACTTCTTAACCGGCCATCGGAGTCCCAAGTTGTATTCAGAATTCACCGATAACATGCAATTTTTTTTTTTTTTTTATTCAGCAGAACGTCTGCTAACGATACCACAATGTTTAGAACCCGCCCACCCTAAGGCGCGAATATGAAATAAAGGATATGGTGGAGAAATTCGAAGCCATCAGGTATAGTCTCAGTAGCTCAGTTGGCAGAGCGATCGGCATGTTTCCCAGAGTCGCGAGTTCGAGTCTCGCCTGAGGCAGTGGATTTTTCTACTTTTCCTTTATTTCTAAACATTGTGGTATCGTTAGCAGACGTTCTGCTTAATACAAAAATAAAATATAACACGTTTAACGCCTACTATACTATTAGAGTTTGTATTATATCTGTTAAGTGTACCTAATAAAATAAAATATACTGTAACTGTGTGAAATTAATTAACTTAGTATGGGTTAGCGCAATGTTATCGATGTTATTCCAATATGACTTGGAACTTCGGTGCCGTTTGTGTATATAGACTTACGGTAGATGTCACTACACGTCTCCCTCTGACGTAAGCAATGAAGGAACCGATGTAACTGTGTGCTCTGAAATATATTAAAATATCATTTTTCAGCAAGCAACAACACCACAAAAATCCGAAAAACTTAGCAATTTAACACACAAAAAAACAGTCAACATCTACCTACCGCCAGCCAAATATACGCCAGAGAAGTGGCAACCCCAACCACAGATAAACAAAGACGTGAAAAAAGAGGTCGAGTCTATGGAGCCCGGGTTGCCAGTGGTGAAAATTAAGGCTGAGCCGATTGAGGGTGAGAAGGAGAAAGTTGAATTTGAGATCGTGCCTGTGAAGAAGCAAGAGGAAGTTCAAGGTAATTTTAGAAATAAGGAGCAATAATAATAAATAAATAATAATAAAATATGGAAACCTAAGTGGCGAGTTGGCTATATGTTTACAGTCCAGTGACACCTCTCTACCCCCGGCTCCCGCACCGGTGTTGCCCTTGAGCCATCTTTGATGTCGCTTTTTATGGAGGCCCATCTTGCAGAGGGCGAGTCACCGTCTGCCGGAAATAAAATTGGATACCTTTTTCAGGCTTTGCCAGGCTTTGGCAGGCATCCGGTTCTTCATCCAATAGCCCATTTATCAGTCCATACTATCCACCCAATAGCCTAGTAGATTTTAGACTCCATTTATTCTCAATAGTCCTTACATCATGGCGGGTGCTGTCTCTGTGTGCGTCCAATGACACGGGCAGGGGCAGCATCCGCTTAGTGTACCCCTCTCTTTTCATTAAATTGTCGAAAGGGCCTCTGCGCGTTGGCTTCGGCTTTGCATACGCCTCCCAAAGGTCCGGAACACCAATGTTCCGTGGTCGGGAAAGACATACAATAATAATAAATATTATGTAAAATGTACGAAAAACTGATAGCCAAAAGATTAACTCACCATATGTATACCACTAACACAGCAAATCCCAAACAATTTGGTTTTAAAGAACAAAAATCAACCACAGATGCCATAATTAAAGCTATCGAAACCATGAAACATGCCAAACTGGAAAAAAAGATGGTCATCGCTATATCACTTGACATTCAAGGCGCCTTCGACCATGCGTGGTGGCCTGCGCTATTTCGGAGACTGCAACACATTAAATGCCCATCAAATATATACAAAATCATACAAAGTTACTGCCAAGATCGCACAATAGTTCTAAACTATGCCGACGCTACCTCCAGCAAAACACAAAACCGAGGCTGCGTGCAAGGATCAGTGCTTGGACCAATCATATGGAACCTCATCATGGATAGTCTGCTTGACATACACATCCCAGACGGAAACTTTATGCAGGCCTATGCCGACGACATCCTTTTAATTTGCACAGCTCAAGACAACCAACAGTTACAAATTAACGCAAATCACATATTGCAACTCATATCCAAATGGGGCACAGACAACTACCTTAAATTCGGACCACAAAAAACTCAAATGATTACATGCACTCCAAAAGCAAAAACTTGCACAATCGTCATGGACAACATACACATCCCATTTTCTGACAACCTGAAACTCCTCGGAGTAATCATTGACCAAGAGTTTAAATTTACTGATCACTGTGAATATGTGATTAAAAAGGCCAGGAAAATATATGCAAAGCTTTGCCATTTCATTCGTCCAACCTGGGGTATTCATTCCTCAAATGTATCGATAATCTACAAACATGTAATAGAACCAACCGTAACATACGCCGCCGAAATTTGGAGCAGCGCCACCAAATATAAGAAGGTCATCAACGCATTACTGAGCCTTCAAAGAGGATTCGCAATAAAAATTCTGCGTGGTTTTCGTACCTTACCTACTATCGCCTCCATAAGCCTCGCCGATCTTACACCACTCCACCTTAAAGTCATCGAAGTCGCAGAAATTGAGAAAACCAAACGTACGGGACTTTGTAAACACCTACTAACGGACTTCAGCCTTGACCACCGAATCCCTCCGGCCAAACTACTCCACCCATCCAAAAGAATAACTATAAAAATTCATAAAACAGACAGTGCTACCGATGTCGAACCATACCATACAACAGGCTCGCACTACGTCTACACTGACGGCAGCAAACACGACGGAGGTGTAGGTGCAGCCTTCGTCATACATCACCCGGATGGCAGGCGCACAGTAAAGCGCAAGAAACTACACAAATGCTGTACCGTTTTTCAGGCCGAGTGCTTGGCCATATATGCTGCCTGCGAATTTTGTTTACACTCAAGAATCACTCACATCACCGTTCTCTCAGACTCCATGTCCGCCTTACAAGAAATAGCCAATCGAAGCAGCACCAATCTCACCGTCAACAATATACACCGAAAGATCCAACAAATTCAAGAAACAGGCTCCATACATTTCTGCTGGATTCAATCCCACGTAGGAATTACGGGAAACGAAGAGGCCGACAAAGAAGCCAAAATCGCCGCCTCCCTTCACAAATTGCCCGATTTCGACCTTTTCCCTCTTTCGCACATAAAACGGCTATGCCGCGCCAATACCGACGAAGCACGCAATAACCTTTATATTACCTCTACAACCGGACTCCACCTAAAAAACTGGCTCCCGACCTTAAAACACATCACCGAATTGCGAAACAAGACCACCATCACATTTCACCTTACTCAAATTCTTACCGGCCATGGATACCACAAAACTTATCTCCACCGTTTCAAAATTACTCCCGACGACCTCTGTCCTTGCGATGGAAGCACCTCACAATCCATAGACCATCTAATTAGAACTTGCCCGAAATTCACCAACCCACGACTGGACCATGAAATCATCTGCCACAGCCTCCAAATTGACCCGTATAACCTCCAGGACCTCATCAAAAAAGAAACGACGCTGGAATCATTCTGTAAACTCACCACCACTATTGTCAATAGTCTTAAAAAGTTTAACGGTACTTAAATCATCCATTCATCATTCATTTTCCACTTCATCTAAATCATTGCACCAATTTTTATAAGAAATAAGCCATTATAGCATTAAACGAATCCAGCCGCCCGTACCCTTCGCGGGGTCTGGATTTTCTAAACATGGAAAAAAAAAAAAAAAAAAAAAAATATTATGGGACAATCTTACACAAATCAACCTAGTCCCATAGCAGAGACTATAGAGATATAGATGGCCACAGCCTAAGAACTTTTCGAAGCTCAAGTCACGCTTTAGTAGCTACTAGGTGAAGTAGCAGTGCAGGTGACATTTCCTCTTACATTTTCAGTATCTTTAGGTGGCTTTGACATAGATGGCGCAATTGACTTGAGCTTCAAAAAGTTCTTAGGCTGTGCTGCTCTACTATATAAGTTACTCTATGCCCATAGTAAGCTCAATAAGGCTTGTGTTGTGGTTACTAGGCACAGATAAACTCAACACTAGATAGATCATAAGTACAACTCGGGGTCACCACTAATCAGTGCTCCCGTACTAATTTTGTATGAGAGCGCGACCGCGTATTTCAATTGAGGTAACGTTTTTGATCATTACTCATGTGTATTAAAAATATCCACAAAAATCAAGTTACAGGGGTGAACCTGGATTGTTATACTACAAATTGGTGTATAATACTATTGAGATTTGCTGTTCGGATCGTAGAAATTTACGAATAAAATTGCGCTTATGTGTGGTGACCTCGTGCTCCCTGTAAAAGTTTAATGATGAGGTGTCTGTGTAGTCTGTGGTACTAGGTGACGATATATGTATACGATAGAAAGATATAGATTAATACTTAAATACATAAAGAACATCCATAAGTCAGGAACAAATATCTGTGATAAACACACAAATAAATGCCCTGACCAGGATTCGAACCCAGGACCTCCTGCTTCATAGGCAGGGATGTTATGGATGGGGCAATGTTTTCTATGTATTTAAGTGTTTATCTATATCTATCTATTATATATATCGTCGCCTAGTACCTCTACACCCACAACACAAGCCTTATTGCGCTCACTGTGGGACTAGGTTGATTTGTGTAAGATTGTCCCATGACATAATTTATTTATTTATTTGTTGCTGCGTGGCTAGAATAGTGCCACCCGTTTCTTCCCGCGGGTGTCGTAAGACGCGCCTAAGGGATAAAGGAACCTCTGATCCCTACTGCTCGTGAGAACGCTGTGGTGATTTATTTAATTAATAGTCATCCGCATGGCGGCGATGCGGTTCGCCCACCCATCACGTCTCGTTCTTCACGGGGCCGTTTTGCTGCATTGATCGTAGCAAATGAAAATCCGTGATCTCTGCCTACCCCTTTTGGGATATATGCGTGATTGTATGTATGTATGTATGTTATTACTTCCACTATTACTGCACTGATTGGCCTATATCATTCCAGCACCACCAGACAAGACGCTAGCCGTCCGTACGGTAACACTGACCAAAGAAGAGCTGGTACTAGAGCGGTTGAAGCTAGCACAGTCTCCCGGCTACCTGCAACTCCCATATCGCTGCGAAAGCTGCATCGTCGGGTTCAACTATGAGGAGAATATAAGGGACCATATGAAAAGGAAGCATGGGCCGGTGAGTTGAGTGATGAAAATTTACAAAATGTTCAGAAATCTTCCTAGCGTTTGTCTTGGCTTTTATGTCACGGTTCAAATGAGCCTGGGTTCCGCTCATATGAATTGGCGTACGCACTTGTTTATACAAAAACTAGCGACCCACCCGGCTTTGCACGGGTGTAATTATACATATACCCCTTCCTCTTGAATCACTCTTATCTATTAAAAGAAACCGCATCAAAATCCGTTGCGTAGTTTTAAAGAAGCAGGTAGCGACTTTGTTTTATACTATGTAGTGATATGTCATAAGGTCTTCACATAAACTTCTATTATTATTCACACTTCAGATACGATAATATCACTGTCAGCAGTCATGAAAAAAAATCATAATCAGCTGTTCATAAAACCTGCAGCCATCTTTGACTCCAAAGTTACTTTGCAAGCGTAGGTTTGAAAAGTTGTATGAAATCCCATTACAGTCCCCTCGAGTAGAAACAGAATACTTCCAAGCCAAGCCTAAAGAAACGTAACGAAAATACTTCATTGTATATTTGAGAAAAAATCTAAACTTCACTGCTTCGGGCGATACTCCGGGGCACCAACCCGCCGCTCTACCAACTAAGCTACCAAGTGTTTTTGACACAGACTACACAGACCAATTTTATTCGTAAATTTCTACGATTCGAACACCACATCATAATAGTATTCTACACCAATTTGTAGTATAACAATCCAGGTTCACCCCTGTAACTTGATTTTTGTGGATAGTTTTAATTCACATGAGTAATGATCAAAAACGCTAACTCAATTGCAATAAGCGGTCGCGCTCTCATACAAAATTAGTACGGGAGCACAGATGTGTGGTGACCCCGAGTGGTACTTATGATCTATCTAGTGGTTGAGGTTATCTGTGGTTTTTGCAGAAGGTGGGCAGCGTGACGTGCGATGTGTGTTTGGCTGTCCTCCACCCGCCCGGGAGCCTGGCAGCTCACATGTTCCGACATCTCACGAGGTAACGCAATACTCAACATTATTGGAATGCATGAAGGCTTATTTTAGACTGGCAAAATAAACATTAATTTTATGAAGAAATTAAGTGAAAACAGTAACAGTAAATATAAATTAAGGACCATAGTAATACCAGGACTCGCAATTTCTATATAAATGCGTTTTTTTAATTCAAGCAAACCCATTATCGCCATGTATCGCGTCCTTAACGCAGCATGTCTCCATATTCCATACATTTTCATCTGAATTTGAAGTAAAGGCGCTTCACACTAACAGGCGCGGATCCATTTTGTTCCGGGGGGGGCACTTTCCTGCACAAATAATCTCACGATCCGCACCTATGGTACCATTAGCACTAGACCCTACTCATAGTGTTGTGTTCCTGCTGGTGAGTAAGGTTGCCAAAGAGCTCAAAGAGGACCCAGTGTGTGACGACGAGGGACCCTCTTGTTCCTTTAGCCGTCAACACAGTGAATTCTCCTTTTTGTATAGGGTTGGCAACGCGCATGTGACACCTCTGGAGTTGCAGGCGTCCATAGGCTACGGTAGCTGCTTACCATCAGACGGGCCGTATGCATGTTTGCCATCGTCGTGGTATTTAAAAAAAAATGGTCCC
This sequence comes from Pammene fasciana, assembly GCA_911728535.1. NCBI lineage: Eukaryota > Metazoa > Arthropoda > Insecta > Lepidoptera > Tortricidae > Pammene > Pammene fasciana. The sequence continues at coordinate 8,183,502 of OU452299.1, forward strand.
CATAGTATACAAAACTTACATGTCGGGGGGGGGATTTGCCCCTTGTCACGCGCCTACACACTAAAAACGATTTTAACCCGTCGCTTTAAGCTCAAAACACACCTGAGCTGAATTAAGGCGATTCATAGACAAAATGCTTAAATTTTTGTATGGAGGCCATAGACAAATTTAAGCATTTTGTCTATATGAATTGGCTTAATTCAGCTCATGTGTGTTTTGAGCCTTAACTTGACTAATCGTGAATATTTTCTCGTGCAGGTACGAGTGTACGGAATGCGATGCGCGCTACAGCCGGTACGACGATACCTTGCATCACTACAAGAAGAAACATGGCGACTCCTGTCTCCGCTGTACCGAGTGTCACTACACTACCGAGTGAGTAATGTTTTTAATTTATTATTATTATTTTTATTATTATTTATTCAATTAACAATATACATTGTGTTTGAAATTTGCATATCCATAATAAATATTAAAAACTTAACAATAAAAACAAAAACACTTAAAATTTAGTTCAAACAAAAGCCAATCAAAAACTATTTAACAATCTTATTACATTATTTATGTCAATGGGACTATTAATGTCAAATTTATTAACCTAATCTTAATCCTATTGCATAAGTTATTAAATTCTAAACACCCGTCAGGAATTCATCAACTGCGTAGTAACGCTTCTTGAGCAAAAAGTCCTTTAGTTTATTTTTAAATAAGTTTATGTTCGAGAGAGACTTTAATTCAACTGGTAATTTATTGTAAAGGATAATTGCCTGGTACCCAGCAGCATGCTTAGCTACCTTTAATTACCATACCCCGGGGTTTTCGGTGCGGGAATGATTTCGTGTATTTATAACTTTGTTTATTGTAAAGTAATATACAAACTATGAATTAAAAGTAGGTAGTAAGGTCCAAATGTGCTTAGAAATGTTAAATTAGTATCGTTTTTTAAAGTTTTTACCTGTTATTTGGCTAGTGTATAACATTCCCGCACCGAAAACCCCGGGGTATGTTAATTACATAGATTCTAAGGTTGAAACTCGCATGATAGAACATATCACCAAGGAGGTTAGCAACAGTGAACTTTTCTGTTTACTTTACGTATTCTACAGTTAAAATAGTTACCTGTTATAGCTCCCTACATAATTGTAATATTGGCCTACTTGTATTTTTATCATATACATATTATTGTTAATTAGTGATTATTCGTGCACCGCAAACTGCTTTCTGATGCTCTTATAATTTTAGATATGTATAAATTATGTAACTTACTCATTAAGCGAAATGTAAATTTCTTTTGAGTAAATAAAGTTCTTTAAACCTAAACCTAAAGTTGTGTACCTAATGTATACAGGGTGGAAAGATAAGTCGGGCTCTGGAGGGAAACTACCTTAAAACGTTGAGATAGCTCAATTAACTGAAAGGAAACATTCTTTTATTTTTAAAAAGAGACATATCTGCATTTACAAATTTTCGAGAAAATGTACAATTCACAAAAAAACCATTCATTTTGTAATTTATGTCAAAAACAACTTTTATGACAATTCATGACAAACGATCCTATTTCCAACAAGAATACAAACTTCTTAATACCAACCAAATTTACGGCACAAGAGAAACCATAAATAATGAAAAAAGAAAAAATCATACAATTTTAGTATCGAAAAAAGGGAAAATTAGAAAAAAATCTGTGAATGCAGTTTTACTTTTTAGGAAAAATAAAGGAATGTTTCCCTTTCAGTGTATTGAGCTATCTCAACGTTTTAAGGTAGTTTCCCTCCTGGGCCCGACTTATCTTTCCATCCTGTATATGTAAGTATATTAAATGTATATAATATTACGTTTCGGCTACCTATTAGTATAGTGTTTGTTTAAGTGACCCCTTTTCTGTTTTTGTTAACTGCCTGCACTTACAACCATTTCTGTTTATCCCGATGGTTGACTGGTAGAGAATGCCTTTAGGCATTAAGTCCGCCATTTGTACTTTATATTTGTAGTGTGCAATAAAGTTTAAATAAATAAAATTGGTGAAGAAAACCCAGTGTGTGCTGCGAGGTCCAGGTGGGACAGTGCAGCTGCCAAGTTTGTTACTCTTAACACCAGCCAGGGATCACGTGTAGGGTTGTCTAAGGTGTTTCCTACGGACGCAGAGTAACATTGATCCATTATACTATAAAGTTAGGTTAAGCCCGACACACAGAGGGCGCTGGCTAAATATCAATTTCAGGAAAGAGAATCTTCTGTACTTGTACTATTACTTATTCTGTGCCCCGGGGCAGCTCGGCATGTAGCTAAAAAGACGTTTTTAATACAGTTGCTCAAAAAAGTGCTTTTCTTGTAGTGGTTTAGCGTGCGGAAAGTTTGATATCGCGCACTAGTGCTTTTTACTTTTCCAGCCAATCACAGCTAATGACAGTGACAGACAGCCAATCACAGCGCCGCACCGCACCGCGCGGAGCGTTGGGATACATGTACTAAAGTAACCTCAAAGCGAATAATTGACAATTGTATAATTTTTTCGCAACTGTATTAATAAACGTCGTTCGATACTCGTGCGTAAATGTCATTCTTCACTCGTCCCGAGTCTCGGTACTCGTGAAGTAATGACATACTTTCCGCACTAATATCGAAAATCGAAATGTACTATTTTGATACAAAAAAAATTCTTGCAGCTCTCCACAGAAGTTCAGAAAGCATAAAAGGCAGCATCACAAGCGGTTCACGTGTAAAGACTGCGGAGTGGTGCTCGCCACGCGGCCCAGCCTTACCCGGCACATGGCGTGAGTATACCACCTGTATCTTACTTATATAAACAGATATTAAGGCCGTTCCTCGATTCGGACAAGCCACGCCCATCCGTCAGAGACACGTTTATGGCTCCCGTGCCACTACGCTGTGAAAGGAGTATTGGCCAGAATGGGATTGTCAGATAATACTGATTGTAGGATGTGTGGTGAAGAGGAAGAGACAATGGAACACTTAATGTGTGAATGTCACGCTCTAGCCAGACAGAGAATGAAGGACTTTGGTACTGGCTATCCAGATCCAGAGGAATTCAAAGCACTGCCCTTGAGCTCCATCATCCAACACATGGAGATGGTTGAGAAAGCTCTCGAGTAGGTGTTCTAGGGGGCAACTACACAAAAGATCCCTTTGGGTCGAAGTGTATCCTTACGGGCCCCCGAATACAATAAGATAAGATAAGATAAGATGGCTCCCGTGCACGAAAGAAAGAGATGCAGCGCTCTTAAGGATCAGACTTTTTGACTAAACTACGATAAATAAGCGAATCTATAAAGTTTTGTCTAATTTTATTTCTGTGACCTTTTAGATAAACCAGAATACCATATTTTTTACTTAGTTATTTTGCTTAATCTCTTATAGTTTACGTAAGCTAAGAAAAATAAGGGGAAAAAGGACCCAACTTCGGATTTTTTTTCTATAGAGGCAACTTTCAGCATTTGTATTTTGGCTTGTGCCATAAACAAGAGTATATAGTCTAATAATATATATTCGAAAATAAATTCAGTCCCTTTTCCCGTTTAGTCAATAGAGCGTTTGAAAAAACCTATAATTTTTCAAAGTAGCCCCTTAATAGCAATTGAACGTAAGCAGATAGAAATATGTCGAGTGAAAATTAGGTTTTGGCTGGCTAATTAGCACACAGATGGCCGACTGCTGACTATTGGTTTCGACTGAGTTCGGGCATATTCGGGAACGTTCGAGTCGCCTCGCTGGAATACATGTTTTGCATTCGTGTTTTTGTGAAAACTTTAAAAAATCCTATATGAGTAATATTTTAACTATAATTTTCTAAAAAATAATAATTGAATGGCACTTTTTTGTTTTAATTTTTTTTTAGGATTACTCTGCTTTTTTGCCGATTAGTCAGCGTTCAGAAATATGGCCGGATAGCCTTCCCGACTAGTCGAAACATCTCTAGTATAATCCATCGAAATAATCGTAATATGTGTTTAATATTTATTTCATTAATACAGCGGTTCTCAAACTTTTTTATTGACGGAACCCTTTTGAAAAGCGAAATATTCGACGGAGCCCCATAATAAAAATAAAAATTATATGTGCTATTCAGATAGAAGAGCTGGTTATTTTTTTTTTATCAATGTCAAAAGTATTCTTGCGGAGCCCCCACAAAGGCTTCGTGGAGTCCTAGGGGTCCGCGGAGCACACTTTGAGAATAACTCCATCGTATTTCCTCAGCGTGCTCCACAACAAGCGGCTGTACCGCTGCGTGCACTGCTCCGTGACGTACACGGACTGCCCGTCGTTCGTGACGCACATGCGCGCGCACGGCGCGGCGGCGGCGCGCGCGCAGTGCGGCGCGTGCGGCGTGCAGTTCAAGGCCTGGCACGCCTACAACGCGCACCACCTCTACAGCACCGCGCACCAGCACCAGCGCAAGTCAGTGCACACCACAGTTACATACTAGTAGTGCGGCGCGTGCGGCGTGCAGTTCAAGGCCTGGCACGCCTACAACGCGCACCACCTCTACAGCACCGCGCACCAGCACCAGCGCAAGTCAGTGCACACCACAGTTACATACTAGTAGTGCGGCGCGTGCGGCGTGCAGTTCAAGGCCTGGCACGCCTACAACGCGCACCACCTCTACAGCACCGCGCACCAGCACCAGCGCAAGTCAGTGCACACCACAGTTACATACTAGTAGTGCGGCGCGTGCGGCGTGCAGTTCAAGGCCTGGCACGCCTACAACGCGCACCACCTCTACAGCACCGCGCACCAGCACCAGCGCAAGTCAGTGCACACCACAGTTACATACTAGTAGTGCGGCGCGTGCGGCGTGCAGTTCAAGGCCTGGCACGCCTACAACGCGCACCACCTCTACAGCACCGCGCACCAGCACCAGCGCAAGTCAGTGCACACCACAGTTACATACTAGTAGTGCGGCGCGTGCGGCGTGCAGTTCAAGGCCTGGCACGCCTACAACGCGCACCACCTCTACAGCACCGCGCACCAGCACCAGCGCAAGTCAGTGCACACCACAGTTACATACTAGTAGTGCGGCGCGTGCGGCGTGCAGTTCAAGGCCTGGCACGCCTACAACGCGCACCACCTCTACAGCACCGCGCACCAGCACCAGCGCAAGTCAGTGCACACCACAGTTACATACTAGTAGTGCGGCGCGTGCGGCGTGCAGTTCAAGGCCTGGCACGCCTACAACGCGCACCACCTCTACAGCACCGCGCACCAGCACCAGCGCAAGTCAGTGCACACCACAGTTACATACTAGTAGTGCGGCGCGTGCGGCGTGCAGTTCAAGGCCTGGCACGCCTACAACGCGCACCACCTCTACAGCACCGCGCACCAGCACCAGCGCAAGTCAGTGCACACCACAGTTACATACTAGTAGTGCGGCGCGTGCGGCGTGCAGTTCAAGGCCTGGCACGCCTACAACGCGCACCACCTCTACAGCACCGCGCACCAGCACCAGCGCAAGTCAGTGCACACCACAGTTACATACTAGTAGTGCGGCGCGTGCGGCGTGCAGTTCAAGGCCTGGCACGCCTACAACGCGCACCACCTCTACAGCACCGCGCACCAGCACCAGCGCAAGTCAGTGCACACCACAGTTACATACTAGCAGTGCGGCGCGTGCGGCGTGCAGTTCAAGGCCTGGCACGCCTACAACGCGCACCACCTCTACAGCACCGCGCACCAGCACCAGCGCAAGTCAGTGCACACCACAGTTACATACTAGCAGTGCGGCGCGTGCGGCGTGCAGTTCAAGGCCTGGCACGCCTACAACGCGCACCACCTCTACAGCACCGCGCACCAGCACCAGCGCAAGTCAGTGCACACCACAGTTACATACTAGTAGTGCGGCGCGTGCGGCGTGCAGTTCAAGGCCTGGCACGCCTACAACGCCCACCACCTCTACAGCACCGCGCACCAGCACCAGCGCAAGTCAGTGCACACCACAGTTACATACTAGTAGTGCGGCGCGTGCGGCGTGCAGTTCAAGGCCTGGCACGCCTACAACGCGCACCACCTCTACAGCACCGCGCACCAGCACCAGCGCAAGTCAGTGCACACCACAGTTACATACTAGTAGTGCGGCGCGTGCGGCGTGCAGTTCAAGGCCTGGCACGCCTACAACGCGCACCACCTCTACAGCACCGCGCACCAGCACCAGCGCAAGTCAGTGCACACCACAGTTACATACTAGTAGTGCGGCGCGTGCGGCGTGCAGTTCAAGGCCTGGCACGCCTACAACGCGCACCACCTCTACAGCACCGCGCACCAGCACCAGCGCAAGTCAGTGCACACCACAGTTACATACTAGTAGTGCGGCGCGTGCGGCGTGCAGTTCAAGGCCTGGCACGCCTACAACGCGCACCACCTCTACAGCACCGCGCACCAGCACCAGCGCAAGTCAGTGCACACCACAGTTACATACTAGTAGTGCGGCGCGTGCGGCGTGCAGTTCAAGGCCTGGCACGCCTACAACGCGCACCACCTCTACAGCACCGCGCACCAGCACCAGCGCAAGTCAGTGCACACCACAGTTACATACTAGTAGTGCGGCGCGTGCGGCGTGCAGTTCAAGGCCTGGCACGCCTACAACGCGCACCACCTCTACAGCACCGCGCACCAGCACCAGCGCAAGTCAGTGCACACCACAGTTACATACTAGTAGTGCGGCGCGTGCGGCGTGCAGTTCAAGGCCTGGCACGCCTACAACGCGCACCACCTCTACAGCACCGCGCACCAGCACCAGCGCAAGTCAGTGCACACCACAGTTACATACTAGTAGTGCGGCGCGTGCGGCGTGCAGTTCAAGGCCTGGCACGCCTACAACGCGCACCACCTCTACAGCACCGCGCACCAGCACCAGCGCAAGTCAGTGCACACCACAGTTACATACTAGTAGTGCGGCGCGTGCGGCGTGCAGTTCAAGGCCTGGCACGCCTACAACGCGCACCACCTCTACAGCACCGCGCACCAGCACCAGCGCAAGTCAGTGCACACCACAGTTACATACTAGTAGTGCGGCGCGTGCGGCGTGCAGTTCAAGGCCTGGCACGCCTACAACGCGCACCACCTCTACAGCACCGCGCACCAGCACCAGCGCAAGTCAGTGCACACCACAGTTACATACTAGCAGTGCGGCGCGTGCGGCGTGCAGTTCAAGGCCTGGCACGCCTACAACGCGCACCACCTCTACAGCACCGCGCACCAGCACCAGCGCAAGTCAGTGCACACCACAGTTACATACTAGTAGTGCGGCGCGTGCGGCGTGCAGTTCAAGGCCTGGCACGCCTACAACGCCCACCACCTCTACAGCACCGCGCACCAGCACCAGCGCAAGTCAGTGCACACCACAGTTACATACTAGTAGTGCGGCGCGTGCGGCGTGCAGTTCAAGGCCTGGCACGCCTACAACGCGCACCACCTCTACAGCACCGCGCACCAGCACCAGCGCAAGTCAGTGCACACCACAGTTACATACTAGTAGTGCGGCGCGTGCGGCGTGCAGTTCAAGGCCTGGCACGCCTACAACGCGCACCACCTCTACAGCACCGCGCACCAACACCAGCGCAAGTCAGTGCACACCACAGTTACATACTAGTAGTGCGGCGCGTGCGGCGTGCAGTTCAAGGCCTGGCACGCCTACAACGCGCACCACCTCTACAGCCCCGCGCACCAGCACCAGCGCAAGTCAGTGCACACCACAGTTACATACTAGCAGTGCGGCGCGTGCGGCGTGCAGTTCAAGGCCTGGCACGCCTACAACGCGCACCACCTCTACAGCACCGCGCACCAGCACCAGCGCAAGTCAGTGCACACCACAGTTACATACTAGTAGTGCGGCGCGTGCGGCGTGCAGTTCAAGGCCTGGCACGCCTACAACGCGCACCACCTCTACAGCACCGCGCACCAGCACCAGCGCAAGTCAGTGCACACCACAGTTACATACTAGCAGTGCGGCGCGTGCGGCGTGCAGTTCAAGGCCTGGCACGCCTACAACGCGCACCACCTCTACAGCACCGCGCACCAGCACCAGCGCAAGTCAGTGCACACCACAGTTACATACTAGTAGTGCGGCGCGTGCGGCGTGCAGTTCAAGGCCTGGCACGCCTACAACGCGCACCACCTCTACAGCACCGCGCACCAGCACCAGCGCAAGTCAGTGCACACCACAGTTACATACTAGCAGTGCGGCGCGTGCGGCGTGCAGTTCAAGGCCTGGCACGCCTACAACGCGCACCACCTCTACAGCACCGCGCACCAGCACCAGCGCAAGTCAGTGCACACCACAGTTACATACTAGTAGTGCGGCGCGTGCGGCGTGCAGTTCAAGGCCTGGCACGCCTACAACGCGCACCACCTCTACAGCACCGCGCACCAGCACCAGCGCAAGTCAGTGCACACCACAGTTACATACTAGTAGTGCGGCGCGTGCGGCGTGCAGTTCAAGGCCTGGCACGCCTACAACGCGCACCACCTCTATAGCACCGCGCACCAGCACCAGCGCAAGTCAGTGCACACCACAGTTACATACTAGTAGTGCGGCGCGTGCGGCGTGCAGTTCAAGGCCTGGCACGCCTACAACGCGCACCACCTCTACAGCACCGCGCACCAGCACCAGCGCAAGTCAGTGCACACCACAGTTACATACTAGCAGTGCGGCGCGTGCGGCGTGCAGTTCAAGGCCTGGCACGCCTACAACGCGCACCACCTCTACAGCACCGCGCACCAGCACCAGCGCAAGTCAGTGCACACCACAGTTACACACTAGTAGTGCGGCGCGTGCGGCGTGCAGTTCAAGGCCTGGCACGCCTACAACGCGCACCACCTCTACAGCACCGCGCACCAGCACCAGCGCAAGTCAGTGCACACCACAGTTACATACTAGCAGTGCGGCGCGTGCGGCGTGCAGTTCAAGGCCTGGCACGCCTACAACGCGCACCACCTCTACAGCACCGCGCACCAGCACCAGCGCAAGTCAGTGCACACCACAGTTACATACTAGTAGTGCGGCGCGTGCGGCGTGCAGTTCAAGGCCTGGCACGCCTACAACGCGCACCACCTCTACAGCACCGCGCACCAGCACCAGCGCAAGTCAGTGCACACCACAGTTACATACTAGCAGTGCGGCGCGTGCGGCGTGCAGTTCAAGGCCTGGCACGCCTACAACGCGCACCACCTCTACAGCACCGCGCACCAGCACCAGCGCAAGTCAGTGCACACCACAGTTACATACTAGTAGTGCGGCGCGTGCGGCGTGCAGTTCAAGGCCTGGCACGCCTACAACGCGCACCACCTCTACAGCACCGCGCACCAGCACCAGCGCAAGTCAGTGCACACCACAGTTACATACTAGCAGTGCGGCGCGTGCGGCGTGCAGTTCAAGGCCTGGCACGCCTACAACGCGCACCACCTCTACAGCACCGCGCACCAGCACCAGCGCAAGTCAGTGCACACCACAGTTACATACTAGTAGTGCGGCGCGTGCGGCGTGCAGTTCAAGGCCTGGCACGCCTACAACGCGCACCACCTCTACAGCACCGCGCACCAGCACCAGCGCAAGTCAGTGCACACCACAGTTACATACTAGTAGTGCGGCGCGTGCGGCGTGCAGTTCAAGGCCTGGCACGCCTACAACGCGCACCACCTCTACAGCACCGCGCACCAGCACCAGCGCATGTCAGTGCACACCACAGTTACATACTAGTAGTGCGGCGCGTGCGGCGTGCAGTTCAAGGCCTGGCACGCCTACAACGCGCACCACCTCTACAGCACCGCGCACCAGCACCAGCGCAAGTCAGTGCACACCACAGTTACATACTAGTAGTGCGGCGCGTGCGGCGTGCAGTTCAAGGCCTGGCACGCCTACAACGCGCACCACCTCTACAGCACCGCGCACCAGCACCAGCGCAAGTCAGTGCACACCACAGTTACATACTAGTAGTGCGGCGCGTGCGGCGTGCAGTTCAAGGCCTGGCACGCCTACAACGCGCACCACCTCTACAGCACCGCGCACCAGCACCAGCGCAAGTCAGTGCACGCCACAGTTACATACTAGTAGTGCGGCGCGTGCGGCGTGCAGTTCAAGGCCTGGCACGCCTACAACGCGCACCACCTCTACAGCACCGCGCACCAGCACCAGCGCAAGTCAGTGCACACCACAGTTACATACTAGTAGTGCGGCGCGTGCGGCGTGCAGTTCAAGGCCTGGCACGCCTACAACGCGCACCACCTCTACAGCACCGCGCACCAGCACCAGCGCAAGTCAGTGCACACCACAGTTACATACTAGTAGTGCGGCGCGTGCGGCGTGCAGTTCAAGGCCTGGCACGCCTACAACGCGCACCACCTCTACAGCACCGCGCACCAGCACCAGCGCAAGTCAGTGCACACCACAGTTACATACTAGTTGTCCGCCGAGAACTGACAACTCGCGATTTACTTGCAAACGAGTTGACCAATATAATAAGACCCTGAGGAGGATTTTATTTCTCCTTCTAGCTCCGTAACCACTTGATCGATCCTGCTCATATACGAACTTACAAATTTTATGTACCTCTGCTACAGCCTCAAGAAATTTCATAAAGATCAGAAAAACGTTACTAAAGTTATCGTCGGACAAACTATCTAAATCAAAAAGCCATCCAAATGCCGAGACGTGCCAGTAGCCAGGTGACAGTTCGGTCTGGAGTTGTTTGTAAGAACTCACTTCGCTTACGCTCCGCGAGTTTGAATGCATATCCCTTAATTTTTTAAATCATCCATAGGGCATTAGCCCTCCTGGTGCCGTGGGCGAACTACTTTGAGTGCCCCGCCGCGGCACCCACACGAAAAACACGAAATATAATAATTTTAATAAAAAACCGGCCAAGAGCATGTCGGGCCATGCTCAGTGTAGGGTTCCGTAACCTGAGACCATTAATTCAAAAGGTCGTTTCTTACGGGAAATTTGGCGGCGCTTATGTCATTTTTACTTACGTCCTTTCACTATGGATTTTGAGTGATAACTCAAAAACGCCTCTACCAATTGAATTCAATATAGTTTTCATTGAAGGTACTCATTAGGTCTCAGTTTCATAATTTTTTTAAAAATTTTAAGACCCACGATTCAAAAGTTAGATGGGGGGGACGCCCTGTTTTAAATTTTCGGAGCTATTATTTCCGAGAGTATTAGTTTTATCCAAAAACCGTGTTAGATGACCTAAATTCTTTTTAAAAGACCTATCCAACGATACCCCACACAACTTGATTGGAATGAAAAAAAAATTCGCCCCCCACTTGACGTGTACGGGAGGTACCCTAAAAAAATATATTTTTCGCGTTTTTATTCTACCGTTTTGTCGGCTTGGTTAATGCACATATTCATACCAAATTTCAGCTTTCTAGTGCTAACGGTCACTGAGCTAGACCGCGGACGGACGGACGGACGGACGGACATGGCGAAACTATAAGGGTTCCGTTTTTGCCATTTTGGCTACGGAACCCTAAAAAGGACCGACATTCACTTAGGATCCGCTATTCCAAAAGGAAATGGCCGAGTTGCCGTAAAAGTAGAGAAATCACTATAGGTGTGCCTATAATAGTTGAAGAGTTCCCTCAATTTCTCCAGGACCTGGTGACAATGGGACCAACTGTAAAGTCTGTCTCTTTCAAACAAAAAAAGAATTTTCCAAATCGGCCCAGCCGTCTTCGAATAATCGGCGACGAATTGAAAACGGCGGCCATCTTGAATTTGTTCGTTTAAAATCGCCTCCCTAATTTTGCAGGATAGCGTGCTCGCACTGCGACATGAAGTTCGCCCCTAATAATAATCTGAAGTTAAAATCGCATAAAACGGCCGCCATCTTGTATTTGTTCGTTTAAAATTGCCTTCCTAATGTTGCAGGATAGCGTGTACGCACTGCGGCATGAAGTTCGCGACGGCGACTCACCTGCGCATGCACGTGCAGTTCAGCGACCACCCTAAGGAGACCTTCCGCTGCCCCGACTGCCCGAAGGTAAGTTCAGGGTCAGTGGAAGAGCACATTCGCCATCAAATCATCAATCGGGATCAATGTTACTCTGCGTCGGGTAATTCCACGAGACTGTAACGTCAGTTACCAATTCTTTCGTGTATTCTTTGATTGATTAAGCAAATTTAAATGTCAATTTATCTACCTGTAGGCATAGGGAAGATATACAGCCTTGGCCAGAAGTGTTGAGCACCAATGCGATTTTCATACAAAACTGGAAAGTTTAGTCCATCGTTTCCATCTTTGTTTAAGTTATTTTGTCAATTAATTTAAACTAATAGGCATGTTTTGTTGAAGTTAGTAGTAACTGCATAGAATATTTGCAATATGTCGCACCGACTTAAATTTACATTTTTGGTACCTTCTGTTTTCATATTTTTTAAGTACCTTGAAAGTGTTATTAAGTGAAGTTTTCTATATTTATAAATAAAATATAACATTTACCGTTACCGTACATTGTTAGAGCGTTTTCACATTATCCTACACGATATCGGATGTCGGAAGGGTCTATACTGAAGTAAATATGCGTACTTTTGTATTTTTTCATTCATTTAACTAATCTCTATTACTAAAATAATGCGTTCACGCAAAAAAGGCGGACTTTGCGCCACAAGGTACTCTCTAACAGCTACCTTTCTACTTGGGGCCTTCCGACATCCAATATCGTCCGATAGAGATATAACATATCGGAGCCCCGATGGCTGTCGGACGATAAACTTTGTTTGTGTGCGTGTATGTGTAGGTACAGTTTTGCTGTAGTGTGCGTGACGACGCTAGCGCGGATTTTAAATTTCGAATGCTCGAAACAATTGAACTCCAAATTCTTTAACGTTTTTTTTTAATTTATTTAATACACAAACGGCCAAGGAAGTAAACATAATTCGGTAGAAATAAACAACGTAGGTGTAGGTAGTTCAAGAATAATAACATACATGAATATTATAGTATATAATTGTCTCCGCATATACAGGATGGATTTTCTTTTTGGGTCAGTAAGGGCAGCTACCAGACCCGTGCAAAATGGTCTTAGAAGACCTTCCCTCGATTTCAAATTAATGAAGATTTGCGTTTACGGTATTTTTTTCAAAACATACATTATGCGAGAAATATGTTATTATAGGATATTTGACAAACTTTATTTTTTAATGCTAGTCGACCCTATTCCTATTCAGGATCAAAAGCTTATTAGGACCAAAAAAAAAATCTGGCTAGAAAAGTCACAAATCGAGGAAAACTTTTCTCATAAATTTTGTATGAAAATTAAAACTTTTATTTTTACATTCTATTTTTTTTGCTTATCGATCCCATTTCTATATAGTTTCCTAGAGGTCAACTTACGGTAGAGTATACTAAAAAGCGACATATTAAAGAAAACTTTTTCTACAGTAATTTGATTTATATTTATTTATCGCGCCAATCAGTTCTGTTACGTTTAAGGTCCATAATACTGTATGAGGACATTACAGACAAAGCATTCAAAATATCAAAAAACCGGCCAAGAGCATGTCGGGCCATGCTCAGTGTAGGGTTCCGTAGTTGCCGGCCGGTACAATACATTCGTTCAAATAAAATAAATAATAATAAATAAATATTTGGGAACAATCTTACACAAATCAACCTAACCCCAAACTAAGCAAAGCTTGTACTATGGGTGCTAGCCGACGATATACATACTTAGATAGATAAATACATACTTAAATACATAGAAAACATCCATAACTCAGGAACAAATATTTGAGATTAGCTCACAAATAAATGCCCTTACCAGGATTCGAACCCGGGACCTCCTGCTTCGTAGGCAGGGTCACTACCAACTGGGCTATGGAGGCCGTTCAAAAGGTCGATAATTACGGAATATTTTGCGTAAGTAATTTTACTCGCCGGCACTTACGTCCTTTCATTTTGCTTTTGACCGTCATTTTATTCAATATAGTTTTTATTTAAGGTACCAGGGTCGCGTTTGCCTCTCTTTCTATCCAATATGTGTGCTAGAAAGAGAGGCAAACAGCGAAATCGTAAATTGTAACTTTATAAAACACGACCCAGGTCTCACTCTTATAATTTTTTTTTTTGGTCTCATACAAGCTTTTGATCGTGGATAGGAATGGGATTGAACGGCATCAAAAAAAGTTTGTCAAAAACTTGTTTTTTTTCTCGCAACCTGTATATGATTTTTCCAAAATTTGTAAACGCGAATCATTAATTTGAAATCGAGGAAAGGTCTTCTAAGACCATTTTCACGTAGCAGCACGGTATCTGGTAACTGCCCTTACTGACCCAAAAAGAAAATCCATCCTGTATACTTACAAAGAGTTTTCACGCCAAACTGGCTTTACATAGGTACGGTCAGTAGCAATGAAAAAGGCCCCCACTGCCATACAAACTTTGTATGCAGGGGGGTCCTTTTCTCTGCAGCTGACTGTACTAGTAAAAAGTATTGAAGTAATGTTGAACTAAAAGTACTTTTAATAATTTGATAAGACTGAGCATAAATTTACCACCCACCACATATTATGACATTATGAGAGGCAAATTGTTTGAGAACTTTTGTCTCATTCTACTCGTACCTTTATTATAGTTCCATCTCACTTTGTTGCCTCGTCATATCGCTGTCGTCTGTAGAGGCCTGATAAATTGCGTCTATAGGACCTCCGTGTCGTCCGACATTATTTATCGGATGCAGGGTGTCGGATGTAGGATGTAGGATGTCGTCCGACATTATTTATCGGTCCGACATCCGATATCGTGTAGGATAATGTGAAAACGCTCTTAGGATAGGGAAATAATGCTTAACATCAAAATTGTAAACAAAAAACACCTATGCTCAACACTTCTGGCCAAGGCTGTATAAAAACTTACATTTGCTGAATTAATCAAAGAACACACGAAAGAATTGGTAACTGACGTTACAGTCTCGTGGAATTACCCCGTCCATAGGAAACACCTTAGACAGCCCTACACGTGATCCCTGGGCGGTGCTAAAAGAGTAACAAACTTGGCAGCTGCACTGTCCCATCTGGACCTCGCAGCACTCACTGGATTTTCTTCACCATCTACTTTCCCACTACTATTACCACCTGAGAGAAGAAATGCCTCTCTATATCCAGTGACGTGTAGCCATACGATAAATAATAATCAAATATATCGGAGCGGTCAAGGTGCTCGAAAATATGTGAACATGCACTTTATCGCCTTGACAATAGAGGCGTTGTTGGCGCGGATACGGGGGGGGGGGGGGGCAACAGAGGCAACTGCCCCCTCCCCTGAAACGCATGTTTTGTATACTGGGTAAATTGCAGAAAAAATGTACCTTTACTTTTTTTTTATTTGATAAATATTTTGAGTCTATCCTATGCAGAATCATGAGCTCTATCGAGTCTGATAGATTTGAAAAAATGTCCCAACTGTTCCAAAATTTTCATACAAAAAAATTTCGTTACGTTCATAAAAAAAGTGTAACGTTATCAGTTTCGTTACATTTTTTATGAACGTAACGAAATTTTTTTTGTATGAATATTTTGGAACAGTTGGGACATTTTTTTTAATCTATCAGACTCGATAGAGCTCACGATTCTGCATAGGATAGACTCAAAATATTTATCAAATAAAAAAAAAAGTAAAGGTACATTTTTTCTGCAATTTACCCTACTACGGGGGTCATAGGGGACCGCAAGCATAGATCCGCGCCTGGATACACTTAGCTTATCCTTTTAACATATAAGGGTGTCAGAAATTATGAAATTATAGTGACTTTAAGTCTGATTAAAATTAAATGTATGGTTGGAAATTCCCTTATATTTTGTGATACAGGAATTCGCAGTGGAAGCGGAGATGAAACAGCACCGCAATATACATAAGAAACAGAGGCTCAAGTCTACTGACAGGATATGCGACTACTGTGGCCGCGTCTATACTGTGAGTACACGCCCCACGCCCGCCGGTAAAACCGGTAGTAGACATTGCAATTTCTAGGGCCCAATCTGTCGGATTGAGAGGTTCAGTAAAAGCTAGGGAAATTAGGGACCTGAAGTACAGAATTATATAGTATTTCATACAGAATGTCATCTTCCCTACAAAATCAATGTTTGACAGAACTTTGACAGATGAACGGTGACACATGACGTTTTCATACAATTTTGCCTTTTTGTATAGGGTTGACAAATACGCGATTAGTTTGATTGCTGGACCTGCCCCATCTGCCTCAATCTAGCTAATCCATAACTAATTTCAACACAAAACTACATAAATGACTGATTTATTACGTCATCTGCCCAATCTAATTGTTATTTTAGAACAAAACTACTACTTAAATATTTTTCTTATCTATGGTCATGCTAATAAACAAAGGGGATTTAGACAAGCCTGAAAACGTATCCGATACGTTCCAAGGCCGTAGCTGTCATATCATGGAGATGGACACCCTTGCCTGAAGGAGGGGAGGTAGAGGCAGGGTACACGACAGATTGGGAAAAAATGCATTTATTCTGGCAATAAAACAGACACAAAATACAGACAGGTAACATACAATAGAAGTAAACAGAAAAACAATACACAGACAGGGAAAGGGAAAAAAATACAACAAACAATCAACTTAACTATTTAAACTAAATTCGCGACAACGACAATAGGCTTGGAGCTCAGCATGTGCAGCGAGCTTGGTCGGCTACACGGCTGTTTTTCAGCCCGCGCCTATCTCCTGGCTTATACGAAATAAAAATTAAAAACCTATTAGCTACTTATAGGGAAAACATAGCATCATAATATTTCGTCGTGAGTACTCGTGAGTTCACGTGTATTTCGAAGCCAGATTGAATTTAACCGATTCGAATCAAAATGATTTTTTTTTCAGAGTCGAGAGCACCTCATTCGTCACATCCAGACACATCTGCAGAAACGTCAGAAAGCCAAAGAGCGGAAACTTTATAAGGCGAAATAAATATTATGTACTAACACTTGTTTTAATTTACACTAGAAATCGTAACTGCATCTCTGTTTTTACTCCTCCAAAATTGCAAGAGCGATTTTTTCCTCACTACCTACTAACATTTGGAAGCAATTAAGTTTTGAGACATCATGCCATCAATGATTTAATTCGCCGGGCCTTAGTCTCGGCCAACGTGCCTTGCGTTCTGGAACCTCCAGGATTGTGCCGGACGGATTCCTCCAGGATTGGTTCCATGGCAGAGAGGTCGGTGCCTCTTGTGGGACGCAACGTGTGTCAGTACCTTTGCGGCGTCCCACTTGAGTAATACGATTAGGTCTCCTGGGACGGCTGCGGAGTATGCGGCCAAAATGAAACATGCCAAATACTCTGCCCTGGAGTCAATGTACGACTTTGTGCCAGTGGCCGTCGAGACTGCAGGACCTTGGGCCTTGGAGGCCAAAGAATTTGTGGGGGATTTGGGCCGGCGGCTGAGGGACAGGGGTTGTGACCCGCGGTCCGGTTCGTATCTGGTGCAACAGATTTCGCTGGCCATTCAACGTGGTAATGCTGCCAGCGTAATGGGGACATTTGAACCAGGTACGATTCGGGACGGGTCCCTTACCTAGCTCTTATTAGTAAATAAGTTTGACGAAGCCTGTTGCGGATTTCATCATTGGTTTGTATGAGACGAAGCCTGTTGCGGATTTCAACATTGGTTTGTATGAGACGAAGCCTGTTGCGGATTTCATCATTGGTTTGTATGAGACGAAGCCTGTTGCGGATTTCATCATTGGTTTGTATGAGACGAAGCCTGTTGCGGATTTCAACATTGGTTTGTATGAGACGAAGCCTGTTGCGGATTTCATCATTGGTTTGTATGAGACGAAGCCTGTTGCGGATTTCATCATTGGTTTGTATGAGACGAAGCCTGTTGCGGATTTCATCATTGGTTTGTATGAGACGAAGCCTGTTGCGGATTTCATCATTGGTTTGTATGAGACGAAGCCTGTTGCGGATTTCATCATTGGTTTGTATGAGACGAAGCCTGTTGCGGATTTTCATTTGTGGCCACCTGACGATGCCTGTGTTGCGGATATTATAAATTGTTCAATGCTTTTATTGTTTTAATATTTGACATATGTTGTTATTGAATAAATGGATTTATTAAGTTTTTAACCTGAGACGCGCCATTAAAATTAATTCGCCGCGAAAAAGACACTGACGACATTTGCATGCATTTCAGTTCTGATTCGGCGGAAGGCATTGAGGTAAATATATATCATTGGCGGAAGGACTTGTATCCATGGTCATAAATGTATTTAAAAAATCTATTTTTAGGGCCCCTTTCTATAAAGCGCAAATATGTTTCAGTCTAAAAGAGGTATTACACATTGCAACCTGCAGGGCCCAATCTGTTGTGTACCCTGCCTCTCCCTACCCCTCCTTCAGCTCCCTACAGGCCCTACCTTTAATTACACCTACCAACCTGACAGATTGGGCCCTGCAGGTTGCAATGTGTAATACCGCTTTAAGGCTCAAAAACACAACTAGCGGAATGGAGGCAGTAATGTATGGAGGCCATAGACAAATTTACGCTACCATCGACAAAGCTCCATACATTACTGCCAAAATTCCGCTAGGTGTGTTTTGAGCCTAACCAGGTCTAACAAAAGAATTTGGAAGAGACTTCTGCCTGCATAAAAAGTAAAAACTGACCCAAACAGCGTTCACACAACCTAAATCATACTATTATAATATATTATTCTGTGCCTAAATTCGTGATCGAATTATGTATATTATTTTTATTTATAAATGGAAGGATTGCCAAGTTTTGTACTTTCACTTGTTTTGGAACGCACCCTAAAAAAGTTACGAAGAAAAATCGGCGCGAAAACTAAGTTCACATTTTCATTTCTCAAAGGCCACTGCCCAGCCATTATTTTTTCCACACAAAACTAAACATTAGATGGGGTTTTAAAATGAGTCGTTCAAAGCGAAATCGCAATCATGACTCTTATTTTGAACCAGAGGAGCCTAGTTTCGACGACTATATTTGTAAGTTATACCTATTTTTACACACTTTTATTTAGCTTGTGCCCGTGTATTTATTTGTTTGATTATGTTTATGTGCATCAAATCTTGTAAGTTAAATTTTAACTTCCCGGTGTCTGATTGAACTGAAATTTGGTATACTTCCGCAGTTTACATGACAATGCTACTAGGTCTGTACCTAGCAATAAAACTGTACCAAAAAAAATTGTGAGTTAGAGTCTTAGAGTTATTAATGTTATTATCTAGACATTTAGGTTCATTCAGAATACAGTAAACAAATAATTGTATATTTATCTAACTCTACCCTGTATTAATACTTTGCAGTCGTAATGCTTATTTTTTTAAGATACCGTTTTAATAAAATGTTATTTTAGTTTGCTCGGAGTGTGGCGACTACGTTTACGAATACTGTTCGATCCATGGGCCTCTCCTAGTTATTCCAGACGATGAGGTTTGTATACAATACGTACTTTTTGATATAAAGCAAACAGTTTTAATTAACTTGATGTAACTATTATTTAATTAAACTTGTTGCTTTTTGGTGAAGAAAAAAAATCAATGCCTAGGGAGAGAGAATACTTCCTTGAATTAGGGTTGATTTCAAGTTTTTCCCATATGTACAGTCAACTATATCTGACGTCATTTATATTATGAAAATTGCCCAGAATCTTGTAGACTGTCCAGATCTGCTAGCCAACTTGAGGTTCTCAGTCCCCTCACGCCTATACTTTGGCAACAAACTGACGTTCCATATTCCCTTCACGCATAATAATTACAGGAAAAAATCCTTTCTTCTTAGAGCTGCTCGTTCTTATAATAAGCTATGCCTAAATCACAATCTCATCGATCTGTTCTGTGATAGCTTTTGTTCAATACGTAAACTAATGACCCAAGACTTTTAAGGCCGTTCTTCGATTCGGACAAGCCAGGCCCATCCATTAGAGACACACGTTTATGGCTCCCGTGCATGAAAGAAAGAGATGCAGCGCTCTTAAGGATCAGACTTTTTGACTAAAATACGATAAATAAGCGAATCTATAAAGTGTTGTCTAATTTTGTTTCTGTGACTTTTTAGATAAACCAGAATACCATATTTTTTACTTAGTTATATTGTTTAATCTCTTATAGTTTACGTAAGCTAAGAAAAATAAGGGGGAAAAGGACCCAACTTCGGATTTTTTTCTATCTAGCCAACTTTCAGCAATCGTGTTTCGGCTTGTGCCAAAAACAAGAGTATATAGTCTAATAATGTATATTCGAAAATAAATTCACTCCCTTTTCCCGTTTAGTCGCTAGAGCGTTTGAAAAAACCTATAATTTTTCAAAGTCACCCCTTAATGTCACTGTATGTAATTATAGTTTCTTTGTTTTTTTATTTATTTTCTTGTTGTTCTCGTTCACTGTATAAGTTCAGTTTTGCTGCTAAGAAAATTAATTACATTTAAGTAAGTTTGTTTATTATAAATGAATTGTAGTACTTTGGCACACTTCGTATTTTTATGCTGTTCCTATCTGTGGAAACTTTTAATTGGCTCACTGTTTCTACATCACTAACTATCTTGTTACTCTAATATAGCTGTAAGTTTTCCTACGAAATTAAAATAAAATAAAACATCAAATATATTGTAACAGCTAGAGCAGCCAAATAGTTTTTCACACCATACAAAATATATGGTGTGACGAACTATTTGATCACTTTGGCTGTAACAATATATTTGAAGCTGACTGTACCAGCTTAGGCAGGTGGCCGGTAAACTGAACCCGTATGGTAAACTACCCTACCCATGCATACCTACCCTACCTGATGTATTTCAGGCGCCCTCTCCCCTGGGACTCCCTTCCCCCGCCCCGCGCGCGGCCCTCACCACCCCCCGTACCTTCCTGCATTTAGCCCCATCTACCATACCAGGTAAGTGGTAATTATACCTCGATATGTTTCTATTTTCATTGAAAAAATATTAATGGGACCTTGTGTAGAAAAGTCGTCACAAAAATAAAGATTGTTCTTACCATTGATTGAGTACCGACAAATTAAGATAGACTTAAAGATATACTATTATTATTGGCGTCTATACGCCATTGTCTAAGAACTTTTTGAGACTCCAAGTATTTAGCGCCATCTAGTTGAGAGCGACCTAAAGATAGCCAAAATGTAAGAGGAAATATCAGCTACATATTGACATCTCTTGCATTTTGGGTATCTTTAAGTGGTATTGTGTGCCGTGGGGTACCGGGCCTTAGAATTGTCCCCCACCATATCGTCCCGTGGTTGCACTAGGAGTCTGCTAAGGGACCGGGAGATGGGCAGCAGCATCTTCCGAAAGCCTACAAACAATAAACAAAAAAACTGCGCGCGCCAACCCGCCTGCCAAGCGTGGCGCGTATGGCACCCCCCCCCCCCCTTTAATAAAGGGGAGGCCTAGGTTCAGCAGTGGACGTCTCATGGCTGAGATGATGAAGTGGCTCTCAACTAGATGGGATGATAGACTTAAGCTTCAAAAAGTTCTTAGGCTGCCCTATTATAAAAGTTACTCTATGGTTTAACCTACAAGACGTAGGTTGCCCCAACTGTGACGTAAATTGAATATGGTAATTACCTATATTATGCAGTTATACATCCACCGAATTTTCACTGGTATCGTTAGGCCAATAACCTGTTTTGAACAATAATAAGTAATTCTGGAATTTTAATAGCGACGGCAGTTAATCATGTATTTTTAGATATATCTAATATTTAGGTATTTCATAATAATCATGTACAGTCGACCAAAAATGTGGTCTACCACCCTGCGGTTGAGGTTTGTTTGAACGTCATGAGACTCATGAGACAACAAGGTCGTGCATGTTTTAAACTCCGTTTGAAAAGTCAACCTTAGCGATCGTTAGATCTCGAAACTTTTATCAAAACTAGTAGACCACTTTCTTGGCCTACTGTACAGTCGCCATCAGATATATCGGAGCGGCCAAGGTGATCCCAAATATCTGAAAAACTCCTCTATTGTCAAGGCGATTAAGTACATGTTAAGATATTTTTGGGTACCCTGGTTTGGGTATTTGATGGCGACTGTACGAATTACCTTAAACAAGCCCTATTTTGTAAATAACCTGTACCTATACTTATTTAACCTTAACCATCTTAAATACCTACATAGACTTTAGTATTAATATTGGTAGTACGTATATATTTGCAACCAATAACGTTGGCGTGTGTGTGACATTTTTGACTGACAGATGCCGGGATAGGCGTGTTCAGCACCCGAACGTTGCCAAAAGGGATACGTTTCGGACCCTACCGAGGTCTGAAGACTGATAAAGTGACCTCCTCCTACTGTTGGCAGGTAATTTTTTTTATACAAGGTCGGTGGCAAACAAGCATACGGCCCACCTGATGGTAAGCAGCTGCCGTAGCCTATGGACGCCTGCAACTCCAGAGGTGTCACATGCGCGTTGCCGACCCTTAGCTAGATCCGTGTGATCGTTGCAGCTGGATCCGTGGTTTAACCCTTTCACAGCCGACTAAAAAAAATATTTGTTTAAATTTGAACTCTGACAAGTTATCAATAGAGTTGGAAATTATAACTGCCATAATAACGAGTTACGTTCGTGATTGGCTGTTAATGGGTTAATTTCAACCACTTCCCGGTGTCTGATTTAGCTGAGATTTGGTATACTTCCGTAATTTACTTAACAATACTATCTACTAGGTACAGTGGGCAATAAAAGTGAATATAGTTTGTTATTAAATCAAATACAAACTTTGAAAACATTGAAAAAATTATCAACCCAGTGGGACTTGAACCCTATACCTCGCGGCACGTAACTCTAGCGCTGACCGTTATTTCTGCGCATGTTCTTCCATAGCCCTTCACCCCCTGTACCCCCCGCGCGACCTATTTTCGACTTCTGCGCAATAACGGTCAGCGCTAGAGTTACGTGCCGCGACCTGTACTTACATCGATACGCCTTGCCGGGGCTCGATCGCTTTACCAATTAAGCTATGGGTTCAGTTACTAAGTTGACGAAATTTTCAATGCCTTCAAACATCTTTTTGTATTTATTTACTTTCGGCTTTACAGCAGCCGTTAGCGACATCGACTATTGTTTGAGTGGAATGCACCACTTTAAAAATAATAAAAGTGAATATGTAAGTAAGGTATACCAAAGAAATGTTTGAGGAGTTACTTGTTTTATCAAATGTGGGTAAATATTCGCGCCTTTTGTCAACACTCACATTAATATATTTAAACGAAAGATATTTTGAGCAGCTAAACTATACCTCGTATTTTAGGATTTAGAAAATAATAATAAATAAATATTATGGGAAAATCTTACACAAATCAACCTAGTCCCACAGTAAGCCCAATAAGGGCTTGTGTTGATATATATATAATAGATAGATATAGATAAATACTTAAATACATATAAATTAACGGTAAATTAACCCTATGTACCGATATTAACTTTTTTCAACTATATCATGGAAAAAATGTTATTAGTGATACGCTTAAGATTCTACGATTCTAAAAGAAATGTTTTACCTTTAGATTTTCGATAAAAATCGCAAGCCATTGCATTCTCTGGACGCCCGGGACCCGAACAGATCCAACTGGATGCGTTACGTCAACTGCTCAAGACACTTTAGTGAGCAGAACCTGCTGGCTTTTCAGTATAAAGGTCAACTATACTACAGGTTAGTTTTAACATAGACTTAAGAGTCGCCAGGACGCTCGCGTTCCCATACAAACGTAGTTTAGCTCTCATTTTAAAACGACATGCCTTATAACCACGAAATTTGGTATGGGCATTCTAGTAGTACAGATCTATGTCGGTACTTCGTTTTCGTTGCAAAAAATTGTAATACAAAGAAAATACAGCCAGATACAGATTCACATACAAAACTTATTTTTGCTATATTTTCTTTGTATTACAATTTTAGGCAACGAAAACGAATTACCGACATAGATCTGTACTGCTAGAATGCCCATGCCAAATTTCGTGGTTCTAAAGCGTGTCGTTTTAAAATGAGAGCTGAACTACGATTGTATGGGGACGCGAGTTCACGCGAGCGTCCTGGCGACTCTTAAAGATATAATAGACGGCCATAGTCTAAGAAATTTTTGAGGCTCCAAGTCTTTAGCGCCATCTAGTTCAGTGCGACTTAAAGATAGCCAAGATGTAAGAGGAAATGTCACCTGCTCTACTACTCCTTCTAGTAACAAATAGCGTACTAGTAGTACACTAGTAGCTGTAGCTACTAGGTGGAGTAGCAGTGCAGGTGACATTTCCTCTTACAATTTCGGTATCTTTAGGGGGCTTTCGGACAGAGGGCGCAATTGACTTGAACTTCAACAAGCTCGTAGGCTATGCTGCTCTACTATATAAAGTAATGTATGGTAGTACTTATTTAGTAGTAGGTAGCACTTTATTGTACACAGAAAAACATACAAACAAACATATGGGTCGAACTGAGAACCTCCTTTTTTTTGAAGTCGGTTAAAAAAAACAATCTAAGGCGATTATCACACTGACGACGGATCCGCATGCGGCGCCGGTGCGCGAGAGAGATAGCGCTCTGCATGTGTATACCGCTGTCTCGCTCGCACACCGGCGCAGCACGCGGATCCGCACCAGTGTGATAACCGCCTTAAGAGATATAGGTACAAAGGCAAACTTATCCCCATAAGGGATCTCTTCCAGTACCCCTTGCAAAAGTTAAAATTTAATAATAACAATTTATTTCTTTAGGACAATAAAAATAATCCCTCGCTTCACGGAGCTACTGGTGTTCTACGGCAGCGAGTTTGCCAACGAGCTGAACATAGACCTACGCCGATACCATTCCTCTACCTCCGAGAGACCACTAGGTGATATATATACAGGATGTAACAAAAATACTGGTGATCCGTTTAAGGGCTTAATTGGTATCGTATTGCGGGTAAGAAAAAAGAGAATTTTTTTACTCGAAAAAAATTCTTTCTGGAACACGTCTCAGCAGCGAGTCAACCCTCCATACAAAACCAAATTATTTTTTCGCACAATTTTTTTTCCTTTAGTTTTTCATAATTAGATTACAATACCAATTATGCCCTTAAAGGGGCTACATTGAAAAATTATAGGTTTTTTCAAACGCTCTAGCGACTAAACGGGAAAAGGGAGTGAATTTATTTTCGAATATACATTATTAGACTATATATACTCTTGTTTTTGGCACAAGCTGAAACACGATTGCTGAAAGTTGGCTCGATAGAAAAAATCCGAAGTTGGGTCCTTTTTCCCCTTATTTTTCTTAGGTTACGTAAACTATAAGAGATTAAGCAATATAACTAAGTAAAAAATATGGTATTCTGGTTTATCTAAAAAGTCACAGAAAGAAAATTAGACAAAACTTTATAGATTCGCTTATATATCGTATTTTAGTCAAAAAGTCTGATCCTTAAGAGCGCTGCATCTCTTTCTTTCATGCACGGGAGCCATAAACGTATCTCTAATGGATGGGCGTGGCTTGTCCGAATCGAAGAACGGCCTTAAAATGATCACCAGCATTTTTGTTACACCTTATATTTTATTATTTTTATTTATCGTGTGACTCCACGTCACTGGATATAGAGAGGCATTTCTTCTCTGGTGGTAATAGTAGTAGTAGATGATGAAGAAATCCGGTGAGTGCTGCGAGGTACAGATAAGACCTTTGATTATTAAACCAACCGGATGTGAGACGCGCTCTCATTTCTATCGGAAGAAGTCTGCCGTTTTTTGCGGGGGAGGGGAACGTCAAATGTATGCGAAACGTCAAAATAGCCACGTCAAATAAACATCAGTCCATACAATGAGTATGACCACTGGTCATACATTTTTGGCAGAAGGGAACGCCTGTCAATGGCCACTCCGCTTGGTTTAGGACAGTGCGGCTGCCAAGTGCCAAGTGTGTTACTCTTACATTTAAAATATGTTAATTGTTTAGACTTTAGAGTTTGATGCCATTGTGCGATAATTTAAAGCGGTATTACACATTGCAACCTGCAGGGCCCAATCTGTTGTGTACCCTGCCTCTTCCTGCCCCTCCTTCAGCTCCCTACGGGCCCTACCTTCAATTACACCTTCCAACCTGACAGATTGGGCCCTGCAGGTTGCAATGTGTAATACCGCTTTTAGTCACTGTTAAATTTATAATCGAAATTGGGTTCGATACTGATAATCGATTAATTAAACAAAAACAAAATATGGTTTCTGAACACACTTTTACTATTTTTGTACTGGTAACATTGAGCCGGTCTTGTCGATGGCATCTGTCAAGCGCTTGAAGCTTTGATTATTAAACCAACCGGATGCGAGACGCGCTCTCATTTCTATTGGAAAAAGTCTGCCGTTTTTTGCGGGGGAGGGGAATGTCATATGTATGCGAAACGTCAAAATAGCCACGTCAAATAAACGTCAGCCCATACAATGGGTATGACCACTGGTCATACTCTTTTGGCAGAGAGGAACGCCTGTCAATGGCTACTCCGCTTGGTTTAAAGCTCTAAGGCTTGAAGCAAGTCAAGCAAGCGCTGTTGTTGTCAGTGGTCAGTCAACTCAGTTCAGCTTCAGTGTCAATCAGCCTTCTAATCATTCAACCATACCAAAAATAAAAAATCAGTATTGTTGTTTCATTTGTTTTCCTTAAATTTTGGTGAAACTGAATTATTTTGAGTCTTACCGAGACTTAAAAAACACTGTTTATATGTTAATTCGTTTTCTAAGTCAAGAAAATGAATATACGGAGTGATGTGATGGAGGAAGTCTCTTGTAACAATAGTAAGTTCACAATCACTGTTTCTATTGGGATTTACTTATTATTTACAATAAAAAAAATCGCAGAGATTTTGCCATATAAAAGATATTCAAAAATATTGATTAACAACCGAGATACCGAAATTGAATACCGATTAATTTGTATGAAAATACCGGTATTCGATCCCCGATTAAGACCCTAAAATACTATAGTACTTAATAGTTAATGTCAATTATTTTCCAACAGTTAAACGCGAGCCTGAAGATGACGAACACGTTACACGAACACCAGAGATTAAGATTGTCAAAGGTTTTTCAATAGTTAAATCAGAACCAGAATTAGGGCCAGAAGATGTAAGAGATACACAAGTACCAGAAATTAAGCTATTCAAATGCTTGTCAACAATTAAAAGTGAACCAGATGATGACGAACATGTTGCACAAACACCAGAGATTAAGATTGTCAAAGGTTTTTCAATAGTTAAATCAGAACCAGAATTAGGGCCAGAAGATGTAAGAGATACACAAATACCAGAAATTAAGCTATTCAAATGCTTGTCAACAATTAAAAGTGAACCAGATGATGACGAACATGTTGCACAAACACCAGAGATTAAGATTGACAAATGTTTTTCAATAGTTAAATCAGAACCAGAATTAGGGCCAGAAGATGTAAGAGATACACAAATACCAGAAATTAAGCTAGTCAAATGCTTTTCAACAGTTAAATGTGAGCTTGAAGATGAAAACACACAAATACCAGACATGAAGCTAGTTAAATATGAAAGGGATGATATTGAACAAAATATGCCAATACCAATGCAGCCTGTAAAACGTTTTGCACTTAAAAATGAACCAGATGATGAACAAGAACCCACAACATCACAGAAGATGCAGTTTGATCTCAAGATGTTTGATGCTCAAGAAAATGTCCCACAAAACTTAGACTCAATGGAACTTGTACAAAATATACATTATGAGAGTGAAATTTTCACTGAAGTTATATATTTGAATGAACATATTGATTCTAATGATTTTGAAACTGAGTATAACACCAACTGTGGTGAATCATTTGATCAAAATAAACCTAATGGTTTAGTAATGCAAAATATTGCCCCAAATTTAGATAAAATAAAAAAATATACATGCCCTATTTGCGAAACAGCTTTTATCACAAAATCTGAATTCATTAACCATGATATTAAAACACATGCTTCAAAAAAGAAATACAAGGCTTGCACTATATGTGATTATAAAACTGTGAAGAACAATAGATTAAAAGAACATATAGAGACACATCGCAACGAAAAATACAAATGCGACATATGTAACTATGAAACTCAACATTCATTATATTTGCAAAGACACAGACGGACACATGTATGTAAATATTGCCAGAAAACTTTTAAAACTGGCGACCAATTATATAAGCATGCAAAACGGCATAAAGATGGGAAAACTTATGATTGTTCCAAATGTGAACATACATCTTTTGATCGAAATGAATATATTAATCATTTCAAAACTCATGCAAAAAACACTTACATTTGCACGATTTGTTTGAAAGTATTTGGAAAACCTTATAACTTAAAAAGGCATGAACTGATGCATACTCAATTAAGGCCATACATATGTGAGATTTGCAAATGTGACTTTAAACATGTGTATAATTTAAGACGTCACATGAAATTACACACAATAAACGGTAAAAAGAATGATTTTCTTAATTAATTAATGTTCAAAGTTGCTTTAAGTTGATTAAGTGTGATTTTAATCATAAATTACATATATTTGAATATGTGCTGCTTTGGCAAGATATAACTTACTTTAATTATGTTGATTTTTTACTTACTTACTTATTTGGCGCAACAACCCAAAATGAGTCTTGGCCTCTGACACAAGAGCACGCCAATTTGCTCGGTCCTGCACTATTTCACGCCAGGTTTCATCAGCACCGAGCTCATGAAGATCAGCTCCTACCCTGTCTGCCCAGCGATATGTTGATTTTTTAATGTTGTATTATTTTAAATTATTTCTTATTCTTTGATTTACTTCAATATTGTAAAATTTTGGAGAAATAAACCAAAAATTACTATAAACATTTTATTTTAATAGACATTTGGAATATACTGTTAAAATCTTTCACCTTCCTCGCGGGCACCGTGTATTTTTATTTTTTCCTTTAAATTGAACTAGCGCAGCGTAGCGTAGTGTTCTTCCATTAAACTTCTGTCACCTGGCCACCTGGCACCTGCACATCCTTGCATTTCGAAGTTTGCTTCCTTATATTTTTTATAGTTCTGCATTAGCTTCAGTACAGTCAGCATCATATATATCGCATCAGCTAGAGTAGCCAAATAGTTCGTCACACCATACAAGATACATGATGTGACGAATTATTTGATCACTTTGGCTGTTACAATACATTTGACGCAGACTGTAGTTGTTCAAATTTTCTTCGCCCTAAAACGCGTATTTAAAAATGCTAGGGTAAAAATTCGCCTACCCGTGGTAGCTCAGTTGGTTAGAGCGGCGGGCATGTATCCCGATATATATTTAATTATTCACCCTTTGTCCTGCAAAACCACTTCAGACATGGCTAAATATAGATACCTTCCTAAATGAAAAAGGTAGCTACGTGTAAAACTATTTAGTAACTAAGTAGGTATCTAAATTTAGTCATGAACGCGGCATTAATACCCTAAACTAAAATGCTATACTAATAGTTAACGTCAATTATTTTTCAACAGATCAACGTGAGCCTGAAGATGAAGAACACGTTACACGAACACCAGAGATTAAAATTGACAAATGTTTTTCAATAGTAGCAGAAGGTGTACAAGATAGTCAAGATACACAAATACCAGAAATGAAGCTTATCAAAAGCTTTTCAACAGTTAAAAGTGAACCAGATGGTGAAGAAAAAACGCAAATATCAGAGATGAAGCTAGTTAAATATGAAATGGATGATGTTGAACAAAATACACCAATACCAATGCAGCCTGTAAAAGATTATTCACTTAAAAATGAATCAGATTACAAACAAGAACCCACAACGTCACAGGAGATGCAACTTGATACTGATACTGTAGTTGGTGCTAAAGAAAATGACCCACAAAACTTACATTCAATGGAAGTTACACAAAATATACATTATGAGAGTGAACTTTTCACTGAAAATAACAAAAATAAAGAAAATGTTGATTCTAATGATTTTGAAACTGAGGATAACAACTGTGGTGAATCATTTGATCAAAATAAACCTAATGGTTTAGTAATGCAAAATGTTGCTACAAATCTTGATAAAATAAAAAAGTATTCATGCCCTATTTGCGAAACAGCTTTTATCACAAAGTCTGAATTAATCAACCATGATATTGAAAAACACGATTCAAAAAAGAATTACAAAGCTTGCACTCTATGCGATTATAAAACAATGCATAGCACCAGATTAAAACAACATATAGAGACACATCGCAACGAAATATACAAATGTGACATATGTGAGTACGAAACTCAATATTTATTATATTTGCAAAGACACAAACGAACACATGTGTGTAAATATTGCCAGAAAACTTTTATAAATGGCGACCGATTACATAAACATTTAAGAAAACATAAAGAAGATAAAACTTATGATTGTTCTAAATGTGAACATAAGTCTGTTGATCAAAATGAATATGTAACTCATTTCAAAACTCATAAAAAAAATACTCACATTTGCACAGTTTGTGGAAAGGTATTTGGAAAAGCCTATGACTTAAAGAGGCATGAGGTAGCACATAGTCAACTAAAGCCGTACATATGTGGGATTTGCAAATGTGACTTTAAACATGTGTATAGTTTTAGACGTCATATGAAAGTACATGGCAATGAATAACCAGTAAAAATAATGATTTACGTAAATAATTAATTTTGAAAGTTGATTGAATTTGATAGTGTGATTTTAATTGTAAATTATATTTGAAAATGTGCTGCTTTGGCAAGATATAACTTATTTTGATTATGTTGATTTTTTAATTTTGTATTATTTTAAATTGATTATGATTATTATTTCAAATTGTTATTTGTTCTTTAATTTATTCAATGATGTAAAACTTTGGAGAAATAAAAAAAACTACTATTAAGATTTTTATTCAATATTTATTTTCATACAATACATTTTATGGAAGTAAAACATCACCCCATAATATAATTTCATCTTCACAAGCTGTCAGTAAGTAATCTTCTGTTGGATGATGACTTAAAGATACCACTGGCTTATTTTTACTATGAACCAACTTACAAGTCACATTACTACTAATCAAATCCCAGAAAAATATTTCGCCAGTTGCCGAACCAGAGATTATATGGCTGTCTTTAGCATTAACCGCATTTTCTAGCAAAAAGTCTTTACTCTCATGCCCGGTGAAAGTATTAAGTAATTCTCCGGAATCTTTATCAAATAACTTAACAGTACTATCGGCACAGCTTAAAATATAACACTGGCCGTCATGAGTTAAGCTCCCATAGGTTATAATATGTCCAATATAATCTGAAAACATCTTTCCCACCCTCATATCGTAACGTCTTATATGAGAATCCACGGAACATGTAATAACTTCATAGTCCGTCACTTGAATTGAGGTTATAGTGTCTTTTGCGTCTTTTAAAACTTGCACAGGCTCCTGGCGGCGGCTTAGAACGTCCCAGAAGGCGACCGTGTTGTCTACAGAACCGGATACAGCCATGGTAGACTCCTCATTGTACTTAACTCTAGTAACTGAGCTCGCGTGCCCGCGGTATCGTCTTAAAGGCTGACCAGTGGTTACATCCCAGAGGATAACGGATTTATCAGCACTGCAGGATATAATTTGACTACTGTCACAGCTCCCAGCGGCATCTAGGACTTCGTTTGCGTGCCCTCCGTAAGTTTTCAGCAACAGTTGGCGATGTGGATTCCATAGTTTTATCTTCTTATCCGCGCCGCAAGTGAGGCAGTAAGTGCCGTCGATGTTGAAGCGCACGGCGCGTATTACTTGCTGCTTGCATTTTAGTGTCACTAATGGTTTTAGTTCAGTCATAATGGAAAAAGAAACTCAAAGCAAAATAGGGGACAGGAAAGGTAAACAACTATTCGATAGTGCAGCTGTCACTAGTGTCACTGTCAGTTATAAATTTTTTTTTAGCTTTGGATTCTAATCTTTTGGCCGCATTCAAAAAGAGTGTCCGGAAAGAAAAGTGTCGTTGAATGTATAAGCTCCCATATAGGCAGATGGCACTACAATCGAAATTTTATTTATGTACAGTCAGCGTCAAATATATTGTAACAGCTGAAGTAGCCAAATAGTTCGTCACACCATACAAAATATATGGTGCGACTAACTATTTGATCAATTTGGCTGTTAAGATATATTTGACGCTGACTGTACTATGGATTTTATCCTTATTGACCTCTACAATCGGCGCAATTTAAACACAAAACTCGCGCGCGATTTCGAGACATTGCCGTCTAGGTAGGTGCAACGAAATCAATCGATAGTACAAAAACCGCAATGTATTAAAAATCGCAGGTGACTAGTCGCTTACGTTTGTAGAGACCTTAACTTGTATAAACCTCCTAGCGAGTATTATATTCTTTCTAGAAAACACACGTAGAAAACGAAGTCCTAGGGCACCCTAGGGTAAAAAAAAAAACGCAGACTACTCGCGCAAGGTTCTTGTACAGTCAGCAGCAAAAGTAGCTAAGCGGGTAAAGTGTTCAAATTGAGCTGGTCACGACTTTATTGTTAAGAGAATAAGAGCGTGTGTAGGAACACCAAACTGTACAGAGAATAGTATAAAAATAAAACACAAAAGTAAAGAGTCTCAACTTTTATTCTCTCATTGATTCGAGATTTCAGATATTTTACGTTCCATGATTGTACCACAAAACTTACATGCCTGCTTATACAATATTCGATCGACCCACTTTAAACCAACACTTAAGACCAACGCAAAATTAAAAAAAAAATACCACGACGGTGGCAAACAAGCGTACGACCTGCCTGATGGTAAGTTGTTATCGTAGCCTATGGACGCCTGTACTGTACGGTTTTATTAAGCGTAGCCGTATAGTGTTAATCTAAGTGGCCGATTCGAATGCATTTGCCACATTCACACAAAATGCCAATGTACACTTAAGCTAATCCACATTAAGAATAAGTAATAATTTGTAAATACATCGTTTTTTTGTGGTTTTGATTTAAAAAATCTCATTTTCATGTATTTACAAATTATTATAGGAAAGAAGACATTAGTCTCTTATTAATTCTTATTAATATTTATTTCACTAATAATAATGATCAAGAGAAACATTATTAATAAGATTTAATCAGAGTTTACTAGCTACTAAGATTTTTTGGACATTTTTTTTTTACATTTTTAAGACACATTTTCACCTCTCTACACACAAAATGACTCTGTTTAAGGCTAAATTTATAAAATCTTAGAAAGATTTTTTTTAAAGCGCAAGCGGCGTGCGTTTTTAAAAAAGCGGGAAAATGCAAACCATAGACACGCCGCTCACGCTTTACATTTTTTTTTACTTTCATGATACTTCGCGACTGAAACATTACCTGAGATCATTTTTTTTATTTTTTCAAAGATTTGTAATTTTTTTGTCATTTATTCGTTTATAACTACATAATTATGAAATAATCGAAATATTTTATAAGAATTATTATTAAGCTATCAAATAAGTAAATAAATGAAAATAATAATGCCAACGTTATAGATTAAATGTTATGAAATTTTGAAACTCTTCATTCGAGAGTTAGTCAGTGGTATTTAAAGAGAAAAAAAATATATTAATTATTATATAATAGTAAATAATTTACTTTTCACATGTACACTTCATTTCGGTGGATATTGTTACATATAGTCAGCGGCAGAAGTAGCTTAGCGGATATAGTGTTCAAAATGACCTACACACTAATTCTCTTAACAATAAAGCCGTGTCCAGCTCATTTTGAACACTTTATCCGCTTAGCTACTTTTGCTGCTGACTGTACATGCACTCGCACGGGTATCCTTAACAACTACGCAATATGGAATTTTTTTTTCATCATTTTCTTATAAAAATCATCACAGTAAGAAAGCTATGGGCTACACGGGCGTCGCTTACTCGAAATAAAAACTATTTTTTTTACAATTAAATTTAATAAAGCTTAAGAGACTGATATTGGTTTACACTTTTACAGTACGACCTAGCCATACAAACGCAAAAAAAAGATTTAAGGCGATTATCACACTGGCGCCGGTGCGCGAGCGAGATAGCGCTATACACATGCAGAGCGCTGTCTCGCTCGCGCACCGGCGCCGCATGCGGATCCGTCGCCAGTGTGATAACCGCCTAACTTAATATCTAAGAATTTAATATATTTGCGCTCGTATGGCTTTAGTCTTTGAATAAGCGACGGCCGGGTCGCATGCAACAAACGAAATTAAATAATACTCCAAAAATGTCAAGACAAATTTCGACTTGAATTGCACTATTTAATCTTAAAACTGTAAATTTGTAGAAAAATTACCTATTCTCGTTTATAAAAACGTTAACGCGCTTGCACTCGCACTTAAACGTTAAACTAAACTTATCGCTCCTACAATACCTCACTTCGCTCGGCCTTTTAAACTAAGTTCGTTCAGATTACAACGCCATTTTTGCTCATTCGAAACCCAAAATAAGCGTACAAAGTGATTTATTGTAAAAAACATTTGAATACTCAAAATACACATCTCAGGATCACGGACTTTTGACTTTTTCTCAAAATTGGGATCACATACTTTCATTAAGTGACATAGAGCTGCCTAATACTAAGAAAATAACTATATTTTACTAAGGACTGCACTGTTTTACTTATATTTTAAAATCCCCACTCAAAGTTTTTCAAAGTAGATTTTTTTGAAAATTAATTCGTTAAGACTACCGAAATTATATTGAAAAAATTGTCTGTGAGCAAAAATTTGTATTTAAAAAGTAAAAGTGCAGCCCCCAGTTCGACCATAGACTCGAGTACAGTGCCAGCCACAGACTAAGGTGTTTGCCATAAAGCCACTCCGGCAAGGGACCTCGCCTCCGGTTCAGATCATAAAAATATGTTGAACTTATAAAAACTAAGTAAAATGCTTCACTGAGAGTACAGTTTACTGACTGCCAAAGTTTAAAATTCTGTCAATTTTTTTTTTATAAAATGGCTTCCTTTTTTTATACACAGCACAAGGAATTTTGCCAATGTCGACGTTAATCACACTTTTTATTTATTTAAAATAAAATATAGGCAACGTTGCTCGGTAGAGGCCTTGCTCTTTCATTGGTAATCTTTTAGCCCTATTTCATTTTGACAGATAGAGAAGAAAATCAGGTTTGCTAAGTTTAAGAATCCCTTTAACTTTTTGACCGCCGTATGTCAAAAATTGAACTTTCAATTTTGAACTCCGTCATAATTTATGAAGGTGTCATTCACGCTGTCACTTATCGTATATCAGACGACAGCGGTCAAAAGGTTAAAGATTAGATAGGCAGGTTCGCCATGAGAGTGTCAACTATATAATCAACTTTAGCAATCAATTTGAACCATACTCTCTGGTTTTACAACAAACTCGTTATGTGTAGTTCATTGCCTTCGATCAAGGTAGAGCGATATTGGCCTTTCCTGCTGATTTTCAAGGGTGCCTTTTGAAGCCAATGGGTTCCTTTTTGTCGCGCAGGTACTACAAGCATACACCTGATGGTAAGCATCTACCGTCGCCCGCAACTCGGAGGTCACACGCGCGTTGCCGCTCGCTGTACCCCCGGGTAGGGGGTGCAGGTAAGGTCCCGGGGGGGCTTCAGTGGTCGCAGTAGACGGGGAGCACGGGGCTCCGCGGCCAGTCCGAGGTCTCTTCGTTTTCACTGCTTTCACTGCCGGATCTGTTCAAAAAGGAAATATGAGCGAATTTGTTTTGAATGATAATTTTGTATTCTTAATGACACTCTTAGCGTTTGTCACGGTTTTTTGCCACGGCTCAATTGAGCCTGGGGTCCTCTAGGCGACCTAATCTCATGATTTGGCGTAGGCACTAGTTTTCACGAAGGCGACTGTCATCTGAACTTCATAACCAGAAGGGGAACTAAGCCTTATTGGGATTAGATCAGGTTTCTTTAAGATGTCTCCTTCAACGAAAAATCAAATTTCATTTATAGCTTGAACACAACCGCTGTACCGCTCGCGGTACAGCGGTTGTGGTCAAACTATAAGTAAGTACATGAATTCTGAAAAATTCAGTAGTAAGAGCCTCGATTTGAAGCCGATATCTCCGGATTGGAAGTCAGACGTCTTACGACTAGGCTACCAGCGCTTGCATGATTATTTAAGAGTCGCCAGGACGCTTGCATGAACTCGCGTCCCCATACAAACGTAGTTCAACTCTCATTTTAAAACGACATGCTTTAGAACCATGAAATTTGGCATGGGCATTCTAGCAGTACAGATCTATGTCGGTAATTCGTTTTCGTTGCAAAAAAATTGTAATACAAAGAAAATACAGCAAAAATAAGTTTTGTATGTAAATTTGTAACTGGCTGTATTTTTTTTTGTACTACAATTTTTTGCAACGAAGACGAATTACCGACATAGATCTGTACTGCTAGAACGCCCATGCCAAATTTCGTGATTCTAGAGCATGTCGTTTTAAAATGAGAGCTGAACTACGTTTGTATGGGGACGCGAGTTCACGCGAGCGTCCTGGCGACTCTTAAGAAGGTAAGCGTACCTGTTTCTGGTGGGAGTGGCTTCGACAGCGTATTGTTGCTCCTCGATGGTTGGTAGTAGCGACGTGAGTCGGTCCGTGGGACGCAGCACCTGAGTCATACAGGAATTAACGTTAGAAAAATATTCTCATATACAGGGTGGATTTTCTTTTTGGGTCAGTGAGGGCATCTACCAGATCCCGTGCTGCTACGTGAAAATGGTCTTAGAAGACCTTGCTTTGATTTCAAATTAATGAAGGATCGCATTTACAGATTTTAGAAAATACATACAGGTGCCAGAAAAAGGTAATTTTTGACAAACTTTTTTTTGATGAAATTCAGTCCCATTCCTCCAGAATCAAAAGCTTGTATGGGACCAAAAAAAAATTCCGGCTAAGAAAGCCACAAATCGAGGAATACTTTTCCCATATATTTTGTATGAAAATGAAAACTTTTATTTTTCACATGCAATTTTTTTATGTGTGTGTGTGTGTGTGTACCTTGAGCGTGCGCTCGGAGAGGCGCCACACGAGGCGCTGGCGCTGCGGTGCAGCCGCGCGCGCCTCGTAGCGCGCCACCACGTGCTGCACGCGCGCGCGGGTGCTCACCAGGGACAAGTCCGACATCTGCAATTAAATAGACGCTTTCATTATATGTATTTCAAGTCATATTTATATTTTCTACGAAAAGGCTATCGAAGAATACGCCGTGCCCCTGAATAGCAGAGCCAAAAAATAGATAAGGCAAACATCATCGAACGAACGGAGCGTAAGCGGAGTTCTAACAAACAACTGGCTTCTGGGACGTCTTGACATGGCATTTTGATTTTGAAAGTTTGTTCGACTATAACTTTAGTAACGTTTTTCAATCTTTATGAAATTCGTTGAGATTGTAGCAGAGATATATAAGATTTGAGCGTTCGTTTATGAGCTGAAAGAGGCGAGAAAAACTCTTCATATGGGACTTGATATATCGGTCAACTCGTTTACAAATGAATCGCGAGTTCTTAGTTTAAGGCGAACTATTAGTACAAGAATTTTTGAACGGACGGCTATTGACGTCGGTAGCGTTAGTTACCCGACTTGCACATGCCGTGACTAGCCGCTGCTGCTCCAGGTGGTGATACAGCACCGTGTGCTAGAGAAACCAAGCTTGGTATACATGATGTACTCACGTGGCAGTAGTGCTGCAGCTGGGAGCCGACCTCGAACAGCTGGTAGGCGGTGTCGGGCAGCGGCGCGGTCCTCGCCAGCTCCACCAGCTGCTGCTCCAGGTGGTGGTACAGCACCACCAGCGCCAGCTCGCTGGTGCGCGCGTTGGCGCAGGCTGCGTCGCAGATCACGATCTCCAGCAGCTTTACTAACTCCGTGTCCTGAAAAAAGAAACGTTATTTAATGAAATGTAATCGGATTATGTAAAAATGTTTCTCAGATGGTGCTGGGTGTAGGACAGTGAGGTTCATGCTGCGACTAGCTATCAATGTATCCGCTCAGTGACACCATTATGCTCCGGTCAATATCATAGTCTCCCGGATGCTACCAAGACTCACCTCAGATGATGCAGGACACTTAGACTATAGTATCCTCAAACCAAACAGGCGACTGAGGTCATAGCGCTGTCTCCTTCACTTTTGCTGCGGCTGTGCAAGTGTGAAAGAGAAGTTTTATGACCGCAGTCGTCCTGTTGGTTTGAGGATACTATAACGCTTTGACTAGCTATCAATGTATCCGTTCAGTGTTGCCATTATGCTCCGGAGAATATACACTCATAGTTTCCCGGATGTTACAAATACTCACCCTCAGATGATGCAAGACAGTGGGACTAATGCTTCGACTAGCTATCAATCTATCCGTTCAGTGATACCATTATGTTCCGGACAATATACACTTAAGTCTCCCGGATGTTACAAAGACTCGCCTCAGACGATGCAAGACACTTAGACTAATGCTGTGACTAGCTACCAATGCATCCATTAAGTGATACCATTATGCCCCAGAGAATATACACTCATAGTCTCCCCGATGTTACAAAGACTCACCGCAGATGATGCAGGACATTTAGACTAATGCTTCAATTGGCTATCAATCTATCTGTTCAGTGATACCATTATGTTCTGGATTACAGACAGTGAAATTCCTCCTCCATGTTAAGTGTTACCTCAGGTGGTGCGGGACAGTGGGGCTCCAGGAGCCGGGCGAGCAGCCGCAGCCAGTCGCGGGAGGTGACGGCGCGCGTGCCGGGCGCCAGCGCCAGCTTGTCCACCACCACGCGCGACATGCGCGCCACGTCGCCCGCCGTGCACGCCGACTGGGAGATGGACACTGCAACAAGAACACACAAGTTAGGCTTATGATTTTGTTTCTTATAGGTAGTAAGTTGATTAGGTAGTTAGTTTTACTGGGAGTTTTTCCGCAAATCGACATCCAGTGTGCCTATTTTGCGTGAAACGGGGGTAGGCATCATATAGGTCGATTTTAGGTTTTCTTTTAATATAATTTTGTCGAGTGCGACCTAAAGATAGCCAAAATGTAAGAGGAAATGTCACCTGATCTGCTACTCCATCAAGTAACGACTAGCATACTAGAGCAGGTGGCATTTCCTCTTACATTTTGGCAATCTTTAGGTCGCTCTGACTAGATCGGCGCTAAAGACGAGCTTCAATAAGTTCTTAGTCTCATCATCAGTCGTTCCCTCAAAGCTGAGGATCGTGACATCATGTCCTTCTGTTGAAGATCAGGTTCCTCCACAGGCTTCTATCCCTTGCTACGCACATGGCTTCGTGCAGTTTTAATTGCATGGGTGCAGTAATTTGGGCACACCATCTTGCAGGGGGAGGGCCTCTAAGTCTCGTGCCTTCAACTTTTCCCGTCATTACAATTCTCTCCAAACTATCCGCGGAGCGTCTTGAGAGGTGTCCAAAGTATTTGAGTATGTGGTCCCGGCACGTCGTCGACAACCGGCGTTTTATGCGTAGCTCCTCTAATATGGACTGATTAGTGTTCTTAGTCTATGGCCGTCTATTATATCTTTAAGTCTATAATACTACTAATGAAACTTACCCAGCTCCTCGACAGAAACCTTGCGGGCCTCTTTAGTTTCCGCCGCGTGCTGGTCGATGGCGATGTTCATGCAGGCCACGGTGATGCACGGCACGTGGCACGGACGCACCTTCATCTTGGTGAGGAACCTTTAGGATAAACGTACTGCATTAGAAAGAGTTTAGCAGTTTTCAAGACCTCTTCGATTTTAGACGGGAAATTTATAAAAGGGGTTTCAGAATGATATTTCAATAAAGTTTTGTTGTGAACATAACTATGCAGTAACTAAATGCGGCACACCATAAATTAACCTTTTGACGCCAGCAACGGATATGTCCTTCATAAGATACCATACGTTTTATGTTAAACTGATTGGTTGCTCGCATGATTGAGTGCATTTGTCATGGCGTCGAAAAGGTAAAAAACCCTAATAAAAGCCACTGTAGGCTAAGCCATAGGACTTCCGTTGTAAATCATGGTATTCACACCCCCTGCCCCCTCCTTCCTCAGTCCCCTTAGTCGCAAAGCCTTCATTGGGTCAAGCTTTCGAGCTGATAACCAGTTGTATGAAGCGAGCACTATAATGGCTAAACTTAAATGACCTAGAACAGTGTAGGCAGTAGCTTTACCTGTCGAAGAGGCTGATGGCATCGATGAGCACTTCGGTTGGCAAGTCGTACCACACTTTGAGGCAGCGCATGACGTGAGCTGCGCCATCGCGGGCCCCAGTTGTTACCTCCCCGTTCTGTAAATAAAAAATCCAAAGTTAAATTTCTAGAACCAGTGTTTTTTTCTCGGACGTTCGTAAGTGCATTGTAATGTGCCTAAATTGAAAAATATATGTCTTTTATCAGGGAGATGTGAAGTAGCTACAACGTATTGCAATGGCAAATAAAAATCATATACTTAAGGTCATTCTCACATGCCCCGGGCTACAACACTTATAACAACCAAAAACGGCATTGATTTCGGCACCTTAGCACCGTGCATACTATGACCTCCATAATAGAAACCCAACGATTTTCGCGAACATTCTTATCAAAGATTTTGAATATCGAAACTCGAACAGGTTTGTGTACAACGCATGCGTAAACAAAACGAACGCAATTTTAAAACGTATTATACACAAACGACATTAATGAACTTGGTGCTTTTTGTAATGTATAATGCATCGTCTTCGTCAGACCTCGATTTAATGCAAAATGGTGAATGTTTAAGGCCGAATCAGTCGCGTTTAACATTGCCCTTCATAGTTGCTACTCGTCAAGCGATATTGAGCTTTGTTGATGAGTAGAAACAGCCGTGTTTTGCTTGGTCAGCTAGGTTGGGGTTTCGTGCTTGATGGCTTCCTATGCGATCCGGTTGGGGTCGCGGATGTGTCAGATTTGTTAGAATGTGGGCGGATATATTGACTTTAATCGGGAAGTTTTGAGGTCTTTGGCTAAATAAAGGCCGAAATTAAACTTTTTGTCCTTTCTGATTGCAAATTAGCGTGTTCTTATTTCATTACGATTTAAAAAAGGAAGAGAGAATCCCATTTCTTACTTACCCGAGCCAGTCGTTAGTATGGCAAAGCAATGTCGTCATGATGACGACATGTGATGACGGTCATCACCAAAATCGTCCAACATAATTAGCATACTTATATGTTTAGTAACATAAGGCATTTCACGATAACAAGGTCACGGTAACAACACACATATT
Organism: Pammene fasciana; assembly: GCA_911728535.1. Lineage (NCBI taxonomy): Eukaryota > Metazoa > Arthropoda > Insecta > Lepidoptera > Tortricidae > Pammene > Pammene fasciana. The sequence goes on from OU452299.1 coordinate 8,224,755, forward strand.
TTAAACAACTCCTGGAGTGAAAAGCGTCCAGTCGCGAGGTATTGCTTACTATCAGGATGGACGAGTTGTTAGTCACAAACAATCAGACAATCCTGACAATATATAGTCTGGCTGGCCAAAAAGTGCAGTAACAGTGAAAGTAATAAGCTTTTCGCTGTGTGCATGAGTGTGGCGCCTTTTCTTGAGCAGGGGGTTAAAGGATTTTTTTTATTGATCATTAATGGCATATACTCCTTGCTTATATGAAATGTCTCTGGCTGATTTACTATTTTGACAGTTGATCCTGATGTCAAATATTTTGAAATGTGATATTGACAAGAGCCCAATTTCTTGTTACATCGTGCACTGCGATCGTTCACGTTACCCCCACCATGCACTTCGCACATAGCGAATACTCAATTTTCAGAAGCGAGGGTACGAGCGTAAAAGAGACAGTATGATTCTCTCTGTCTATACTATTATTTCATTTTATTACTGCGGTTTTTGGTTAGCTAGACAATAAGGGAACTTTTAATGTATTTATTTGTATATGGTCGTACCTCTGATTCATTAGGCAGACACAGTCTCGGCTGGAACTTGTGTTCCATCTGCAGGTACTCGTTGAGCGTAGCGTAGTGCTCCTCCATCGCGTCGGAGGTGGACGGGCTAGCATCCGGGTGCCTCGCGCCCGCTCTCTGCATCGTCGGGCTTTATGCGAGCGGAGGGTGAATCGGCACCTGGAAAATTGATAAATTAAAACATCGCGGGTCTCTAATGGGTCCTCTATACCTGAAGATGTGCCGTTCTCGAGAATTTTACCGTTTCCTATGGGAAATATTCGAGAATTCTCGAGAATGACAAAATTTATCAACACCATGAGCCAGTCTAAAGGATTCAGCTATGCCACGGAACGAGATCGCAATAAGGCTTGTTCCCTCTAACATATAGCTGCGTCCCTTGTACTGGCCCATGATGTGTTAATAGAAAAAAGTTAAATTATGGTCAACCTTATGCATCTACAGCGTTGTAAGCTTTGTCAAGATAAGGCTAGTCTGAATAAATATTAGACATTACAAATAACTGAAGTTCTTTATTTCAAATAAAACTTCAAGTTAGTACACGTACACTACACAGTCTGTTTTTGAAATGTAATTGTAACAGCGGACGTGTTTTGTGCTTTACGTGATTTCGTAAGACGCCCAATTTCTTGCTACAGTAGCACGCATGATTTGGGACGTGACGATTTCGAATTATTGAATTCTAATCAAAATACCGGAAAAAGAAAGTTTCTTGATAATGAATAAACCACTAAGTATGTGATTTGGTTGCCAAGCAGACCACATGCTTTCTTAGAGAGCCGCGTCAGGACGAGTTAAAAATGTAGTTGTTTCTCTAAAAAAGCAGGCGTAGAATGCGCTACAATAATATCAAACAATCTATTTTTATGACTATGACTATTAGATATACAAATAATAAATTCCAATGACAATTATAGTAGCCTTTATATTTAAATACAGTTGGCGTCTCAACAAATATCTAGGCGCCCCTATATTGTATTTTTAACGTACCTTGACCAGTAATAAACAAATCAACAGTCGCTAAGGTTATGCAAAGTGATATGTACCAGCACTCAGCAGTATAAGTAGCTAAGCGGATGAGCTGTACAAAACGGTTTTGGCACGATTTTATTGTAGAGATAAGAGCGTGTGAAGGTTACTTTGAACACCTCATCCGCTTAAGATATAAAAGGTTTATTCCTCACCTTGTGACGTCACAGTGTCACAATTGATGTTTCATAAAGATTTTACTCTATAGGAAAGTAGCCAATTGTCAAGAGCCGCTTAGTGCAAGTAATGATGATTGAAGAAGGTTAAAATATGTTTTGGAAGGTACCAGGAGATAAGAAGCGTGAAAGAACTCACCTAAACTTTGTGCAGTGGGCAGCAGCGGCGTGAAGTCGTTGTATGTGCCTGCACCGATTCCCCCTTCGTCCGTCCCGAGTGCGCGACCGGGCGCGGCGGCCCTAGTACCTGACGGGAGAGAGCGGTCAACACAGAGCAGCCGTGGCCACTGAGCGATGACCAGGAGGGCAGTTTGAGGAGGTAAGAGACAGAAGCCCTCCCTTGTTAGGAGATTAAGGATGATAAGGATCTTTGGCTTAAAGACGGGGATAACCACTCTTACTGGACAGTATGAGTTGAGAAGGATGCTTTTTGGATTAGGTTGGGAATGGGTTTGCTCAGTAAGGTTACCAAGTCAATGTCTTGTTGAAAGACGATTGCTCAGCCGCCTTAGCTCTCTTCGATTGTCAGTACTATACACCAGAGGTTGAACACTGGTGTAGGGCAAGCACTGAACTCTAGCGAGACACAGTGCGCACAGCTAAGCTGTAAGGTAAATAAGGCCCGGTTTCCCTTGACCCTCTAGTATACACTGGGCTTGCACCCTTAATACTACTTTTAAACGAACGAACGTTCGTAACGGGTCGCTTGACAGGGAAAAGTACAATGTTTGGAACTTTGTATGAATATCTGTAAAATTTAAAACATGAATATGACGATGTGCTAAGGGTGGGAGTGTCAGTCAACCAGTGTCATCGTAAACATGATAATTAATTAATAATATAAGCGTCTATAGTTTCAGCTAATTTGTTATTACTTTTATTCATAAGCGTAGTTTTGTATGTCAGCTGAACAATGCAACGGCAACGAACTTTGACAATAGAAAAAAAAAACAGTACGACCTGTCGACCTGTTGAGTTTCACGTATTTTTAATAAAACATTTGGAACGGTATGTACGTTTACACTAAAAGACATTCTGAAGTAAATTATATGTATATTTATCCACTAATTTTGTAGTTTTATTAGAATCCAATTTTTTAATCAATGACGTAAGCACAAAATTCATAAAAACTTGTATATGTATGTTTGTTTTCTGACCCCATGTTTGTTTAGATGCCCTTAGCCGTAGCATAATCGGTTAATTACAAACTAAAATCCGCAATGACATTGTGTACGAACACGAAGGTTATAGATTGTAAAATATAAAAATATAATAATCTCATAAAAACCAGAAATAATCGTTACATTTGTTATTTACATTATCGAAGCGTCTGACGTATAATCAGCTTTTTATATATACAATAAGGTGTCATTCAGCATGACACAACAGATTGTTGGATAATAAAACATAGTATATAGTCTGGCAAACCAAAAGCGCAGTAACAGTCAGAGTAACATGCTATACCCACCCCTTTTTTAGTAGTGAGAGTACTAGCATTAGAAAAAGACAGTATGATTCTCCCTGTCTATGCTTGAAGTGGAACAAACTCTGGCCAAACTATAGTTTTGTTTCATATTTATACATAACAAACATGTGTTTTTTTTTTATATTTAACGATTCCTATTTCAATAAAAGAATGCAATGAATGATAAAACATTAAAAACTAGTCACGCAGGTCACGTTCTGCATGGACTTAGCACTCTTAGCAGCCACAAACTGTGGACTGAGGCAGTGCCAACTTATTTTCAAAAATATTTTTGACTTTTTTAATACCCCGACGGTGGCAAACTAGTACCCGACCCGTCTGATGGTAAGCAGCCATCGCAGCATATGGCTTGCAACTCCAGAGGTGTCACATGTGGTCTGCCGACTCTTTAATTTAATATGAAGGAGGACTCAATGTATGATTTAATGTTGGCACTTCTAAACTTTGCCGCTTGAAGTCCGTGCAGATTTAGCATGGTCGGGTTCTATCTATTTAACATTCGTGGCGCATAAACATGAAATGCGTAATAAAATGTCTATAATTATTGTAAGATAATAGCGTCGTAAATAATAATAACGTTATTAAGAATAATGTAGCAGGTTTGAGTGCAAATGAAGATAATATAAGCATGGGCCGACACGTGCCGTCTTCAGTGGGGGTTAATGTTATCACACTACCGCGATTTCTGCGTGAAGCGGCATTGTGATGACTATGAAACACACAAAGGGTGTAACTGTAAACTTAACTAAAGGAAAACTTAAATAAATGCAACCAGGTGAGCTGACTCAGTGCCTGCTGATCAAAATTTTTGGAACCTCGATTTGCCGCTGGGTGCTAGCTACTGAAACCATGTATTCGTTGTGTCAATATTGATTCACGTTACGCGATGTATTTATTGACCTTAAGACCTTAACTTAAGAAACAAAGTCAATATCAACACAGTGCCATTCATACTTTATGCGGAGCAAAACGGTGTAGGGAGCATTTTTTTATTTAGAGCACTCAACTACCATTTGAAACTCTGTCAATAAGTATATTAAATTGTATTTTTGAAATACGAGCGGCGAAGTATAAAGTCTTTAACGTTCAAATCCTAACTTTTTCGACCGAGGTCTCCTCAAAATCTGTCTTCATTACGTACTTACTAGTCTCTGATGTGACGTAAATAGCTTTAATTATAAATGTATTGAGGGTGTAAATCGGCGATGAACCGTGTTTTGATAGCGAGTCGATGGCCCTCCATGAACTAAGCAAAACAAGTATTGTATAGTTGACGTCAAAGATATGTTTACACTTTTGCACCTTGTTACGAAGCGATAATATAAAATCCAATATATTCATTTTTATAGGAATGTTGCTACGTATCACAAATTAGCAGCATATTTCTAGATGAAAGAATTTCTTATTAAATTAAAATTTAACATTTCGAAACAACAAGTATGAACTTCATATGTATGAATAACTATCTAAATATGAGAGTAACTTCAGTCTGTGCAAAAAACAAAATCTCTGGATTACGTTCATTCCACTCTTACTTGGTGTCAAAATGAGACGAACATTCACAAAACATGCCTCGTATTCAAAACAAGCTCGATCTTTGTACATTGCTGACACAGTCATGATTTCCTCGTGGACAAATGACCTAATTATGTGGCTCTACACTTATCGTATCAATTATTGTAATTACAATGTAGAACTGTGCTACGCAATAGGAGTTGATATCACGGATTTACATAATTACTGACCAGCTCTGATATCAGTACCAGTCCAGTTTGCATCCTAAAGCATCCTGCAGCTCATATAATAATCAACCCTTATGGATAAAAATAACTGGCCGCTTCGATATATTTGATGGCGACTACCAGCCGGGATTAGAATCCGACTCCGGATTGAGAGTCACGCCCAAGCCACTCTGCTGGCTTGCAAAGCACTTAACAGTCATAAATATAATTTATAATGGTTTACCTACGCAATAGCATGTTTATCACGTATTTACGCAACGAGGGCACCGACCGAGCGGTTTGATATCAACGCTCTAGTTCTTATGCTGATTTCATTACTACTACTATTTTTACAAGGGCGTCCGATAGGCGAGATAGGAATGCTATTTTCTATTTGATATTCTTTACTATCGGGCGAGTAACTTCAAGTATATCAACTAGAAAAATGTAATTATATAAAAGCTGGCTGGATACAAAATGGAATCACAATAGACAATTCTGTTTTAAGATCTAATTGTTTTCGTTGTCGTATTTCTATAGAACATCTTGGGACGTATTAGATTAGGGTTTTATAATCTGTACTGTAGGTAGGTAGTAAAAAGTAAAATTTGTGCTTTTATTCGAGACTATTTCTGTAAGAATATCGACTCAATTGTTAAAATCGTCAAACACAGATCAGTTCTCTAAATGCAATATTATCTCAAACTAGTATCAAAATTGATCAATTAATTGAGTAAGGTCGGTTAACACATTCGTTTTCCGAAGGTTTTCTCAATTACCGTGTGACCTCCTAACAAGTTATAAGTATAAAATCCTCAGTATGCCATCACTAAACCAACCATATCGGATGGTTGCCAAATCAACCGTTATTCAAGATGCCACTTCACAGGCGGCCAGTATAAGTTAGAACAGCGGCGTATAATTATGACTGAATATTTCATATAAAACATTACTGCAATGTTGCGCAAGAAAGGTCAAAAATACCTGAACCGCTCTTACGGTTTTTAAGATATTTTTGTGTGCTTCATCGTATGAGATATTATGCAGGAGATTACTATTAGCTGTATCGAATATTTATTTGAAGACAGAAGCGCGTTTTAGTCGCATCCTATTTATTGCAAAAGGGGGTAATAAGGTTAAAAAAAAGATTTATCCAAATATATGGCTTTTCCAACTGTCTTTTGTATTAAAACCTCATATACGTTCAGACTTTTTTGTCAATGGTGTACGAATATAAATAAATAAACCATATTAAAAACGCTTCCAATGTCATTTGGGGCACTTTCCTAATTGTACAGAGTCCGGGGGCCAAGGAATACTAACAAATTAACAATAGCAGTGATTGTGAATGCCACGCCTATTGCTTCGCGTAGAGAATCACAATTATTTCTTCACATTGGCTACGGTGTCGTCATACGTTTAGCTGTTGATAACGATTTCACGAAAACGCACAATACAATGTAATTGACGAGATTGGCTCATCTTTAAAAAAAATCTATAATTAGATTTATACTATGTTGCGAGAATCCGCAATCCTACCTGTAACTGTTTTATCTCGTACCTACAAACGCACAGTTTTCTTGGAAAAAACAAGACATTTAAATATTTCATTTCGTACCACGTTTATTGCAAACTAGCATTAAGCCAGCCTAATGGTGGGCGGATATCGATCTTTAAAAAGTTTTTAAAGAACGTCCTGACTCTTGAAAGAACCTCTGAGTGTGAAAACTGACTATATTGCACTGATTTCGTCCTTTTATCAACTTCATAGCCACTAATACTAAGGTCCTTTTTCCTATAGCACACACAACAGCAACACTTTCACTAGTAGTTGGATTCCATCAAGCTAGTGTAAATCATAACAGCAGTAAGCTGTCAATTAGCGGGGCGGGAGTTTAATGGCGCTCGACGTTTGTCTTATTACGCGAAACGCGTTTACTTAGTAAACTAGCTGTTATTATGAGTTATACCGGTATAGTAAGTTTGTACAGTAGATATTCCTTCCTGTAGAGCAGCGGTTCTCAAACTTTTGATGACGGAACCCCTTTTGAAGATTAATAAAACACATTATATGTTCTAGACAGACAGAAGAGCCGGTTTTTGTTTTATTTTTTCAATATTAAAAGTATTGTCGCTCTCCTACAGAGGCTTTACGGAGCACAATTTGAGAATGGCTGCTGTAGAGTTAAGATGGTCGAGTTTCTATCGTCTGTCACAATGGCTATCAGAGTCTAAGATCAATTGTGAAAACGTTTAGATTAAAAATACACGGTACAATAAAACTTTCTGCATAATTATTAATGACGTATATTTATATCCATAACCCGTAACCATAAACGATAAAATCGAGAGCAAACAGGCTTGTTTTTAGGAAATAATCAGACTTTCTCTACTAATACCAATACTAATACTCTTTATTTAGTATACAGTTAGTTATAATTTCGCGCATTAATTTCCTATCAAAGCGTGAAGTAAAAAACAATTGATAAGAGAAATACCGTTATGTTAGGTATAAGCGTTGTGAAAACAATAATTTAACATACCTAGTGTCATATCAAGCGGATATAACGATTTTTAACGTATTTTCTAACTTTCGTACCGATTCTTACTAAGGGCGTTAGATAACTATGATGAAACTACCTCTATACAAGGATTAGTTATCTTAATTATTTATCGGTCTCTACATAGAAGTTACGTAAGAGTTTCCACAGATGTGTGGTTTTTCTTAAACTACACAGAGCAAACGCTTTCCAATTCGGAGTTTATTAATTTACATACTAATATGATGAATATTTTCAACCAGATGCCATCAGCTGAAGATAGTTTAAATGCATTTTTTCTTGTCTTTTAAAAAAGGCTTATTCATCTTTTATGTTAAACTACCGAGTAGAGATACTTCTATAGATGCTCGGTTATTTAGTTTTCGATACATTCCGCTTGATCTGCTGTGTTAAAAATCCCATAAAAAAAAAAAAAAAAAAAAAAAAAAAAAAAAAAAAAAAAAAAAATCGTTACGTTAGTGAAACGAATACAATAAGGGTTCTGGGCAGTTTATGATAACTTTTGTGACTTTAATATTGTGTAGTCAGCCACTATAATGTGTGTATTTACATAACTATTGTAAACTTTCTTTTTCACTTTTATAGGCGCGCATGGTATACATATTCATGCAACATAAACCTAGTGTAATGGCGTCGGAGCGTCCGTGTGGTAATAATATTTACATTTTATTATTAATAATGTTTGCGTAACACTTGCCCTACAACTAGGGTCGCTACCCGTACTATAATATATAGTATCGTACTATATTTTGGCTTGATGTACTGTTGAAAATATGCAAAAAAGACGAAAATACTATATTTTTGGAGCGTTTCATGAGGTAACAACAAGAAAAACTACATTTTTTTGATGTAGGTTTGAAAAATACTATATTTCTCTCAAAAAAGGTGGCAACCCTACCTACAACTATGACAACTACAGCCTTGGCCAGAAGTGTTGAGCACCAATGCGATTTTCATACAAAACTGGAAAGTTTAGTCCATCGTTTCCATCTTTGTTTAAGTTATTTTGTCAATTAATTTAAACTAATAGGCATGTTTTGTTGAAGTTAGTAGTAACTGCATAGAATATTGGCAATATGTCGCACCGACTTAAATTTACATTTTTGGTACCTTCTGTTTTCATATTTTTTAAGTACCTTGAAAGTGTTATTAAGTGAAGTGTTCTATATTTATAAATAAAATATAACATTTACCGTTACCGTACATTGTTAGGATAGGGAAATAATGCTTAACATCAAAATTGTAAACAAAAAACACCTATGCTCAACACTTCTGGCCAAGGCTGTATGTGGTACTGATACTTAGCAAATTATGAACTGAAGCACAAGAGAAGAATATTGTTACTAAATATAGTTGTTTTCTGTATCTTTCAATTGTTTTTAAATCTTTTGAAGGCCATGTCAATTGTCACCTAAAAGAGTCACGCATATATTCGACAAAACAAACTTTTATTAGAAGATAACAAGTTCTTACGTGACAAATAATTGGTATTTGTAGATCTTCTGCCTGAGAAGCAAAAACTATCCCGAAAAATATGCGAAATAGACATTTGAACCGCAAAGTGCGACAAACAGCGCCGGAATCCACCGTTACACCAAATTACCATACGCCACGAGAATTATGACAAAACGACCGTTACAAAAACAAAATGGCGGCGGATCACCGTTCTAATTTCGAATCGTTCTATTTCTGGAGTTTATTGGCGGTAAGTGGGCCGAGAAGGGAGATTATAACGATGCTTTTGAATTGAGTATCCGCCGCTGTATATGTATTATTAAAGGTTTAGTTTTTGAAGACAAATAGAAATACAATGATTAAAAACTATTATAAACACAAATTTATATATTAACCGTCATCTAATTACTTAACTGTCCTTGATCAAATCATATATATTTTTTCCATAAATGCAGACCATACAGGACGGAAAAAGACTACGGGCTCTAGAGGAGAACTAGGTACCTTAAATCTATAAAATTGCTTACTTTTGTATAAAGGAGAACAGTCTCGAACAGTCATTGGTATAGGTAATTTTTTTAAATCCTTTCACTAAATATTAGATTATACGGATATCTCGTAATTCTCGTACGACAGACAAGTAAGACCTAATGTTTGTTGGGGAAATTTTATCTATAAATTCTATAATATTGCCAGTATCGTCTCTAGTGGGATAAAAGGTGGTTCGATTACCCGTTCGGGTAAGAGAATGTTTCTTTTACGTAAAATAATTTATTTTAAATTGATTTTAAGATAGTTTCCCTCCAGGGCACATAGTTTTTTCCACACTGTATATCATTACGTAATCCGAACCACTACCGTATTGTATTCGTTTGATATAATACTTTACACGTGTAGGGACCGAGTACCTATATATGGACCGAGGCGTCATATGGTACCATTTTACACTGTGTTAACTAAACTAAACCTTATTTACAAAGACATAAGGACTACCAATGATCAGTGTTGCTGTTAGTCCCTCAGTACGATATACACGTGATAATGGGATTAGATAGCTACGTCAATAGAATGAGAATAGATTTCTAAATCAATAGGTTTGTTATACGTTTAAGGGACACACAACTAAGCTGAATTAAGTAAATTCATAGACAATTTTCGTTGTATTTTATACGCTGAATCGAATGAGACCATTATCATACTTATAGGATCAATTCTTTGCGAGATATGGAGAGTTTTTGTTGAAAAATGGGGGTAGGACGCGTACTTTCTAATAGGACTCTTGAAGATTCTTATTCCGAGTGCCAATATAAAGTTTCATTGATGTAGTCAATATGCCTAAATTTGTATGGAGGCCATAGACAAAAAGCATTTTGTGTATGAATTTTCTTAATTCAGCTCAATTGTGTGGTGTCCCTGTCGGAACTTGGTGGTAAAAGAAGCTTTATAAAAAATGCCATTTTGGCACATATGTTTCACATGTGCCAAAATGGGTAAAAATTAAAACTACACCCTTATGATAGGAGCATGGGTGAAAGGAAGATGGCAGCACTGGTCTTAAATATTTATTGGCGTAAAGTAGCTTAAATATTTAAATATCCATTTGGACTACAAGACACGCTGAATAAGAAAATAAGAGCATTCAACCCTTTACCGCCAAGCATCGGACGGAAAAATCGTGCCCTCGGCGCCAGTTTTATTTTGGACGTGATATCGCGTGATATGCGCTGGCGCTGAGGGCACGCTTTCCGTGCGCGTGATTTAACGTCTTTGGTGGCCAAACGTTAAAGGTAATTTTGTTTTTGTTACTTCTGCTGCCGACTATACTTAAGAGTCGCCAGGACGCTCGCGTTCCCCTACAAACATAGTTCAGCTCTCATTTTAACCTCGTAAGTCCTCGCGTACTTGTATAAGTACAAATTCAAGATCGAGTTTCGAACTCTTATAGAAATCAAAGTAGGTTCCAAATTCAAAAACGCTAGGCTTTTCCCCGGGTCTTACGAGGAACGACATGCTTTAGAACCATGAAATTTGGCATGGGCATTTAAGTAGTACAGATCTATGTCGGTAATTCATTTTCGTTGCTAGAAATTGTAATAAAAAGAAAATACAGCCAGATACAGTTTTCCATACAAAACTTATTTTTGCTATATTTTCTTTGTATTACAATTTTTAGCAACATAAACTAATTACCGACATAGCTCTGTACTACTAAAATGTCATGTCGTTTTAAAATGAGAGCTGAACTACGTTTGTACCTAGTCTAGCCATAAGTTCTGTTACTTGTGAAAATAATCATATTTCTTTGACGGTTCAACTAATTTACAAAAATGGTATATCTATTTATAGATAAATTAATTTAGTTTTTAAATGATATATTTTTATCTAGAAATGTCCACATATGGCTTTAACATTTGCTTTTTAACGATTTGTTTCGTACCTGTTAATTCACGCACCTTCTTCATTGGAAAAAAATCTACCCTGCCGTCAAGGTTGTTTTTAGAGAACCAATATTTATGTGGTGTTTAGAACAGACCATGTCCTCTAACACCGACCACAATTAATTATTGTCCAGGGAATTTAGGTAAGTGCTGGAAAGGGGCCAATCAGCATACTGAGAAGAACAAAGAAAATTACTTTTCAGGTAAGACTGGGTGGAGTGAGCTATTTGAAGTGAGGCCGAATTCTCCTGAAAAGCCTAAAGCATATTTTTGTATATTGTCCTGTTAACAGGTTTTACCATAGTATTTTAAAGCTCATTTTGATACAGTTTGACTGAAATTTTCAGTCGCTAAACAAGCCTGTACGGAAAAATGGATTTTAGAGACACCTTGATATGACGCATCTTACTAAATCATGAGCTATGCTGGATAATGACGTTGCTGAAGCGTGTATACTATAGTTTAAGCTTCTCGAGTGTTGTGTGCTTACATTTATATATTTCGTTTGTTGTATTGCTGTATGACATTTAAAATATTTAAAGGCAACTGTAGTAAATTCCCCCATAAAAACGGTGCGTGAATTTTACCATTGAAAAGCTGATGATTAAAGGCTTGTATTAAAACCAACATTGGAAGTTTCGGACAAAGGATATATTACTTAAGAGCTTTATTTTATTACCTATTCATAAATATATGATTATTGTAATCAAATTACATTACATTGAAAATTATTTACGTTTTTGTTTGTAACAGAACTTATGGCTAGACTAGGTATGGGGACGCGAGTTCACGCGAGCGTCCTGGCGACTCTTAACTTAAAAAAAGACTAGTCTATAATTAATAATAGATTTGAGGTTTATACACAAGTTTCTGGATTCTCTTCTCCGAAAGAAGGTTTGTGAACAACAAATGATGACGAAATGAATTTGCCAATGCCAACGATACCATGTATGGTAAGAATTAAGATATATTAACGCCCACGTGTGTTAGTGAGGTCATAACTGCCTATGACAATTTGTCCTCGCCAAAACTGCCGAAAACAAGGCTTTTTTTTATACCACGACGGCAGCGGTACAAGCATACGGCCCGCCTGATGGTAAGCAGTTACCGTCTTAGTTAGCCTACGGACGCCTGCAACTCCAAAGGATTCACATGCGCGTTGCCTACCCTTTAAGAACCTATACACTCCTTTTTGAAGAACCTCATACTGTAGCTGTACATAATGGAGTTTCTTCTGAACATGCACTTTATCGCATTGACAATATAGGCGTGTTGAAATATTTGTAATCAGTTGATCACCTTGACTGCTCCGATATATCTGATGGCGTCTGAACGTTGTACAAATTCCATAATTGTAAAAAATTGTTCAAGAAACTTCAATTTCAAGGTTATCGGCTGCTGGCTTTACAAAATACAAATATTTATTTGCTAAAAATGTGGTACATAAGGTCTTAATTTCGTATCTTAGGTTCACTCGTTATGTATTTATGGACCTATTTGGGTGGAATGTCAAGTTACCTTATATTGTAGTATTGAACATACTCATTTACAGTCCGTGAGCTTTAAGAAGAACCTTCGGGAATCGGCGATGACGCACATAAAGTCTTCGCCATTGGAACTTGCTAACTATGTAAACAAAAGACGTAACTTTGTTTTGTCACAGTTTCTCCTTGAATTTTCACATCACCTCATCAAGCAACATTGAAACCATACACTATTGAAATGGTTGTTACTGTAAAATACAAAATCATAAAATATATAACTGTATCTTGGATATTTTATTAAAATTTTAATATGGTTTCATAAGTTAGGTTATATGGACCTGATGGAATGACATTTTTGTTTCTTTTAAATTCTACAATTGTCTATGATGGGTAGTGTTGTGACTAAAGTTGGTGATATTTTAAGGCGCTACACACTACCCAACTCAAGCTCTGTTCCTGCCAACGCGGTTGTATACACTACTTGGTAGTTTTGACATATATACAAATGAGTTTAACATGTAAATAAATAAGTACCTACTTGTTTTGCACTTTCGGTATTTTATTATTCGATATGGTTTGACATAAGTAAACAAGGAAGTAAGAATCTTGCCCATCACTAGTAAATTCATCATTCAGAGACAATTTCAATATGGTGGTTTGTTTACATAGTTAGCAAGTTCCATTGGCGAAGACTTTAGGCACTGGTCCCACCGCGAGCTAGTAAGCTATGAGCTATCGGCTATAAACACGAACAAAAGATAAGCACTCCCGTGTAAATAAAAGAGACACGGCGATATTTGTAGCTCACCGCTGGGCGAGATAAATATCGCCGTGTCTCTTTTATTTACACGGGAGTGCTTATCTTTTGTTTGTGTTTATAGCCGATAGCTCATAGCTTACTAGCTCGCGGTGGGACCAGTGCCTAAGGTAATATTGCTGTTCTGCTTTTACATGTGACGTCTCTTTCTAAAACTCGAAGGTTCTTTTTAGAGCTCACGGACTGTGCAGTATAGAAACATTCTTGAACACGGTATTTTTTAAAGCCTCTTTAAATATATTTAGAGGTATAATTAATTTTTATATCACTCTGCTATCAGTAATCAGTATGTGACTAAGTGTTGATCACTCGTTTTGCTGACTATACGGGGCGGATCGCTTGCTTGCTACTTGCTACGCGTAAATGTCATGTATTGTATAGGAGAAAAGGTGAAATTATTCTCAATCTGCGTAGATACTAGATAGTATCCATACGCGTTTCTCTCGCAGTCATGCCTCGTTATTCGTGACAGTTTAATGCTTTACAGCGCTACAGTTTCTAAGAATAAAGAATTTATACAGGGTGTCCCAGAAATCGACGTCAAGCCGTGAATGGATGATAGACCAAATGATAACAGTTATCAGAAAAATACAAAAAAAAATCTATCACATGTTCCTCAAAAAATATGGCCACTTTTTTACTAGAATATTCACGCCCTGGTCTCTTAACTTCTAGTACATTTTTAAAGTGTCCATAATTTTTGAAGAACATGTGATAGATTTTTTTTTGTATTTTTCTGATAACTGTTATAACTTGGTCTATCATCCATTCACGGCTTGAAGTCGATTTCTGGGACACCCTGTATATCGTTGGGTACAACCGAAACTCACTAACTAACTACCACAAATTCATAGACTTAATTAACAGTAATAGTAACAAAACTAGTGGTTTTTTTTGCAATTACTTCACTTCAATTACATGACGATATTTAGTATTAAAAATAATAAATCCATACAACGTAGACTAAAAAGCCTGCAAATTAAACTTGTAAAAGTACAGTTATAAAAACGTTAACATACTAATTCTCACTTACTTATTTTTCCCTTGATTGGGCACTACTGTAGGTAATAAATTAATAATCTAATTTAAAATGTAGGTACATTTCGAACACATAAATTAGCACAATTCTCAAACATATTGCACACACTTAACTTTGACGTTATATTACACACAACTAACTATACATTTGCTGAATTACCTATTAACAATTATTAAAATACCTCAACTCGAATTCCAAAACGTCATCAAAGGATTTTCCTTTAATTGAAATACGCTTCTAACATGAATCATAATTGAAGTTTAAGTTACTACTATTATAAACTTAATTGGGTCGGTGTAAGGTCCGATTTGGAATGCCTTTAAATTTACCGTTCTACATTATAGCTATAGTATCCGCAGAATTAAGTGGCGAGGTCATAAAACTTCTCTTTCACACTTGCACCGCCACGGCAAGAGAGGAGGAGACAGCGTCATGAACTCAGCCAAAACTGAGCGTCATGTCATGATTCTGTAATAATTCCCTTTGCTTACTAAGTGTAGGCAAATTGAGACACTCAGAACAGTACGGGGTGACGTGATGGGCCATCATAGGGACGCAGCTATACAACAGAACGAGATCGCAATATCGTTAGCTGCCTCTAACGCATAGCATGCCTATGATGGCCCATCATGTAGAGAGAGCAGCCATCATACATGTGTATCGTCAGTGGCGAAAGACTAAATTCGTATTATATCATCTGTAGGTAATTCTATGTGTATTAGATGGAAATTGAATATACCAAGGAGATTAGAATAGTACATTACGTACCTAGGGCGGTAAAATAAAGAAGGGCAGAAGGTTGTCTGGAAGAGATCGCTTTTTAGCGATAAGACCGCCAATTGTTTTACCTCTACTTTTCTGTTTGTAACTTGTGTATACTCTGTTTCTTTAATTTGAGGTGTGCAATAAAGAATATTTATGTTATGTTATGTTAAGGGCTCAGATCGCGGGTACTTGTGGCCCGAACCGAAGGTAAGGGCCATAAACAAGCGATCTGAGGGCTTCCTTATTACCGCCCGTGGTGCGTACATAATTTTACGTCTTCTCGTGGGTGTGAAGTGAGATTTGCCGCTGCGATCTAGGGCGGTAAATCTCACTTAGCGCACAGAGTGACGTAAAAGACATTTGGCGTTCGCGAGAGCTGTGTCTTCTAACTGTTGGCTACTCTACATGATCGGCGCATAGGGACGCAGCTATACGACGGAACGAGATCGCAATATCGTTAGCTCCCTCTAATGGGGCCCACCCACTATCAGTCGGCCAGACGATATCGGCCTGTCAGTTGTTCGGAGCCGGCAAATTTGTGTCCTAACTAACAGGCCGATATCGTCAGGCGGGCGCCCCCTAGGGCCCTAAGGCATTGCGTCCCTATATGGACCCATCACGTAGGTAGAGGAGCTCTGTCGAGCCTTAAAACTGGTGGATTACTAAGTGCTCGCTAGGCATTTGTAATGGCGAGCCCTCACATCAGTGACGGCCACTTGAATCATTAAAATATTACAATGATGTCAGAGAAACGTAACTCTTTTGGCCTTTAGTCAAGTGTTTTAAATATTTTAGTCATTAGCAATTACGAGTAAGAATATATTTATTATAAAATATGACGAACACAATTTGTGACTAAATTAATGTGTAGAAGCTGGGGACTTGTTCAAAATGATCTTAGTACAGTCGCCAACAAATATATCGGAGCGGCCAGGCTACTCAAAAATATCTGAACATGAACTTTATCGACTTGACAATAGAGCCATTGTTCAGATATTTGTGACCATCTTGGCCGCTCCGATATATCTGATGGCAACTTTACAACATTATTGTTAAGAGAATAAGAGCGTGTAAAGATATTTTTGAACACATCACTCGCTAAGCTACTTCTGGTGCTGACTGTATGTATCATATATAGCGTTTTCAAAAGGTACATCATTGTCGATTGTTAATAGAGTTTACTTCTAAATGTTTTTTATGGCAGTAACGCCTTATTGGCGACCGACTATTGTACCTTTTACTTGAAAATATCACATATGTAATGTATAGACAATGTAATGAAGCAAGATTTTCTGAATAAAACTGTACACAATTTAAATTAACGTAACTCAAAGTTTCGCCAAACAACTTGACTATATGCTAATCAGTTTGGAACAAACTGGATAAAACTCGTCTCTACAAGGTCACGCATATAGCCTCGTTTTCAAACGATAACTGAATGCTGATAAGACATGTTTCCTACTGGGTCAAATAAGTGTAGAACTTCGAAAATATCACAACTGTGAAATTAGTAAGGGGATGAAAAAAGAAGACACAGATTTTAGGCTGCGGTTCCAGTGGTTCCACCAGAGATGAGAGAAGAATGCGTTTGTTAAGAATAAGAAACAATCCCAGAGCTGCGCTGTGCGACTTGTGCGAGGATAAACGTGAAAATGAAGTGATTCTATTGGTTTTCAAAAACACATTACTCGCTCATGGGTGGAAAGGCAGCCTAAAAGTAAAGAGAGCCACAAAGATTCGTTCAGTTGATCCAAAAAGCGCCAGGCTACAAGGAAAGGGCGGCTGCCATGAACATAATAAGCTTTTGCCCGCCAAAGACGTCAAATCACGCTCACGGAAATTCGTGCCCTCAGTGCCCGCGCGTGATATCACGTCCAAAATATAAACGTGTTGGGCACGATTTTTCCGTCCGATGCGATCGAAGTTAGAACTATCTTTCATACGATATTGGAGTGACAAACATACACGCATTTCTATTTTCGCGGAAGGTTATACTCAGCAAAATAAGCACTACTTAAACGTGATGTGAAATACTAGAATAGAAATCATGTCTTTTAGGCTACAATTTAAGCCAAAACTTCTCTTACTTCAGTAACTTGTTTTCAGGATTTTCCTAACTACGCGGCAGTGTATATCCTTTTGAACACTTCGCCTGTGCATTTTTTCAGCTTCTGTATACGCTACCAAGGTTACATTACAGCACAGCGACACCTGTGTTAAGCCGTCGGTGC
The DNA here is from genome assembly GCA_911728535.1 of Pammene fasciana. Lineage (NCBI taxonomy): Eukaryota > Metazoa > Arthropoda > Insecta > Lepidoptera > Tortricidae > Pammene > Pammene fasciana. Next base: position 8,242,514 of record OU452299.1, read on the forward strand.
GTCCGGCCAGTCGACTGACGGTTTATTTTAGAACGCCAACCCATCTGAACTTGATGGGCCTCGACATCAAGGTCCATGATGTAATATGATTAAAACATGATAAAAAAAAGGTATATCGATCATGCTCATTATAGTTAGAACATGTGTAGTGAAAAAAGAATAGGCTAGTCTATCCAGCTTATACAGTCGTCATCAAATACATATATCCGAGCGGCCAGGGGCCCAATTTTTGACTTTCGAGCGCCACAAAAGCTTACCGCTAATTTCTTCGCATGAAATCAATAGTTTAAATACTCATGATTTTAAATTCCTATTGCTGTTATTTTTAAAACATAATTTCATCGTTTTATTCCGAGTAGTAAATGTCACTTTCGAGTGCTCGAATCTCAAAAATCACCCCCCCCCCCCCAGGTTACTAAAAATACCTGAACATGCACTTTATCGACTTGACAATAGAGGCGTTGTTCAGATATTTATGACCACCTTGGCCGCGATATATCTGATGGCGAGTGTACACTCATTAAAACTTTCTTTTCGTCTATATTTATCTAAAAACAATAACAAGTCATTGTTGATGTACAACTTGTACAAGCCAATTTCGCTAATGATGCATAGTAATAGGATTTAATTTACTTAAGCTAGTTATGGACAACAACAAACGTATAGTAATTAGTGTCAAATCTATTAATGTATGCAGAACACTGCTTTAAATAGTCCAAATTAACCTAAATAGTTTTGTCAACAAGTCTAACGAGTCGCGCACAATTGTTTCTCAAATAGGTTGACATTCGTATGTTTACGACTAGAGTTTTTCCGGAAAGAGAAACGTAAAACGTATGCGCTCTCATATAAACCACGACACTTCTATTTTTGGTCAAACTATGTGTTTTGCTTTTCAATGTCTTGGAGGATTGGGGATCAATGTTACTCTGCGTCCGTAGGAAACACCTTAGACAACCCTACACGTGATCCCTGGGTGGTGCTAAAAGAGTAACAAACTTGGCAGCTGCACTGTCCCATCTGGACCTCGCAGCACTCACCGGACTTTCTTCATCATCTGCTTTTCTACTACTACCCGAGAGTAGAAATTCCTATCTATATCCAGTGACATGTATCTATCTATCTATAGCCATACGATAAATAAATGGAGCAGGCATAACTCTTGCCTGACCTTCAAATTTCTAATCTAATAGTCAAAAATAACTGTCTTCTGGCATAAACATAGTAAACCTCGCCCACTGTTTCTAGAATTCTCGGTCCTCGACACCTCGAAAAACATTCACAAAATATCTCTTGGTTACTACTAAAACTAATTATGACCATTTACGTCAAATCTGCATCTACGCAATCTAATTTTTCAACACTTCACTATATCTGGGTGATCCGTATCGATCATCGAATCTAAAATCAGGGTGAAAATTTCTTTGAAAATTGACCACATCCTGAATTGGAAAATCAGGATGTGATCAATTTTCAAAGTGAAGATTCAAATAACAAAGATCCCGACGAATTGAGAGCCTCCTTCGAAATCTTGAAGTCGGTTAAAAACAGGTCAGACTCAGACTAATAGGTACTGGTCTGGCAAACTTTGTGAACAGTCCAGATGTGAAAAAAATTTGGGCAATCGTCCATGGCTTTGACTCTCTATTACGAACGGTTACGTTATTTTTGTGTAAAAACAAAACATCGCCTATTTTAAAAGATCATAAGCGCAATTATAACTAGTATATTTAAGACGTTTGGCTGCAGAAATATGTAGTTGTAGGTTAAATTGAAATTCTTATTTCCAAGGATTTGTACAATTGTATTTGTACAGTCGCCATCAGATATATCGGAGCGGCCAAGGTGGTCACAAATATCTGAACAACGCCTCTATTGTCAAGGCGATAAAGTGCATGTTCAGATTTTTTTGAGTACCCTGGCCGCTCCGATATATTTGATGGCGACTGTACACACTATTAGGTATGTGATACATGTATAAGGAATATGTGAGGTATACATATAAACGAGATTACTTGCTAATTATGAGTGTTTGTGCATGTAGATGTTATGATATAAAAATGACAACAAATATTATAGAAAAAAATAGTTTCTATTAGAATACTATGTATAAGTTTAAAATAAATTGTTCAGTAATTTATTGATAAATCTACATAATGTTGCATATACGTATTAACAGCATCCTTCCTTAGTTCCTTACTGATCATTTATTTATAGACTATCTATATATTATGTCCTCAGTATTAAGGTTTTCAAAGATAAACTGTAGGACTAGCTCGAATTGCAATGTTTGAATTTAGTTGTAACGTTGTTAGCAACTTTTTATGCAGTTTGGCATTATTATTGAGTTTACGTTAAATGATACAAGGTTATACAGTATTTTTGACGTAAGAGAATAAAAATAAAATTATGTGACACATGACGAATTACCACGTCAAGGCAGTTTGTAAAGAAAAAAACATCTGCTATAAAAAGCGTTTTATTAAAAATTATACAGTCACCATCAAAAATATCGGAGCGGCAAAGGTAGTCACAAATATCTGAACAACGTCTCTATTGTCAAGGGGATAAAGTGCATGTTCAGATATTTTTGAGTAGGTACCCTGGCCGCTCCGATATATTTGATGGCGACAGTACAAAGAGCCGATCCCATACAAAATCCGTAGTTTGAACATGAGTGATTGTTTGATATAAGCCCTATTAACCAATGGATATTGGTATACACATTACACACACATATCTGTGACTGGGCCGCAAGATGCGCGCGCAACCTCCACACAAGGCCGCGTACAAACATCCACATTGATCATGCGACCTTAAGAGTTTGTAATAAGGCTGACTTTTAATCAATTAAGTGTCGTCGATGGTACGTGCGTATGCGCAACGGGGGCCGTGAATTGGGTCGCGGTTGCAAAACGTTGGGGTCAGAAGCGTCTCCATTGTTTTCTAATTTGGCGACGATTATTGTCCGCCTCGAAGGACCATTTTTGGATTAGGTACTTTTAGTGGTTAGTTCACTGCTTCTATTATTAATTATTAACCGACTTCAAAAAAGGAGGAGGTTGTCAATTCGACTGATTTTTTATTATCATTATTTTTTTTTTTAATCGAACAGGTATAACCCCTAGATGGTCCCATTGTCACCAAGTCGGGGTCTGATGATGGGATCCTGGAGAAATCGAGGGAACTCTTTTAACTATTATTGGCACACCTATAGTGATTTCACTATTTTTTTACAGCAATTCGGCCTCAACCTCTTGGAATAGCGGATCCTAAGTGAAGTCGGTTCTTTTTTGTTTAAATTTATTTAAATTATATACCTCGGCGCGGTCAAATTACGTTCGAAACTTAGAACTGTTAACTTCATTCGATCTTTATGTTCAGACTAACGTACTCAAGTATCGTGCATATAAACGGAACTGATAACGATAAGATTCGTAAATATGATCAATGATCGTTACGTAACATTGATCTATCGATTACAGTTGAGTCAATAAGGCTTTCAGGAATTTTCTGCGAATTTATCTTAGAGGACAAACGAGCGAATGACTGATAAAGAAATTACGTTTCAGGTTTAAAATTAATTAATATCAATCTAATATGTATATTTCAGTTTGTTAAAGACATCCTTGACATCATAGCCTTATTACAACACAAACTAGATTTACCTAAACTACAATTTTTAACGTATAAAATAAAACCATCGCTCTATATATCAATCCTTTTTCACTTCGTGAGACTAATTTACTACGGTTTGGTCGCTTATATAAAATATGTACAGTCGCCATCAAATATATCGGAGCGGCCAAGGTACTGAAAAATATCTGAATATGAACGTTATCGCCTTAACAATAGAGGCGTTGTTCAGATATTTGTGACACCTTGGCCGCTCCGATGTATGTTTACTGTACAAAAAAACAAGCACGCATCGAGAGCGTGATGCCTCTACGTAACTGACGTAAGTCAATCGTCATATCTACCTTTGTCTATAAAGAAAATATGTTGAACGAGAGCTAGATTAAATGGCGATACTGAGATATAGAAGCAGACTTGTTTTTGTGAGTTATCTCTCACCTTGGGTAGTTGTTTTTGTGCGCAAAAAGTACGTACAGTCGACGCCAAAAATATGTTAACACTTTTGGACCTTATTATAAAGGAGTAAGGTGCAAAAGCGTAAACATATTTTTGACGTCGACCTTACAAGGAAACATGAGGCCCGTTTGGTTTGAATCTTGATTGAGTAGTTAGCGAATGAGAACATTATGTTGTAGGTCGTATTATTATCAGTACTATTAGAAGTACAAGAGTAGAGAAGTTTTTTTGCGAAAATGTAAGAAATTCAATAGAGAAGGGTTTCATGACTAGAGCTTCAATTGTACGTAATCTCAAAGCAAGCATTAACTAGAGCCCGCACCCGTAAGGGATAGGCGGTTATCACACTGCTGCGGATCCGCATGCGGCGCCGGTGCGCGAGCGAGACAGCGCTATGCATGTGTATAGCGCTATCTCGCTCGCGCACCGGCGCCCGATGCGGATCCGTCGCCAGTGTGATAATCGCCATAGATATATAGATGCCCATAATCACTTCTACAGCACAAAACAGAACCGCCGACACAACTTTCTAGGAAAAATAACAGCTTTTCTCGTAGCAATCACAGAAATTCTTGAAGAATTCGCAAATTATATAGGTTTGTTACCCTCCACTGCTAGAAGTAACGCGTGGAGTAACTATGACAAGGACCAACGATAATAGCACCTCTCTGCCGTACCTATTGAAAGTGTAATAAGACAATCCCGTTCTATCTTGGTATTGTTATCACCATGCCCCGTCTATACCTTTTATCCTATGTCTATGGACGTAATCTATACATATAATAAAGCTGAAGAGGGTCGAAAATCTGTACATTGGAGATATTAGTAAAAAAATAAGTTAGTAGGTCTTAGAATCGATAACAGAACACGTTTCGACGATTTTTAGAATTTTTGTCTGTTTGTCTGTTTGGATGGGGAGAGTTGGCGTCAAAACGCCTGAACCGATTTCGATAAAAACTTCACTAGCAGGTTCAACAGACCTCTGACAACAGACAAAATCTGACCACTACATATGTAGTTTAGGTGCAAACTAAATGCAACACGAGTTCGCAGAGATATCCCTAGATGGCTATAGTAGGTAGGTACTATCTATGCTATGAGTATGAGTATAATGGGAACCTATGCCTTTACCTCTTTTTTAGTTCTTTGTTAGGTCGAACATTTGAGATAGGAGAAAAAGAATTTTGATAGAGTTTACAGCGAGATGGGCTGTAAAAAAAAGGAGGGCTCGGGGGGCCGAAAAAGAAAAAAATACACCAAACTATAGATAATTATACCAAAAATAGTTACGTTAAACATTTAAGATGGGAGAATAAGAGTTATGATAGAGTCAACCACATGATGGGCGGGGAAAAAAGGGGGGCTCGGGGGCGGAGCCCCCCGCATTAAGAAAAACACACCGTAGTACTGCTTATTATACCAAAAAATTGTTACGTCGAACATTTGAGATAGGAGAAAAAGACTTTTGATAGAGTTTACCGCGCCATAGGTTGTAAAAAGAGAGGGGCTCGGGGGGCGGAGCCGCCCGCAAAAAGAAAAAAATGGCTACCTAATGATTCCCCGAAATATTACTCGCAGATTTTCGATTCGCAGACAACGACTCGCCGAACTACGATTCGCAGAATGGTTTATTCGTAGGTGTATCGTTTGATCGACTAACGTTTCGCAGCTCTATGGTTCGCAACCGATTCAGTTCGCATCTGTTTCAATTCACAGAACTATTATTGGAAGAAATTCATTTGGCAGAATAATCATTTCGATTCCGTAACCTTTAGTAGAGTAATGTTTAGAATTTTACACAATTCGTTTTTTAGGGACTGTAAAAGGCCAAACACGTTCACGATTCAAATATGGTTCGCACCATGCGTGCAAGTGAACTCGCATTAAAAGCAAATCCCTAAAACTAAATTTTATATCGTGTTGTTAAGTTTAAATTACCTACTTATTGTATAAATAAATATGTAATAAGTAGGTATAAATTTAAGTATTTATTTTTTAAACCACTTTTTCACTAAGAAAAAATCATACAATTTTGGTGTTTTTAGATTTCGTTCCCTATTGTATCAAAATGATTTACATAGTATTTATATTTTTATTTTATTTATTTATATCAATTTATACAGGGTGTAATAAAAATACTGGTGATCCGTTCAAGGGCATAATTGGTATCGTGACTGGTTGTGACTAAGAAAAAGTAGGAGAATTTTTTTTGGACGGGAAAAATTTTTTTTTCTATGGGACAGGACAGGACACCTCCCAGCCGGCCGACCCTCCATAATAAACCAAACATTTTTTTCGCGCGAAAAAAATTTTTTCTTACTTTTTCATAATTAGAATACGATACCAATTACGCCCTTAAAAGGATCACCAGCATTTTTGTTACACCTTGTATTAATAAATTTAAAGAAATCAAATACGCTAGGGAAGTTCACGTTGCAGTCATTTTCGATACTTACTGTGGTGGTGTTACACACACACACAGATACACCACGACGCGAACGCGAACGTTCTTGTATGTAGCATATTCATAAGTTTATAAAAATTGCATATATTTAAAAACTGCATTAAATTTACTTCCTTAGGATATTTTTTTTATTTTAAATATATTATATTTATTGCGAATGTGACGTTCTCAAAAAATATTAGTCTGAGTATTTTGGAGATAGTTTGAGTTCTAGGGTTAGATAATATAGAATATTTACGAAATAATTTCTTAAAGACACATAGAGAACCTGTGTAAGGACATAAAAAGGGGGATGGATTACTAATTTCAAGCAGACGAGTTGCGGGTAAAAGCTAGTATAATATTCTAGCTCTATACCTCATGGAAGTAAATACATTAAATACCCTACTTACGAATAGACGACATGCTTAATGCCAACAACGGATGAGCTTTGAACGATATGAAGAATTTTAGCTAGGCATATTATAAAATAGCGGCGTTTTATAATAGGTCTAGGAAACAATACAAAATACCCCATGATCATTCTTCGAACCGTTGTTCGACTAATGGTTGGTCGGCTTATCGTGTCACTTACAAAACGATCATTCTACGAAAAGAAATTCTGCGAATCAATAATCTGCGCATTGACTGGTCTTCGAAAAGATTACTCTGCGTAATGAAATTCTGCCAATCGTGTTTCTACCAAAAAACCCATCTGGGAATGGTTGTCTGCGAATCGATAATCGGCGAATCATATTTCGGACAATCAATAGGTCACCGAAAAAAATACACCATACTATAGATAATTATACCAAAAATAGTTACGTTGAACATTTAAGATGGGAGAATAAGAGTTTTGATAGAGTCAACCACGTGATGGGCGGGGAAAAAGGGGGGCTCGGGGGGCGGAGCCCCCCGCATTAAGAAAAAATACACCGTAGTGCTGCTTTTTATACCAAAAATTGCTACGCCGAACATTTGAGATAAGAGAAAAAGATGTTTGATAGAGTTTACCGCGCGATGGGCCGTAAAAGACGGGGGGCTCGGGGGGCGGAGCCCCCCGCAAAAAGAAAAAAAACACCATACTATAGATTATTATACCAAAAATAGTTACGTTAAACATTTAAGATGGGAGAAGAAGAGTTTTGATAGAGTCAACCACGTGATGGGCGGGGAAAAAAGGGGGGCTCGGGGGGCGGAGCCCCCCGCAAAAAGAAAAAATACACCATAGTATAGATAATTATACCAAAAATAGTTACGTTGAACATTTAAGATGGGAGAATAAGAGTTTTGATAGAGTCAACCACGTGATGGGCGGGGAAAAAAGGGGGGCTCGGGGGGCGGAGCCCCCCGCATTAAGAAAAACACACCGTAGTACTGCTTATTATACCAAAAATTGTTACGTCGAACATTTGAGATAGGAGAAAAAGAATTTTGATAGAGTTTACCGCGCCACAGGCTGTAAAAAGAGGGGGGCTCGGGGGGCGGAGCCCCCCGCAAAAAGAAAAAATACACCATAGTATAGATAATTATACCAAAAATAGTTACGTTGAACATTTAAGATGGGAGAATAAGAGTTTTGATAGAGTCAACCACGTGATGGGCGGGGAAAAAGGGGGGCTCGGGGGGCGGAGCCCCCCGCATTAAGAAAAAACACACCGTAGTACTGCTTTTTATACCAAAAATTGCTACGCCGAACATTTGAGATAAGAGAAAAAGATGTTTGATAGAATTTACCGCGCGATGGGCCGTAAAAGACGGGGGGCTCGGGGGGCGGAGCCCCCCGCAAAAAGAAAAAAAACACCATACTATAGATAATTATACCAAAATAGTTACGTTAAACATTTAAGATGGGAGAAGAAGAGTTTTGATAGAGTCAACCACGTGATGGGCGGGGAAAAAAGGGGGGCTCGGGGGGCGGAGCCCCCCGCATTAAGAAAAACACACCGTAGTACTGCTTATTATACCAAAAATTGTTACGTCGAACATTTGAGATAGGAGAAAAAGAATTTTGATAGAGTTTACCGCGCCACAGGCTGTAAAAAGAGGGGGGCACGGGGGGCGGAGCCCCCCGCAAAAAGAAATAAATATACCATATTATAGATAATTATACCAAAAATAGTTACGTTAAACATTTAAGATGGGAGAATAAGAGTTTTGATAGAGTCAACCACATGATGGGCGGGGAAAAAAGGGGGCCTCGGGGGGCGGAGCCCCCCGCATTAAGAAAAACACACCGTAGTACTGCTTATTATACCAAAAATTGTTACGTCGAACATTTGAGATAGGAGAAAAAGAATTTTGATAGAGTTTACCGCGCCATAGGTTGTAAAAAGAGAGGGGCTCGGGGGGCGGAGCCGCCCGCAAAAAGGAAAAAATACCATACTATAGATAATTATACCAAAAATAGTTACGTTGAACATTTAAGATGGGAGAAGAAGAGTTTCGATAGACGTAACCACGTGATGGGCGGGAAGAAAAGGGGGGCTCGGGGGGCGGAGCCCCCTGCATAAAGAAAAAACACACCGTAGTACTGCTTATTATACCAAAAATTGTTACGTCGAACATTTGAGATGGGAGAAAAAGAGTTTTGATAAAGTTTACCAAGAAAAAAGAGTTGTGACGGGCGCCAAAGAAAGGGAGGCTCAGGGGGCGGAGCTCCCTGCATAAAAAAACCCCGTTCTATTGCTTATGATACCAAAAATTGCTATGGTAAGGTTGAAAGTTCAAGATGGGAGCAAGAGTTTGACATAGATTTGCACGTGGCAGGCGGTAAAAGGCGGCTCGGGGGGTGGAGCCCACGCAAAAAGATAAACACACCGTACCATTGCTATTTTTACCAAAAAATGGTGAGGTTGAATATTTAAGATGTAGATAGAGTTGACCACTATTAATACCAAAAATGATTAAGTTGCATATTTAAGACGGAAGCAATAACAGTTTTGATAGAATTAACTATGTGAAAGGCGGCTCGGGGGCCATTTCGCGTACACTTTAACATCAAGTTGTGTTCGATATCTCCTTACATTGGTCTTTCCGCCCTCCGGTTTACTTTTTAGACTTAGTCATTAACTTGTGTTCGATCTCTGACCTCCTGCTGCATTTTCTACTGAGATGCTTCGGACGTTCGACTCTACAGAGAGAGCTCTGCTTTTAGCTCTTCAGATCTTCCCGCTCACATGGTTCTCTGCCGCAGACGCTTTCGGTCGATCTTTTGGGATGTCGAAGTTATAACTGACTTTATGAAATTTGATATGTAGAAAGCGTTTAGCAGTGGACTGTTGAGGGATGAGTGTAACGAAAAGTGACAGAGCCTACTGCAATGCACGCGGGCGAAGCCGCGCGGGTACAGCTAGTTTAGAGATAAGGATCCAACTTCCAAATTGAGAACTTTCCCTCAAAAAACGAAGTCATTAACTCCAATTAAGTTTTCTGAGGATGGATCCTTTAAGCTCACGTCCAATTTATCCTAATTCCGTTAATTCGATTAACTCGCAATCGAAGATTAACCATTGTCTTGTTTACTACGTTCTACCAGTTTTTGCGTATCCTTGGCCACACGAGGCACGTGACGTCGTATGTACGCAGATGTTGCAGGTATTAATGCTAAGTTGTAGTTCCCCAATAACCTTCTTCGTATGATTTTAAGCCGCTTGGAACGACATATTGTTATATCTTTTATATATGTACGTATACTACGCGACTATTTCAGACAGGAGGACATTTGTATGGTGATTTGAAGCATTTACTTTCTTGATAAATGACACGTTATTGGTCGATTGTTGATTGGAGAATCTTTTATGGAATATGGGTCTAAAAATCTGAATATTTCTTGTTGCATTTCGTGTTTTATATTCAAGCAAAACTCCGATAAAATATGTATGTTTAACCCATGATAGTACAGTCAGGAGCAAAAGTAGCTAAGCTAGGGTGTTCAAAATGCGCTTGACACGACTTTATTTTTAAGAGAATAAGAACATTTTGAACACCCTACCCGCTTAGCTACTTCTCCTGACTGTACAAGTTTAAATATTCTGTTTGAGCCATGTACAATAGAGTTTTAAATAACTAATTTACTCAATAGTAAACACCTTCGCGAATGAGTTAACTCTACAATTATTGCAAGGCCCTCAAGCTTATGGATTAAATGACTCAGAAAACCGGAAGCGGTCAAGCCGGCTGCAAGGAAGATGCGCCGAAGGGAAAGGCTTCGTTACTCGATACCTTGGAACCGGTTACCGACTGCAAATTTACTGACTCACGCAGTATTCAAAGAAAATATGCAGTTGCTGACAACGAATTCAAAACATGGCATAAAAGTCAGATAATATTGTGAACTAAATATGTATGTATTTATTTATGTTGAATTTCTTTGGTACGTTCTGCAGCCTAGACGCGCGTATTTTCATACTTAGAAAGGCTGCGGTTTCTTCTCTTTTTTAGAGTCGGTAGGAAGGTCTATACTGCTGCGGATGACTGATTCAAAATGACCTACACCCGCTCATATTCTCTTAAAAATAGTGGTGTCAAGCTCATTTTGAACACCCTACACGCTTAGCTAGTTCTGCTGCTGTGTATACATGCACACATGCACAAATGGTGACAATTGCATACAAATATTGGCTGCGTCATGACGCATGCAGCATGACCCGATTTTAATATTGCAATGACCTCGATAAACACTGACAACAGCCAATCCCTATAAAGCAGATTTTATTACTTGTCCGAGCAGGAAGGAAGGACGTTTTCCTTATTTTTATGTAAGTTAAATATAATAAATTGGGCCAACGTAGACCAAACGGAACGGAAAGGAACGCAGCTATACGACTGAATGAGATCGAAATATCGCTTGCCACTTCTAACGCATAGCCGTGTCCCCGTGTCCCTTAGATTGACCCAACGTGACATTTTGGCAATAGTTTTTCGATTTTTTTCAAAATAACAGAGATTTAGAAGTCGGAATCGTAAAAAAACACATATTTTTGGACTCGAGAGGTACGGCGAATATCGCCAGTGTGATAATCGCCTAAGCTCCCACTAGTACAGTCGCCAGTATCTGAGCGGCCAGGGTACTCAAAAATATCTGAACAAGCACTTTATCGCCCTGACAATAGAGGCGTTGTTCAGATATTTGTGACCACCTTGGCCGCTCCGATATATCTGTTAGCGACTGTACAAGTAAGATTGTGTCGAGAATCAAGATATTTTTCCGCGCTTCCTTGTACGGGATATCATTTGTAACTACTGTATTAAAGTATTTAACCTTTTCCACGCCAAAGACGTATATATCGGCACCACAGGTCCAACGCCAAAGACCGATTTATCGGTCACCGACCACAAAGCAAAACAGACCTACATGCACACGCATAAAGTTTAACTTCATTTTTGACATTTAGATGTCATGGCGTCTGAGTGGTAGGTTTTGCGTTTGACATGGCGTCGAAAAGGTTAAATAAGTCGCTACACATTGAAACCACTTATGACGTCATTCAGTCGCAAAAACAATGGCATCGCGAGACATACACGGGTCGGATATATTAACTGCCTATTCACACGTAAGATCTGCTAGATTTCTAGACTAGACAATAGTCGTGAGAATTACAAACAGAGATAAGAAACTAGATACTAGATAGACTGTTAACGACTGTAGCCCATCTGCCGACCAACTGCACTGACTGACGCCTTTTGCACAGATGTGCAAATGCAAAAGGCTGTGAAACGTGTCGGCAGTACCACTGTGGAGATCAACAGTGGTACCGCCGACACGTTTCGGATCAAGAGCGAATCAATGGCAGAAACGACACAGCGGAACCGCACCGCACAAATTCGCTTTTGTTTCGCTCTCGATTAGCTCGGGTTTTACAGCGAAACGTGTAGCGCGGTACCGCAGCGGAAATATACAAAGGACATAATATCTTCTACGGTTGCCGCGATAGTTATTCATGAAATAAAACAACTTTGAACGGATTATATCGCGTATACTGAATTTTAAATTACAAACGAAACGTCGGGATGTAATTTAAAATTCAGTATACGCGATATAATCCGTTCAAAGTTGTTTTATTTCATATACAAAGGACCTTAGTTATCCAGGGAGGGGGGATACTAAATCATAATTCTACGCAGCCAACGTCACCGGCAAAAGCTAGTGTACGTATAGATAGATTACAATAACAGATGTGTGTGTGATTGCGATACAGTCACGGAACAGTGAAGTCTCCGGACAGGACGCCAGCGGGCGACGCGCGACCGTTCATACATTATTTATACTCAATCAAATGGAGCATCTACAACAATGATGACAAACGTAACTTTGTTAGTAGCACTCTTTATTATTTACCTGTTTCTCATTTCTAAGGAATAAATTAATTTTGAAATCAATCTAAAATGAACTTAAACACAACTGAATACGTCTACCGTCTACCTTCATGTTACGAGCTTCGTTACAACTCCCCCTTCCCCCCTACAAAATGGTTTGAAGGGGGGAACTAAACAATCGTGCAAAACAAAGTTTACAATCGTACAGCAATTTGGTGAAACTTCTCCGTATGCAGTATGCACCTTATTTTAAACACGTTAAGGTACAAATCGCATTGTTGAAAGCAACAGCTGTGTGCACGGCCGAAGGGTGTTGACCTTCATTTGTTATCCCTAACCTCTGTTAAGGCCAGTTGCACTACACCTATGTTTAAAGCGCTGTTGCTATGGAATGAAATTGCCGATCAAATGTCACAACCGGTTATGTTTTCGGTTATAACACTTATAACCGATAATCGGTTACGGTTATTTTTGTTAAAATGTGATAAAATAACCGTCAAAACTTCAAGAAATAAATAAGACAATTGTATAATGTAATGAGAGCTAGGGTCTTCAATTCGAAAAAAGTGGAAAATTTGTGATACAGGGTTAGCCGCACGAATTACTTAGGTGGTCACACTCACTGCAAATCGCCGAAATAGGGTAAAAGGAGATTATTTTTACAAAATAGAGTACAGATATCATAGTTCTAGACAAAAAACTATGTTTTACAACCTTTTATGATACAATTTTAGGTGAAAATTGCATTAAATAAATAACCGTAACCGGTTATAAATAACCGATAATTTCGGTTTCGGTTATAATATAACCGGTTTGCATTCCCTAGCTGTTGCTATGGCGATAGACGTGAAGAAATTTGTTAGTCATGCATTTATCTGCATGTTCTATCTATGTAACTGCGTCTCCTTAATTGGCCGACGTTGGACTAATAAATTGATGTGATAATTAACGTCATAACAATAATTACTAAATTCGAAAAATCGGTGATAAGTAGGGAATGCAAACCGGTTATTTTTTTTATTTTTTTGATTAAGGTAATTACAACAAAATTATTACATTTGATACAAGAGCATCAAAATTAAATGAATGATGAATGACCATGTTTCGTATGAAAATAACCGGTTATTAACCGAAAAACCGGTTATTTTCATACAAAAAATAACCGGTTTGCATTCCCTAGTGATAAGTGGCAATGGCCTAGTGATAAATGTTGGACAGGTACCGAGTTCGATTCTCAGTCTGGACAGCTATAACAGATTTCCATTATTTTAGCTGTCTCTTGGAAATGCATTAGAAATCGAGGGAGATCTTCAGTATTTTCTACTCTTCGAAAAGCGGATCCTAAGTGAAGTCGGTTCTTTTTTGTGTAAAATTATTTCATAGGAGTAAGGTGCAAAAGTGTTAACATATTTTTTACGTCGACTGTACACTCGATGCTGAACTCATTTCCTAAATAAGAAAAACAGCGCTGTATGTTTGTCCAAGGTAAACTTACGCTGAAAGCCGCTCGTAACTGCGTAATAAGCACACCTGATCAAACACGCATTGTTGGAGTTTTCTGACTATAATGTCGTTTTATACAACGCTATTATAAGTTTTTCTGGTTATATTAGCTAGGTTTTGGAGTTATTAGTACCTATTACAATCGCCATCAAATATATCGGAGCAAAATGGTCACAAATATCTGAACAACGCCTCTATTGTCAAGGCGATAAAATGCACGTTCAGATATTTTTGAGTACCCTGGCCGCTCCGATATATTTGATGGCGACTGTACTAATGTTTTTCCAAATGCGATATATACAAGTATCAATTTCTCTTGAATCAGCGGGCCTACCGCTCCAAAAAATCGATTTCATTGACACGAAATTATTTTAGAGGTTAACCTCTAAAATAATTTCGTGTCGATGGTCCTCTGGTTTGAGAGATATTTTCCTCCCGCGAACTGCCAGCTTTGGAATGAGTTCCCTTCCGAGGTATTCTCAAGAGACTACCGAATTGGCTTTTTCAAAAAAGGTGTGTACCTACCTACCTACAAGTTTTTTAAATGGCATTACGCATGTTTCTCTCCTAGTTACACATAACGAGGTCAGATAAAGTACACAAATTACCTATTTGATGCAATATTGAGCTACAAAACGCTATTCATTGAATACCTTTCAAACACAGTTACGATCTTTTTCTTTTGGGCCGTGTTATCGCCGTCCCAAATGCGTTATCAGCATGTTAGACTTGGATTATTGAAAACTGTACAAAACACATTTTAGGGGGGCCACCGACTATCAGTCCTATCCCATATTTTTAAGCTGAGGCGACCCATGCAGCGTTTTATATCTTCATAAAAATACTTAATCTATTACATCGTTGAATAAAATAGATCTAACGCTTATGGCTGACCTAAATTAACAGATGTTGAAACTGTTTAAGTTAGAGATAACAAATGGACTTTGTACATTATCCCATGTGCTTATTAGTTAATTACGTTTCGGCCGCTCTGTTACGATTGTAATTTAATTAAATATCATTAAAACCATGTGTTTCAGAGGAATTTCTACGTTCTATTCTCGGGTTGTTGAATGAACTCTTTTGTGTATTACACAATATTCTATGCTTAGACTTGAACATGAACTTTTTCAAGAAATATCTTGTGGAGATATATCAGAGCGGCCAATGTGGTGACAAATATCTGAGCATCACCTTTATTGTCAGAGCCATAAGGTGCTTGTGCAGATATTACTGAGTACCGTGGCCTCTCTGATATATTTGATAGCGACTGTACCTAGATGTCCTAAATGTTATTGGGTTTTTTGGTTGGCATGTGGCATTTTTTTACCCATGCTTTAAAGTAAGTGATTAATCTAATTAAAATGATAATCAAACATCTACAAAAGATTCGCAATTGCACACTGTATTACTAAAACTTAAGTTATATTACAGCTTTATTATAAAGTTTAAATGCTTTACAAGTCTTCGAAGAATGAAAGTGATCCCATAAGTTTGGTTGAGAATTAAACCAAATTATTAATTCAGTATGTATTTTTCGTGGTCATTAGTTTGTCTGGCGGATTTGTCATTTAACTGTTAGCCAAGAAGTAAAAAAATCTACTTGAATAATTAATAAAGTCCAACTTGCACAACATCCTATTTTAATATACCTAAGGTACCTACCTACCGATGTTAAAACATTGAGTAACTTTTTAAGACAGGCTCGAACAAGTTCAGATTCTAAATATGGATCTTATATTTCCAGAAAATTGTTTAAAATGTTCTCTTTTTTAAAAGATAAGTTGTCCTACGAATACAGCCTCGCAGAAAATTCTCGAAATCATCAGAAATATGAACAAGTTGTTACTAGGCGCGACTTTCTACCTACGTTTATAGGCATGGTGAGGTTAAACAGATTTCACCTACGTAAAAGTGGCTCGGAGTGACGATTATGCAAATTTATCCAAGCAAACTGAACTACGGTTGAAGACGACACTGGTTGACCCAAAAAACGAGTCCTTACGGTAGGTAAGAACCCATCTAGGTTAGGTCCCGTACAAAGACAATTTTCACACAAAAAGCAATGAGAATGATGAAAATAAATATGTGAAATGACAATTTCTGACTTACCCGGATGCCTCCGTGATGGTTTTTCGCGTTTAAAACTCCCTATGTGAGGATATTTTTTCTGTTTCCACCTCGGATGAATAAGACTAAACGCTTGACAGATGACTGGCCGTCCAAAAAAAGATGGAGGATGGCTGCCCGAATTACGTCACTCGGCGGGAAGATTGAAAATTGTCATTTCACATACTTTTAGTTAAATTTGAATAAAATAAAATTAAAAATTATGTTTAAAATACGTCTAAATTATAAACTCACCTCATGAACCGAAGATTTGTGTGGATAAGTCACAATTTCGAGAGCTTTGCTAATACATCTAGCTGTCTGGTATCAATCCGATTCCGTGCGCTGTTGCCAAATGGTTATTGCATCAGAAATTTGAGAACGTTCAGATTTACACATTTCAAGACACTTGAGCATAACTTATTGTTAATTCCACAGAAATAATGTTAAAGTATCTGGTCAATTACAAAAACATTCAAAATAACAACGCAAGTATTACTTTTCGTTGTTCCAAAACTAGTATGGCGGAACGGCAACGTCGCTCAGCTTGAAGCACTTTGAATTTATTTGAACAAAGGAATTCTGACTTTATGTTCAAAATCACTATTTTAATTCATAAATAACTTTTGTTTATTTGTTAAAAAATGCAAAGTAACAAAATAATGTCGAAAAATAACTGCTTTTATTTTATCAGACTGTTACGGCTAGAAAGTGTAAAAATAACTGAAATCGCAGCGAGCTTGTTTTCGTTTGGGTAGGAGTAAACAAACAAAGACGCTGTGTTACCATACTCCATTCAAAACAAGCTACTAAAAACTACTAAAATTAACGAAATTGTGTTTTCTAATTTAATAAATCGTATTATTTGACTTGTATTGCTGCTTAAATAAACCTTAGTAAAAGAACACGAAAAAAGGAAAAAGATTAACTTTAAAAAAATTCAAACATCATAGTACTTATATAACGTTTAGAGACACTTACTATTGGGATTGGGTCATGTTTGAATTTTAAATTCCCGAAGGATGACAGGCTACTATTCCTCCCTAGAAATTATTCATGTATTCATAAACTTAGTTATTTTTGTATAGTATAACTAGGTATTCAATCATAACACTTACGAGTAGCTGTTTGCAGCGTCGGATAGGTCCAAAAGTTTCTGATCACACACTCAATGAACACACACAAAACAACACAATAAATATACACTCACATAACACGTTCACTATATAGATAAATCTTTTCACAGTGACACATGACAGTCAACAAACTTTATAGGTCTTTGGTTGCTAAGGTAATAGAAAATACTTTTTTCTTAATATCTCCTCTCAACAAAGACCTAATAGGTGGGTTATCTTTCTGAGCCTTGGTCTTGCAACAGGTTTTGTAAAGATATCCGCCAGTTGCTCTTCACTGGATACTTTAGCTACGGCTAATTCTCCTCTTGTGACCAATTCTCTTACAAAGAAGTGTCGGACTCTGATGTGTTTCGTCCGACGATGGAACTCAGGATTCTCTGCTAGCTTTATAGCTGCTTCATTGTCCACTCTCAGGCAAGGTATGTGCTTCAGGTTGGTAATACCACCAATCAGGCGAGAGAGCCAAATCGATTCTCTTGCAGCTTCACTTGCAGCTACTATTTCCGATTCTGTCGTTGAAATAGACACACTCGATTGCCTTTGACTTAGCCAAGAAATAGCTCCTCCAGCATACATGCAGAGTACTCCACTTGTCGATCTTCCAGTGCTGATGTCTCCTGCATGGTCCGCATCACTGTAGCATTCTAAGTATCCCTTTTTATAGTCCTTTTGATACAGGATGCCCAAGTCTGGCGTAAATTGTAAATACCGCAAGATTCGCTTCAACTTGATGCAGTCTTCATCACTGGGTTTTTCAAGGCTTCGTGATACTACGCTAACAGCATAAGCTATATCAGGCCTGGTGCATACCATCAAGTAGGCCAAAGCTCCAACTATTTGTCTATAGTTACTCAGCATGTAACTCCGGTCAACTTTGTCACTCAACATGCTGTCCTTTACTATAGGTGTAGACACTGGCTTACAGGTATCCATCCCAAATCTGCGTAATATCTTATGGACATAAGACGGTTGTGAGATTTTTATATCGTCTCCTCTGCGTTGAACCTCTACTCCTAAGAAGTAGGATGCGTCTTTCGTTGTTATCTTGAAACGACCGGAGAGTTCTTTGACCAGCTCATCTATGAGTTTCCTGCTTGTGCCAGCAACTAAACCGTCATCAACATATAGAGCAACTATCAATTTTTCAGAACCCTTCGTGCGAATCAGAAGGCATGGATCTGCGTCACTCGGTTTAAAGCCAATCTCTTTAAAGAAATCCAGGATGCACCGATTCCAGCATCGTGGAGCCTGCTTCAAACCATAGAGGCTTTTCCGTAAAAGACATACCTGATCCGAGCCATCATCATAACCTTCTGGTTGTCTCATGTAGATCTCATCATCCAGGGAGCCGTACAGGAAGGCAGTTGCGACGTCAAATTGCAACATTGCCATACCTTCATTTGCTGCAATACTAATAACCGAGCGAACCGTTGCCATCCGGGTTACTGGGCTGAACGTTTGCTCGTAATCTATTCCTCTTTTTTGATGAAATCCTTTAATAACAAGTCTGGCCTTGTATTTTTCGACAGAGCCATCAGGATTCAATTTTATCCTGAACACCCACTTACACGGTATTGCTTTTCTACCTTTCGGCAAGCTTTTAAGTTCCCATGTGTGATTGTCTTTTAAGGATTTCATTTCTGCATCCATGGCCTGTTTCCATAATTCCCTCTCAGGGCTCAATGTGACGTCTTTGAGAGAAGTTGGTTCATGATATTCAGGATAGCCCATCTCTGCGTTCATCACAAAATCTTTGAATTTCTCAGGAGGGCGAAGACGAGCACGATCTCTGAGAATCATTCGTTCCAGACCCGCAAAATGTTGTCCTTCTTGTTCTTCTTCAAGTAACATTTCTTCTGGATCTAATCCTTGATCTGCGTTTCTCTCATTTTCTTCCAGATCTAATCCTTGCTCTTCGTCTCTCTCATTATTCTCCTCTAATTCAAAAGATTCGTGTTGAACTGGTGGCAACTCTGGCATTGCGTCTTCGAATTCATCCCCGCTAGTGACAGGAGCTTCAGGATAGTCAATATCTTGGTCTCCTCTAAGACCAGACTCGTCATGCTGAATATCATGATCAGGAACCACAGGATCATCCATGACTTGATCATATCCAACGCCAAGTCCGTCATCCCGGTCTCCGTCCCGGTCACGCGGCATGTCGACAGGATTACGCGCCTCCTTAGGTAGCGGAATCCCGAAGTCTGTTACTTCTTTTTCTCTTTCCGTGTCTTCAGATTTAGAGTTCAGTTTCGTTTTAATTGGTCTTTCGTCAAATATCACGTCTCTAGATCTTACCAGGGTGTTCGTTTCTTTATACCAGAGTCTGTATCCATCGTCATTATCGTAACCAATCAGGATGCACTTCTTCGCTTTCTTTTGCATCTTCTTCCTCTTCTGCTTAGGAACGTGTGCATAGCAAGTTGACCCGATAATCCTTAGATGTTTTATTTGGGGCTTTTTACCAAGCCACAGTTCGTGAGGTGACTTAAGTCCACTTCTTGTCGGTCCTGTCCTGTTCAGAACATATACAGCGGTACTCACCAACTCTGCCCACAACACCTGAGGAATTTCGTCGTGCGCGTACATCATGGCTCGAGCGGACTCTACAATCGTCCTGTTTTCTCTCTCAGAACAGCCATTTTGTTCAGGAGTGTAAGGCATGACTAGTCTTTGCTTCACTCCATTTGCTTTCAGTAAATCCTTAACTCTCTTGTCATCATATTCGCGACCGTTGTCGCTGAGCAGCTCTTTCACTGTATGTCCAGCATTCTTAGCTTCAGACAACATCTCCTTAAGCTTCTCATAAACGTCCGACTTGTTCTTCAAGAAGTATACATACCGATAACGTGTATACTCGTCCTTAAATAAAACGAAATATCGGTATCCAGCATTGCTTCGAACAAATGGACCACAGACATCAGAGTGCATCCGTTCTCCAGGCATAGTGGCTTTTTCACGAGTGCCAAACGGTTGTCTATGCGCTTTTCCAAAAATGCAACCTTCACATAGGTCTCCACTCTTTACTGTCTTGACTCCTAATTCTTTTTCAATTAATGTCTTAATGTGGCTCTTATCTTGGTGCCCCATACGCTCATGGTATAACTGAAGCATGTCTTTATCTTCAACGAGGTTAATGCTAACAACTGGCTGTACAGCTTTGCAATTCAACTTGTAAAGTCCTCCATACCTTTGCCTTTTTCCTGTTAAAACAACCTTGCCGTTGATAGCCACAGAGCATTGAGTTACTTTGGACTCAAATAGCTAGACTGTTGAGATTCCTGTCTTGGGTACTCAGTACTGAAAAAAGGTTCTTACTTATTGTCGGTACATACCACACATCTCTCAAGTACAGGTCTTCTGTCTTTTTATTGACTATGGCCTTCACATGAACCGTGCCCTTTCCAACAGCTCCAATAATGCTTCCATCAGCTGTTGTCACTGTGTGAGCTTCTCCGAAGTGCTCAAAATCTTCATAAAGATCTTTGCGCATAGTGACATGGTGTGTAGCCCCGTTATCTACATACCATCCATCACTGTCAACGCCTGAGTCGATGGAGCTCACTGTCAGCAGCATCATGTTGGTACTTGTCGCTTTTTTCTGAACGTCCCTCTTCGTAAGAGTCGGACAATCCTTCTTAAAGTGACCCGCTTCCTTACAGGCAAAACACTTTAGCTTAATTGGCTTCTTTGTTTCTCTTTGGTCACTTTCTTTGACTACCTTCTTGCTGGTCCTCACAGTCAATGCGGTGCCACTTGACTCTCCATCAGTATCCTTAGCAAGAAGTGCTTTCTCATGTGCACAAAGCTGACTGGTAATATTTTCCACTGTCCTGTCCTTTTTCGCCATCAATAGCCAACTCGACTTGAAGGAGAAAAAATTTTCTGGCAGGGTGTCAAGGATCTTACAGATTAGCAGTATCTGTGGTAACTCTGCCTGTTGATCCCTGAGAAGTTCTTCTTTGAGACGATGCCATAAATTCTTTAACTTAGAGACATGAGTTGACATGTCATCTGAAGTTTCTCTTTTAAACTTAAAGAATTCCAAACATAGGTCGTATAGCCTATCCTCATTGGGTCCCTCATACAACCTATGGAGCTCTTCCCAAACTTCTCTGGATGTGGACAGCCTTATTACCTTTCCTAGTGTTTCATCAGTTATGTTAGTAGTGATCAAAAGTAGAGCTGTACTCTCTAACTTGAGATATTCCTTTAACTCTGTGTTGTATGTCGCCAGAGCAATAGCGTGCACAGCAGCTTGAGCTGCAGCACCTGCACCATCACCACTGCCACTTCCGACCAAGGGTCTTACTGGCTTTTGTGTTGTTCCTTCCACAATATCCATGAGTCCATTACCGCGAAGCAGCGCTTGCATCCGGTACTTCCATGAAACCCAATTGTGGTTGTCGAGTTTCGTGATCGAAATTTTTGTCAATTCCATTTTATTTCAATTTCCGGGTGCTGGGCCCGTAACCACTTACGAGTAGCTGTTTGCAGCGTCGGATAGGTCCAAAAGTTTCTGATCACACACTCAATGAACACACACAAAACAACACAATAAATATACACTCACATAACACGTTCACTATATAGATAAATCTTTTCACAGTGACACATGACAGTCAACAAACTTTATAGGTCTTTGGTTGCTAAGGTAATAGAAAATACTTTTTTCTTAATAATAACATTTACGTTATTACACAAAGTAACCCATCAAAGTTAGCGATCATGTGTTACGACGCTTGATGATTAAATGTTCTTTACACTAATCAAAAATCTTCAAAAATTGCGTTACGTACTACTTGAACGCTCCCTTAGTTCCTTCCTCCCCTATCGCCATGATACCTATTAAGCTGGATAGCGTATTTGTCAAAATATAAGTAAAGAAAAAGACACGATATGAATATTGACAAACAGGGCAAAGTGTGTTTGCGCCGTGTCACGATATATGGAGTTGGCAAGAAAGTTACTGCAAATTCCCAGTCGTAAAAAATATACGAGTAAAAAAAATTAACCTTGGAGGTAGTTAAAAATTAAGGAGATACGCGCATTAGCTATAAACTGGCGATCCACGGTGTTACCAACATAACAGTTCATAACGGTATAGTTAACACTAAAAATATGTATTACACTTTTGCAACTAAGGTTCAAATATGTATACATATTCTTGGCGTCGACTGTACCTACTAAATTTCTAAGGCGACCTTCGGCGATTTGAATCTTCTTTTACTTATTTGCTTTAGTCTATAAGTTCAATCAAAATTCAAGATGGCTATAAGTGGCTAGGTCATGGCTAGGTCGTTGTCACTAATAAACAAACATAAAATGTGGGTTGCCTGAATTGGTGGCGGCACTGTGACGAGTGTCACGAGTGGTCATTTTGACAGCAGCTGTCAAAATCCACTAATCAAAAACGGGGTGATTAGACATGATTGGGACTTGCGGCCATCTTGTCGAGCAAGGTGGTTTGGTTTTGTGATTAACTTCTTATTATTTGTTCATTTTCGTGATTCAGTGTGTAATATATAGCTTATTCTGCAGCGATTTAACGAACTAGTGTGCAACTAATGAAGAATTAATCTCAAAACAAGTGTAACCCCTGTTTGAGTCAGATATCCGTTAGTCCACGTGCTTTTTGTAGGGACTAGCTATCTCCTTATAAAAAGCCTAACCTCACCGTACAACGTCCAGCTCCTGGAGCGAAATTTTAACTAATTAACCGTACACTTGTCGTCTCTACTTCGACATTGGCAAAATTGTCCCAATATTGTGGACAGAATGCCATTTATTTTAAAAATTAAATTGAATTGACATGATTGGTGGATTTTAACAGCTAGACCTCTCGCCACGATTCAGTAAGCACTCATTGTAGACCTGTAGACACAGTAACATTCTGAGCCACATAAAGCTTCGTCCACACTTGTATCATTTTGCCGATCACGATCATGCGTATCGTATCGAGCTCCCGTATCCTAAGTATGGACGCTCACTTTGGGCATGCCGTATCACTAGCATCGTGACGTGAAAAAATGTGCCCATACTGACCGTAGCGTATCAGTGTATCGTATCGTAACGCCGTATCATTAAGTATGGACGTTCACTTTGGCATACCGTATCACTAGCATCGTATCGTAACACCGTATCATTTTCTGTGATTGTTCGTCAGTTCGGAGCTTTTAGTTCCTCCACTAGGCGATTCATTACCTTGCCCAACTCGTTCCACGTGTCTTTTTTTAATACCCTATGATAATAATTGGGGTCCAATGGGTTCCATAAAATTAGTTTGGCCTTATTTCCTCTATCTATCTATAAAACAATTTAATTATCCATTATAAACTCCAAATGTCCCTACGGAAAACAAGATGAGATCGGTCAGATCGGTGGATTCTGCGCGATCACATACGGCGCGTGACATGATCGCGATCTTTTGGCGTCCACACTGAAGATCATGATACGCGTCGGAGATACGATGCGGCAAAAAGATACAAGTGTGAACACAGCTTAACATAACAGCCATTGAAAAATCAGTTTGAAATTGGAACAAAGGTGCAGAACGAGAATTTGGCATTTGTACAACGTATAACGCTATAAGGAAATGAAAATGCAACAAAAAATATTTATGCAATTTATTGGACCAATGGGTTGTAAAATGTTTACAAAAGAATCTAAATAGTAGTTTTTTCTTATTCATAGCAACACTACTAAATAGTACCAAGCAAAACAATTAGCATTATTTCAAATGTTTCGGTTAAACTTATTAAATTTTACTTAACAAAAACATTATTAAAATAATAATTAATTATTACAGATGATAAAATTAAATCAATCGGGGAAATACTTAGACCATGAATATTACACATTTTTGTATATCAAGTGGGTATCCTTAAAAGCGGTATTACACATTGCAACCTGCAGGGCCCAATCTGTCAGGTTGGAAGGTGTCATTGAAGGTAGGGCCCGTAGGGAGCTGAAGGAGGGGTAGGAAGAGGCAGGGTACACAACAGATTGGGCCCTGCAGGTTGCAATGTGTAATACCGCTTTAAGATGTTTATGAATATGATTATAAGTTGTTTTAGCCAAGTAGTGTTACCAACCCCAGAACATTTGGAGGAGTTTGCATCTTCTTCAACAGCATAAAGAATCATTTATTTTACTTAGAAAGTAGTGTAGTAATATTTAATTTGAGGTACCTGCAATTTTAATGTGGCATCATGAATTGGACGCACGGCATTTTGCCCATCAATGTTACTTCCACATGCAAACTCCATACGTATTAATCTCCTTGCTATAATACTATTCAATATACTCTATCCCGCTTATTCATAAACGTGCTTCAAACTTCATTTAACTAAAACATCGTTTGTCCTTATCTGTCACTTTGACAGTTGTGTTTGTTATAAACAGACAAAACATAATTTAACTAAATGAGGTTTGAAGCACGTTTATGAATAAGCGGATATGGGTCTCGCACCTACAGAATAGGCGAATGGAACGAATGATGAATGAATGGAGTGAAGTTAAAATCCACCGATTGAAATTGGTTTCAATCAAAAACCAATTTTATTTTCTAATATATTGGTGCCCATCCACTTAGGATGCTTATACCATATCCATATTATATAACATATTAATATATAAGTCAAACATTATTCACTTATAAAAAAGGCACCATCAAAAATCACCATGTCACAAATATATTTCTCAAGGCGTAGGGATTGCAATCCGGATTTTATTTGTATGGGAAAATCCGGATTTTATCCGAAAAAAACGGATTTTCCCATACAAATAAAATCCGGATTGCAATCCCTATCAAGGCACTCAAATACACTTTGAAAAAGGGTCGCAATAAATCTATTTATTTAATCATAATTAAATTTTTAAGAAAATGGAACATCAAAAACTCTATATAAATACCTTATAATTACACATACAACCTAAATATACATAAAACTTACGTCTTCAATAAAATCATAGAGTACTTAGTAGAGCTGCACAGCCTAAGAACTATTTGAAGCTCAAGCCAATCGCGCCATCTGCGTGAAAGCCACCTAAAGATACCCAAAATGTAAGAGGAAATGTCACCTGCACTGCTACTCCGCCTAGTAACGAATAGCGTACACTAGTAGGTACTAGGTGGAGTAGCAGTGCAGGTGACATTTCCTCTTACATTTTGGGTATCGTTAGGTCGTTTTCACGTAGATGGCGCGATTGACTTGAGCTTCAAATAGTTCTTAAGGTGCTCTTAGAGCACCTTTATACGGGCGATAAAAATTGCCGAATTGCCGCAATTTTGACGTCACGGCCATATCGAGCAATTTCAAGCAATTCGAAATATTGCTCAATATGGGGCAATTATTGCTCCAGTATGGCGCCATTCTGGCTCCATTCGAATTGCCCCATATAGCAGCAACTCGGGAAACTAGGCAATACGTTCATACACGAGAAATACAGTGGAGCAATACGACCGCGTCGTTTCCCCCCCTTGCACTCACACCGCGCCGCACTCGCCCCAAAATCAGAATCTCTCTGAACTATGGACGAGGTAATTCTAGCTGCGGAAGCTTGCAGTGCATTTAAAATAATGACTTAAAAAAAGAGAAATAGATGCGTTCATATCTTGCAGGAAGAGAACTAATTTTCAGAAACAAGTTTTTACATTCTTCCTGTTGTTTACACACGAATGACACGAATGCCTAACTGGATGCCACAACTTTCTAGGTTATCTGGATGTAGTCAATAGTTTTGATGATGAGTCAGTGGATCAGTGAGCCAGTCAGTCAGTGGTAAAAATAGTGATTTTCGGAGGTCAATATCTCGTGAATGGTTATATAGAGATTAATAGCCGAAATTTCTGGATTCAGTGGAAATATAAGTATAAAGCCCAAATGGGTATCAAGTTCTTAGGGTTTAATTAAAGTTTAAAACAGGGCGTCCTCCCTCCCCCCCTCATCTAACTTTTGAACCGTGGGTTCAAGAAATCCGTAAAATTCACGAATGTGAGGCTTAATTAGTACTTTCAATGAAAACTATTTTGAATAGAATCGGTTGAGCCGTTTTTGAGTTATAAATCAAAAACACATAGTAATATGACGTAAGCGCCGCAAAATATTCCTTAATAAACGACCTTTTGAACAGATTTATTGTAACAGGCCGTTTCCCCTCCCCCTACACCTGGACCGCGCTCGCCCTACTAGAAAAAGAATGGGACATGCATATATGTGCGTACGGGATAGAAATACAAATTGCCTTGAATTTTCCAATCGTCTGGATATACCGGCAATTGTAGTCGGCAATACAGAGCAACACCGAAATGTATGGAGCAATACGGGAAATGATTGCCGAAATAATTGCCGCAATATCTAGAAATTGCCTCGTATTGCTCAATTAATTGCTCCATATTGCTCCATTAGTTTCGGCAGCGTATCGCCGGGCAATAATTGCCCGAAAAATCGCCCGTGTAAGAGCACCTTTAGGCTGTGCTGCTCTATTATATAAGTTACGCTATGATAAAACTATGGCTTATTTTGCTATATTAACCTACTTTAACATATTTTTTGGACACATGAATTGTAATGTCGTTATAACAATGTGCTTGAAGATTATTAAAATTATATCGTAATATTAAACTATTGTATAGCTTAACTCTTTGACCGGCAAAGCCGTCAAATCGCGTGCACGGAAAGTCGTGCCCTTAGCGCCAGGACGTGATATCACGTCCAAAATATAACCGGTTTGCCTTGGGTGCTGAGGTCACGACTTTTCCGTCCGATGCTTGGCATTCAAAGGGTTAAACTTATTATATGAAGGCACATTTGTGTCGCTTAACTTCATCAAACTTGGATATATCCATTCGATCCTCTCAGCAAGTTATTAGTACCAATAATTTAAACAAAATAATTTTAAACAAAAAAGAACCGACTTCACTTAGGATCCGCTATTCCAAGAGGAAGTGGCCGAGTTGCTGTAAAAAATAGTGAAATCACTATAGGTGTGCCTATAATAGTTGAAGAGTTTCCTCGATTTGTCCAGGATCCCATCATCAGATCTGGACCTGGTGACAATGGGACCAACTGTGAAGTTATACTCTTCCAAATAAAAAAATAATTTTCCAAATCGGTTCGGCCGTCTTCGAATAATCGGTGAACATATATAAAAAAATAGCAAAAAAAATACAAGCAAAGATCCCGACAAATTGAGAACCTCCTTCGAAATCTTGAAGTCGGTTGAAAACGCATAATCTGACAGATGGATTTATCCGAGTTTGAAATTAAGCAACTCATTTGATATCAAAGACAACATTAGTATACAAATATTGTAAATTAACTCTCAAAATTGTTTTTTTTTTATTAATATTGAGGTAACTACGAAATACAGACTTATGGACGGTTACCTCAGTAAAAAGTGCACAAACATCGGCTCCCAAAGACGGCACTATACGCATTTTCCGCTATACAAAAAATTGGCCAATTCAAGTTTTTATGTGTTTTCTACACCGACTACACAGACACCTCATCATTAAGCTTTTACAGGGAGCGCGAGGTCACCACACATCAGCGCTATTTTATTCGTATTTTTCTACGATTCGAACAGCACATCTCAA
The DNA here is from genome assembly GCA_911728535.1 of Pammene fasciana. Taxonomy (NCBI): domain Eukaryota; kingdom Metazoa; phylum Arthropoda; class Insecta; order Lepidoptera; family Tortricidae; genus Pammene; species Pammene fasciana. The sequence goes on from OU452299.1 coordinate 8,270,715, forward strand.
TAGTATTCTACACCAATTTGTAGTATAACAATCCAGGTTCACCCCTGTAACTTGATTTTTGTGGATATTTTTAATTCAAGAGTAATGATCAAAAACGTTAACTCAACTGAAATAAGCTGTCGCGCTCTCATACGAAATTAGTACGGGAGCACCTATGTGTGGTGACCCCGAGTTGTACTTATGATCTATCTAGTGGTTGAGGTTATCTGTAAGTTTCTATCAGCCATATTTATTTAGACTAGTAGTCCGCCTCGAACTGAGAACTCGCGATTTACTTGCAAACGAGTTGACCAATATAACAAGACCCTAAGGAGGATTTTTTTTTCTCCTTTTAGCTCCATAACCACTTGATCGATCCTGCTCATATACGAACTTACAAATTTTATGTACCTCTGCTACAGCCCCAAGAAATTTCATAAAGATCAGAAAAACGTTACTAAAGTTATCGTCAGACAAACTATCGAAATCAAAAAGCCATCCAAATGCCGAGACGTCCCAGTAGCCAGGTGACAGTTGGGTCTGGAGTTGTTTGTAAGAACTCACTTCGCTTACGCTCCGCGAGTTCGATTATTTTTCAATTTCTATTGATCTTACAGGTGCTTCCATTTTAGAACTACATCTATTTAGTTTTAAAGAAACTCTGTATAGAAGTCTGTACAAGGTTATCTGACGGCGATTTCTCCATCTTAGTATATTTCCTCTTCATCGGTGTAACATCAACTTCAGGTTTTTCAATAACTTTACTTTGTAACGGCGAATATTTCAGCACATATTGCTTGTAATTCTTAACTTTTAGTATCTTAGATTTTTTTATCTTATGACTTTTAGAGTCAACCTTCAATCTAATTTTAATGCTTACAAGCTTGTCTCTTGCTATTTTCTTATTAAGTTCTTTCATCTTCTTTTTAGATCTCTTCTTTTCTCTTTTCTCAGGATCTCTAGTTTTGATTTTGAATTTGATTCTCTTGCGTTTTTTATCTTCATTACTTTTTCTATCTTTCTTACGTTTCTTACGAACTTCATCTTTCATTTCTAACTTTCTTTTCTTACAAGAATTTGTCACGTTTATTTCATTTTTCGAATGATTAACATTACTTTTGTCTCTATCAACCTCATTCAAATACTGATCTTTGAAACTTTCTTCATCCATATTCACATTAGTTAAAGGTTCTTTACCTAACGGACTAAATTTGAATGAAAACATTTTATTCTTCACAGGGCTCTTTAAGTTCAAATTCTTTATAAACTCTTTTTCTTTGCCAGAACTCGTTTGTATAACATCGATGTTAACTATCTCATTTTTCTCAGATATTTCAATGGCGTCTTCTTTTATATCTACCATTTTAAGCTTCTTGGGTGTATCTATGATAGGTAGACTATCATCATCATTGTCATCATTGTCCGCTATAAACTCTGATGGTAACACGAAAGTGCTTGATGATGATTCATCATCATTATCGTTATATTCATTTGTTTCGCGATTATTATCATTTATATCGTTTTCCTTGTCACTGTTTTCATCAATATTAGAATCTTCTTTCGTTAACTTTTTATGTGGATTTTCATCTTCTTTATCAATGTTTGTATGATTTTCTTCTGGTTCTGATTTTTCAGTTTCAGGATTATGAACCTCTTCAGTTCCTGTAGTTTTGGTTGCGTTTGTATTAATTGTTTTCATAATGTCCTTCACTGCCTGTTGAACAAACGAAACAAGTTTTAGTAAATATCTAATAAAGGTGGTTGGAAGAAAAGCGCTGGTAGCCTGGCGGTAAGACGTCCGTCTTTCATTCCCGGGTTCAAATCTCGGCTCGTATCATTGAGTTTATCAGGATTTATGTATGAAATATCACATATTATTTAGTCTTTTTCGGTGAGGAAAACATCGTGAGGAAACCAGACTCTCAAAAAACGCGTAGTTTCCCCTCTGAGTTGGAAGGTCAGATTGCAGTCGCTTTGGTAAACATTGGTGCCTACGTCAATTCATGATGGTGCCTACGTCGTTAGGTTGCCGAGTGGACCCCAGGCTCAATAGAGCCGTGGCAAAATGCCAGGACAAACGCTACGAGGATGATGATGAACATTCCCTGGTATACTTACGTCGTTCACCTTGCTAGTGATGTCACAGGATTTCTTGGGAGAGTTCCACTCCCTCACCGGATCTTTGCTTTTAGGATTCTCTTTGAACACATTCTTGAATAGGTCGTCCAAAATTTCACTGTAAAAAGATTTAAAGAAAAAAATTCAATACAGTTGTTCAAAAAGCGCGATATCAAGCACTAGTGCTTCTACTTTTACAACTTTGCAAGTATGCTTTGAGTCTTTTCAAACGACTTCAAGATTTCGAAGGAGGTTCTCAATTCGTCGGGATCTTTGTTTTTGCTTGTTTTTTACGTAGGTATGTTAACCGATCATTCCAAGACGCTTGGGCCGATTTCCAAAATGTTTTTTTGTTTAAAGAGCTATTTCACAGTTGGTCCCATTGTTACCAGGTCCGGATCTGATGATGGGATCCTGGAGAACATGAGGGAACTCTCCAACTATTATAGGCACACCACAGCACCACATAAGGGTTATTACAGGGTCGAGGACTATATGACAGACATATATGCATGGCCCTAACCAGAATCTATAAAATCATCTAACATTTAGAGGACACAGTTCAAGTAAGAAAGAATATCAAACGTATTGCGAAGCAGTCAGATTTGGATTTTATTTTAATTTTTCATTTTAATTACACAATAGGCAGGTACATGTCTGTCTCTCAAGCTGTTTTGATATGCCTTCTTGACGAACTACGCATTATTGTATATAGTATCTTTAATGTATTTGTAGTACTGTTTTGAAAAAATAAGTCCCGCCGAGTTTCTTGCCGGTAATAAGTAATACTTCTCGGGTCAGAGGTGTAGGGTTAGAACCGGTGGTAGTTTCTTTTCTCTCTGACGTTCATAAGTGCATTGTAATGTGCCTAAATTGAAGAATAAATATCTTTTATCTTTTTTTTTTTTACACCTATAGTGATTTCACTATTTTTTACAGCAACTCGGCCACTTTCTCTTGGAATAGCGGATCCTAAGTGAAGTCGTTTCTTTTTTTTGTTAAAATTATTACGTTACAACTTCTTACTCACTTGACAATCTTCTTTTTCGCACTTAACGGCTTCGGCTTGCTAAACCTCAGCCGGATCTTCTCAATGACCTCGTTGGAGACCACCATTTTCCCCCCTCCCTTCTCCAGGTAGGTCTGCTCCAGCATCTTGATGGGGGACAGGAGGGACTCCAGCTCGCGGTGGGGGGTGAGGGGGCGCGGGGTCTTGAGGTTCAGCTCGAGACGGTCGGTGGGGGTTTGTGCTGGAAATTCAAATGTTGTGTTACGGTAAATTTTACAGCGTTTCAACCAGTTTAAATGTGAATTTATGACATAAAAAATTGCTAATATATACAAAAAAGAATCGACTTCACTTAGGATCAGATATTCTAAGAGGAAATGTCCGAGTTGCTGTAAATACTAGTGAAATCACTATAGGTGTGCCTATAATAGTTTTCCCTCTATTTCTCCAGGATCAAATATCATAAGGAAATATCAGGAGGAAATATTTTTGATGCCTGGGGGGAGTCACAAGATGCTTTAGGTATCTTCTGTGATTTATCCAAGGCTTTTGATTGCGTTTGTCACGAAACATTGATCAGGAAACTGCACTACTATGGAGTTCGGGGATCAGCTCTGAATTTACTTAAATCCTACTTACAAGGTAGAATACAAAGACGTGAATGGACAGCGATCACCCGGGTCATTAGTCACAATGGGTGTACCACAAGGGTCAATATTGGGGCCTTTCCTCTTCCTTATCTACATAAATGACTTGCCTTATCTTACGAAGACCCACCATGATATAGTATTGTTTGCAGACGACACCTCACTTGTCTTCAAAGTCAACCGACAGCAACAAGCTTGTAATTATGTAAACAATACTATTTCTAAAGTTCTTAATTGGTTCAATGCTAATAACTTGTTGTTAAATGAGAAAAAGACTAATGTATTAAATTTGTCACATATCACGTTGAGCACGAGTTGGCAAGTATCTTTGTGAAAGGTGAGGAATTGGAACTAGTCGATAGTACCGTTTTTCTTGGTATAACAATAGACTCTAAGCTTCAATGGGGCCCCCATATTGATAATCTTTCGAATAGACTGTGTTCTGCAGCTTTTGCAGTGGGCAAAATACGTCGATTAACAGACGTGAAAACAGCCCGATTAGTATATTTTGGTTACTTTCATAGCATTTTGTCATATGGTATTTTACTTTGGGGCAGTGCTTCACAGATTAACATTAATACAGTTTTTGTTCTGCAGAAGAGGGCTATTCGAGAGATATACAGGATGAAATATAGAGCCTCAGTTAGAGATATGTTTAAGGACATTAATATAATGACAGTGCATAGTCAATATGTCTATGAAAATCTTGTGTATGTACATAAAAACAATGTTAATTTTAGAAAAAACTGTGATATACACAATTATAATTTAAGAAATAAGCATAAACTAGCAGTGCCCTCCACTCGGCTCCATAAAATAAAAGATTCATTCATGGGTAATTGTATAAGGTTTTATAATAAACTTCCGATAGAAATTACCAAATTATCAATCAACAAATTCAAGAACTATGTAAAACGTAAACTTATTTCTAAAGCCTATTATAATATACAAGACTACATGGATGATATAACACCGTGGGATTAAATTGCAATTGAGATTTTCCTTGTGACATAAAATTTTGTTCTAGAATGATTAGTGACTAGTATTTTAATACAATTTTTTTTTTTAAGTTTTGACGATCTTATTGTGAATTTATTATTATTATTTTTGACATATACAACATGTATATATATATATATATATATATATTTTACAATTGTATCAATATATTGCTCTTAATTATTTAAGATAAATTGTTACTGACGATTCGAAAGTGCTTGTTGCTATGCCTACTTGAATAAAGACAATATTGACTTTGACTTTGACTTTGATCCCATCATCAGATCCGGACTTGGGGACAATGGGACCAACTGTGAAGTATTCTCTTGCTATAATGTATCATCATCATCTCAGCCATAAGACGTCCACTGCTGAACATAGACGTCTACTATAATGTATGTTCACTATAAAGACGGCTGGACTAATTTGGAAAATTATTTTTTGTTTGAAAGAGACTACTTCACAGTTGGTCCCATAAGTACCATTGTCACCAGGTCCAGATCTGATGATGGGGTCCTCGAGAAATCTGGTTTGTTGCAAACTTTAATACCTATTTGTCACTATAGAATGTGATCATTTATACATTTTAAGTACCATATAAGTGTGTTGGCGTTAGCTGTTAGCTTTTATGGAGAATGATAAATAAAGAATAAATAACTTTTATAGGCACACCTATAGTGACTTCACTATGTTCTCCAGCAACTCGGCCACTTCCTCTTGGAAAAGCGGAGCCTAAGTGAAGTCGGCTCTTATTTATTATTATTTAAAACTTACATTCAGTCTTGGTATGAGTCTCATTTTTCGGCAAGATTTGTGATGAACTAGAAGCACTGAAATCAAAATAATAGGTATAATATTTGTATGTAGTACAGTCGCCATCAGATATAGCGGAGCGGCCAAGGTGGCAGGTTTTTGTAACCACAAATTAAAATAAAATGGTGTCAAAAATGTAATCGCTTGCGAAGTCATATGACAGCCATTTTATTTTATCGAACTCGCGGAGCGTAAGCGAAGTGAGTTCTTACAAACAACTCCAGACCGAACTGTCACCTGGCTACTGGGACGTCTCGGCATTTGGATGGCTTTTTGATTTAGATAGTTTGTCCGACGATAACTTTAGTAACGTTTTTTTGATCTTTATGAAATTTCTTGAGGCTGTAGCAGAGATACATAAAATTTGTAAGTTCGTATATGAGCAGGATCGATCAAGTGGTTATGGAGCTAGAAGGAGAAAAAAAATCCTCCTTAGGGTCTTGTTATATTGGTCAACTCGTTTGCAAGTAAATCGCGAGTTCTCAGTTCGAAGCGGACTACTAGTTATTTTAATTCAACTTTTTGAACAATACTGCCTGTGGAGGCGCTGGTGGTTTGGCGGTAAGACCATTACAGGGTGTCCACTATAAACCCCCAAAAAAATTCCCTGACTTTTCCCTGACTTTCCATGACCATTTTTTGAAATTTCCCTGACCAAAATGTCCATCTACAAAAACATTTTTACTATTTTTAGCTCAAGGTAGTCGAATTTCCATATAGCTCACCGAAGGAAGCCCACTAACTGCTCGATAGGGGAAATAATTCGTGTATAGCTGAATTTTGGTGAAGTTGTAGATAAAAATGTCTTACACAACATACTAAAAGTACTCATGGATAGGGGTGCCGCTAACGGAGAGAGGGGGGTGTAAAGGTCCCCTTTTTTGGCTTTTCGTAAATAACTCAGTAGCGGTGGCTCATACGAAAAAATGTTCTTCTACTTAATTAATCCACAAATGATTTTCTACAGAAAAGGTTCTTTACACTTTTTTGCTGAGATCAATGTATAATGAGATTTCGAGGAAATACGATAATCACTTTTAGAAACTTTCGGAGCTATTATTTACGAAACGATGAGTTTTGTCTAAAAATTGTTTTAGAAAACCCTTATTTATATTAAAAGACCTATCCAACGACACCCCACACATTAGGGGTGGATTCATAAACAGAATTTACTCCCCACTTCATGTGTTCGAGAGGTACCCTAAAAATAATCTTTTTTCAGATTTTGTTTTAAAACTTTGTTTGCGTGTTCAAAACACATACTCATACGAAGTTTAAATATTCTAGTACTAACCATCACTGCGCAAAGCCGTGAACGGACAGACTGGGACAAACGGACAGCTAAACTATAAGGGTAGGAAGTTGATTGCAGGCGTCCATAGGCTATGGGAACTGCTTACCATCAGACAGGTCGTATGCTTGTTTGCCACCGTCGTGGCATAAAAAATAAAAAGTAAAAAAATACCCTCTTCAACCTGCTCAGTGATGGTTAGTACTGGAATATTTAAACTTCGTATGAGTATGTGTTTTGAACACGCAGACAAAGTTTTAAAACAAAATCTGAAAAAATATTATTTTTTACGGTACCTCCCGAACACATGAAGTGGGGGGTAAATTCTGTATTTTAATCCACGCCTAATGTGTGGGGTGTCGTTGGATAGGTCTTTTAATATAAATATGGGTTTTCTACAACAATTTTTAGACAAAACTCATAGTTTCGTAATTATAATAGCTCCGAAAGTTTCTAAAAGTGATTATCGTATTTCCTCGAAATCTCATTATACATTGATCTCAGCAAAAAAGTGTAAAGAACCTTTTTTGTAGAAAATCATTTGTGGATTAATTAAGCAGAAGAACATTTTTTCGTATGAGCCACCGCTACTGAGTTATTTACGAAAAGCCAAAAAAGGGGACCTTTACACCCCCCTCTCCCCGTTAGCGGCACCCCTATCCATGAGTACTTTTAGTATGTTGTGTAAGACACCTTTATCTACAACTTCACCAAAATTCAGCTATACACGAATTATTTCCCCTAAGTTTTCCTTCGTTTGGCGAGCTAATACGCAAGACTTTATTATCGCATTTTTTTGTGTCTCCATTTCAGTGTTTAGGTAAATATTACTTAACGTAATATATGCGCATCCTTATTAGTCTGTCTGTTGAATTTTTACAAAATCGAATCAAGTTTCAGAACAAAAGTATGTATAGAGACCAATTTTGAATTGTTAGTTTTAAGTATATGGACTCGCTACATTATTTTTGTACAACGGCGGTGGCAAACAAGCATACGGCCCACCTGATGGTAAGCCGCTACCGTAGCCTATGGACGCCTGCAACTCCAGAGGTGTCACATGCGCGTTGCCGACCCTTTAAAAACAGGAGGATTCACTGTGTTGACGGCTAACGGAACGGGAGGTCCCTCGTCGTCAACACACTGGGTCCTCTTTGAGCTCTTTGGTTACTATACATATAAATTATAAACTTAAATATATGTATGTCATAAAAAGCGTCCGGTGTCCAGGAATGGGATCGAACAAGCGTCTCCTGCATCGCATCCGGGTCACAAACTCCTACTTAAAATAACCCGTTAGCCTAGGAGTTAGGGCTCCTGCAGCGAATGCTAAAGACGCTGGTTTCATCGCAGCCCTAGGCACCAGAGACCTTGGTCACTTTTCCTTTGTAAGTATACGTTCCGTTGTAATTTTTCCAGAGTCACGCAATATTCCTAGCACAATATCAGCATGTTGTATTGATTCCGTATGTCTTACAGCGTGCAGCGTACGAATCAAAACGAATCGGCCTTTTTTTTCAAATTTTAAATAATAGCTGAAGTTATTCATTGCATTTAATTATTTTTATTTATTTTATTTAATGCGTTAAGCTTTGAAACTCTTGTGATAGTGTTCTGTGACAAGTACTTTTCGGTGTTATTTCTTGTCGAGATCTTTCGTCTTTACAAGTTCTCCATTAGATTTATTTATCAAGTCCATTATGGCAACATCTACAAATGACGCTAGAGGTTTGTTGCTTTGAAATAGTCATAAAATGGTTGGTAATCCCTTTTAATAAAATACTACGTTTACACTTGTATGTTCGCATTTGAGTAGACGCTCGTCGAAACGTTCTAAGTACGAACCATTCGCGTACGGGTGCCAACGCGAATGTCCGTTCCAGGTTTCGGCTCTGTGGGTATAACTCCCCGACGCGGCATGTATAAACAGTCCACGCGCTATTCACCGGTTTATTCGCCTCGTCACTCCCACAAAGTATAAACGCGTTTCAGTCGCCATCAGATATATCAAAGTGGCAAAAGTGGTCACAAATATCTGAACATACACTTTATTGCCTTGACGATAGAGGCGTTGTTCAGATATTTGTATATCCGCTCTGATATATCTGATGGCGAATGTACAATATATCCTACGATTGCCAATGGAGCTTTTAGTAACGGATTTTTCATTACAGTAAGGTTTATTGTTTTCGCTCATTAAAAGCAAATTCTCGAACCTGATGCTTTTATAGATCTGTCAAGGCATAGTCCATTTTCAAGCCACCTTATCAATGTAAATTAAATCGCGAATTCTGTACATCCAGACATAGCATGTGTGCTATTCCGTGATTACATTACACGACTTTTGTCTTTCCCATAGAGTTGTTGAAAGCAATCTTGCTATCTGGGAACATTTTGTTACGCTGTATTTTAGTCCCGTCCCCGTCGCCAGAGTTTTGGCAGATTTTGTTCAGTTCAGGACTGCATTTAATGTTGGTACAAGTTATTCTAATGTTTAATTAGTGGTCAACTGATTTTAGTTTCAAGATTTTTGATATTATGTTTCGGACCTTTTCTATGTAACACTACGGCTCGCTCACCCATATTCCTCAATTTAAATATTTGGCAACATTGTCTAAAATTAAATACGCTGAATGCTGATATTATGATCTCACTCTTAGATTGAGTCATACTTTATTAAACGTACAATATTTTGAACTCATTTCATTAGTCATATTCACTGTTTTATGTTTAAACTCTAACATATCACTGTAAAAAAACTATGATTTTTATTATATTTCATATCCTAAAAGCAGAAATTTAATTATGGTACATTAAATCATAATGTTGTAGATCCTTGCTACACTGAAATACAATGCTATGAGTCTGGGTTACTAGTCAGCTTGAGCAAAGGCTTTCTCATTAGCAATCGCTGAGAGGGTTTAAGATTTTTTAAACCCTAAAAAAATATGCCAAATAGAGAAGGTATGACGCCTTATAAGTAATTCTATGAATTCTTTGGATTCACCTATAACCAAGAGAACAAAACTTTTGTTTTCCATAATTTTTTATATTCCTTAATTTTTTTCCAGGTCCATATTTTTCCCTGACCTTATTATAATTTCCCTGACTTTCCATGACTTTCCAGTGCCATTTCGAGCTTCCCTGACTTTTCACTGACTTTCCCTGACTTTCCAGAAAGTGGACACCCTGCCATTATCACACTGGCGTAGACGTGTGCGCCGCGCCGTGGGACCCACGCCGCCGCCGCCGCCGCGGATTTCAAAATCCACGCCATTAGTCAAAATTTCAGGATTCGGCAAAAATTAGCCAACTCCAATGTCCGATCAAGGAACATTTTAACGTCGTGTACCTATTGATGAATTAAACCATAAAAACATCAACAGATTGAAATAGTTAGGGTTTGGCTAATTATTTCTCTTACGGGAGAGACGAGCAAGCAGGCTTCCACCCAGGTCACTCCTGCACAGACCACACCAATACCCTACGCATCCTCATTGAACAGTGTGTCCTATGACAGTCAGAGCTTTTCCTGGCATTTGTAGACTTTGAAGAAAATAAAATAAAACCTTCGACATGAAGTGTGGAGCGAAAATAAAATAAAACCTTCGACACTGTGAAGTGTGGAGCGCGCTGTGGTCCAGCCTATCACAGGGCAACCCAAGTGCGTCGTCTGCAATATTCGCCCCTTTTACGAAGGGAGTGAATGCACGGTGATCCATGAAAAGGTAAAGGGAACGCCTATGCAAAGCAAGGATGCATCCTATCACCGGCATCGCCGCTGTTATTCGTAATTCTTCTCGATGATGTGATGAGAAAAGTGACTGGAACATCAAAAGACATTAACTGGGACTATGGAGCTGAAAGATCTTGATTACACCGATGACATCGTGCTGATTTTGCCATCTCTAGTCCATCTTAAAGCTAATCTCGAGAGCCTTCAAGAGGAAGAAGATGGACCTGCGAATCAACCGACGTAAAACTGTTGACATGCGAGTAAAACAAATTGCACGGAACCTTTGTTGCTCAAAAACTATCGATTGGAATCAGATTCTAAATTTGTGTATCTCGGAAGTACAATAACATGTCGAGGAGGTGCAGACGAAGACATTGAGAGATTAAGAAGGCAAAATCTGAATTAGCTCAACTCAAGCTTATTTGAGATGCCAACGTGCTTACTCGGCGCATTAAAATCTGCCTCTTCGAATCCATTGTCAAGTCCGTGCTGCTCTTCGGCTGCGAAACCTGGAGAGTGACAAAGGGGCTGACACACAAGCTACAAGTGTTTGTCAATAAGTCCCTTCGGTCGATCCTCCGCATCTTCTGGCCGAAGACTATAAGAAATGAGGATTGGTGGAGTATGGGTCGTCAGTCTCCTATCGCGCAGGAAGTAGCGCTACGGAAGTAGATCGGACATACCCTTCGAAGAGATGCATTGAACAATGCCAGTATCGCTTTATCGCGGCCTCAAGATAGAATGCGAGCCAGCGGACGCCCCGTACACACGTGGCGGAGGAGCGTAGAGACTGAGCTGCGACCCATAGGACTGAGCTGGAGACAGGCCAAGACGGTTGCTCAACATAGAAAGGCGTGGATGGATCTTGTGGAGGTTTTAACCGGTCACCTCCCTACCTAACTAAAATACTGTCACCAACACCAAAACCAGATTTACATCACCAACAAAATTAGCCAGAGTACAAGAGTGTTTTCGGTGTCAGGATTGATCCTTAATGCTGAAGTGGATGTTTGGAGTTACTGTGACTCAAAAAAGGATCTTAATTTATCACAATTATGAAAAACATGAACATAAATGCGATTTCCGTGAAGAAAACAAGCCTGTGGTGTACTAGAAAACTACCCTTAAATTAATAAACAGCATGAAACATTGTTTTATGCTCCCTATTCTTTTTTTTAATATGAACCAAGACGAGCTAAAATTGACCTTGAGTGGCGCAGCCACGCCGCCAAAAATTACCGGCGCGCCGCCGCCGCGGATTTTTATGGCGGCGCACACGTCTACACTGGCGCTGCAACCGCATGCGGCGACGATTTTAACCGGGACAGCGCTATACACATACAGAGCGCTATCTCGCTCGTGCACCGGCGCCGCACGCGGAAACCGCACCAGTGTGATAGCCACCTAAGACGTCAGACTTTCCATCCGGAGGTCTCGGGTTCAAACCTCGGCTCGTACAGTCAGCATCAAAAATATGTAAACATTTAGGTACTTATGTCTGTGGGATAAGACTCAAATTCGTATACATATTATTGATGCTGACTGTACCATGAGTTTTTCTGAACTTATGTAGAAAATACCATTTGATATTTACCAGTCGCTTTTCGGTTCAACTTCCAACAAACCCTAGTTTCCTGGGTTGAAAGGTCAGATGGCAATCGCTTTCGTAAAACCAGCTTCGTCCATTTCTGACATTAGGTTGCCGAGTGGACCCCAGGCTCAATGAAGCCGGGACACACGCCAGGATGATGATTACCTGTGTGCCTGCACCCGGCCCTTGGTCCGGCGGAGCGACATGCGGCTCGGCATGATTACCTGTGTGCCTGCACCCGGCCCTTGGTCCGGCGGAGCGACATGCGGCTCGGCATGATTACCTGTGTGCCTGCACCCGGCCCTTGGTCCGGCGGAGCGACATGCGGCTCGGCATGATTACCTGTGTGCCTGCACCCGGCCCTTGGTCCGGCGGAGCGACATGCGGCTCGGCATGATTACCTGTGTGCCTGCACCCGGCCCTTGGTCCGGCGGAGCGACATGCGGCTCGGCATGATTACCTGTGTGCCTGCACCCGGCCCTTGGTCCGGCGGAGCGACATGCGGCTCGGCATGATTACCTGTGTGCCTGCACCCGGCCCTTGGTCCGGCGGAGCGACATGCGGCTCGGCATGATTACCTGTGTGCCTGCACCCGGCCCTTGGTCCGGCGGAGCGACATGCGGCTCGGCATGATTACCTGTGTGCCTGCACCCGGCCCTTGGTCCGGCGGAGCGACATGCGGCTCGGCATGATTACCTGTGTGCCTGCACCCGGCCCTTGGTCCGGCGGAGCGACATGCGGCTCGGCATGATTACCTGTGTGCCTGCACCCGGCCCTTGGTCCGGCGGAGCGACATGCGGCTCGGCATGATTACCTGTGTGCCTGCACCCGGCCCTTGGTCCGGCGGAGCGACATGCGGCTCGGCATGATTACCTGTGTGCCTGCACCCGGCCCTTGGTCCGGCGGAGCGACATGCGGCTCGGCATGATTACCTGTGTGCCTGCACCCGGCCCTTGGTCCGGCGGAGCGACATGCGGCTCGGCATGATTACCTGTGTGCCTGCACCCGGCCCTTGGTCCGGCGGAGCGACATGCGGCTCGGCATGATTACCTGTGTGCCTGCACCCGGCCCTTGGTCCGGCGGAGCGACATGCGGCTCGGCATGATTACCTGTGTGCCTGCACCCGGCCCTTGGTCCGGCGGAGCGACATGCGGCTCGGCATGATTACCTGTGTGCCTGCACCCGGCCCTTGGTCCGGCGGAGCGACATGCGGCTCGGCATGATTACCTGTGTGCCTGCACCCGGCCCTTGGTCCGGCGGAGCGACATGCGGCTCGGCATGATTACCTGTGTGCCTGCACCCGGCCCTTGGTCCGGCGGAGCGACATGCGGCTCGGCATGATTACCTGTGTGCCTGCACCCGGCCCTTGGTCCGGCGGAGCGACATGCGGCTCGGCATGATTACCTGTGTGCCTGCACCCGGCCCTTGGTCCGGCGGAGCGACATGCGGCTCGGCATGATTACCTGTGTGCCTGCACCCGGCCCTTGGTCCGGCGGAGCGACATGCGGCTCGGCATGATTACCTGTGTGCCTGCACCCGGCCCTTGGTCCGGCGGAGCGACATGCGGCTCGGCATGATTACCTGTGTGCCTGCACCCGGCCCTTGGTCCGGCGGAGCGACATGCGGCTCGGCATGATTACCTGTGTGCCTGCACCCGGCCCTTGGTCCGGCGGAGCGACATGCGGCTCGGCATGATTACCTGTGTGCCTGCACCCGGCCCTTGGTCCGGCGGAGCGACATGCGGCTCGGCATGATTACCTGTGTGCCTGCACCCGGCCCTTGGTCCGGCGGAGCGACATGCGGCTCGGCATGATTACCTGTGTGCCTGCACCCGGCCCTTGGTCCGGCGGAGCGACATGCGGCTCGGCATGATTACCTGTGTGCCTGCACCCGGCCCTTGGTCCGGCGGAGCGACATGCGGCTCGGCATGATTACCTGTGTGCCTGCACCCGGCCCTTGGTCCGGCGGAGCGACATGCGGCTCGGCATGATTACCTGTGTGCCTGCACCCGGCCCTTGGTCCGGCGGAGCGACATGCGGCTCGGCATGATTACCTGTGTGCCTGCACCCGGCCCTTGGTCCGGCGGAGCGACATGCGGCTCGGCATGATTACCTGTGTGCCTGCACCCGGCCCTTGGTCCGGCGGAGCGACATGCGGCTCGGCATGATTACCTGTGTGCCTGCACCCGGCCCTTGGTCCGGCGGAGCGACATGCGGCTCGGCATGATTACCTGTGTGCCTGCACCCGGCCCTTGGTCCGGCGGAGCGACATGCGGCTCGGCATGATTACCTGTGTGCCTGCACCCGGCCCTTGGTCCGGCGGAGCGACATGCGGCTCGGCATGATTACCTGTGTGCCTGCACCCGGCCCTTGGTCCGGCGGAGCGACATGCGGCTCGGCATGATTACCTGTGTGCCTGCACCCGGCCCTTGGTCCGGCGGAGCGACATGCGGCTCGGCATGACGGGGCCGCTGCGGGCGCGCTGCTGCTCCCGCGCCTGCTCCGCCATGATCACTGCGAACATTTTACATACATTTGTTCACCGTCCAACGGCAGCGCGGCGTAGTACATTGTTAAGCTAGTTAGGGTTCACTTTACACTGGACGTTTTACACAGTAAGTACTAAACAAAAATAGTTTGAACCGTAAATGGCTCAATGAAAGTCTATGGACGTACGTTACATTTTGGTGCCGTGACCAGGATTAACAGTGAATATGCCACACGGCTTATCAAATTATTATCGAACGGTTTTAGACTAATATTGAATAATATTAATATTATTGTAATTCCTGAGTGAAGTTGTATCATTTGCAAAGCAGACAAATAGTAGTAGTTACTGATAGCCTGCCTGTCTGTATCCAGTTATCGCTTTGAGTAAAAATTTGATTGTGCTTGCGGAATTTGATTTTAAATTCATTGCAACTCTGTCTGTTTGTTGTGTGCTGTATATTTCGTTTTTTTTTTAGATTAGAAATTCAGTAAACATAGAAAAAGAAGTTGCCAACCTGTTTTAACCTGTTCTGTTTGAATGTTCAATTTAAACACAGTGCAAGCACACCAACAAACGATTAGTTAACATGATGAAGAGTTCACATTTGTAAATAAATAATGACAATTTGCAGATTATAATCCGTAACAGCAATAAAAACACAATTTCATTTTGATTATCACGTTAGAGACACATGACAATTGAAAAACTGACAGTGACGCACGCATACGTTATAAATCGAAGACCATATGTTTCCAAACTCTTTTTCTCCAGGTTTTTAATTGTGCAACATTCATTAAAACATTAACAATGATAAAAAATAATTATTTCGTAATAATGACTACTATTACAATACTGTAAAATAATTAATACTATTCAATTTAACATTTACAAATACCTACGCATGGCTTTGTCATAAATACAAATATATTTAAATATTTTCTATTGGCCGCATTGACACTTTGACACTTGTGACATGTATCATGCCGTATCGTGCCTGATAAAGAACCCTGTACATGCGCCTTTCAACTTTTTTCTAATAAAAAAGAAACGAACTATAGTTGTAGTTTTTGTGCATATTATTGTTTGTATAATTTAACAATTGTTTTAGTTTAGGATTAAAACTACCAACCTTCAGTCAATCTGGTCTCTAGCTGCTCTATATCGGTGGCGGCAGGACGGCAGGAGACGCACACTGGCCGCTCTCCTCCGGAGCAGAACGCATGCATGCCCCAACTCCCACAGAGGAGGCACAGTTTGATGTCCCACATACTACAGTAAATAAATAAACACAAGTTAAAAAATTTAGTGAAATTTAGTGATTTACTGAAATTTTAGTGGTTGTTTTCCCGTTTGCCAGGGAGATTTCGGGAGTATACTAAGCAACTTTTACTATGGGACCAACCACGAAATCGCGAAAAAAAAAACCCTCCCATGGCAACGGGAAAACAACCACTAAAATTTCACGGACTATAACGACAACACGCAAGTTTATTTTGAATTTGGAAAAACCGGCCAAATGCGAGTCGAACTCACAATTTTAACATTCTTTTTTTTAGTTCGAATCACGCTTAACCTTAGATTTCGTACAGGATCTTCTGTGATCTATCACGAACTAATTTCCTAGTAGTTTCGAAGCAAACTGGCTGTGACTACGTGCAATCCGTTTTTAGTATAAAAACAGGGTAGCTTTTCCTAGCTGTGGCACACATGAGTATTTCTACAAGTATAAGATTTCACGTAAGAAAGTGTCAAAACATCGACATTGGCAAATTCACCTTGCTTCTATTGGCAAGGAGTAAAAAAAAAGTATAAGAGTGGTCTTAAAAAGTTCCCGACAATTTAGAATCTTCTTTTTGAAGTCCTTTCAAAACAATATTGAAATTTTCTCAATGAATTTTCATTGAGTCAGCAATTATTTTCCGTCGTCCTACTCACCCGAGCTCGTCGTGGCTCCTCCCGAAGGGGCACTTGCAGTCCGGCGCCGCGCACTCTGCGTCCCGGTTGTAGATCTCAGCGAATGCATTCTGCTCCAACTCCCAGGCCGCATCTCTGCAAGCAACTCATGCTATAGCCAGACGCGGTCCCAGGGGGGGTCGGGGTCACATGAGACATGACCCCCCCCCCCCCCCCAAAATCGTACATTTCAAATGGAAATTTTTTTTTACTGACCCTGTCAAAAAATTTAAAAATATTTTTTGCATTAGTGTCGTCCCCCCCCAAATTTCAGCCTGCGACCGCGCCTGGCTATAGCCTATTTTCCTAAGTCAAATCAGCTACTCTTTAGGAAACGTCAAAACGATTTGTTACATGAAGTTTATTCGTGAGACTAATATTGTGACGTCACAATACTATATGATGAATACATCTCCTTTAAAAAAATATATATATGTAAAATAATTTAAAGCGCAAACACATGTTACACCTGGATTTTCCCGTGTATTTTTGAAACTTGATTTTATGTATGCAACGAAACAATTAAGTTTATCTACTGGAAAGTACCCAATTGTCAATTCTGAGCAAGATTATTCGTGATATTTTCAAGTCAAAGGTACCAGGGTTCAAAATTGCATTACCCATTTGTGAATGGATTCATTGATATATTGGCTACGCAATTCTGAACCCGACAGTATATCATTTTCGGTTGTCAATAAGGCTAGCATAAAATTTCTTTTATTAACCTTTTCCACGCCAAAGACGTATATATCGGCACCACAGGTCCAACGCCAAAGACCGATATATCGGTCACCAACCGCAGAGCAAAGTCGACCTACTTGCACACGCATAAAGTTTAACTTCATTTTTGACATTTAGATGTCGTGGCGTCCGAGTGGTAGGTGTTGCGTTTGACATGGCGTCGAAAAGGTTAAAAACCGATAATGATGAATCCTTAACTTGAAAACGGCACATTTCTTAGACTGCATCTCTATTTAGGTATTCAATTTTCTTGGCTGATTGGTAGATAATTAAAAAAATGCTAAAATCGATATAGGCGTGCCTATAATATTTGAAGAGTTCCCTCGATTTCTCCAGGATCCAATCATCAGATCCTAACCTAATGACAATGGGACCAACTTTCAAGTATACTCCTAACAATTTTTTCTTTCAAATCAGTCCAGCCATCTTCGAAAACATATTAAGTGAACTTACATAAAAAAAACAAAAAGAAAAACCCAACGAATTCAGAACCTCCTCCTTCGAAATCTTGAAGTCAGTTGAAAGAGTCTCACCGGTCCGGCAGATAGTATCCTTGATCGCAGACCGCATCGTAGAAGTTGTCCTTGTCGTTGCACAGAGGACACTTCAAGTAGTGCATGCCTGCGCTCAGAGCCATCCGCTGAAACAAAATTATAACTTATTTTATTTATTGTATGGCTACACGTCACTGGATATAGAGAAGCATTTCTTCTTTCAGATGGTAATAGTAGTGGGAAAGTAGGTGGTGAAGAATTAATAAAAAATTGTGGTCCATAACAAAAATGCTGGTGATCCGTTTAAGGGCATAATTGGTATCGTATTGTAGTAAGAAAAACAAAATTATGGAATTTTACGGGAGGGTTAGTCAGCTGGGACGACGGGACCCCTGCAAAACTTTTTTATTCACGTCAATTTTTTTTTCTCTTGTTTTTCTTTGCGCAATACGATACCAATTATGCCCTTACAGCTTAGAGCATTAAACCAACCGCAGCGGCCATTGACAGGCGTTCTCCTCTGCCGAAAATATATGACCAGTGGTCATTGCTAGACTGACGTTTATCTGACGTGGTTATTTTGACGTTTCGCATACATTTGACGTTCCCCTCCTCCGCAAAAAGCGGTTTTTATTTTCAAAATTAGAACGTTTGCGTGGTCGGGTATGCTTGGACCTTGTGGCACACACTATAGCTGGGTCTCTGTAACTATAACATTGGCCTGACCTGGAGACAGGACCTGTGGAGCCAGGCGTCGCGCCCGCAGCACGGCGGCCAGAACGTCTGCGTGCTCGGGTACGCTTGGACCTCTTCGTAGCAGATCACACACACCATAGCTGGGTCTTCTGAACTCTCTGAAAGAAATAAAATATTCACGATCAATCATAGAATTTATATAGTACAGAGAATTTTAGTCAACACGCAAAAGTGGCACAGGAAAAGGGGTTTTAATATGACCCTGTATATACATAATGGTGGTAAGGTTGTACTTACCACCCTGTTGGTTTTCTCCACTGACTGGTAACTTCCCTGTTTTCTTGAGCTTCTCAATCTTCATTCGTTCCTTGGCCTTCGCCATAACGTCGCTTGATATCTTCTGCTTTGGAGCGTGGAGTTCGCAGAACGATCTGCAATAGATTATGTATGTACGTGAAAAACTCAGTATTTTATTGTAATTTTTTTACTAATATCTGTATTCGCTGTGTGCATGATTGTGGCGCCATCTCTTGGGCAGGTGGTCAATCTCTTTTTTCCTTTTTTATAAATAGGTTGTATTCCTTGCTTATATGAAATGTAACTGGCTGATTCACTATTTTGACAACAGACAGGGGATTTGCAGTTTCATTTCTTGTCGCATTGGGCACTGCGATCGTTCTCGTTGCCCCCACCATGCACTTCGCACATAGCGTATAGTGAGTAGTGATTTGAGTTATAGGGCTTTGCACACCGCACTGCGTTTTTTTAACGCGCCGTCGACGCGCGTATTAATCGATAAACAAACACGTAAACTGCACGCGATAGAGATGCCTACAGGACAGAAGGTCTACAAGCTACCTTTATGCTTATTAAATAATAAATAAATATCTTGGAAACTTGCTTATAATTGCCATAGAAGAGCGAGACGGCGTTCTTGCGGCGGCCGCACGGCAGGTGGAACTGCTTGCGGCACGCCGCCACCGAGCACCCGAGGCTGGCGCCGCCGCGTCCGCAGTACGAGCATTTCTGGAACCACGTGATTCGTCAAGAACGAGGCAAATTTTATAATCACATATAAAATAAATAAAAAAACTGAAAATCGCCCCAACTGATACTGATTTTATTTATCGTATGGCTTAAATACATGTCACTGGATATATAACACAAATTAGTTACAACAAGTTAAAATTAATACAAGTTAAAATTACATTTTAAAATTTTGCCCTTCCAAGGTAAGCAACTGCCTCTTCTGACAGGTTCTGATAAAACATGCCTAGATTTAGAACTTAATAGTTAATTTAGACCACCTTGGAGTTCAGCTGTTCCCAAACATGTTTTTGGATGGAACTCTTTTGGAATTAGGGAAAGGAACCCAAATGATTTTTGTTCTTAATATTAAAAGTATTCATGCGGAGCCCCTACAGAGGCTTTGAGAATGACTGCTGTAGTAAATTCTCAGTAAACCCTCCTTAAATGTTTGTTTCGTTTTTAATCTCTTCTTCTTCTTAATCTTGGTATGTCTGTATGTTTGTTGTTTTACTTAGAATCTAAATGTAATATAATTTTTAGGATAAATTAAACTAAAATCTCCTTCACATAGTAATCATCTCAAAACAAGAGAAACTGTAATTGTAGTTTTTACAGAAATAAACAGTTTGATTTTCTTTTTTTATTGTAAACTTAATAGAAAACATACGTGCTTCTTGCTCCGTTCCACTTCAGCCAGTATGTCCTTGTAGAGAAATCCAAACAGGCCTTCCGAGTCCCGCCCCTTCTGTACCAGGCAGCAGGATAACAGCTGAAACACGCACAACGGGTGACGGATGACGAGTCGAACAAAACAGGGTTACTTTCTTAAACTGGGTTACAGGAGCCCTTAGACCACCGGTAAGTAGCCGTGTCTACACCTGGCACACTGCCTTGCGAAGAAATTGCCGCGGCAGCTCAGCTAGTGTGGACGTTCCTAAACGCACCGCGCGCGTTTTATTCCTCGCGAGGCGGTGCGCGTAGGTGTAGACACGCCTAATCACAGATCAAATCATACTAGGAATACACAATCACTCAAAAAACCCCACAAACACAAGAATGGCTCGTGCAGCAGTTTCTCTGACAGTTTTATTACCATACATCGGGGTTTTCGGTGCGGGAATGTTATACACTAGCCAAATAACAGGTAAAAACTGTAAAAAACGATACTAATTTAACATTTCTAAGCACATTTGGACCTTACTGCCTACGTTTAATTCATAGTTTGGTAATTATTTTACAATAAACAAAATTATAAATACACGAAACCATTCCCGCACCGAAAACCCCGATGTATGCTTATTATAGTATGACTGGTCGGTAACAGTTTTTACGAGCCATATTTTCAATAAATCTTTGAGTGGGTACCTTATTTACTTGTTGCTAGAAAGTACATCAAATTCCAATCGTTTTGCTATAGTTTGTATAACATGTTTGATACTATGTGATGCTAATATAAATATGAAGATAAAATCTCACAATATCAATTCTTAGAGCCTAAGATGTTTGCTTAGTTTATTTGTAAACACGTAAATGTACACAAAATAGTAATATTGTAGTCTCATATAACAACTAATCTCCAAAAAACTACAAGGGATCTTTTCTAGTTCGATTTTAGCTAATAGCTATGTCGAATATCTGACTGATCGCGTATGTCTTGAATGGGGATGAGCAACTACGCTACTAAACAATACGCTTCTAGAAAAATACACAATAAATTTATACAACATTGTTTTTCTAACGAGATACCTGGAAAGGGCCGGGCCTCATAATTTATGTGAAAAAGATAAAAATGCTACTTACCACACAGAAGTAATGACATTGTATATCACCGTAAGAGTACAATTTGCCGAAAATCACTTCGTCGTCGACATCCTGGTTGCAGAAAATACAGGGCTGCCTATTTTCTGTAACGAGCTTAGCCACTTCACGTTTTTTCAGGAATTTAGCACCCATTTTGGAAGCCGTATTACATAGCCTTAATGTTTTGTTGTTGTAATCACATTAATTCGTCCATTTGGCCATATCTGAACACAATTTTACAAAAGAAATGCAATTACTTTCTCTTGTAGCAGTGTAGTTTATCATTAGAACTGTCAATCATAACATGGCCACAAATTTGGCGGGAGTTTTTTTTATATACAGTTGGAAATATTACGAAACTGCCAAGTAACATCTAACTAAAATAGATCAAGTGAAATAATTATTTACGAAACAATAATAAAAGCAAATAATTAATAACTTTTGAAACAGTAGCTTGTTTCAGATTATATTGCGAATTTCTTGTTAGCCAAGTCGGACGAAATTGTGGCCAAGTAGTATTGGAAGTCTACCTAAGCTTTGCAACGCATCGTGTATGTATGCTTTGTAAAAAAAATAGTTTTGTCTATGCTACATGCGTTGACAGCTTTGTCCGTTCCGTTATGAAATTGCGTTTCGAAAATATTGAATTCATATTAAATAAATCCTGATTTTCTAGTTATAATTGTGATAAAATCTCCAAAATGACCGCTGATCCTAAATCTAGTAAGTGCATAAAATATCTAATAGCCATACTTTACTAATACATAATTGTATCCTAAGTTTAAAAAACCCAAACACTCCTTCGGTTTGTTTATTTGTTTGTTCAACATAATAACTAGTTTTTATAACATTCACAGTGAATTTTCTACTTCTTCAATCCTTAATTTACTTTGTCATCTATAATAATTCGTCTAAATATCACGCTTTCAGAGTTAACGGAGCTCCAAGCGACGATATCAAAAATGTCGCTAGAGGCGTGTTGTGTCGCTGTTCTACCGGAGCTAGGGCTCGTCTGGGGGGACGTGTCGCGAGCTATCCGCGGCTCGAGGCTGCCCATGACGCCCGCGAGCGCCGCGCGAGTGCTGTGCAGACATATAGCCAGGTCTCTGCCTGTTGAAGAGTATGACGACTTGCTGAACCTATTGAAACTTAAATGTGAGTAAAAAGCTAGTGAAAATATTCAATTTTTTTTTTACATAGCTAACTAGAAAGGCATGTCATATGGTGAGAGGGCCTGCTGGAACTTACCATCATTTAGTAGTTACCTATTTTCTTTTTTTTAATGTAATATTAGGCTTGGAGCTGAAGCCTAATAAAACAAGAAAGTTGATCAATAGGAAAACATGATTCCATGATTCTCTAAAAAAATGATATTTCCTTTCATCTTTGTTCCAATGAGTCAATGCCATATTTATCATAAGGGCACATGGGGCCCCGAAAGATTGTAGTCGATGGTTTTTTTAACAGCCAATGTTGTCCCAAATTGAGCACCTGAGGGCCCCTGATTTCCAAGTGTCTCAGGGCCCCATCACAAACTAAGATAGCCTTGTCTGTAGTGACACTGCCTATGAAGCAGTAGGTTCCTAATACCTGAGTTATGGATAATTTATATATTCCAATTCCAAGTTATCTATACAAGGAGAAATTTAACCTGTAATGTTAATAAGTGTTTTAAGGCCTAATTACGTACAGTTGCATACACTGCTTTATCTACACACATATTATAAACCCTAAATGACATGTTCTGAAACCATTAGAATGACTGCTATTGCAATGCCATGGCCAATTTGATTGTGCCGGCGGTCGGATTTTCATAATGACATCGAATTCGATGTTATTATTTGGCTATAATAACATCGTTACAGATAAGACATTAGTTCTAATCTCTAACAAAACAGTCTATTTTTATGGTGGTCATAACGTGCGGTTTTTGAACGCATCATGGAGGGTTTAGGATATGGGTGTAGATAAAGTCTATAACACCCTAGGAACTAAACTACTCATATGAGTTGTGACATTGCAAGTGAAGTTTATATTAAACTGTATATCAAAACACATTATGCTGCTCATTGGTATGTTAAGGGGCTACTTTGAAAAATTATAGGTTTTTTCAAACACTCTAGTGACTAAACGGGAAAAGGGACTGAAATTATTTTCAGATATATATTATTAGATTATATACTCTTGTTTTTGGCACAAGCCGAAACACGATTGCTGAAAGTTGCCTTGATAGAAAAAAAATCCGGTCCTTTTTCCCCTTATTTTTCTTAGCTTACGTAAACTATAAAAGATTAAGCAATATAACTAAGTAAAAAATATGGTATTCTGGTTTATCTAAAAAGTAACAGAAGCAAAATTGGACAAAACTTTATAGATTCGCTTATTTATCGTAGTTTGGTCAAAAAGTCTGATCCTTAAGAGCGCTGCATCTCTTTCTTTCGTGCACGGGAGCCATAAACGTGTCTCTAACGGATGGGCGTGACTTGTCCGAATCGAGGAACGGCCTTAAAGTCTAAAACTTGTTGCAGTGGTAGCGACACAGAGCCGTGTGTGGCACCTGGTGTCGCTGTCGGAGCCCGTGTCCGACGAGCCGGTGCCGACGGCCGCGATGACGTCACGCGTACGACACGCGCTGCGGAAGGCCAAGGCGCCCAAGAACATGACCACTGTGGTAAGAATTACCTTATGTTAATGTGTCTTTATATTGTTGTTGTTGTTGTCGTCCTAAGGCGTCCCAGAGGTGCAGAGGGAGCGTTCAAGTATTACGTAACGCAATCAGGGGGGAGGGGGCGGTCAAAAATCTTCAAAAATTGCGTTACATAATACTTGAACGCTCCCGGAGGGCCTTCACTAACGCGCGCCACGCCTTCCTATCCTCAGCAACCCTTATAACCTCTTCTTATATTACTCTATGTTAATGTATGATGCTTGTTTGCCACCATCATGGTATTAAAACTAGTAGTCCGCCTCGAACTGAGAAATCGCGATTTTTGGAAAATGCCGCGCCGGCAGCTGTGCTGTGCAGCTAGTGTGGACGTGCCTCGCCCGAGGCATTGCGGCCAAAAATAGCCAAAGAGAATGCTCTGATGTTTATCTCCAAAATGTTGTTTGTTAGGTAGAGTCTGTGAGTATTGGTGACCTGGTGTACTTCAGTGTGCATCTAGTCTCTGCGACCAAGCAGGGCTCCACGTTGTACTGCGCAGTCCCCCCGGGGCGCCCTATAGCGCTCCTCAGCTCCCGTGGAGCCAAGACCATGTTGAAGGCAATTGTGGAAGGTAATAGTTTCTAGTTCCAAATATACGATTTTAAGCTAACATGGTAATTAACATTACAAAAACTATTTAATACGGTATATTTACCATGTGAGTTTGTTTTTGTGAACTTCCGATTCCATGCGCCATTATACCGGGTGTACAATCCAAATGGGTCAGTTTGGAGAAGTCAGAAACTATGAGAGATAGCGAGATCTGTTCTTAGGAACCATGACGTCGATTTTAGATTTAATAATAATTACATTCAAACTTTTTTATTAACTCTCATACATAAACGGGAATCGACCCTGGTCAAAATCAATGTGTATAAATTCTGCAAGTCAAATGGCTACCATTTTGAACATTTACTGAAATAAAATAATTATCTTATTGGTGGGTTTTTCTTTTTAATTATTTAAACAAGATTCCATTAGTGTTGTGCTTCTTGCGACTTGCAGAATTTATACACATTGATTTTGACCAGGTTCGATTCCCGGTTATGTATGAGAGTTAATAAAAAAGTTTGAATGTAATTATTATTAAATCTAAAATCGACGTCATGGTTCCTAAGAACAGATCTCGCTATCTCTCATAGTTTCCGACTTCTGCATACAGACCCATTTGGATTGTACACCCAGTATATCACGTATTAAATAGTTTTTGTAGTTCCAAATAATTTTACAAGTTTTAATGATTCTGTGTGCCTTTTAAATGCGATCACACTGGCGACGGTGTGCAAGCGTGACAGCGCTGTACACATGCAGAGCGCTTTCTCGTTCGCGCACCGGCGCCGCATGCGGAAAACGCAGCAGTGTGAAAACCGTGTAAGGTGCAAAGGGTAGGTAACTATATTTTATGCCTCACATAATTTAGATTCACTAATTTGTATCCAAGTGGATGCCGCAAAAAAGGCGCGGACGGGGCAGGCCCAAACAGATATGGCGGAACGATATGGACGCTTTCCTCAGCAGCTGGCCGGAAAAAGCGTGGGACCGAGAGTTGTGGAAGTCAGCGGGAGAGGCCTTTGCCCAGCAGTGGGACACTACTTTAGGCTAATTAAAAAAAAAATGTATCCAATTATAATAAATAAAATCTCCGAAAAATAATTCAAGAATCATTTTAAACATACGATCTCCAACTTTGAATCATTAAATGAATGGATATTTGTATTCAATAGGCGGGCTCACACATGACTCGCTGCCTAGGTACGGTCTTGCCTCGGCCGAGACAAACGCACGCGCGGCCGCAATGCCTCGGGCGAGGCACTTCCACCCACACTAGCCGAGCTGCCGCGCAGCAATTGCCTCGCAAGGCGGTGCGTCAGGTGTAACCCCGCCTAATAGTAAACTTTGCTATTTGTTAACCGACTTCAAGATTTTGAAGGAGGAGGTTCTCAATTCGCGGGGATTTTTGCTGTTTTTTATGCTATTTTTTTTTTATGTATGTTCACCGATTATTTGAAGACGGCTGGACCGATTTGGAAAATTCATTTTTGTTTGAAAGAGTACTTTACAGTTGGTCCCATTGTCACCAGGTCCTGGAGAATTAGAGGGAACTCTTCAACTATTATAGGCACATCTATAGTGATTTCAGTATTTTTTACAGCAACTCGGCCACTTCCTCTTGGAAAAGCGGATCCTAAGTGAAGTCGGTTCTTTCTTTGTTTAAATTCTTTTTAAATTCAGGTCTCGGCTACAAGTCCTACACAGACGAGAGTCTCCACGGTCGCGACATACCGTCGCTCCTCCGGATCCACGAGCGACGCTGGTGCGACGACAACGTGGCGCTGCTGGCCGGAGCCCCGGAGTACCGCCCCGCGCCGCTACTCACGGACAACGGCATAGACTTTACCAACAAGTAAGATTTACTGCACGCAGGGCGGTAAGTGAGACATATCGCCCGCGCAGCAGCAAATAATTATAATAATTATAAAAACCCTAGCCTAAGATTAAAAATGAATAAAGAGAATAATAATATAAACTTTATTTCGGACTTATTATCCATAGGGGGTTAGTTACAAACTTATTAGATAGGTTAAGTAAATAAGTATTAGATAGGTTAAGTTAGATAAGATTGCTTTGTATATATATATTTTTTGTTTAAAACAATGAGCGCATCTCGCCATCAAGCGTCACAGTTTGGCGAGGTTTACTGTAAAATGTTTAGCGTAAGTTTACATTCATAAATAAATAAAAAATAAAAAAAATTTACTAGTGTTAGTAGGTACAATATAGCAAAGCCCTGAAAAAAACGTAAAATTGTGTAACCGCCACGGGCGGTAATAAAGGCCTCAGATTACTTGTTTCTGGCGCTCACCTTCAGTTCAGTAAAATTTTACCGCCCTGTTTGCTTAATATACTATTTTACCCGTTCGTATAAGGGCTTATTCTTCCCTGCTAGGAATCAAAGGCACTTTCCGGACCGAAATTTACCAAACTAGGCCGAATTCAGGGTTCGAAATTATCCAGATAATTATGATCATTGATAGTTATCGCGATAAATATCGGATAATTATCCCCGGTATGGGTATTCTCTCTTATATATAGTGCAACAAGTGGTGTCGAAATTCGAGCCTGATATTTTTTTGTACATTATGCCTTTACAAATTTTGGGTTATTATCAAATCGATAATTATCAAGATAACTATCATTGATAAATATCCTTTCGAACCCTGGCCGAATTATGATAATTTGTGGTCTCATTCAATCTGTGGTCAATCTGTGGTCCTGGCGACTCTTAAATGTAATTTTGCTCCCTTGTGACACAATCTACTAATTATTCCCAGGGGCTACAACGAGGAGTATATGGAGCTGGTGATGGGGCCCAACCCGCCTCTAATGACGGATCTCAAGATACAGACGTCGGCGCCGTTCTTCGATCCGACTAGGTAATTTTTATACAAGGAAATTTGATAAATTTAATGCCCCTAAACTTAGTAGTACCATAGAGTAAATAATAGTACTATACACACAGATAACTCAACCACTAGATAGATCGTAAGTACAACTCGGGGTCACCGCACATAGGTGCTCCCGTACTCATTTTGTATGAGAGCGCGACCGCTTATTTCAGTTGAGTTACCGTTTTTGATCATTACTCATGTGAATTAAAAATATCCACAAAAATCAAGTTACAGGGGTGATCCTGGATTGTTATACTACAAATTGGTGTAGAATGCTATTGAGACGTGCAGTTCGAATCGTAGAAATTTACGAATAAAATTGCGCTTATGTGTGGTGACCTCGTGCTCCCTGTAAAAGCTTAATGATGAGGTGTCTGTGTAGTCTGTGACTATACAGAGAGACCTCTGTAACGTCACGAATCATGTTGTCCCTTCTTAACGCATGACATACACTCTTTCGCACTTATGCAAACGGATACGATACGTCGTGTCAAACTTAATTTTTTTGACAGATTGACATTGACTTGCACCCCCCTGGTAGTACCGGGGGCCTAAATTTATCAAATTTCCGTCCGATTTGCTTCTGTGTAGTTGGTAGAGTATGTTTCCTAGCCAGGTGAGATGGAAAAATAAAAGTATGAAGAGGTCCGAAAATATAAGCGATAGGGTAAATTGTTAATAATTGGCCACTTCATACTAATAACTCTATTCACTTACAAAAACTTGGCCAGTTTTGAAGGCTGGCCAGTAATTAAAACCTTTTACAGGTAAACAGAGTGCATATTAGTATGAGGTGACGAATTACTAACGATTTATCCTTTTCGTCGCCAAGCGTTGAACAAAAATGACGCGCCACTGACTCCACGTAATCGCATTTTGTCAAGCGAAATTGAACTTTGCGGAAGCCCGCGTAGGTCCCTATTGCACTACAAAGCCTGTCGGCTGTTGCCGTCGTTGGCGTCCATGGTAAGACTTTTTGATGTCGGCCACAGCCGACTGTGGCGGTGAAAGGGTTAACCTACATACATTTGTTCTAAACAGGCTTTTTTTTATGTCTGTCCCCCGAGATTGGCTTAACCTTTTGAACGCCAACAGCCTTTAAAGTGGTCGATAACTGCCGTGCCTATCACGCCAACAACCACTAAAGTGGCTATGGCAGACGCTGTCAAAGCAATTTTAGTGTTGACAGATAAGGCTTAAATTAGTTTCTCACTAGTTGAGATGTTGGCGTGTATGACACATTTTGATGCGAGAGAGAAAGCATTCAAAAGGTTAAAACAGCATGCAATTTATTTTCCAGATTGAAGAAGAACATAAACCTGACCATAGACCTGAAAAGCCAGAACATAGCGTCAACTCTAAAGGAGTGGGTGAAAATAGGCGCACTCGCCCCAACCTCCCCCCTCGTGCAGATCTTCCATCAGACGCAGAGCAACAGCATCTCCTACCAACGAGATGATGACTAGAACTTAACCCTTTGACCGCCAAAGCCGTCATATCACGGGCACGGAAATAGTGCTGTCAGCGCCAGGACGTGATATCACGTCCAAAATATAAACGGTTTGTCTTGCGCGCTGGCGCTGGGCACGATTTTTCCGATGCTTGGCGTTCAAAAGGTTAACTAAGACTGATTTAAAAAAATGTTTTAAGTATAACAGATTAAATAGTTTTTAAGAATAAATACTTGTTTCGTATTTAAAAGCTAACACATACAGTCGCCATCAGATATATCGGAGCGGCCAAGGTGTCACAAATATCTGAACAACGCCTCTATTGTCAAGGCGATAAAGTGCTTGTTCAGATCAGATATTTTTGAGTACCTTGGCCACTCCGATATATTTGATGGCTGTACCGTACCATAAGAACGAAAACTTTTTTTAGGTATAGAAAAAATCGGTTACGCCCATGTATCTTAATTTTTTTTTATAAAGTGCATGTTCAGATAATTTTGAGTACTTTAGCCGCTCCGATATATTTGATGGCGACTGTACGACGATAAATCACACGATTTTTTTAAATTTTTAACAAATACACGTTAAGGGGCTGGTAACCTTTTCGACGCCATGACAGATGTCAATCCACTCAATTATACACCAAACCAATAATAAGTTTGAGTAAAATGTATGGTATCTTATGATTATGACATGACGGATATACCTGCGGATGAACCTGCGGATATATCCGTTGTTGAGGTCGTAAAGGATCACTTTTATAAATAAAAGTAAAAATAAAATCCAACATCAAAGGAACATTTACTAATATAATATACTTAATTGTAGCATATAATATGACAAATAAAAATAGATTCTTTTCCTTAAGCAAAATTAATAATAGCGCATTATAGTAATATGGCAACACTATGATTGCACCCAAAGATCTGATGACACTGACAGAGATCATTTTAAAAAGCAAAGACACCATAGACAAATTATGCAACTGGCAACCTGTACCAAAAAATACGTGACATCAATTCAAATATATAGTATGTCCGGAAAGAAGAGCGAGCTCCCATTTAAAACATGACACGTCTTTCCGGACATACTCTATAAGGAATGTGAGGTGTTCAAAACTAGGGTATTTGATAGGGTTGTTTTTAAAAACCCTATTAATTTGGTAAGATAATTACCCTATGAAATGGTTACCCTATCATTAGGGTAACCATATATTTTGTAACTGAATTGTCAAATGTTAGAGAAAGTCAAACTAAAATGAGTCACTTGTACAGGTCACCTTACATCACTGATATTGGTATAGGTTACAGAGGCGATTGAAAATATAAAAATGGTACAGGTTTTTTAAAACTGTGTTTCATGTAACATAATGGACACGAGCAACCCGAAATAAATAAATCACTGAATTCTGAGGTCAAAATTAGGAAAAAAACATAAAATTATTTTAGATCAATATAGCCAAAAAAATTTTTATAATTTTTTTGTACATAGGATGGATTTCCTTTTTTAGTCAGTGAGGGCAGCTACGCGAAAATAGCGTTAAAAGATCTTCCCTCGATTTCAAATTAATGAACGGCGTTTACAGATTTTGGAAAAAACATAATATAAGTGTCGACACAAAGGTAATTTTTGACAATTTAACTTGAAACCGAGGGACGGTCTTCTAAGACCATTTTCGCGTAGCAGCACGGGATCTGGTCCCTACGCTCACTGACCCAAAAAAAACCATTCCGTATCAAGCCTAATTAAAAAGTAAATGCTATTGGCCTAAAATATTTTATTTTTATTTTTCTACTGTGCTGAATTATTTACCTGTCTGCTGAATCCAGAACAAAGGTGGTACCTCTAAGTCAAGCTTAATATTTTAATAATTAAATCATAAGTTGTCTTATAAAACCTGTACCATTTTAGTCAGCGGTTTCCAAACATTCAAAATATTCAAATAATGCAGAGCTAATCCTTAAAAATCTACATTTATCTATATTAACCTTTCCATTTTCATAATAAAACTTTTGACTAGCTAAAATCAAATATACAGCGTGACAAGACTTGAAGGGACAATTTTAAGCAAAAAAGAACCGACTTCACTATTGACACCAAGAGGAAATGCCCAAGTACGTAGCTGTAAAAAATAGTGAAATCACTAGGTGTGCCTGTAATAGTTGAAGAGTTCCCTCGATTTCTCCAGGATCCTACCATCAGACCAAGACCTGGTGACAATGGGACCAACTGTGAATTATACTCTTTGAAACAAAAAAATAATTTTCCAAATCTGTCCAGCCGTCTTCGAAACCTCCTTCGAAATCTTGAAGTCGGTTGAAAAGTATTTAAATTTAAATTATTTAGGTCAAATTGTCATTTAAAATAACTTTTTCAGAAGATAGTTCCAAACAATCCTGGAGCTCATCTGATGTAATGCGACTACCGCAGTCTAAGGACGCTTCCAACTGCAGGAAATACTACATTTAAGGTGATACCTGACTGAGGTTGTGCTCAGCAGATTTAAATTTTCTCGAAACATACTTGGAATACGAGTTTAATACTTTCAGGAATGATTAATGACTATATGACCGAGGGATTTGTAGGATGAAAACACGATTGGCTACAATTTCCTCGATAGTTTTATTTTTCAAAGTCAGGTCTTCTTTTACCCTAAAACTGATTTTATTGCTCAATTATAAAGAATATAATGATAAAATTGGAGTATGATAAAGCCATTACCTAGTTCTAGGGAATTGTAGGATGAAAATTTAATTCGTTGTTTACTTTTACCTGGAGATGGCATAAAGTGAAATGACGCTTACGACATTTCATAAACGCGCTTCCAGACTAGCTCGCGCTCCTTCCCGGCGACACGAATTACCTTAGCGCTATCCTTTACTACATTTGATCAGTCTGTCAGCGGCCACTGCCAACGACGGGTTCTTGTTTGTCGGCGTCAGCGCTTATTTTTACGAAAATACGGTGCCTTTAATTATTTTTTAGTTTTATTACACTGTATTTGTAGATATGGTTACAAAAATGTTTTTTGCGTTCATCTAGCTTGTACCTCCATACAAAAATACTCGTGTAATATTTATTTTAGTTATAGAGTAGTCGTTTCAACAACAGAGTAAACATCAGTAAGTTCACTTCCACTATACTTGCGCACACGGCGAGACACGCCAGTTTTGTAGGTACTAATCAAATAGAAATGCGAATCATGCGATAAACAACTATAAGATACTTAAGTACATGTGTCACTATTTTGGCAAAGGTACCATTTGGCGGTCAGTGCTTACGTCGTATATCTTGTACCGATTTAATATTGTATTCAAGCAATAATGCAATGAATGCGTAATAAGCGCCGACCGCCTAATGGTACAATCGACGTCAAAAATATGTTTACACTTTTGAACTTTATTACAAAGGAGTAAGGTGCAAAAGTGTAAACATATCTTTGACGTCGACTGTACCTTTGCCAAAATAATGTCAGAAATAGTATTAATTACAAGATGATTATTTGCGTGATGGACAACTTTTTTGACGCGAGTTAAGTTTCTATAGGTAAGTAGGTACAATTATACCTAACAAGCTGTCACGCTTGCACACCGTAGCCGCAGGCGGTTCTCTTCCTCTATCTACCCACTAGTTACTCAAAGCAAGTAGGTAGGTATCTCTAGTTGAAACTCGTATTTGCCCAGACACAGACAACACGCAACGCGACTAATTTTAAAATACGTTCCAGTCAGTGATCGGAATAGGTAGCGTATATTATTACCTAAACTTTGGGGTCGTCCAGAAATCATGTGATCGTATTTGGCCTATTTTTGACCACCATCTAGAATTGAAACCCGATACTTGAGGATATTTAGGGCCTCTTATTACGAATCTGAAGTAAAAAAATTAAAAATCCGGCGCGATCTTGAGTTTGTTCATTTTTGATCCGATCATGTTGAAAATCGATATCTAAGGATCCGCCAGGCCCCTTAATATGAATCTGAAGTCAAAATTTAAAAAAGGGCGCCTTCTTGATTTTCTTCACCTTTTATCCGATCGGTTTGAAACCCGATACTTGAGGACATTTAGGGCCTCTTATTACGAATCTGAAATTTTTTTTTTAATTGGGCGCCATCTTGAGTTTATTCATTTTTGATCCGATCATGTTGAAAATCGATATCTAAGGATATGCCAGGCCCCTTAATATGAATCTGAAGACAAAATTTAAAAAAATGGGCGCCATCTTGATTTTCTTCATTTTTTATCCGATCGGTTTGAAACTCGGGATCCTTAAGGCCCCTTAATACGAAACAATATTGCAAAAACGGACCGCCATCTTGAATTTCGTTATTTTCGATCCGTTCGTGATGAAAATCGATATCTGATGACCTTAAAGGCCTCTCAATACAAAACTGAAGTCAAAATTACAAAAATGGGCGCCATCTTGATTTTCTTCACTTTTGATCCGATCGATTTGAAACTCGATGTCTGAGGATCTATAATAGGCCTCTTAATACGAAGTTTCGTATTAAAGGGCCTGGCGAATCCTCAGATATCGATTTATAACTTGATCTGATCAAAAATAAAGAAATTCAAGATGGCAACCGTTTTTTCTTATTTTGACTTCAGTTTATATTAAGGGGCCTTAAAGATTCTCAGATATCGAGTTTAAAACCGATCAGGCAAAAAATCAATAAAATGAAAAAAAGGGGCCCTAAAGATCCTCAGATATCAAGTTCCAACAAGAACGGATCGAAAAGAAATAAATTCAAGATGGCTGCCAGTTTTTTCAGATTCGTATTACGGGGCCTGGCGAATCCTCAGATATTGGATTCAAGCTTGATCGCATCAAGAATAAATAAATTTAAAATGACGCCTATTTTCATATTTTGACTTCTGTTTCGTATCACGGGGCCTTATAGATCCTCAGATATCGAGTTTCAAACCGATCGGATAAAAATAATACTATTTAATAGCCTCCTAGCCCAGTTGGTAGTCACCCTGCCTACGAAGCAGGAGATCCTGGGTTCGAATCCTGGTAAGGGCATTTATTTGTGTGTTTATCACGAATATTTGTTCCTGAGTTATGGGTGTTTTCTATGTATCTAAGTATACAGGGTGCTCGCGAGGAAACCGCATAATTTTGCCAGCGTATCCCTGAGGTCATAAGAAGTAATAAATGTTATAAGAACTTATGTCGAATTCGCCAAAAAAAAATTTTTTTGGGCTTTTTTTTCAATTTTTTGAATGCATTTGAACATTAAAAAAAATATGTTATTGGTAAAACTATTGACTAAAATAATTTGGTGCATTTTTAGCCGTAAAAAAAGGTTTACGCAAACTATTCTTTGGCATTTTGATATCTGACAATATGAATGTCTAGACTAGACCCCATAAAGAGAGAAATCACCATCAAAAAAACTTAGTGCACTGAGTTACAATAAAACATGTTTTTTAGGGTTCCTTAGCCAAAATGGCAAAAACGGAACCCTTATAGTTTCGCCATGTCCGTCCGTCCGTCCGTCCGTCCGTCTGTCCGCGGTCTAGCTTAGTGACCGTTAGCACTAGAAAGCTGAAATTTGGATTGAATATGTGCATTAACCAAGCCGACAAAACGGTAGAATAAAAACGCGAAAAATATATTTTGTTAGGGTACCTCGCGTACACGTGAATTGGGGGGCGAAATTTTTTTTCGTTCCAACCAAGTTGTGTGGGGTATCCTTTAAAAAAAAATTAGGGTCTTCTAAAACAGTTTTTGGATAAAACTAATACTCTCGGAAATAATAGCTCCGAAAGTTTAAAACAGGGCGTCCCCCCCATCTAACTTTTGAATCGTGGGTCCTAAAATTTTGAAAAAATTCATTAAACTGAGGCCTGATGAGTACCTTCAATGAAAACTATATTGAAATAAATCGGTTTAGCTGTTTTTGAGTTATCATTCAAAAACCCATAGTGAAAGGACGTAAGTAAAAATTACGTACGCGCCGCCAAATTTCCCGTAAGAAACGACCTTTTGAATTAATGGTCTCAGTTTACGGAACCCTACACTGAGCATGGCCCGACATGCTCTTGGCCGGGTTTTTATTTAGTTGGTAATAACTCTGAAACTAGGCGAATTCCAGAAAAGTTTGTACGACATTTTAGTCTCCAATTACGATCAAGAATACACTGTTAAAATCTCTCGCAATCCTCACGAGCACCGTGTATATTTATCTATATAAGTAGGTATATCGTCGCCTAGTAGGTACCTATAGTAAAAACTTAGCTTAGTTTGGGACTAGGTTGATTTGTGTAAGATTGTCCCCAAATATTTATTTATTTAAATGAAAAAAAGCAAGATGGCCATTTTTGCAATTTTCACTTCAGTCTTATATTGAAAGTCCTTTAAGATCCTCAGATATCGACTTTCATCACGAACAGATCGAAAATGAAAACTTAAGATGGCGGCTAGTTTTTGCAATTTTGACTTCAGATTCGTAAGGGGCCTTAAAAAAAATCCTCTGCTATCGAGTTTCAAATTGATCGGATAAAATATAAAGAAAATCAAATGGGGCCCATTTTTTGAAATTTTGACTTCAGATTCATATTAAGGGGCCTGGCGGATCCTTAGATATCGATTTTCAACATGATCGGATAAAAATAAACAAATTCAAGATAGCGCCCAATTTCTGGAATTTTTACTTCAGATTCGTAATAAAGGTCCCTAAACATCCTTACATGTCGAATTTCAAACCGATCGGATAAAAAATGAAGAAATTCAAGATGGCGTCCATTGTTTTCAATTCTAACTTCAGTTTTGTATTGAGAGGCCTTTAAGATTCTCGGATGAAAACGAACGGATGAAAAACAAAGAAATTATAGATGGTGGTCAATAATAGGCTAAATACGATCACATGATTTCTGGACGGCCCCAAAATGTATGAATAGGTAAATAATATACGCTACCTATTCCGATCACTGGCTGTCTAGTGCCTACCATCTTAGAACATAATTATTTTAAAATTAGTCGCGTTGCGTGTTGTCTGTCTCTGGGCAAAGGCGAGTTTTAACTAGAGATACCTACTTGCTTTTGAGTAATTAGTGGGTAGATAGATAAAGGGAGAGAACCGCATGCGGCGACGGTGTGCAAGCTATGCCAAGCCAATGTCCATTACTTAACTCTCAAATTATGTGTATCTCTGCTACAACCCCATCAAATTTCATGAAGATCAGAAAAATGGTACTAGCCATCCTCGAACAAACTCTCAAAATCAAAAAGCCATCGAAATGCCGAGACGTCCCAGTATAAGTAGCTAGAAGTGGTTTGTAAGAACTCGCTTCGCTTGCGCTCCGCTCGTTCGATTAGTACTATATTTCTGACATTATTTTGGCAAAGGTACCATTTGGCGGTCGGCGCTTACGCATTCATTGCATATTACTTGAATAGTACAGTCGCCATCAAATATATGAAATCGGCCAAGGTAGTCACTAATATCTGAACAAGACCTCAAAATTAAAGGCGATAAAGTACTTACATGTTCGGATATAAAGTATATTAAAAGTATATTAATATTGTAAAGGATATTGCATAAAATCGGTTAAGCCGTTTTTGAATTCGAGCTCAAAAACTCATGTTAAAAGGACTTAAGTGCCGCAAAATATCATATATAAAACGACCTTTTGATTGGGTGTTTTGTGAGTTTTGTGACGGACCGGTTATTATGGAACCTTTATTTACATTGAGCATGGCTCGACATGTTATGATTATAAAATGTGCCCATTTGTACCTTTCACTTAGGAGGTACAGTCGCCATCAAATGTATAGAAGCGGCCAGTGTACTCAAAAATATTTGTACATACACTTTATCGCCTTGACAATACAGGCGTTGTACATATATTTCTGACCACCTTGGCCGCTCCCATGTAATATATCTGATGTCGACTGTACGTAATTTACAATAAAAAGTAACATCGTTCACAAAAACTAAATCAAATTCAGTTTAAAAATTACCGTCTCGCAAAGCAGATTTTCCTACTGCAAAAAATATCGAGATCTAATTTGTTCCGAGTGAACTTTCTGCGAACCTCTATCTGAGCGAAGTGCGTAGTGACCGAGTTCGCAAGGAGGTGGGGCTACGCGATGATTGCTCCGCCCAAATCGAGGTACATGTTCTTTTGAGTCCTCGTCTTAATGTTAAAAACGTCTTTTTTCGTCCTTCGAGTCTTGCCACACTGTATAGAAAAGCGGAGCGAAATTATCATACAGTATTTTTCAATAAAATTAATAATTACTTAGCACCAATAATTTAAAAAAGAACATACATAAAGTATGGAAAACTTAATTGAAACTAATTATTTTTCTTACTAGCAACACCTTAGCATAGACAACAAAAAACACTTTTTAATTGCAACATTTTTAACATCCGAAAAACACCGTCGTACCAAAAAGTTCTACCTACAAGACTGACTTATTTGGGCTGGTATTACCTATGATATTGATTATTTTATGCTCTGTAATAGGGAATATTACGCAAAACTCTGCGTAGGGGGCGGCACTAGCACAACCGGAGGGCCTACCGCGAAACACGAAAATAAAAGTTTCGTTACCTGGTTCTCTGTTACTCCTACATATTAGAGCGATAGAGAGGCAGAAATCAAAATTTCGATTCTTTCGTTTCACGATAGGCCCTCTGTAAACAAACCGCCTTGGTGCACAAATGACATATTTATTCGTTATAAATTATCTATGAACACTTGTGAAAAACTGTTTAAGGCCTAGTATGTATTAAGAACTCTATGGTTTACCGATGTGCTAGTGCTGCACTCTGGTGGCAGAACATTGCAGTAATATCCCCTATTATCTTAAAAGTAAAACGATTTTTTTTTATAAATAAATGAGTGACAAAACACG
The DNA here is from genome assembly GCA_911728535.1 of Pammene fasciana. NCBI lineage: Eukaryota > Metazoa > Arthropoda > Insecta > Lepidoptera > Tortricidae > Pammene > Pammene fasciana. The sequence continues at coordinate 8,308,574 of OU452299.1, forward strand.
GTTGGAAGTATTTATTATCTGTGGATTTTAACCTATAGTCTGGTTAACCAAAAAGTGCAACAAAAATAGAAGTAATAAGCTATACGTATCCCTTTTTTTGTCGTGACGGTACAGTCGCCATCAAATATATCGGAGCGGCCAGGGTATTCAAAAATATCTGAACATGCACTTTATCACCTTGACAAAAAGCGTTGTTCAGATATTTGTGACCAGTTTCACCGCTCCTATATGTCTGAAGGCGACTGTACGAGAGTAAAAAAATACAGTATATCTATCTGTCTATGCTTGGAATGAGCCAGACCCTGGCAAATATCTTTTAATTATTTTAAATCTGCCAACTCCAAATTGCCAGCCCAAATAAATCAGTGATCTCCCTCTTACTCACCTTATTTTACTAACTAGAAAGAGATAGACATTTTTCTTGACGAATTTTAAAAACATTAATTTTTAAATAGAATTTTTGTACTTAAAAACGGCCAATTCTATTCATATCGACGGGTTTGCCATAGACAATGTTTTTTTTTTCGTTTTTAGCCTTTTTCAAAGGCGGTCAAGTGCGAGTCTGACTCTTATATTAAATACTTTTTTACCTTAAATATTTAAAAATGCATAGCGAACCTTACAATCACATATTAATAAAACTGATATGCCAAGCGGCGCTTTTTATTATTTATTTTTTATCTCGCACATGATATTTTGAATGTCAATCATTTTAATATAAATTTAACACATTTTTAATGATTATTAGCAGTATCGAAACGCAAACAAATTTCTCCCTTTTGCAATTATACTCAACACGTAATTTTCTTTTTTTTCTCTCCTCGTTAATTTCTAAAAAAGAAACTTTAGGATTCAAAGTCCCGATTAAAAAAGTGTTTGTCTATGGCAACCCCGGCAAGCGAGCTAAACTACGATCACATTATGCCTTCAATCACAGATATTTGACCCTGCCACGGGGTGTGCTTCATGCCGTCTTGTCATTACAAGCCCATTGGGTCACAGTGTCGCCACCTGGATTCCCGGAAAAACCTCATTTTGCGCCTTCTAGCACCATAACCCCTTGATCGATCTTGCTTCATAAGAACTGTCAAATTATATGTGTCTCTGCTGCGCTCGATAAAGCCAGAGACTATAGAGATATAGACGGCCACAGGCTAAGAACTTTTTGAAGCTCAAGTCAATTGCGCCATCTGTCCGAAAGCCGCCTAAAGATACCGAAATTGTAAGAGGAAATGTCACCTGCACTGCTACTCCACCTAGTAGCTACTTGTATACTACTAGTACGCTATTTGTTACTAGGTGGAGTAGCATTGCAGGAGACATTTCCTCTTACAGTTTTGGTATCTTTAGGCGGTTTTCGGACAGATGGCGCAATTGACTTGAGCTTCAAAAAGTTCTTAGCCTGTGACCGTCTATATCTCTATAGTCTCTGATAAAGCCAACGTAGATGGCATTGTGTCATTTTGAAAAATCATTAGCTTCTCATTTTAGCATCCCATAAACAGGTTTTTCTACCTAATTCATCCCATTTATCGAAAAAAAACTGCGCGCGCCAACCCGCCTGCCAAGCGTGGCGCGTATGACAAACCCCCCCTTAAAGGGGAGGCCTATGTTCAGAAGTGGACGTCTTATGGCTGAGATGATGATGATGATGATCGACAAGACAGCACGAAGCAACCGCCAATGCTCAATTCCCACTCATATCACTTCAACTTTTTAAAATGTCCAAAAATCACACCGAAATCCTTACGCTATGAAAAAAAAACATCCTTAAAATTAGAACAAACTTAAATGTGCGGTCGGCGGAATATATAATGAATGCCAGTTCGTACAAAACATACGACGACTGAACGAGCTATGTCGTTCCCGACTGCGCATTTAAATTTGTATTCGCGATTCCATTTTCTTCGTAGAAATTCGGAGTTTTTAAAATCATGTAACTTAGTGTTTTAGCCATAGACTTAAATATATAGTAGACGGCCATAGCCTAAGAACTTTTTGAGGCTCCGAGTATTTAGCGCCATCTAGTTCAATCAGAGCCACCTAAACAGAGCCAATATGTATGAGATAAAATCAGCGCCACCTAGTAACGAATAACGTACTAGTCGTTACTAGGTGGCGCTGATTTTATCTCATACATATTGGCTCTGTTTAGGTGGCTCTGAACTAGATGGCGCTAAATACTCGGAGCCTCAAAAACTTCTTAGGCTATGGCCGTCTACTATATATTTAAGTCTATGATACGACCATAGATAATATACCAACATTTTTTGTCTATGGTAAAAAATAAACAAGGCTTAAAACACCGAGTCACGTGATTTCATTCGTTCTTTTAATAATATACACAAATTGCAATCGATAACGGAATCGCTAACTATATCTGTCCTCTTTCGACACGTGGTCTCTTGATATGGTAGATAGAGACGGCATTACGTTCACACTTTTCTATATCTTTTTTTAATATAATTTGTTTTTAGCGACATTTTTATCAATTTTAAAGAAATTGTAACGGCCTTTTCGTTAAAACTTATTTTAAGAATAAAATTGATAAAAATGCACTTTATCTAAAAAATATGTCTTTTACAAAACGTTTTTCTCAATCATCGATACCAGTGGCAGCGCGTCCATAGAACACGATTCCCGTCGGCTTGCCTATGTTTCAGGCGCCTGAGCAGTTTTCCTACAGCTCATGAAGAAATTCTAAGCCAAATTCAGCATCAGCTTGCTTAAGAAATTTTTTGACCCGCCGCCGCCGCTAATCGATACCAAGATAATGCATGCCAAGAAGCTTATGAACACTGAAGGTTGCAAAAATAACTAAATTTGAGGCTACGCTTATTCAAAACATCGAGAGGAAACCGGACCTAATCCCAATAAGGCCTAGTTTCGCCGGATTGGAACCCCAGGTGGCAATCATTTTCGTAAAAAAACTAGTGTACGCCAATTCATGGGATTAGATTGCCAAGAGGCTCCCAAGCTCATTTGACCTGCTTAAGCCGGAACAAACTATAGAATAATGATAATCTTTTAAGATATTTTCAAGGTCAACACTGCAACCCGCATGGCGGCGATGCGGTTCGCCACCCATTACGTCTCGTTGTTCACGGGGGCGAGAAGTGGCTCACGGAGAGCCGTTTTGCTGCATTGATCGTAGCAAATGGAAATCCGTGATCTCTGCCTACCCCTTTAGGGATATAGGCGTGATTGTATGTATGTATGTATGTATGTCAACACTGCAAAATTTTATCATCCAGTCACCATCAAATATATCTGAGCGACTAAAGTATACAAAAATATCTGAACACGCACTTTATCACCTTGACAATAGAGGCGTTGTTCGGATATTTGTGACCACCTTGGCCGCTCCGATATATCTGATGGCGACTGTACACGCAACCTCTTGAATGTTATAAGCCACTTGGTTTCACAACGGGTCAACGACCTGCGTTGTGTGTATCTGTTAGAGTGAGACAGCTTAAGCGGGGCTGCTGTCTCTGTCTCGCTTCCTGGGGTCGTCTGGCGTAATGTGGGTCATATTCATGTGGCGTCTGCAAAAAAAGAGTAATTTGAGACGTTTTCAATTAAAAGGTACCTCATTGCTGATAAGGTTTATTTCGGACGCTCGCGTTCCCATACAAACGTAGTTTAGCTCTCATTTTAAAACGACATGCTTTAGAACCACGAAATTTGGCATGGGCATTCTAGTCGTACAGATCTATGTCGGTAATTCGTTTTCGTTGCAAAAAATTGTAATACAAAGAAAATACAGCCAGATACAGATTTACATACAAAACTTATTTTTGCTATATTTTCTTTGTGTTACAATTTTTAGCAACGAAAACGAATTTCAGACCTAGATCTGTACTACTAGAATGCCCATGCCAAATTTCGTGGTTCTAAAGCATGTCGTTTTAAAATGAGAGCTGAACTACGTTTGTATGGGGACGCGAGTTCACGCGAGCGTCCTGGCGACCCGTATATTGAATATGGAAGTATCTTCTACTTTTTTTTTTACTTGGAAAAGTAGCGTTTTATCAAACACAGGCACATAGTGTTGTGTTCCTGCTGGTAAGTAAGGTTACCAGAGCTCAGAAAATGCAGTGTGTTGACGATGAGGGACCCTCGTTTCTTTAACCGTCACGTCAATGCAATGATTTTTCCTTTATATTCATCGACAACGCGCATGTGACACCTCTAGAGTTCCAGGCGTCCGTAGGTTACGGTAGCTGCTTACCATCAAGCGGGCCGTTGGTGGTATTGCGAATAGACCTAATAGTACATTACTTACCTAGGGCGGTAAAATAAAGAACGGCTCAGATCGCGGGTATTTGTGGCCCGAACCGAAGGTAAGGGCCATAAACAAGCGACCCGAGGCCTTCTTTACTACCGCCCGTGGTGCGTACACAATTTTACGGCTTGTTCTGGGTGTGAAGTGAGATTTTCTGCTGCGCCCGTGGGCGGCAAATCTCACTTACCGCCCGGAGTGACGTAAAATATATTTACCTCAATCCTCTTTCGCCTCTAAAGCACAGACTGCACATGCTACAGGCCTTCAAATCGCTCCCCTTTTCTTTGTCTATGGTTTCCTTGTCTCTGGTCTCTCGATCCTTGTCTTTGGTCGATGGTTTCCGTTCGGGCGTCTTGATGCGGGGCTTGGCGTCTGAAAACAAACGAGCGGGTAAGCGAAGTGAGTTCTTACAAATTCTGGCTACTGGGACGTCTTTCTCGGCCTTTTTGATTTTAAGAGTTTGTACCGCGATAACTTTAGTAAAGTTTTTCTGATCTTTATGAAATTTGTTGGGGTTGTAGCAGAGATACATATAATTTGAGAGTTCGTATATGAGCAAGACCAATCAAGGGACTACGGAGCTAAATCTCGTTTTCTTTCAGATTTGAAAATTAATGGTTGTAACCGCCAATGTATCTTAATTTTTTTGAGCCATATCAAAGAAAAATTTAAAAGTGACTATTTTTTCTTCCATTATTACTGATACGCTTAAGCCGATAAGATTCAAAATGGCTAATTTTAAAATCGATTTCCCAAAAAACGCACGATTTTTCTAATCTGAAAAAAAAACGAAGTATAGAACGCACAAAAGCAATCATAAGGGTCTTGTTATACTGGTCAACCTTTAGTGATGATGACAATGTTGGGCACCACGCGCTCGCCCAGCATGCGGCTGAGCGGCGCCGCCGAGTCGCTGGAGGCGTCCGAGTCGGGCTCCAGGACGGGCCGCTTCTTCACCCGCTTACGGAATCTGGGGACAATACATTCAATGAAATAAGTTTTTTCATGATTTATTCTTTCATTTCATAATATTGCATCAAACCCAGAACTCTAGGATTTGTTTTCTTCAAGTTATTTGTATTCATTAACCTCTACTACTTTACAGCTGCCAGATGTCAGAAATAAGCCTAGTATAGCAAACTGCACCTCTGGGGTGCCTTAGGATCATAACACACACATAGCAAACTATCTACAGGGTTTCGTTGCTCTCATTATTGTGTCATATCTGACGTAGCCAGCTCTGTCTATAAGCTACTCATTTTTAGAAAAAAAGTTATTTTTTGACTGTTGGAACCATACCCCGGGGTTTTCGGTGCGGGAATGTTATACACTAGCCAAATAACAGGTAAAAACTGTAAAAAACGATACTAATTTAACATTTCTAAGCACATTTGGACCTTACTAGCTACGTTTAATTCATAGTTTGGTAATTACTTTACAATAAACAAAGTTATAAATACACGAAATCATTCCCGCACCGAAAACCCCGGGGTATGGTTGGAACTTTTCAAATATTATAGGTACACCTATAGTGGTTTTTGAGTATTTTTCAACCGACTTCAAGATTTCGAAGGAGGATCTTTGTTTTGAAAATTATTTTTTGTTTGGAAAGAGTATACTTCACAGTTGGTCCCATTGTCACCAGGTCCAGATCTGATGATGGGATCCCGGAGAAATCGAGGGAACTTTTCAACTATTACAGTACACCTATAGTGATTTCACTATTTTTTTCAGCAAATCGGCCACTTCCTCTTGGAATAGCAGATCCTAAGTGAAGTCGGTTCTTTTTTAGAAAATTTTTCAGTGTAGCTTCAGAGAGCAGCCTAAATGAAGTTTAAAATAATTATTTGAAACGTCGGGATGTAATTTAAAATTCAGTATACGCGATATAATCCGTTCAAAGTTGTTTTATTTTATTTGAAGAGTGTTAGAATTTCCAAACAAACAAAGAAACTACCTCTTTCTCGGCCGCCTGGCCACAGCAGCCTTCTTCTTCTCCTCGTTATTATTGATGTTGACCAGCACCGCGGGCCTAGGGTGCTCCGGCTCAGGCTCCGACGAGCTCGATATGCTGCTCTTGTCGCACGCGAACAAGTCCGTCTCGTTGCTAAGTTCGTTGCTATCAATCGCGTCACTGAAATAGAAAAAATATGGATAAAAACCTACAGATATAGATTGGCATAGGTTTAACTTCAAACATAGACAGAGAGAATCATGTTGCCTCTTTCTTACGCCAGTAGTACCCTCGCTACTAAAACGGGATGAGTATAGCTTATTATCATACCCCGGGGTTTTCGGTGCGGGAATGATTTCGTGTATTTATAACTTTGTTTATTGTAAAGTAATTACCAAACTATGAATTAAAAGTAGGTAGTAAAGTCCAAATGTGCTTAGAAATGTTAAATTAGTATCGTTTTTTAGTTTAAAAAAAAAAAAAAAAAAACATTTATTGTCGCAAAAAATAGACACAAAAAAAAGGCAGGTACACTAGAAGTAAACACAAAAAACAATACACAAGAAGGGAAAAAAAAAAAAACAGCAAACAAACAACTTAAGAACTATTAAACTACTAATAGTTTCGCGACAATAGGCTCGGAGCTCAGCATTTGCTGCGAGCTTGGTCGGCTGCACAGCGCTGTTTTTCAGCCCGCGCCTGTCTCTACCCTGCCTGTGTCTGTGTCTGTGTGTCTGTTTTTACCTGTTATTTGGCTAGTGTATAACATTCTCGCACCGAAACCCCGGGGTATGCTTATTACTTCAACTGTTACTGCACTTTTTGGGCAGCCAGACTATAGTACCTAAATAGTGCTAATTTTTATTGGCGCCCAACTTGAGGTTTATGATTCCTTTACCATAGACTGTATGGAGTCGGTCGTCATATCCAAATTTAACCAGCAAAATATACTAGTAGTCCGCCTCGAACTGAGAACTCGCGATTTACTTGCAAACGAGTTGACCAATATAACAAGATCCCAAGGAGGATTTTTTTTTTCTCCTTCTAGCTCCGTAACTTGATCGATCCTGCTCATATACGAACTTACAAATTTTATGTATCTCTGCCACAGCCCCAAGAAATTTCATAAAGATCAGAAAAACGTTAGTAAAGTTATCGTCAGACAAACTATCGAAATCAAAAAGCCATCCAAATGCCGAGACGTCCCAGTAGCCAGGTGACAGTTCGGTCTGGAGTTGTTTGTAAGAACTCACTTAGCTTACGCTCCGCGAGTTCGATAAAAAAAGCGCCGCAAGTATGCTGCCCTTGGCAATAGCTATATGTTTGCGGCGTTTGGGGTTGAAACCCTGGGGCCGTGGGGACCAAGTGCGCGCCGGCTCTATAAAAAGATTTCGGCGCGCCTTAGGGTCACCACACACCTAGCGGAATTCCTCGCGGAATTAGCGGAAGTAGCGGAAATTTGTCTATGGTAGCGGAAATTTGTCTATGGCTTCCATACAAAAAATCTGCTACCATAGACAAATTTCCGCTACCATAGACAAATTTCCGCTACTTCCGCTAATTCCGCGAGGAATTCCGCTAGGTGTGTGGTGACCCTTATTGAGGCTTCCGGAGACTAGAAGGCTGAGGCCAGTTTTATAAAGCTACAAGTTACTATTTACAAGCGGAAGTCTCTTTCTAACCCTATGTGTTAGAAAGAGACTTCCGCTTGTAAATTGTAACTTGTAGCTGTATAAAACTGGCCTCTGGTCACCATTTCGCCCAGCGCATACATAGCTATACAGCGCGGGCACGCCAGCCTTCTGGGCACCCTACCAAGCAACCGAGACCTAGGGCATATTTTTTATTTGTAAGTTTTTTAGCTTTAGGTATATTACGTTTTAGTTAGCACATGTTTTTATTTTGAAAAAAAAAACAATAAGACGTCTTTATAATTGGAGCGCCATCTACGCATTACTTTACGCGTTCATCGTTTAACTTTTTTTATACAATGTCAACAGCAAATGAGCATACAGCCCGCCTAATGATAAGGGGTCAGCGTATACTCGTTCAGAAAAATCCAGAGCTGTAAGAGATTAACGTCTTATCTATTGTGTTCGGACTGCCACCGCACGTGCCATGATGAAAAAAATGGTTTGGTTACACGTAAGCGTTGAATGAATTTCTACTATATAGACCACGCAATAAGATTCAATATGAACTAATACAAAAAAGCCCTAAGTTCTTTACGGTTGCATCCAGCGCAGGCGACTCAAACGCTCGGGGACCAGCGTAACTTGAAATCGAGATCCCAAATAGATATGCGTAATGCGGAGAGCGCCCTTGCACAGGTACTACGAGCGCCCGGCTAGTCAGCTCTTAGGAGGCCAATGGAATGTTTCTTACCTTGCAGGTAAATACAGGGTCGGATTCTGATTGAAACATTTGAATTGATATACGCTTTACTTTTCTTTATTAAGAAAATAATAAACATGATTTAAATAAAACATTGGGTTAATATAATTACAATAATAATAAGTCTAATAAAGTCACCGTCTGCCGGAAATGAAATTGGATACCGTTTTATTAGGCAGGCGTCCGGTTCTTCATCCAATAGCCCATTAATCAGTCCATTACTTTTCACCCAATAGCCTAGTACATTTTAGACTCCATTAATACTCAATAGTCCTTACACCATGGCGGGTGCTGTCTCTGCGTGCGTCCCATGACACGGGCAGGGGCAGCATCCGCTTAGTGTACCCCTCACTTTTCATTAAATTGTCGAAAGGGCCTCTGCGCGTTGGCTTCGGCTCCGCATACGCCTCCCAAAGGTCCGGAACACCATTGTTCCGTGGTCGGGAAAGACATACAAAGTCTAATAATAAAAATATTGTGCTGCATTAAAGCCTAATGAAACATTAACGTTATTTAAAATTAGACAAATGCTTAATCTAAGAATAAAACTAAAACTGGAGCCGCGTTGCCACGAAATGTTTTAATAGTTGACTTATTATTATTGTAATTATATTAACCCAATGTTTTATTTAAATCAAGTTTATTATTTTCTTAATAAAGAAAAGTAAAGCGTATATCAATTCAAATGTTTCAATCAGAATCCGACCCTGTTTTTACCTGCGAGGTAAGAAACATTCCATTGGCCTCCTAAGAGCTGACTAGCCGGGCGCTCGTAGTACCTGTGCAAGGGCGCTCTCCGCATTACGCATATCTATTTGGGATCTCGATTTCAAGTTACGCTGGTCCCCGAGCGTTTGAGTCGCCTGCGCTGGATGCAACCGTAAAGAACTTAGGGCTTTTTTGTATTAGTTCATATTGAATCTTATTGCGTGGTCTATATAGTAGAAATTCATTCAACGCTTACGTGTAACCAAACCATTTTTTTCATCATGGCACGTGCGGTGGCAGTCCGAACACAATAGATAAGACGTTAATCTCTTACAGCTCTGGATTTTTCTGAACGAGTATAGCTATGGATCCCTGCAACTATAGTCGTGCTAAAGAAATAAAATATACAAACAAAATACCACAGATCAGTTATGCGCATGCGCGAGCGCCGATTCCCCATACAAACCATAGACATGGGCGTCTCTATAAGAACGGCTAACGCACTAAAGAGTTCGGTACTTGTAAATAACATAATCCTCGGGAATGGCTTAAAAAAACATTTATACAATAATAAAAATACCTTTAGTTGTCTCGCCTTTATACTCATTTTCTATTTTTACTACAAACAGGATTCTAAAATGATACGGTCTAATAACAAATGCATTTTAATGGCGGTATATTTATGTGGAACCAGTTTTAGCCTTGGATTTGCATTTTATTAACATAGCTTGCTTTTTAGATTGTTATAATATTTTGCATCTTAAATAAATAGTTAAAGGAACGGCGCGTCGGTAGTCACAGTTATATTATTATAGTAGTGTGACTATTTAAAATAAACAAATCAAAATATTTATCTAAACCCATATCATAAACCCTCCATGATGCGTTCAAAAACCGCACGTTATGACCACCATAAAAATAGACTGTTTTGTTAGAAGTTAGAACAAATGTCTTATCTGTAGCGATGTTATTATTATCAAATAATAAGCAAAAAATCGATATCATTATGAAAATCCGGCCGCGCCACGCGATCCTCCGACCGCCGGCACGCGCCCCGCCGACACAATCGAGTTGGCCATGGCGATGCAATCTGTGAAATGGCAGCCATTTTAACAGTTTTAGAGCGCGTCATTTCGGGTTTATAATATGTATGTAGATAAAGCAGTGTATGCAACTATACGTAATTAGGCCTTAAAACACTCTTGTGATCTTATTATGAAACTATTCTGACTGATCTTATTATGACCCCTATTACGTAACAGTTACATAAACTACTATTATGAAAAATAATTTGATTTGTTATTCAGTTCTATTAACGGCAGCGCCATCTCTCTCGCATTCTCGAACTCCTAAAGAGCTCAGAATGAACTCCTAAAGAACTCATAATGTTGTACAGTCAAGTGTAAAAATATGGTTACAGTGAAATTACTCAAAAACATGTCCTAAAGCTCTTACACTGACGTAATAAAGTCGTCGGACATATTTATGAGATGATGGTTTCGATACTTATTTTTGCAGCCGACTGTACCTTAGATGATTGGCCAAAATGCGCCTTAGCATTTAGAAAGATTGCATATACATGGGAAAATTCGACCGGTGCTTCTGTCACCAGGTGGCCAAGTGGTTAAGGCGTCTTCCGCGAGGCGCGAATGCAGAAGACGCTGGTTCGATCCCAGCCTTGGGCACCGGAGGCCAAGGTCATTTTTTTCCTTTGTATATATATTTTATAATTTATATTATAGTAGTGTGACTACTTAAAATATTTATCAATAATTTTAAACAAAAAAGAACTGACTTCACATAGGATGCGCTATTCCAAGAGGAAGTGGCCGAGTTGCTGTAAAAAATAGTTAAATCACTATAGGTGTGCCTATAATAGTTGAAGAGTTCCCTCGATTCCTCCAGGATCCCATCATCAGACCCCGACTTGGTGACAATGGGACCATCTAGGGGTTATACCCGTTCGATTAAAAAAAATATTTGAAAATCGCTTCACGATTTACGGAGATATACAGGGTGTCCCAGAAATCGACGTCAAGCCGTGAATGGATGATAGACCAAGTTATAACAGTTATCAGAAAAATACAAAAAAAAATCTATCACATGTTCTTCAAAAATTATGGTCACTTTAAAAATTTACTAGAAATTAAGAGACCAGGGCGTGAATATTCTAGTAAATTTTTAAAGTGACCATAATTTTTGAAGAACATGTGATAGATTTTTTTTTGTATTTTTCTGATAACTGTTATAAATTGGTCTATCATCCATTCACGGCTTGACGTCGATTTCTGGGACACCCTGTAGAGTAACATACATACAAAAAAAAATTATAATAAAAATCAGTCGAATTGAGAACCTCCTCCTTTTTTTAAGTCGGTTAAAAATAAATTTGTTCTTCAGTTGCGGCGGTAGTGTCTGAAAGGCAACCAGATGGGTCTGCAGTATTTGTGGAACCACCCTATGCAACCCAAACTGACTCAAATTGGACTTTGTTACAACTATGATACCTCAGGGAAAAAGAGGGGAGGCCTTTGCCCAGCAGTGGGACACTAAATAGGCTAACGAAAAAAAAAAATGATACCTCAGGCTCTACCACTGAGACACTTATAAAACTTGTAACACCCTGCTTTTTAACCCCCAAAAAAAGAGGGGTGTTCTGGCCAAAATTCCCATTTTTTTTATTACACCATAGACAACATCCAGGTCAACATCTTTTTAAAGCAGCATTAATGACTTGTTTCAAGGCTGGTGTTGAATTTCACCTCATTATGAATATTTATGATGAAACTGGATCTTAATTCTAAATTCAGATGGCGACTAGAATATTCCTCGTATATTATTTAAAACACGCAATTTTCGGCTGAATTTAATTTATGCCACAATAGACAACTGCTTCCGAGTGCTCACTAATAAAAAAAAAAATTAAACCAAAATCAACCTTGTTATGTTGCAAGTATGGTTCATTATGGCTATGAACTTGTGGTAGTACTTAGTGAGTTTTGCATGTCATCTGACGATATATAAGTTATCATCGTACTTCTAACAATTTTCCCAATTTTTTGCTTCATCATCATCATCTCAGCCATAAGACGTCCACTGCTGAACCCTTTGCACCTCCATAAGTATCGGTCGGAAGCGACTTGCATCCAGCATTTTGCTTAGTATGTCTAAAGTCTCTAAACCCATGAATTGGCAAAGACACAAATTTTTACAGCGGCTGCCATTTGACCCACCAAACCAGAGGGGAAGCTAGGCCTTATTGGAATTAGGTTTGGTTTCCTCATAATGCTTTCCTTTCCAGAAAAGTGACTGGTAAATACCATAGAATCCAATTAAATACTACAATTATTAAAACAATACTATACATACATTATTAAAATACCAATAAAATTGTAAGTGAAGTTACTACTATTACCATTTAAATAGATTTTTGAATATTTTCTTACCATATTGATCTTCAATCAACCACTTAGTAAATTTATTATCAAATAATTATAGTTAGCAATACAACTGAACAGTACAAGAGGAAAATAATGCAAATACCTTTGGTCCGAGTCATCACTTTGCGTTCCCGTCTCCAGCTTTTTGATTTGAAATGTTATGTTAATCCGCTTGTATATCTCCTCGGTAATATGTCGACACTTCTCGTATTTCTCGTCAAGGTTACCCCTCGATATCTGGGGCCACACTTGATTGGTCTCTATTGCTGACATCCTAGTATTTCTTATTGGAATCCTATGTGTATACCGCCAAATCCATGTTTCAAGCTGCTCGAAACACTTCCACGGCCGAAATTGAGCAATACAGCCATGTTTCACGCAGAAAATACAAGGCGCAGTGTTACGAAATATTACAACAACGAAAATCTATGGTCGACGATTTTAACGTGTTTAAACCTCGAAATACCTGCCTCCGAAGCTGTATAAGCAAAAACAGCGCGCGATAATGGTTTTCTAGTCCACAAAACACTTAATCATTGGTCCACGGCCGCTTAAATAGGCAAGTTGCAAACAAAGGACCGTCAATCAACAGTTTTATGGCACAATAACATGGTCATTGCTTTGGAATTGCGAGCTAAAATACCGTACATACAACTAAGACTAGATAAAATTATGGTTGGAGCACTCTTTACGAGTTTATGTTAATAATAATTAAACAAATAACACTAAAAACTAAATAAACTACGATCGCCTTTGCGGCTTTTTTGATTTTTTGACGTTTAAAATTTAGTGTTGCTTGACGTTAATTGCTCATAATTTTTAATGAAACATCATTTTTTTCCCATAGACAATCGAAGTACTTCGAGATTTTGAACCTGGCAAGTACGAAGAATCGAACATGAATCGATACAAGCGGAAATCGGAATCGTTACTGCACAACGAGTTCGATTATTCAAAATCTGATTTAGGGCATTCCGCACTACGTCCGATCTGAACCCGTGAAAATAAGATCCGAAATAACCGAAAAACTATTTGTATGGTAGTTTTCGCACTGGTAGTCGGGGTATGCTGCACTCCCTCCCCACCCCCCCTTCCCGCACGCCGGCGGTGCGGGGGGCTGAGGGGCGGGGGGTTGACGTCACGTTCACGGGTTCGGATCGGACTATCGGATTCGGATCGGACGTAGTGCGTAAACGCCCTTAATTTAGTGTGTAATGTTTTAAATATTAAAAGGTAATACTCATTTATTAGGTAAGTAATATAATACTTACGCGAAAAATTTAATGATATTTGCGTAAATGACAAGTAAATTTTCTCAGTTGCAATCGACCTGCATACACAGAAGAATCTTACCACAAACGTTCATATTTCTTCCTCTAAATGTCATAAAATCGAAATAATACTGACATTTCCAAGAATGAAACGTAAAAATTCAATAATCATTTTACTTAATTTATATAAGAGCTCTAATGTTATTAATTAATTTTATATGGTGAGTGTTATTTAGAACAGCATAGTGTTATATACTTACCAGAAAGTCCAAAGATGTTATAGGATGTTTTAAACCAATGTGTTATTTCTACAGGATTCACAGGCGTTTAATTTATTTTATTTGGAGGATCTTATGTTGACCATATTGGCCCAACATGCAACGTCGGCCAATCTACGGGACACAGTTATGCGTTAGAGGGAGCAGGCGATATTGCAATCTCGTTTCGCTCTCCCGTTCCTTAGATTTGCCAATGTTAGCCCAATGTGTAGTTGACCATTACCTCATAGGTCGCTTTTGTACTTTATCTAAACGGCTATTCGACATTGCAACCTGCAGGGCCCAATCTGTGGTTGGGGTATAGCAAAGGGGGCGCAGGACTTAAAATTTTTTTGATGGAGGTCGTGTCATTATGACACCATTTTTTTATGATGCTATCTTATAGAGGATGCTAAAATAAGCATGTTTTGTATGGGCAACTTTTTTCTATACTTGATAATTACCGAGATATTGGCTCCGAAATTTAGTCTCAGAGCCAAGATAGGTGCGACGACGAGCGAAGCGAGGAGGAGTGTGTTAGGTGAAGCGTGACCTAACAGCGCGCGAAGCCGAGCGAGCGAAGCGAGCGTGCCGCGGTAGCGGCCGGCGAGCGCCAGAACCGACTTAATCTAATGTACAATATTAATTTTCAAGTTCCTAGCTCAGTAGTAATCCTATGCTCAAACTCGCAACTTTGGACCGCTTTGGTTCTTAAACGGGCAAGTTAATCAAAAAATTGTAATCAATAAAAGATGCTTATCTAAATGTATTCTTTAAAGTTTTAATCAAAAAGATAGCAAAAATGCGAAATACATAAAAAAGTTACAAAAATATAAAAAAGTCCTGAGATCGCGCCCCCTTTGCTATACCCTGACCCAATCTGTCAGGTTGGTAGGTGTAATTAAAGGTAGGGCCCGTTGGGAGCTGAAGGAGGGGAAGGGAGAGGGTACACAACAGATTGGGCCCTGCAGGTTGCAATGTCTAAAAGCGGTATTACACATTGCAACCTGCAGGGCCCAATCTGTTGTGTACCCTGCCTCTTCCTACCCCTCCTTCAGCTCCCTACGGGCCCTACCTTCAATTACACCTTCCAACCTGACAAATTGGGCCCTGCAGGTTGCAATGTGTAATACCGCTTTAATACCCGTTTCATGGCCTCTACTTTGACTATTAAACCAACCGGACCGGCTAAGTCTGTCATTTTCTATACAAGAAAAGTCTGCCGATTTTTGCGGGGGAGGGGAACGTCAAATGTATGCGAAACGTCAAAATAGCCACGTCAGATAAACGTCAGTTCATACAATGAGTATGACCACTGGTCATACATTTTCGATAGAGGGGAACGCCTTTCAATGGCCACTCCGGTTGGTTTAAAGCTCTAAGGGCCTCTACAATCAGCGCAATTTTGACACAAAACTCGCGTGCGATTTCGAGACATTGCTGTCTAGGTAGGTGCAACGAAATCAATCGATGGATTAAAATAGCAATGTATTAAAAATCGCAGGTGACTAGTCGCTTACGTTTGTAGAGGCCTTTAGTTGTCGATGATATCGTCATGATCAAGTCACGATAAAAACAGAACTACCCTCATTGGCGTCGAAGTTTATAACATTTTATCCGGATTTGTACTCGATTGTGTGCTTTATCATTGCATCTGCATTAGTGGTCTGCATTAGTGCATAGTTCAACTCGAGCTGATTCATGGTACTATTAATTCAACCCATCCTTTATATCTTTGCTAGATAGTATTCACTGCGTTCAAAAGACTCTCAAATAAAGCGGAACCTTGAAAATCTTGTATTTTATGATTTACAGTTTATTTTATTTAATGGTGCTTGTAAGATGCAATACTATATCTAAAAGTGACACTATAACGGAGCCATATAATGGCGCCACTTTCCAGTCTAACTTGTACCTCGGACAGGAGTCCCACAAAACAGGTAAGTACATTAGATCGTTAAGAGCTCACAATATTTTTCAAACTAAGAGCGTTATCACACTGTTTGCGATTTGCGAGCGAGTTTTATATGGGAGCGTACACGCAGAGAGTTCGCCGCGTACGAATTTTGTATAGAAATCGCTTTCAAATCACTGAAGTGTCATAAGGCCCTAAGTTGACCTGTGTATCAATTAGAGGCACTTGCCTATATTATATTCCATGTGAACTTTCAAATAACGAAAAAAAAGACAAGGCGTTCAGACAATAACATATTTCCATAGATACAAAGTTACCTCATGGGCGCCATTGGCATATGGCCATCGGCCAAATCACAAAGTAACGTAGTTTACATTATTTGATACATATGGATGGAATACACTTTTAATTATATTTACTTGTACACACATTTTGTTGTAGAAAGCACAGCACGTCTTGAGAAATTCCTTTCAAATATAAAACATAGATATATTCAGCGTAATGGTGTATCTACGTTGAAAAAAGGTGGTAGCGTTTTTACCACGGATTCAGGTTACAGCACAATAATTAATGATCAAATTACTACATTGAAAACCTTGAACAACATCAAAGGACATGCGAATGCAAACGCACAAACACGCACAACGACTGAAGTATACAAAAAACGTTACTTAAACAATATAAAAACAAGGGAAGCGAAAAGAAAACGACGAAAAGCAAAAGAGCAGACGGAAGAACAGAAAAGAGGTAAGAAAAGTTATTTCGGGTTCAGAGACTTCTTTAAGCATACCCATCCTACAGAAACGACAAAATGTGTCGAGAAAACTAAAGGGCCAATACCAAAACCTGCAAAGCACGCCAAGTCACCTAAAAGTAAAATAAAAAGCGAGAAATCTACTACAGAAGCAGCAACTATTATTGCGAACACAGACAAAGGCAAGGGTAAGGCTAAGTCTGGTTCTAATAAAGATGCAGCGAAAAAGAAAAAAAATCGGTATAGACGAAAAGTCTACACAAATCAGAAGAGAGAGCCCCATCTGCTGGACAGCCGATACGACACCCTCACGAACAAGCTACATTATAAAGACTATGTGAACGGCTTCAAATATTATTTAAACTTCGAGAGAGATATGGCTAAAGCGAACTTTTCAGATTCGGTGCTGTACGAAGCGCATAAGCACCACAATGTTGATGATATTGGCAAGTTTATTCTAGCTAAGATACCGCAGGTGCCATTCATTGAAATCTATAACAAATCTTATGAAACCGCTGACTTTCCGCCACCTTCATCTACAGAGTTTAGTCCATCCGCAGCCTCAGGTCAGTTGCGATTACAAAAATGTAGCTTCGAGAATAATACTTTTCTTTTCTAATGGAGTTTGGGGCGGTGTTAGAATAATACTTACTTGTTGGTTTCCTACTTATTTGTATTGGAAATAATACAAATTTTCTAACTTCTCTGCTCGAATCACACACGCGTGTGAATGACGAGCCGCATGACTAGGCGAATGGCGCGCGACTGGTCAGGACATGCGTATTGCCACTCGCGTCGGGGATTTGTACGGGGAGACAATTATGTCATCATCATTCTCCTAGCGTTGTTCCCGGTCTTGCCACGGCTCAATTGAGTCTGGGGTTCGCTCGGCAACCTAATCTCAGGAAATGACATCGGCACTAGTTTTTACGAAAGCGACTGCCATCTGACCTTCCAACTGAGGGGGCAAACTGAGCCTTGTTAGAATTAGGTCCGGTTACATTACGATGTTTTCCTTCACCGAAAAGCGACTGGTAAATATCAGATGATATTTCTTACTTAAGTTTCTAAAAACTCAGTGGTACGAGCCGGGGTTTGTACCCGAGACTTACAGATTGAGAGTCTGACGTTCTACCCAATGGCGTAACTACGCTAAGTGAGGCCCATGGCAAATTTATCACATGGGGCCCCTTTTACAGAAAATGTTTAGATCCTCCTTTAGTCGTAGCTTTTCAGATTGGGGGCCCCTCAAGCCGGGGGCCCGTGGCATTTTACCAGCTCTGCCACCCTATAGTTACGCCACTGGTTTTACCGCCAGGCCACCAGGGCGGTGTAAATTGCTGGGAATCTTATCAAATTTAACATTTCTCCCGTCCACATTTAGGTTATAAAAAAAGCTGTATGACGTCTTTTTAATTCCAGATATAACTTTGGATAAATACGGCGATGTGCAATCGACAACTGTCCCTACAAATCTTCCACCTTTGAAAAATTTTAAGAAGCGTTTGATTGCCATTCATAAACCATTGTGGCAAAGTAAAAAGTCAATAAGTTCTCATTCTGAGTCAAAAAACCAAAGACCCAGAATACGAAGAAATGATAATGCTAAGAAGAGTGATACATCGCAACTAAAGGGTACAAACAAGAATGTTGCCGTTGCTAAAGTACATTTAGTCGAAACTTCGAAAACTAAGAAGCCCTTCAGAGGATTTTTCCAAAAATTCAAGAAACATAAGTCGAAACGCGATACTGGAAAAAGTTTTTTAGATAAAATCAAACAAATATTTTCGAATGGAAAAGGCACGACCGTTAAAAACGGGCTTAAGCTAGACGGCTACAATTCAGACATTTACGACCTAATGAACGCGAGGTTGCCGGTGTACAAAACTTCAGAGGTTAATAATTATAACGATGAAGTTAAAAAATATAAGAGACCGGAATCCGGAAAATCGTCAACTTTAGCTTTGGACGTAAATGATTATGAGTGGGATACAAAGGAAGTGTTAGTTGGTAAGTTAGTGAGTTCCGTGTTTAAATCTTGAGTTTCTTACATAGTACTCTCCATAGTTAAGAGTTGGAAACTGTTACCAACTCAGTATGTTGTTAGACATGACAATTTGACCCCAAAACTTTCTGGGGACGGTTACATAGGTGATTTTCCGCACGTCTCCCGCGTAATGATGTCATGAAAATGGCTGCAGCTTCGTTTCAAAAAATACGGACTGCATCTAAACTATGCTCGGCACATACACGCGTGTGGTATCAAACGAAAGCATATTAAACATGCTACATTTCAGTAATACATTATATTCCAAAATTTATTGATGTTCCTTCGGAAAGTTTCCAAAATTGCGAAATTTTCCACATATGAAAATTTCGGAAAATTCTCACATTTGTATGGAATTTCCAATAATATTTCTTATGAAACTTTCTAGAAATTTCCGAGAATATTTCCAATTTATTGGAAAGTTTCCGCAACTTGCACATCTGTAGGGTTGAAGTCTTCTATCATCATATCATCAACTTTGTCAAGGGTGTTATGCTCAATCCACATACTGAGGGCCTACCGCGAAGTTCGAAAATCGACAAAACGTTGGCCCCGTCTCCATCGCTCTTGCTTATACGAAAGAGAGTGATGCAAATAGACGATTCGATGAACGAAATGGTTCACAGTTATAGGCCTTGACCAACTTCGGCCAATCTAAGGGTGACAACACACCTAGCGGAATTCCTCGCGGAATTAGCGGAAGTAGCGGAAATTTGTCTATGGTAGCGGAAATTTGTCTGGGGTAGCGGAAATTTGTCTATGGTAGCGGAAATTTGTCTATGGTAGCGGAAATTTGTCTATGGCTTCCATACAAAAAATCCGCTACCATAGACAAATTTCCGCTACTTCCGCTAATTCCGCGAGGAATTCCGCTAGGTGTGTTGTCACCCTAAAACGGCTATTAGGCTGGCTCTACATGATGGGCCATCATAAGGACGCAGCTATACGACGAAACGAGATCGCAATATCGCTAGCTCCCTCTAACGCATAGCTGCGTCCCTATGATGGCCCATCATGTAGAGGAGCCATTAGACATTGCAACCTGCAGGGCCCAATCTGTTGTGTACCCTGCCTCTCTCTTCCCCTCCTTCAGCTCCCTACGGGCCCTACCTTTAATTACACCTTCCAACCTGACAGATTGGACCCTGCAGGTTGCAATGTCTAATGGCTCCTCTACATGATGGGCCATCATATGCTTTCTTAACTGAACTGTGTCCTCTAAATGCTAGATGATTTAGTAGTAGTTTCTGGTTTGGGCCATGCATATATGTCTGTCATATAGTCCTCGACCCTGTGAGAACCCTTTGACATTAAAGTTTTTTTCAAGTATTTCTTAACAGCGGGAAAAGATATATTTAAAACATCGACAGGTAACTTGTTATAAATATGAATACCCTGACCAAAAAATGACTTATTTATATGGTTTGCGGACACGTCATCTTCTGATCTGTTATTATTGCGTTAGCGGACTTACACCAAACCCCGGAAGTGCCTTTTGAACTGACTACACCTCCGGTGACAAACCCGGAACTCCGGAAAGAACTTCACCAGTTGCAAAGGGAACACGATTCGGTAGCCGCAAAAATTGAGGCGGATTACGAACTTAATGGGGAAATGAGAAGTCCGGCATCATCAGCCACTCAGAACAGAGAAATACAAAACCGGGCATCGTCAACCGCCCAGGGCATTGAAGTCCCAATTTCGAAATGTATGTACTTAAAACCTGACCAGAAATATATTACCATGCGCCATGTTGCGGAATTTCATTGGAACTATATTTTGACTGAACTGTTATATGTATACATGAGAAAAAAGCGCGCTCTTGACAATGGTCATATATTACTGGTCATTAAATTAAATTTAGCATTTATAATTCTGGGCTTAGAATGATCGTAAAGCGGGTGTAACGTTCCTAGAGGTGTCTATCGGCGCCTTTTGTTTTTTTTTACCCACGAGAAAGAGAGGGGTCTCTTTATTATCATCGCCTTCTTATTAGTTTGTAATTTTTGTCAGTCTGCAAATTTACTACAGTTAGTTTTTTTAATTGGAAAATCGTATGGTTGTCCTTGTGCGATTTCTGGAAAAACGATTTTCAAACTTACCATTTTCCCTCTTAAGGCTTCTACAAACGTAAGCGACTAGTCAAATGTGATTTTAATACATTGCAGTTTTTGATCCATCGATTGATTTCGTTGCACCTACTTAGACGGCAACGTCTCGGAATCGCGCGCGAGTTTTGTGTCAAAATTGTAACCGCAATGTATTAAAAATCGCAGGTGACTAGTCGCTTAAACGGCTATTAGACATTGCAACCTGCAGGGCCCAATCTGTTGTGTACCCTGCCTCCCCCTACCCCTCCTTCAGCTCCCTACAGGCCCTACCTTTAATTACACCTACCAACGTGACAAATTGGGCCCTGCAGGTTGCAATGTGTAATACCGCTTTCAGGCCTTTATGGCCTCTACAATCGGCGCAATTTTGACACAAAACTCGCGCGCGATTTCAAGACGTTGTCGTGTAGGTAGGTGCAACGAAATCAATTTATGGATCAAAAACCGCAATGTATTAAAAATAGCAGGTGACTTGTTGTTGTAGAGGCCTTTAGGGATAGCAAATTACTTTCTATTGTCATTTTACAGGGATTTACGCGGCAGAAAGCCGACCGCAAACTACTACCCCTACTACCGAATCCTCTACAAATGCTCCAGAAAATTATGAAATACTTTATGAAGAATATTTCCAAGGCCTGCGTAAGTCGTTTTTTTCCAGAATAAGGAACACCACACACCTGATCTGAATAAAGAAACAATACAATACAATACAATATTCTTTATTGCACCAAAAATAAAAATAAAATTGTACAGTAATAAAAAGTTTAGAATTTACATAGGTAGCAACAGGCGGTCTTATCGCTAAAAAGCGATCTCTACCAGACAACCTTTGAAAATTTATAGACAATGATTAAATTTGTCTATGGTTGCTTAAATTTGTCTATGGTAGGTGATTATTCTTATGGAGGCCATAGGCAAAGGCTGTAGCCGAGTTTCAATAAAAAATTTGCCTCTTTATCAAATGTTCTAGTTATTTTATTTTTAGATACTCCTTGTAGGCAAAGCTCTGTTCCCATCCCAAAAGGAGAATCATGTACACTTGTCAGTTTTCGAAATATGAAGGTTTTTTTTTCACTTTTTAATTATTTTCTTGAATTTAGTCTTTGCGATTCATTTGAATTTTTGGTGGGCTGTTACTACATATTAAAACTCATCACTACAATTTTTTTTGTCCGAAACTTTAGTTCAAATATATGGCAAAATAATGGAAACTATAATTTGACAATTTTTATTTTGGTGTTCTGGTATAGCACCTACGGTTTTTACTTCTTGAATTGCCCATCTATAGCCCTACTTCATATATAAAATTCAAAATATTAGCTTTGGCGCTTCATGCCAAAAACTAGCTTATATTGTCACTACCATGACTTTGTCGTAAAATTATTTGTGCCTAATGAATAATGAGTGATGAAATAAATATGTTTTAGCTATTTGGGGACATTTAATTTCGTTCATACAAGTAATTAAAGCAATCCTGTAAAAACATTCATACAAGAAAGGAATAATTTTATTTGTAGTCAGTTTTTGGCATGACCTCATGCCAAAAACTGACTACCAAAGCTAATATTTTGAATTTAATATATGTAGTAGATACCTACTACATATATTCATCTATATACATAGATGGACAATTCACGAAATAAAAACTGTACGTGCCGCTATACAAGAACACCAACAAAAAATTGTTAAATTATAGTTTCCATTATTTTGACATATATTTGAACTAAAGTTTCAGACAATATTTTTTTTAGTGATGAGTTTTAATATGTACTATGTAGTATAGCCTACCAAAAAATCAAATAAACCGCAAAGACCAAATTCAAGAAAATAATTAAAAAGTGAAAAAATAAAAATAAACCACCATATGTCGAAAACTGACAAGTGTACAAGGTTCTTCTTTTGGGAACAGAGCTTTGCCTACAAGGAGTATCTAAAAATATAATAACTAGAACATTTGATAGAAAGGCAAATTTTGTATAGAAACACGGCTACAGCCTTTAAGCAACCGTTTGCTGAATTCAGATCAGATGTGTGGTGTCCCTTTTATTTTATAATGTTTGACCAGTGACTGTCCCACATCAAGAGAGAAGCATGTAATACAATTACCGTCTTTTTCTTATGCTAGTAATACCCTCGCTATTAAAAAAGTGATAGTATATATAGCTTATTACTGTTAATGCAATTTTTGGCTAGCCAGACTATTGGACTAATGGCCTCTTCAATCGGCGCAATTTTGACACAGAACTCGGGCGCGATTTAGAGATTATTAGTCTCTACAATCAGCGCAATTTTGACACAGAACTCGGGCGCGATTTAGAGATTATTAGTCTCTACAATCAGCGCAATTTTGACACAGAACTCGGGCGCGATTTAGAGATTATTAGTCTCTACAATCAGCGCAATTTTGACACAGAACTCGGGCGCGATTTAGAGATTATTAGTCTCTACAATCAGCGCAATTTTGACACAAAACTCGGGCGCGATTTAGAGATTATTAGTCTCTACAATCAGCGCAATTTTGACACAGAACTCGGGCGCGATTTAGAGATTATTAGTCTCTACAATCAGCGCAATTTTGACACAGAACTCGGGCGCGATTTAGAGATTATTAGTCTCTACAATCAGCGCAATTTTGACACAAAACTCGGGCGCGATTTAGAGATTATTAGTCTCTACAATCAGCGCAATTTTGACACAAAACTCGGGCGCGATTTGGAGATTATTAGTCTCTATAATCAGCGCAATTTTGACACAAAACTCGCACCACATGTCGTGTCGTGTCGTGTCAATGTCGATGGACAAGACATTTGGCATCTACAATCGGCGCAATTTTGAAACCAAACTTGCGCGCGATTTCGAGGCATTGCCGTCTAGGTAGGTGCAACGAAATCAAACGAAGCATTAAAAACTGCAATGTATTAAAAAGTGACCAGTCGCTTACATTTGTAGAGGCCTTAAGAGCTGGCCACGTCATATATAAGATAAAAAAAAGGTAAAAGATATTTATTCTTCAATTTAGGCACATTACAATGCACTTATGAACGTCAGAGAGAAAAAGAAACTACCACCGGATATGACACAATAATGAGAGCAACAAAACCCGTCTGGTTAGATTGCTGTACTGTCCTTCCGGGCATCTGGCAGCATTTAATGGGTGGAGGTCCGAGTTACAGACTAGCAAAAATACATTCACTGTTTTTTTTTTTAATTTTCCCTTTTTCTTACGCTTCCTAATTTTCCACTCTATATATTACCTACAATGGCTTGCGGTGTTTGGGTCTGCCTACATTTCAAACTCGTAGAACCTTGTTCTTATGCATTATTATAATATTACATACACTAAAAAAACTTTATACTTTTTGAATTCCTAATATTTTGCCCATGTCCCTTCGCTACACCTGATCACATACGCGTGTGAGCTCGCTTCGGGGATTTGTACGGAGATACGATTATGTGAACGGACAGTGATTTTGGCACTCGTACGCGAATTCGTCTAACTATTCGACGAACTCCGACCCGCATACGCACACGCTGGTGTGATCGTCGTATGAGGTTTAAAAACAAAAGACAATATGTAGGAAACATTTGTAAAGTACGGATTTTACGTTTAATCTGATGTAGTGAGTCTGAGAAAATTAGAGTCCTTTCAAACGGTGGCTCCATATTTTCAGGGCCCATTTTCGCGGTGGCTGTAGTACATCGTCATCGAATAAACACTAGCATGCCTAATGAAGATGCAAGAGAGAATGTTTTGAGTGCGGAGGAACGCAGCGATTAGGTAGGACGATATAGGCTCTCTAGTATAAACGGCTATTAGACATTGCAACCTGCAGGGCCCAATCTGTCAGGTTGGTAGGTGTAATTAAAGTTAGGGCCCGTAGGGAGCTGAAGGAGGGGCAGGGAGAGGCAGGGTACACAACAGATTGGGCCCTTCAGGTTGCAATGTCTAATAGCCATTATAGTCTCTCTACTGACCTCGCAACTAATGGCCTCTACAATCGGCGCAATTCCGACACAAAATTTCCGGTACCTGCCTAGACGGCAATGTCTCCAAATCGCGCGCGAGTTTTGTGTCACAATTTCTCCAGGATCCCATCATCAGATCTGGACCTGGTGACAACAGGACAAACTGTGAAGTAGGTATACTCTTTCAAACAAAAGGAGAATTTTCCAAACCGGTCCAGCCGTCTTCGAATAATCGTGAACATACATGAAAACAAAAATAGCAAAAAAATAAATAAAGATCCCGACGAATTGAGAACTCGACGAACTTCCTTCAAAATCTTGAAGTCGGTTGATAAGCTTGTGTGAATGTTACTTTTGTATATAGCGCCTTTCAATTTAATCTTTTATATTTTCAGGAAAAACATCTCCCAAACATCAGAGGCACTCGACCACTGAAAAAAGCAAATCTGCTACGGTAAGCGCATAATTCTAAAAATATTAATGTGTAGTGGACTATATTCCTACTAGTGAAATTTACTGTGGCGTAACTAGCATGGGTGTCACCCGGTGCGGATAACCTTTAGTGTCACCCCAAAATCAACCCCCCCTAGCTACGCCACTGCACTGGATACGTGGACATAAATTACTCTTGAAGTGATCGCCATCGATTAGGAATAAAAGATTCCTTATCCCCGTTAAAATTTCGCCGTGTTTAATTCATAGTCGCTATCGGATATATCGGAGCAGCCCATGTAGTCAAAATATTTGAACATGCTCTTTAACGCCTTGACAATAGAGTGAACAGAGGCGCTGTACAATTATAAAAAATAAAAATAAATTGTTTATTTCGGACCGAAGCGCTGGTTGCTTTGCGGGAAGCGCCGGTAGCCTTGCGGTAAGACGTCCGACTTTCAATCCGGAGGTCTCGGGTTCAAACCCCGGCTCGTACCACTGAGTTTTTCGGAACTTATGTACGGAATATCATTTGATATTTACCAGTCGCTTTTCGGTGAAGGAAAACATCGTAAGGAAACCGGACCTAATCCCAAAAAGACCTAGTTTCCCCTCGGGGTTGGAAGGTCAGATGGCAGCCGCTTTCGTAAAAACTAGTGTCTATGCCAATTCATGGGATTAGGTTGTCAAGCGGACCCCAAGCCGGGATAAACGCTAGGAGGAAGAAGAAGAAGTTTATTTCGGACCGAGATCCATATTTAGTTAGTACTTGTATAATAAACTTAAGATTTAGGAACCTTACACGCTAGGTATGTTAGTTAGGTGTGTATTATATATGGCCGCCCCGATATATCTGGCGGTGACCGTACAACCATTAGGTTATCAAACAAAGGTTTGTTTATAGCCAAAGTCTTCAACTCCGACAACCAAGTGGCATGTTGATGAACCAGATTTTAGAAGGAAACAAGACATATTTGACGATAGATTTATTGCATCTTCTACATTTGATATACCACAAAGCTCAAGGCTAATTTTTGACGATAATCCAGGCAACCATTATAGTATAAAACCTAGCATGTTCCATAATTTTAATGTTTTTCAACCGAGCAAAACAAAAGCTACAAAAGATAACATAAATGAGTTTAATATGAAAACAACGACCGTCAATGCAGATAAAGTCGCAGATTTAGAAAAACTTAGAAAGAGTATGACAAATATGGAATTCGGTGGTGATGATTGGCCAGATAAAATTGTTGGTGAAATAAAGAAATTAAATAATTTAGGATTAAATCTAGAGGAGAGAATGGGTAAAAAAAATAATGATGCAAGAGATAAGGATCTGGATGTAAATACATCGACGGGGAAAAATAAAAAAGATTTACTTGTCGCACACATGAGTGCTAAGGTTTTAGATGATAAAGTAACTACTGAAGCAAATGACGATTATTACATGCCGGGTGATGAATATTTTGACGAAGAACCAGTAATGCGCGAAGCGAAGGATAGTCAATTAGAAATGAATAAAAAAGTACCTGTCAATGACCTGTTAGGTCATGAAAAACCAAATCATCCCTACTTTGCTAAAAAAACTACTACAGCGTCGACTGCTAAAAAGCCGGCAAAGGAAAATCCAGGTATTAATTAAACCAATTTGCTTCTTTTTCAACCGACTTCAAGATTTCGAAGGAGGTCGGGATCTTTGTTTTTTTTTTTATGTATGTTCGCCGATTTCGAAGACGGCTGGACCGATTTGGAAAATTATTTTTTTGTTTAAAAGAGTATACTTCACAGGTGGTCCCATTGTCACCAGGTCCGGATCTGATATTGGGATCCTGGAGAAATTTATTTGTAAAAAAAAAACTTACAGTCTAACAGTACCTATAGTGATTTCAGTATTTTTTACAGCAATACTGGCGTGTCCCCTTAAAAAAGTGAAACCTAAATGAAGTCGGTTCTTTTTTTGTTTAAATTATTAACGTGAACGGATATGTACAGTCAGCATCAAAAATATGTTATTTTTCGGCACTTATGTCTGTGGGATAAGACTCAAATTCGTAGACATATTATTGATGCTGACTGTACAAGATTTAACGCGACAATCGAAATATCGTCGCCTCCTTCTCGCACTTGCTGATACGAGCGAAAAGACGCGGATCACGATATTTCAATTTTCGTAGTTCACGGCAGGCAGGCCTCCTGATGAACACGTTGGGCCAACGTCAGCCAATCCAAGTGACCGGGCTATCCGGTGAAACGACATTGCAATATGGCTTGCTCCCTCTAATGGCCTCTACAATCGGCGCAATTTTGACACAAAACCCGCACGCGATATCGAGATATTGCCGTCTAGGTAGGTGCAACGAAATCAATCAATGGATCGAATACCGCAATGTATTAAAAATCACAGGTGACTAGTCGCTTGCGTTAATTTTTAGAGGGCTTAAGGAGGTATTGACATCATGACACTATCAAAATGTGTCAAATGTATGTCACAGGTGACAATTGTGTAACGAGTGCGAGTGAGACACCGCTCCCTAGTTTATGCTCTCTATCGGACCGCCACTACTTTTTTTTCTCCTATGAACGACTGTTTTTCTCGGTAATAAGGTTCAACTGATCCACACTTCGCGTTCGCGGTTTCAAGCCTGATTCACGCGCGAAATGTGAAATGGAGTTACGTTGGCCGACGCTGGCCTAAGGCCTCTACAAACGTAAGCGACTAATAACCTGCGATTTTTAATACATTGCGGTTTTTGATCCATCGATTGATTTCATTGCACCTACCTAGGCGGCAACGTCTCAAAATCGCGCGCGAGTTTTGTGTCAAATCTGCGCTGATTGTAGAGGCTACTAGAGTTGAATTTGAAGTTTTAAACGGGTATTAGACATTGCAACCTGCTGGGTCCAATCTGTCAGGTTGGAAGAAGTAAAACGGCTATTAGACATTGCAACCTGCAGGGCCCAATCTGTTGTGTACCCTGCCTCTCCCTTCGCCTCCTTCAGCTCCCTACGGGCCCTACCTTTAATTACACCTTCCAACCTGACTGGTTGGGCCCTGCAGGTTGCATTGCGATGTCTAATACCGCTTTAATTAAAGGTAGGGCCCGTAGGGAGCTGAAGGAGGGCAGGGAGAGGCAAGGTACACAATATATTGGGCCCTGCAGGTTGCAATGTCTAATACCCGTTTTACTGGTACCAATGGAATGCTTATAAAAAGTTACGTTAGTGGACTTGTGTCTTGTCAATACTTGCAGTAACGGTGTACCTTTTACACAGGTAAATCTCATGAACAAAATCAAATGAAAAACCCTGTCAACAAGCAGCAAAATTCTAAGGTTGGTCTATTTTATTACCATCATTATAATCGAACGAGCGGAGCGTAAGGGAAGCGAGTTCTTACAAACAACTCGCTACTGGGACGTCTCTGCATTTCAATGGCTTTTTTATTTTGCGAGTTTGTTCGACGATAACATTAGTAACATTTTTCTGATCTTTATGAAATTTGTTGGGGTTGTAGCAGAGATACATATAATTTGAGAAAAATCTATCAAGGGGGGGGGGAGCTTTCTAGCTCCCCAACCCCTTGAAGCGTGGAAAAATAATTAAAAGCGTGTGGTTATATTAGTCAACACGTTTGCAAGGAAATCGCGAGTTCTCAGTTCGAGGCGGACTACTAGTATAATAATTATATCCACTCACATATTATGTGGGTGAGTTTAGAGAAAGGTGTCACTTTTTCGGTAGGTAATTGCGGTATACATATAAAGTCTCTATGTGTACTACGCTATTAGAGACATGAGTAACAGTATCGTCAGGTGACAAGCATAACTCACAAGCAAAGTTCATAGCCATAATTTAAAATACTGGCAATGCATTAAAGTAATTTTTGTAAAAAACAAATTGTAATTAGAGTTTTGCTTGTCACCTGACGATATTTCAATTTTATAATTGAAAGGAAAAATGGAAAAATTCACCGCGTCGAGCAAGACTCGAACTTGCGACCTCTCGGAACACCGGTCCGATCGCACTGCCAACCGTGCTATCGACGCTTACTCAACCCCGGCGAATCTTTCCATCTGTTACTCCTTTTTGCTTACGTCAGACGATATTGTTACTCATGTCTCTAATAGCGTAGTACACATAGAGACTCTGTATCGAATCGCAGTATCTGACGGTATACGTATTGTAAACTTTCAGGTAGTATAGTACTTATAACTCCATATCGACCAAGTGAGACTTTTTCCGCTAAAAGACACATAATCGTTTATTGCAATCCAGATGGAATATTTTAAATATATATTGTATGAGTAAAAAAAAAGTATAATATGTCGTTCTCAGGAAAACGCACATTTTCCAAATAAGAGTTTACCAAACTTCGGTCCCTTTTTCCTGAAAACGACACCGATGTGTTATTTCTAGATGAGTCCGAAGAAGCCAGCTCATCCTCTGACCACACCCTGGTATCTAGACAGCACTGCGATTGAAGATGATGATAGAAATATACAATCAACCAAAGCATTTGATAAGATGGCGAAAGTGACTTCACCCAATTCGTCTGCTATGTTAGATAAATGGGATAGAATGTTTCCCTGGAATGGCGCGACATACGAATACAATCAGAAAAAACTTATTTCAGAGAATAACTTGAACGATTTCGATACAGCAGTTAAGAAAATATCAGGTGCAGTAAAAACTAAATTCTCTACAACTGTCAGTCATCTAAAGCATTGGTGGAAACAACACGATGTGAAAGCAAGTACGAAACTAAAGAGTATAGAATACAAACCAACAATTAACGAACATTTTAAAGAATATGAAAAAAACGAGGATAGAAAAGTAAAATCTTTAATGGCAACTGCAACAGGGGAGGAATCTACTGTTGTAGACGTAAGACGCCTAATAAAGAATTGGTTAACTATGTCAACTGAGAATCCAGAGACTACTAAACTCAATACTGATAAAAATGGGAAGTCTGCCAGACAATTGGCAGAGGAAAACGACATTTTTGAAACGACCCCTATGTCAGTAAACAAAAATGAAGACATGTCAAGGGTCGTTACTGTTGATGACGTTACCGGAGTGCCGGAATTTGACAAACATGATCTGTTTTATACTAAGCAAACAGGAATAAACGATAATACATTATTCACCGTTCCTAAAATGGACTCTAAGAAAATTCACGGATATAGATCAAACATTCATAATCCAAACATTTTTAAGAACCCCTTTTCAACTTTAAACAATTTGAATGCTGTGAATATTGGAAATCATGCTTCTGAATTACATAATAATATGTGGTCAGAAGTAAATAACCGTCAAAACAAAAAGAAATATCACAACCATAAAGAAACAGAACACGTACCTCCGGGAAAAGTTGAAATTCTGGAAACGTACAAGATAATATATACAGCACTCGAAAGAATTCCTCATGCTAATCAGTGTGAGTATAAGTATATAGGCTGCTCCGCATTCAGTGCGAGAACAGAAGCCCGCTCCATATTTAATGCGTGAATCCCGTGCGAAATCCGCAGACAAATATGAATCGCGGACGCATTTATTATTTGACGCGGCATAAAAAACCGGCACTAAAGTAGCTGTTACACCTTCCTAAATCAGGTCCTAACACTCCTAACTAACGACAAGGACGCCGCAATACGTTAGACACGTTAAGCAATATCGCCAAACGTGTCTAACGTATTGCAGCGTCCTTGTCGTTAGGACCCGATTTAGGAAGGCGTAACAGCTACTTAAACGGGGAACAGGGCGCGAAAAATGTGCGAATCTGCTCCACACCACTGAAGCGATTAAGGGTCACCACATACCTAGCGGTTTTCCTCGCGGAATTACCGGAAGTAGCGGAAATTCATAGACAAAATGCTTAATTTGTCTATGGTAGCGGAAATTTGTCTATGGCTTCCATACAAAAAATCTGCTACCATAGACAAATTTCCGCTACCATAGACAAATTTCCGCTACTTCCGGTAATTCCGCGAGGAAAACCGCTAGGTGTTTGGCGACCCTAAGGCTTCGCGTCGAACGTGACTCGCATGAGTGTGAAGAGCTCTTAAGCCCCGAACGTGAAGAGTTAATTTTGCAAAAGGCCTCTACAAACGTAAGCGACTAGTCACCTGCGATTTATAACACATTGCGATCTTTGATCCATCGATTGATTTCATTGCACCTAACTTAGACGGCAATGTCTCAAAATCGCGCGAAAGAGTGAAATCGACTCCATACGTCCGCGGCTTCACGCACCAAATGTGGAGCGGCGAAAATATATAGAAAACCTGCCGTTCCGATACATTTGAACGGTTCTTCAAAAAATGGCTTGGATACGATGTAATTAACATCCTTAAGTTGCTATTTGATGAATATTATGATAAATTCGTAACTACAGTTCAAGTTTAATGTAACTAATATTATAAAGGTCGATGCTTTATTCGAGCGGAAAGGGCGCAAATATCGAGATTTTGATGTAGATTAAGGGGGCCCACCGACTATCAGTCCGCTTGATGATATCGGCCTATCAGTTAAAACAAAAATTTGACAGCTCCGAACAACTGACAGGCCAATATCGTCAGGCCGACTGATAGTGGTTGGGCCCCACTGGGCCTTATTAGTTGATTGCGATAGGCGTAGGCCCTATGTACTCGTGAAGTATTATATTATGTCCTTAATCGTTCTTTTTTCCTTTAGCAGCCTTAACTAAAGTCGACGCGATTTTAAACAATATATACAATATAAAGAAAAGAAACTTGCGTAAATCAAAAAGTGAGTATTAGTGAAGTGAGTATTATTCAGTTACATCCTATTTATCTGGGGCCATGGATAAAGTATGGGAGGTTCTCTGTATCTGGGGCATTGAGATCTGGGGTCCATTTGTCTTAGTCAAGTAGCTTAGCTAGACGAGTTATTTAATTGTTTACATCAGTGGCGGTGCGCTCATAGAACACGATTCCCGTCGGCTTGCCTAAGTTTCAGGCACCTGAGCAGTTTTCCTACAGCCCATGAAAAAAATTCAAGAAAATTCAGCACCAGCTTGCCTAAGAAAAAATTGACCCACTGCCAGCGCCACTGGTTTACATATTAAGAGTTTAAATTGTATGTATAAAGTTTACTTTAAAACCTCACCCACTACATTACTTCTGCTGCTGAGTGTATAGATTAAGTATTTAATTTGTTATTTTTAGATGCGTAATCTGGTAGATTCTTTTTTTTATTAAATCGTCGTTTTCTGTTTATTTAGATGCATTTAAGTTCAAGCCGTTTAAAAATAACCAATCTGGAAGACGGAAGAGATTTGCAGGAGTTTCTATGAACAGGAAAAAGAAAAATATCAACACAGTGAGTTTACAATTTCAATAGTGTACACTCCCTTAAAAACCATATGCCCAATTTTCATGTTTATTATCGCGTTTCTTGTTGAATTATATTAAAATAAAATCAGTTATTTTCCGTCCCAGACCAGTACATTTAGGCAGCAAAAGCCCCCGGTTTAGACTTATAATTTTTACACAACACTTCTTTACCAAAATGGGACATTACTCATGATAAAACCAAGAATTAACCCCCATTAGACAGGAAAATGAATACACGAATTACGCTTCTTATATAATTTATTGAACAGGTGCCCTTCAATGCTATCCCGGATCCAGAAGTGGCCAAAAAGAGTGCACATAATAAAAGGAGAGAGACCATTATACACCGTAAGGTTAAAAATGTAGCTGCTCTAGAAGTTATAATGGATATGACGAAAAACGTAGATGATGAAACTCAACAAATTTTACCAAATCCTAGTCTCAAGAACCCCGAGCCAACCAATGTTATACAACTTCGAATAGGTTGGCCAGAAATCGCGAATGTAAAGAGATCTCTGAAAAGACTCAAGAAAATATTTACAGCAAAACTTGCTAGTCCGGTCGATATAGAATATGAAATAAATTCTTATTATGATACCCTTGAGAGCACGACGCCGACTGTACTGTCATCAGGTGTATACATATTGTTGGAAAAAGATAAGTTTACTAGTCCCAATTATATATTGGAACCTATTTCAAATAATATAAATTTGTCTCTTTTTTTACAACGGAATCAGAAATACCGTTTTAACGAGTTCGATACTGAGAGAGTCGAAGCAACTACTCGCAACGATGAATTTAGTAAAGTCACTCTGAGTGGAGAGTTTGTTTCAGCTGTTAATAGCCATCTACTGCAATTGTACGAAGCTTTCATCAATGCTACTAAAAAAGAAGACACATCACCAAGTACTCATTCAAATAAAGTGGCTTGGGATAGGTTCTTGGTGACTACAATAAGGAATTATCCAACAAAGTTGCAGAAGGAGTCTGATCATAAATTAAATAAAAGAGAAACAAATCGGAAAGCTAAAAATGTTATGCGATGGAAACATATAAAAAGTATTTCTGAAGATAAAGAAAGAATGTATAAAGGTAAAAGGCTAAGCGATACAGGTCCCTTTAATAAAGAATACATGGCGGAACTTGTGCACGAAATTAATAATTTAGTCGAATACATGAAAGAACATTGTACTGAAATACAGACGTATTTTTGGAATAATCCTAGCGGTGGAAGGAAACTTCGAGATACAGTGAGAAAGGTTAACAAGTTACTGGATAAATATTATAAAAGAGCTAGGGCGCCCAAATCTTGTAATTTCTGTAAAGTAATCTCTAAAAGAGATATTGCTGAAACAGTCAATGTTTGTAATAAATATGAGTTAGGGAAGTTGATTGATAATGTAGAACACTTGGCTTCTGATATTAGTAACGCTACGAAATCAAGGGTACATTTCACTGACATAATGAATAATACAGGTAATAACTTAAATAGCGTTGCAGACAAATGTGTGTCAAATATAGAGAAAAGAAGCGAAAATCAAAAATCAAGAAAATACAGGAATAAAGACGTATATTCACTTGATAAGGTTAGGGTCAATATAATTTGTAATACTGACCGTTCAGCAACACCATCGCAACAATCATTAGTGACAATGCACGCGAGTAGTCCTTTCTTAGTTGTCAATCCTGTTGAAGAAGCATATAAAAGGAGATGGAGCTTGAAAGATTTTCTGCTACAGAAGAGTAAGAAGCTAAGGTGTGAACTCCAGAAAAGGGAAGTAGACGATGTTGATAGCCCTTTAATTGCTGACACTGGTGGTTCCTTCTGGAAGAACTATATTCACAAGTTCAATAGACTATCTAATAGAGAAACGAATGTAACTACAAACAACGTAACAAGCTTCCGCGATTGGATTCTAAAAGCAAAAGAACATTTACAAGTTCATGAACCCGTACAAAATGTCAACCTTGTAAATAAACCTTTTGAAGAGAAAACTGAAGCATCGACGTTTATGGATCAGCTTATAAGTGATTCATTAAATTTTAATAATGATCAAGTTTATTTGAATACTGACGTTTTCAAAGCTACAGAGGATACATCTACAAAACCAACTAATTTAGTGCAAGCTTTAACCACTCAAAAAAATATTAAAGAAAAAAAAGAATCCAATATTAAGACAAAACACAAAGATAAACATTTTAAATCCAAGATGACAAATACAAGTACAGGCATAAACCGTGATATTTTTGATCATGCAATAACTACTGATGATAATGAAACATGTGCTCACTTGAAAACCCAATCTTATCCGATTTATTCGAATTTCACTAATTCTAATACTTGTAAAAAAGAAGAAAAGAAAAATCCTGATATAACTACTGAATCGATTATTCCTGCTATTACACACACAAACGTGCCTACAACACCAACATATAAATTAAATATAGTGCGCAATATTATAAACCAGATAAATAAGATATGCGACAAAACAAATAAAAACCATATCAGCAGTAGCACCGACAAATACGCTCTTGCAGAAGCTAAAAAGCTAAACGCGCTGTCTTCAGACGTATCAACGCAATCAAAACTGAGTATAAACTTTTTAACAAAATCCAAATCAAGTAAACTTGATGATGGTGATTTCAAAAGTTTGCTACTTTCAATTCTAAAATATGAGACGGAAAGGATAAACGAGGATCCCTTTGACAAAGATTAGTTTTAAGAAGAGGGCGATGACACAGCGTTGCAACAATAGCCATTAATGATGTTGGCATATAAAGACAAACGATACGATTGTGAAGTTTACGTATGTTATTAAACACGATGATGTCAAAATGTTGATTTCAAATCTGTTTTACACTGGGTCTACATGCACCACTGTCCCTTGATATCAAAACGGAACTACTTTGGCATACAATTCTTAAATGTTCCTAAGCTTGATAGGATACCAGACTATTACACCATAGTGAATAGGAAGAAATATATTTGCTATCCCATTTGATTACGCACTACGAAAGATAATTACTAATTTGCTCTAAGAGCCATGAGACTTAGAAATCAAATTGTAAATACTACTTTTATTGAACAGGTTCGCTTCAATGTGGATCAAGATGATGGCGAATTGAAAGAACAGAAAAGAAATAGACATGAGGTTACAGGAT
The DNA here is from genome assembly GCA_911728535.1 of Pammene fasciana. Lineage (NCBI taxonomy): Eukaryota > Metazoa > Arthropoda > Insecta > Lepidoptera > Tortricidae > Pammene > Pammene fasciana. The sequence continues at coordinate 8,344,631 of OU452299.1, forward strand.
ACTCAGATATCCCCAACACGATTGGACTATTCGTATTACTTGTGAACTGTAGTACATTTTTGCCCAGAGGGAATTACTTGTTAAATGTGCTTGGAGATGGACCGTTTAACGCAGTTCTTATTAATAAAAGAGAATCTAACGCTACTGATACAATCGATGTCACCCGCGAGAAATTCACCAATGATCTTGAAACTCAGCGAGAGTTAGACGAGAAACCGGGCAAAGAAGAAATCGAGAATAAAGATAATAGAAGAAGACGAGCCCTTAATATGAAGTCAATAAAGAAATGGTTCCACGGAGACAGAACGTGTAGGTGCAAATGTCAACCTAACAAAATTATGTGCCCCGCCTGCGCTGCCTGTGACGCGGTCATGATGCAAGTCCTTTTTCGACTGGCCAATATAATTAACTACATAAATGATCACAGCCTTGATATAAAAACGTATTTTGTAGAACATCCGACGGAGTCGGCTATGTTTAGAAACGCGATGAAAGAAACAGATGATTGTTTGAAACACTATTCCAAGAGAGCCAAAGGGAAATGTCGTGGAAAGCTGTGCGACGCTTTCAAGTACGTTAACGATAGAGATATTGATGATTGAAATGATGATACGTGAAATAATGCGGCTGATTATCTAGTTAAAAACAAGATGTTGTTTAGACAATTGTAGAGTTTAAAATATGACGACATACTTTAATGATATATTTAATGCTACAGACAGTAGTACAATAGCCAAAAACTTTCATTTAGATAGACGTGATCCACAGTGACGTCAAAGCGAATATTTATGCATCACGTATAGCTAATTTATGAGACATACAAACTTTGACTGAAGAATGCAGTATGGTTAATTCTAGACTGGACTAAGTGGTATATAAAGAATACAATTAATCTCACATTAATCTTTTTTTTTTACTCCTGCGTCGCCATCTTAGCTCATGGATTGGATTACCTGAAATATAGACAATCTTACTAATTCTATTGTTGCGCATTGGCGCCAAAACATAGTTGATAATGAAAGTATACTATCGCATTGAATGTTTTGCATATAAGCGTTTACTTTTAGATGTAGTATTGCCTCATGTTCAAGGGCGTATATTTGGCGTTACGTTAAGGTACGTCAAAAATAAGTCAATGGAAATGAATCCTTAATTTTATAAGCACATTTGTTAGTTTTATTTTAGAAACGGATAAGACTTTTTAGTAATGGAAATGAACCACCTTGTCTGTAGATGAAAAGGACCGTCCAGATCCATTTTTGCTTCAGATCACGTACCTAGCAATCTTCAGAAATATTTTTCTTGTACACGCTCGCTAGATCTGGACGTAGCTTAGGATCCAAAAGTTCGAATTCGTCAAATCCCAACATTTGTGTACTGTTTTTCTCAAGTTTGATAAATGAATTAAGTTGTACTCACATATAATTTTTTTTCTATATGCATTGTATTACGTAGTTATTACGGCTGATTTTATCTTATAAACATCTTACACTTTGTTTAAATAGGGACCGTTGTTAAATGTTAAAGCTTCGGCTAATATTTTGTAACCCAACTCCGTCTGTAATAAACAATGTTGGTTCCATGAGTGGTTGAATTTTTTTCTATAGATCTATAACCTTTTGGTTAATCTTGCACGGGCATCCCGGGATATTACTTTCGACAAAACAAAAGTGTATCGTGGTTTATTAATTCAAAGTCTTGAAGAACAGGCACAAAACGAAGGATACAAAGCCCATAAGGTCATGTCTTGCAGGATGGCCGTGGATTAATTAAAATAAAATTTAACAACACACATTGTGTGCAATCAAATTATTCCCATTCAAAGTAATCAAGAACAGGCGGAAAATGTAGGATAGAAAGCCCATAAGGCCATGTGTCTTGCAGGATGGCCGTGTCGGATCAATTAAAATAAAATTTAACAACACACATTGTGTTATCAAATTATTCCCATTCAAAGTAATCGAGGACATGAGGAAAATGCTGGATACAAAGCCCATATGGTCATGTGTCTTGCAGGATGGCCGTGTCGGATCAAATTAAATAAAATCTAACAACACGAAAGTGTATTGTGTGTTATCTAATTATTCCCATTCAAAGTATTCAAGGACAGGAGGAAAATGCTGGATACAAAGCCCCATAAGGTCATGTGTCTTGCAGGATGGCCGTGTAGGATCACTTTAAATACAAAGTTTAACTAAAGGCCTCCACAAACGTAAGCGACTAATCACCTGCGATTTGTAATACATTGCGGTTTTTGATCCATCGATTGATTTCGTTGCACCAAAATCGCGCGCGAGTTTTGTGTCAAAATTGCGCCGATTGTAGAGGCCATAATATATTTTTCTTGTAGGATCATTATAAAAGCGGTAATAAACGGCTATTAGACATTGCAACCTGCAGGGCCCAATCTGTTGTGTACCCTGCCTCTCTCTTAAACGGCTATTACACATTGCAACCTGCAGGGCCCAATCTGTTGTGTACCCTGCCTCTTCCTAACCCTCCTTCAGCTCCCTACGGGCCCTACCTTCGATTACACCTTCCAACCTGACAGATTGGGCCCTGCAGGTTGCAATGTGTAATACCGCTTTTACCCCTCCTTCAGCTCCCTACAGGCCCTACCTTTAATTACACCTTCCAACCTGACAGATTGGGCCCTGCAGGTTGCAATGTCTAATATCGCTTTTAGACATTGCAACCTGCAGGGCCAAATCTGTCAGGTTGGAAGGTGTAATTAAAAGCGGTATTACACATTGCAACCTGCAGGGCCCAATCTGTTGTGTACCCTGCCTCTTCCTACCCCTCCTTCAGCTCCCTACGGGCCCTACCTTCAATTACACCTTCCAACCTGACAGATTGGGCCCTGCAGGTTGCAATGTGTAATACCGCTTTAAAGGTAGGGCCCGCAGGGAGCTGAAGGAGGGGAAGGGAGAGGCAGGGTACACAACAGATTGGGCCCTGCAGGTTGCAATGTCTAATAGCCGTTTTAGGCGGGAAAGCGTATTTAGGGTCGCCACACACCTAGCGGTTTTCCTCGCGGAAATACCGGAAGTAGCGGAAATTCATAGACAAATTAAGCATTTTGTCTATGAATTTCCTCTACTTCCGGTAATTTGTCTATGGCTTCCATACAAAAAATCTGCTACCATAGACAAATTTCCGCTACCATAGACAAATTTCCGCTACTTCCGGTAATTCCGCGAGGAAAACCGCTAGGTGTGTGGCGACCCTTATGCGAGACTGTTCTGAGGGAATTCACGTTGCAGGGACTGTCAGGGACTGATTAATTAGGACTCTGAAAAAAGTAGTGTAACCAGAGACTAGATAATATAGACAGCTAGTCTGAAGCGCCATCTGCACGAGAGCAACTCAAAGATTACTAGATGGCGCTGCAGCATCCTACTATTTTTGTATCTGCAGCGCAGATGTCATTTCCTATTTTTGTATCGTTGGGTTATATTGTACCTCAAAAAATTCTAGACTGTGGCCGTCTGTGGATTATAGACATAATTGTGACGTTTTCAAGCAAAAGGTAAATCATTGTCGGTTGTTCATAGAGTTCATTTCTAATTGAATTATTATGACAGTAATGCCTTATTGACAGCCGACAATGATGTACCTTATACATGATAATTATAAACAAAAAAAGAACCGACTTCACTTAGGATCCGCTATTCCAAGAGGAAGTGGCCGAGTTACTGTAAAAAATAGTGAATTCACTATAGGTGTGCCTATAATAGTTGAAGAGTTCCCTCGATTTCTCCAGAATCCCATCATCAGACCCCGACTTGGTGACAATTAAATGGGACCATCTAGGGGATATACCCGTTCGATAAAAAAAAAATTGAAAAAGGGTTCACGATTCACGGAGATGTCGAGGAACATACATAAAAAAAGATTTAAAAAAATCAGTCAAATTGAGAGCCTCCTCCTTTTTTGAAGTCGGTTAAAAACGGGCACATATTATCTATAGTCTCTGGTGTAAAAGACCGTTTAGCTATTGACTTGGCGAGCTATTGAATGGTTAACCTTTTGAACTTTTGAATATGACAAAAAGAACCGTGCCCTCAGCGCCAGCGAGCGCGCGAAGGCAAACCGGTTATATTTTAGACGTGATATCACGTCCGGCACTGACGGCACGACTTTCCGTGCGCGTGATATGACGGCTTTGGCGGTCAAAGGGTTAAATAAAACTTCTACAATGATATGAAAGCAAACTTACTTTATTCATAAATATGTACACTTACATAAACATCTCAGTACAGTCGCCATCAGATATATCGGAGCGGTCAGGGTACTCACAAATATCTGAGCATGCACTTTATCGCCTTGACAATAGAGGCGTTGTTCAGATATTTGTGACCACCTTGGCCGCTCCGATATATCTGATGGCGACTGTACATTTTCATACGACATTTAAACATTTAGCACTATTCAATCATAAATAATATACAAGTTCAAGGGGTTAAAATAATTTTAAACAAAAAAGAACCGACTTCACTTAGGATCCGCTATTCCAAGAGGAAGTGGCCGAGTTGCTGTAAAAAATAGTGAAATCACTATAGATGTGCCTGTAATAGTTGAAGAGTTCCCTCGATTTCTCCAGGATCCCATCATCAAACCCCAACTTGGTGACAATGGGACCATCTAGGGGTTATACCCGTTCGATTATATTTGCAAATCGGTTCACGAATAACGGAAATATCGAGTGACATACATGCAAAAAAAAAAACTGTCGAATTGAGAACCTCCTCCTTTTTTGAAGTCGGTTAAAAAGTGTCAAATATCAGATTCAGAATTAAAACAGAGATTGACAAAAGTCCAAAAATCAAATCGATCTGAGAGGTTCCAAAACCATCTAGGAAGGAATAGTAGCGTCCCAAAACAGCCAACGGGAATTCAGTTCTTGTTTGGCCACCCTGTATACATAAAAAATCCGCAAATCATAGACAATGTTCAGAACTGCGCTTGTCTATGGGCTTGGGCTTCATGCAATAATCCAGAACCCATAGACAATTTTCATAACAGTGCTGAATGTTATCTATTGTTTGTGAATTTAATCTATATGGTTGAATTTCGCTGAGATTCAGATGAAGTGTGGGGTGTGCCTACCCGGTTGAAAAAAAAAACCGTTTTTTTTCATGGAACATGCCACAGATATTTAATATAAATTAAAAAAAAAAGCTGTAGGACTGTAAAAACCGCAGGATCTCTATCTTATCTATGGAAAATAACAAAACCAGAGACAGTTCAACTATTACATTTTGATTTATGTACAGTCAACATCAAATATATCGGAGCGGCCAAGTTGTTAAAAATTCTGCACACGCACTTCGCCTTAACAATAGAGGCGTTGTTCAGATATTTGTGACCACCTTGGCCGCTCCTATATATCTGATGGCGACTGTAAGATGTCCATGCACTCATCATTCTTAATGATTATTTTAAAACAGATTTTACTATTACAAAGAGCATGATTACATGGACTGAGTTCTATACAAAATCGCGTACCTGGGATATTCGCTGTGTGCATGATTGTGGCGCCATCTCTTGGGCAGGTGGTCAATCTCTTTTTCCTTTTTTATAAATAGATTGTATTCCTTGCTTATATTAAATGTAACTGGCTGATTCACTATTTTGACAGCAGACAGGGGATTTGCAGTTTCATTTCTTGTCACATTGAGCACTGCGATCGTTCTCGTTACCCCCACCATGCACTTCGCACATAGCGAATACCAGGCGCCATCTATTAAGCGTAATTTTAAAAGCGTCAAATCATCGAACAAAATGGGATTGGCCGATGGCTTCATGCAGGGTACAGTCGACCAAGAAAGTGGTCTACCAGTTTTGACAAGTTTCTGCGAGATCTGACGATCGCTAAGGTTGAAATTTCTAACGGAGTTTAAAACATGCACGACCTTGTTGTCTCATGACGTTCAAACGAACCTCAACCGTAGGGTAGAAACCATTTTTGGCCGACTGTACAACTACCTTTGCTGGCGCCATCTGCCTGGCCTTCCCCTTTTATGGAACTAAGACCTGCTATTTAGTACTGATGTGCCGGTTTTCACATGGAAAAAATTCGGAATATTCTCATTATGGAGATTGAAACTTTCCGTTTCTTTCTCCTATATTTCTTGTTCTGGAACTTTCCGACAACTTTTCAAACTTTTTGCTTTCCGCAATTTGCACATCAGTACTTCATTGACGCGATAGATGGTGCTAGTACCAACGGGATCAACACAGTCCAGGTATCTCTGCTCTTTAGGATATGGTTTTGCCAGCAACATTCACTCACTAAATCTTCAAAATCAATATATTACAGTCATTCTCCTGCTCTTTCACTTCATACTCTATCTCTTTCACTTTTTTAGGCGACACTGATATCTTCGTCGGTGAGAACGAGACCTTTTTCGGAGGACTCTTCGGCTTAAACTGTCCGATCTTCGTTTTAACAGCTGGAGCCCTTTTTTCATCTCTCTTTTTCTTCTCATCGGGTTTAGTCAGAGTTTTACCAACAAAATCTTGGAAGCTATCTATAAAAGTCGATGAATTCATCTTTATTGGTTCTTTTCTTTTCTCCGGTCTGATATTAGGTGAGCTAGGTACCGAAGGAGTATTTTCAGTACTTTGAAACACAGGTTTCTTCTTCTTCTCCGGAACATCCTCAACTCTCTTCGCTTTCCTCTTCAAATTCACCAAAGCGGTCCTAACCTCATTCTGAAAATCATCTTTCTGAGAATCTAATTTCAAAATGGAGTTAGAGCTAGTAAAATCATCATCTTCATCATCTTCGACATAGCTGTTGACTATGTCCATCATTTCCAGAGCTTTCCGCATGAGTTTTTTCAGTCCGTTGACATTGATCCTAGCGGCTTCATTGACAAGAGTGTCGGTGAGCTTCTTGAACTGGAGGTAGAGGTCGGGGCTGACCAGCGGTTCATCATCGCTGTCGGGGCTGGGGGTGAACTTCATGAGCGAGGTGATGGCGTACTTCTTGAAGGCACCAGAGAGGTTGTACTTTTGGTAGTCGTGGTCGTAGTGGTTCGGGTAGTAATGGACCTGAAACAAGATGTTCAAATTATGATAACTTTTTGGAACCCATAGTGAAGTTTTCAGGAATTCATTTTCTAACCGCAAAATACTTTTTCATAAATAGCAATATGTTTATGGTAGGATCTCACTAATCCGGACGAGCAAAAAGCGTACCGTTCGACGGATAGAGGTTTCAGGATGATAGAATGCACATTTTTAATTAGTAAATAAATGAAGTTTACATGTTGTGTAAACCTTACTTTATTTATTTAAACTTTAAAAATGGACATATCCTCTGCGGGCACCCAGCACCCAGCACTGTGCGTTGACTGAAGCGGTAGATCTTTGTATCTGCTCCAGTAATAGGGCTTTGAGACGTACCTGGAAGCCCTTAGTGAACTCCTGAACAACGACACAAGACGGACACATCCTCTGCGGACTGTACTTGGTAGCACCCAGCACTGTGCGGTGACTGCAGAGGTAGATCTTCCAGTAATAGAGCTTTGAGACGTACCTGGAAGCCCTTAGTGAACTCCTGAACAACGACACAAGACGGACACATCCTCTGCGGGCTGTGCTTGGTGGAACCCAGCACTGTGCGGTGACTGCAGCGGTAGATCTTCTTCGTATCGTTCTGGTCCAGCATGGTATACTTCACTTTGGTCTGGTTTTCCATTCTCTGCCTCCATGCTTCAAAATCTGTAAGTATTGTAACTTGTATCAGTCCGTAGCCCACAATATAAAAATTGCCAAGACAAATGCAATTCTGATTTTTCAAAATTTAGGTTTCAAAATCTTTTTATCCGCCTCTGGGCGGCTAGATGATAGGACCATAGAGTAACTTATATAGTAGAGCACCACAGCCTAAGAACTTTTTGAAGCTCAAGTGAATTGCGCCCTCTATCCGAAAGCCGCCTAAAAGTACCGAAAATTTAAGAGGAAATGACACCTGCACTGCTATGGAAGATTGTACTCTCTAAATCCACCAGAAAAAGGCGATTACGATTACTTACCATCTAATGTAGAGAAGAACATGCTCTCAACTCCATTGCTGTGCATACTGCTCTTATGCATGTCAAACATGGTCAGCGTCTTGTACTCCTGCTCGCAGCCCGTACACACGAAGCCCATGGCGAACTTGAGCGGTCCAGCGCAGGTATGGATGTTACCGGAGATGACTGTGTTGCAGATCGTGCAGATTTCTATGCGGGTTGGTTTTGGGATGTTTGCCCTGAGAAAGAGTGATTAAATCAAAGTAGGGAAAATATAAAATAAATTACACGTAGATGAAGATGACACTGCATTCACTCAAGAATAAAATAATTATTTTATTTATTCTTACTATTCTATTGTTATTCTTATTCAAGTTAATTTTTGCCCAACTCTGATTGCAATATAGTTCAAAAACATCTCATTTTCTAAAGATTCAAACTCATACACCCTATATCATTAAACGTATGTATGGTTCTAAAAAAAAGGACAGAAGTTACCATAATATTTATTATCTGTGGATTTTTAATTTCATTTTAGAATTCCTATGAAATGTTTCAAGAACTAAACAGCATATGAAGTTTATTTTAGTTGATGGCAGAGATCTTATTTAGAAAATAAATTGTAATAAAAATTATTCACAATTTAATTTATGTTATGGTCAAAAATTTTAACAATTCTATTACTCATTATTGAACATCAATAATTAATTAATTAAAAAAATATTATTATTGTTTTTCAACCCATAACAAAAATACAGACATTAATCTGATTTTGGTTTTAAAGCAATTGCAGATTATAAATTCAGAAAAAAAAATCTGTTTTCAACACAAAATGAAAATAAACCACATGATAATGTAATGACGGACTCTTTATAATGGACCTCATTTCACGTTGTTTAGTTTTTAATACTTTTGTTTTTTTACTTGTCAAAGTCAATGAATAAAAATTTGCACGTTTTTGGTATCGCTCCATTTTATTTAAAAGTGAATAAGCTCCAGACATCAACACCGGGTCTCTGCCTTTTCGCCGAAAATTGTATTGCCGAATTTCACTTGCCAACCAACTTTTCACAGAAGTTTCATTTGGCCAAATTTCATTTCCCAACTTTACATAATCCAACCTAACCTAACCCAACCTAGCAGGTAATTTTTATTTCCCAACTGTGGGGTTGGGAAATGAAATGGCTGCGAAATAATTATTTGGTAAAAGTTGTTCGGCCAAATGAAACTTCTGCAAAAAGTTGGTTGGCAAATGAAATTCGGCAATACAATTTTCACGACATCAATAACAACACATACAACATTATTGGGCTGATCCGTGAAATAGGTTTTTAATTCTAATTAGAATTTAAAATCTAATCTACTGATTAGTGCACGCTAGATAAGAGGAAAATAAAATTGAAATACTTTGTTTATAGTTTTACCAAGGGTATAAAATTGAGTTTGACAGGATGTATCCGATGCGTTTCCATAAGTGAAAAAGAGAACTTGTCATGCGCTAAGAAAGGACAACATGATTTGTGACGTCACAGTAAGACCTCTTTTTAGTACTATTATTTACTATGTGTTTTTATCCTAATTTAACTTACGTTTTACTTCCATTCGGCGTTCCCGAGTGATGTTTCTGCATATGCTTAAACGCCATAAAGTACACAGCAAACCGTCTCATACACTTCGGACATTGAAACTCAGTTTTACGCTGACTCTGCTTCTCAACTACCTCCTCCTTCACACTGACCTCAGAGTCACTCGTATCGGGCACATAGTCGCTGTCTTCTCGAAGCAATTTCTCAACTTCCCGAGTGTTAAGTGATACAATAGGCTTCGGAGGTCTCGCCAGCAGATTTTCAGGGCTTTTTACAGATATTAATCCCACTGGAGATGGTTTAGGCGACAATTTAGTCTTATCGATAACTGGGGAGTCCTTTTTAGAGCTGTTCAGACTGTTTCTAGCGTTTTTATGGGCATTCTGTTGATGAGTTTGCAATGCTTGAGGCGTGAGGCACTTTCTACCGCAAAACTCGCATTTTAACACTCCTTCCCGCTGTCTTAGTCTCGTCGGGGCACGGCCGGCGTTCTTAAAGTAAACATTATGCTTTATAAGAAACAGTAAAGCATATTTATCACGAAATTTGATAAGTAATTTCTAAAAATACGCGGAATAACACCACGGTGAGCAGGGTACGCTCTTTGACAGTTGGATGACTTTGACGTTTTGCTTTTTTTTAATGTCACAGATAGTGCTAAGGCAAAGACTCTCGGCGTACAGCCAACATTAAAGTTCGTATACTTTCTGGGCTCAAAGCAAGTATTAACTAGAGCCCGCACACGTGTACCCCCGTATGGGATAGATATATAGATGCCCATAATCACTTCTACAGCATAAAACAGAACAATTTACCAATCTTTTCCTTAGCCGACACAACTTTCTAGGAAAACTAACAGCTTTTCTCGTAGCAATCACAGAAATTCTTGAAGAAATCGCGCATTATATCTGTTTGTTACCCTCCACTGCTAGAAGTAACGCGTGGAGGGTAATAGAAACTATGACAAGGACCAACGATAATAGCACCTCTCTGCCGTATCTATTGAAAGTGTAATAAGACCATCCCGTTCTATCTTGGTATTATTAGTTCCGTGTCAGATCTATGGGTGGTATATCTATGTTTCTGGGCCATGTTTATTTTATACGTTAATTTTCTTCTCTTTCTAGCAAATATCGTAGTTAGAAAGAGAAGCAAACAGTGAATTTGGTTGTTAAACAGAAAAGCAAATGGTGACTTTTTATTGTACCCATTTAACACAATTTCTTTTTAAGAAATACATGATTGTTAATTTTATTGTTATAACAAAACACAGGTATAAATACTTACATTATCGTCTTTTTTAGCCTCTGAAACTCCACCACCATTTTCTTCAACAGCCACTTCTTCTACATCATCATCTTTCCCAGCATCGGGACCGACTGATGTATTTTCAGAAGATTCATCCTCACTCTTCACCTCATCTTTTACTGGTTCTGTATCTTCAGATTTTTCGGGATCTTTAGTTTTTTCTGAAGAATTGGTTGCTGATTCTGGCTTTTTAGCCGATTCTGCCTTTTTACCACTTTCTGGTTTTTTGGCTGGCGTTTCTGATTTACTGCTTGGAGAATCGGATACCCTGTAACAAGAGAAATTTTAAACTACACAATAAAATACTTATTTATCCAAAAGTAACTATTTCTTGCAGTCCAAATGTAAATGGATAGGCGTGGCTACACCTGGTGCACCTAGGGTTGCCACCTTTTTTTGAGAGAATTATAGTATTTTCCAAACCTACATCAAAAAAATATAGTACACATTGTTGTTACCTTATGAAACGTTCCAAAAATATAGTATTTTCGTCTTTTTTGCATATTTTCAACAGTACACCAAGCCAAAATATAGTACGATACTATATATTATAGTACGGGTGGCAACTAGAGATGCAACGGATAGTGGTTTGGCCGGATACCGGATATTCGGCCTGACGCTCCGCCGAATATTCGGTATCCGGCCGCCGAATATTCGGCCGGCGGTACTATACCTACAATTTGAGTTTCGCAGGTGCGCGTCGTGCAGGTTTCGACTTGATTCCTAGTGAACGTTCGCGCGGACACATTTCTAGGCAACAAAACTAGTTTTATTACGTCAGTACGGAGTAACTTCTTTCAAAAGTACACACGCGCTCGCATATTTTTGTGTAAAAAAATAAGTTTGTAGTCTTATCGTGAGTAGTGAGTGACTCTTGACTACATCCGGTATCCGGCCGGATAGTACGAAGATATCCGGTATCCGGCCGGATACTAAAATAAGGGCCGGATAGGCCGGATACCGGATAGTAACCGGATATTCGGTGCATCTCTAGTGGCAACCCTAGGTGCACCGCGCATGCGTGGTGGTGGCATTGTGGCCGCGCAATGGCCGCGCGTGCGTTTGCCTCGCGAGGCGGTGCACCAGGTGTAGTCACACGCCTATCCACTTACATTTGGACCGGTGTAGTTACACCTGATAGGTAAGATCTGGACTTGTGTTTTACAAAGCATTTTTTATCCGATTTGTATGTTACATACACTATACTATACAGTCAGGCAGTAGAATTACCTAAACGGGTGAAGTGTCCATAATGAACTAAACACAAATTTACTGTCAAGAAACCAAGAGTAGATCATTCACAATTAAACAACTTCTGTTTGTTTTTGCCCCAAACATATGTTCAAACAAACATTTGTGTGAGCAAAACTTCTCTCTCAGATATCTTTTCTTCACTGTGGGCAAAGCTTAAATCATGGTATCATACCCCAAGCAAGCCTGACTGCAAAATACGTGTGAGAGCCAAAAGTCCGACTGTGGTCCTAAAAGACTCCTGAGGCCAGTTTTATAAAGCTACAAGGTTGTTGGCTACAAGTTACAATTTACAAGCGGAACTCTCTTTCTAACCCTATGTGTTAGAAAGAGACTTCCGCTTGTAAATTGTAACTTGTAGCTTTATAAAACTGGCCTCTGGTCTGTCCTCTTAAGAACCAGTCTAGTATGTTTGCATATGCCACCTTTAATTTCTTATTATCCTCATAGTGTTTGCCCAGCTTATGCAAGTTAAATTGAGCCTTGGATCTGCTTGGCAATCTGATTGGCGTAGGCACTAATTTTTACGAAAGGACCTTCTCACCTTCAACCTCCAACCCAGAGGGGAAACTAGGTATTATTGGGATTAGGTCCAGTTTCCTCATGATATTTTTCTTCATCGAATGATATTTTGTACATAATTTCCAGTACATACCAGAGACCTCTAGATGACAGTTAAAAACCTGCATTTTAATTTGTGCTTGTACAGTCATCATCAGATATATTGGAGCAACCAAGGTGATCACAAATATCCGAACAATGCCTCTATTGTCAAGGCAATAAAGTGTATGTTCAGATATCTTGAGCTAATATGTATATTTTTGAGTCAATATCCTGGCTGGTATGTATGGGAAATTATAAAGTTAAGATGTACGGACTTACTTTTGGAGAGACCGGTTCTTCAGACGCTCCATCCTGGCTTTGGCGAGGGTAGGACTGACTCTCTTGTTCGGGAACTGCCATGGCAAGTTCTGAGATGGAACCGCTGTCTTCTTCAGCCTCCGGACTTTGGTACCAGCATTCTCTATAAATTTATGTGGATAAAGAAAATTGTTTTGGTAGCAATTAGGTTAAAAACCGACCAAGTGCGTGTTGGACTCGGGCGCACAAAGGGTTCTGTACCATTACCTATAACACTGGCAAAAAAGTCATGTCTGTTGTATGGGAGCTCCCTTGAATATTTAATTCATTCTGGTTTTTAGTATTCGTTGTTGTAGCAGCAACAGAAAAACATCTGTGAAAATTTCAACTGTCTAACTATCACGGTTCATAAGATATACAGCCTGGTGGCAGATGGGCGGACAGACAGACAGATAGACAGATGGATGGACAGCGGAGTCATAGTAATAGGGTCCTGTTTTTACCCTTTGGGTACGGAAGCCTAAAAAATAAATAGATTATAATTTTGGTTCCAAAGGTCTTTTGTTTCGGTTTTAAACCTTCTACTAGACAGAAAGAGACTTTAGCCTATGGTATCTATCTGTTTTGGACATATCTGTGCCTTGCATTGTACATTTATTCATAATTTGTTCTCATTAGGCGTGTTTACACCTGGCGCACCGCCTCGCGAGGAAATGCCACAGCTTAGCTAGTGCGGCAGTGCCTTGGCCGAGACAAACGCACAAACAACAACAAACAACAAAAAACGTACAAACACACGTCTACACTAGCAGAGTCTATATTTTCTCAATATACAAGTGACATAGTATATAACAACTTTTTTTAAAGTTTGAGAGTGTAATATACTTTTTAAACATTTTCACCGCTCATGGAGATTATTTAAAGGACAAACAGAACTGTTGACTGAAACTCCTAACCCGAAAGTAAGGTTACAGCTTGAATTTAAATTCAAAATTTCAAATAAAAAAATGTATTTTAGTATTCAAATAACAGATAATCATAATATAAAACACAGCATGAAAATCAAAGGATGCAGTCTAAATACCTAAGTAGTAGGTATATCAAAAGGTAAGCAGAATGTTTTATTTTACTTTTAAAATGCATCTTAGCACTTTTGTGTAGCGAAGAATTGCCACAGATGCAAATTAAACATACTACGCAGAAATTAGCATAGTTCAAGTAACAGTAATGTGTATGAAAATACCTGATATAATGTAATCGCTCTTTACAAAATGACGGCTGCACACTTGCATGTTTTGAGTAATTTTACTCTCTGTTTTCATAGCATCAGTCCATTTTTTTCTCTGTGTCTCTTCTTTGGGAAATGGAAAAAGTGTTACTTCGCTCGTACTCCGAGATTTGCACTGCGGTACAGCGCAGCTATTAGCGCTGGAATCACTGATTTTTCCCATTTTTGGGATAGTTATTTACACTACATCAATAGAAAACTTAACCGAATACTGTTGTACTTGTATTGTCACGTATTATTATATTTTCACTTTACTGTAATTCGCCTCAACAGACGGACGCCCGCCTGACGCCATAATTTGACAATTTGACGTTTCTTTTTTTTTTAAAGCTACCACGCTGCGTTCAGAAAACAATATTTAAATCGAAGTTCGAAGTTTAATCGATTCTAAGTCGATAATTATCAAGAAATCCATGAAATTTCCTGGCGCGAACTTCAAATTGACATAAAACTAAACTCTCGTCAACGTTTTATAAACATGAAAATAAAAACTTACAACAAATATTTTTAATATTTAGAAAACACTCACGACTATTTAAATTAATGTTGAAGGCGCCTTAGAGAATGTTTAGCAAAATTTTCTGGATTCTGTTGGTTTCAGTAGCCCTGGTTATTGTGGGTCCCACTGAAGCAAAATGGACGAGGCAACGTCCGTGCGACGCGTTCTGTAACCGTACGGACATGGTGAAGATGTTCTGCTGCCGCCTACAAGGGCATGCAGTGTACGCGACCTGTGAAAATGGCAGGATGTATTGTTTATAAAATTCAAGTGTAACAAGTAAAATGTGCTTAGTGTATTTCGAATTTTGTAAGTGTAAAACTGCCTTCGTTGATAAAAATGTAGCAGTGGCAGTGGACGGTCCACTGCCACTGGGGACCACTTACTTACTAAGGACTTAGGGTCCACTGGACCCTAAGGATTCATAGCGAAATCCTCTCATGCACAAGAGGGATATGGCTATAAGTAGTCCCCACGCTGCCCGAAAGCGGGTTGGGAACTTCAGATTCGTCTTTGAATTTCTCCACGGATGTATATACAGGCCTATAACCACGAAGCACTTCGTTCATCGAATCGAATATTTCCATCACTCTCTTTCGTATAAGCAAGAGCGATAGAGACAGGATCATCGTTTTGTCGATTTTCGAACTTCGCGGTAGGCCCGTCAGGTTTCCTCACGATGTTTTCCTTCACCGAATAGCGATTGGTAAGTAATAGTAGTAGAGTAGGAGTAAAATACTTTATTGCACTAAAACATTGTATATGAGACAATTAAGGCCGTTCCTCGATTCGGACAAGCCACGCCCATCCGTTAGAGACACGTTTATGGCTCCCGTGCACGAAAGAAAGAGATGCAGTGCTCTTAAGGATAAGCGAATCTATAAAGTTTTGTCTAATTTTGCTTCTGAGACTTTTTAGATAAACCAGAGTACCATATTTTTTACTTAGTTATATTGCTTAATCTCTTATAGTTTACGTAAGCTTAAGAAAAATAAGGGGAAAAAGGACCCAAACGTGTTTCGGCTTGTGCCAAAAACAAGAGTATTGTGATGAGGTTACGTGCACCGGGGTGTACGCGGCCTCATACAACTCCCTTAGTCCTGAAGGGACCTCGGGTTTCTCGGTTAGCTCAGAGGAGAGAGGGATGCAGGGTAGCAAATAGAAACACGGGTCAAGTACAGTTTACAAATCAGTGGGCTTTTATGCCAGTTTATTTCTAAATAGACCCTTAACTACTAATCTAGATATCCTAGGCTATGGTACGGCGCGGGGCGACTCGGGATAGTCGCGGCGGGACGGCGCGGATCCCTATTCTGATCTCGGCTTATGTCAAACGGGTGATACGGGTAACCTCAACCCTTACGACGGTCGTAAGGGAGGAGGGGGTTCAGGACGGGGCGGAGCTGACGGCCTACTCGTCTTTAAACAAGCCGGCCTGCCAGGTGGGCATGTGGTAGTAACGAGGGGGAAGGTAAGCGGGGGGAGCTAGCGGCCTACTCGTCTTTAAACAAGCCGGCCTGCCAGGGCGCAGCGATCCTCACAGCTGAAGGCGGCGAGAACCACTGCCCCGATGTATGGCGCGCGGGCCTTTATATACGGATCGGAGCGCGGGGACGCGGGAGGGGGCGGCTGCTCTCAGTCGGCCGCCGGCCGCGGTGAGGTGCGCTCGCGTGGCGCGCTGGCTCGGTGCGTCGTTCCGATGCATGCATTGCGGCGTTGGCGCGGTGTTGTGTGCGCGCTGGGGCGCGTCATCACAGTCCCGTCACCCGTCTGGAGATTTTTACCTGTAGGGAAAAATCACCGTTGCAATACATGTTTTTTTTTTTTTCCTTTTCCCCTTTTTTATATCTATTTTTTTTTTATATCTTTTTTTTTTTCTTATGTTTATATATTTTTTTTTTATTATTTTTTTTCTGATATCCCTTTTTTTTTCTTATAAGTTTTTTTTTTCTGATATATATATATATTTTTTTATTTCTTTATTTTTCTTATTACATATATAATTTAGTTTTCTCTGTATATACATTTTTTTTCTACTGCTGCTGTGGGCGCTTGTTGCGCGGGTGCTTCTGGCGTATCGGTGGCATGCGGGTGAGGCCGTGCTTCTGGCCGCGGTTCCTTCTCCTTCCGGCTCTGCGCGTTTTTTCTTTGTTGCTGGTTCCTGGCTGGGTTCGGGTGTCGCTGAAGGCCGACCTCGTTTCTATAGTGTTCAATAGTGCCGTTTTCAACTGTTGGTGTATCAGCTGGCTTTTCTTTTCTGACTTCTTTCTCGTCCAGCTCTACCTTCTTAGCTTCTTCTAAACTCTTCATTAACTCGTTATTCTTCTTTCTAATAGCATTTAGAATTTTCGATGTAGTCACCACTCGTTTAACCTTCTTACTTCCTAGATATCTATCTTTCCATGATAAATTTTCAAGGTCACTAGTATCATTTTCCGTCGGTAAGTTTTCGTTTGGTATGGGTATTGTTATTTCGTTTTTATCTAAGTCTATTTTATCCATTCTAGCGGAAGAGGCTTCTATTTCTTCAGCTGTAGGTTCTAGGTATAAAACGGATACTCCTTCTACCTCGTAGCCTGATGAATCGTCTGAAATTTCTAGATATTCATATACGTCATCGTCGTCGTCATCAATTGTTTCTATCATGGTGGTAGAATTTTTTTCTGAGTTATATTCTTTATCCCTATTACAGTTTCCATCAGTTTTTTCACGAGAACCCGATTTCTTTTGTTCTTTTTTAGATTTCTTGTCCTTTTTCCTTTTCTTCTTCTTCTTTCTTTTGTCATCGGATATACCAACTATTTCTGGTTGAACATCCGAGTCTTCAACTTCTGAACTCTCTCTATCCGGTTTTTCACTAACTGATTTTGTTTGTCCGCATGACGAGCTTTCAGTTTTATCGTCACTTTTCTCATTATTTGCACATTCATCTGTTTTACCCACTTTGTCAACACTTTTTTCATAACTTATGTCACCTGTGTTGTCTATTTTATCAATTATACCTGTACTGTTACTAGCCTTATCTGCTTTTTCTTCACTTGAACTCTGAGATGTCTCATCACAAACAACACATTTTTCATTAACTTTTTGATTAATGTTCGATCCACTTGAATCTTCTTTGTTATTTTCCGAAATTATATTACCATCACTTATAACAGGTAGATCCTTAGTTTGCACTATTCCTTCATTGATTTTAGACACATACCCTCTTATCTCATCATCTTTTTTACTATCTCCTTTTTCTTTAGGTTCCACTATTTCTGTTTCCGTATCAGTTTTTTCTTCAACACTTTCTAAATTAGCTTCACTTTTTTCGTTGACAACTTGTTCTTCAGCTACTTTATTTGGCGTTATTTCTTCATTGACAGTTTCTGTTT
Source organism: Pammene fasciana (assembly GCA_911728535.1). Lineage (NCBI taxonomy): Eukaryota > Metazoa > Arthropoda > Insecta > Lepidoptera > Tortricidae > Pammene > Pammene fasciana. The sequence continues at coordinate 8,362,825 of OU452299.1, forward strand.
GCTTTTGCTGCTCCTTGCCTTCCTGCGGTTCGTTCCCGTCTTCTGGCCAGTGTATTGACATCCCCAGGCGTTTGAGTACATCCATACCTATTATGATGTCGATTGCTGTTGGCATTACCCTTAGCCAGTGTTTCATTTGTATATCTTTGATTTCCAGATCGACTAGCAGGTTACTATGAGCTTGAGTTTTGGTGCCGTTTGCGAGTATTATTTCCCTCGTCTTTGTCTTATCTTGATATGCTATGTCCTTACACTCGTTATATGTTTGTTGGTTAATATAGGAGTTGGTTGCGCCTGTGTCTATGAGGCCTCGGTATTTTTTTCCCATGATTTTTATGTCGGCATATATCCTGTTGTCTTCTTCTCTCTGTGGGTTGTCGGCTGCTCCTACTGTTTCGTATCCTTGCCAACTTGTTTTCCTGCAACATGTGTTGCTAAGCCCTCCTAGTTTTCCGCACTGGCTGCAAAATATCTGACGTCTGGCTCTACAGGCATCTGCGTTATGTCCCGGTTTGCCGCAGGACCAGCAGCTGGTTTTAGGATCATACCTTGGGTGTACTGTTTGGCACGGCGTGTCACTGTCTCTGCGCCTTGTCTGATGGTTACCTTGGGTTCTGTTGTCTTTGCCTTGACTTGCGTGTTGCTGTGAATTCTCGACGTTACTTGCGGTTCTCTGACTGTTATAACTTTTGGTATATGGCTCTGCCTCCGGTGACTGTGTCGTCCTATACGTGGGTCTATGTATGTTTTCGTAGTCGTTTCCTAGCTTCAGCAATTCTGGTAGGCTGGTAAAGTCTTGTTTTTTGATGTAAAGTTTGTAACTCCTTAGCATATTCTCGTGAATGCGGTGTAGCTTTTCAGACTCGCTTTGATTTCCGTGCCTGCGCATTAGTGTCTGGATGTCTGTGACGTAATCAGTGAACTTTTCGTATACTCTTTGTTTTCTAGCAATGATTCTGGCTACCAGGTCCTCTTCGTAATTGGCCGGAAAATAGTATGTCTTGAATACCTTTAGGAATTGGTCCCATGTAGTCCATGATTCGACATTATTCCTATACCAGAGCAACGCCCTGCCTTGTAAGATGCGCGGTAACGCTGGTAATATATCTTTTCTCTCAATCTTACTTGCTTTGATGAGTTCCTCCAGCCTTTCTATGAATTCGATGGCGTTGTCGGTGGTCTTGAATGACAGGTTCCACTCTTTTATTAGTTTTGTTAACACATTTGGGTTGTTTTCTGCCATTGCTGTGTTGTCTTCTTCTTTTATGATCTCTACTAACCCTTTTCGAATTTCTTCCACTGTTAAACCTTCTGTCGGGATATTGCGTTCCTTTGCTGCTTGCACAAGTTCCGGTTTCTTCAGTTGATATATCCAACTTGTTGGCATTGGTTTGTTTGTGATGTTCTATCGGGCTGATTTTCCTTCTTCTCGAATGGAGCGTCGGGCTTTCCAGTGAGTTATCTTCTCTTTTCAGATGTGTTTTCGGGCGGGTGGGGCGCGACTATTCCCCCTTTTTAGAGACAACGGTATATGTTGATGCACTTCAATTTTGAATTCAGTGAGATCTGGATTTGATGCGGACACCTCTTATTGGCCAGGTGTGCTACTCAGGTGCACTGCGGGTGCCAGATGTGCTGCTGTTATAGGTGAGAATCTTTCTCCCTCTAGTACAGTTAGCGCCAAATTTGTTTAAGTTCCTGTTCCCTCTTGAGCGTCGGTTCCGTTCTGGATACCGCTAAGACTCCTGTGAGTTATTTCGTTGGGCGCCAGATGTGATGAGGTTACGTGCACCGGGGTGTACGCGGCCTCATACAACTCCCTTAGTCCTGAAGGGACCTCGGGTTTCTCGGTTAGCTCAGAGGAGAGAGGGATGCAGGGTAGCAAATAGAAACACGGGTCAAGTACAGTTTACAAATCAGTGGGCTTTTATGCCAGTTTATTTCTAAATAGACCCTTAACTACTAATCTAGATATCCTAGGCTATGGTACGGCGCGGGGCGACTCGGGATAGTCGCGGCGGGACGGCGCGGATCCCTATTCTGATCGCGGCTTATGTCAAACGGGTGATACGGGTAACCTCAACCCTTACGACGGTCGTAAGGGAGGAGGGGGTTCAGGACGGGGCGGAGCTGACGGCCTACTCGTCTTTAAACAAGCCGGCCTGCCAGGTGGGCATGTGGTAGTAACGAGGGGGAAGGTAAGCGGGGGGAGCTAGCGGCCTACTCGTCTTTAAACAAGCCGGCCTGCCAGGGCGCAGCGATCCTCACAGCTGAAGGCGGCGAGAACCACTGCCACGATGTATGAAGCGCGGGCCTTTATATACGGATCGGAGCGCGGGGACGCGGGAGGGGGCGGCTGCTCTCAGTCGGCCGCCGGCCGCGGTGAGGTGCGCTCGCGTGGCGCGCTGGCTCGGTGCGTCGTTCCGATGCATGCATTGCGGCGTTGGCGCGGTGTTGTGTGCGCGCTGGGGCGCGTCATCACAGTATATAGTCTAATAATATATATTCGAAAATAAATTCAGTCCCTTTTCCCGTTTAGTCACTAGAGCGTTTGAAAAAACCTATAATTTTTCAAAGTAGCCTTAGCCTTAACATACAATTTGTACAAAGGCGAATTTATCCCATTAAGGAATCTCTTCCAGCTAAAATTATTGTTCGTAATCTAGTTAGGCTGTTAGTGGACGGCGTTTGTCAGGCGACACGCCCTCGCAACACATCTTCGCACCGCTCAGCTACCTCTCTTCTCTGGTGGAAACAGTCACAACACTCCACATCCTTACTACCCATCCTCGCACGGCTCAGCTACAGCACATCTCTGATGAAATGCAGCTTGAAAGTAGGAACGTCTTACCGCCAGGCTATCAACGCTTATTTATTACTCTTTTTAGTATCATAGTTGCGCCATCTGTTCGAAAGCCCCCTAAACTAAAGATATCTAAAATGTAAGAGGAAAAGTCACCTGCACTGCTACTCCACCTAGTAACAAATAGCGTACTAGTAGTACACTAGTAGCTACTAGGTGGAGTAGCAGTGCAGGTGACATTTCCTTTTACATTTTGGGTATCTTTAGGGGGCTTTCGGACAGATGGCGCAATTGACTTGAGCTTCAAAAAGTTCTTAGGCTGTGCTGCTACTACATAATCAAGTTACTCTATGATATAGTATAAAGCTTCATAAAAAATTTAATATTACTATCTAGCAAACTTTCAGTCAGGATATGATGACCGTTTTTAAAGTTGCTTAATGAATGCCGTTCCTCAGCCGACCAATGGAGCGGCAGCTGACCTTGACGAGGCTTCATAGCCCTTAAACGCTTAAATTATCGATATCGCCATGGACGTGATTAAATTCTCTTTGGTCATCTTTTCTTTAACTCTTCTGTAGAAGAGCTTAATGTCAACTGTTTGGAATATGATTGGAATGTCACATGTCTGACATGTCATATGGAAATGGAAAACGTTAAAAAAAAACCATAAAATTTACTGCACAAAGGCAAAATTCTAAATTAATAAACCACATTTAAATTAGTTATCAAAAACCAATCAAAATTACGAGTTGAAAATGCCAAGCAAAGTTTATTTGATATTCCTTATTGCTGTGATAATTATCTTTGCTTTAACTGAGGCCCGTTTCGAGAGGGCTAGTTATTGCGATAGGTACTGCAACTACACTAAACAAGTAAAGAACCTCTGCTGTCTTCTTCAAGGTTACAAAATGTATGCGACGTGTGAAAATGGTCAACTATACTGCTTATAGGACTTGTGATTTGTCTTATAGTCCTTAGACTAAATCTGTGGTGCAAATATGTTTTTTTTTTCAATATACTTAGTTGCTCGAAAAGTGCTACAGCTTTTTACTTTTTAGTCGTCCTGAGTCTAGGGACTCGTGAAATAATGACACACTTTCCGCACTAGCATCGAAATGTAGGTACTGCGTAATGCTTTTAGTTTATTTCAAGATAATTTTTTAAAATTTGTGAAAGGATTTTTCACCTCAGCAGTTCGAACAAGCCTACTTTCCTCACTCACTGGAGTGACGAAAGTGCGACTTTCATCACTCCAGGGAGTGAAATTCTGTTAGAAGCTTTCGTCATAATGATCAAGCCTTTCATTCAGGAATGTAAATAAATGTGTTTTTTAACTTTAATATGTTCTCAGAGATGAAAAGTTGTATGTGTCTCACGAGAGAAAAGTTTTTTTACATCTCGTGTTCTTGAAATCCCTAGCTATGCTTAAGATTCTAACTTAGTCGTCGTCGTAGAATCGTTCGCTTACTCGGGACTCAAAATCAACACTCGCAAGAATACCAACTTTCCTCTCTTGTTGCACAAATAACTATTTCCGGGCTAAAAAATAGTCTTATATAACTAAGTATTTAAGTAGGTATTCTTTTAGTAAGGTATTGAATCTATTTTGATTTTAATCACGAGGCTTTCACACTGCGCACTGCGTAGTGTAAATAAATATCTGTTTGCATAGTGCATTTATTTAAACAATAATAATTTATAGCCACATGCTGCAAAATATAAATAAACTAACTAACTATTTTGGCTCGACGATCCAAAGAGAATCTTGGCCTCGGAAATAAGAGCACGCCACCTATCCCGAAGCTGCAGCAGATCCGCCGCCATAAAATATAAATAAATATAAATGCACAACAATTTGATTTAACTGATAAAATCCAAATTTTCTTATTTATTCTTCTCCTCGACTAAATTTGACACTCCATTTTATCACCATCGCAGCGGTGGTATCCCTTTGAAAACCCGTGTAACTGGCAGCACGTGTTATGCCTCTCGTAAACGGAATCCTCAGCGGTATCGGACCGTCCCCTGCAGACGTGGTCACAACTCTGTACGTGTACCTACCCCGTCCTCGGCCAAAATGGTCACAGCGAATAGGAGAAACGTATAAAGTATCACAGACATGGTAAATGGTTTTCTTGTGAGGATGATGGAAATTATGAGAATTTATACTGATTGTAAGTACCTACTTATAAGTAAAAAAATAGGAAAATCCGTTTTCCTTGAGACTTCAGTTCTTGATTTTCTTATGATTTTATGACTTAACAATAGTAAGGACTTTTGTTGCTCGTGTAGTTAAAGGTTAAGATAAATTATCTTCCGGCTGTGGTATCAACTTCCTGCTGAAGTTTTCTTAAGGGACTAGGTATAAGCATAGACTTAAATATATAGTAGACAGCCAGTCTTAAGAAATTTTTGAGGCTCCAAATATTTGGCGCCATCTAGTTCAGAGCCACCTATACTATTCAATATACTCTATGGAGCCACCTAAACAGAGCCAATATGCATGAGATAAAATCAGCGCCACCTAGTAACGAATAACGTACTAGTACTACACTAGTACGATACAGGAATAAGTTCGCCTTTGTACTTTGTTTTCTCTTTTATCATGTTTTATTGTAACTTTTTTATGTACAATAAAGTGTTTACATACATACATACATACTAGTCGTTACTCGGTGGCGCTGATTTTATCTCATGCATATTGGCTCTGTTTAGATGGCGCTAAATATTTGGAGCCTCAAAAAGTTCTTAGACTATGGCCGTCTACTATATATTTAAGTCTATGATTCTATAGCTATTGTGGCGCCACCAATTTAACGCCTTTTGACGGCCACTTTTGTAACATAGAGATTGTCATCCTTACCTTCTACCGTTCATATTTTGAGGGTTGGAACGTGTCATAATGATATGTTTGAAGCATGAAGCTTTGTTATACGAGTGTTTCCTGTAATAGGAGCAATAAATTAAAACGTAGATTCTACTCCTCAAACAACAACACTTTTGTTCAACAACTTTAAATAAAGATGTATTTTGTAGATTGCCTCTTTTTCATACAAACTAAATAGTATTTTCAATGTACGTTAAAATCCGTCTGTTTGACACTGCTTGTCACCCTACAGACAAAATCAATGTCGGAATACATTGCGTGTTCGGAAAAACTTTAAAGTGTCCTAAAAATCAAACCATAAGCTGAACAAACGTTGTCTGGTTTGAGGAGTAGAATCTACGTTTTAATTTATTGCTCCTATTACAGGAAACACCCGGTATGCATTTGCAAATTGGAACAAATAAAACACAGAAGTGTTAGCAAACTAAATATAATTGAGACACAAATGTTCAGATGAAAATAAATGCTTTTGAGACCAAAAAAACATCTGACAGACAAATTTTGACTAAATACTAATGGGGTTGGCAACTGTCAGCGGTTTGGCCAGATGGCGCTAGCATAGCTTGTACCTGACACTAGTATTGTTGTATGGGATTTGGCTTAGTCTAGCCCATCCAGGTCAGAAAATTCCAAAAAAAAACACGGGTTTGACACATAGACATACCACCCATAGACCTGACACGGAAATAACAATATTGAACGGGATGGTCTTATTACACTTTCCATAAATATGACAGAGAAGGCGCTATTATCGTTGCTCCTTATCATAGACTCACCCTTGTGATTATTGCTTACTTCCAAAAGGCCCTAAGTCATAAATTAATGATATAATATCTTACTTTATGCCTAAGTACAATAGAAACGTTTATTACCCTCCACCGCTCTTTGAAGGGTAACAATGAAACCGACTAAATTATGTAGGTTAGTTACGGTATGCTATCAGCCATCTTGAAACGTGTTTTAAAATCAGTCGCGTTGCGTATGTTCTGTCCTTTAGGGTGTGTCGCGTATGCGGTCTCTAGTTAAATCCTTGCTTTGAGGTTTAACACTATTTGTAGAACTAGCTATGCTGGCGCCATCTGTAAAGACTTTCGACCGGCCAACCCCATTTACAAACAAAATGAGTTTCTTGCCAAAAACAGTTTCCCTAATTAGCATATATATTTAATACTTACACTACCTTCAGCTTACGTTTTTATATAAAAATACAATTGAAATGTATTTTGTCTATCGCAGATACTACTTTAGCTTAAATATGATATAACACGGTTTTAATAAAAAAACAAACATGGATCCATCTAAGAACCCGGGTACCCGAACCCGTGTACCCCTACCCGGTTACACGTACGGAAATTAGACTCGGATGTAACGTGTCTATCAGTTTGTATTGAGACAAGTGTGATATTCAATGGTAAGTAGTAAATTGATCCTGGTTTTATTGTACCCGTGTACCCGGATACACGAGTACCGAAACAATATCCGTGATTTTTAATTTTAAATTGGGTTTATCTTTACGATAACAACAGGTTTTTATACGTTTGATTTTCTACCTTGTCGTTAACGCTAATAAGCATCATATTATTCATATTGAGACTTTATTTTGTCAACATTAAAGTTGAAAATCAAATAGGTTAGATTTTGTAACATTGTATCGACGATTCAGATAACTTAGATTGAATACAAACTAGTCTATTGTAATTCTGACCTTAGAATTTTTATAAAAAAAAAATCATATTGGATATCTACGATGGTCTATGTGCATTTATATTAAAATACAAGTATGAATAGTTAGCCCATGTTATAAATTTATAATGCGTAGTGTTTCTTTGCTCACTGATATTACGTTATTGAATTTAAACTTTCGTGAGACATCGTGGCGCGGCGCCGTAACGTCGGCTCGTGAATCGGTTCGGCTAGCACTCTTAGTGCTTGAGAATGGAGACCGAAGCTCTCCGAAACATGTCGCGCGTAGTGACTAAACACAAGTGAGTACAGCCGCATGCAGTGATAATAGTGATATTACGTTATTTACTTGAAAACGGAAAATAAATATGTTACTACTATTTTATATACAGTCAGCAGAAGTAGCTAAGCGGGTAGGGTGTTCAAAATGACCTACACACGCTCTTATTCTCTTAACAATAAAGTCGTGTCCAGCTCATTTTAGCTAAGCGGAGCTACTTTTGCTGCTGACTGGACTGCATCAATACATAGAATAATAACATATAGGAAAAAAGTAAAAAGTATTTCAAGATAATTTGCTTTACATATCTACATATGCATTTACAATTATTGCTTCCTTGTACTTAATATGTTTTAAAAAAACTTTTTTGTGCGTAGTAACTCTGAACTATCCGAACGCCTATTTTGTAATTAGAGTCGGACCGAGCTGACTCAGTACTGGCTTTGTAGTAACAAAATGTACATAACAAACATAAACGTAAAATGTATGTAAAAAATTACGTTAGGCAGTTTCACATTCTGCCATTGTAAAGCTAGTGTGGTCTGATCTGAGTAACGATAAAAAAGGATATTCTGTCTATTCGCTTAAATAAAGGTAGACTCTGGTCGTGAGGCACGTTGCTCTTATTGCTATTTAAATATTACATCATTAATCAAAACTATTATGTATAAGCTATAGCTGCCATTATGTTTGTTACATGAAAAGTTCGGTTTATAACAATCTGAAAAATGCAGGTCTTAATAAAAACACACGTACAGTCGCCATCGGATATATCGGAGCGGCCAAGTTAGTCACAAATATCGGAACAACGCCTCTATTGGCGATGCGATAAAGTGCATGTTCAGATATTTTTGAGTACCTTGGCCGCTCCGATATATTTGATGGCGAAATTAGTGGGTTATGTGTTCAAAAATAAATATATAATATGAGATAATCTTACACCAAACGAGCTAGGCCAACACGAAGCTCAATGAGTCTTGTGTTGTGGGTATTAGGCGACGATATAAAATATAAATAAAATAAATATTATGGGACAATCTTACACAAATCAACCTAGTCCCACAGTAAGCTCAATAAGGCTTGTGTTGTGGGTACTAGGTGACGATGTATATAATAGATAGATATACATAAATACTTAAATACATAGAAAACATCCATAACTCAGGAACAAATATCTGTGATAAACACACAAATAAATGTTCTGACCAGGATTCGAACCCGGGACCTCCAGCTTCATAGGCAGGGTCACTACCAACTAGGCTAGGAGGCCGTTTAATATAGATATCCTTATATACACAGAAAACATCCATTACTCAGGATCAAAATATCCGTGATAAACACACAAATTAATTCCCTGACTGACCCAGGATTCAAACCCGGGACCTCCTGCTTCATAGACAGTTACGTTTACATGCTCTTATTCACTTCGTAATAAAATGTCAAGATCATTTTGAACACCTCACCCGCTTAGCTACTTCTGCTGCTGACTGTACGCTGTGCTTATTTAGTAAAGGCATACTTTAGAGGTAGAGTATACATCCTATTTGATAGTTATACTTTTGTGACAATACCTAACTAGTCTATAACCAATATTTTTCTAAAAGACGGTTTTCAAAATGTTTTGTAAAATTAAAAGTGTTAAGGTACTATTCATAAATTACGTCATTTCAAAATAGGGGAGGGGGTCTGGACATTGGATGATGGTAGCATAACGTACGAGGAAACGGGGCCATTCGAAGCATAATCTTTGGATGATTTTAGGGGGGGGGGGGGAGGGTGTCAAAAATCGATGACGTAATTTATGGACAGCCCCTAAGGAGGTAAATGTCTAATTCTACATAATATATTATCATGCTACCTTATTAAATTCATCTTTCTTACTTTATTTATACAGGGTGCAACAAAAATACTGGTGATCCCTTTAAGAGCATAATTGGTATAGTATTCTAATTATGAAAACCTACAAAAAAAAAATCTTGCGAATTTCATTTAATTCTTGCGAAAAATTCTTGCGAATTTTTTTTTCGTTTTATGTGGAGAATTGGCCACCTGGGACAACTTGTCCCATACAACTTTATTTTTTGGCGTCCAAAAATTTTTTCTCCTATTCTTTCTCAGTCGCAATACAATACAATTATGCCCTTATTTTTGACCAACGGATCACCAGTATATTTGTTACACCCTGTATATTCGGGTCACAAACACGTACACATATGTATTTATATGAGTGGGAATTGGATTGCATACATTTTTAGGACCCTAACTGGGCGTCTGATTGGTTAAACGTGTGTTTCCATACACGGGTATATCATAAAAACGTGATTTTGTAGTATGTACATACTTAAAATGAGGACACTTTGTTGATATTTGAGTGTTATTTTCAATACCCGTTTACCCGTACATAGGTGTACCCTAGAAAACCCGTGTAACCTATTCGAAAAGTCTTTTGTTAAGGTTATCTGTCAATGAACATAAATGTGTTACTTCTCGTACGCGTGTACCCGTACACACCTGTACCCTAGCAAACCCGTGTACCCTCTTCGTAATGTTATAGATAAGGTCTGTCAAAGGACAAGTTTGTTACTTCTCGTACCCGTGTACCCGTACACACGTTTTCCCTAGCAAACCCGTGTACCCTCTTCGTAAAGTTATCATAGATAAGGTCTGTCAAAGGACAAGTTTGTTACTTCTCGTACCCGTGTACCCGTACACACGTGTAACCTACCGAACCCGTGTAACCTACTCGAATACAAGTGACGCACTAGCGTAAGACACTGAAGAATCCTGTGGCGTCATACATTGGGAGGATTGCGCGTATTTCAGGAACTTTAGCGACATCTTTGGGGCGTTCGATGAGCTTGACAGCTTTGCTATGGCCTGTGAAGAAAAATACTGTTATCAACCGACTTCAAGGTTTCGAAGGAGGTTCTCAATTCGTCGGGATCTTTGTTTTCTTTTTAAATCTATGTCACCGATTATTCAAAGACGGCTGGATCGATTTGGAAAATTATTTTTTGGTTTGAAAGAGGATACCTCACAGTTGGTCCCATTGTCACCAGGTCCGGATCTGATGATGGGATCCTGGAGAAATCGAGGGAACTCTTCAACTATTATAGGCACACCTATAGTAATTTAGTATTTTTTACAGCAATTCGGGCATTTCCTCTCGGAAAAGCGGAGCCTAAATGGAGTCAGTTCTTTTTTTTGTTTAAAATTATTATATATTTAATATATTTGATAATGAGACGGTAATATTTACCTGCAGTAAGACTCCTATGGGATGGCGGCCGCATATAGTGTTGCCATATTTGTTGAGGTACTCCGTAAACGTGCGCGGCTCCATCGTCTCTATGATGTCCATACCCTGGAACATTATGTTGCGAAATATATGATAAATGCGAAAAATGCGAAAGAGCTCAAAGAGGACCCAGTGTGTTGACGACGAGGGACCTCTCTTGTTTCTTTAGCCGTCAACACAGTGAATCCTCCTGTTTTTAAAGGGTCGGCGACGCGCATGTGACACTTCTGGAGTTGCGGGCGTCGATAGGCTACGGTAGCTGCTTACCATCAGGTGGGCAGTATGCTTGTTTGCTACCGTCGTTGTATAAAAAAATAAATAAATGCGAAAGTGTCTGTCTGTCTGTTATTAGGCGTGGCTACACGTGGCGCACCGTGCCTCGGCCGGGACAAACGCACGCGCGGCCGCACTGCCTTGTCTGAGGCACGTCCACACTAGTTGAGCCGCCGCGCGCGGCAATGTCCTCGCGAGGCGGTGCGCCAGGTGTAATAACGCCTATTACCTCTTCACGCTTAGGCGGCTTTCACACTGCTGTGGTTTCCGCATGCAGCGCAGGTGCGCGAACGAGATAGCGCTTTGCATGTGTGTAGCGCTGTCACGCTTGCACACCGTAGCCGCATGCGGTTGCGGTGCCAGTGTGATAATCGTCTTAAACCGCTGAACCGATTTAGATGAAACTTGGTTTGAAGATAGTTTGAGCCCCAAGAAAGGAAATACCCCAGTTTTTACCCCAGAAATCATCCTTTAAGGATGAAAATTGGAGGTGAAAGTTTGTATGGAGAACCAATAACCGCTGAACCAATTAGCCGTGTCTACATCTGACGCACCGCCTCGCGAGGAATTTGCCGCGCGCGGCAGCTCGGCTAGTGTGGACGTGCCGCGCCCGAGGCATTGCGGCCGCGCGTGCGTTTGCCTCGGCCGAGGCACGACCACACTAGCCGAGCTGCCGAGGCGAATTTCCTCACGAGGCGATGCGCTATTTAGTAGAAATTTGATATGGAGATAATTTTCTTGCGTAAGTATAATAAGTACAAGGGCGATATTTTTTTGTGACTATAAGTATGGGAGGCGATCAGGCCAGGATGGCACAACTCTATTCCCTCCGGCTTGCCTATTCACCTGTTTGTCCAGCCACTCGATGCTCTGGTACAAGTGCCCTCTGGAGGAGTCCCGCCAAGTGTAGCGGAACCTGCTGCCCCAGTGACAGAAGTCTGAGGATATCACGAACAGGTTCTGTGGGTCAGCCAGGTAGGGGGCTAGGATGGCGCCGTATCTAAAAAAAATATTAAGAAATGGGTTTATTTAATAAACCGAGTAGGCTAAGAGTAGGCTAGGAGACCGTTAAATATATGTATAATAACATTAATAACTTACTTAACTTACTCCAAAAAACACATATTTCATTCAAAGATATCACGTAACATCAAAAAGCGATTTATTAAGACCTACGTCTGGAGTATAGCGTTATACGGAAGCGAGACATGGACATTAACCCAGCGTGATAGGAATAGATTAAGCGCATTTGAAATGTGGATATCGAGAAGAATGGAAGGAATAAGCTGGAGAGAGAGAAGAACGAACGAAGAGCTGAATGTGGTAGGGGAGAACAGATGCCTACTCAAAACAATTGAAAACAGAAGGGGAAATATGTTAGGGCACCTGATACGTCATGATGATTACATAAAAACGATTATTGAAGGGAGAACAGCAAAACGAAGAGGCCGAGGAAGACCAAGACGTGCATTTCTAGACCAAGCCAAAGAAAAAGCCAACATTATGACGTATCAAGAGCTAAAATCATTAGCGGAGAACAGGACTGAATGGCGATTACTCCACCGACAAGAGCAAGGCTCTTAAAATTATGATGATGATGATGAACTTACTTGGCTTCTTTTTCAGGTGTTAACGATCCTACGAGTATAGGTATGATCGTGAAACCGGTTTTATATCTGAAAAAAAAAAACTATTGGTATCAAAATACAAAATTTAATTGACTCACAAATATTTGAACATGCACTTTATCGCCTTGACAATAGAGGCGTTGTTCAGATATTTGTGACCACCTTGGCCGCTCCGATATGATGGCGACTGTACAGTCGACCAAGAAAGTGGTCCACCAGTTTTGACAAAAGTTTCTGCGAGATCTAACGATCGCTAAGGTTGACTTTTCTAACGGAGTTTAAAACATGCACGACCTTGTTGTCTCATGACGTTCAAACGAACCTCAACTGAAGGTTGGTAGACCACATTTTTGGTCGACTGTACTATGAGACTGCCCAGCAGTGGGACACTAGTTTAGGCTAACGAAAAAAGAACAGTACTTACTCATGAAATAATAGTAGTTTATGTAACTGTTACGTAATAGGGGTCCTTAAAACACGACTGTGGTTTTATGAAACGAACGAAGTGAGTTTCATAATAAGATCACACGAGTGTTTTAAGGCCTAATTACATACAGTTGCATACACTGCTTTATCTACACACATATTATAAACCCTAAATGATGATTGAATGACTGCCATTGCACGGATTGCACCGCCATCGCCATGGCCAACTCGATTGTGTCGGTCCGGGGGGCGCGTGCCGGCGGTCGGAAGGGCGCGTGCCGGCGGTCGAGGAGCAGGCCGGATTTTCATAATGAAATCGAATTGTTGATTATTATTTGATAATAATAACATCGTTACAGATAAGACATTTGTTCTAACTTCTAACGAAACAGTCTATTTTTATGGTGGTCATAACGTGCGGTTTTTGAACGCATCATGGAGGGTTTATGATATGGGTGTAGATAAAACAACTTTAAACGGATTATATCGCGTATACTGAATCAACCCGTGACCACGAACGCTGTAAAGTGTTCGAAACGTCGGGATGTAATTTAAATTCATTATACGCGATATAAAGTATGTATGTATGTATGTATCACTTCAAGTAACTCACTGTCACTGTAAGTTGTTTTATTTCATGAATAACTATCGCAGTAACCGTAGACAATATTATTAATAGTACTTACTCTTCCATAACTTTGGCTATATATGGCAGGTGCATTTCTATAGAGTGCTCGTCTTCATCTGTCTGCACGTCCATCCACTCGAACTGCCGCGTCGCTTCTAACTCCACATATACTGGACAAAAACAACCAAAATATTGACAAACCGACATTTTTAATGGGGTTGGCAACTGTCAAAGATTTAGTCAGATAGCGCCAGTTGTATCTGTTAATAGTATCATAGAGTAACTTATATAATAGAGCAGCACAGCCTAAGAACTTTTTGAAGCTTAAGTCTATCACGCCATCTATTTGAGAGCAACTTAAAGATACCCAAAATGTAAGAGGAAATGTCACCTCCATCTAGTAAGAGGGTGTCCACTATAAACCCCCAAAAAAATTCCCTGACTTTTCCCTGACTTTCCATGACCATTTTTTGAAATTTCCCTGACCAAAATGTCCATCTACAAAAACATTTTTACTATTTTTAGCTCAAGGTAGTCGAATTTCCATACGGAAGACTTTAGTATCGCATTTTTTTGTGTCTCCATTTCAGTGTTTAGGTAAATATTACTTAACGTAATATATGCGCATCCTTATTAGTCTGTCTGTTGAATTTTTACAAAATCGAATCAAGTTTCGGAACAAAAGTATGTATAGAGACCAATTTTGAATTGTTAGTTTTAAGTATATGGACACGCTACATTTTTTTGTACAACGGCGGTGGCAAACAAGCATACGGCCCACCTGATGGTAAGCCGCTACCGTAGCCTATGGACGCCTGCAGCTCCAGAGGTGTCACATGCGCGTTGCCGACCCTTTAAAAACAGGAGGATTCACTGTGTTGACGGCTAACGGAACGAGAGGTCCCTCGTCGTCAACACACTGGGTCCTCTTTGAGCTCTTTAGTTACTATACATATAAATTATAAACTTAAATATATGTATGTCATAAAAAGCGTCCGGTATCCAGGAATGGGATCGAACAAGCGTCTTCTGCATCGCATCCGGGTCACAAACTCCTACTTAAAATAACCCGTTAGCCTAGGAGTTAGGACTCCTGCAGCGAATGCTAAAGACGCTGGTTTCATCGCAGCCCTAGGGACCTAGAGACCTTGGTCACTTTTCCTTTGTAAGTATACGTTCCGTTGTAATTTTTCCAGAGTCACGCAATATTCCTAGCACAATATCAGCATGTTGTATTGATTCCGTATGTCTTACAGCGTGCAGCGTACGAATCAAAACGAATCGGCCTTTTTTTCAAATCTTAAATAATAGCTGAAGTTATTCATTGCATTTAATTATTTTTATTTATTTTATTTAATGCGTTAAGCTTCGAAACTCTTGTGATAGTGTTCTGTGACAAGTACATTTTCGGTGTTATTTAAATCGATGTTATAATATCTTCAGGAGACAAAGCGTCGAAATCTTTCGTCTTTACAAGTTCTCCATTAGATTTATTTATCAAGTCCATTATGGCAACATCTACGAATGACGCTAGAGGTTTGTTGCTTTGAAATAGCCATAAAATGGTTGGTAATCCCTTTTAATAAATACTACGTTTACACTTGTATGTTCGCATTTGAGTAGACGCTCGTCGAAACGTTCTAAGTACAAACCATTCGCGTACGAGTACCA
The DNA here is from genome assembly GCA_911728535.1 of Pammene fasciana. Taxonomy (NCBI): domain Eukaryota; kingdom Metazoa; phylum Arthropoda; class Insecta; order Lepidoptera; family Tortricidae; genus Pammene; species Pammene fasciana. The sequence continues at coordinate 8,378,405 of OU452299.1, forward strand.
ACGCCAATGTCCGTTCACATATTCGGCTCTGTGGTTATAACTCCCCGACGCGACATGTATAGACAGTCCACGCGCTATTCACCGGTTTATTCGCCTCGTCACTCCCACAAAGTATAAACGCGTTTCAGTCGCCATCAGATATATCGAAGTGGCAAAAGTGGTCACAAATATCTGAACATACACTTTATTGCCTTGACGATAGAGGCGTTGTTCAGATATTTGTATATCCGCTCTGATATATCTGATGGCGAATGTACAATAGATCCTACGATTGCCAATGGAGCTTTTAGTAACGGATTTTTCATTACAGTAAGGTTTTTTGTTTTCGCTCATTAAAAGCAAATTCTCGAACCTGATGCTTTTATAGATCTGTCAAGGCATAGTCCATTTTCAAGCCACCTTATCAATGTAAATTGAATCGCGAATTCTGTACATCCAGACATAGCATGTGTGCTATTCCGTGATTGGTCACATTACACGACTTTTGTCTTTCCCATAGAGTTGTTGAAAGCAATCTTGCTATCTGGGAACATTTTGTTACGCTGTATTTTAGTCCCGTCCCCCTCGCAAGAGTTTTGGCAGATTTTGTTCAGTTCAGGACTGCATTTAATGTTGGTACAAGTTATTCTAATGTTTAATTAGTGGTCAACTGATTTTAGTTTCAAGATTTTTGATATTATGTTTCGGACCTTTTCTATGTAACACTACGACTCGCTCACTCATATTCCTCAATTTAAATATTTGGCAACATTGTCTAAAATTAAATACGCTGAATGCTGATATTATGATCGCCTACGACTTCAATATGCAAACTCTGGACTCACTCTTAGATTGAGTCATACTTTATTAAACGTACAATATTTTGAACTCATTTCATTAGTCATATTCACTGTTTTATGAAACTCTAACACATCACTGTAAAAAAACTGTATGATTTTTATTATATTTCATATCCTAAAAGCAGAAATTTAATTATAGTACATTAAATCATAATGTTGTAGATCCTTGCTACACTGAGATACAATGCTATGAGTCTGGTTACTAGTCAGCTTGAGCAAAGGCTTTCTCATTAGCAATCGCTGAGAGGGTTTAAGATTTTTTAAACCTTAAAAAAATATTCTAAATAGAGAAGGTATGACGCCATATGAGTAATTCTATGAATTCTTTGGATTCACCTATAACCAAGAGAACAAAACTTTTGTTTTCCATAATATTTTATATTCCTTAATTTTTTTCCAGGTCCATATTTTTCCCTGACCTCATTATAATTTCCCTGACTTTCCATGACTTTCCAGTGCCATTTCGAGCTTCCCTGACTTTTCACTGACTTTCCCTGACTTTCCAGAAAGTGGACACCCTGTAACGAATAGCGTACTAGTAGTACACTAGTCGTTACTAGAAGATGATAATTTCCTCTTACATTTTGGGTATCTCTAGGTCGCTCTCAACTAGATGGCGCTAAATACTCGGAGCCTCAAAAAGTTCTTAGACTATGGCCGCCTATTATATAAAACTGTTTGCGTTGCGATTCAGAGTCCCCAGTGAGTCGGGTAATTCCAGAGTGAATTGCGTTGCGATTCGTTTGTAGCTTGTATGCGTGTGAGCGTGAGCTCCTATATGCGGCAATGTTTCAGCCCGTACAAGATCCACAATAGATGACGTTACGTGTAGTCAGTCGTACTGCTCCAACAAGTATATCTTTAAGTCTTTGCTAGTATTGATACTAGAAAATACAAGAATTACGATTATGAGTATGTTCGGCTAATCCGCTAAACTCAGCCTAAGGGCCTCAAGGGTTGTCTGGAAGAGATCGCTGTCTAGCGATAAGATCGCCTGTTTGCTGGTGAACCGTTAAATACTTACTTTGTTTGTCTATGGTGAGATCGTAGAGTGGGGTCTGGTATTTGTCGAGGGAGGAGAGCGCGCAGCCCCCCAGCCGCACGTGGTGGGAGGGGCCCAGGATAAATATGCGTTTTCTGAAAAAAAAAAAACTTTTTTACGAGCCAATGTTGTAGGACTTTTTTTATATCACGACGATGGCAAACAAGCATACGCCCCGCTTGATGGTAAGCAGTTACCGTAGCCTATGGATGCCTGTAGCCCCAGATGATTCACATGCGCGTTGCCTAGCCTTTAAGAACCTATGCACTCCTTTTTTGAAGAACCTCATACTGTAGCCCGTTGGAAAAACCTCGGCAGGGAGCTCATTCCACAGCCGCAGCGTTCGTGGGAGGAAATTCCTCTTAAACTTCCTTCTCTTAGTCTGCCTTTATAGAGTTGATTTTTAGAATTTTAAAGAAACAAAAGAATAGAAGATAGAGAGAACGCTGCGCGTACGGAAAAAGACGCTTTCTGGCCAAATGTAGACATAAAACGATGTACACAACACGGGAGGTAATAAAGAAAGCCCTCGATCACATATTTATATATGTGATTGTATATATAACTTCTGCGATCTCGGCCTTTCTTTGTTTTACCACCCTAGTTGTGTAATGTACTATTTTAAAACAATTAGATTTTACGGTAGCTGCTTAATCAGCAATGTAACACGAACACATCATTTAGGAGTTTATGACTCATGCGCGGTTACACGTATCCCATACGCCTTCTTACAATCAGTACGTCAAGTACGTGTAACCGCCTCACACCCGTGTGACCCGTGTACCCGGAAACCTGTATAGGTAGGTATCTGTAGAGAAAGTAAGATGGCAGCTAGGGCATAACTGTAAAACATACTTACACAACTACAGGGCTGACTTGTCGGTACGCGAAGGCGGCGCAGGCGCCGCAATATGAGTAGCCCGCGTGACTGTAATGTGTAAAACATGACTTTGAATTCTTCAGTGGGAAAAAAAGAAAAATAGCTAATTAAAATGGGTCTCTCTTAAAAATCATGGCATATTGTAAGTGTAAGGTGATTTGGCAAATGTTCCTAAATGTTAAGAATCATAATTTTAAACAAAAAAAGAACTTCACTTAGGATCCGCTATTCCAAGAGGAAGTGGCCGGATTGCTGTAAAAAATAGTGAAATCACTATACGTGTGCCTATAATAGCTGAAGAGTTCCCACGATTTCTCCAGGATCCCATCATCAGACCCCGACTTGGTGACAATGGGACTATCTACGGGTTATACCCGTTCGATTAAAAAAAAAATTTGAAATTCGGTTCACGATTCACGGAGATATCGAGTAACATACATACAAAAAAAAAATCTGTCGAATTGAGAACCTCCTTTTTTTGAAGTCGGTTAAAAAGAGATAGTATTACATTGCACTTGTAAGTCAAAATTATTAATATCCACAAAAATCAAGTTACAGGGGTGAACCTGGATTGTTATACTACAAATTGGTGTAGAATACTATTGAGATGTGCTGGTCGAAACGTAGAAATTTACTAATAAAATTGCGCTGATGTGTGGTGACCTCGTGCTCCCTGTAAAAGCTTAATGATGAGGTCTATGTTTAGTCTGTGACAGATAAAACTTACGGGGCAATAATGGCCCTCGCGGGTCCATGGCTGAGGTCCGCTTTGGACAGCCAGAGGTCCAGCTGTCGGGACAGCTCGTTGCCTGTAAAAGAATAGAAACCATAACACATTAACCTTTTGAACACCAAGCATCCGACGGAAAATCGTGCCCTCAGCGCCAGCGCGCGAAGGCAAACCGGTTATATTTTGGACGTGATATCACGTCCTGGCGCTGACGGTACGACTTTCCGTGCGCGTGATATGGCTTTGGCGGTCAAAGGGTTAAATATGAGCGTGGTACAGTCGACGTCAAAGATATGTTTTCACTCTTGCATCTTATTTATTTTATTACAATTGATGCAAAAGTGTAAAAACAATCGATTGTACACCTAAAAGCGTTTTCTTTTATATACCTAATGTTTATAAAGTGTTTGTTATGTTATAAAATAACACGGTTACACTCACGGCACTTTAGTCACGTCTTGCGACATGTTACGGAGACCCTAGGTCTCCATCTTCAAGCACTAGGAGTGCTACTTGAACCGGCCCGTGGCGCACTGCTGCTGATGCTGTCGTCGCGTGTTATTTTATAATGTTAATATGTCTCACGAAAGTTTAAATTTAATGTTTGTTATGTGTATCTCAAGTCAAGTAAGTTTAATCAAGTGCAGCCCGCCTGCTGGTAAGCGGCTACCGTAGCCTATGGACGCCTGCAACTCCAGGAGTGTTTCTTGCGCGTTGACGACAATTCCTTTTTTGAGGAACCTCGAAACCTCGTAAACAGGGATGTCACGAATGTCGTTTTTCTCACATTCGCGAATGCGAATATTCAGGATGCGAATGTCCGAATGCGAATGCGAATACGAATGTTACGGGGTAGATTCAAAAAAGTTAATCTTATCATTTTTATGCTTCCATAGTTCATAAATACAGAACATGATATACTATGTGATGGAGTCCTATATTTTTGATCAAAAGGAGACAAGTGATACCGTCGTTTTCACTATGAACATCGGCCGGGTCGGCGCGGTCAAAACAGGATGCGTTCTACCCACATTCGCATTCGGAAAATATACGCATCATTTCATGCGAATGCGAATGTTGATACGAATGTCAAAAATTATGCGAATATTCGCATTATACGAATATTCGCGACATCCCTACTCGTAAATAAAAATCTAGGACAATAATAAAACAACAATAATTTACAACAGAATAATATAATTCACATTATATGTACAAAAAATACAGACATTTAATTTATAGAGCACTTACTTTTGTTAACATATTTTATGGCCTACTATGTCATACATATGTGGAAAAAAAAAAATATGTAGCATTATCTATGAAAAGGGACCTTATTGTACTAGATGCACAGATAACCTCAACCACTAGATAGATCACAAGTACAACTCGAGGTCACCACACATAGGTTCTCCCGTACTAATTTTTTATGAGAGCGCGACCGCTTATTTCATTTGATTTAACGTTTATGATCAGGGATCGGAAAATCGGGAGCTATTATACCTAAACTTCGGGCTCATTGCCTACGCCGCGTCGATGTTAACTAGTATGGAGGCGGACTCAATTTAATTTTACTAATAAATTTCCCGGGATTTCCCGAAATACCGAAATTTAGAATAACAGCCATACAAATGTATTAAAGTATTTAAATACACTATTTTAGTTGTTCCTATGATCAAAATTTTATGTAATTCATGTGTTTTTCATTTAACTGACAGTACAGTATTAGTTGACATCAAACTAAAGTTGTATTGTTACTTTTAGTAAAAATAATGGTACAAAGGTATCTTCGTTAAATCAGTAAATCAAAACAAAATGTACATACCTATGCAAAAGTAAACAGGTAATCAACCTACCGCGGCACACGTGGTATATTTGTATTTCCGTCATTGTTTCATGTTTAGCAGGTAAAAAGGACGGCAACACCGCAATTACTTGACATCGGCATACGTATTAACCATTTTCTGATGTTGCATACAATCCCGGGATCCCGGGATTTAACTAATAAAAAGTATTATTTTTAAGAAGCCTACTCCAAACTTGCTTAGCTTTTTCCGGAATTTTGCTAGTTGTAGGTATAATAGCTCCCGAGTTTCCGATCCCTGTTTATGATCATTACTCGTGTGAATTAAAAATATCCACAAAAATGAACTTACAGGAACCCGATTGTTATACTACAAATGGTTGTAGAATACTATTGAGATGTGCTGTTCGAATCATAGAAATTTACGAATAAAATTGCGCTGATGTGTGGTGACCTCATGCTCTCTGTAAAAGCTTAATGATGAGGTTTAATCTGTGACTGGATGCAAAAATTTAAATCAGTCCAAGATATAAAAATTTCAAATCAAAAACAAGCTATGTAAAGACCTTAACCTATTAATCAACTTTTATAAACACAAAATCACTCGTCCCCCTCCTCAACCATCTTAGCAAACTTCTCCGACGCCTCCTTCAAAAGCTTCTCGCTAAACTTCGGAAACTTAACCTCAAACTCAGTCTTCAGCACCTCCAAATCCATTTTACTCAACTCCATTTGCTCCGACAATGCTTTAGAGTTTTCATACTCTTTAAATTTATTAATATCTAAGTTCGAATGCTTCTTTATGTCCTCTAAGCCGCCGATAGCATCTTGTACTGCGTCAAGCAACTGTTTGTATCCGCTGTTCTTGTTGTAACCAAAATCGACGTTTTTTGTACCGAGCTTGTCTAAGTGGGCTTGCTCGGTGTTGGATAGGGAGGTTAGGATGTCCGGGGCGGTGCTGTTGGCGGTTGCTTCGAAGATTTTAGCGTTGTCTTCTCGGCGTAGTTCGATTAGTCTGTAAGAATAATGTAAAAATAGATTAACTTACGCAAAAGTGTAAAAAAAATGATAGTGTATTTAAAAGGAGTATGATTTCTAGTTATTAGTCACAAGCCTACTACTAGTTTCACTTATTAATCCTTCGATGCTCTTATAACACAATTTTTAGCCCGATATTCCCATCTATTAGGCTTTACGATTAACATGTATACAGCAGCGCTTTTCCGGCTACATACAATTTTATAGATTGGGCCTCCAAACCAAAAAAAAAAAAAAAGTGGTGTCGAAACCAGTGGTCTGTGGAGCCCTGGCACTCTGAGTCTCTTCGAGGATCTATCAGTGTTTGAGATGCCACAGGAGACCGAAGACCTGGCATCTAACTTGGTCAACAAATTAGTCTTGTGATACAGCGGTACTGAAGATGCCACCAATGACTTCAGATTTCATCAGTATTTATCCCATACTGAGCGATTTAGATATACTTTACTTTTTTTTTTTTTTCGTAGCCTATACTATGTCCCACTGCTGGGCAAAGGCCTCCCCTCGCTTCCGCCACTCGTCACGGCCTAGTGCATACTCTCGCCACTCGCTACAAAATGTGTCCAGATTGTCCCGCCATCTCCTTTTTGGTCTGCTTTTATTTTAGAGTGAATTATTTTGTTTATTAAGTATTTTAAGTTTAGAGTCGTTTGTAAATTATATGTAAATATGTTATTTTTGTTACTGGGCCCGCCATGTCTGTCGCATGCACCCACAGAGGTAGGCCAAAAACTGAGTGCATGCCACTACATGAGCGGGGGGGAGATGGCGGGATGATCTGTATAGGGAATGCAACCCTCGTTTTTTCATACTAAAAATACCCGGGTTGCAATCCCTAGATCTGAACGCATTTTTTAACGGCTGGCCAGAAATCGCACGGGACCGAGACGGATGGAAATCGAGGGGGGAAGCCTTTGCCCAGCATTGGGACACACTATTTTTGTGATGGTTCAACAATGTGTATATGTATAAATATGACCACTAGAAGTGCCTTACCTCTCCTGCTCCTGGACAAAGGAAATATCCTTCAGCCGCCGATTAGTCTTGTCCAACTGCGACATAGTCTTCTGAAACCTGTCCGCCAGGAGCGCCATCTGTTTATCTACTTCCGTTTCCTCCCGCTCTATCTTTTCATCCAACAAACAATCTTCCAACATAGAACGTAGAAACTTCCCGTACGCCATTTGCTTGTTCTCTGCCTCAAAATCTGGTATAGAGACCTCCGGGCGCAGAGTTATGTCGGCTTCGCTAACTAAAGTAGCATTTTTGTTGATTTTCGTAGGACGCGTGTTGCGATCTTTAGTTATAGTGGACAGGACGCGACGCGTAGTTGATGGCGGGCCAACGGTCGACGGACGACTTTTATACGTTTTTGAAGCCGTTGATGGAACCATTTTTGATTTTTCAGACATTTTAAACAACGTTTAGAAAATAAGGAGAGGAAAATGGTCGTTTGTTTACGAGAAAATGACATTCGTTTGAATAGTGTCATGGCAACCGACGTTTCCGGTTCGTTCGGAAATGTATTCACAAAAGTACGAAAAAATAAAAATCTATTTATAAATTAAATAAATAATTAGCATAATAAAGAAATAATATACATGTTTAAGAAATTAATATCAGCCACGTTACAAATGAATATCATTATGAGCTTATAGCAGACAGCTGATATAATTCCGTACTTTGATCATGAATTTAAATTTCTGAACGCAAAACTAAGCGGAAGTCAGTCTGGCTAAGAATAAAATTAAAATTGAATATATTTTACTAGTTAATCCACAGTATTTCCTACAAATAAGAACAAAAATAGATAAAAACAATTGTTAGTATTGAAATAGTAAGTTTATTCCCAGGTTTTGAACAAAGAGAAGATTCGTACAAGAGGTCACTGAACCTTTGACTTACGTAGTCATTCAGACAAAAAAAACTTGTATAAAATTTAACAATACAGATTTTAAAACACTTTAAATACAGTAAGGAAGGAAATACAAAGCACATAAAAACAAAGATATATACAATCCTTAACACTTTCATTGTACAAGTCCTATGCGTTGAGAATACCAAATTATCAACATCAAAATAATACATAAATATTGACATACCGTTCTCCGTATACCAGCTTCCAGCATGAGTAGCGTTGCGGCAGGACATTTTTGTTCGATTCTAAATGAAAATGATTATTATTTCAAAAAGAAAAGCCAAAATTTTCACTTCACAATCACCAAAATAACACTGACGAGTGACGACACTGACGTCGACTGTCAAATATCATGAATGAATGGAATGAGTGAATGGAGGAGAAGAGGGGTTTTGCATTGTAACATTAATTAATTTTGCACTCGGTGCTGGGGCGTAAGGTGGCTTGCTTGAAATTGCTACTTTCAATCAAGTTTAAACAGCTACTTTCAAGATACACTAACGGTTTTAGACCTCTTGCTTAAGGTCTAAAACCGTGTAATGGATCTATCGACTGAAACGCCCTTTTATTACAGACTTAGTTTTTATTTGTAAGAGAATTACATATATTTTATAGGGTTTGCATTTGACAATCAAGTTAATTTTATTACTATGGATACATAGAGCATATGGAAGATAGACAATACTAAATTCAAATTGCAGCATACGTCACACTCCCAACAGGGAAGAACCGGGAGGTTACGTTATCCATGTTTCAGTCAATAACATACTCAAACAGGTGTTGAGGTAACCTCCTGGCTCGTGACGATCGTACATTACGATTGTCATCCGACTCATCTGTCACCAGTCTAGCAGGTTCCGTGTCAACTGTTGTGGTCTCGCAGTCTCGTCGTAAAGTCGAGTCAAGTACGTCGAGTGAGCTTATTTCTAATGGAAAGATCCGTTGGACTGGCCTTACCTTGGTTCCAGCAGCAGTTCTCACACGAGCCACCCTATTGCAGCCATCGGCACCTGTGTAAACCTCTTCAACAATGGCCAACGGCCATGACACGCGCTTGTCTTCAGTCTCCATCAAGACCACGTCTCCAGTCTGAAGTCGCGCAGGCCCATGCCGCTCTCGTTTTTGTATGAGCGAACTGATGTACTCGTCCCTGAAACGTTTACGTAAATGCTCGCGTAAATCCTGACAATATCGGTGCCTGATAGTAAGAGCTGCCCTATCAACCTCATCAAAATCAGTTGTATGATTAGAGGGCAACGGCTGGATGAACATTGAAGGCATCAATGGTTGCAAGTCTCTTTGACCACCTACGTATGTAAGCGGTCTATTGTTAATCGTTGACTCACAGTCACAGAGCACCGTCTGCAGCTCCATAAGAGAGATGGAAGCTTTTCCTAAAACCCTGCGGAGGATTTGTTTTAGGAATCCAATTAGCCTTTCATAGAACCCTCCCCACCAAGAAGCGGCTGGAGGCAAAAAGTTCCACTTGATCCTTGTAATAGAGGAAAACCGCTGTATTTCGTCCCAATCAAGAGAACCAAACGCATTGTCTAGGCCTCGGAAATTTGTGCCATTGTCGCTAAAAAACGTTTCTACTCTTCCTCGCCGTGCTACGAACCTTCTAAATGCCATTAAGAACTCACCAGTTGACAGCGACTCTACCACTTCTAGGTGAACAGCACGATAAGTGGCGCAGGTAAATAGAACGATCCATGCCTTAGTCCCCGAGCGTAAAATCAAAGGTCCGGCTAAATCAACGCCTGAATACTGAAATGCTGCACTGGCTTCCATCCGTTCCCTTGGTAGAACACCAGTGGGAGCTTGGCATTGTTTTGCTTTAAACCTTTTGCATCGTATGCAGCGGTGTATCACGTTACGAACTAACTTCCTGACACCTATGATCCAAAAACTCTGGCGTAAGTTATTAAGCAAGGTTTGTGATCCAGCATGCTTCAGCTCAATATGCCTACGCTCCACTAAACGCCGAACAATCGTGTCAGTCCCAGGAAGAATTACGGGGAACTTAAAATTATAATTTTCATTGCCGAGTGACAACTTTGTGTTAAGACGTATAATGTCATTTTCATCAACAAAGGTCTGTATATTTCGATTATTTATTAAAGAGTATTTGTACCTTTTTTGTAACAACCTTATCAATACATTCTCAGCATATTCAAACTCGTCATAGGTCAGTTCTTTCGAGGAAGACCTTTTCTTTAGTCGTAGCATCCAGCAGATCATTCTGACTAATTTCGTATAGCTTGAGAAGTAGGTTAATCTGTCTAAGAAAGATTCTTCTTGGACATGCATGGCAAGAGTACCAGTCTTCTTCCGTTCGACATCTGCTTGCGAGTCCTGTGTGAATTTTGTAGTTGGCCAATGTTCTTCATCTAGTCGTAGCCACTCTGGTCCCTCCCACCATCGACTTTCGAGGAGTCCCTTAGGATTTATGCCTCTTGACGGCAAATCGGCAGGATTTAGATGACCAGGGACGTGTCTCCAAGGCGAAGCTGGGCTCAGCCTTTTTATCTCTTGTACCCGGTTGGAAACAAATACACTCCAAGGCCCTTCGCAGGTTACCCACGTTACCACGACACTTGAATCACTCCAGTAGTACACAGCACAATTAGGCAAGGCCAAAGATTCAAGAGCTGTCACGGATAATCTACACGCAAGTGTTGCAGCAATCAACTCCTGTCTCGGAATAGTGATTTTGTTAACTGGTGTCACTCTTGACTTTGCTAGGACAAGTCTTAAATTGACGTTTTCACCCAGTTTTGACCGCAGAAATATACAAGCCGAATAAGCATCCTTACTTGCATCGGAAAAAACGTGCAAAGATGTTTCGCACTCCTGCAGGGACACACTTGTTAGCCGTCGGGGAATAACGCAGTCATTAATTACATAAGCTTGTTCTATCCATTTTCTAAACTCCTTGGCCAAATCTTCGGGTAGTTCCTGGTCCCATGTCAATCTTCTGCACCACGTTGCTTGTAAGATCATTTTCGGGACTATGGTTGTAGGACAGGCTAAACCTATAGGATCAAAAACCCTTTGCGCTACAGAAAGTAACGTTCGTTTGGTCAATTTTTGGTCAATATTACTAAAATTAGCATTGCATTGGAGGGTGTCGTTTTTTACGTTCCAAATAACTCCTAATATTGAAGTGTTTTGAACGTTCACGTCTACAAGTACAGGACTTGATATCCAACCTCTAAGGTCGAACTTACCTTCAAGCATTACCTGTTTTGATTCCCTTATAAATGTCTCGAGCTCTGCCTCCGAATCTAAGCTAGTCACACAGTTATCAACATAAAACGATTTTTTCAATTTCGTTGCCGTTTTTTTAAGTGGGTCCGAACAATTATCCAGGTGATGATTGATGGTGGCTACTAGCTGAAATGGTGACGATGTAACTCCGAAGACAACGCGTCTGTGACGATAAGTGATCATCGTTCTTTCGTCGTCATCAATTTTGGCCCACCATAAAAAGCGAAGATAATCACGATCCTCTGGAACCAGCGAAATTTGAAGAAATGCTTTTGCTATATCTGCGGTTACTCCGATCTTATTTTTCCTGAAATTAATTAACAGGTTAGGAATTTGTTCAAAAAGGTTCACGCCCTTTTCTAAGCACGAATTTAAGGAAATACCATCCCTATCCTTAGCTGACGCATCAAAAACCGGACGAATCTTAGTTGTCAAACTCGAATCCTTAACGATAGGATGATGCGCCAAGTAGTGACCTTGGACAGCCTGGTCGGGTGCTTCCTCAATTATGTCAAGCTGTAACCACTCACGGAATGCCTTATCGTAGTCACTCAGCTTACCTAATTGTTTCAGGCGGATCATGGTGGAATCTAACCGCTTTTTGGCAAGATCGTAGTTAGGTTTAGGTCGCGGAGCGTCACGCCATGGTAAACTTACCTCGTAACGACCTTCTTCGTTGATCTTGATGCTGTCGTTGAAAGATTTAAGGACTTCTTCATCACGCGCTGCTTTTGTTGCTTGTACTGCGGGATCGTTGATGCCTATAGCTTCCAAACTCCATAAATCTGTAAGATCAATTTTACTTAAACTATGAAGAGTCGTTATTGCGTTTGTCATTGAGCTATACACTCCAGTTATTGGACCTTGAATAGTCCAGCCAAATTTTGTCTGTACAGCGGTTAAGTTGTTTTCCAACTGTTTAATGGTACCTGTCAGAAGTCGCCCGGAATAGTCGGCTCCAATCAGTAAACTAACCTCGTCAGGAGTAGTCATAGAGTCAGTCAAGCTAATATTGTGTTGACGCAGTTGCTCTAGAATTACATTGGATCTTATTTTAGGTAAAAAACCACAAATATTATTTTGCTCTACAACAGATAAGTTTATAGAAAAGTTATCTTCGAGGTTCTTGACACATATGTCAAACACTCCGTACTCTTCCTTCTTAGTTTCGAACCCGCCGAATAAGCAGTTGGTTATTACCTCCTTTCTAGTAGGTATCAATCCAAGTTTCTGTACTAGGTCTTTCTTTATGTGAGACCTTTGTGCACCATTGTCAATAAATGCTCTGACACAGACTTCTTTCTTGCCGTGTGCAATTTTCACCATGACAGTTTGCAATAAAGTTGTTTTTGCAGACCTTTGCATACATGACAAGTTGTTTGATGACTCCGGTTGCTTGTTGCTACTGCTTTGATCCGATGATATGTCTGCGCACATGATCGTAAAGTGACGTTTCTTGCAAAACAGACATTTTGGAAAACTTTTGCATTTCTTAGCAATATGATTGCTTTTTAAGCAAATTAAACAGGCTTTCTTACCTTTTATAAATTCTATACGCTCACTCACTGTCATTTTTGCTGCCTTGTAGCATTCTACAGCTGAATGATTGTCCTTGCCACACCATACACACGATGAAATTGACGACTCGCCTTGTTTACCGGAACCTTCCTTATTGCGCTTAGCTTCTGACAACTGCACAAAACAAGCGGTGGGCGGCTTCGGCTCTGCTAGGGTGGTTTCACCCATCTTAGTTCTAGCTAGCTTTATCCGTTCTTCTGATTCCACCTCTTGCCTCAGGAACTGCATCAGGTTGGCTAGGTCTTTGGAGTCAGCTCGACTGCGGTGCCAAGCACGAAGTACGCTCTCTGGTAGTGCTGACTCAATCATGGGGAACAGCATTGATGCGTACTTGTCCTTTGTCACGCCGAGTGTTTCCAGTGCTTGTAGGTGTGTTTGCAAGTTATCGTATAGGTTTGATAGATCTTTAGGCTCTCCTTTTTGTTGCATCAGGGCAAGCAAACCTCTTACATACGTTTCTATGAGTACGTCATCTCTAGCAAATCTAGCCTTTAGAGCTTCAACTGCCTTACTGTAGTTTTCTGCGCAAGGTGGGTAACTTTCGACAAGCTGTCGTGCACTACTGTTTGGGGTCATGGATTGCAGAAGATATTGGTACTTATCTGTGGAGTCCAACTCTATATCTTCATGGATCTTCTTAAACTGGCCCCAAAATGATAGCCATGACTTGACGTTGCCGTCGAACTTGACTAGCTCCAACTTAGGCAGTTTAGGCCGTCTCTGCTTACTTGGCTCAAGAACTGTGGATTGTCCCGATCCCGACTGTAGAGACGAGGCGCTACCGACGCGAGGAAGAGTTTTGGGAAATAAGGCTTTGACTTGTAGCCAGCGAGCTTTATATTGCATGGCCTTATCCTGATCTGCATGAAATTGAACTTCGTCAAAATCTTCATCAACTACCCATAAATCTCGCAATGTGGCTTCTGCTTCAAATAAATTCGAAGCCGCTTCGGACAGGAGTTCAAAGATCTGCGGGGCTGTTGTTTCATTGTTCTCCACCGCTTTAATCGTCTTGTCCGCGAGAACTGTAAACTCTTTTCGATACAGGGTCCGTTTGCGTTTCCAAGATTCCATAACTTATTACTTACACGCACGGTGTCACGGTCGCCAGATGTAATGGATCTATCGACTGAAACGCCCTTTTATTACAGACTTAGTTTTTAATTGTAAGAGAATTACATATATTTTATAGGGTTTGCATTTGACAATCAAGTTAATTTTATTACTATGGATACATAGAGCATATGGAAGATAGACAATACTAAATTCAAATTGCAGCATACGTCACAACCGTGTAGTGTATCTTAAAAGTAGCTGTTTAAACTCGAATTTCATTGAAAGTAGCAATTTTAAGCGAAACATGGTGTAAATAAATAATGAGACTGTCATGTAAACCTTCTTCTTCTTCGGGGTACGGAGGCGCAAAGCCTATTAGTTCTTACACTTATATTAGGCGTAATTAAATTACATTAGACCGCGCCCTACCTGGCCAAAGACATGGATTACGCGTGTTACTATAGAAAATTTATAAATAACTACGTTTTACTTGTGCCGCTTGTGCGGGATCTAGCTTCTTTATGTTTTTTACGCAAGCTGCATGGTGGCTTCATGCTCCGTGTGCAATTATTTATTTTAAATATAAAAAATAAACGTCACTATGACATGACAATATTTAAACTTTCGTTCATTTCATTCATTCAAATTTTGGTTTTCTATATGAAGTAAAATTCCCATAAAATTTATTTAACTATTATTAATGAAAATTCGCATTTAATGGCATTTATCAGCAAGTTTTTAGTGAAAATTTAGCTAAGCTCTAAATATAATATAAATTGTGTTTGTAAATTGTACGTTTTCCAAAGTTTCCGGAAGATAACAGAATGATTTCTTCAATTTGTAAGTCGGAAAACTAATAATATTATCATTTTATCTGTTTACTTGAAGCAAACCCGTTTGTTGTTTACTAATATTATCGTAATTATTTACAATGTCCGAAGGTAAAATGCCGGGGATTTGATTTATACCGGAATGGCCGGCTTTCTTATTTATGTAACGAAATTATAATACACTATGACTATTAGGTCGGGTTAGAACTGTCCCCCACCATATCGTCCCGTGGTTGCAGTAGGAGTCTGCTAAGGGAATATACCGGGAGACGGGCAGCAGCATCTACCGAAAGCCTACAAACAATAAATAAAAAAACTGCGCGCGCCAACCCGCCTGCCAAGCGTGGCGCGTATGGCAAACCCCCCCTTTAAGGGGAGGCCTATGTTCAGCAGTGGACGTCTTATGGCTGTGATGATGACGATGATGATTAGGTCTAAGAAATATTAAATGGGGAGTTGTGAAGATGCTGGATAGGAGCCCTTGCCCAGCAGTGGGTCAATTTAAATAAATTAGGAAATTATAGGGTTTTTAAATGGTAGTATTTAAAGGCACATCAAAATATAACCATAACCTAGCTGAAATACTCATTGCACCTTAGAAAATACCAAAACAAGCATCAAAACATTGCTTGGATGTGCATTTGGATTTTTTTCATGCACACATCAATACTGCTGAAGATATATATGTGAGGAGTATGCGGTGACCCATGGCCTAATATACAACACCAAGAAGAGTGAACTGTTGGTGTTCAATGGAGGCAAAAAGGAGTATGCATCAGTGCCGGCGGTGTGTTTGAACGGAGTTCCTCAGAACAGAGTATCGCGGTTCAAGTATCTTGGGCACTGGGTCACCGAGGTTGATGCCGATATGGAATGGGAGCGCAGGGCATTGTCGGTAAGATGTAATATGTTGTCGCGCAGGTTCACACGTTGTGACGGGGATGTCAAAAAGACCCTTTTCAAGGCTTTTTGCCAATCCTTTTACACATGCAGTCTGTGGACGAACTACACTAAAAAGACCCTCAATGCCCTGCGTGTCCAATATAATAACGGCTTCCGCATGTTGATGGGACTGTCACGTTACTGCAGCGCGTCGGGGATGTTTGTGGGAGCTAGAGTTGACGGTTTTAGTGTGATAATCCGTAGTCACTCCGCCTCCCTCATGCGCCGGGTACGTGACAGTTCCAACAGCCTGCTACGTCTCATCTGGGAGAATCCTGCTTGTGCTCTGTGGAGGCATTGTAATGACGTACATATGGGCTCTAGGGGCATAGTTTATAACTTAATGTAAATATCTTCATGAGTACTTGAAATTTTTTTTGATGGAATTTAATTTGGTAATTATGTTTATTTATTGTGATGACATTTAATTTAATTTTTATTTATTATGATTTGACATAATTTAATTTAGTTTTTATTGTATTACCGCAAATGTAATTTAATTAATATTTATTTATTATGTACTTAATTCTATGGACATCTGGTCTGAAATAAACTATTGAATTGAATTGAATACAGTCACCATCAGATATATCGAAACGGCCAAGGTGGTCAGTAATATCTGAACAGCACCTCTATTGTATAGCCAATAAAGTACATGCTCAGATATTTTTGAGTACCCTGGCCGCTCCAATATATTTGATAGAGACTACCTATATGAATAGAGCAATGTTATATTTCTCTTTTTAAATTCAACATGTTAGTTTTTATTATAAAGATATAAATATGAAGCCTCTAGTAAAGAAACATTATTATATTCAGGTAAAAGTGCGTCTCTGGCGCGAAGGATGTCAACCAGTGTGAGGCCCAAGACAGCCATAGTAATGTTGAATATGGGGGGCCCAGAGACCACGGACCAGGTGACTACAATCTTCAGATAATTCTAGTATTTAGGGTGCTAAAATTGAGTCAGAAAGAAGAGAAGAGAGAGAATTATAAATAAATAAATAAATATTTGGGGACAATCTTACACAAATCAACCTAACCGAACCCCAAACTAAGCAAAGCTTGTATTATGGGTGCTAGGCGACGATATACATACGTCGATAGATTAGTACATTACGCACCTAGGGCGGTAAAATAAAGAACGGCTCAGATCACGGGTATTTGTGGCCCGAACCGACGGTAAGGGCCATAAACAAGCGATCTGAGGCCTTGTTTATTACCTCCCGTGGTGCGTACACAATTTTACGTCTTCTCCTGGGTGTGAAGTGAGATTTGCCGCTGCGCCCGTGGGCGGCAAATCTCACTTACCGCCCAGAGTGACGTAAAAATACATACTTATATACATAGAAAACATCCATAACTCAGGAACAAATATTTGAGATTAGCACACAAATAAATGCCCTTACCGGGATTCGAACCCGGGACCTCCAGCTTCGTAGGCAGGGTCACTACCAACTGGGCTATGGAGGCCGTTTGTCAGAAAAGTAATGGCATTAATAGGTGACACGAGTAAAGTTGTCTAATTTTTTAGCATACATTTTTGATTGTCCCATAACTATATTTCTTCTTTTTATAAATGACAAAATCCTTGTTATTTGCGATTTCTGGGAAAAACTATGCTGAAAATAATTTAAAACAAAAAAAGAACCGACTTCACTTAGGATCCGCTATTCCAAGAGGAAGTGGCCGAGTTGCTGTAAAAAATAGTGAAATCACTATAGGTGTGCCTATAATAGTTGAAGAGTTCCCTCGATTTCTTCAGGATCCCATCATCAGACCCTGACTTGGTGACAATGGGACCATCTAGGAGTTAAACCTGTTCGATTAAAAAAAAAATTTTGAAAATCGGTTTACAATTCACGGAGATATGGAGTAACATACATACAAAAAAAAAACATAATAATTATAAAAAAAAAAAAACAGTCGAATTGAGAACCTCCTCCTTTTTTGAAGTCGGTTAAAAAATAAAGATAGATGGGCGATATCAACCTATTTTATACAATTATTTTTCTAACCCTAAAAAGCCGAGGCTGCAGTCTAAGGCCACTACTCATGTCAATGAGAATTTAAAAGTTTACATCGTTAATAATCGCAGGTTGGTGGCTACCTCCTCCGGATCATGACAGACCGGGACATGATACAGCTGCCGGTGCAGAGCCGGCTCGGTCCGTGGATCGCCAAGAGGCGGACGGAGGAGGTGCAGAAGAAGTACAGTGAGATTGGCGGAGGATCACCTATACTGAAGTGGACTAATAAACAAGGTAAAGACAGTTTTAGGGTCAGTACTACATCACCTGGCTTTTGTTTCTTTCATACAAGAACTATACAGGGTGGATTTTCTTTTTGGGTCAGTGAGGGCAGCTACCAGATCCCGTGCTGCTACGTGAAAATGGTCTCAGAAGACTTTCCCTTGATTTCAAATTAATGAAGGATCGCATTTAGAGATTTTGGAAAAAACATACAGGGTGCCAGAAAAAGGTCATTTTTGACAAACTTTTTTTTGATGAAGCTCAATCCCATTCCTATCCAGGATCAAAAGCTTGTATTGGACCAAAAGAACTTTCCGGCTAGAAAAGCCACATAAGAGCGTGTGTACGTCATTTTGAACACCCTATCCGCTTAGCTACTTCTGCTGCTGACTGTACAATGGGACAGACTTAATATACTGTAAATTAAACAATTTTTCAGGAGAACTACTAACAAAGAAACTAGACCAGCTCTGTCCAGAGACGGCACCGCACAAACACTACGTCGCGTTCCGATACGTCCCTCCCTTCACAGCGGACACCTTCACTCAGTTGGAGAAGTGAGTCAGAACTTACAAACTATGGTAGTTCAGGTGACTTTGACTTTAAATTTTATGTTCAAAAACATGTAAAAAAAAAGAAAAAAAAAGAAAAAAAAAATTTTGGCGAAATCGACTTTAATTCATATAACATTTATTACTCCTTATGACCTCTGAAATACACTGGCAAAATTATGCGGCTTCCTCGCGAGCAGATACAGGTATATATAATAATAAATAATGATGAATTGATCATTTAAAATGGGGGTGGTCAGGCAACATGCTACGCTGCCCAATAAACAAATGGAGCAAACAGGTTACTCTATGGTACCCCAGAGCCTGCACCAGAAAACAAGCCCATCCAGTTACAAGGTGGAAAGATGACATTAGTCTGACCCTGGGACCATACTGGATGAGGAGTTGCAGCAGACAGAGTACAGTGGAGACAGTTGGAGGAGGCCTATGCCTTGCGGCACACCGAACTTAGAGACATATTGTAGTATATAAGTAATTAGGTTAGATGAAATGTAACGTTTTATGTTCGGAATAAATGGCTTTATTATTATTAATGATTTCCTGAATCTTGTTTTATTTTCAGGGACGGAGTGGAGCGAGCCATAATATTCTCTCAGTACCCTCAATACAGCTGCGCCACCACCGGCTCGAGTCTAAACGCCATTGCCGACTTCTACAGAGACAGGTAACATCTACGAGTATATATAAATAAATAGGGACCGGAAAACCCCTTCATTCGATTAATCTTTTCGATAGGGTAACCCAACAATAGGGTTACTCTATCATTGGGGTTACCCTATCGTTACGGTTAAGCGCTTACCTTTAGGTATGCCAATGATGTGCTTACCGAATTGTAGGGTTTGTAAAAACCACCGTATCAAATACCAGATCTATATTTCGTTTTTTTTTGAGATTAGAAATTCAGTAAACATAGAAACAGAAGTTGCCAACCTGTTCTAAACCTGTTCTGTTTGAATGTTCAATTTAAACACACTGCAAGCACACCAACAAACGATTAGTTAACATGATGAAGAGTTCACATTTGTAAATAAATAATGATAATTTGCAGATTATAATCCATAACAGCAATAAAAACACAATTTCGTTTTGATTATCACGTTAGAGACACATGACAATTGAAAAACTGTCAGTGACACACGCATACTTTATAAATCGAAAACCATATGTTTCGAACCTCTTTTTCTCCAGGTTTTTTATTGTGCAACATTCACTAAAACATTAACAATGATAAGGAATAAATTATTTCGTAATAATGACTACTAATTACAATACTGTAAAATAATTAATATTATTCAATTTAACATTTACAAATACCTACGCATGGCTTTATTATAAATACAAATATATTTAAATATTTTTTATTGGCCGCATTGGCACTTTGACACTTGTGACATGTATCATGCCGTATCGTGCCTGATAAAGAACCCTGTGCCTTTCAACTTTTTTCTAATCTAAAAAAAAAGAACTATAATACCCCTTCATTGGTAACCGGTGCCGGGCCTTGACTCAAGCTTACCTGCGTAACTTGGATGACATGACAATACAATATTTTGGTTCAGTCATTATCAGATATCGGAGCGGCCAAGGTGATCGACAAATATGTGAAAAACGCCTCTATTGTCAAGGCGATAGAGTGAACGTTCAAATATTTTTGAGTACCCTGGCCGCTCTTATATACTTGATGGCGACCGTACCATCAAGCTGGTCTGATGATGAAGACCGAAGGTCGTTATATACATACATATAATCACGCCTGTTTCCCAGATGGGTAGGCAGAGATCACGGATTTCCATTTATTTCCATATTCCATTACCAGGTGGTCATAATTTGAAGATATTTGGGATTTTTGAAAACATACTCTGGATTCGTGCGGCCTGGTAAAGGAAAGGGATAAATTGTGACGTTTTCAAGTCAAAGGTACATCATTGTCGGTGGACAATAAGACGTTGCTCGTTGCTGCCATAAAAATAAACTATTAAGAGTCGCCAGGACGCTCGCGTGAACTCGCGTCCCCATACAAACGAAGTTCAGCTCTCATTTTAAAACGGCATGCTTTAGAACCACGAAATTTGGCATGGGCATTCTAGCAGTACAGATCTATGTCGGTAATTCGTTTTCGTTGCTAAAAATTGTAATGCAAAGAAAATATAGCAAAAATAAGTTTTGCATGTAAATCTGTATCGGACTGTATTTTCTTTGTGTTACAATTTTTTGCAACGAAAGTGAATTACCGACATAGATCTGTACTACTGGAATGCCCATGCCAAATTTCGTGGTTCTAAAGCATGCCGTTTTAAAATGAGAGCTAAACTACGTTTGTATGGGAACGCGAGCGTCCTGGCGACTCTTAACAACCGACAATGATGTACAGTCAGCAGCAAAAGTAGCTAAGCGGGTAGGGTGTTCAAAATGAGCTGGACACGACTTTAATCTCTCTCAACTGCTCAAAGGTTAACTGGAAGAAATCCCTTAAAGGGATAAGTTCGCCTTTGTACATATTTGCTGTGTTATATATTTCTGTTGTGTTTTCCTGTACAATACAATAAAGTGTTTTACTACTACTACTACTTTATTGTTAAGAGAATAAGAGCGTGTGTAGGTCATTTTGAACACCCTACCCGCTTAGCTACTTCTGCTGACTGTTCCTTTGCCTTAATAATGTCACATTTAATTAATTACAGATCAGTCCCCAAAAATATCCAGTTCAGCATGATCGAACGCTGGGCCACGCACCCTCTCTTGGCAGAAGTGTTCGCAGAGAGGATCAAAGAGAAACTCGCCAAGTTTAAAGAGACAGTGAGAGATGATGTGCTCATACTCTTCACTGCACACAGCCTCCCGCTCAAGGTCAGTATAGTCGGGGAAGTAAGTCTGCAGGGGCAACTGCGCCTACTATTGATTTAACAATAATTTAAAACAAAAAAAGAACCGACTTCACTTAGGATCCGCTATTCCAAGAGGAAGTGGCCGAGTTGCTGTAAAAAATAGTGAAATCACTATAGGTGTGCCTGTAATAGTTGAAGAGTTCCCTCGATTTCTCCAGGATCCCATCATCAGACCCTGACTTGGTGACAATGGGACCAACTAGGGGTTATACCTGTTCGATTAAAAAAAAATTTTGAAAATCGGTTCACGATTCACGGAGATATGGAGTAACATACATACAAAAAAAAACATAATAATGATAAAAAAAAAACAGTCGAATTGAGAACCTCCTCCTTTTTTGAAGTCGGTTAAAAAATATCAGCTAGGCTACGAGTACACTTCATCAAGAGCAAATGTCCGAGCTACTGTAAAAAATAGTGAATTCACTATAGGTGTGCCTATAATACTTGAAGAGTTCCCTCGATGTCTCCAGGATCCCATCAGATTCTGATCTGACGACAATTTTAAACAAAAAAAGGAATTTTCCAAATCGGTCCAGCCGTCTTCTAATAATTGGTGAACATATTAGTCTGGCTGGCCAAGAAGTGCAGGAACAGTGGAAATAATAAGTTATATTCATCCCATCATCATCATTTTTTCCCCTAGGGTACTAGCGTAAAAAAGAGACAGTATAATTTACTCTGTCTATGCTTGAAGTATAACAAACCCTGGCCAAATTTATATAATTGCAAAAAAGCATCAAAGATTTGACTAATCGAGACCCTCCTTCGAAATCTTGAAGTCGGTTGATCTTGAATATACATATATTACTACACTGTATTCAGTGTTATAATAAACATTGTAACACTCCCATGTCCTTCATTTAATTGACAGAATGATAAAAAAATCTTGAGTATTTTTTGAACAGGCAGTATCCCGTGGAGACACGTACCCCCACGAAGTGGCGGCCACGGTGGCGCTCACGATGCTGAAGCTGCGGGTCCCCAACCCGCACCGGCTCGTGTGGCAGTCCAAGGTGGGCCCGCTGCCGTGGCTGCAGCCCTACACCGACGATGCTATCAAGGTAAACACCAACCAGTGGCGGTGGGTCAAGAGACACGTACCCCCACGCAGTGGCGGCTACAGTGGCTCACGATGCTGAAGCTGCGAATCCCCAACCCGCACCGGCTCGTTATGTGAAGTTATACTTACTCTTTCAAACAAGAAAAGAATTTTCCAAATTGGTCCAGCCATCTTCGAATAATCGGTGAACATATAAAAAAAAGATCCCAATAAATTCATAACTAGGCCTTATCCGGATTAGGTCTGGTTTCTTTACAATGTTTTCCTTCACCGAAAAGCGACTAGTAAATAATAAATGATATTCCGTACATAAGTTCCGAAAAACTCAGTGGTACGAGCCGGGGTTTGAACCCGAGACCTCCGGATTGAAAATCGGACGTCTTACCGTCAGGCTACCAGCGCTCTTTCCCGTGTATATGCAATTTTTATAAATTTGATTTGTAGTTCTATGTTTTCTTTATTTCAGGCATACTCCAAGCAAGGGAAGAAACACTTAATTCTGGTCCCCATAGCGTTCGTGAACGAGCATATAGAAACATTGCACGAACTTGACATTGAATACTGCGACGAACTCGCTAAGGAGGTAAATACACAACTTTATGTAAACAAACAATTTTAAACAAAAAAAGAACCGACTTCACTTAGGATCCGCTTTTCCAAGAGGAAATACCCGAGTTGTTGTTAAAAATATTGAAATCACTATAATATAATAGCAAAAATAACCAAAGATCCGGACGAATTGTATTGTATAAGTACCTCCTCCTTCGAAATCTTGAAGTCGGTTGAAAAGTCATAATGATGATGCCTTTCATTCAGCAATGTAAATCAATGTGTTTTTTTAACTTTAATACTGAGGCGAAAAGTTGTATGTGTCACACGAGAGAAAAGTTTTTTACATCTCGTGTTCTTGAGATCCCTCGCTACGCTCAACTCGCTTCGCTCGTGATTCAATTATATAATCTTTCGCTTACTCGGGACTCAAAATCAACACTCGCAAGAAAAACCAACTTTCCTCTCTTGTTGCACAAATAACTATTTCCAAATCGGTCCAGCCGCCTTCGAATAATCGGTGAACATGTAAAAAAAAAAGAAAAATGGTCCCGACGAATTGAGAACCTCATCCTTCGAAATCTCGAAGTCGGTTGAAAAGATAATCTTCCCATTCATAAAATACTTGCTTTTTCACAGGCAGGCGTAATACAAGTAGAAAGAGCGAGTGCACCCAACGACCATCCTACTTTCATATCAGCCTTAGCCGACGTGGTCTCCACACACATGAAGACGGGGCCCAGGGTCTCCAAGCAGTTCCTCAACAGGTAATGTCACCAGCCATGTTACTAATAATGCGTTGAACTTATCGAACGAGCGAGTGCAGCAAAGCGCAGTTCTTACATACAACTTCAGACAACGGAACTGTCAGCTGGCTACTGGGACGTGTCTTTTTTATTTTCCTTTTGTTGGGGTTGTATTGTAGCAGAGCTACATATTCAAAATTCAAAATATATTTATGTCATATATTGGTTTTACAGTGGGAGGAAATACAGTGATCCCCACACTAGGCTGAGCCTGTGACGTGGGGATCTTAGCGAAATACATGAATATTAAAGCTAAAATTAAAACTAAGAATTTTGATTAAATGACCGAGAAACTATCTACTTAAGTACAAAAAGTCGGATGAAATGGTCTTAGTAAGTTATAAGTAAGCGGTGTTTATGTAAAGTTAAGTATGTGTGTTTTTAATGTGTGTATGTATGTATGAATTAGTTACGTGTGTGTGAATGCCTACGAAATAAAAGTGTGAAAGACATAAAATAGGGAAGAAGAAGATTAGTTGTGTATTTTATCATTAGATCAGACGTAAAAGGAATTATATAATTGTTTACTTCTTATAACAGCAGGATCGATCAAGGGGTTGTGGAGCTAGAAGTTCCAAAAGCGATCTTAATTAAACGCTTGTTCAAATAGTCAACTCGTTTGCAACCAAATCGCCAGTTCTCAGTTAGAAGCGGACCACTATTTTTATTTAATGTATTTTTTACGCAAAATAATTTTTCACCTCAGCAGTTCGAACAAGCCTACTTTACTCACTCCCTGGAGTGACGAAAGTTGCTACTTTCCTCACTACAGGGAGTGAAATTATGTTTCTAGAAGCTTTTCGTCATAATGATGATGCCTTTCATTCAGGAATCTAAATAAATGTGTTTTTTAACTTTAATATGTTCTCACTACTGAGGTGAAAAGTTGTATGTGTCACACGAGAGGAAAGTTTTTTTTACATCTCGTGTTCTTGAGATCCCTCGCTACGCTCGAGATTCAAACTTAGAATCACTCGCTTGGCTCGTGATTCAATTATAGAATCTTTCGCTTTCTCGGGACTTAAAATCAACACTCTCAAGAAAAACCAACTTTCCTCTCTTGTTGAATAAATAACTATTTCTCATCTTTGGTTCCAGATGCCCCCACTGCGTGAGCAAACGTTGCGAGATGTCCAAGAAATTCTTCGCAGAATTAGTCGGCACTGATATAGACAAACCTTTGTTCGCATAAACACACAAACTTGACTATTTTAGCTAAATTACTATATTATTAGTAAGCTACCACTATAGAGTAACTTATATAATAGAGCAGCACAGCCTAAGAACTTTTTGAAGCTCAAGTCAATCGCGCTATCTATCCGAGAGACACTTAAAGATACACAAAATGTAAGAGGAAATGTCACCTCCATCTAGTAACGAATAGCGTACTTGTAGTACACTAGTACTTTAGGTCGCTCTCAACTAGATGGCGCTAAATACTTGGAGCCTCAAAGTTCTTAGACTATGGCCGTCTTTTTATTTTTTTTAAGAATGATATTTCGTACATAGTTCCAAATTAAGTGGGAACATGCAAATTTCCCGAAAAACATTACCCCGATTTTTATAATCTCGATTTTTATAATCCCGAATTTTGACAAGTACGAATGTCAAAATTCCGAATTCTGAAATCACGAAAGTAGAAAATCCCGAATGCAATATTTCTGAATATTGGAAGTCCGATTGTTACTTGCTCGAATCCTAAATTTCCCGAAAAAATTAATTCCGATTTTTTTAATTCCGAAAAACTAATGACCGATCGGGTTTTTGGCGATTCGGTAATACGAATTTCGGTTTTTTGTATATTCGGAATAATGAAATTCGCGATTGTGTTATTTGTCGATATCTTGGCGGGTTCCAGCTATAGGCACCGTTACAAATAAACGGATAAAGCCGTCACTGCCCTTACCGATGTAGGTTTGTTAGTTACATTGTCTCCCTTAGAGCGGAAATAGAAGCCCCGCGAAGCGGGGCTTCGTCGACATCTTGGCGGGTCCTAGCTATAGGCATCAAATAAACGGACAAAGCCGACACTGCTCTTACCGATGTGGGTTTGTTAGTTACATTGTCTCCCTTAGAGCGGAAATAGAAGCCCCGCGAAGCGGGGCTTCGTCGACATCTTGGCGGGTCCTAGCTATAGGCATCAAATAAACGGACAAAGCCGACACTGCTCTTACCGATGTGGGTTTGTTAGTTACATTGTCTCCCTTAGAGCGGAAATAGAAGCCCCGCGAAGCGGGGCTTCGTCGACATCTTGGCGGGTCCTAGCTATAGGCATCAAATAAACGGACAAAGCCGACACTGCTCTTACCGATGTGGGTTTCTTAGTTACATTGTCTCCCTTAGAGCGGAAATAGAAGCCCCGCGAAGCGGGGCTTCGTCGACATCTTGGCGGGTCCTAGCTATAGGCATCAAATAAACGGACAAAGCCGACACTGCTCTTACCGATGTGGGTTTCTTAGTTACATTGTCTCCCTTAGAGCGGAAATAGAAGCCCCGCGAAGCGGGGCTTCGTCGACATCTTGGCGGGTCCTAGCTATAGGCATCAAATAAACGGACAAAGCCGACACTGCTCTTACTGATGTGGGTTTGTTAGTTACCTTGTGTCCCTTAGAGCGGAAATGGAAGCCCCGCGAAGCGGGGCTTCGTCGACATCTTGGCGGGGGGTTCCATCCATTTGGCATAACTTCCGTGGCCAGAAACGTATTTGGCATAACATATTTGGCATAACTGGTTTTCGAAGAATATTATTATTGCAGAAATCATCGGTTCGCATAATATACAATTGGCTAAATGTTTGCGTATCCGAATTTGAAATCGACTAATATTCATATGGCCGCTTTTTGATAAGTATAATTTTGTTTTACATTATATTCAACTGCCCGAAAATAATAATCAGCATAATCTGTTTAGCATAATAGGCTTTAGGCGAATGTTTACTTTGAAGAAAACCAATTATGCAGAAATTACAATTAGCGTATTTATTGGTTCTGCTGTAAAAAATGGGTTAATTTTGGTTAGAACTCACCTTTAACTAAATCAAATGGCTGTTCAAAAAGTGGGTTAGGTTAAGTTAGAACTGTGACCCTCAACCAACCCAAACGGCTGCAAAAAAGTGGGTTAGGTTAGGTTAGAACTGTGACCCTCAACCAACCTAAACGGCTGCAAAAAAGTGGGTTAGGTTAGAACTGTGACCCTTAACCAAATTAAACGGCTGCTCAAAAAGTAGGTTGGTTTAGGTTAGAACTGTGACCCTCAACCAACCTAACGGCTGCAAAAAAGTGGGTTAGGTTAGAACTGTGATCCTTAACCAACCCAAAACGGCTGCAAAAAAGTGGTTTAGGTTAGGTTAGAAGTGTGACCATACTGTGACCCTAAACAACCAACCAAAAAAAAATTGGGTTTTTAAAATTTCGGAATAATGTTGAATCGGAATTAATAATTTCGGGTTTATGACAATCGGGATTCGTTGTTTTGAAATTCGGAAATATTGGTTTCGGACTTTTATTGCATCGGAATTTTTAAATTCGGTATTATATGGTTCGGGATTTTAAAAATCGGGTTTTTTACTATTCGGGAATTAAAATATTCGTACTTTAGTTATTCTTAATTTTAACTATTGGAATTTTAATGGGTCGGGCATTACAAAATCGGGATTTTAAAATTCGGGATTTTAAAAATCGGTAAAAAGTTTTTCGGGATTGTGTAGTGTACCCAAATTAAGTCTGTCTGTGGTACGAAATATCATCAGATATTTACCAGTCGCTTTTCGATGAAGGGGCTGTCCATAAATTACGTCATCGATTTTTGACCCTCCCCCCTAAAATCATCCAAAAATTATGCTTCGAATGGCCCCGTTTCCTCCTATGTCATGCTCACCATCATCCGATGTCCAGACCCCCCCCCCCCCCCTATTTTGAAATGACGTAATTTATGAATAGCCCCGAAGGAAAAAATCATGAGGAAACCATATCTATTTCCAAGGCCTACTCTCCCTCCGAGTTGGAAGGCCAGACGACAATGGCTTTCGTGTAAGTGCCTACGCCAATTCATGGGATTATATTGCCAAGCGGACCCCAGGTATACTTGAGCCATGGCAAAAAACCGGGATAAAATGCTAAGAGAGAAGTTTCAGTAAATTGTTTATAATCGAACTCGCGGAGCGTAAGCGAAGTGAGTTTTTACAAACAACTCCAGACCGAACTGTCACCTGGCTACTGGGACGTCTCGGCATTTGGATGGCTTTTTGATTTCGATAGTTTGTCTGACGATAACTTTAGTTACGTTTTTCTAATCTTTATGAAATTCCTTGGGGCTGTAGCAGAGACACATAAAATTTGTAAGTTCGTAAATGAGCAGGATCGATCAAGTGGTTATGGAGCTAGAAGGAGAAAAAAAATCCTCCTCAGGGTCTTGTTATATTGGTCAACTCGTTTGCAAGTAAATCGCGAGTTCTCAGTTCGAGGCGGACTACTAGTATATTCGATCGGAGTACATTCATGTAACGATAGATAAATATAAAGCAAAAAAAATCTTACTAAAGGCGGGGGAATTTATATGATATTTTTTTTTATGCAACGACGGTGGCAAACAAGCATACGGCCCACCTGATGGTAAGCAGCTACCGTAGCCTATGGACGCCTGCAACTCCAGAGGTCTCACATGCGCGTTGCCGACCCTTTAAGGGTCACCACACACCTAGCGGTTTTCCTCGCGGAATTACCGGAAATAGCGGAAATTTGTCTATGGTAGCAGATTTTTTGTATGGAAGCTATAGACAAATTTCCGCTACCATAGACAAATTAAGCATTTTGTCTATGAATTTCCGCTTCTTCCGGTAATTCCGCGAGGAAAACCGCTAGGTATGTGGTGACCCTAAAAACAGGAGGATTCACTGTGTTGACGGCTAAAGGAACAAGAGAGGTCCCTCGTCGTCAACACGCTGGGTCCAAAAATAATCCTGATACGTAAATATCATAAAAATGCAGGGCAGTATGGCAAACCAAAATCCGCAATAAAACCACTATACTTATCCCTTTTTTAGTGGTGGTGGTACTAGCGTAAGAAAAAGACAGTATGATTTGTCTATGCTCTAAGTGTCTTAGATATTCACTGCCCAAAGTATATGTGACGTATTCAACTTGTCGGTTGTCTATAGAGATTGACAACCGACAATGATGTACCTTTGACTTGAAAATGTCACAATTATGTTGATAATGGTTGTAGACAATCATTTAATATCTTCCATGTTTTTATTTAAGGATATTTTTGTGTAAATAATGGTGTTGTTTTACATAGTTTATGATGAAATAAAAAAATATTATTTTAAATTGTGTTTCCCTTTAGTTTTACCTATAATATAAGCAGAGACTAGAGATATAAAGCAAATGAAACGAAGACCGAATTGCCCACCTTCGATGGCAAGTCTTCCGTTTTCACTGGTACGACGATTTGGCAGATTGATGTGTGTGTATTGGTTGGTTGGTTGGTCAGTGTCGGTCTAGAGGTCGCATTTATCATCCGATTTCGATGAAACTTGGCATGTACGCTCCTTGATTTATTTGCCAAAAATTGTCGAGCCATTTTTTTGATTGGGGGGGAAAGGGGGGAAGTTTGCTGTCGCGTTATTTATGTCTCCGAAGTGTACGGTTTACAGAACCACTAGTCTAGATTGGTTAGCCTTAAAAAGAGTGTACGAAAATAAAGCATATAGCTTCTCGCCCATTGAAAACTTAGCTAGGTTGTCTAGCGCCCTGCGTGGAGCGGCCTAGTACGCTATTTGTTACTAGGTGGAGTAGCAGTGCAGGTGACATTTCCTCTTACAATTTCGGTATCTTTAGGCGGCTTTCGTACAGAGGGCGCAATCGACTTGAGCTTCAAAAAGTTCTTAGTCTCTGGTCGTCTCGTCTATTAAGTAACTTTCAACGTTTTGCGTTATCGCGTTTTTACTGGTTGGAACGATTAATTTAAGCAAACTATTTTTGTAGTTGGATAGAGTTTGTCCGGAAAGAGAAGTGTCGTGGTTTATATGGGAGCTCATACATTCTACGACACTATTATTTCAGGACAGACTATATAGAATAATGTTGATACAGGGTGTATCAAAAATTTGGTGATCCGTTTAAGGGCTTAATTGGTAACGTATTGTGATTTCTAAAATGTAGGTACCTTATTAAGAAAAAAAACTTGGACTCGAAAATTGTTTTTGTGTATGGTAGGTACACGCTCACGTCATTCCAGCCTCCATAAAAACATAGATATCGTAAGATATTAAGTTATACTGTCATTTATGTTAGGTATATTCACTGACATAGTAGGTATTTATACCGACATGGTGGTATCTAACCCAAAAGGAAATTTTGTCCACTGGTCCCTTATCGCGGAAAGGTTAAGAACCACTTTCATAGTTTGATACAAACATACGAAAGTGAAATAAAAGTACAGTCAACGCCAAAAATAAGTATACACTTTTTAACCTTACTCCACTGTAATAAGGTTCAAAGCTGTATACATATTTTTGGCGTTTGTACACAACTGACCGTTATTTTAAAGCACAGGTTGCGCAATGGTCATAATAGAGAACACTTTGCTTTCTCGGCCGCCATAATGTAACCATTACACGTAGTTGGGATCCTCGACAATAGGTACTGGGCAGGGACAAATAAGTACCTACATATAGAGGACTGGCAATGGTGTTGTGGAGAATACCCCCCACTTTTCAAAATCGTCCGTTCTTAAGAGTCCGGTAAACTTTTTTTTCGATTTCGCTCAACTTTTTGATGCTATTTTGCAGTAACTAACATTAACTTCTATAATTTTGGATAAATATTATGAAAGATCGTTTCTTTTTGAATGGAATAAATACAATATTTTTTTAATTTTATGCTTCATTTATAAATAATTCACCCTAATCTAACTACTGTTTCGCGATTTTTGCTTGAAGAGGTGAATAGTGTAAGGTTTTTATTGATTAAAATTAAGTTATACAAGTACGTAAAATATATAAATATATTGGAAAATGAGTCGTCTGAGGAATAAGTGGAACAGTTTTTTTCATTTTCATATATATTTTTTAAGGGAGAGTATGTTTTGCTAGAGCAATTTTGCTAAAAATTGCCGGAGTTTAGGTGATATTTTTGGGAAAATATTAAAGTATTTTAGAATTATAAAAATGCAAAAATAATTAAATAAAAAAGTTACAAAAATATTCTAAGTCCTGAGATCGCGCCCCCTTTGCTATACCCTGACCTAGTACTTTTCTTTAACTTGATTACTCGGCATTTTGTTTCTCCAATATAATAAAGGTAAAATAATATTTCACTTCGTGACGAACATGAACTTACCGACACACAGACTGCGCTGGTAGCGGCCAAAGCGAATATCACTAGTAGGTAACGCATGTTGCAGTTTTTGATAATAGTTTATATATTCACAAAAATATTTTGCACGATTTAATTACAAAATAAATGTAATCAGTTTTCAACATTGAGGTAAATATACAAGAGGAGAAAACTTCATATCAACGCAACATTAAAAACGTGCCACGCATGGCGTATCACGACGTACCGGCAAAATGTTTATATTCTAAAATGAACTATCGAAATATATTTATCCCTTTTCCGCTAGGGTATTACGATTGCGCAAGGCAATATTGGCATCTTTGTCTGTCATGGATATCGTGATATTCGCCGTTTCGTACAGTTCGGTGTTGCTACAACATGAAAATATTTCGTCGAAATAATCGATAAATATTTTCAAATATAATAAAATGACATCAGTCAACTATGTTAAAATGTGTAATTTCTTAAAGTAAAATGAAAAAAGTGTCTCCACTTAGAATTTTTTCGTTAACTGCTATCAAAATTGTTACCTGGTGCTCTTTAAACATGAAACAATTGTGAAAAATTTAAGATAAATGAAAATCTTATTCACTAAAAGCTTAAGACTAAGTACATATTGCTTAAAGTAACGTACATTAAGGACATACAAATATTGATGCTGTAATAGAGGCTGCAAAGGGTCACCACTCAGCATATGCTCTAGCATATTAGATATGCCACAGCGCTGGTCTTCCGTGGAGCCCAGGGCCAGAAGATAGATCAGAACAGAAAAAGAACCTAATAATTAACTAAACCTAGAAACATAGCATGGAAAGACTTGCAAGTGGGTGGATATAGGGTGGTATTTAAATAAATCTATACATATACAAATCAGGCACGCATTAATAATAATGTTGATTCGGGTTATTTATGTGTGTGTAGGCAAGTCGAATAAATAAATATGTAATATAACATAATCATATAAATTGTTGTATGTAACGAGCCTAAGCACTTCGTAGGAGTTCTGAATAAAACTTCATATTAAATTGATATTTACATTATTAATAATAATATTCAGTCCGAGGTATAAATCTAACTGCGCAATAAGAAATTTGTAAAATTACAAAGAAATTAAACACCGCTATGTAACACTACTTTTTCCAATGGGGTTGGCAACTGTCAACGGTTTGGCCAGATGGCGCCAGCATAGCTAGGTCCCTTTCACTAGTATTGTTGTATGGGATTTGGCTTAAAGGCTAGCCCATCCAGGTCAAAAAAAATTAAAAAAAAACGTGATTTTGACACTATTTGTAGGACTGACAGGGACCCAGCTATGCTGGCGCCATCTGTAAATACTTTCGACCGGCCAACCCTCAAAGCAAGTATTAACTAGAGCCCGCACACGTGTACCCCCGTATGGGATAGATATATAGATGCCCATAATCACTTCTACAGCATAAAACAGAACAATTTACCAATCTTTTCCTTAGCCGACACAACTTTCTAGGAAAACTAACAGCTTTTCTCGTAGCAATCACATAAATTCTTGAAGAAATCGCGCATTATATCTGTTTGTTACCCTCCACTGCTAGAAGTAACGCGTGGAGGGTAATAGAAACTATGACAAGGACCAACGATAATAGCACCTCTCTGCCGTATCTATTGAAAGTGTAATAAGACCATCCCGTTCTATCTTGGTATTATTAGTTCCGTGTCAGATCTATGGGTGGTATATCTATGGGCCAACCCCATTTTGATAACATTTTCATATTAGATAACTACACAAACCCGCATGTATCAAATAGGGAAAGTATCAGTTCGTTATTTTTTTAATAAGATCGAAATGAAATCGAAATTAAATATCGCAAGCTTTAAAATTGCCACCTCCCTATAAATGATAATAATATAATATAGCATACGTAGCATTCAAACAAACCAGAATTTCCCAAAAATATGAGAAATTCGAATAATGTTTTACTGGCAACACTAAGTGTAGAAAATGCCGCCAGTTGTATATACGTATTTTTTCGTGTAAATATACCAGAATTTGAGTGCAGAAACAGTAAAATCACTTGTGAAAGGTAATTTCGTGTGTTTTATTGTGGGTTTCGGATCGCGATGTGCAAGATTCTACGCTGCATTTTGCCATTTCCACGGACCAGAAATAGTAGAATGCCCATGCCAAATTTCATGGTTCTAAAGCATGTCGTTTTAAAATGAGAGCTAAACTACGTTTGTATGGGAACGCGAGTACACGCGAGCGTCCTGGCGACTCTTAACAACACTTATTTCATGGTAAAATACCTAGCAATATACCAATGAGAAGTTACCAAAGTTGCGAAATTTTCCATACGGAATGTTCCCAGAACTTAAAAATAAAAAAATATTCAGGAAGTCGCTGGACACCGCCGTTATCAATTATTTTAACTGGCTGTCTCATTTACGAGTAAAAAAAATGACTAATGTACCCCTCACTTTATTAAACTGTCGAAAGGGCCTCTGCGCGTTGGCTTCGGCTCCGCATACGCCTCCCAAAGGTCCGGAACACCATTGTTCCGTGGTCCGGAAAGACGTACTAATTTTTGTTTCATAATTCCCATAGGGAATGATCTCATTGGAAATTTAATTTAAATTCTCGTGTAAATTTCCGAGAATTTTACTGAGTTTTTGAGAATGTTCTAATGTTCTGCTTGTACAATGCTAAGGGCGGCCACCGACTATCAGTCCGCCAGTCCACCTGACGCTCAAAGCAAGCATTAACTAGAGCCCGCACACGTGTACCCCCGTAAGGGATAGATATATAGATGCCCATAATCACTTCTACAGCATAAAACAGAACAATTTACCAATGTTTTCCTTAGCCGACACAACTTTCTAGGAAAACTAACAGCTTTTCTCGTAGCAATCACAGAAATTCTTGAAGAAATCGCGCATTATATCTGTTTGTTACCCTCCACTGCTAGAAGTAACGCGTGGAGGGTAATAGAAACTATGACAAGGACCAACGATAATAGCACCTCTCTGCCGTATCTATTGAAAGTGTAATAAGACCATCCCGTTCTATCTTGGTATTATTAGTTCCGTGTCAGATCTATGGGTGGTATATCTATGACCTGACGACATCGGCCTGTCAGTTGTTCGGAGCCGGCAAATTTTTGTTCCAACTGACAGGCCGATATCGTCAGGCGGACTGCAGGCGGACTGATAGTCGGTGGCCGCCTCTTACCTACCTAGTGAGTATGTTTAGCAGTAAGTGTAAAGTTAGGATCCTAATGGGGTTGGCCGGTGAAAACTTTTTGCAGAGGGCGCTGTTCCAGATTCCATACAATAAGAGAAAGAGATACATACAATGATAGAAAGAAACAGACGATGAATGGTCCCTAACTTGTATGCAGGCATAAAGCTTTTCTTAGGCAAACACCTTCCCTATGGCGTTAATCTACATCATTTTAATTTTAGTGTATTCCAAACACGGATGGATTTCAATTTCGGAGCAATTCGAGACAAAACATTGAGTCATTTTCGCGAAAATAAATAAAAACTACTTCGCGCCATACAAATTTAGCTTTTCTAGGGACCAATTTTGAAGATGTCACTTTGACAGTTGCCAACCCCATTAGGATGCTATAGTTAAAAAGACACCGAAAAAAAAGTTTATAAAACTTATTTAATGACGTGAAAATTTAGCTCAGTATTTTTAAATTTGAAAATGTCTGACACCTCGTATGTACGGATGTACAGTCGCCATCAAATGTATCGGAGCGATCACGGTACTCGAAAATATCTAAACATGCACTTCATCGCCTTAACAATAGAGGCGTTGTTCAGATATTTGTGACCACCGTGGCCGCTCTGATGGCGTCTGTACATAATAAGAATTATTACGTATAAATATTTAAATACTTTAATTATTATTTCGCGTTGCAGTCGTCTAGCATTCACAACAATTCGTGTGGGCGCACAAATTATTGATAATTGCGTTAAAAATCTACTACACTCAATTTAACTTCGGCGCCCACATTTATATGTATCTCTTTCTTTACCTAGCCGCCAAAAAGAGATAGTTAACCGGTCGAATTGAAAAAATGGCTGTCAGGTTAACAGCTGCCCTGCGCGTTCGAGTAGACGCTATTTACTACATTTTTATGCTGAATGATTTTAATCTTAATATTTGGAGAAATAAAATTGAATTTTAGATAGCAGTCTACTAGTGAAGTGAACGTAAAATTGTGAAATTATCTTCAAATAGTGTATAGTCACGGAGTCAATGAAATACAATTAGTAAGACAGTTAAGCCGCGTATTCGATAGAGACTACACGTCTACTCGCGATTTCAAATTGTAAAATGTAAACAATAACATTGTTTATGTATTGAGTGAAACAAGTCGTTATTGCCGACAAAATGATGGAAATAACAACAGTTATGTTTGTGAGAGTGTCTGGTTTGTTAGTGCTAATACTAGTGTGTTTGGGTCATGTTTTAGGCCACACTTTTGTTAATGAATTATCTAATAAAGCGGTGACTAAAGTTGAACATCATCATGTGCATTGCAATCACAAACACCCGAAAGCGGATGAAGTAAGTATCCGAACGTATTTTTACTTTTTAATTGTTTTTTTTTCGAAAACAAGGTAAGGTTATGTTCGATTGGTATTTGCAAGCAAGTCCAAGGAATGTTTTTTATGTTTTATTAAATTAGTTAAAAATAGTATGTGATGTGATGCGAGTTATTTACGCTTTCTAGCCTAGGTGTGTAATGAAGTTTATCAGATGTCTAAAAAGAAAATAAAAACTGCAAAAAAGAAGTGAATTTCAGGAAATAGTGCGATGTCTTCGAATATTTGCTGGAAAATATATTTAAATTAAATATCTAATTGTCTTAGTCATTTATTTAACAAAAACGTAAATATACTTAATAACAGATTAAACAACACTACCTACTCAAAAAAAGTTATCTATCAAAAAAGGCTCGTTTCGGCTCCTACCTGGTCCAAAAGTGCCAAATATACTTGCAGCGTTGCCGCGTTGCACGGCTAGTGAAATTTGCTGGACCAGGTAGGATCCCGAGCGAGGGTCGCATCCCCTATCCCTCAAACGCCGCCCCAAAGCTCTAACTAATGTTTTTGCCTCCGCACACCAAGGCCCAGCCGTTTCAATGGCGACCGGGACAAAGTCATACGCTGATACCAGGTTTGCGTATTTATTTTTCTTCAGTTTGGCAGCATTTTCGGCGGCTGCGCCTGCTGTTTTGCTGGTCTGGGCGATGTGAGAGGGAGCAAAGGTGCTCACACAAGTGGCGTCCCAAATTAAACTGCGTCCTTTTTCCCATGGTATCAGCGTAAGGCCGTCCGGTCGCTTACCATCTGTGCGGCTTAAGCCTTGAGGCTCCAGAATGCATGGTACGCTAGCCGAGACCATGGCGCGACGTATCAGCTCATTGATGGCATGGTGCCTCGGTATCCGCCCTGCGCTACGCAAGCAGCTTAGGCCGTGGTACCCGTTAGCCTCGACCATCGTACCACAAATGCATAGGTGAGGTTCGCACACCTTACTGCCGAGTCTTAAGGCCACTGCTATTCTTAGGCTGTCATTATCTAAAAAGGTGCCGAGTTGTGGTGACGGCAGAGCGTGCAACCACGCTCCTGATTCCGGTTGCTTGACAGCTTTTAATCTGGCCACGTCTTCTGTTTTAAGAGCAGTGTTTAATAAGGTAGAATACCTGCGCTCACATAAGGTGTTATCCCAGGGCCTTTGCAGAGCAAGTTTGTCGGGCTGCACTGCTCCAGGACAGCGGGCCGTCCATTCATCAAGAGCCTCCTTCATGAATGGAAGACAGATCTCGCCACCGTTAAAAGAGAGTATCTTAGTAACAAGATCTGAACACGCATGGGAGGAGGCAAGGAATGCTACTACCCCGACATCGTTCATACTGCGTACCCCTAAACCCCCATACCGGATAGGGAGTGTTGCCTGGTTCCATTGCGCTTCACCAAACTGGATGTTTAGGACACTTTCTAAGCCTTGTCTGAGCATAATGTCATAATCATTCGTGTCTTGTTTGAACATCCAGGTTGGAGCTGTTCGTAGGGTGTACGTTATGCGCGGCATTGTAAAGCAGTTACGTAGGAGCACGAGGGACACGTGCGCTGATAAATGTTTTAGGCGTTCGTACGAAGACCCTAAGGCCAACGTCTTTGCTTGAAGCACCGAACTCACCCCTTCGGGGAAAATCGGTGCTCCGAGGAGGTTAAAAGAAGAATTATTTAGAACCTTAATGCCTGGCAACAAATGTTCGAAATTGAGTACGGAGTTCATAGCAATGGGACTGCATGCATATATCTCGCACTTTGAGGTATTGATTTCCAGACCGATAGATTTCAAAGTCGGCAAAAGTCTGCCAACGTCGTTGAGAACTACATCAGAATCACCTCCTATGGTACCATCGTCTAAGTACCAGACGTTGAGAGGTGATTCTAATGTTGCGATCAGACTCTGTATGGCTAGACAAAATACTAGGGGGCCTAATGGATCGCCTTGCTGGGCTCCGACTTGTGAACTTATTGTGCTCTCACTGTAGAATAGGTTACTCGGAGATGAATAACATTGGAACAGAAATGGGTACAATGTGGGGGTATGATCTTTCACTTCTTTTAAAATTATGTCTCTTTCAACGGAATTGAAGGCATTTTTAATATCCAGTTTTATGATTACTGAATCGCTATTATTACGTGCTATAGAAAAATGCCTCGTAGCGTGAATTGCCGCCTCGCAACCTAACGGAGTGCCAAATCCCATCTGACGGGGCTGAAGAAAGGCTGCCATTTCATCTCTCACGGAACGGCAACCCAATTTGGCAACAAGCCGTCTCAAAGTGGTGCCAATAGCAATGGGTCTGATACCACCGTCTTTTTTTGCTAATGCGCACAGGGATGCACCGTACAGGTAGGGACAGACTTGGGGGTTCAGCATACCACGCAAAAGGAAGTTGCATAATTTGGTCAGAGAATCAAGTAATTTAGTTCCATTATCACCTGAATTTGGAGAAACGAGTTCTTTTAAGTGTTGGGGGCGGAGTCCATCTATGCCAGATGCGGAGCCGCTGTAAAAGGAGTCAATAGCTATTCTCACATCTGAAGCTGAAACAGTAAGAAATTGATTTGATAGGTCAGGTTCTGGAGGGTAAGTGAGTTGTCTGGATGGAGAAGGGTGTTTTTCCATTAACGATTTAAGTGTTTCGGCGTTTGACGGAGCTAGGGACGAATCGGACAGTAATATGCGGACTGCACCTCTTAAATCCCCGTCGTGTACTTTGCCTTCGATAGTGCGGCAAAGCGACCGTGGCTTTTGGGGCAGTTCAGCGGGAAAGTATATGTTAAGGTCATCGTTGCCTACATTTTCCTTGACTTTGGAGGTTAATGACTGGCCTGCTCTGCTCTCAGGGACCCTCAGGGCACTAAAAGAAAACGAAAGCAGAGCGAACCAATCGTCAACCTCGTTGGATCTTAAGCACACTTCAATTAGGGCGGACAATTTACCTGCAGCGAGGTTTCTTGCCCCTTTTGGAATGTGTTTTAAAACTCGTACATTTTTTTTAAGCCAAGGGAGTCTCTGTAGTCCTAATCTGTTTGAGTTAGAAGTAGTAGCAGTTACCGAACTGGTTGTTGCTTGTGGCGCTTTGTGAGAGATCAATGACTGTGCCAGGGGCCCAGGGCAGGCTTGCGTCGTGCTCGCGGTAGCCTGGCTGCCATGGACTTTGCCAATATGGATGTTGAGGCCACGTTGACCCTTATACTGACGGGTTTGGGGGCAGTACGGACAAGTAGTAGGAATTGGCGTAGGTGTTATTTTGGGGGCGGCTATGGAGGAACTTGGTAAAATCGGCATAGAAAAAAATAATCTAAAATAGTAAACAGAACAAAAACTTAAAACTATGATAGATAACTAATGTTACTATTTAAAAGGAACACATATTTCACTATATACAATGAAAGTCATACATGTAACGTTGAGCGACGAGTCGACGACACGATCGTGGGATAGCCGCTAACACTGTTTCACCCAAAAAGGTGAGCTGGATGTCGAAGTGTTCGAAGCACTAACACTTGCGGATGATTAACACAATCGCGAATAAAGCCAAATCCTTTTCGCAACTAAGTATAAACATTCATGCAATTATTGTTTATTTGATTTTGACATTCAGTTGTCATGTCGTGGAAGGGGCTTCTCTGATCTCTGATCGGGCTTCCGTGGAGATTCCGTTTACCACGCGTTGTCTATTCGTTTAACGTAGCCGAGAAATATCAGTCGTCAACATTTACAGTAGATAGAGCAGTGGTAATCTCTCAAAAAAAATTATAATGATTCGAACTGTGTTTTTCCGTTGCTAGGCAGTCTCATTCTCTAATTGTATATTGTCATCGTTACAATATTTGTCTAGGTTTTAGTTATGAACTATAAATAAAGTGTCATAATAAACTAATTAAACTATTAAATTATAAAGGTTTGTTACTTTTTTCTACCTATACTTACTTATCTTAATTATTTAAAATGTTCTAAATCACTACCGCAAATGGTTAGTGAAAACCTGATTCGTGTGCCTATTTCACATTTCACAAGTTAAAAACACAAACTAATTAAAGTATGTAATTCCAAAATACCTTGTACAGTCACCAGCATAAATATATGACTATGAGCAGCGCTGCAAAAATATCTGATTCCCCATTGAGGGCAAAAGTATATGACGACACCTCCACGGTAAAAATATATGATGCTTTGTGGCCGGCATAAACATCGTTTTGCATCGATCCGCATAAATATCGGATCAGTCCGCTTAAAAATATCTGATTACCTACTAAAAGCAAAATTATATGACTACTATCACCGGCATAAATATCTAACCACTAAGAAAGCTTAATTATCGGATGAAAGGTCAACCGCATAAATATCTGACATAATAACAAAATCAAAATTATGTTATCAATATACAAAAACAAACCTTATCTAGCTGGCATAGAGGTCTTAATTGTAAAAAGCTGTTTGACAATCCACGAAAAGAGTGCAGACTTGTCATTGGAGTGTCACTGCATATGTCTATCTCACATTTTCTATCGTGAGTGTGTGTGAATGTGTCAAAAATTCAAATTGATATTGTTTCATTGCATTAAAAGATTCATTACAATATTTACGATTTACTCATACAGTTAGGACTCGGTGCGACTGCCGTCAATCTACGAGAAGCGAGATTTTATTTAATGAAAGTTAAGAAAAAAAATTGGCAGTCATAGGGACTGCCGATAGAAGTGAAAACTTAGAGCTTTTAGTATTAAAATTTGAAACTTCATAATGTTTGAATTAAAATTATCAACATTAATCGGGTTTTTACATTTACTGACACTCCGAGCAACAATTATATGCACGTTTATATGGTTTCGTACCTTAAAAAATAAAAACGGAACCCTTATTTATAGGATCACTCGCTTGTCTGTCCGTGCGTCTGTCACAGCCAATTTACTCCAAAACTTTAGGAAGTTTAGGGAGATTAATTATATTTTAAGGGGGAAATGGTTTTAATTTTTCATTTGTATGAGACGTGTGGGGTACCAATAGAAAATTGCAAAAAATTAGGACAGCTGACTGATTTTGACTTCATTTTACGTGCAGTAGTTTCGATAAAAACCATTTGAAAATGCAATTTTTCATACTAAAATTACGGTTCTGTCCCAGCCTTATTTTTCAGAAACTATAGCTAGCTAGAAACTGAGAACCAAATAGTCCACTAAACATACTCAAAGGAATAAAAAATATATCTATGATTTTTTGCAGTGTTTCCGTGTGCTATAAGATTAATTTATACGTGGGCACAGGCCCCCTAGGAAGGAACATGCAATTTGAAAATGGTTTATTCCTACGATTCGTATGCGAAACCAATAGTACAGGAAAATAGCATATTTTAGAGGCAAAATATGTATATCAAATATCAATTGAACTTTTTTTTATACCTTTATCTTGGCACTTCGAAAATGTATGCGTCCAACCCCCACGGCTGACAATACGTGCCATATCCATTTTTGAGCAAAACCATTTCTAAAATAACAATAAAATATGGAATACCTGACGATAATCGGTTTTTGAAAAAAGATATTTTTCAACAATGTTGTGCCATATCCGCATTTTACTATAGGATAATTACACTCTGTTAACTGAAAACTATCACGAAAGTGTGACATATCCAACACTTTTATATGTCATGTCATACATTGTACGTTTAACATTTACTCATCATTATCACTATATTGAAAATATTTGTATGGTATTATAAACATATGTGTCCAATTGATAAATAAGTTAAATATTTCCTAAATGTAAAACTTTTCAAAAAGTATTTTTTTGCTTGTTATCGTTCTCCTGCAAACGAATGTAAGTGGCGTATGGCACAAACGTATTCTCACCCGACGGAAACCCTTCATATATCGCAAAGTATTGATCTTTTAAGTATGAGAATCGTCTCATTCGATTCAGAGTAAAAAAATACATTGAAATGATATTTTAATACCCAGTTTGGAAAATTTGTAATTTTCAAATGTTGCCCCCTGCCCATTCCATTCGGGCGGGGGTAGTACGCATAAATTTTGATAGGACTCGGCAGATCCTTACTCCTAGTGCCAAGATAAAGTTATAAAGCAAAGTTTCATTGATGTGGTACAAATTTTGCCGTCAAAATGGCATATCTAGTCTTACTTTACCTGTACTACAAGGTTTATAGGCTCATTGCTAGTTGCCTGCTTGACGCTTGTTGTCTGACAGCTGCCTTGTAACATGCAATAAAACACGGTAAATATTCAATTATTTTATTTTGCACTATTTATCTTCAGCATTATACACTCGACCATTCCGGGCTCTCCAGACGATATCCTGAATAAAGCTGTATTTTCGCGAATACGGCCAAAATTTTTAGGATGGTCGATTTTGCAACTTCCGCAAGTAATCCATGATTTCACAGTATTTCTCTAAAAACAACATAAAATTACAAATGCATTAATAAGTCGGTGGAACCTATTGATTACGTAGCTAATATTGTAAGTAAACAAGAAACAACCCACATAATCTGTCAATGCATTAATTATTTAATGGATCGGTCTATATATTCGTGCAGTTAAATAATCCTAAAGCTTCAATTGCTCGTAGATTCAATAACACACTATTCAAATTCATGGCATTGAATTAATGTAATTATTATCAATCTCTGCAAAATAATAAGTAGACTTGTTTATTTCTAATGTGACATGCCATATTGACGTATTAATGTTTCTTTTTCAAAAGTTAGACTAGGATTGTAGTAAGAAGGTTATTCACGTTAGATCACATCAATTAAACGTCATGATGAATGATCAATCATACCATTTACTGCTTTATACCACCCAGATAAGGTTGTTTTTGTATACTGATAACATAATTTTGATTTCGTTATTATGTCAGATATTTATGCGGCCGACTGGTCATCCGATAATAAAGCTTTCATTGTGGTTAGATATTTACACCGGTGACAGTAGTCACATAATTTTGCTTTTAATAGGTAATCAGATATTTTTAAGCAGACTGATCCGATATTTATGCTGATCGATGCAAAACGATGTATATGCCGGCCACAAAGCATCACATATTTTTACCGTGTAATTGTCGTCATATAATTTTGCCCTCAATGGGGAATCAGATATTTTTGCAGGGCTGCTCACAGTCATATATTTATGCTGGTGACTGTACCTATAATAGTTATACGAGCATATATCCTACTTTTACTATGATGACTAATAAAAATCGATAACGCAGACAAACCAAAAAATATACCATCGAAATCATTTTCCAGTAAAAATGCAAGTTGTGATACAATTACGGTATGCAACCAGTTAAAATGCATAAACCACGTAAGACATAGGAATGCTAATAATGCAATGCAATATGCAAATCGCATTGTGATCGATGCATTTTTTTTAAACGCTCACGTAACTAGTGATGCGTGCGGCTTAAGAAATTACGGTTTTAATCGTGATTGAAAAACCGGTTTTTGCGTGCATGTGGCCAAGATTTACAAATCCGAGGCTTGTGGTTATGGCCGTAGTTTTGTGTACCTAGCTATATGTTATTGTGTATGGAGGTATATGTAGGGTCCAAAAAAATACAGTAAGTACCTACCTACCAACTTATTTAGTCTAAATTGATTGATGACAATCTGACAATGATGACTTTTTGAACAGACGAATTTGTACCTACGCAGTGCTTGTAGTTTTTGCAAATGAAACGATTATTAGCTAGGTTAACCTCGTTATTATACCTAATCAATCTGTTGGCATCTTCAAAATCTTTGGCAATATAATTAATAAGTTTCTAATATAATATTTCTAATACTTTGTCCTTCTAATGCGGACGTATTGAAAAATATATAATTTTGATTGTATAGTTGGCATGACATTATTGGTCATCTACGTTGTTGGTACCGCAGCAAATGTTTAGTTACCATAAAACTACACAACTATAGTCCAAAAGCTCCCAACTATGGTCCAAAACTGACTCGAATATTTACGATAGGTGTTACTTTTATTTGAATGAAGCGTTTAATTTAAAAAAAAGGTTCATAAATGAATAATTAAAAAAAATAAAACTAAAAAGAAGACTGGGATTGATATTTAGAGTACGCATTGAAGCTGTGGACCATAGTTGCAGTACTGGACTATAGTTGTGTAGTTTTACGGTAGATTAA
This sequence comes from Pammene fasciana, assembly GCA_911728535.1. Classification (NCBI taxonomy): domain Eukaryota; kingdom Metazoa; phylum Arthropoda; class Insecta; order Lepidoptera; family Tortricidae; genus Pammene; species Pammene fasciana. The sequence goes on from OU452299.1 coordinate 8,422,530, forward strand.
ATAATTTATAGAAAACCGATTTGTCCCTTTGTAATCGGTAATGCAGTTAAAAATACAAAAGAAAGCCGTTACACGTAGTTAATAGAATCAAAAGAAACCATTTACACATTACAAATAGATCTTAGAAAGTTCGCAACTTGGGAAATACAGTTTTTGTCAATTGCCATTCAGTTGCGTAACCTTGCCGATGATTGATAATCACGGTCAAAAGCGAAAACTCTCACCTTTCAGTCATTTTAGGTACAAATCTAATTTAACACGGTAATAGCAGTTTTTTAAATCATATAACCGTTTCAGTATTTCCTTAGTAGAATAGTATTTCAATCCAACTGACGTCAATTGGTAAGTTTTTTAATGACTAAAATATTAATATTTGATGTAATAATTTTAACAAAAAAAGAACCGACTTCACTTAGGATCTGCTATTCCAAGAAGAAGCGGCCGAGTTGCTGTAAAAAGAGTGAAACTACTATAGGTGTGCCTATAATAGTTGAAGAGTTCCCTCAATTTCTCCAGGATCCCATCATCAGATCTGGACTTGGTGACAATGGGACCAACTGTGAACAAAAAAAGAATTTTCCAAATCGGTCCAGCCGTCTTCAAATAATCGGTAAACATTTATAAAAAAAATTGCAAAAACAAAGATCCCGACGAATTGATAACCCCCTTCTTCGAAATCTTGAAGTCGGTTGAAAATTATTAACGTAACTTGTAAATCTTTAATGTCAAAGTTTGAATAACGAGTATGACGATGCAATTATAAAATGCCGTAGGTAAAATAATTATTTTCCTAACTCTTATTCATAATAAGGGTTTTGAGTACACAGTACGGTACGGGGCGAATATAAAAGTTTTCTTCCATAAAATAGGTAATTAACTACCTACGCACTACGCAGCAAGGAAAACGCTGATTAAAATAGATTATTTCTGCCTTGTTGCCTCTTAATTTTATCGATCTTACCTGTCTGGAGAAATGTGCGCAGAATGCTTCTAATGGTTATTTTTGACGTTTAATAAATTATTTACCGTCTGCTGTTACAAAATTCGTGATCGTGATCTGTGAGCGGTTCAAATGTCAAAAAGATTCTTAAGTATAAATATAAAACTCATTTCGTTATGCAAAAATACCTAGTTGCCTGCCTACAAGGATAACATACCTATCTGTAGAATAGCCTTAGTTAGATATCATTGTCCTGTCTGCCGGGCATATCCGTCGGATGAATCCGGCTGGCACATCTGTGCGTATATTCCTAGCCTTCCTAGATTAGAAGTCAGTTTTTTTGAAATGCGCAATCATATTTACCTTTCTTTTGTAAATGACTTCTATGTAAGTTTATAATTTGTGTGGCTACTTAAAATTTACAAATCACAATATTTATTAATTAAAATAGTTTAATTTGATCTCTAGATCGTTGCAGAAAGGTGCTTTATATCGGTTAACAATTTACTAACCCATTGCAGCGTTAACTTTGCATAACGAAACTGCCAGAAATTTCACAGGTATATAGAGTGGACGAACGTGTTTAATGAACAATAGCCTGCCAAAATCACTGACCATGTTACTGCCAGCACGTTACGGACTTTAGAGGTCATAATTATACTGACTTGTGTTAGGTTAGGTACCTATATATATGTATGTGCATATGTGCAACCAGCTAGAGCTAGTCGACAAGTTATGCTATCTCGGGTCGATGGTGGCTAACAATCTTTCCATGGATGCAGAGATCGACGTTAGCATTGGAAAAGCGGCAACGATGTTTGGGAAGTTCACTACAAGAGTATGGAAAAATAAACATCTAACTAAGAAAACTAAGATGATAGTTTATCAAACGTGTATCCTCAGCATACTCTTGTACGGAGCTGAGACCTGGACATCGTGTGCCAAGCACGAGCGTCGCCTTAACGCATTCTACATGCGCTGTATCCGGAATATCTTGGACATACATTGGAAGGACAGAGTAACGAACAAGAGGGTGCTTGAGATTGCACAGCTGCCCAGCCTCTTCGCGTTACTAAAGCAGAGACGCTTACGCTGGCTGGGGCATGTGCATCGCAACCCTCACGTTTGCCGCGGCGTGTTTTGCTTGGCGTCGTAGCTGATGCCAAGAGGAGCATCGGCCGGCCGATGCTACGTCACAAGGATTGCGCTAAGCGAGATATGCACGCATTTAACATCCCGGTTCACAAGTGGGAAGAGCTTGCCGAGGACAGAGACAAATGGCGCAAACTGGTGCTTGACGGGCGCAAAAGAGATGACCAAGCCTGGTTTAGGACGCTCGCTGAGAAGCGAGCGAAGCGATATCAGTGCTACACTAGTTTGCCGTCGGGAACTTATATCTGCCATCATTGCGGTCGTGTTTGCCGCTCCCGCATTGGCTTGTACAGTCATGAAAGGCGTTGTCACCCTTCCTGACACTGTTTAAATAGTCTGCAATAGACTCAAAGGCCGTTGATGATGTGCAACCAGAATGCTCCTATAGTTTGGCCGGGGAGTTTGACTTAGACCATAGACAAAAAATTTTTATTTTTTTTATTTAGCTAGTTGTAAATTGTAACTATCGCTTCATAACAGGATAACGTGAAGGCGTTCTTAAAGGGTTAGGTTTTTGACAAAGCTTGTGCTGATGTCTTGTAGGTTATTGACGAAACCTGTGGAAGATTTTCACCGGGTAGATTCGACGAATTTTGCTGCTGATGCCGTTTTGTACCCTTCTTGACGAAACTAAGTCGTGTATGGATTGGTTAATAAATGCATGTCACAAAAAGGAGGAGTATCTGTTTTTGTGCGAAAACTATTTAAAACGGGATATTTACCATGTGAGTTTGTTATTGTGAGCTTCCGATATTTCGGCACAGTTGCATGCGCCGTTAACACGGAGTAACTGAAGTTGCTGCGAGTGTCAGTTGTGGTCTACCCACACACCATAGCGATTTACCCTCTTTCGAGTTCGCTTTTTTCGTCCGTTGTCACTGCTACTAGTACCGTCCGCATTCTCACTTACCCTATATACCATACCACTTGCATATCCCGTTTTAAATTGTTTTTGTAATGTTAATGACCATGTTAGCTTAAGATCGTATATTGTTTTTGTGCGGTTTAAATATGGACAATGTTAAATATGGATCTAATACCTAAAGAAGGAGATAAACGTAGAGTCATATTAAGAGGTAAAGGGTAAAGGAACGTACATTGCAAAGAAAAGACTGGAGGTAAAGTAACTTATCGTCCGTGAGCTCTCAGAAGAACCTTCGGGTTTTAGAAAGAGACGTCGGGTATCAATGAACAGTGACCAGTGAAAAAGCAGAACAGCAATATTACCTTCGTGTGTCATCGCCGATTCCCGAAGGTTCTTCTTAAAGCTCACGAACTGTACATTGTAAAGTCTGGAGGGAATTGCACCCACAATTTTAAAATATATTCTTCTGCTGCTACTACATTTAATCGTTTTCGAACCTTATTTCAATGTACATAGAGTCTACAAATTGCCAGCCAAGCACGGTCGAGCCTAAACAGCATAGCAATGTACAAACATTACCTCGTTACATAACGTGTTATTCTCATATGTATGCTGAACGCACTAAGTGAAAATTAAGGTTATTGGTTCTCAGAAAGCGAAACGTGATGCGGCAAGTGTCAAAAGGCCCTTGAAGCCAAGTTTCATTTAAATAAATCTTAGAAAGTACTACGAGTAGACTCTTCATAACTTAAATGATACAAAATAATAGGCATAGAAAATAAAGATTAAGATCCGATCCGATCCGATAACACTGGCGCTAAAAAGTACTCAAAAATTTAAGAGACACGTAGATTTCACTAGCACTAGCTGATTTCACTAGCTGATTTTTCAGAGCACTTCTGGAGTTCGATTTTTGAATCTCACCGGGTGACTTATTTCGTACTAAATAGTCATCGGCTGTATACAAAAAAAGGCACCGGTGAGATTCAAAAATCGAACTCCTGGTAGATAAAACACTTACTCGCTTATTCATAAACGTGTTTCAAACCTAATTTAGTTAAATTATGTTTTGTCTGCTTCTAACAAACACAACTGTCAAAGTGACAGATAAAGACGAACAATTATTTCGTTAAAAACACGTTTATGAATAAGCGGGTTACAAAGTACTCAATTAATTTACTCCATTTTCACTTAAAGAAGGATTTAAAACTATCACACACTATTTATTATTTATTATCACACTGGCAACGGATCCGCAAGCGGCGCCGGTGCGCGAGCGAGATAGCGCTATACACATGCAGAGCGGCGCTATCTCGCTCGCGCACCGGCGCCGCATGCGGATCCGTCGCTAGTGTGATTATCACCTTAACCGGTTTTGCGGTTTAAGCGTGATGAGTTACCATAGTTACGCGGCGGCGAGTTAAATTTAGTTTACCTTTTCATCATGAGCTATGTGAAAAGTTAACCATTTGAAAATAAGGTAAGCCGGAGGGAATCGAGTTCCAGCGTCGCTCCGCCGCTGTGAGTTACTAGCCAGAGTTACTTTCGTATTTTTTTTTTTTTTTCTTATGGACTTTAGGCGGTATTGCCTGTAGCCAATGTCAAGTATAAAAAGGCGGGAAATAAGAGCTTGTAAGATTCAATCTTTAGGTACAATGCATGGTACAATGTCTTCAATCGATAAGTATTTTGTTTAATCAAATAAGTTTTAGGCAACGTTGTTCGGTAGAAGTGGCATAAGCCTTGTTAGTTGCTATTTGTAGATTGATAGCTCCCTACAAATGGCTCGAGGAGGCTACAGGTTGTTCTGAACCAATCAATGGTTACACGCCTTTTAAGACTAATTCTTCATTATCCGCACACTTGTTCGTTAGATCACCGCACAATAAGCTATCTATATTACACACTGAACCACGAAAATGAACAAAAGACAAATAATTAATCCTAACGAGCTGCGACCATGATGAGCTCAACCCATAGACTCAAAACAAGTGTTCTCCTTTCGTATTTTTCATATTAGTAGAAAGAGGAAATAGTGATGTGCAAATTGGACAAGTATTAACTAGGGAATGCAAAACTGTAATTTATTTATAGAAATTACCGGTATTTTATCCGTAATTCTCATATTGAAATTTAACTGGTTGCATCCCTAGCATTAATGTTCCACGTTCCATATTTGAATTTTGCCGCTAACTCCGTTACAATCGGAGCACGTGTCAACTTTTTGCCTCAATATCAGAACTCCGGCCTTCAACCCGTCAGCTATGGAAAATCTAGAACAATTAGATACCTACTTCTTTTCGTAACCTTGTACTTCTAAGCTGTTCAAGCGTAGTGCCATCTTCTGAATACTTAACTTATAACAGTTGTAGTTATTCGTGAAGCTAACCAGAAGTTCGATCTCTGTTTGTGGTGGTGTATAATGGCGGTTGTGGTCACAATTACACTGGTCGCTCTAAGACTGTCTTAAATAAGTCTTTTTACAAAGAGAACGTGGCTAATGTATTGAATACATCATTTTCATTTTGTCGTCAAACGGACAAACGATTCGTTTTAGTTTTAACTATTCTCCTCTTGTTTATGACTTGTTTATGGTTGTCAAAGATGTAAAATATAGTTATTTATGAGTAAAACTAAGTAAGTAATTGTTAAAATACTAATGGTGTTGGACCTTTCTAATGTTTGCAACAATCGCAATACCTAGAGAGAGACTTACAGACAATTTACGGACGGACGGACAGACGTACAATGACATAACTATTAAGGATTCTGTTTTAGCCACGGGGGCATGGATTGAATCTCGTAACTAAAAATTCTGCGTAGCATAATCGGATCAGGTTTTATTCAGATAAATTTTAAACACTAATTTTACACACGGAAATCGATTTATTCGCACGCTGAGATAAAAAGCTGCTTGCGTCATCTTAAAACCTCATAGAAGCAACTATTCTTGAAACTAATAGCTAGGGATACACGCACAGATCTGCCCGCCAGATTTGTCTGGCGGATAAGCCCGGCGGACAGATCCGTCCATGTATGGCGCGAATTGGACACGGATTTGTCAGCGGACACATCTGAATAGCGTCATAAATGGACGGATCTGTCCGCTGGGCATAACCGCCGGACAAATCCGGCGCGCAGATCTGTACCTACGTGTATCCCTATCCCTATTTAACGTCACAATCTATAGGCCATTAGTTACCTGAAAACAAAAGGTATTTCATTTCATTTCATTAATAATAAAATATACCAAATTTTTTATAATATTTTACTTTTATAAAAATATTGTAAAAAGCCTAACTTAAGAAAAGAGACAAATAAAGGAAATATACCTAAATTAATAGTTAATTGTGCAACAAGAGAGGAAAGTTGGTTTTTCTTGCGTGTGTTGATTTTGAGTCCCGAGTAAGCGAAAGATTCTATAATTGAATCACGAGCGAAGCGAGTGATTCTAGGTTTGAATCTTGAGCGTAGCGAGGGATCTCAAGAACACGAGATGTAAAAAAAAATCCTCTCGTGTGACACATATAACTTTTCACCTCAGTAGTGAGAACATATTAAAGTTAAAAAAACACATTTATTTACATTCCCGAATGAAAGGCGTCATCATTATGACGAAAACCTTCTAGAAACAAAATTTCACTCCTTGGAGTGACGAAAGTAGCAACTTTCGTCACTCCCTGGAGTAATGAAAGTCTCACTTTTGTCACTCCAGGGAGTGAGGAAAGTACGCTTGTTCGAACTGCTGAGGTGAAAATTATATTCCGACCAATAACTGCCAATAAGTGTAGAAATTAAAAAAGTGGCAACATCGTAGTGTCGTCCCGTTTTCTTAGATTGATTTGAAAGGGATGACACAACGATGTTGCCACTTTTTAATTTCTACACTTTTTGGTCGGAATATATATAGGTACAGTATTTTTCAAACGTGACAGTTATACAATTTTCAAATAACAACCCGTATAACAACAATAGCTAATTGCAGAAATAATTAAACAGAAGCAATCAACCTTGTCCTGCTACTAGGAATTATGATCTCAGTTCGCAAGAACTTAATAATGTCGAAGTTTAGAATGGGGTGGGAGTGAAACTCCCGCAGGTATTAGATTGTTTGCCAACTTGCTATATAGATAGAGAACTTGCTTGCTTTTTTTTCATATTATAAGCACGAAACCTGTAGGGACATTTACGAGTAGGTACTTGATGATTGAAGAAACACCTTTGTCATGGTCAAGCAAGGAAAAATGTTTTGTTTGAAACAACTCGATCAATAACATTTCATGGCAGGGCAAAGCAAAAAAGGCAAGACAAAAACCGGTAATCATTTTTTTAGGTACAACACTACTAAAATTGTTAAATGCGAGTGTTTGAGTAGACGGTTTTTTAAATAATATTGGCTATTCGATTCGAATCTTTGATTATTAAACCAACCGGATGCGACACGCGCTCTCATTTCTATCGGAAAAAGTCTGCCGTTTTTCGGGGGAGGGGAACGTCAAATGTATGCGAAACGTCAAAATAGCCACGTCAAATAAATGTCAGTCCATACAATGAGTATGACCACTGGTCATACATTTTTGGCAGAGGGGAACGCCTGTCAATGGCTACTCCGCTTGGTTTAAAGCTCTAAGATTCGAATGAATATTTTTCTTTTTTACTTTTTTACAATGTACGGACACGGACTTTGTAATATTTTATTCGCTGTAAGCGGCGCTTTGGGAACTCCTAATGGAAAATCACGAAATGGGAATTTCCTTTGCCAAAAACATTGCTTCGCTAATAAAAAATAAAAAGATAAATGATATATAATCTTCTTTTTTAATAGAACTGATTATAATATCCGTGGGTTTACCTGTACAGTTAAGACGAATATAACAACGCATTCAGACATTGTGTTGCTAGTAGATCTTATAATTGGTTTATTTGGGTCTGAGTGGCTTAAATTTACTGTAATAGACAACATGCCAGCAGCAGAACAAGAACAAAGTGTTCTAAACTATCTACTCACAAGTTCTTGCCATTGAGTAACAGGAGACATCCCTCCAAATTTTTTGTTTCAAAAGTTGTACTTAAAAATTACTACAAGTCCGTACTATTCTATGATTCTGTCACAACTGTCAGCCGACAAACATGGCGCACAAAATTCGTTCTAGATATCACATATAGTAGAATACATAATAAATCAATGGTTTTTGCATATAATTTTGAGCTTGTCACGAGTTTCTGCTAGCTATGAGTATATTACGTTGGATCAGTTGGGATTTTAGCTTGAATGTTATTAAATTTAAAATTTAAGTTCGCTTAGACCTACTATAATCATGAGAAGTAGGCACATATGTATGTATTGGTTAGTAAACTATGTAAATTAAAAAGGTAACATTTTTTGTCGGTTTATTTGTTTGATCCTATCTGTGGTTTGATCAGTATATTAGGGATTCGAAAATAGTCGATTAACTGTAGAAAATAGTGTAGTATTTAGGTAGTATTGAAATGTACGTTTAATTAAAGGAAAAATAACGACTTTTCTCTCGTTTCTTTTTCTCTCGTCGTCGTTTCTTTTTATCTCGTTGTCTCACTAAAAAAACCTATCTACGCTTTTGTCTGAACTCAGTCGTATTGTCAATAATTTTTTTTCAAAATGATCTCTCTCGAGGACTGCCGTTGGATTTTTGATGGGGCCCACCCACTATCAGTCGGCCTGACGATATTGACCTGTTAGTTGTTCGGAGCTGTCAAATTTTTGTTCTAACTGACTGGCCGATATCGTCAGGTGGACTGATAGTCGGCTCCCTTACGTTTACGGTCGTCTGGTTTCATCTTTAACCACAATATATACGCACTGGTTAAGAAAATTACACTTTCGACTGAGTTTATCAACCTTTCTGCATGCTCGTGGTACGTGGTTTCGCTTTTCGCTCCGAACTGGGACTGGTTTCGCGTCCAGGCAACCAACTTGATATGTATAGGTACGTGTTTATTTATATCGGTATCTACTCGTATAACATCCAAGGCCTTATCGTAAATATCGTGTAACCTCTTGGATACACGGAAAAAATGGTTCCATAAATATCTTACACCTGGATGGAGACCTAGGCTCTCCGAAACATGTCGCGCGAAGCGACTAAAGTGGCGTGAGTGTAACCGTTGTATTTTATGGTTTTTATGTTTCTAAGGAATGTTAAATATTGTATTTACGACGCATGTAAAATGATGGCATGAAATGAGAATTAGTTTAATCTTGATATAATGATGCATTTTACATAATATTATATTTAAATTAAAACCGGATTAACATCGAATATAGACACGATAACATTGACTTTTGACTATAGTTATTATAGTGACTAAATTCATTTTCCAGTTTCGAATTTAAATATTTATTTAGCAATGTCTGAAGTTGGGTCGCGATTTCGCACGCACCACGACTGCGCAAATAGTAATTAGCTGCTACTTTTCGCGCGACAGTTAATACTTAATATGTATTTTTCAACCGACTTCAAGATTTCGAAGGAGGTGGTTATCAATTGGGGGATCTTTGTTTTTTTTTTGCTATTTTCACCGATTACTGGCTGGCGATTTGGAAAATTCTTTTTTTTTGTTTGAAAGGCCTTCACAGTTGGTCCCAGTGTCAACAGGGCTAGATCTGATGATGAGATTCTGGAGAAGTCGAGGGAACTCTTCAACTATTATAGGCACACCTATAGTGATTTCACTATTTTTACAGCAACTCTGCCACTTCCTCTTGGAATAGCGGATCCTAAGTGAAGTCGGTTCTTTTTTGTTTAAAATTATACTATTTAGTATATTAAAAAGTGCCTACGTCAATTCATGGGATTAGGTTGTCGAGCGGACCCCAGGCTCAACTGAGCCGTGGCAATAGCGGGACAAATGCTAGCAGGATGATGACGACTGCACAAATAGTAATTAGCTGCTACTTTTCGCGTCGTTCGTGCTACAGTTACTTAATATGTAGGTATTTTATTATTTATCGCCCTAAAACTTACATGCAGAAAATAGGCCAAGTTCTATGGCGATATCACAAAAAAATATATCTTTCAATGAATACACAGTTGAACGCGTTTTTATTATACCTATAACGTGGGAGACAAGTATACGGCCCTCGGTTTGGTAAACTGCTACCGTAACTTAAGAATGCTTGCAATTCCAGAAGGTCACGCGCGTTGCCGAGCTGTTAGGATGTTTCCAATCTGGTTTCATCCGAACCGAAAGCGGGAACAGATGTTTTAAATTTAGTTTATCGGAACCAGAAACGGAATCTGAACCGGAAATAGAGGCGGAACCAGAACCGGAACCACCATTTTGTATGCCAAGAGTGTTCAGATTACTTCACTAAATTAAAAATACAACTTCAGTCAAGTTTAAAGATTTTGTCACAATAGCGATCCGTAATTTAATGAATTACAAAAGGTTCTAGATCCAGTCCTGAATATGTAGATATAACGTAGTAGAGGAAGAAGCCAAGTTTTATGCTCATTCGACATTCCTAAACAGGAGCATCGTGATTCATGCACGGAAAAAAAGTATCTTCATCGAACAAATATCCTCTTCGTCAAAACAACCTGTTTTTGTATAACGAAAACAATTTGCCTAGAAAATGATCTTTATTCAAGTAAAATGCCTTTATTGAAGTAAAATATGTCTTGGGCTAAAGATATAAAATTAGTCCAAGAAAATATTTACTTATGTTTAAACAATAATATTTTCGCATTGGTATTCTTGGCTGAAGATGCCCTGTTTTTTCGTGTGAGCAGCGTTTTCTCCAAACTTGGCCGGGTCTCTACCGTGCGTAGATTTATTCACAGTCGCGTAAGTAATTAAGTTAAACGTACACTAACATAACTAAGTTCATATTAATAATGTTTGCTAGTCGGATTCGCTTTCAAGAGCGCTTTCATTTACTTAAGATGGCTGAATTAATTAATTGATAATTATGCTGCTAACATTTTACTCGCCAAAATTATTTTTTCATTACTTTTAGGCGATTATCACACTGGCACCGCAACTGCATGCGGGGACGTTGTGCAAGCGTGACAGCGCTGTACACATACAGAGCGCTATCTCGCTCGCGCACCGGCGCCGCAGCCGCATGCGGAAACCGAAGCAGTGTGAAAGCGGCCTTTAATCCTAAGCGGGCTACGTTTATTTATTAGTTAAAATACAAAAAAAGCGGCAAGAACATTAACCGAATCATGCGCATAGCGTGATGGGTACTTTGTCACAATCGGAGCAGCTAGACGGGGTATTCTTTTTATATTACTATAAAAAGAATACCCCGTATACTAAAGTATATTTTTAATTTTATTTTTCTTGTTTTTATTTTAATGTAGTTTAATTTTATATAATTTAGTAAATTACCGGTTTTTCCTTCCCTAGTTACCGGTTTTGAAACATTCGCATGGGAAGTAACTCGCCGTTACGGTGAACGCACGACAAATTTCTCTGGGAACGTGATTATTGCGATATGCAAAGTTAATGATAAAAAGCAGATCTTGGCCTTCGTGATTATGTTGTCACACTTGCTATTAAAGTGGTTGTGTGATGAAATAGCTTCTTTTTATCCTTAAGGCCGTTCCAGTGCGAGAACCAGGCCTATAACCGCGAACCACTTTGTTCTTCCATTTGCATCTCTGTTTTTCGAATAGGTACCTATGCAAGAGCGATTGAGAGGGAGAGAAATTTAGATTTTTCGGTAGGCCCGTTTTTCGATGCTAAATATTCGTATGGGAAACGTTCTGGAGAACGGTGCATCTCTAGCAGATGCGCACATAGGTATTTCGCGCCTTGGATTTTTGCCGGTTTTTTGTGCCACGTCAAAGAGAACATGTCTTTTGAATTATAGTGATTTAGAATTAAATATGAACGTATAAAACTGTCGCTTTATAGAACACACAACAGCCTAATCTTCAGAAATTTGGAACATGTCTACTATTATCGTGAAATGAACTTTCACGCCAGGGCTCGTTACAGGTTAAAGGAAAAATCTCCGAAATAACCCAATATATTTAATTAGTTATGGTTTTTATGTAAAACCCAATATTTTATTCAGGTTTTTACTTCATATTATAGGATTTTTTAATTAAATATGAAACAGTAACGAAAAAACGAAAAAAAATGGCTTTTACTGCTTTACGCTCAAAGGATTCAAGTTATTAATATTTTTGATAAATTTAATAATCCAAAACAAACGATGAAAAGCTTGCTTCCTTTTGATTCAGATTATCACATTGCATAGACGAACTTAAACTGCGAGATTGCATAAGACTAATTTTTAATTGAATCTTATATAACACATAACACGTTTGCGAGCGACCTGACGATTGACCTTTGTAGTAATAGATATCCCGTTTGTTTTATTTTATCTAAGTATATTATATCACTATGTGTTATACAATACAATACAAATCAAATATTCTTTATTGAACACCTCAAAAAGAAAACCAGTACAGAACATGGATAGGTAAACAACAGGCCGTCAAGTGATTTCTTTCGGACAACCTTAAGGTAGTGGAATTTCATTATATACACTAACTCAGTAGGTGTTTCAAATCAGAGAAAAAAGAAAAAAACTAGCGGAAAGTAAATAAACTCAATAACACTAAACTATATCCTAATAAATAATTAAATAACCATATTAAGATGCATTACACTTAAAACAACACACTTGTTATGTAGATTAAGAGTCGCCAGGATGCTCGCATGAACTCGCGCGATCTATGTCGGTAATTCGTTTTCTTTGCTAAAAATTGTAATACATAGAAAATATAGCAAAAATAAGTTTTGTATGTAAATCTGTATCTGGCTGTATTTTCTTTGTATTACAATTTCTAGCAACAAAAACGAATTACCGACATAGATCTGTACTACTAGAATGCCCATGCCAAATTTCGTGGTTCTAAAGCATGTCGTTTTAAAATGAGAGCTAAACTACGTTTGTATGGAAACGCGAGCGTCCTGGCGACTCTTAAGTAAATGCAAATTAGTTATCTTGCATTGTACCTATAGCTTAGGTAAACTCAGGGCTTCAGGCTTCAGCTATTTTTATTTTAATAATTCATAGTTCAATGAATCAACAAGTTGTGGTTGTGTCGGATCTGGAGCCAATTAAATTTTAACTTAGATTTCGTATCGAGCGAACTTTAGCTAGTTACACGCGTCCATAAGCTACGTAGTTTACCTTTAAACGGGTCGTATGCTTGTTTGCCAAGTTTCTGACTTTCGGCTAACTTGTATTTATGATAGCTGTATTCAGCGCTGAATCCCGCTAAAGTGTGTTTTACGCCTGCCTAAGACAGAGATAGCGTTCTACATGTATATAGCGCTGTCACACTTGCACACCGTCGCTGCATGCGGTTGCGGCGCCAGCGTGATAACCGACTAAGGATTTTCTTCGGCAATCGCCGATGGAAAAGTTTTTGTCTGTGTGATAGTTAGAACAGTTCAAAATTTCATAGATGATGTATTTATGTTGCGGCTATAACAGCAAATACTAAAAAACAGAATAAAATAAATATTTTAGGGGGCTCCCATACAACAGACATGATTTTTTTGCCGTTTTTCTCTGTCACCACCACCAGGCTATCTCATGACCCGCGATAGTTAGACGGTTGGAATTTTCACAGATCATGTATTTCTGTTGCTGCTATAACAACAAATACTATATGAAAAAAACAAAATTAATACTTAAGGGGGCTCCCATACAACAGACATTATTTTATTGCCTTTTTTGTAAATAATGATACGGAACCCTTCATCCGCAAGTCCTACTCGCACTAGGCCTGTTTCTATCAGCTTTTATCGATTCCGCGTGGAAGTGGGTAAACACGGAGTGTGATCAAGATCACGCATAATCTATACCGGAAGCGACCGTGCAATCACGGCTGAGCTAATGGCCAACGCATTTCGCAAACTGCAATTCAATAGAAACTGACGTTTCTCACACAACGCGTCAACGGTCAATCCATAACAGCAAAGACAAAGACAATGTTAGACTGCCTATACGTATCTGTAATAGGGATGTCACGAATATTCGCATTCGTATAATGCGAATATTTGCATCATTTTTGACATTCGTATCAACATTCGCATTCGCATCAAACGATGCGAATATTTTTCGAATGCGAATGTTGGTAGAACACATCCTGTTTTGACCGCACTGACCCGGGCCATAGTCATAGGCTTGCTCATACACAGGAAGTGAAAACGACGGTCTCACTTGACTCCTTTTGATCATTAATAATACTCGTAATATAGGGCTCCATCACATGTCATGTTCTGTATTTTTGAACTATGGATATGGAAGCACAAAAATGATAAGCAAGATTAAGTTTTTTGAATCTACTCCGTAACATTCGTATTCGCATTCGGACATTCGCATTCTGAATATTCGCATTCGCGAATGGGAGAAAACGATATTCGTGACATCCATGATCTGTAATATGTACGATTCTTATTGTTTTAAGAAAAATCTATTGAATAAGCGATGCCACTGGCAATTTACCCAGGACTATAGTTACAAATATAAAAATAATGTATGTTTTATTTTGGTACACAGGGTACACTCGATGCGTACCAAGTGCGCGTTGGCCAGTTTTTATTTTATTTTGGAACGAGCGAGCGCATCAAAGTGAAGTTCTTACAACACTTCGGACAACTTCGGACATAACGGAAATGTCATCTGGTTATGGTTACCCGGCATCTTTTCATCTTTTTTTGTATATATCTCATATTCCACGACCTCGAAATCATCGTGTATCATAAATCTTAATTTACCTTCCATGAAGTATCTGCCACACTTCCAATAAATGATACGGCTTTACTGCCTCTACTACAACATGATGAGATATTTAACTAGGAAGCGAATGACGCGTCAGCGTCAGGCAGGCTAGTTTACGTAAATGGAGTACTTGTACATTTTCCGTAAAATAACTTTATAATAATTATAATACAATTTATAAAGGAAACTGTTTGGTATATAATATACTGTAGGCAAAGATTTTCTCAAACGTAATTGACAGTAAGTAATTTTGTAGTTTCACTGCATTTTATAACAAACACTTTTTTAACACACAAATGTATTGATAATTTTACAGAACTGTGGCAAAATTTACTTCGCGACGGGCTCTGACCGAGCCCGCTGTATTGACCATACACGGCCCCTAATATAGATTGCAAGTCTGTTATTTAGTTGTCTTTAACAGTCGTTTTTAAACCTGTAAATTTTCCCACGAGTTCTTCTCACCAATTGTCTGCGAAAACCATCCGTTACATATTGTTACGTGAAAAACGTCTCATCAGCTGTCAACAACGAATCATCACTTAACTTCAGAAAGTAATAAATTATTGATAGAACGATTTTCTTTAAATATAAAAACCGATAATTTTGTTGCAAGGGCGCACCACTATTATGGGCGCGTGTTTAAGTAGACTTGATTATTCGACTTGACTATAAAATTTCGATTATCATTATTTAGCACAAATGTAACATAGGTAGTTATTATTTCAAGAATTCTGATGTTAAAAAAAGTACAAAGAATGATTCTCCTTTTTCTCCAAGTGCTCAATATCAAAATTAATACAAAGATAAAAACTATTAAATACGCCATAACGGTAACCTTCACTGCAATCCGGAAATAACTGTCTACTTGAACTCTTGTGAACCTTTTTTTTAAACATTGCACTATGGCGCAAACAGCCAACATAAAAAGAGCGGGAAGAATTATAACCTCAAACGCCCTTTTTCTAATTACAAATTTAATCTAAATTACAGTCAAGTGATTATGAACTTTAAGGTTTATGTTTTAAGGAGTGTTAATATTATTTAAATATGTTTGTAGATTCCAAGTTAATGTTTTGATTGCCATATTCGGTGCGGAAATGGAACAAAGCATAGTTGTATCTATTGATCTATTTTAATGGTACAAAGGTCGTGGTATAAGATTCATTATAACAATGTATTGATTGAGATAATGACTTGCATATTTTATATTAACACTTGTTGCTACGCTATACATAGTATGTAGGTACAGTCGACGTCAAGAATATGTTTACACTTTTGCACCTTATTACAATGGAGTAAGGTGCAAAAGTGTAAACATATCTTTGACGTCGATCACGTCGACTGTACCTACATCATACGTAACTAGGTATTAAACGGCTATTAGACATTGCAACCTGCAGGGCCCAATCTGTTGTGTACCTGTACCCTGCCTCTTTATCCCTCCTTCAGCTCCCTACGGGCCCTACCTTTAATTACACCTTCCAACCTGACAGATTGGGCCCTGCAGGTTGCAATGTCTAATACCGCTTTTATATGTATAAAACTCAAGGCAAAATTTAAAAGCTTTAAACTCCCAAAAAAAATATAAATAGGTATATCAAGAAGTAGATTAGCGTAACAATGATAATTAACCTTAGCTTCGAAACGTCCAATGCGGGTTTCCTGAATTGAATTTTTGACCAGGTGGCAGCACCGTGGCGAGAGGTCCAGCTGTCATAATCCACCAATCATGTTTAATCGCTATTTTTTTTATTGTTGGATTTTGACAGGTGCTGTCAAAAAGACCTCGTCACAGCGGCGTCACCTGGATGTCCGGAAGCCCTCATTGTTAACCGCTTATCGTGAGATTCGTGAGATGAGAAGTGTGGCCAATTAAGATCTATTATATGCAGGATGATTCCGAGGTCGTGAATCGAAAAAGATAAACCTAAAGACGTCGTCACTATTTTCTTATTAATCATCAATATTAGCTAGGGATACACGCACAGATGTGTCCGCCGGATTTGTCCGACGGATGTGCCCGGCGGACACATCTGAGCGTGTATGGCAAGAGTTGGACACGGATCTGCGGACACATCTGAATAGCGCCATACACGAACGGATCTGTCCGCCGGGCATATCCGTCGGACAAATCCGGCGGGCACATCTGTGCGTGTATCCTTAGCTAATGATTTAAAATAATCAGATGATTGTAAGATTTTGGCATACAATTTGGTCAATGTTTACAACCGCTTGGTATTAGACATTGCAACCTGCAGGGCCCAATCTGTCAGCTTGGAAGGTGTAATTAAAGGTAGGGCCCGTAGGGAGCTGAAGGAGGGGGAGGGAGAGGCAGGGTACACAACAGATTGGGCCCTGCAGGTTTCAATGTCTAATAGCCGTTTAAATGTGACGTCTTGTCGCTTCCCATACAGCGTACCTATTTCAAAAGTCATAAGAGTGGCCATGATTAGGACATTTTGCGTCTAGGGCTATTTGCGATTGGGGCATTTTGCGATTAGGGCATTTTGCGTTCGTAAAATAGGTCATTGATAATGTTGATAGAACATAATAGAATAGCATAGACTTTATTCGTAGACATTGCATTGATTCGTATGAAGTGTTTTTAAAGAACCTATTATTAGGTACTTGAGACTTAAAGAGTGTCTGTACCATACACTGTATTTGACATAATTATACAAACCATACCGAGATAAACTCCCGGCTAGAATAAGATAGGCTACCCGGGAGCCTAGGGGTTACCGTTAGGGCGTCTACCGCGAATGCAGAAAATGCTGGTTCGATCCCAGCCTTAGGCAACGGAGGCCTTTTTCCTTTGTCGACGTATATTTAAGTTTATTATATAGTAGCGTGTCTGTTTAAAATAAAGAAATCAAAATATTTATTAAGATTAATTTGATTTGTTGTTTAGTTGTCATAACAATAAGATGTTTTTTTACGAGTTATTCTATTTTTATCTACACCCATATCATAAACCCTCCATGATGCGTTCAAAACCCGCACGTTATAACCACCATAAAAAATAGATTGTTTCGTTAGTAGTTAGAACAAATGTCTTATCTGTAACGATGTTATTATTATCAAATAATAAGCAAAAATTCGATATCATTATGAAAATCCGGGTGGGCCCCGCCCGAGCGCCCGCCGGCACAATCGAGTTGGCCATGGCGATGGCGCTGCAATCCGTCCAATGGCAGTCATTCAATCATCATTTCGGGTTTATAATATGTGTGTAGATAAAGCAGTGTATGCAACTGTACGTAATTAGGCCTTAAAACACTCGTGTGATCTTATTATGAAACTCACTTCGTTCGTTTCATAAAACCACACTCGTGTTTTAAGGACCCATTACGTAACAGTTACATAAACTACTATTATTCTTCTGTCCTATTCAATATTATTGCATTATTTCTACGTTACGTTCTTCTATCCTATACAATATTATTGCATTATTTAAATGTTTTTCTTTGAAGCGACGTTCGTAAGGAATTTCATTGATTGTCTGAGAATGTGAGATTGCTGTTCAGTGATTCACTACAACATTTGTTTTGTATTTCACTGACTGTTCATTATTTATTTATTGTATGGCTACATTACATGTATAAACAATAATAAACTATTACTATATGTTACTCTATAAATCAACATAATGTAACACACATTATAGCCGTCTACTTAAACGCGCTGACTGCGCGTATCTGCTTAAACGTGCCCCTGGATCAAGGTTTTGACAGATGTCAAGTAATGCGGACAGAGGTTGCTAGCAATCAAGGGCCTGACACCGCGTAGCACCGTAAGGGATAGACATAGATGACGTCATGATGACGTCTAACTCGTGGGGATACCAGTAAGAGAAAATTACCCCATTATTTCATATAGCGAGCACCGAGCACTCCGGGCAGGCCCGGAGCGATGTGAACATAGACATACCACCCATAGACCTGACATGGAAATAAATAAATAATAATACCAAGATTGAACGAGATGGTCTTATCAAACTTTCAACAGGTGTGACAGAGAAGCGAGCTGTTATCGTTAGTCCTTGTCATAGTCTCACCTATTTTTTGACAGTGGAGGGTAACGAACAGATGAAATTAGCGTTTTTACTACGAGAAAACCTGATGGTTTTGTCAGAAAGTTGTGTCGACTACGGACACAATAGTAATTTGTTCCGCACATAAAAAAAAATTCGCGTTTTTTTTTTCTTCAACCTACTTTTCCAAACTCGCAATACGATACCATGCTAATGCCCTTGAACGGATCATGAATATTTTTACTACATCCTGTATAGCAATTTAATTTTTAAGGTCGCTGTTCCAAACCCAACTTGTACATTAAGATTTTCGAAACTTATGATCGAACTTTCATTTGTTATTTCAGTTCCTTTACGGTGAACAAAAATATTGCAAGGAAATCAAATCAGGTGGAAGATCTTTTCGCTTTCATTAAAACTAGTTAGTACCAATCTTGGACTTAGGATGCCAAGCATACCCCAGACTTACTGAGCCATAGCAAAACCAACACTAGGAATAAATTTTGTTAAATTCTAATTTCTTTAGTATGGAAAAATAAAACAGGTAAATTTTATTACTGGCAGATATCAACATCTTTATTTAAATAAATTTTTGCCAATGATATGAAATGATGATCTTTTTAAAACAAAAAATACCTCAATATTAGGGTAAGTATAAAAATCACGCACTGGTATCCCTAAGGCGTATGTAATGCGACTAAATTGCTTATGCGGTTCTAAATTACTGACAGCTATACGGCTAACCGTGTTCATAAATTAGTCGGTTAATATGTTCTCGAATGTTTTATTTACCTTTACGATTTTATGTATTATTCTTCACGAGAATAGATTTATTAACAAGATTATAGCGCGTAATAGATTGTAGGATACTATTTATACACTAAACAACAGGAGTAAACTGTAAAATGTGGTACTTACCTGTGAAAGGTTATGTTGTCGTAATATCGGCGATAATCACTTCTACAGCTCAAAACACAACAATTAACCATTGTTTTCCGTAGCTGGCACAACTTTCCACGAAATATATCTGGGTTTCACCTAGCAAATACAGATATTTTGCAAGAAAACGCGAATTAAATGTGTTCATGACCCTCCACTCATAGAAAGTACTTACGGTGGAGGGTGACATAAAGCCGTGAGTCTATGATAAGGACGAACAAAAAATGGCAACTTCTCTGTCATACCTATTGAAAATTTAATAAGACCATCCCGTTCTATCTTGGTATTATTATCACCATGTCCTGTCTATACCTTATATTGTATGTCTATGCTAGCAATAGAGATAACTGTAATTATTAATGAATAACGTGTAAATAAAAGCAATTATACTGAAGATGGTGTATTATGTCCAAAAACCCCTTTTACTGAGCATTAAAACTATGGTCTATGGTTATCTACACATGTCACTGGATATACAGGGTGTTTCCTGTAATACGATACGAGCAATAAATTAAACCGTAGATTCTACTCCTCAAACAACAAAACTTTTATTGAATTTAAACTTTCGTGAGACATATTAACACTATTAACACTATTAGCACTCTTAGTGCTTGAGAATGGAGACCTAAGCTCTCCGAAAC
Organism: Pammene fasciana; assembly: GCA_911728535.1. Lineage (NCBI taxonomy): Eukaryota > Metazoa > Arthropoda > Insecta > Lepidoptera > Tortricidae > Pammene > Pammene fasciana. Next base: position 8,442,897 of record OU452299.1, read on the forward strand.
ATGTCGCGCGTAGTGACTAAACACAAGTGAGTACAGCCGCATGCAGTGATAATAGTGAACAAAACTTTTGTTCAAAATTTTTTTTTAATATGCATTTTGTAGTTTGCTTATTTTTCATACAAACTAAATTGTATTTTCAATGTATGTTAAAATCCGTCTATTTGACATTGCTTGTCACCCTACAGACATAATCGATTTCGGAATACATCGCGTGTCCGGAAAAACTTTAAAGTGTCCTAAAAATCAAACCATAAGTTATTTTTAAAAGTCGCTGAACAAACGTTGTCTGGTTTGAAGAGTAGAATCTACGTTTTAATTTATTGCTCCTATTACAGCACCCGGTTTAGGTATAGGCATTTCTTCTCTGGACCTCGCAGCACTCACCGGATTTCCTTCATCATCTGCTTTCTCACTGTTTTCTTTGCTTTTGTAGGATAGATAATCTTCTGTACGTAGCGATTTTTCAACCGACTTCAAGATTTCGAAGGGGGAGGTTCTCAATTCGTCGGGATCTTTGTATTTGCTTTTTTTATGTATGTTCACCGATTATTCGAAGACGGCTGGACCGATTTGGAAAATTCATTTTTGTTTGAAAGGGTACTTCACAGTTGGTCTCATTGTCATCAGGTCTGGATCTGATGATGGGATCCTGGAGAAATCGAGGGAACTCTTCAACTATTATAGGCACACCTACAGTATTTTTTACAGCAACTCGGCCACTTCCTCTTGGAATAGCGGATCCTCCGAAGTGAAGTCGGTTCTTTGTTGTTATATTACCAACCATTAAGAAAAAACATTTATTTAGACAGAATAAAATTAACATTGATAATTTAAATCCACATCGCAGGCTTCGTCCAGATTCCCAACATAATAACTTCCACAACATGCTTCGTCAAATACACAGTTCAAATCCACAACAGGTTTCGTCAACAACACTAAAACTAAATACAAACACAAATTCACATTACATTTTAGACCCCAACTTTGTTGTTTAAAATTATTTTATCATGTCTAATCATGCCTATTCGGTCACGTAACTCGCGTCGTCAGTTGTTTTTTTGCCCGCGGCCCGCTCACTTTATTTGTTCGTAGTTGGACTACTCGTTGTATACTCTGGTAGTACAGTCACCGGTAATAGTATCTTCGTACACGATGCCGCAAATATGTGACACGTTATTTGTAGGGCTATAAGAGCGTGTCACATGTTTTTGCGGTCTTCATGTAGGAAGTTACTGTTGCTGGTGACTATACCTATACTATTAATCGAACACGCGGAGCGTAAGCGAAGCGAGTTCTTAATAACAACTCCAGACCGAACTGTCACCTGGCTACTGGGACGTCTCGGTATTTGGATGGCTTTTTGATTTCGATAGTTTTTCCGACGATAACTTTAATAAATTTGAATGATCTGAACTGATCTTTATGAAATTTCTTGGGGCTGTAGCAGAGATACATAAAATTTGTAAGTTCGTATATGTGCAGGATATTTAGAAAACGCTGCGGCTTGTGGGTGAATATAGCAAAAAACAGAGTTAATTGGAAAACATTGGGGGAGGCCTACGCCAAAGAGGCGACTTCCATGACTAACTAGTAGAAATTTAAGTATGTATGCAAATTATATGTAAAAGTTATGGTAGAATAAAGGGCTTTTTTATTTTATTTTATTTTATTTTATATATGTGCAGGATTGATCAAGTGGTTATGGAGCTAAGAGAAAAAGAATCCTCCTCAGGGTCTTGTTATATTGGTCAACTCGTTTGCAAGTAAATCGCGAGTTCTCAGTTCGAGGCGGACTACTAGTTATTTTGTGCTACTTGTCATGTTACACATGTAAGGTATCGTGAAAGCGAAGCCAACACAAGCAATCGTGATTAACAATTGATGTAACGTCTGAACTGTTAGTGTTAATCATAATATTCATTATGTTATTGGCGGCTGTTATGTAATCATATTATTAGCACGATTGTATTATATTATAATCTTAGAGCTTTAACTCAAGGGGAGTAGCCATTGACAGATGTTCCCCTCTGCCGAATGAGTATGACCAGTGGTCATACTCATTGTATGGACTGACGTTTATTTGACGTGGCTATTTTGACGTTTCGCATACATTTGACGTTCCCCTCCCCCGCAAAAAACGGCAGACTTTCCGATAGAAATGAGAGCGCGTCGCGCATCCGGTTGGTTTAATAATCAAAGATTATAATAGTCACAGATGTATGTGCGTTTAGATTTCGTATTTACAATCACCGGCAATAGTATCTTCCTACACGAAGGCCGCAAAAATATGTGACACGCTCTTATCTGTAGGGCCATGCTATAAGAGCGTGTCACATGTTTTTGCGGCCTTCGTGTAGGAAGATACTTTTGCTGGTGACTGTACAGTCAAATAGTTCGTCACACCTTCCTTCCTCCGTTTATCCCGGCTTGGGGTCCGCTTGACAACCTAATCCCATAAATTGGCGTAGGCACTAGTTTTTACGAAAGCGACTGCCATCTGACCTTACAACCCAGAGGGGTAACAAGGCATTTTTGAGATTAGGTCCGGTTTCCTTACGATGTTTTCCACCGAAAAGCGATTGGTAAATATCAAATGATATTCCGTACATATGTTCCGAAAAACTCAGTGGTACGAGCCGGGGTTTGAACCCGAGACCTCCGAATTGAAAGTCGGACGTCTTACCGCAAGGCTACCAGCGCTTCATCTAATGCTAATAGTTCGTCACACCATGACGGTGATGATGACGGATGATGGTGTGACGAACTATTTGATCACATTGGCTGTTACAATATATTTGTCGCTGACTGTACCATATTTTTGATGTGTCCCTCTCATTGACTTATTATGTACACTCACCGGCAATAGTATCTTCCTACACGAAGGCCGCAAAAATATGTGACACGCTCTTTTGGCCCTACAAATAAGAGCGTGTCACATATTTTTGCGGCCTTCGTGTAGGAAGATACTACTGCCGGTGACTGTACGTAGGACCTACTATAGATGTGACATCTACAGGGTGTAACAAAAATACTGGTGATCCGTTACCCTTTATAGGGCAATGGTCTCAAAAAAGACCACTTTTAACATCATCTTTTTGTATTTTTTTCTTGTACAGAATTTTTAGGACTATAGATTGGCGATGAGGCTTGAATTGAGGATTTTTTTCAGTCGTGCCCGTTAAAGGGTTAAGAGTCGCCAGGACGCTCGCGTGAACTCGCGTTCCCATACAAACGTAGTTTAGCTCTCATTTTAAAACGACATGCTTTAGAACCACGAAATTTGGCATGGGCATTCTAGCAGTACAGATCTATGTCGGTAATTCGTTTTCGTTGCTAAAAATTGTAATACAAAGAAAATATAGCAAATATAAGTTTTGTATGTAAATCTGTATCTGGCTGTATTTTCTTTGTATTACAATTTTTAGCAACGACTCCTGGCGACTCTTAAATGTTCCGCACATGGTCTTTTTACATGTACCCCAGTGGCGGTCGGTGAAAAAAATTCTTAGGCAAGCCAGAGCTTAATTTGACTTAAAATATCTTCATGAGCTGTAGGAGAACTGGTCAGATGCCGGAAAATTAGGCAAGCCGACGGGAATCGTGTTCTATGACGCGCCGCCACTGATGTATCCGTGTGTGTAGTCTTTGGCACTGGCGTGCGTGATTAGGGTTGCCAGGTGTCCGGCTTTAGCCGGACATGTTTGGCTTTTTACGGTCGTGTCCGGCCAAATATTTGCTCGTCCGGCATGTCCGGCTTTTGTTAGGCTTTTCGTCTGACTGCCACGCGAGTGGTACGAGCCGAAAGTCGACCGCAAGTAAAGAAGTGACTCCTCCGAGGGCTGTTAACAAGTTGATAAAATTGACAAATAAGTGTATTAAAAATAGTTATCATTTGCCAAAAGGCAGAACTCTTTAATTTTAAGTAAGAAAGGGGTATTTATTTTTGTCCATAATGGATATTTATGGTGTTTATTCACAAAGTAGACCTTATAGCTAGAATTTGTTTAGTTCCTTTCTCAGTCAAAATTCAACGACACTTTATCGGGAATAGGTTTGATATAGTTACATGTATAAATAAGGACGTTGTAGTTTAATATGTCATTAAAAAGAGGTTATTTGATACTTTTTTATATCTAGATTTTGTGTGGCTACAGAAACTTAACTGTGTGATGAAATTCACTTAGTTGTTTCAATTTTTTCGTAATTTTTTAAATCCGTGTATTATAAATTTGAGACTCGTATTAAAAAAAATAGTTTTGGTTTTACCATTTTGTCGGCGTGGTTGATTACATATAGTCACTAATACTACATTTAAATTTTCTAGTAGGTAAAGTCAACGTCAATGATATGTTTATACTTTTGCACCTTATTACTAACGAGGAAAATGAAAACATATATTTGACGTCAACTGTTCTAACGATTACTGAACTAAGCCGCGGACAGAAAAGGACCAGGCAAAACTATTAGGGTTCCTAGTTGACTAAATAACCCTAAAAATAAATAAGTAATCGTTTCTTTTATTATAAAATGTTGTCCGGCTTTTCGAACAACTGTCCGGCTTTAAAAAGGCTAAAATTTGCTATCAAAAAGGTTATGTCCGGCTTTCAGGGTAAAATGTCCGGCTAAATTAAGCGCGAAGTCCGGCTTTTGTGTTTTTGGGCCTGGCAACCCTATGCGTGATCTATAGGTTTATAGTATTGTCTGTGGTTGTATTAATAATAGTTTTTGTTAATGTAACATGTAACAATAGTGTGTAGGTACCGAGTGTCAATAATTAGCACAAGTTTGCATATTTTTACTTTTACTTTTTACCATAAGTACTAATTATCATTTTTTGTACTTTAAACGCAGCTCGATCTTATTATAATATACATATAATAATTTTAAACAAAAAAGAACCCGCTTCACTTAGGATCCGCTATTCCAAGAGGAAGTGGCCGAGTTGCTGTAAAAAATTGTGAAATCACTATAATAGGTGTGTCTATAATAGTTGAAGAGTTCCCTCGATTTCTCCAGGATCCCATCATCAGATCTAGACCTGGTGACAATGGGACCATCTGTGAAGTATACTCTTTCAAACAAAAAAAGAATTTTCCAAATCGGTCCAGCCGTCTTCGAATAATCGGTGAACATACATAAAAAAAACCGGCCAAGTGCGAGTCGAACTCGCGCACCGAGGGTTCCGTAAAAACCTAAAACAATTGCTATTTCTTATGATTGCGTGGACATGAAAGTTTCGTTTTGCTACAGCAGAAAGATATTATAGAGCTGAGTATATGATATGAATTTCAATTCAATACCTCTACGCGTTTACGAGGAAACAGGTAGTAAGTTTAAAATTAAAAAATATATTTTAAGTACTATTTTACTAAAAATGTCTACTTTTCGTAATTTTTCCTTTGTCTTTGCTATATAAAGTTTCTTCGTGCCAAGTTTCAAGTTTCTGAGTTTACGGGAAGTACCCTTTAGGTTTTGAGTTTCTTGCGAGTACTCATCTCCAAAATATGCAACTTAAATTGTTATTTTTTTTTATTGCGTTGACATAAAAGTTTGTTTTTGCCACAGCTGAAAGGTATAATATACCTGAGTATTTGATATGAATTTCAATTTAATACCTTTACGCGTTTACGAAGAAGAAGGTAGTAAGTTTAAAATTTTAAAAAATATTTTTTGTATGATTCTACTAAAAATGTCTACTTTTTATAATTTTTCCTTTGTCTCTGCTATATGACGTTGCTTCGTGCCAAGTTTAAAGGTTCTGAGCTTGCGGGAAGTACCCTTTAGGTTTAGAGTATCTCGCGAGTACTCAGTTTCAAAATATGCAACTTAAATTGCTATTCCTTGTGATTGCGTTGACATAAAGATTTGGTTTTGCTACATCTGAAAGGTTACTATAGCCCTGAGTATTTGGCATGAATTTCAATTGAATAACTTCACGCGTTTACGAGGAAAATGGTAGTAAGTTAAAAATTTAAAATAAATTTTTTTGTATGATTTTACAAAAAAAATCTACTTTTCGTAATTTTTCCTTTGTCTGTGCTACATGAAGTTTTTTCGTGCCAAGTTTCAAGTTTCTGAGTTTACGGGAAGTACCCTTTAGGTTTTGAGTTTCTTGCGAGTACTCAGTTTCAAAATATGGAACTTAAATTGCTATTTCTTTTGATTGCGTTGACATAAAAGTTTGGTTTTGCTACATCTGAAAAGTCCTATAGCCCTGAGTATTTGACATGAATTTCAACTTAATAACTTTACGCGTTTACGAGGAAAAAGGTAGTAAATTAAAAATTTTAAATATATATTTTTGTATGATTTTACTAAAAATTTCTACTTTTTATAATTTTTCCTTTGTCTATGCTATATGACATTGCTTCGTGCCAAATTTCAAGTTTCTTAGTTCATGGGAAGTACCCCGTAGGTTTTGCGAGTGCCGAAAACTCTAAAATTTGCAGCATAAACGACTGTATCTTTTGATTGCGTTGGCTTTTAAGTTTGATTTTTTGACAGCTTCAAGGGACAATAGACCTGAGTATTTGGTATAAATTTCAGCTCGATACCTCCACGCGTTCCTGAGAAAAATGGTCTTGACAGACAGACAGACAGACAGACAGACAGACAGACAGACAGACGGACAACAAAGTGATCCTATAAGGGTTCCGTTTTTTTTCCTTTTGAGGTACGGAACCCTAAAAAACAAAGATCCCGACGAATTGATAACCTCCTCCTTCGAAATCTTGAAGTCGGTTGAAAATGCATTGTAACACGGAGTGAGTAAGGTCTCTTCGATGATCAGTAGGAGAATAGGATCAGTTGTGTTTAAGGCCTTGGGTTTTCTGACCACCCGTCGCCGGCGGCCGGCGACCGACGCCATACAAACATCCGATCGAATCCGATGTTTTGTATGGCGTCGGTCGCCGGCCACCGGCGACGGGTGGTCAGAAAACCCAAGGCCTTACTTTTTTTGTGCCTTGGGATAAGTTTCATTATGCCAATTTCCAATAAAAAGTCTGACATATTGATCTTATCTTTTCCTATTTTATGCAAGTCAATAAATTGATAGTTGTTATTGCCAATAATGTATGCATGTATGCAAGCTAGTAAAGTAAGTCACAGTTTTTACACAGCCATGTGGGGTTGGTCAGGCATAAATAGTATTTTTTATGGCTAGTGAGTTTGTCCGGAAAGAGAAGTGTCGTGGTTTATATTGGAGATCATACATTCCACGACACCTCCTTTCCGGACCGACTTACTTTTTTTTAAAACTCTTCCATGTTTATTTATACTTACACATTTACTGAGTAAGTGTAAGGTTTTATGTAAGGTTTGTCTTTGTTTGCACTTATTTAGTAGTAGTCTCCATAAGGGTGAGAGGCACCAGAAGACACATCAGAGCCTTCGAATGCGATGACGGAGCAGGAATTCTGGACTGACCCCTCCTGATATATTCGCCTACCGCCCTGACCAGTATATATGCATATTTAATTCAATACGTGACGGGCGTAAATAAGCGAATATTAATCTAAAGGACATCTGAAATGTATTTGTATTACAAAAACATGTTACACAATTTACGTTTTTACATACAACTAGTAGTATACCTACCTAACCTAGTCATAAGCTAGGGGTACACGCACAGATGTGCCCGCCGGATTTGTCCGACGGATGTGCTCGGCGGACAAATCCGTGCGTGTATGGCGCGAATTGGACACGGATTTGTCTCCGGACACATCTGAATAGCGCCATACACGTACGGATCTGTCCGACGGATATGCCCGGCGGACAAATCCGGCGAGCACATCCGTGAGTGTATCCATATCCCTAGCTTATATCATAAGTCACTCAAAAGCCTGAGGCAGGCAATCAGGATCAGAATTTTTTATTTGCTTAAGACATGGTAAATATGTAGGTGCTATGTCTAGTTTGTGTCACATGCTTTGTCCAATGAAAACATGCAAATCTAGATACTTACTATACTAGGAAACTTTACATTACAATGATTTATCTATTTTATATATGTCGGCGGCCGGTCGGAAAATCAGGCAGAACTTAATGTTCCTGTGTAATATTTTAACGATACTCACATTAAACCAATGTATTAGGTAGGTTAGGACAGTTAGGTTGTTTCAGATGCCCGAAGGGCAAGCTGGCCAGAAATAGGAGCCCGGCATAGCGGAGCTTCGTCGACTCACAGAACGAGTTAAAGATTTTCACGTTTCACGATTCTGATCTTGCGATCGGCCGCCGACATATACATATACTATTTACATGGATACATTTGATACTGCCAAAAATCTTGCCAGGTGGCGCTACCATAGCTTTTACTTGTCACTTGTCAGTAGACTTACTAACTTTGTGTTATGTTATGCCTCTACGAGACTAGATTAGGCATAGGCAGGATTATTAAATTTAAACTTCGTGAGGCATATTAACATTATAAAACCTATGGAGACCTAGGCTCTCCGAAACATGTCACAAGACGTGACTAAAGTGCCGTGAGTGTAACCGTGTTATTTTATAGGCAGGATTCATTAGAATAAAAAAAAATATATTGATTCTATTGGTAAGATTCGCAGGTATGATCTATAACCATCTATAAAAAACTTCGACCGGCAAATCTCATTACTAAAACTAGTGTTAGAATGCCTTTGGGCTAAGTTCGCATTTCATTACCTACATATTTAGTCACTATGACCCAATAATGTCGCAAGAGGTCGCGGTGCCGCTGACACTGACACGATCACTGCGGCTAGCGAAATACCTATAATAGTTGCAAGTTGCATTTTGATGATTATAAATCTAGTAGCCCGCCTCGAGCTGAGAACTCATGATTGACTTGCAAACGAGATGACAAATATAACAAGACCCTTATGAAGATATTTTGTCGCCTTCTAGGTCCATAACCCCTTGATCGATCCAGCTCATATACGAACTCTTTATATCTATCTCTGCTACAACCCCAACTCATGAAGTTCAGAAAAACGATACCTACTAGTGGTTCTGTGAACCGTAGACTTCGGAGAACACAGCAAACTTCCCCCCCTCCCCCCTCATTTTCCCCCCTATCAAAAAAATGGCTCGACAATTTTTGGCAAATAAATCAAGGAACGTACATGCCAAGTTTCATCGAAATTGGATGAAAAATGCGACCTCTAGACCGACACTGACCAACCAACCAACCAATACACACACATCAAAATGCCAAATCGTCGTACCAGTGAAAACGGAGACGTTCGTCGCCTCGCTACGCTCGGCTCCTCAGTCAACTAATGTTATCGCAGAATAATCCCTCAAAATCAAAAGTACCCTCGTAGCCAGGTGACAGTTGTGTCCGAAGTTGTAAGAACTTCGCTTATGTTCCACTCGTTTGATAATATATGTTATTACAATTCGGCCATTTTAACTCTGCGCAGACTGTGCAGTGGTTAACTAAACATGGACCTGCCGCATGAAATGGATGATTTTTATACCACTATGGACGCTTGCAACTCCAGAGGTGTCACGTGCGCGTTGCCGACCCTTTATGAAACTGATATATCATTAGAACTACTTACAAGGTTTTCACAAAGCGCGCAATACACAGCAAACATGCGTATCTGCTCGCCACGCATTCGCACGATCTGGACGCACCTGTACATAAAACGTGCTCTGCGAACATGCTACACGCTTCCGAACAATTATGTTACTCACGAACGAATTGAAGATTGTGCATTACGTCTGAGGAAGTCGGGGAAAGTGCAGTTACGCTGCAGCTGCAGTTATTATCTACTGCAGAATCGGAATGCAAATTAATTCTAATTGCAGAAAGAGTTCAACGAAACTTGATGTAGAAAGCCAAGTGCTACATCGCATCTGATAAGTTAGATAGAAATAGACAGACTAATCGAACGAGCGGAGCGTAAGCGAAGCGAATTCTTACAAATAATTTCTGGCTACTGGGACGTCTCGGCATTTCGATGGCTTTTTGATTTTAAGAGTTTGTTCAACGATAACTTTAGTAACGTTTTTCTGATCTTTATGAAATTTGTTGGGGTTGTAGCAGAGATACATAAAATTTAACAGTTAGTTTATGAGCTGGATCGATCAAGGGGTTGTGGACTTAGAATTCGAAAAAAAATCTTCATATGGGTCTTGTTATATTGGTCAACTCGTTTGTAAGTAAAACGCGAGTTCGCAGTTCGAATCTCGCGAGAGTCTCGCGGCGGACTACTAGTACCTACTATAAAACCCCAGAAAACATTTTTTTGAATACATATTTAATAATAAAGATTCAAAATAGGTTTGCGAAATGTATTCATTTAATTACATTAAATCAACGTGATTACATTTTCACAACTCGAATTAAAATAATGATCTACTCAAACGCGCTCCTCACATGTCAAATTTCCCGCCATTAAACTTATAGGTTAGTACAACAAAAGTCAAATCAGCAACCATATTGCTCTTTATATAAATCGATTATCTTAATTCGTATCTCGACTCGCTATTGTAGAATTTATGGATCGCCTGAGCGCATGAGCACTTTCACTGCTGAATGAGATAACATAAAGATCGTTACGTTGGTATTGCGCAATATGGCGCGAACAGTGACATGGGGTCGTTCGGAAATCGGCTTTTAATCATCGTCTGTGAGTTTGACTTTTTAATTATGATAATCCATAGATTTTTGCGATGTCCTTTCACTGAATTACATTTTATGAGGTTTATTAATTGCGAATAATCGAATATGGATATGTGACATACGATTTTTGATCCTAAACGCGTTAGGTATTCGAAAGTTCTAAAATATGTAGGAACTAATGATTATCGATTGAGATGATAATCTGGCCTATAACCGCGAAGCACTTCGTTCATCGAATCTTCTATTTGCATCACTCTCTTTTGTATATGCAAGAGCGATAGAGACGGGACCGTCGTTTTGTCGATTTTCGAACTTCGCGGTGGGCCCTCTGGTTAGTTAAGAGTTGAATTATGGCGGTTTGTTCAACTGGAAGATTTGGAAGCCGTGATGTTTTTTTCTTGTGGTATATAGACAGATATACTAATTGTTAAGATGTATATATATAATTGAGTTAATAGTTCAATGATGTTATACTATGTATCTTCAAGCAAAAACGCCGGAATGGATTTCTAAGCAAAATCGAAATAAGTATACCTACTTTCTATGTCCTATCCTCGTAAGGCCCAAGGTCCTACTTGTAGTACTTATTGTCTTCGATGAAATTTGAATCGTCCATTCTAGTTCCATAGAGTTGCATTTGTTTTTAGTGTTGGGTAGGACATCAATTTAAAATGAGTTTGAGTGAGCACCTCATTTAAAAAAATGAGGTGGTACAATGTCTTACTTCAAATGAGGTGAGGTACACTAACTTATTTTCAGCATTAACTGTTCAAAAAACGTATCGGCAACAATTTTTTTTTAATGTTCTGTAATTTCTTCAGTTATATACTATTACTATCCATTTATTTTATCACATATTAACATTTTCAATATATTAGTTAATTTAGGAACAAATCATTCGATTTTTAGGAATAAATCAAATCAGACCAGGTACTATGTATAATCCCTATCCCTAAAGCAGCTTAATTTGTTAGATAAGTACCTATTGTAAGTCATTCGGCCTAAATCCCAGTTATTTGATAGTATTACATTATAAACCTATAATACAATATTTTAATTACCTACTAATTGAAACCTATTATCAACACTAGCAACCTAAAACTTGAATGTTTCAGGAAATCAATTAACTGTCGAAGTGAAGAGAATCATTGCCTATTTCATTATTTCTATTTAGACATAATCCAGCATGCATAGCAATAACTAACTTACCACTTATGTTTTCTTAACATAAATATGAAAAAAACAAATACCAAACACATTTAGCGCGGTAACATTTTTCACGTCAGTTCCACATGCAAATAACAACATAAAATTAGCACACATTTGCGCGCATAAGCAAAATGCTTGTTTTGTTATTTTTGTAGAAAACTATTAAATTTTCTGAACACAAATCAAAATCACGAAACGAAACAGAAACTTTGTTTTTGGCAACTTATTGTTATTTATTGCTTGCTTTGCTCTTCAACCTTCAACTCAACGTCAACTGTCAGACTATCACTACTGTCAGTGTCATACTCTTACTTAGCAAATTATACTTACCTTTTAATAGCAATTCAAATTAAATGGTCACTTCACTGTTTTAATTGATACTCCGCCGCTGTAATAATTTAAAAATTTAAGAAATATATTGTGTGTAAATTATTATATTTACTAGCTAGTTTCGTGAACGCTCCCGGTAACGTAACGTCAATTCAAAGTGAAGTGACAGTGACACAGTAGTACAACAATTCCAATCGCTTAACGAGCGATATTTATATATCCAGTCTATGAGCGCTCCCTGATCGCACGTCGTAGTTGTTGTGAACCTCGAGGTCACGTTATACCGGACAATGCGAAAAATCGAGTGCCTCGCGTTAGCTAAATAATAGCAAAGCAATGCAACGAAGTTTTCAAAATTCTATGTCAAAATTACTCGCCTAATCGCCTTTTAAATCCAAATTAGCTTAGCAAAAATACAATGCTCGGGCAAAAATGACGTAAGATGCATGAAATCATGCGGCGCTTACACCTTTTGTTTTGTGTCGTGTTTTAAAGTAACGTATTTTTGACGAGTGGTATGTGGTTCGATCTTTTGTTTCACTCCCTCCTTTGAGTCTCTGTATCTCTTTGTTTCATTTTGCAGTTTTGAAAGGCAGTGAAAGATTTGTAGTGATTTTGGTGTGCGTAGTTTTCGAGGCGCGCGAGGTTTTGAGGCGCGAGGTGACAAATGTGTTGATTGAGGTGAGCGCGAGGGCGAGTGCCGCGAATGAATGAATGGATGTGTGACGGTTTGAGTATTTGGAAGAATTTGAAGTGTGTGTATTTTTTGTATGCGATGAGCGTGAATGAGTGAAGTGAAGGAATGAGTAGAGGGGGCTCAAGAGAAGTGAAGTAAGACATTTTTCCGGTGTGAAGTACTGCGTCAAAATAACAGAATGAGGGGTTCAAATGAGGTACCTCACGACTGACTAACCCAACACTATTTGTTTTGTAGCGTTCGATTTTGAAACAAAATAAAATCGACTCTGTTTCTTTGTGTTCTTGGTTTAAATTTCAGTGGCAAGTATTCGATTTTTCATTTGTATGGCTGGGCCGCAGGAGGCTATACTGACATTATTGAATAACTGACCACGATTTAAAGACCATATTGGATTTACACACTGTATTATCTACGTAATCGTAACTTAGATAACTTTTTAATAGTCGTAGATACCTATATTATTAACGATATAAAAAAAGGTACCTACCTATTATGGCGGAAGTTGGTTACGAAGGCGTTCCCATGCCGATGCCGGACCACCCACATAATACATCATTGTCTATGACATAAAAAGCGGTCAAGTTCGAGTGTATCTCACGTTTCCGTGGTGACAACCTCAGGGGCCCAATTCGACCATAGATATAGTATATACAAGTAATTCGACAAAGAAATTCTGACAGTCATTGACACATTCTAGAACATGTGTGTGTAGCTGTCATGAATGTATATAAAGTGGATCTAATTCTTACACTTTTTCCCTAACCACAGTTGAACCTTATTACCGAGCATAACAGTTGATTACAGGAGACTATTAAAAAGGAGTAAAAACGTTCCCATAGAGAGCTTAAAGTAGGGGGCGGTGTCCCACTCGCTCTCGTTACAAAATTGTCACATTTGGTGGACATTTGACACATATTGACATTTTGATTGTCCGACGACGTCATTACCTCCTTAGTCAAAACGAGACACAATCCCCTAGATAACCTTCTCTTTCAGCCTCACTTTTTGACCGAAGTATTTCATCCACTTCATATATATCCATGGTAGCTGTAGACTAACTTGACATGTATGTTAGCCGATTTTTGATGTGTCCGAACTGTCCGAGTCATAATATTTTTTCTTTAGAAATTCTGAGGTCTGAGGTCCTAATAAGTCCCGCCGAGTATAAAAATAAGTCCCGCCGAGTTTCTTGCCGGTAATAAGTTTGTAATACTTCTCGGGTCAGAGGTGTAGGGTTAGAACCGGTGGTAGTTTCTTTTTCTCTCTGACGTTCATAAGTGCATGTGCATTGTAACGTGCCTAAATTGAAGAATAATAGTTATTTGTTATACAAGGGGTGAAAGTTGTATTTTACGTGCGAGTGTTATTTGAAACACGAGCTAGCGAAAGGATTCTATCATTGACCACGAGCGAAGCGAGTGGTTCAAAAATAGAATCCTGAGCGTAGCGAGTGCTTTAATACACGAGACGTAAAATAACTTTCACCCGTGTATAACACAAAACTTTTCACCTCACTACAGCGAGGAAAATAAGAAAAAGGGTGCATTTTGCTTGGTTTCCCGTAATTCCTCAGGTGTTTAATACTTCTTCATCACTCGAATCACTAATTTTTAACAAAACAACCTAGAAAACATGCGAACATTTAACGTTGATATGATGGATGAATTGAAATGAAAAGTTTTGACGTAAAAGGTTTTATTAAATGTCAGATGCGTTTTGTTCGTACGTAGACTTATTCGGCTGTCAGAACAATTTATCCGTTTTTACAAAAAGAATGAAGATTAATGTTGAATGCTGATATTTATGAATTAAAATAAAGTTGTAAGACTGTATTAAGTGTTTTTACTCGATGCAATTCATTAATTGCGATGTTAAAAATTCTGCACTTTTAACGTTTTACGTTTTGTTAGCTGTCAAATGTCACTTAAGCCACTTGTCACTTATGTCAAAACTCTTTCACCACATGTGGATAAAAAGCGATTTTCACAATAGATATTAAACAAACAAAAAGGGCTTTCCGAGCTAGTGAGGTGAAAATATCTTTTATCTTTTGTAAATTTTTATTTATTTCTTTGGTCGTCAAGTTTAGACTCCTCTGTATCTGAGAACAATGCAGTTATTTCCCTTTCCACCCTTGAATAAAAATGTACAAAAGATAAAAGATATTTATTCTTCAATTTAGGCACATTACAAAGCAGTTATGAACGTCAGAGAGAAAAAGAAACTACCGCCGGTTCTAACCCTACACCTCTGACCCGAGAAGTATTACTTATTACCGGCAAGAAACTCGGCGGACCTTATTTTTTCAAAACAGTAGTAGTAATACATTAAGAGACTATATACAATAATGCGTAGTTCTTCAAGAAGGCATATCAAAACAGTTTGAGAGACAGACATGTACCTGCCTATTGTGTAATTAAAATAGTATAAGCTGTGAATTTGATTACCAACATAAACGCTCAACAATTTAAACACCATTACAATCAACTATCTTTATTCAAATTCTTTGTTCCACACTTTTCCCAAGCCTGACCTTGTTATTACAAGTCGGTATTTCGGAACTGCTGTTGCGAGTTCGACCTTCGGCTCTAATCAAAATGTACTGATTTGGCAAATGGGCCTATTGCCTAACCTGCTCTTTATGAATTATTTTACTGAAATATTATTTATTTTATTAGCACTGGTCATTGATTATTTATTTTATTGAACTAAGTAGTTGGGCTATCTAGAACAAATTTTGTGCGCGATGTTTGGCGGTTGACAGGTGTCAGTTGCTTGGCAGTGGTCCAAGAGCGAATATCATAGATATACCACCCATAGATCTGACACGGAACTAATAATACCAAGATAGAACGGGATGGTCTTATTACACTTTCAATAGATACGGCAGAGAGGTGCTATTATCGTTGGTCCTTGTCATAGTTTCTATTACCCTCCACGCGTTACTTCTAGCAGTGGAGGGTAACAAACAGATATAATGCGCGATTTCTTCAAGAATTTCCGTGATTGCTACGAGAAAAGCTGTTAGTTTTCCTAGAAAGTTGTGTCGGCTAAGGAAAAGATTGGTAAATTGTTCTGTTTTATGCTGTAGAAGTGATTATGGGCATCTATATATCTATCCCATACGGGGGTACACGTGTGCGGTCTCTAGTTAATGCTTGCTTTGAGGCGAATATGGATTTCCGTCCGAGACGCAGGGTAGTGCGGAGTGCGGACGTCTTGAGAATAGTTTCTTTGTATTTTGCTCATTTTAGTAGTTCAGTGTGTAGTATTGATAGCTATAAACAAATCTGCAGCTTATGAAGAATTAGTCTCATAACGCGTGTAGCCACTCTTTAGTTAGACGGACGGTTATCCTGGCTGGCCGCCACGTGTTTGTGAAGAATAGCTATCACTTTACAAATAACAAGGCCTATACCGAACAACGTTGCCTATATTTTATTAAAAGTAATAAAAGTGAGATTAACGTATATACTCGACATTGGCAAAATTCCCGTTGCTTTAGACAAAGGGAGAAATCCATTATAAAAAAAGAGCGAATATATGGACGTCTTACCGCCAGGCCATCAGCCCTATTGAGTAAGAGGAGATGACCTGCCTAGGAATTTATTTTCACCGCATCGTGAGTTTAAGTGACCGGCTCTGGAGGTCTGGGTTTTGAATCCTGGCTTGTACCACTGTGCACTGAGGTGTCACATGCGCATTACCGACCCTTTCATTTAAAAGAAAATTCACTGTGCTCATTGCATTCTATTTTGAAGTCTCATAACATAACGTGTTGGTAGGTGGCTTAGTTGGTAGGTAACTATTTGTACGAGTCCAGGACACTTTGTGGATGATAATATGGAGTTTGCTATACTTACGCTATGTAGGGCAGATGCCCCGGTTGTGGCCACTGTGCCGGTTTTGGCCATTTTCAAATTTATTAAGGTATAGACAAATTTACAAGTCTATGGTTTATGGTTAATATAAGAGTAAAATATGGCAGTACAGATGGCACTGTCATCTGTCATGTATTAAGTTGTCATTCAGCTGTCAGGGGCCATGGAAAAAAGTGGCCAAAACTGGCTCCTGGACCCCTTTTTGACATTTCATTAAAGAAAAAAAAAGATATAAAGTCAGAATCTTAACAGCGGAGATACATATATATATAGTAATATATTTTCACTGATTTAATACAACAAGAGTGTCATAATTCCTTATTGGTACAAAATGACGTACGTCTGAAAAGACAAACTCTCCTTAAAGTGGCCAAAACCGGGGCATCTGCCCTATAGGTATTACTGAAAGAATGAAGTGACTATATGTAAATCGACAAAAAATGGGCCCTTTCACTAAACTCGACCACATTTATTCTTATGCATATAAACTGTAATATTCTCTATACAAGAAAATAATGTTAGTTATTTTGAAGTAAATTAACTCTTTTATCCTTTAGTGCTATGAAAATGGCGTGTGTTAAAGCTTTTTGTGGATAATGAAATTACTTTAATACGGGGTAGATCTTTGAACAATAAACCTTCAAATTTAAAGTACAGTGAGCAGAAATAACTAAGCGGGTGAGGTGCTCAAAATGACATACACGCGCTGATTCTCTTATCAGTACCTA
Organism: Pammene fasciana; assembly: GCA_911728535.1. Lineage (NCBI taxonomy): Eukaryota > Metazoa > Arthropoda > Insecta > Lepidoptera > Tortricidae > Pammene > Pammene fasciana. The sequence continues at coordinate 8,460,360 of OU452299.1, forward strand.
TAATAAATTATAAAATTATTTTAAACAGAAAAAGAACCGACTTCACTTATCATCCGCTATTCCAAGAGGAAATGCCCGAGTTGCTGTCAAAAATAGTGAAATCACTATAGGTGTGCTTATAATAGTTGAAGAGTTCCCTCGATTTCTCCAGGATCCCATCATCAGGTCCGGACCTGGTAACAATGGGACTAACTACTCTTTCAAACAAAAAAAGAATTTTCCAAATCGGTCCAGCCGTCTTCGAATAATCGGTGAACATAATTAAATAAAAAAAATAGCAAAGATCCCGACGAATTGAGAGCCTCCGCCTTCGAAATCTTGAAGTCGGTTGATAAACAGGTGGCCTACCGCGAATTTCGTAAATCGACAAAACGATGGTCCCGTCTCTATCGCTCTTGCATATACGAAAGAGAGTGATGCAAATAGACGATTCGATGAACGAAGTGCTTCGCGGTTATAGGCCAGAACCATCGTCGTTTTTTCCTCGATATCAAAAGACTCAATACATCTTGTGTAATGATACTAGTGATATTCTTCATAGTACGGTCAGCAGCAAAAGTTGCTAAGCGTTTGGGGTGTTCAAAATGACCTACACGCGCTCTTATTCTCTTAAGGCCGTTCCTCGATTCGGACAAGCCACGCCCATCCGTTAGAGACACGTTTATGGCACCCGTGCACGAAAGAAAGAGATGCAGCGCTCTTAAGGATCGGACTTTTTGACTGAACTACGATAAATAAGCGAATCTATAAAGTTTTGTGTAATTTTGTTTCTGTGACTTTTTAGATAAACCATATTTTTTACTTAGTAATATTGCTTAATCTCTTATAGTTTACGTAAGCTAAGAAAAATAAGGAGAAAAAGGACCCAACTCCGGATTTTTTTTCTATCGAGGCAACTTTCAGCAATCGTGTTTCGGCTTGTGCCAAAAACAAGAGTATATAGTCTAATAATATATATTCGAAAATAAATTCAGTCCCTTTTCCCGTTTAGTCAATAGAGCGTTTGAAAAAACTTATAATTTTTCAAAGTAGCCCCTTAACAATAAAGTCGTGTCCAGCTCATTTCGAACACTTCACCCGCTTAGCTACTTCTGCTGCTGACTGTACGATGAGATGGTGTGATGACGATTTGTTACTAACTATTAAATTTCGTCTCCTAACTTGACTTCAAAAAAGGAGGAAGTTCTCAATTCGACTGTTTTTTTTTGTATTTGTTTTTTTTTACTACGATATAGTGGCAACGGTCCGCCTGATTATAGGGTAATTTGCAGAAAAAAATTACCTTTACTTAGTCCCAACTGTCCCAAAATTTACATACAAAAAATTCGTTACGTTCATAAAAAAAGTGTAACGAAACTGAGAAATTATCAGTTTCGTTACATTTTTTTTATGAACGTAACTAATTTTTTGTATGTAGATTTTGGGACAGTTGGGTCATTTTTTTTATTCTATCAGACTCGATAGAGCTCATGATTCTGCATGCGATAGACTCAAAATATATATGAAAAAAAAAAAGTAAAGGTACATTTTTTCTGCAAATTACCCTATAACCAACTACAGTAAGCCTATAGACTCAACCCCGGCTCGCACCATTGAGTTTATCTGAAAATATTTACTAAATATCATTTGATATCGGTCATAATCCTAATAAGGTCTATAGCTTAGCTACCTCTCTGGGTTGGAAGGTCAGATGGCAGTCGCTTTCGTTAACTAGACTTACTGGCTTCTACGTCAATTCATGAGATATAATAACATTTATTTACATAACTAAATATACAGAGGCACTACAGTACAAATACTAAACTAAATTAATAACTAAGCTCTATAATCTAAACTAGGCCCTTGCGGCATTGTACCAAGGATGCTGGCGGCATTTCCTCGTTGTATCGCAACGCTGATACGTTGTGCGAGGAAACCGCCAGCTCTTCGGTCACCAGTTACATCAACCAGACGCTTCGCGATTTCTGCAAAAACCTTGTGTGCGCTGGGACCCCATGGACTAACTATTAGATTTCGTCTCCTAACTTTTTTTTAGATTTGTTTTTTTTTTACAACGATATACCGGCACGGTCTGCCTGATTATAACCAACTACAGACACTACAGTAGCCTATAGACTCAAACCCGGTTCGTACAATGCGTTTTTTGGAAATTATCTACTAAATATCATTTGATATCGGTCATAATCCCAATAAGGCCTATAGCTTAGCTACCTCTCTAGGTTGGAAGGTCAGATGGTAGTCGCTATCGTTAACTAGACTTACTGGCTTCTACGTCAATTCATGAGATTAGGTTGCCATGCGGACCCCAGGCTCACGCCTCCGCTTCGCGGGCAGTGTGAACCGGCAAAAGCCGGGACTAACGCTAGAATTAATGATGAAATAGATACCTAATAGAAAATATTACACTTTCGGCACATAATAATATAAAATGAAGCCAAAATTCTTTACAAAATATCTTTGCAATATCACTTTCTTTGATGCGAATAAAATGCGAAGACTTCTTAGTAAAATATATTTATAGAATAAGTTTAATATACGAGCTCATATTTCTTGTAGAAGCCTGTCATTTTATACCGAGGAATCTTTTACTTGCTTATGTATTGAATGGAGATAACAATTCATTCAAATCTCGAATACCTATTGAAATGACGATGTTGCCTCGGCATTCGAAGATTATTTTTCTAACATAGCATTAAATACCACAAAATGCCTACAATCATCTTCGTCTCAAGCTCATTCCTTACTTTGCGCTAATATTAAGAAATGTAATACGATCTTTGAATTTGACCTAGTGGATTCCGAAAAAATTGTAAAGTCATTCAAATCACTCAATTTAAAGAAAACTGAGGACTTATGGGGAATATCAGTTGTAGTCATCAGCAATATCATAGACGACATAGCGCCTTACTTAGCCATCATTTATAACAATTCAGTTTCACAAGGTGTTTTTCCAGATCTAATGAAATGTAGTAAAGTCATACCTCTATTTAAATCGGGTGATTCTAGTGATCTAAATAATTTCCGACCGATATCCATACTTCCTGTACTAAGTAAAGTCTTTGAAAAGATAATGTTAAATGATCTACTGGGGCACTTCAACAGACATGGACTGCTTACAAGCAATCAGTTTGGTTTCACAAAGGGACGTTCCACAACCGACGCTGCTGCAGAACTCATTAAACATATTTTCAATGCTTGGCGAGACAAACGTTATGATGCAATTGGTATATTCTGTGACCTTTCAAAAGCTTTTGATTGTGTAGATCATAGAACGCTCATTCTTAAATTAGAACACTATGGTCTTTCAGAAAATGCCCTGAGTCTCATGTCTTCTTACCTTAGCAATAGAACACAAACAGTTGTTGTAAATAAAACCCAGTCTAAAGGGACTTTAGTAAAATTAGGAGTGCCACAGGGTTCCATTCTGGGCCCATTCCTGTTTTTGGTTTATATAAATGATTTACCTTGTGTAGTACAAAACCTTTGTGGTATGATTTTGTTTGCCGATGATACATCTTTAATTTTCAAAGTTGAACGGCAATCCAATGATTTATCTGTAATTAACAATACACTAGCTGGCGTACTAAACTGGTTTACTACTAACAATCTGTTACTTAATGCTAAGAAAACTAAATGTATTCGATTTGTTTTGCCAAACGTGGCACCAATGGACACTAATATAGTTATAAATGGTGAATGTTTAGATATAGTAGATAAAACTGTGTTCCTTGGTTCAACGTTGGACAAAAATTTACAATGGAGTCCTCATATAAAAAAACTCGCTCTTAGACTAAGTTCAGCCGCTCATGCCGTTAGAAAAATTAGACAACTGACTAATATTGAGACAGCTCGCTTAGTTTATTATAGTTATTTTCATAGTGTAATGTCATATGGAATTCTGGTTTGGGGCAAAGCAGCTGACATACAGACTATTTTTGTTTTACAGAAAAGAGCCATTCGCTTTATGTATAACTTAAAGGCAGGTACATCAATTAGAGAATTATTTAAAAAAATTAATATTTTAACTCTTGCGTCCCAATATATCTATGATAATATTATTTTTGTTGTAAAGAATATACACACATTCAAGAAGAATTCTGACATCCACAGCTATAACACTAGAAATAAAAATAAGCTTGCTACCAGACGATGTCGTGTCCGCAAAGCATATAAGTCATTTTTTGGCCAGGGTATTCATATTTATAACAAGTTACCCGTCGATGTTTTGAATCTATCATTTCCCGCTCTTAAGAAATACTTGAAAAAAACTTTAATGTTAAAGGGTTATTACAGGGTCGAGGACTATATGACAGACATATATGCATGGCCCAAACCAGAATCTATAAAATCATCTAACATTTAGAGGACACAGTTCAAGTAAGAAAGAATATCAAACGTATTGCGAAGCAGTCAGATTTGGATTTTATTTTTATTTTTCATTTTAATTACACAATAGGCAGGTACATGTCTGTCTCTCAAGCTGTTTTGATATGCCTTCTTGAAGAACTACGCATTATTGTATATAGTATCTTTAATGTATTTGTAGTACTGTTTTGAAAAAATAAGTCCCGCCGAGTTTCTTGCCGGTAATAAGTAATACTTCTCGGGTCAGAGGTGTAGGGTTAGAACCGGTGGTAGTTTCTTTTCTCTCTGACGTTCATAAGTGCATTGTAATGTGCCTAAATTGAAGAATAAATATCTTTTATCTTTTATCTTTTTATCTTTAATCTGAGGGTTATTATCATTTGAATATTAAGTATGAAAATCGTTTAAATATACAGCGTGTATTTTTGATATTACCACATAAGCTATGGGTAGTTAGTATAGACCCTAATAAACATACTTCCATATGTTTTATTAAAATTTTACGACTTTTATTTTTCCATATAAAATATTTCAGCACGCAATATTTCGGATCCGAATTGCAAACACAAAGGTAATAAGGGTCCCACTATCAATCCGTCAGACGATATCGGTCTGTCAGTCGAACATAAAGACAGTTCCGAACAACTGACAGACCGATGTCCGACGGATTGAGTGGGTGGGCCCCTTAACGTAGTTAATGGATGAACCCTAGCGTGCGGTTATGGACCTGCACGCTCCAGCGCGCGCGAGCTATGCTCCACAAAAGATGAAACTCGACTTTACACTAGATTTCTAATTATACACTTTAAACGTTATTAAAAATCATGTTCATCAGATAATTTCTCTCTGGTTTCAACCCCGATAAATACTTAATTTTTTAATTTAGATGTAATATAATAAAAAGAAGACAATTACAATCCTCTTGATCAAATAGCTAGGAATACACGCACAGATCTGCTTGCCGGATTTGCCTGGCGGATATGCCCGACGGACCGATCCGTCCATGTATGGCGCGAATTGGACACGGATTTGTCTGATCTGAATAGCGCCAGACATGGACGGATCTGTCCGGCGGATATGCCCGGCTTCCAGCGGACAAATTTCTGCGTATATCCCCAGCTAATAGTAGAAACTCTAGGTCCATGGGGTCCCAGCGCACACAAGTTTTTTGCAGAAATCGCGAAGCGTCTGGTTGACGTAACTGGTGACCGAAGAGCTGGCGGTTTCCTCGCACAGGGTATCAGCATTGCGATACAACGAGGAAATGCCGCCAGCATCCTTGGTACAATGCCGCAAGGGCCTATATAGTTTAGATTTGAGCTAGTTATTAATTTAAGTAGTTTAATATTTGTACTGTAGTGCTTCTGCTCTGTATATTTAATTATGTAAATAAATGTTTTACCATCATAGTAGATTATGATGCAAATGATGAAAGGCATCCATTTCCGATGAGATATTTGTACTTTGAAGGGATTCAGAGCGTCAATAGTTCAAGTGAAATGGGTGCCTACAACCGTGTTTTACACTCTACTTTTCATTTCGAATACAAACACACTGCTACGGGTAAGTAATAAAAGATATAAGAACTTATTGTATAATATTCATATTCTATACGCTCATATTGTATAAGCTTGTTTTGTATACCGTTCAAAGTCTATAATGAACGTTTGATATAACATCAAAATATCTAATTTTGTTAAGTATAACGTTGTTTAAGTATAATATCGTTGTATATAACGGTCATAATGTATAACGTTCATAATACTTTAGATTTATCTATATATATAAAAGAAGAAGCTGACTGACTGACTGACTGACTGACTGACATATCAACGCACAGCCCAAGCCGCTGGTTCTAGAGATTCCAAATTTGGCACGTAGGTGCCTTATAAGGTCTAGGGGTGCACTAAGAAAGGATTTTTCAAAATTCACCCCGTAAGGGGGTAAAATGGGGGTCCAAAGTTTGTATGGAGAAACAAGATTAGTTTGACTATATTATTTGAAACTTCACCGAATTATTCCTAACAATAAATGAATAAATACGTGTGTCAGCTTTTTTGAAAATTCAACCCCTTTAAGGGGGAAATGGGGGTGAAAAAATCTGAAAATCAATATGAGTATCGTTTCTATGGTTTATCGGGTCGCTGATTAAGAAAACAACAACCATTTTATTGTACAACGTAGCAGGCGTGAAATATCATCCCCCAGGGGGTGAAATAGGGGTCCAAAGTTTGTATGGGGAAACAAGATTAGTTTGACTATCGTATTTGAAACTTCACCGAAGTATTCCGAACAATAAATGAGTAAACACGTGTTTCAGCTTTTTTGAAAATTCAACCCCTTTAAGGGGGAAATGGGGGTGAAAAAATCAGTAAATCAAAATGGGTATCGTTTCTATGGTTTATCGGGTCGCTGATATAAGAACACAACAACCATTTTATTATACAACGTGGCAGGCGTGAAATATCATCCCCCAGGGGTTGAAATGGGGGTCCAAAGTTTGTATGCGGAAACAAGATTAGTTTGAGTATCTAATTTGAAACTTCACCGAAATATTCCTAACAATAAATGAGTAAACACGTGTTTCAGCTATTCTGAAAATTCAACCTCTTTAAGGGGGAAATGGGGGTGAAAAAATATAAAATCAATATGGGTATCGTTTCTATGGTTTATCGGGTCGCTGATTAAGAAAACAACAACCATTTTATTATACAATGTGGCAGGCGTGAAATATTATCCCCCAGGGGGTGAAATGGGGGTCCAAAGTTTGTATGGGGAGACAAGATTAGTTAGACTGTTTTATTTGAAACTTCATAGGATTATTCCTAATAATAAATGCGTAAACACGTGTTACAGGTTTTTTAAAATTCAACCCCATAAAGGGGGAAATGGGGGTGACAAAGTCTGAAAATCAACATGGGTATCGTTTCTATGGTTTATTGGGTAGCTGATTACGAAAAAAAACAATGATTTTATAATACAACGTGGTGGGCGTGAAATATCATCCCACTGTTAGGGTGCGATAGGGTTGAAATGGCTAAATATCAATATGGGTGTCGATTTATGGTATTTTGGGACGTTAATTACGAAAATGGCATCGATTTTGAAATTTTGGTATAGAAATAGTTTTAAGCCCGGGAAAAGACATAGATTAGGGCAGCCCTTAAGGGGCTGAAAAGGTGATTGGAATGGAATGTTGTATGGATAATTTTTAACCGTTGAACTGATTTAAATGAAACATGGTATAATAGATAGTTTAAATTTCGGGAAACGACTAAGGGTAGTTTTCATTGAAAAAAAAGTAACCCTTAAAGGGGTGAAAAGAGGTTTGGAAGTTTCTATGGGATTTATTGAAATCGGGGTACCGACTCCGATTCGCACTCAGCCGCGATAAATTCTCATGAAATCATTTATTTATTTATTTATTTATTCAAATTATTCGTTACACAGCATTACAGCAAAAACCAAGGCACTGCGAACTACAAACCAAAATATATAATAAAAAAATATATAAACAAAATATATCATGCTGAAAGCGTCTTTTAAAAAAATGGAATAAAAAAAATGTTCTCTTGAGAAAAACTCTTGAGGAGTAAGACCCACACTTGCCGGGTTTTTTTTATTTCCTAAAATCATTACTAAAGGGGGTGAAATGGGGGTTGAAAGATTAAATGGGGCTTTTTTAAACGTTGAACCGATTGAGATGAAACTTGGTATAGAGATAGTTTGTGTCCCGAGAAGCGACAAAATAGTATTTATTCCGAAAAACAACTCTTACGGGGTGCAAAGTAAAGGGGTTGGAAGTTTTATAGAGAATTATTTACAGCTGAACCGATTTAGATGAAATTTGGTATAGACATAGTTTGAGTCTCGGAAAACGACATAGGACACTTTTATCCGGAAAATCAACCCTTTTAGAGGTGAAAAGGAGGTTGAAAGTTTGTATCGGGAATTGATAACCGCTTAACCTATTTAGATGATTTGGTATGGAGGTAGTTTGAGTTCTGGGGAAGGATACATAATAGTTGTTATCCCAGAAGTCATTCCCTAAGAGGGTAAAAAGGGGGATCTATTACTAATTCCACGCAGAGAAAAACGCGGGGAAAAACTTTTACTCATTAGAGTAGAAATCTGCATTAATCATAATCTCTTAGTAAATAAGTTACTACAAGCAAGTCGTTGCTGGCGATGGCGTAACAATAAAAGAAATATTGCAACCATTTCATTAAAAAAAATAAGGGAAAGCCTTCATCAAAATGTCATATACCGAAACCTCCAGAAAGTAACAAATACTTTTCTGAAAAGCGCATCTAAATCGGTTCAGCCAAACGCGAGATAATCGCGGACAAACATACATACAATTCAGAAATGAGGGTCAAACTGATAATCTCCTTTTTAGTACTTTTAGGACGCGGGCGAAGCCGCGGGCAACTGCTAGTAATGTATAATATTCAATACATCTAACACCAAAATACATAATGCTCGTATAGAATAACGGGTTGTCTTAATCGCAGCTCGTGTACATATCAACTCGCCTAAAAGCAACTGGTCTACACGATTTTTTAAGTAGCAGCTCGTCTAATTAGCTATTCTAAAATTCTCAAAATGTTGAATCCTCAACTTAACTAGACGGAGCCCCGCTTTGCGGGGCTCCTATTTCCGGGCGGTTTGCCCTTCGGGCATCTGAAGCTACCTAACGAACCTAACCTACCTATTGATCACGGTGTTTTCAGTTAGAACAAAGTAGCGAATATATGAACTCGGATCGGCTTCGGTGAATCAACTACAGATGGCTATACAGTATCATGTGTGAATGTTCACAAATGATGTGGCCTGGTTCAGTTTGCTCAGACCTTTGCAATGGCGATATAAAATCATTAAATTTAATAAGCCCGCCATCGCTATTATAGCTGTATACGTAGCTATAAATGTATATACCGATGAAAAGTTGCGGTGAACTTTTTATAGATGGCGCGGCATCCGAAAGTCTTGACTGATATCTCTATACCCCACTATTCAATATACTCTGTGCTATTGATTTAGATTGATATCCGTGAAAACATTACACTTTGGGGGAAAAGGTTGGAATGGAGTTATAACCTATTTAGTATATCATACGCTATTATATTTTATAATTATTATATTAAAAGATAGTATATATTATGATCGATATACGTTATGTATGTTATATTATCTAAATTTAGAGTATTTGAGTGTTATATGATAAGTTATTATACAAAATGAGTATTATATTAATTGACCGTTATTCCTAATAAAAATATTGATTTTGTTGTTATAGCAAACGTTCATTATATCTTGTGAACGTTATTAATATGAAATTATATATTTTGTAGTTATATCTTATGGGACGCACCCCACTGCTACTCTAACTCGAAACGCAGTAACTCTAATACATCCCATACATAATGCAAAACAAGATGCGTATCCAAAACTGTGACGATATACATTGTTGTTCAGTATTATATGGTACCGTCAACTTTGCCTACGATGTACAACTTTGCCTGGTTTGAAAAACATGGTTTTCTTCACTAAACTGCTTTTTATATTTTATTCCTGATGGTAGAAAGGCGGCCATCTTAGGAATAATATAAATAGCTGTTTGGTGAACAAAACCATGTATTTCAAGCCAGGCAAAGTTGTGCATCGTAGGCAAAGTTGTAGCACTTGACGGTACTTGGTGGAAGTGATATATTCTAACATAAATTTCTTTTTTTTTCAGGTATGTATCCCATGAAAACTTCTGATACGCACTCATCTGTGAATACGTCCAAATTTGATCAATTCTGGTCTTGGTAAGAGGGTATACGGTGTTTTTTTTAACCGACTTCAAAAAAGGAGGAGGTTCTCAATTTTGTTTAATCATTATTATTATTTTATTTTTTGTATGTATGTTACTCGATATCTCCGTGAATCGTGAACCGATTTTCAAATTTTTTTTATCAAACGGTTTTAACCCCTAGATGGTCCCATGGTCACCAAGTCGGGGTCTGATGATGGGATCCTGGAGAAATCGAGGGAACTCTTCAACTATTATAGGCACACCTATAGTGATTTCACTATTTTTAACCGACTTCAAAAAAGGAGGAGGTTCTCAATTCGACAGATTTTTTTTTACAGCAACTGGGTCACTTCCTCTTGGAATAGCGGATCCTAAGTGAAGTCGGTTCTTTTTTTGTTTAAAGTTATTTCAATGACTAGCCAACTTGTGCGAGGTGATTATGTAGGCCATAAAACAACTTTTACTATTGGACCAACTCCGAAATCTCAAAAAAAAATTTTGGCTGTTTCATACATTTTGAATTTTCAAGAGCTATCTTGAAAAAAAAAAGGTTTTTTTGTATAAAATCATATAATATGTTTTTTCACAAGTTTCATTTAATTATACCCGAATTGATCCACAACTATACCTGTTAACGCCTAGTAATATTTTACGATGAGTAATAGAACATTGATTTTGTGTGTGAGCCTACAACTTTCATCCCCCTCTATAAGCGCTTTAGGGGTGAATTCAACTTTTGAAGGTTCTGTACCTATATTTTACTTATTTATTCATTTATCATAAATAACAATATTATGCAACAAATATATAAAAAGAAAACTTAAAATCTACCTATAAAACTAAATAATTCTAAAACCGTAAACTAGGTAAGGTCGCCGAGGTCCGACCCTTGCGGAAGAGTTCCCATAATGCTGGCTGCGTTCCCTCTTTGGACGGCTATGCCTATCCGTTGTGCCAGGAACGAGCCAGCTCTACGGTCCCCGGTGACCTCAATAGACTTTTGAATATATTTTAAAAGAATCATTATAAGATGACAAAACTGTAGTAAAGATTTCATTTCTTTATCTCGGAGCACTTAATTTTGAAGCTAATAATCAAATTCTCATGATTTTTAAGAAATTGTACTTTTTCACCCCCTGTATCTTTATATCTGTAAGGCTTACGGACCTATTATGTATGAACAAATTATAGACAATTTCATCTTATTTATATGATCTATAGACATTTTAGTCATACTGATAAACGTTTAAGCGCCAAAGTTAAGAAACTGAATTTTGACACCTTTAAACCAAGATGGCGGCCAACGCCCCTGAAAGTCAAAAATCTAAATTTTAAATAACCACCTTGTAGCCTTCCAATACCCGTTAAAACATTTTCTACACCACCTTTTGTAAGGCAATGTATTGAGATGACTCCCTGATTGGATTATTAGGCCGCTACTCAGATTCATAAAATACTATTTTGCAATAGGGAATATTACGCAAAACTCTGCGTAGGGGGCGGCACTAGCACATCCAGAGGGCCTACCACGAAACACGAAAATAAGAATTTCGTTACCTGGTTCTCTGTCACTCTTTCATATTCGAGCGATAGAGAGGCACATGTCAAAATTTCGATTCTCTCGTTTCACGATAGGCCCTTTGTAAACAAACCGCCTTGGTGCGCAAATGACATATTTATTCGTTATAAATTATCTATGAAAACTTGTAAAAAAACTGTTTAAGGCCTAGTATGTATTAAAAAACTCTATGGTTTACCGAAGTGCTAGTGCTGCACTCTGGTGGCAGAACATTGCAGTAATATCCCCTATTAGGTAGTGAGTCTTGGTAGTCACCTGACGATATGTCAGTTATGTATGGTATGACGAATCTCTTGTCAAACCTGTCACGTAAGTCTCTCAGAAACCGGTCTGCTTGATTTACATGTGTAAAGTAAACCGTGACAAAAACTAAATACGTCACAGTTCAAGTCTTAAGGCGGCCACCGACTATCAGTCTGCCTGCAGTCCGCCTGACGACCTCGGCCTGTCAGTTAGAACAAAAAAGGCTCCGAACAACTGACAGTTCGGACTTGCGGCCATCTTGTCGAACAAGGTGGTTTGGTTTCGGGAAAAACTTCTTATTTTATGTTCATTTTCGTGATTCAATGTGTAATATATAGCTTATTCTGCAGTGATTTAACGAACTAGTGAGCAACTAATGAAGAATTAGTCTCGAAACAAGTGTAACCCCTGTTTGAGTTAGATATCCGTTAGTCCACGTGCTTTTTGTAGGGATTAGCTATCTCCTTATAAAAAGCCTAACCTCACCGTACAACGTCCAGCTCTTGGAGCGAAATTTTAATTAATGAACCGTACACTTGTCGTATCTACTTCGACATTGGCAAAATTGTCCCAATATTGTGGACAGAATGCCATATTTTAAAAATTGAATTGAACAACTGACAGTTCGATTTCGTCAGGCGGACTGCAGGCGGACTGATAGTTATCGTCGTTTGTTTTTATTTTAAAGTGCAGAACTTTCCGGTTATTGGTATGTGTTTTATTGAACCGGTTTTAAGTTAATTCAATGATTTGAGCACGGATAGTTATGTTTCTTACATAATCTGTTATATCATCGAGTTTATACGTCAGGCTGGCTGACTAGTTTTGTACAGTCGCCATCAAATACATCGGAGTGGCCAGGGTACTCAAAAATATCTGAACACGCACTTTATCGCCTTGACGATAGACGCGTTGTTCAGATATTTGTGACCACCTTGGCCGCTCCGATATATCTGATGGCGACTGTACAGTCAGCATCAATAGTATCTTCCTACACGAAGGCCGCAAAAATATGTGCCACGCTCTTATTTGTAGAGCCATAGGAGCGTGTCACATATTTTTGCGGCCTTCGTGTAGGAAGATACTATTGATGCTGACTGTACGTAGGGAACGCAAACCGGTAAGAAAAATAGGGTAAATCGGTAAATTACCGGTAAAACATTTACCGAATGCAGTCTCTAGTCATCATCATCATTCTCTCCACGCCGTATCCGGCGACAGCGACTCCGTCAATAGGCTAGATGAATTTTTTTCATGCGTGGTATCATTCGATTCGTTTTGTTGTGAGGATCAAATGTCTATATGGGGCCAATTGCCTTAAATCAACATAAAAGACAGAAAAGAGATTTAAAGTCTGTGATTTGCTTTTGTTTCTCAAAACGCTCCTAACATAATTTTTAAGAAAAAAAAACCGACTTCAATTGGGGAAGGCCGGCGAAAGAGAGGAGTGGATTATTGTAGATCGTGCACTATAAATTCCATACAATTGAAGGTAATTCCACGAGACTCTAATGTCATGTTACCAATTCTTTCGTGTGTTCTTTGATTAAGTAAGCAAAGTTAAGTATCAATATATCTACCTGTAGGCATAGGGAAGATATTATATGAACACTTATATTTGCTGAATTATTTAATCACAGAACACACGAAAGAATTGGTAACTGACGGTACAGTCTCGTGGAAATCGTGGAATTACCCTGAAATGAAAAAAATTGTCTTGCAAATCGAACTTGCTTAACAAACACCAGCGCATAGGACAAATCGTTGAAAATTCTTGATTTGTTGATAAAAACACAACAATCACTATTTGTATGCCCTTAAGATTTGAAGAGCTCCCTCGATTCCTCATGGATCCCATCATCAGAACTCGAACTTGACACAAATTTGTCTTAAAAATCTAAATTGCTAAACAAACACAGCGACTGGGGCAAATCGCCATACGTGAACTATGCGTCGTTGAAGAGTTCCGTTCTGGTCATCATCAGCAGTTCCACCTTATCAATTATCACATTTTTGGTTGAAAATGCTGGATTTGTTGATAAAAACACAAAAAGAACTATATGTATGCCTTTAAGATTTGAGGAGTTCCCTCGATTCCTCATGGATCCCATCATCAGAACTGCGTTTTGATAAAAACGGGACCATTCTGTATATATATACTTACAATCAAAAAAAAAAAATTCAAAATCGGTTCAGACATGACGGAGTTATGGAGTAACAAACATAAAAAAAAAACATACAACCGAATTGATAACCTCCTCTCTTTTGAGATATTGAAGTCGGTTAAAAATGATATAAAGCCGTGACGTCATGGCTTCATAGTTGCCCTGTTTAAAGTATGGAAAAATTATGAAATTGCTATTTTTACAGTGAAATATTGCGTTTATGTATATGGTTGCCATACAATTTATTTCACAGTAAAATGTTAGAAATCGAATGGTATATCATTGGTTTTTTTAAATTTTGTACTTTCAAAATTCGAAAAAAATTGAAATTTTGAAGCCTTGCACCATTTCAATAGATTTTTTTTAATGTTTACTTTATTTGTATATTTTGATCATTTTGCATCCTCTAGTCTGGCAAACCAAAAGCGCACAGTAACAGTCAGAGTAACATGCTATACCCATCCCTTTTTTAGTAGTGAGAGTACTAGCATTAGAAAAAGACAGTATGATTCTCCCTGTCTATGCTTGAAGTGGAACAAACTCTGGCCAAACTATATCAACTAAATTTCATTGCCTAATTCAACATGTGTCATCATCCCTATGGCTCGGGTATGACTTGCAAAGCCAAACTTTGTCTTGAAGACGCATCACATTCTCTAGTGCTGTGGGCATGAACGTATTTCTTATTGGGAAAGCCTGAGCTTGTTTGTCTCTAAACCCATCTTCGTAAAGTTTGTCCCGGCTCAAAGCCACGGCTTAAATTAAAGCCTGAGGTCGGCTCGGCAACCTTATTCCAAGAATTGGCGTAACCACTAGTTTTTTGCAAACTTTCTAACACAGTAAGTAGTCAAATTTGTTGGCATTATCGCACTGGCGCCGCAACCGCGTGCGGCGACGGTGTGCAAGCGTGACAGCGCTATACACACGCAGAGCGCTATCTCGCTCGCGCACCGGCCCTGCATGCGGAAACCGCAGCAGTGTGAAAGACGCCTTACGTCTGGTTTACTTACGATTTTTTCCTTAACAAAAAGCGATGTTAAAATATCAACCAACGGGACCAATTCTGTTCTTTAGATTTTGAATATATGTATGAGATAGTTTTGTTATCAGAATAATATAATAAGGCACTCTATCTGTATTCAGAAAATGTATCATTAATAATCATTATACTTTAGTTCCTTAGTTTGTTAAGATTAGTTAGTTAAATAGCTTAATATAGCTTGTAATAGTTATTCTTCAATTATCTTAAGATATTTATACTTGTAAATAGTAGTAGTGTAAATGTTATTGTACAGTCGCCATCAAATATATCGGAGCGGCCAAGGTACTCAAAAATATCTGAACATGCACTTTATTGCCTTGACAATAGAGGCGTTGTTCAGATATTTGTGACCACCTTGGCCGCTCCGATATATCTGATGGCGACTGTACTTACCTCAAGTTACCTAAGGAAGAGCGGTGTCTCCCAACAGTCCCAACACAAGCATTTATTTTGCTTACAGGGAGCCTCCATCCCTTGGATCATGTTTTACGTGCTTTTGTTAAATAATAATTTTGAATTTTTGAATTTGAATGTGAGCGAGTTTAGTGTAAGGGACCACTTTGTCGATTTACAAGGGCACCTTTTTCTTTCACTAATAAATAGTGCATATTGTGTAGTTTTAGAAAGTAGGTAGGTACTAGTAACTCCATATCGACAAAGTGGTAGTAGTAGTAGTAGTAGTATAACACTTTATTGTACAACAAATAAAAATACAATAGGAAGAATGCATAATATTTGTACAAAGGCGGACTTATCCGTTAAGGGATCTCTTCCAGTCCACCTTTGAGCAGTTGAGGGAGAATTGGAACTGGTAGACATACCTGGCTGTACAAAACGGCAATAAATAAAATAGTTATACAAGATTGAAAATTCAAATTCTAACCTAACTATTAGATACATATAAAAACCCACAGACTAAGGTAGAATTCATAAATCCGCGGACTGATTTGACAGCTCTTTTCATACATTTGACAATCGCTTTGTATGCCAGGAGCTGTCAAATCAGTCCGTGGATTTTACCTTAAAAGTGGTCCCTTTGTCCGTACACGCGGACACATATGTGTCATATATGTGGGTGAGTTTAGTGCAAGGGACCACTTTGTCGATTTACGAGTACAAGGGCATTTTTATCTTACACCAATAGATTGTGTAAATTGTGTACTTTTAGAAAGTAGGTACTATAGTAACTCCATAGTCCATATCGACAAAGTGGTCCCTTTTTCCGTACACTGGTACATAACATATTTTACGTCACTCTGGGCGGTAAGTGAGATTTGCCGCCCACGGGCGCCGCGGCAAATCTCACTTCACACCCAGGAGAAGACGTAAAATTGTGTACGCACCACGGGCGGTAATAAAGAAGGCCTCAGGTCGCTTGTTTATGGCCCTTACCTTCGGCTCGGGCCACAAATACCCGCGACCTGAGCCGTTCTTTATTTTACCGCCCTTGATGCGTAATGTACTAATTAGAATAGGCTCTACCTCAGATGAAAAGATTTAGATAATTATACCTACAGACTGTTTACAATTGAATGATGTTTTTGAATGAATCGACACGTCTGTTACGGCGTCTGTGTAAACAGTAATCTGCATGCAAAATGTGGCAGTCTCGCTCTCAAGTATTCTTGATCATAGATCACTTACTAGAGATAAAAAAGATAAAAGATATTTATTCTTCAATTTAGGCACATTACAATGCACTTATGAACGTCAGAGAGAAAAGAAACTACCACCGGTTCTAACCCTACACCTCTGACCCGAGAAGTATTACTTATTACAGTTATTACCGGCAAGAAACTCGGCGGGACTTATTTTTTCAAAACAGTAATACTAATACATTAAAGATACTATATACAATAATGCGTAGTTCTTCAAGAAGGCATATCAAAACAGCTTGAGAGACAGACATGCCTGCCTATTGTGTAATTAAAATGAAAAATAAAAATAAAATCCAAATCTGACTGCTTCGCAATAAGTTTGATATTCTTTCTTACTTGAACTATGTCCTCTAAATGTTAGATTGTAATGTAGTAAACAACTACATTTAGAGTTTAACAGTAACTTCATGGTTTACTGCGACATAATGCATATTGCTTGTATCAGCGATAACTATACATGTATAAAATAGGCATTCAGCTATTAATAAATGTCTTTATTCAACCTACACTTGTGTTGTCACTATCTTGACCAGTGACCCTGCTCCGCCTATCCTGGAACATCTCCCCCTAAGTAGTTCATCTATTGCATGGCGACCCTGCCAGGATAGGCGGAGCAGGGTCGCCAGGGTAGTTCATCTATTGCAAGATGATTTTAGACAGAACATGTCAGAAAACTCGCGGTCACGACACTTATTTAAAGTATTAGAATTCATAACTGAGTAACAAAAGATGTCATCCATCTGTAAGGAAGTGAACATTTTTTCGGAACTCGGCATCACTTTTATGAATATGTGCCATGGCCATGGGGTTTATCTTTGTATCAGCAACGTAGCAGATTTCAAAAAAGTGGCACGAGCCGGGGTTTGAACCCAAGAGCTCCGGAACTCCGAATTAAAAGTCGAACCTCTTACCTACAGCGTTTCCAGCCTCAGATAAGACCGTATGTGGACGAGTTTAGTGAAAGAGCCCCTTCATTCTTCCACTAATAGATATTATAATATACCAGTAGCGGCGCGTCCATAGAACTCGATTCTCGCTGGGTTGCCTAAATTTCGGACACCTGAGTAGTTTATCTACAGCTCATCAAGAAAGTTGAAGCCATAAGCTCCGGCTTGTCTAAGAAAAAATTTCACCCACCGCCACTGTAATATACCTACCATTCAGTGGCGGCGCGTCCATAGAACACGATTCCCGTCGGCTTGCCTAAGTTTCAGGCACCTGAGCAGTTTTTCTACAGCCCATGAAGAAATTTTAAGCCAAATTCAGCACCGGCTTGCCTATGAAAATTTTTGACCCGCCGCCACTGCTACCATTTGAATACAAGACCAATTATGCCCTATACTAACAAACTAATTTATTAATTAATATACGTACAAAGTTACATACTATCCAATAAAAAATAAAGCTAAAACTAAACTTAACAAATCAAAACTATACTAACAACTAATTTAAAATTATGTATGAAAGTAAACCTACCTATACCGGGTGTTTCCTGTAATAGGAGCAATAAATTAAAACGTAGATTCTACTCCTCAAACCAGACAACGTTTGTTCAGCGACTTTTAAAAATAACGTATGGTTTGATTTTTAGGACACTTTAAAGTTTTTCCGAACACGCGATGTATTCCGAAATTGACTATGTCTGTAGGGTGACAAGCAATGTCACTTAGACGGATTTTAACGTACATTGAAAATACTATTTAGTTTGTATGAAAAAGAGACAATCTACAAAATACACCTTTTTTAAAAGTTGTTGAACAAAAGTGTTGTTGTTTGAGGAGTAGAATCTACGTTTTAATTTATTGCTCGTATTACAGGAAACACTCTGTATATGATACTATACCTACCATAGATTAGATTTCTGGCGGAGTCTATGTGTATAAGTCTATGTTTTTGATTATCTCGCGTAGTTGCCAGGCCATCATTCGGTATAAATTTGTGCTATATTTAGTACCGTTTGTGTTTTCAATCCAATTTTATAGGTACAGTCGACTTCAAAGATATGTTTACACTTTTTCACGTTGCTCCTTTCACATAAAAAAAGATATCTTAATCCAAGATATTCATTCTTGTATATAAGGAAAATCGATAATTTCTTGAACCAAGTATGATTTTGTTGAACCAAGTATGATTTTGTTGATCCAAGATAGAACTTACTTGGTTCAAGATATTTTTTACTTTTTTTTTCAAGCTTGTATTTTTTTTAAACATTTACATTATATATCCAACTATAAAACACAAGAACTTAAATAACATAGAAATATTACCTACAAATAATATTTATTTATTAAGAATGTCAAATACAAATAGAAAATAACACAACCAACAAGTCAAATTAACGGTGTACCCTTGTTTCGTCGACAAACGTTTCATCGAATATTATTTCATCGACAACGATTCATCGAAACTTTAGTACAAGTAATATTGTTTGGCGTAATTTTATTTCAACTTCTATTTATTTAAATTTATCTTACTACGTAGAAATACTATTCAACGAATATTACTTAATCGCTGATTTGTTTCAAATTATCTTAATTGGCACAACTACAAAACGGTGTACCCTTGTTTCGTCGACAAACTTTTCATCGAATATTATTTCATCGACAACGATTAAATATATATAAACTAAAAATCATTGAGGTAACTCGTTTATTGCATAAAAAAAACATAAGTGTGTAGAGACATAACTACATAAGACTTAAACTTTTAAATTTTTTGCAATGCATTTTAGCAACTTCACCTCTGAATACTCTTTTCTTCGACCCTAAAAACATAACTGCTCCCAGAGATAGGTAGGTTAGGGTTATTTTTTTTTGATGACCCTAAAAACATAACTGCTCCCAGAGATAGGTAGGTTAGGGTTATTTTTTTTTGATGACCCTAAAAACATAACTGCTCCCAGAGATAGGTAGGTTAGGGTTATTTTTTTTGATGACCCTAAAAACAAAACTGACATGTGACAATGTGACGTAATAAATTTAGAAGAACTATTTATTTATAAAAAGGCCGAATGGGTCGTGGGTGGTTTAATGACTTGTCGATGAAATGAAAATACTTGAAACGTTGTCTTTGAAATAATATTCGATTAAATGTCTGTCGGCGATTCAATGGTAAATCGGAATAAATATGATTACATGTAAAAAAAATTGAATTAAAAAAACCCGAAATGAAAAGCCATGACATGAATTTTATTGAAATAAGTCAACTACCAATTAAAAGACCTCGGTTTAAAATACCTATAGACGGAGAGCTGGCCACGTCAGATATGACACAATAATGAGAGCAACGAAACCCCTCTAGTTAGTTTGCTATACTATGCTTATTTCTAGATCCGGACATCTGGCAGCTGTAAAGTGGTGGAAGTAAAAGAAAGCAAATAACTTGAAGAAAATAAATTCTAGAGTTCTGGTTTTGATCCAATATTATGAAAAATTATGTAATTAATTAGATTATATAATATCTAAAGGTTTCGATTGGCGGAAGTAGTGCCAAATGATGTATAATGTAATTTTTGGTTACTCGCCTACTGTTCTTGTTTGCGCAATAATACACAATGTTTTTTGTTCTAATGTTAAAATATAGGCCCTGTTCTCTATAAATGACACAACTTTAGCAGTTTTTACCTATTGCGTCATTACTTTTTTTCAACTTAAAAACTTTGTTCGTCTGTCATTCTGATCTCCACCCATTAAAAGCTGCCAGATGCCCGGATCTAGCAATAAGGATGGTTATGCAATCTAACTGGACTGATTACAAACCTCTCATTATTGTGTCACATCTGACGTGGCCAGCTCTTAGACCACTAGTAACGAGTCATCGACGGAATGACTTGTCGATGAAATGAAAATACTTGAAACGTTGTCTTTGAAATAATATTCGATGAAATGTCTGTCGGCGATTCAATGGTAAACCCAAATTAACACTAAACTGCCATAATAATACATTTATTTACATAACTAAATATACAGAGGTACTACAGTACAAATACTAAACTAAATTAATAACTAGCTCAAATCTAAACTAGGCCCTTGCGGCATTGTACCAAGGATGCTGGCGGCGTTTCCTCGTTGTATCGCAATGCTGATACGTTGTGCGAGGAAACCGCCAGCTCTTCGGTCACCAGTTACATCAACCAGACGCTTTGCGATTTCTGCAAAAAACTTGTGTGCGCTGGGACCCCATGGACCTAGAGTTTCATTTCACACTAAACTTAAACCTAAAGCTTACAATTACTAATTGAAATACTGCAATCATGGAAACCGAAATAACAGTAGGTACTCTTTAAATTTAAACTAAAAAATAAATACAAAATCAAAGACAATACACAAAACAATCCAGTAACAAACCCAAAACACACAACATTTTAGCCCCCAGGTCCCCAATTA
This sequence comes from Pammene fasciana, assembly GCA_911728535.1. Classification (NCBI taxonomy): domain Eukaryota; kingdom Metazoa; phylum Arthropoda; class Insecta; order Lepidoptera; family Tortricidae; genus Pammene; species Pammene fasciana. The sequence goes on from OU452299.1 coordinate 8,481,597, forward strand.
TCCCCAAAGTCAGTCCCCTGAGGTAAGGTGCCCATTATGCTAGCCACATTCCCCCGTTGTATGGCAATGCCAAGTCGTTGACCGAGGAATGAGCCAGCTCTTTCTTTTTTACTTGATTTAAAAAATTATCGATTTTCCTTATATACAAGAATGAATATCTTAGATTAAGATATCCTTTTATCTGTGTTGTAAAAGTGTAAACATATCTTTGACTTCGACTGTAGGTACTCTGGAGAGAACTAAGCCGCAAGGTTGAACCAAGGATCTATGGGGCTGTCCATAAATTACGACGATTTTTGACCCCCCCCCCCCCCCCCTAAAATCATCCAAAAATTATGCTTCGAAATTCGAATGGCCCCGTTTCCTCCTATGTCATGCTACCATCATCCGATGTCCAGACCCCCCCCCCCCCCCTATTTTGAAATGACGTAATTTATGAATAGCCCCTATGAATAATTACGACAATTGTGATTCCAATATAGCGTTAGCCTCGAAAGCTGAAGAAGTCGGTTCGAATTCGGCCTCGAGCACTGCAGGGCTTGGTAACTTTTTCTGAAATCTACATGTAATATATTTCAGCTTAGAATTTGTATGAAATAGTCTACGCCATCTCTTTGTTTCTGAAGGTCCCTTTTTCAGAATCCGCCACATTGTAGAATTACCATGCACGAGTAACCTTTAATGTATAATTATAATTGGAATTATTGGAAATATGCGGAGACAAAGATGCATATTAACGTAGATATTATATATGTGTGTATTGTATGTATGTAGATGATAAACCGTGAAGGTTCGTGCCCTGAACCGGTCCGCCCTGAGCCGTACTACCGCATACACAAGTAAGTATTAATTATTTAAATTTAATATAAATCAATTAATAAACAAATGTCAGTGTACGGACAAAGGGACTTTGTCGATATGGAGTTACTAGTACTTTTTAAAAACTACGCGATATGCATTATCTATTATCCGCAGAATTAAGTGGCGACTGAGTTCATAACGCTGTCTCCGTCTCTCTTGCCGTGGCGGTGCAAGTGTGAAAGAGAAGTTCTATGACCCCAGTTGCCACTTAATTCTGCGGATACTATAGTGAGTGTAAATATTTCCCTAAGAGTCGCCAGGACGCTCGCGCTTCCATACAAACGTAGTTTAGCTCTCATTTTAAAACGACATGCTTTAGAACCACGAAATTTGGCATGGGCAGTCTAGTAGTACAGATCTATGTCGGTAATTAGTTTTCGTTGCTAAAAATTGTAATACAAAGAAAATACAGCCAGATACAGATTTACATACAAAACTTATATTTGCTATATTTTCTTTGTATTACAATTTTTAGCAACGAAAACGAATTACCGACATAGATCTGTACTGCTAGAATGCCCATGCCAAATTTCGTGGTTCTAAAGCATGTCGTTTTAAAATGAGAGCTAAACTACGTTTGTATGGGAACGCGAGTTCACGCGAGCGTCCTAGCGACTCTTAAGTGGCGACTGAGTTCATAATGCTGTCTCCGTCTCTCTTGCCGTGGCAGTGCAAGTGTGAAAGAGAAGTTCTATGACCCCAGTTGCCACTTAATTCTGCGGATACTATAGTGAAAGAAAACAGTGTTCTTGTAAATCGACAAAGTGGTCCCTTGCACTAAACTCGTCCACAAATGATTATGGTCAAGGAATCATGTAGAGTTGATGTTTTTTTTCTAAGTATACAAGTAGTCCGCTTCGAACTCAGAACTCGCGATTTACTTGCAAACGAGTTGAACAATATAACAAGACTCGATCATGTGAAGTTTTTTTTGCCTTTGTTTTCCACAACCCCATGATCGATCCAGAGGGCCTACCGCGAAGTTCGAAAATCGAAGAACTACGCATTATTGTATATAGTATATTTAATGTATTTGTAGTACTGTTTTGAAAAAATAAGTCCCGCCGAGTTTCTTGCCGGTAATAAGTAATACTTCTCGGGTCAGAGGTGTAGGGTTAGAACCGGTGTTAGTTTCTTTTCTCTCTGACGTTCATAAGTGCATTGTAATGTGCCTAAATTGAAGAATAAATATCTTTTATCTTTTTTTTATCTTTTTTTTTATCGACAAAACGATGGTCCCGTCTCTATCGCTCTTGCATATACGAAAGAGAGGGATGCGAATAGACGATTCGATGAACGAAGTGCTTCGCGGTTATAGGCCAGCTCATAAACGAACTCTCAAATTGTGTATATCTCTGCTACAACCCCAACAAATTTCATAAAGATTAGAAAAAACGTTACTGAAGTTATCGTCGAACAAACTCTTAAATCAAAAAGCCATCGAAATGCCGAGACGTCCCAGTAGCCAGAAGTAGTTTGTAAGAATTCGCTTCGCTTACGCTGCGCTCGTTCGATAAAACTTGTCAGCAAGAGATCTATTTTTAGCGATAAGATAGTGCGTATAGGGCTTGCAATACCGGAATTATTTGTATGGGCAATCCCGGAATTCCGGGATTACTCCATATAGTCCACGCTGCACGAGTCTAATTTTACAGTAATACCGCAAATCGATGTACAGTTTAGCTGTTTGGTACACACATACTAGAGGTCAAAACAAAATTTTTCATCCGCAGTTCTTAAAAAAATTCCCTTAGGAGGGGGGTGCTGATTCATTTTTTTTTGTATGAGAAAAAAAATGTTTTTTTTCAAAAACCTATCGTGTGTGGTATCATATGAAAGGGCTAATAGAGGCGGTTCTAATAATATACCACATCATTATATTTCAGCCATTTTTTTAAAATTAAAACAAACTAAGGGATTTTTTTTTAAGAACTGCGGATGAAAAATTTTGTTTTGACCTCTAGTATGTGTGTACCAATAACGGCTAAACTGTACATCGATTTGCGGTTTCTTTTTGTATACAAGGGGCACTAATACAAGCAATACCGGTACTGCATGCCCTAATTGCGTATATAGTATACACATCTACATTGAGACTGCGTCGACCATCCAGTGGCGCCCGCATTAGGGGGATTGTGTTTCCTAACAAACGAATCAATATCTATACAATCCCTCATGTTATGTTTTCGATCTATCGATTGATTTCGTTGACCTATACGGCAATGTCTTGAAATCGCGCGCGAGTTTTGTGTCAAAATCGCGCCGATTGTAGAGGCCATAACGCTTGTGAAGCAAAGTGTACTGTTTGCTGTACAGGTGAGGGCAGGGAAACGACAAAGGTCAATGACATTGTTCCGGCGCTGCAGTCGTGCAATGCACCGACTGGTGACACTTCAGGGTGTTTCCGCACTACGTCCGATCCGAATCCGATCCGAACCCGTGAAAATAAGATCCGAATTAGCCGAAGTATTTGTAGTACTGTTTTGAAAAAATAAGTCCCGCCGAGTTTCTTGCCGGTAATAAGTAATACTTCTCGGGTCAGAGGTGTAGGGTTAGAACCGGTGGTAGTTTCTTTTCTCTCTGACGCTCATAATTAAGTGCATTGTAATGTGCCTAAATTGAAGAATAAATATCTTTTATCTTTTTTATCAAGAACTATTTCTATGGTAGTTTACGCACTACATCCGATCTCCGTCATCCGATTTCTTTCCGTCATTCTAGAATCTCCATTTCGGACAAGATTTTTGACGGACCGAATTAGCCTCAGTATTATTTGTATGAACGCTTGCGCACTGTGTCCGAGTTAAAACCGAGCTGCATACGAGCAGAGAGGCAGCGGGGCGGGCGGGGTATGCGGAACCCCCCCACACCAGCACCCCTCACCCCCCCTCAGCTGGGGTGAGGGGGGGCGGGGGGTTGACGTCACGTTCACGGGTTAAACAATATCCGAATTCGGTCCGAGTTTTCTAGTCCTATATTTTGACGGATTCGGATCGGACTAGTGCGTAAGCAGTATCCGAATTCGGTCCGAGTTTTCTAGACCCATATTTTCACGGATTCGGATCGGATGCGGATCGGACGTAGTGCGGAAACGCTCTCACGCTCATACCGGTGGCCTATAACACAAGCAAAAAATTAAAACGTACATTCTATTCCTCAAACCATAGAGTAACTTATATAGTTGGTACTTGGTGTAGTTAGTACACTAGTAGTCCGCCTCGAACTGAGAACTCACGATTTACTTGCAAACGAGTTAACCGATATAACAAACAAGACCCCAAGGGGGATTTATTTCTCCTTCTAGCTCCATAACGACTTGATCGATCCTGCTCATATACGAACTTACAAATTTTATGTATCTCTGCTACAGCCCCAAGAAATTTCATAAAGATCAGATAAACGTTACTTAAGTTATCGTCGGACAAACTATCGAAATCAAAAAGCCATCCAAATGCCGAGACGTCCCAGTAGCCATGTGACAGTTGGTTCTGGAGTTGTTTGTAAGAACTCACTTCGCTTACGCTCCGCGAGTTCGAAAAATACTGGTGATCCTTTTACTGAGAGCAATAGCTAGGGATACACGCACAGATGTGCCCGCCGGATTTGTACGGCGGATATGCTCGGCGGACAAACCCTTCCGTGTCATGGCGCAAATTGGGCACGGATTTGTCTGCGGATACGTCTGAATAGCGCCATACACGAATGGATATGCTCGATTATCGCTTTGACAAGAGAGGCGTTGTTCAGATATTTGTGACCACCTTGACTTCGATATATCTGATGGCGACTGTACTTAAAATATTATTTTATTGAGTTAGTTCTCTCATAGTTATAAAATTATAAACTACAAACACATACAAACTACAAAGTTAGTTGGTAACTAGTTTTCTAAAGTTCGCAAATGCAAATTATTTGCGTTTTACAAACAATATGGCCGGTTTCCATTTTAATATAAGTTTGCGACTTGCGAGTAAATAATAACGATACTGGAAATTTTCAATGTCGTAGGGGGCATTTTGTCTGAGACAAATAATTTATTTGCAATTAGGCGATTATCACACTGGCGACGGATCCGCATGTGGCGCCGGTGCGCGAGCGAGATAGCGCTATACACATGCAGAGCGCTATCTCGCTCGCGCACCGGCGCCGCATGCGGATCCGCAGCAGTGTGATAAGTTGATAACCGCCTTAAACATACACAATCTCTACTCTTTACTAATTTATATGATTTATGATAGATCGTTCCCCTACAGGGCCCATAAGTAGATTTTCCATCCTGTATATAACCCAGAGGGCCTACCGCGAAGTTCGATCCGCCCATGTATGCCGCGAACGGATCTGTCCGCCGGGCATATCCGCCAAAGAAATCCGGCGGACACATCTGTGCGTGTATCCCTAGCTATAGTAGCCCTCAACCAATGTGACGACCGGGGCCATAAAACCCTTGAGCTCGCGTTATCAGTTATCCATTGTGTTGCTTTGTGGACTTTTATGGCCCCGGTCGTCACATTGGTTGAGGGCTACTATAGTAACACGCTCTGAATAAAATGCTCTTTTTTTACTGACTTGACCGGAGATTCGCTTCAACGGTTAACCTTGATCCTCATTCGCTTTTACTAAGAGAAAAGAAAAAAAAATCCATTCGGTAGTTTCTAATAGTTTTTTGCGAAATTCTCCATTTCAAATCGGTTGATTTTCTGCCTTTCAATGATGCTTATATATTGAGAGTAAAGAAACGGAACAGAGAAACAGTTGGGAAGTTGAATTGAACCGAACCATAACCGCGAAGCACTTCGTTCATAGAGCTGGCGCGTAGCTCTTCCAGCGGATATCCTTAGCTGTGCAGAGAGGTAACGCCGCCAGCGTAATGGGGACGGGGTATTCTTTTTGTAGTTGGGATTTTTATAGGTAGGTTTACTTTTATACATAATCTTAAATTAGTTGTTAGTATAGTTTTTATTTGTTAAGTTTAGTTTTAGCTTTATTTTTAGATAGTATGTAATATTTATTTATGTTTAAACAATAATATTTTTACAACTTTGTATGACAAAGAGCCTTCGTTCATTGAATCGTCTATTTGCATCACTCTCTTTCGTATATGCAAGAGCGATAGAGACGGGACCATCGTTTTGTCGATTTTCGAACTTCGCGGTAGGCCCTCAGCTCGAAGAAGCACCATACAATTCTAGTATTTATTACAGTCAGCTAAAACTATGTACAGTCAGCAGCAAAAGTAGCTAAGCGGGTAGGGTGTTCAAAATGACCTACACACGCTCTTTCTCAATAAAGTTGTGTCCAGCTCATTTTGAATACCCTACCCGCTTAGCTACTTTTGCTGCTGACTGTAGGTAATACATTTACTACTATGCAATTATTTGGTTCAATAGCGAAGTTTGGAGCAGCGACAGTATCAACATGCGCAAAGTTCGTACAATTTAATTGTCACAAACCATAGACCGAACTTGAAAAAAAAAAATTTGGAGAGACTTTACTTACGTAAAAGTGCATTTTGATTTTGTTAAATATTAAGTATAGTGACTTGAGGTTTATCGATTGTGGCAATATAACAGTGAATTTTACCTGCACTCTTATTTTTGTGACGAAACATATTATAGTTTATTCATAAAATTTTAATGCGCCTTCATGATATTTAGTATTAAGTGATTTTTATTTAATTTATTTTATTATTATCTGAACAAATGGTATCAGTAAGCGACATTAAGCATCTTCGTAACACTTACGCGACCAGTATGCGATTTACAGACGCATACGAGTGCTCCGTTACTACATTATTCGACTATTGTTTCCGCCATAATGCAATCTTTAGGGTTCTTTGTAAAGAATATAAAAACCCTTGATTTCCACACAATATCAAAGAAATCCTGTGGTAATAGTTACACAGTTCCGTATGTATAATACAAGGTGTAACAAAAATGCTGGTGATCCTTTTAAGGGCATAATTGGTGTTATATTATAATTATGCAAAACTAAGAACTATGTTTTTCTCGCAAAAAAAGTTGGTTTTGTAGGAGAGTTGGCCGGCTGGGATGACGTGTCCATACAAAAAAATACACGTCGAAAATATTTGCCTCCTACTTTTTCTTACTCGCAATAGGTACGATACCAATTATGTCCTTAAGCGGATCACCAGTATTTTTGTTACATCTTGTAGATCATGAAATATGAGGCTTAAAAATGCAATTTTTTGAGTTTTGCTTAATATTTACATCTAAATACGGTCACAGCCTTTCATTTAAAATTATGGGAACAAATTTTTTATACGTATACTTGCCTTTCATTTAAGCCCAAAACGAACTCTGTAAACCTTTTAGTATTCTTGTAATCGTAAAAAATTTGCAACAAATGGTGTCTGAAATACGCGTACCGTCGCGTGCTACAAGTATGCCTACGATGCACAACTTTGCCTGGCTTAAAAACATGTTTTCTTCACCAAACACCTATTTATATCTTATTCCTGAGATGGCCGCCTTTTTCCCATCTTAGGAATAAGCCCACAGCTATTTTAGTTAAACTGTATTTTTTATGTCAAAAGTCTGAAAATTTCTTGCGTACTACGCAGCAGACACAACTTTTTTTGCATGAAAAATACATTTTTACATTCTTCTAATGGACCCTAATAACATATAAAAATGTAGCTTTAAATCGCGCTTTCCGTGATAAATCGACAATTTGACTGCTGTATGGTTATGCTTTTCTGTAGAAATTTCAAAAAAAATATTATGTACGGAACCAGTACTCGCATTGAAAGATTCTGGTTGACAAGTTTGATGCTGAAAAGATGGCAGACATGCAATGGTTATACGAGTTGTGGATCAGTAAACGTTATATTTTGGCATCTTTATAACACACGCTGTGAAATAAAAGTGCTAACAAACTACACTTACACAGCATAAACAATTATTAGTCGGATAATTATCTCCAAAGCAACACTTATATCATTATACACTCTATAGAAATCAGTATGAAATCTATTACTCGATTGTGTAGTAATCGTATTTATTTACTACATTTACATTGCTACAAGTGGAGTAGAAATTACTTTAAACTCTTTTATACAACAGTTTCCTGAATAAAAGTTGCAACTAACCATGGCAATATGACTAGTCATATAATGGCAACATTAGAAACGTATAAACGGCTGTTTGTAACATAGCTGAGGTATAATACGCTGTTACGTGATCAATGAGCTGTATAGAAGTAATATTGATGATGGCTACAAAACTGTAGTAAAACAATCGCATAACAAAGTCAAATAAACGTTTATTCCACTTACTATTTGACTGAATTGTTGTATAAGCCAAATTGTAATATAATCAGCTACTATACGACATATTATCGCCGCGACTACTGTTACATTACCTTTATCTGACTAAATAGCTCTATAACACCGAGCTTATTCGGCATTTTTGCTAGTTGGGAAGAGTCGCCAGGACGCTCGCGTTTCCATACAAACGTAGTTCAGCTCTCATTTTAAAACGACATGCTTTAGAACCACGAAATTTGGCATGGGCATTCTAGTAGTACAGATCTATGTCGGTAATTCGTTTTCGTTGCTAAAAATTGTAATACAAAGAAAATACAGCCAGATACAGATTTACATACAAACCTATATTTGCTATATTTTCCCAAGGTTGTCTGGAAGAGATCGCTTTTTAGCGATAAGACCGCCTGTTGTTTGCCTCTTTTTTGTTAATTATATCTTTTTCTACTGTGTTGTAATTTTTGAGGTGTGCAATAAAGCATTTATTCATTCATTCATTCATTCATCTGTACTGCTAGAATGCCCATGCCAAATTTCGTGGTTCTAAAGCATGTCGTTTTAAAATGAGAGCTAAACTACGTTTGTATGGGAACGCGAGTTCACGCGAGCGTCCTGGCGACTCTTAATTTATTAGGGCACAAAACAATGCTTATTCACAACTTTGGCATACTCAACTCATTCATAAAAACTAACGAAAAATATCTTGACCTGTTTTTATCTGATCGAAAATTACAAATATTCCATATGCTGCTGTAAGTAAGTAAGTAAGTAACACTTTATTGTACATAACACAGTAGATAAATACAGTAAACAAAAGATGTAAAGTACAAAGGCGAACTTATCCCTTTAAGGGATCTCTTCCAGTTAACCTTTGAGTGAATGAGAGTGAAATTGAAATTAGGTAGACAATTACAGCAACATGTACAACAAGGTACACAATATATAAACAAGATGGATATAAATACATAGGTACAAAAATAAGGGAAAAATATAAATATTACACCGGAGAGGACCGAAGAGACAACACAAAAGAGAAGAAAAAGAAAAGTACAATAATAACACAGTAATAGGTTCGGACTATATATAATTTTATTACTTATTGAACTTATTGGGGGTCGGATAGCCACAACCTCTTTACTTTCCTCTTTGCTGTCACTTCGCTGGCTAGCTGCGTTGCCTCGCTGATTATGAAATGAAATGAAATGAAAAATGTTTATTTGGTGTAACATAATTTTAAACAAAAAAAAACCGACTTCACTTAGGATCCGCTATTCCAAGAGGAAGTGGCCGAGTTGCTGTAAAAAATAGTGCAATCACTATAGGTGTGCCTATAATAGTTGAAGAGTTCCCTCGATTTCTCGAGGATCCCATCATCAGACCCCGACTTGGTGACAATGGGACCATCTAGGGGTTATACCTGTACGATAAAAAAAAATTTAAAAGCGGTTCACGATTCACGGAGATATCGAGTAACATACATAAAAAAATTATAAAAATTAAAAAGTTTACACCAAAATGGTTGCCACTGAGCATGTGTCATGACAGAGTAGTTAGCTATTATTATTGGAATACGCGTGGCGTTTGAAATGTTACTCTGTTCCTGATAGAGCTCCGTGAAAAATCGGTTGATTTTCCGGTATTTTGACGCGTCGTGGCAATGACATTGAGAAACCGTGGTGGACCAATCAGAACCGTGAACTTGTAAGTAACCGTTCATGATTGGTCAGATTGTGAAGTTATAGACAATAAGACATTTGTGTATAAGTAATGTTTATTATATCTATACATACAGCCTCGGCCAGAAGTGTTGAGCATAGGTGTATTTTGTTTACAATTTTGATGTTAAGCATTATTTCCCTATCCTAACAATGTACGGTAACGGTAGATGTTATATTTTATTTATAAATATAGAAAACTTCACTTAATAACACTTTCAAGGTACTTAAAAAATATGAAAACAGAAGCTACCAAAAATGTAAATTTAAGTCGGTGCGACATATTGCAAATATTCTATGCAGTTACTACTAACTTCAACAAAACATGCCTATTAGTTTAAATTAATTGACAAAATAACTTAAACAAAGATGGAAACGATGGACTAAACTTTCCAGTTTTGTATGAAAATCGCATTGGTGCTCAACACTTCTGGCCAAGGCTGTATATTGTATGTACACATCACTTAACTATCACTACATAGTATAAAACAAAGTCGCTTCCCGCTGTCTGTCTGTATGTATGCTTAGATCTTTAAAACTACGCAACGGATTTTGATGCGGTTTTTTTTAATAGATAGAGTGATTCAAGAGGAAGGTTTATATGTATAATTGCACCCGTGCGAAGCCGGGGCGGGTCGCTAGTATATGTATATAAAACAAAGTCGTTCGGTTACTCCATTTATAACTCAAGAACGGCTGAACCGATTTTAATGATGTTTGATTTTTTGGATTTTTCCCTGTTCCGAATAGCAGAATAACTAATAAAATGTAGCAGACGCGAAATAGTTGGCGCTACGAAGTTTGTATACAGGCTGATTCAGGAAACGTGAGCAAGAACAACCCTACATACTTAGTTAACGATAATGAATAGAAATATAAATTATTGAGTGTCCCACTTCTGGGCAATGGCACTTTGAATTTTGCCACCATACTGTGTAAACTGCGTCCTACCCTTTATGGCTCCTCTACATGATCAGGGCCGTAGCTAGGGGGGGCATTAGGGGGCAATGCCCTACCTTAAAATACTAATGCCCTACCTTCTTCATCCTAGCGTTTATCCCGGTTTTGAGGTCCGCTTGACAACCTAATCCCATGAATTGGCGTAGACACTAGTTTTTACGAAAGCGACTGCCATCTGACCTTACAACCCAGAGAGGAAACTAGGCCTTTTTGGGATTAGATCCGGTTTCCTTACGATGTTTCCCTTCACCGAAAAGCGACTGGTAAATATCAAATGATATTCCGTACATAAGTTCCGAAAAACTCAGTGGCCCGAGCCGGGGTTTGAACCCGAGACCTCCGGATTGAAAGTCGGACGTCTTACCGCAAGGCTACCAGCGCTTAAAAACTACAATTGTGTCAAAATGCATGAAAATAAAGTTAATGCCCTATCTTAAAATTCGCTATGCCCTACCTTAAATTAGCACTGCCCTATCTTAACTGCAATTCTGGCTACGGCCCTGACATGATGGGCCATCACAGGGACGCAGCTTTGCGTTAGAGGGAGCTAACGATATTGCGATCTCGTTCCGTCGTATAGCTGCGTCCCTATGTTGGCCCATCATGTAGAGCCAGCCTTAGTTTAAAAACGGAAATTAAACTGCAGTAGACGAGCTATGGATTAAATGACTTTCTCGTTTAGAGAGCGAATTAAACTCGGTAATGTCTGAGATTGTCCGAGAAAGTCTTAGGAATAATTAAATCGCGTTTATGAATACTAAACTTGGATTACCAAGACATGGCGTTGTGTTCCAGCGTTCTTGTTAACCGACTTCAAAAAAAGGAGGAGGTTCTCAATTCGATTGTTTTTTTTTTATTTTTTTTTGTATGTATGTTACTCGATATCTCCGTGAATCGTGAACCGATTTTCAATTTTTTTTATCGAACGGGTATAACCCCTAGACGGTCCCATTGCCACCAAGTCGGGGTCTGCAATGATGGGATCCTGGAGAAATCAAGGGAACTCTTCAACTATGTAGGCACACCTATAGTGATTTCACTATTTTTACAGCAACTCGGCCACGTCCTCTTGGAATAGCGGATCCTAAGTGAAGTCGGTTCTTTTTTTGTTTGAAATTATTTCAATATAATCTTGGACAAGAGGATGGCAACTTGGCAACACCTAAATTCTATCCCTATCTTTTTTCTGCGCGAGTGAGAGAGAAACACTGCGTTACGATTAGTATGAGAGCTCATTGCAAAATGAATTTAAAAGAACTACGCATTAATTGAGAAAAATAAGACAATGAAGTTTTTAGTATTAGTGTGGTGAAATTTTGTCCTTAATACGTTTGTAACGTATAAGTCAAGAAATTAAAGACATACAACCATTTAAAGCTAATTTTAAGATGTAACTTTGGAATTATTTTCTATCGAGCCGATTTCGTCCAATCGTGTATCGGAATTAACAAAGTTCTTCGAAATATAATGAATATTAGCATATATTTGTTTACTTTCCCAAAACAAGTAGTTATAGCTATTTATATGACTGTTTAAGTAAAGTCAATGGGGAATATAAAAAAAAGATAAAAGATAAAAGATATTTATTCTTCAATTTAGGCACATTACAATGCACTTATGAACGTCAGAGAGAAAAAGAAACTACCACCGGTTCTAACCCTACACCTCTGACCCGAGAAGTATTACTTATTACCGGCAAGAAACTCGGCGGGACTTATTTTTTCAAAACAGTAATACTAATACATTAAAGATACTGTATACAATAATGCGTAGTTGTTCAAGAAGGCATATCAAAACAGCACATCGGTAAACCATAGAGTTCTTAATACATACTAGCCCTTAAACAGTTTTTTACAAGTTTTCATAAATAATTTATAACGAATAAATATGTCATTTGTGCACCAAGGCGGTTGCTTTACAGAGGGCCTATCGTGAAACGAGAAAATCGAAATGTTGACTTCTGCCCCTCTTTAGCTCTAATATGTAAGAGTGACAGAGAACCAGGTAACGAAACTTTTATTTTCGTATTTCGCGGTAGGCCCTCCGGTTGTGCTCGTGCCGCCCACTACGCAGAGTTTTGCGTAATATTCCCTATTTGAAGGTTATCGGGTGTTGACAGCCTCTTAAAGGACGATAAGTACACGGTGTTCCGGGCCGTCTGCGACATGACACTTCCGACACTTCATTTTGTACAAAGCGTCACATGATCCTCGGAGGTCACATGATGTTCTCATGGTAGTCATGATTATGGATGGTAGAAGGTAAGGATGACAATCTCTCTGTTACAAAAGTGTCCACCAAAAGGCGTGGAATTGGTGGCGCCACTTTAGCTTTAGTGTACCTTTCTAGTCCGGGTTCATACACGAAAGCAATACTAGCGCTACGATGGCGCTACGTGGAGAGATTTAGAACTTTTAGTTGCTGTTTCCCGCCGCTGGACACTTTTTAGACAGTGCTCATATAAGATGATATAAGAGATTGTCATCCTTACATTCTACTATCCATAGTCATGATACTAAGTGAAGTGTCGGAAGTGTCGTGTCGGAGACTGTCCGGAGCACCGTGCATCATACTTAAAGCGTAAAAAAGCATTTCATGAGCATATTTGAATCCTCAATAATTTGCGTAAGCCTACATTTGAATACCGACTAGCGTAACAATTATCCTATTATCCAATATAGCAATGACTCGAGCTGGTGCTCCAGGTAATTGGTCGGAATGAAACAAGTTGCTTCACGATTTATGGCTTTTCAACCGACTTCAAGATTTCGAAGGAGGTTCTCAATTCGTCGGGATCTTTGTTAGGGTTCCGTAGCTTAATGGCAAAAAACGGAACCCTTATAGATTCGTCATGTCTGTCTGTCTGTCTGTCTGTCCGTCCGTATGTCACAGCCATTTTACTCGGAAACTATAAGACGTATCATTATCAAATTTTTACATAATGTGTATTGTATTGTCTGTGCCGCTTCTTAGTTTTGTAGAGAAATTGCAAGAAAAATATTTATAATAATATATATAAATATCAAAAATAAATATATAAATATAAATTGTCAAATATTTTTTTTGCCAAATATCAACATGATGCACATCAATCGATAGGTCTCTAAAAATAACATTGAGGTTTCTTTGAAAAATTTTTGATTAAGTGGATATTTTCAGAAATAATCACCACGAAATTCTAAAAAATTGTGCCCCCCCCCCCCCTGTAACTTTTGAACCATACGTCCAAAAATTATGAAAAAAATCAAGAAGATACACCTTTAAATATTCTTTCAAAGAAAATTATTTTGAACAGTATCGGTTTAGGCGTTTTTGAGTTATCTCCAAAAAACTATGTACTTAGGCAGATACGACCTTGCGATAATAATTTATTCGATAGTAGCAACGGCTGGTTCTTATAAAATAAATAATGGTACGGAACCCTTCATGCGCGAGTCCGACTCGCACTTGGCCGGTTTATCTAATGACTGAGGAGCCGAGCGTAGCGAGGCGACGAACGTCTCCGTTTTCACTGGTACATACGACGATTTGACAGATTGATGTGTGTGTATTGGTTAGGGAATGCAGTACCGGTACTGTTTCGTAGAACCGGGATTTTCGGTACTAGCCAATAATGGAACCGGGATTTCCCGGTAATTTCGGTACTTTCGGAAAAAATCTTCTAAAACCTCTGACGCTGATTTATATAGTAAAAATGTCATCGCGTAATGTTTTAAATAAACGCGGGCCGTCCAACCGGCGGCCGTGGTCACGGCGGTCGCCCGCCAGGCGTCAAGCTACCTGGCGCTGAGGGCAGCTACCGGATCTCGTCTGCCCTCAGCTACGCGATCATGGCCTTAGAAGACCTTCCCTCGATTTCAAATTTATGAAGATTGGCGTTTACAGATTTTAGAAAAAACATACAGGCTGCGAGAAAAAAATAATTTTTGACAAACTTTTTTTTATGCCTTTTGATCCCATTCCTATCCAGAATCAAAATCTTGTATGGAAACAAAAAAAATCCGGTTAGAAAAACCACAAATCGAGGAAAGCTTTCCCCGTACATTTGGTATGAAAAAGAAAACTTTAATTTTTCACATGCTATTTTTTTATGTCAATCGATCCCATTTCTGTTCATATAGGATCAACTTACGGTAATGTACCAAAAAGCCACAAATTGAAGAACAATTTTACGTACATTTACTGCTTTAAAATCCGTTTGATATTTTAAATGCTTTTACTGTAATGATGTCATACAATATTATGGCCCTTAAACGTGTGTGTCTGCGTGATAGAAAAAATATAAATTTATTTTTTCTCTATAGTAAATGTATGAAAAAATATATCTTTAATTTGTGGCTTTTTAGTACATTACCGTTAGTTGGCTCCTAGGAAACTATTGATAATGGATAGGAATGGAATCGATTGGCATAAAAACAACACGTGAAAAATTAAAGTTTTCATTTTGATACAAAATGTATGGGAAAAAATTTCCTCGATTTGTGTCTCCTCTAGCCGGAATTTTTTTTTGGTGCCATACAAGCTTTTGATCCTGGATAGGAATGGGATCCAATGGCTACAAAAAAAAGTTATTTATTTATTTTATTTATTTAATAAAAGTAAAGTAAGTTTGTCAAAAATGACCTATTTCTCGCACCCTGAATGTTTTTTCCAAAATCTGTTACCGCAAATCTTCATAAATTTGAAATCGAGGGAAATGTCTTCTAAGGCCACTTTCGCGTAGCAGCACGGGATCCGGTAGCTGCCCTCATCGCCAGGTAGCTTAACGCCTGGCGGGCGACCGCCGCGACCACGGCCGCCGGTTGGACAGCCCGCATTTATTTAAAACATAACACGGTGCAATACTTGAACTTCAAAGAATAAATGAACCCAAAAAAGGTATAAAATGTTTTTCCCGAAAATCCCGAAAGTACCGGGATTTTTATTTTCCAGTCCCGGTTCTTTACACGACTCGAAATCCCGGGAATTCCCGGTACTTTCGGTTCCGGTATTTCCCGGGAGCAAACCCTAGTATTGGTCATGGTCGGTCTAAAGGTCGCATTTTTCATCCGATTTCGATGAAACTTGGCATGTACGTTCCTTGATTTATTTGCCAAAAATTGTCTAGCCATTTTTTTGATTGGGGGGGAAATGAGGGGGAAAAGGGGGGAAATTTGCTGTCGCGTTATTTATGGACGAATTTCAATCATTTTCGGGTAAAAGGTCAAGCCCACACTTCCTTAGAGGTTGTTGTAAAAAAAAGTTTCGAGGAAGGGGCAAAGGGGGGGGGGGGGGAGGGGGAAGGGGGAAATGCTCCGAAGTCTACGGTTCACTGAACTACTAGTTTATTTATGTTTACCGATTATTCGATGCGTTGAGAGACTTGAGAGGAACCAATCCTAGAACTGCGCTGTGCGAGGATAGGTACCTAAATGAAGTGATTCTATTAACTAGGGATACACAGATTTGCCCGCCGGATTTGTTCAGCGGATATGCCCGGCGGTCAGATCCGTCCATGTATGGCGCTATACAGATGTGTCTGCAGGGTTCACTGCGTTTTCGCCGAAATTTGTATTGCCGAATTTCACTTACCAACCAACTTTTCGCAGAAATTTCATTTGGCCGAATTTCATTTCCCAACTTTACATAATCTAACCTAACCCAACCTAGTAGGTAAGTTTCATTTCCCAACTAAATAATAATTTGGTAAAAGTTATTCGGCCACGCATAAACCTTAACAGGTTTCTGTGGCGCATCTTAGTCTAAGTTTTTTTGTATTTCTTTCGTATGATATAAATGAACTAAAAAAAAAAGAAACGTGCGAAAAGTTGGTTGGCAAGTGAAATTCGGCAATACAAATTTCGGCGAAAAGGCAGGATACCGTGTCTGCAGACTAATCCGTGTCCAATTCGCGCCATACATGAACGGATCTGTCCGCCGGACAAATCTGTGGGTATAAATAAATAATGAATAAATTTTATGGGACAATCTTATACAAATTAACCTAGTCCCACAGTAAGCTCAATAAGGCTTGTGTTGTAGGTACTAGGCGACGATATATATAATAGATAGATATAGATAAATACTTAAATACATAGAAAACATCCATAACTCAGGAACAAATATCTGTATTAGGACAAATAAATGCCCTGAACAGGATTCGAACCCGGGACCTCCTGCTTCATAGGCAGAGTCACTACCAACTAGGCTAGGAGGCCGTTTGAATATCCCTAGCTATTGGTGGTTAACAAACACATCCCTCGCATCGCATCCTCGCTCATCCCTGGTGGAAACGCAGCCTAACTCTTGCCAGCCTCTTATCTAAAGGTTGATTCAGGGCGTAGCCTAGCCTCACTGCGACCTTTTCATTTCAATACGCACAGATTTGCTCGCCGGATTTGTTCGGCGGATATGCCCGGCGGACAGATCCGTCCATGTATGGCGCTATTCAGATGTGTCTGCAGACTAATCCGTGTCCAATTCGCGCCATACATGAACGGATCTGTCCACCGCCGGGACGGATTTGTGCGTATATCCCTAGCTATTGGTTTGGTACTTAAGAAACATCCCTCGCATCGCATCTTCGCTCATCCCTGGTGGAAACGCAAACTAACTCTTGCCAGCCTCTTATCTAAAGGTTGATTCAGGGGGTAGCCTAGCCTCACTGCGACCTTTTCAATACGCACAGATTTGCTCGCCGGATTTGTTGATGTGTGTTATACCCGGCGGACAGATCCGTCCATGTATGGCGCTATTCAGATGTGTCTACAGACTAATCCGTGTTCAAGTCGCGCCATACATGAACGGATCTGTCCACCGCCGGGACGGATCTGTGCGTATATCCCTAGCTATTGGTTTGGTACTTAAGAAACATCCCTCGCCTCTTGCCAGCCTCTTATCTAAAGGTTGATTCAGGGCGTTGCCTCACTGCGACCTTTTCAACAATCTTACAATCAGATTGCGGTCAATTTTAGACCAGAAAAGTGATTTCTGCCCAAGGCCGTTAGATATGAATGGTGAAAGGTTATTGGTCAAAAATACTTCATTTGCAATTATTGTATATTTCACACAAATATATTCGAACGAGCAGAGCGTAAGCGAAGAGGGAACGTACCCAAACTACGTGACCTATTTTTTTCAGTTTTTGACCCCCCTACCCCCCTCGGTGACCATCCGTAGTAATTGCCAAGACCCCCCCCTCTCCCCCTAGTTGTCACGTAGTAAAACTCGCACATACCTATAGTTTAGAGTGATGTTTTGGACATAGAAAGCAAAAAAACATAATTTTGCCTACTTAATGCCTTTTATTTACCCGAGACTGGCCGCGTGACGCCAAAAGTGCATGGAAACCTATAATTAGAAGCGCGATATTTGAGCATAATTATTAACTACGTGGCAGAACCTAAGACTCCCCCCCTCCCCCTGTGACCTAGAGTAGTATTTTGACGACCCCCCTCCCCCCCCCTAAAGTGGTCACGTAGTTTGGGTACGTTCCCAGACTTCTTACAAACAACTTCTGTCTACTGGGAAGTCTCGGCATTTCAATGGATTTTGATTTAGAGAATTGGTTAGACGATAACTTTAGTAACGTTTTTCTGATCTTCATGAAATTTGATTTTCTTATAATTTGAGAGTTCGTATATGAGCAGGATCGATCTAGGGATCATGGAGCTATTAGAAGGCGCGAAAAAATCATCATAAGGGTCTTGTTATATTTTTCATCTCAGAAATCGCGAGTTCTCATTTCGAGGCGGACTACTTTAACTTCGATTAAAATGCAAATAAATTATTAGTAACGTTTTTAATAGTTTTCATTCTTTCTCATCCTAGATTTGAGACTAAAACACAGACATATCATATATAACCCATAAGCTTAAATTAATTGTTAAAAAAGAATTGTTTGAACAACTGCAATTTAGTATAGACTAAAAATATAATCTAGTCAAACAAAAGTATTATAATCTCGATAATCCGAGCCACCAGCATGTGTATCCGTGGGACACGGCACAGATTCAAATCCACCCAACATTTCTTCAGTTTCATCGACGGTGCTGCCCTACCCAGCCCGTCTACCTCTGCCCTGCACCAATGCCACGTTCTTGTTGTTGGCTAATGATTAATTAAAATTGTACTTAACACTATTTTATGTTAAATAAATCATTTGGAACAAAAGTATGTAACTTAAACATATATGTAATGCTAAGATTGTTACAAACTCCTTCTCGCTTGGCAAAAAATCTCTACAAGTTGAGATTATGTTGAGCCTAATAAATGTAAAACTGTGCCATTATCTTCATAATAAACAGATTAATTTTTTTTACATGCCTTGCCTAGCCCCCCATGGTCCTCGACCCGATCCCGGAAGACCAAAGAAGCGATGGCTGAATGTCGTAGAGGCCGACATGAGCGAAAACAGGCTCATGAAAGAAAACGCCCAGGATCGTGCAAAGTGGAGGAAAGCGAGCAGGAAAGCGGACCCTGGCAATAGCCGGGATAACGCTAGGTAGAAGAAGACATAAGTACAGTTTCACACAGTGAGGTCATCTAATTTAAACATTTATTCAAAACCAAAGACAATGAGAAGGCCGGGCCGATCCTTCGGGGCTGCGTGCTGTCACATCACGACTGCTGTTAAGGAGGCTTACGGCTTTTGAAAGAATAATTGAAGGGAAACAAAAACAACATAACTGACTACACTGGTTGATACCTGAAACGATTAACAATGTTCTTAAAAAAGTGTCAACTGCTCTAAGCAGTTATGTTGTTTTTGTAAACATCCCTGCAATTATAACTTTGATTAGATTAGATAATCTAATTTAGATATCTATTATTATAGATTAGATAATCATTTTTATTAGGTTCTCTTTAAAAATGCTTTTTATCTTATTTCTCTCATTTTTGATACTGTGGGACTTGGTCGAATTGTGTAAGAAAGAATGTCCTATAATATTTATTTATCTAGCATCGCATCTCATCTTTTTAATACACAAACGTCAAACACGCAAAACTAAGGTAGAATCCATAATTCCGCGGAGTGAGTTGACAGCTCCTGGCATACAAAGCAGTTCTCAAATGTATGAA
The DNA here is from genome assembly GCA_911728535.1 of Pammene fasciana. Taxonomy (NCBI): domain Eukaryota; kingdom Metazoa; phylum Arthropoda; class Insecta; order Lepidoptera; family Tortricidae; genus Pammene; species Pammene fasciana. The sequence continues at coordinate 8,501,475 of OU452299.1, forward strand.
AAGAGCTGCCAAATCACTCCCCGGAATTATGGATTCTAGTTTAACAAACTTTTAAATAATGTTATTGCTGAAGGCCCCTTAACAACGTGGCCGCAAAGTGACTTAAAATAGTAATAACCTTAATTACACACCGCAGTTGTTGCTGTTTTGCCTAAAAAGTTAGGCCGAGGTCGGGAATACTGTGATGAATTCGCGTACAGATGGTAATGGGGAAAGTTGATTGATAGAGAGAGGTGAATATGATACGCTAGCACAGATATCATCATCATCTCCTAGCCGTTTTCGGCTACAGCGACTGCCTTGCTACAGCTGAGAGCGTCGCTGGTGCGCTCTCAGGTGACTGACGTAGCCAATTGCAGCAAATGTGTGGCCACATTCGCAGGTCAGCACCCCTCCGACGTAATTGTACGTGATGGCCACAGGTGGTCTGGCCTTTAGCTCGTCACGTTTAACGTCGAGCTCTGTGCGTCGCCTGGCTTCAAATTCACGCACCTGCGCCTGCACTTTATGCCTCCACTGTGGACGGTCACCAGCTAGTGTCTCCCATGTTGAGCTCTCTTCATATGCCGCTTCAACACATCTTTGAACCGCAGAAAAGCACAGATTACTCAACCACTAGATAGATCGTAAGTACAATTCGAGGTTCTCGAGGTGACCACACATCTGTGCTCCCGTACTAATTTTGTATGAGAGCTACCGCTTACTTCAATTGAGTTTTTGATCATTACTCATGTGAATTAAAAATATCTACAAAAATGAAGTTACAGGGGTAAACCTGGATTGTTATACTACAAATTGGTGTAGAATATTATTGAGATGTGCTGTTTGAATCGTAGAAATTTACGAATAAAATTGCGCTTATGTGTGGTGACCTCGTGCTCCCTGTAAAAGCTTAATGATGAGGTGTCTGAAGGAGCGTTCACGATTGACGTTGGCTCCGCACCTTAGACAAACATTTCTCAATTTTACAGCACGAGTGCTGTTTAAGAGAATAGAGTATACATTTGTCGTCGAGTATATTACCTAGGTGTTGATGAATGTGTTAATGACAGAAAAATTTAATAAAAGTAGGTATAGGAGTAAAAAAGGATATTTTTTTATTATTTAAAAGCGAAATTCTAGATACACGGAAAAAAGGACATCTTCAGCCAAGGATACCAATGCGAAAATATTATTGTTTAAACATAAGTAAATATTTTCTTGGACTAATTTTATATCTTTAGCCCAAGATATATTTTACTTCAATACTAGTACATTACAGCAGAGGCTGGGAAAACAGGGATTTCCGGCCAAGTAGGTATATACCAGGCCAAGTAGGATAGGGATACGAGGCCGGGAATCCGTTTTCACGCCGAGGCATGTATAGTGCTTTTCTCAAAATAATACGTGGAAATAAGACCTAAAACCTAATACTTAAAGCCTAAAAGTCTACCGCACTCCGTATCTCTCGGTATAATGCGGGGACCGTGTCGCGGCCGGCGCCGCCCGGCAGGGACCGGCCGCGCCCGGCCCGCCCGCGCGGTCGAGCGCGCGGCGGGCGCCGGCTACTTTCCTAGCAAAATCCTTTTCATAGCAAGTGTCACTACCTATAGTGCTCTCCCTTATGGGAATATAGTTCAGAGCTGGATACGGTTACCTTCTTTTAGTATGTTGTTGGGTACGACACCAGGACCCCAAAACTGCCGAGAGACGGGGACGTCGATGAATGTCTCCCGAGTAATGACGTCATAAAAATGGCTGCCGCTTCGTTGCGAAAAGTGTAAATTTCATCCAAACTGTGCATTGCACCTATACGTGTGCAGTATCAAACGAAAGAAGATTAAATGTGCCATATTGTTGTAATACATTTTATACTACTGTATATTACAGTTTGACAGCTATAAACGAAAACCCAAAATCAGGCTAAAAAATAATTCGGATATTTGCATTTTACAACAAAATTATAAGTCCAACTTTAAACCCGATTACTACAATAACAAAACAGGCTATTTAAGCTATACATTGCTATAAAAATTATTAAAATCTGGTAATAATTGTGGCAGCTATGTTAAAAAACATGTCGGGACTGCCGAGCTATTTCCTTAGAGTGAAAAAATAACAATTTTCACAATTTACAGAATATCCGCATAAGCTTCGAGTATATTTTAGGTCAAATAATTTGGAGCCCTTAAATGTCGGAAAAATATCTCTATAGTGATTGAGGTCCAAATAATGACGTCATGAACGTGACCGCTACCGAAATTTGTAAAACATAAATTAAAGCTATACCATGACACATACACACATGTGTGTAGCATCAATCGAAAGCTTATTGAATATCCTACAACACATACATACATTATTTGTGAAAATAATGTATAGTTTAGGAGTTGTTGACAAAATAAAATATTTTTTTAGGAAAATAAAATGTATATGTTAATTCTGTGGCCAAAGAAAATACAATACACTAATGTTTTGTATAGCATTAAAAACACCAACTATTCAGCTTTAAAACACAGTTTAAATTTATAAAATTTGATAAGAACTATAAAAGTTGTGCTTACAACTCTAAAGGACACTAACTATTTTACCTACAATGCACTCATACTATGAGAAGCTTGGGCCTAATTATTGACTAGTTTTTTCTAAATTTTGTAAGGATTTAGGGTTCCTTGCCATTCAAGTAAATAAAAAAACCGGCCAAGTGCGAGTTGGACTCGCGCTCCGAGGGTTCCATATACCTACATCACACAATTTTAACAATTTGTATTTTTAAGACCAACTTACGCTTGACCGCAGACTTATTAGTGTTTTTTTCTGTAATGTACAGGTAAAGAACTATATTACGTATTTTTTTATTTACTTGAATGGCAAGGAACCCTAAATCCTTACAAAATTTATAAAAAACTAGTCAATAATTAGGCCCAAGCTTCTCATAGTATGAGTGCATTGTAGGTAAAATAGTTAGTGTGCTTTAGATTTGTAAGCACAACTTTTATAGTTCTTATCAAATTTTATAAATTCAAACTGTGTTTTAAAGCTGAATAGTTGGTGTTTTTAATGCTATACAAAACATTAGTGTATTGTATTTTCTTTGGCCACAGAATTAATATATACATTTTATTTTCCTAAAAAAATATTTTATTTTGTCAACAACTCCTAAACTATACATTATGTATGTGTTGTAGGAAATTCAATAAGCTTTCGATCGATGCTACACACATGTGTGTATGTGTCATGGTATAGCTTTAATTTATGTTTTACAAATTTCGGTAGCGGTCACGTTAATGACGTCATTATTTGGACCTCAGTCACTATAGAGATATTTTTCCGACATTTAGGGGCTTCAAATTATTTGACCAACAATATACTCGTAGCTTCTGCGGATATTCTGTAAATTGTGAAAATTGTTATTTTTTCACTCTAAGGAAATAGTTCGGCAGTGCCGACATGTTTTTTAACATAGCTGCCACAATTATTACCAGATTTTAATATTTTTTATAGCATTGTATAGCTTAACTAGACTGTTTTGTTATTGTAGTACACTGCTTTAAAGTTTAACTTATAATTTTGTTGTAAAATGCAAATATCCGAATTATTTTTTAGCCTGATTTTGGGTTTTCGTGTATAGCTGTCAAACTGTAACATACAGTAGTATATAATGTATTACAACAATATAGCACATTTAATCTTCTTTCGTTTGATACTACACACGTATAGGTGCAATGCACAGTTTGGATGAAATTTACACTTTTCACAACAAAGCGGCAGCCATTTTGATGACGTCATTACACGGGAGACATTCATCGACGTCCCCGTCTCTCGGCAGTTTTGGGGTCCTAGTGTCATACCCAACAACATACTAAAAGTTGGTAACCGTATCCAGATCTGAACTATCACTTAGGCCCTCTCCCATAACGGAGGGGACTACTACGGCGCCCGAAATATTTTCACGAACGTATAACGACAACATTTCCGCGCATGTTTGAGAAAAGACATTTTACTTGAATAAAGATCACTTTCTAGGCAAATTGTTTTCGTTATCGAACGAGCGGAGCGTAAGCGAAGATCGTTCTTACAAACAACTGTCACCTGGCTACTGGGACGTCTCGGCATTTGGATGGCTTTTTGATTTAGATAGTTTGTCCGACGATAACTTTAGTAACGATTTTCCGATCTTTATGAAATTTGTTGGGCTTGTAGCAGATACCAACAAAATTTGCGAGTTCGTATATGAGCTGGATTGAGACGGGGGTTCTGAAATTAGAAGGCCTAAAAAGGTTTTGTAAAGGGCTCCTGTTACATTGGTCATCTTATTTGCTACTTTTACGAGCAAGTATGGTTGAGTTTGGTATCAAACGAAAGGTATTGATTAACACTCTCGTCAAATCCTTATTAACTGCTTACTGTTTCATAACAATTAGCAACATAAAATAGATAACAAAAATATTTTCAATTATGTTTTGATTTTGGTGTAAATATTTTGACAACTGACTTTTTTTTAATTTATTAGAGTTTTGGCTGCTAGGGCCATCAGCATACTGACATTAACACATTAGTTAGAGAGAGTTACCATAGACGCATAATGATGGTGACCGAAACCTATATAGGTGGTCCACAGATGAGAACGACATGTCAAAGCAACAGAGTGAGAGGCATGTGAGAGGTGGATTTAAATTTAGATGAGACAAAAACTGTCAAATCTGAAGCGATTTCATCGCGGTAAAATTTTGCGCATCAACCGTACAATTTAATATGGACGTTTAGTTTCACCGTGATGGTTAGTTGAGAAAAAATACCCGATACCTATTTTTGGTATTTGTAGTAATTCTACTATTGCACATTTATGGCGAAACACAAGATTCGCGAGTTCACAGTTCGGGGCGAACTACTAGTATACAAAACAATTAGTTTTGACGAAGAGGATTTGTCTTCGATGAAGATACGTTTTTTTCGTGTAAAAAATTAAAATATCGCAGTTAAATTAAATTAGTGTCAGTCTAAAAGTTGATTGACCCACATACTAAAGTAGTTAACCATACATATTCTATTAGCACAAGAACGTAATCATTATGTCACTGGTGATGGTGTTGTTAGACAGTTAGACCAGAGACTATAGAGATATAGACGACCACAGCCTAAGTACAAATCCACCTAGTAACAAATAGCGTACTAGTAGTACACTAGTAGCTGCTAAGTGCAGGTGACATTTCTTCTTACAATTTCGGTACCTTTAGGCGGCTTTCGGACAGAGGGCGCAATCGACTTGAGCTTCAAAAAGTTCTTAGGCTGTGGTCGTCTATATCTCTATAGTCTCTGGTTAGACATATGGATTATGGATTCGATATGGTCCGCTTTGAACTTTACTGTCAAAGGTCACTTTAATAAATACTTTCACCTGCTTTAGGTTGTATAACGGTTGTATAAGAATTAAAAACCGGCCAAGAGCATGTCGGGCCATGCTCGTCACAATACCCTCTTAAAAGGTAGTTTTTTATATACCACGACGGTGGCAAACAAGCTTACGGCCCGCCTGATGGTAAGCAGCTACCGTAGCCTATGGACGCCTGCAACTCCAGAGGTGACACATGCGCGTTGCCTACCCTTTACAAAAAGGAGGATTCACTGTGTTGACGCCTAAATGAACAAGAGGGTCCCTCGTCGTCAACACACTGGGTCCTCTTTGAGCTCTTTGGCAACCTTACCAACTTTATACAGGGTGTGACAAAAATACTTGGTATCTGTTAAAGGGCACAATAGGTATAGTATCGCGAATAAGAAAAAGTCTTAATCGTAGATAATTAAATTTTTTATAAGATTTCTACAATGGCTTTTAACCCAGATTAACTTTTGCCAGTTAGTATGACAAGAATTGTGGAGAATACCCCCCCCCCCCCCGTTTTCAAAATCGTCTGTTTTCGGAGTTCATAGCTAGACCCCTTTTTGCAGCAGTCATTTACCAGTAATTATTTTTAAATAAAAAAATAAATATTATGGGACAATCTTACACAAATCAACTTAGCTTCACAGTAAGCTGAATAAGGCTTGTGTTGTGAGTATTTGTGAGTACTAGTCGACGATATAAATAATAGATACAAATAAATACTTAAATACATAGAAAACATCCATAACTCAGAAGCAAATATCAGTGATAAACATACAAATAAATGCCCTGACCAGGATTCGAACCTGCTTCACACAGATAACCTCAACCACTAGATAGATCATTACATAAATACAACTCGGGGTCACCACGCATCTGTGCTCCCGTACTAATTTTGTATGAGAGCGCAACCGCTTATTTCAGATGAGTTAACGTTTATGTTCATTACTCATACTGCGCGCGCCAACCCGCCTGCCAAGCGTGGCGCGTATGGCAAACCCCCCCTTTAGAAGGGGAGGCCTATGTTCAGCAGTGGACGTCTTATGGCTGAGATGATGATGATGATGACTCATATGAATTAAAAATATCCACAAAAATCAAGTTACAGGGGGAACCTAGATTGTTATACTACAAATTGTTGTAGAATACTATTGAGATGTGCTGTTCGAATCGTAGAAATTTACGAATAAAATTGCGCTGTTGTGTGGTGACCTCGTGCTCCCTGTAAAAGCTTAATGATGATGTGTCTGTGTATTCTGTGCTGCTTCACCAACTAGGCTAGGAGACCGTTAACCCTTTGATCGCCAAGCATCAGTCTGAGGAAACGAGTTTCCGTTTGCGCGATGACGTCTCATCATTCGCTTGCCCTTGTCCCATTTACTTGGGGTTGGCACAGCATGTCTTTTTTTCCACACATCTCTGTCACTCGTCATCTCGTCACTCACCTCCTTTCTTTTCATATCATCTCTCACACAATCCATCCATCTTTTCCTAGGTTTTCCTCTTTTCCTACATCCCTCCACATTCATTCCTAATACCTTTATCGTAACATGACTTTCAGCCCTCCGCATAACATGCCCGTACCCCGCTAGGCGATTTGCTCGTAGTTTTCGGTTATGGGTGCAACTTTCAGGCTGGATAATGTGTGTCCAATGACCGATATAGGATCTCAAGCCGGATAATGTGTGCTCAATAACCTATATAGGATCTCAAGCTGGATAATGTGTGTCCAATGACCGATATAGGATCTCAAGCTGGATAATGTGTGCCCAATAACCTATATTGGATCTCAAGCTGGATAATGTGTGTCCAATGACCGATATAGGATCTCAAGCCGGATAATGTGTGCTCAATAACCTATATAGGATCTCAAGCTGGATAATGTGTGCCCAATAACCTATATAGGATCTGAAGCCGGATAATTTGTGCCCAATTAAGACCTATATCAGCTCTATAAACGTTTATGATGCTACTATACAACCAACTCAAAATGCTAAAGGCATAAAGAAATGCTGTAAGAAGGGCGTTATACTGCTTTGATGTGTTACTTGGGTGACTTTCATCCCTCCGCATAACATGCCCGTACCCCGCTAGGCGATTTGCTCGTAGTTAATCGGTTATGGGTGCAACTTACAGGCTTCCTCTTATATATTCATTCCGTATCCGATCCATTCTCGTCACTCCACACATCCATCTTAGCATTCTCATCTCCGTTACATGCAATCTCTTTTGATCCGTCACCTTTGATAGTCAAAGGGTTAAACAATAAAAATGTATCTCGATTTATCGTGTTTTACTATATCAAGGTGGTGGAGATTTTTAAGTATTCAGGGCACGTGCTCACTGGAGATCTGAAAGATGATATGGATTAGAAAGAGAAAGGAGAGCTATGGCAGTAAGGGGCAATATTGCCCGCAGATTTGCACGTTGTAACACACAAGTAAAGTTAACGCTATTTAAAGCATACTGTCAAACTTTTTACACGTGCAGTCTGTGGGCAACATTTACGCAGAGAGCCTATAACACATTAAGGGTTCAGTACAATAACGTCCTAAGGATGCTGTTGAAGCTGCCGAAGCACTGTAGTGCATCCGGTATGTTCGCGGAGGCGCGAACGGATGACTTTTACGCCATTAGGCGTAAAAGAATTGCGTCTCTGCTGACACGTGTGCGAAGCATTAGCAACAGCCTCCTAAGGACGTTGGCTGAACGTCTTGATTGCCGTCTCACTGGGTAGGTGTGCTGATAGGCAGAGCTAAGTAGATGTAAATGTAGTACAATTTAAGTTAATTTTAAGTCAGATGTAAGTACTAACAGTAAAATAAGAATATTGTAACTAACAAAATTATGGATCCTAACGGTCTGAAATAAACGATTTTTATTTTATTTTTATTTATATTAAACCTTTACGTCGCTGCTCTATCTCCATTTGCCTCCGCTTCCAATACTCCGCCGCTCTCTTCTTCGCTATGGCCAATATTCTACTCACGTACGGGTCCCTTTTTAATTGCTCCTTGATTGCTCCCTCATCCACCACTATAATCGACTGTATGTTTTCTTGCTTTTCTGTTGGTTTTATAGTAGTTGGAGTTGTTGGTTCTTTTTTTTCTGTAGTTTCTTTTTTTTCTGTAGTTTCTTTTTTTTCTGTTGTTTCTTTTTTTTCTGTTGTTTCATTTTTTTCTGCTGTTTCTTTTTTTTCTTCTGTTTCTTTTTTTTCTGTTGTTTCTTTTTTATCTGCTGTTTCTTTTTTTTCTGTTGTTTCTTTTTTTTCTGTTGTTTCTTTTTTTTCTGTTTCTGTGTTAGGATTAACTTCCTCATCTCTCAAAGCTTGTTTACCTCCCTCCCTTTCAGTTTGGTATATGTCTATTAATTTTTTAAGCATTTTGTTTTGTGTTGTTATAATGTCAGCAAGTACGTTTATATTTCCGTTACAAGGCTTGTTATTTGCCATTAAATTCTCAGCTTCTTCGTCATAATTGAGTTTATTATTATTTGTATTGTATCTAATATCGTAGTTATTTAAGAACTCTTTATAACTAAAAGCACTAGTGTCCCTCCCATTCTTAAATCTGTCTAATGTGTCCTTTCTTCTTTTAAATCTGTCACCGTTAGACTTGTCGCCTATATTTACTGGAAACATGATAAAGATTAACCCGCTTATTCATAAACGTGCTTCAAACCTCATTTAGTTAAATTATGTTTTGTCTGTTTCTAAAAAACACAACTGTCAAAGTGACAGATAAGGACAAACGATGTTTTAGTTAAATGAGGTTTGAAGCACGTTTATGAATAAGCGGGTAAGTATTTATACAGAGCGTTTCCTGTAATAGGAGCAATTAATTAAAACATAGATTCTACTCCTCAAAAAAACACAACTTTTGTTTAACAACTTTTTAAAATAATGTACTTTTCAGATTGTCTCTTTTGCATACAAAATAAATAGTATTTTCAATGTACCTTAAAATCCGTCTATTTGACATTGCTTGTCAGTCTTGTCACCCTACAGACATAATCAATTTCGGAATACATTGCGTGTTTGAAAAAACTTTAAAGTGTACTAATAATCAAACCATAAGTCATTTTTAAAAGTCGCTGAACAAACGTTGTCTGGTTTGAGGAGTAGAATCTACGTTTCAATTTATTGCTCCTATTACAGAAAACACCCGTATAGCCAACCAAAAAGCGCAGCAACAGTTGAAGTAATAAGCTATATTCGTCTCTGTTTTAGTAGTGGAATACTAGCGTTAGAAAAAGAAAGTATGATTATCTCTGTCATTGCTTGAAGTAAAACAGTCCCTGGCCAAACTATAGTTATAATTATTAAAACAATACTTCGTATTCAATTATAATTAAAAACATTTAGGAAATACCTATTCATTCGTATATCACACAGTTCATAAATGTAAAAAAAAATTAACTTACATAACAATGTAACAATTAGCATTGGTAAAGAAATGGGGAACAACATTACAACATAACACAACACTATTTGCTTGGCATTACAACATAACACAACACAATTTGCTTAGCATTACAACACAGCACAGTGGCTATTTGCAATTTTTTATATTTTTTATATACGATATTGAATTGAAGCAGTAAAATATGTATTTTAAGTACTAGTAGTCCGTCTCGAACTGAGAACTCGCGATTTACTTGCAAACGAGTTGACCAATATAACAAGACCCTAAGGAGGATTTTTTTTCTCCTTCTAGCTCCATAACCACTTGATCGATCCTGCTCATATACGAACTTACAAATTTTATGTATCTCTGCTACAGCCCCAAGAAATTTCATAAAGATCAGAAAAACGTTACTAAAGTTATCGTCGGACAAACTATCGAAATCAAAAAGCCATCCAAATGCCGAAACGTCCCAGTAGCCAGGTGACAGTTTGGTTCGGTCTGGAGTTGTTTGTAAGAACTCACTTCGTTTACGCTCCGCGAGTTCGATAAAACGGTTTTCATGTCCAATACGAAACTTCGCCTTCTTTTCATCCCGTAATCATCTAATTTCGGGGATTAAAAATATCTTATTGTTCCCCTGACCTTAAACTACCTCCATGCCATATTCATCTAAATCAGTTTTTCTGAACGATGTCATAATTTCACCCCCTTTTTCATCCTCATGAAGAAGGGGGTGAAATTATGTCATCGTCATCAGACATGATTTCTGGGATAAAACATATTTTATATCCTTCCCCAGAACACAAACTATCTTCATACCCAATTACATCTATTCAGTGGTTATTGATTCCTTATACAACTTTCGACCCCCTTTTTCACCCCCTTAATAGTTGATTTTTGGGATAAAGCTGTCCTATCTCGGTACGAGACTCGAACTACAAATCTTTATACCAAATGTCATGTTATTGATTCAGCGGTTCAAGCGTCAAGAGGTAAATAGACAGACAGACACACTTTCAGATTAAGGCGGACCATACGGAATTCAGCGCTGAATTCAGCTATTTATAGACTAAATCAGTCGGAAATGCGGAAATTTGGTTATGGTAGCCGAATTTTTTCTATGGTACTTAGTTGAATTTTTGTATGGAGGTACAAAACTTCCTCTACCATAGATATGAATTGCTGAATTCCGCTATGTGTGGAGCGCCTTATAATATTAGGTAGGTATTATGAGAAATCAAATTTAAATAATCTTGTTTCCAGGCATTTAATTGATATATCCATACCGAAAACGATCCCAGAGCTAGAGAGCATCAAAGTAGAGTGCGCTGTTTCATTCCAACTCCACTTGTGGCAGTATAGATGAAAAGGTACCATTTGATGGCCGGCGCTGGCTCAATATTGAATTGAATTTATACCACGTAGAACCACAGATAATATAGTATTTCATACAGAAGTTTATCTTCCCTATAAAATCAGTGTTTGACAGAACTTTGACAGATAAACGGTGACACATGACGTCTCCATACAATTTTGTCTTTCGACTGTCTAGGGTTAACAAATACGCGATTAGTTTGATTGTTGATCTATGCCAATCTACCTGATCCATCAGTAATTTTTAACACAAAACTAGATAAATGCCAGATATATTACGAGTAGGTACCTAATTTTCGCAATCTGTTATTTTAGAACAAAACTACTACTTACATTTTTTATCTTATCTGTGGTCAAACCGCAAATAAACAAAGGGGATTTTGGCATTGTACTGATTTAAACTCTCACTATTTTCACTCATTATTTTGACAACAAAAACGGGCCTCGATCGCGTACACTTACTTATGTTATTTTCTTGACGTTTCGGGCGTGTCGTAACGCTCGTGGTCGCAGGTAGACTCAAATGGTGGGAGGTTTTTCTCATAGAAGGAGTGAAAAGTAGATTGTACTACTCGGTAGCAAAATTATTTCGATCTCGGGTCACTTGAATCCCTCACTACGCTTAGGATTCCACGTTAGAATCTGGAATCCTTCGCTTCGTTCGGTATTCAACACGCTACCCTCGACCGAAATAAGTCATTTTGCTCCCTTGTAATACAATAGTACATTACACAACTAGGGTGGTAAAACAAAGAAAGCCGAGATCGCAGAAGTTTGCGGCCCGAGCTGCAAGCGAGGACATCATTTTATGTCTATACTGGCCAGAAAGCGTCTTTTTCCGTACGCGCAGCGTGCGGAAAAAGCCACTTTATGGCCAGGTGTGGCATAATCTACTATTAATTATGCCTGACACATTTATAATCTGTCGACACACAAGCGTTATCGTCAAGTTTCTCATCATCTATTTTATTTTGTCTTCTCAAATCTTTTTCACTAAATGCAATAGAATTCGTAGTCCGGGATTGCTTTTTGTTGATTTCAGAATGGTATTTGGACGCCAGTTTTTCGACTAGCTCGTTCTGTTTAGCCATAACGTCCATCATTTGATTTAAGCCATGATTAAGATCATCTTCATATTCTATTTCAGAATCATTCGGATCATTTTGATCTACATTTAAGCCACGACCAAGATTATCTTCATTTTCGTTTTCAAAATGATTCGGATCATTTTGATCTACATTTAAGCCATGACCAAGATCATCTTCATTTTCGTTTTCGAAATCATTCGAATCATTTTGATCTTCATTTAAGCCACGACCAAGATCATCTTCATTTTCGTTTTCGAAATTATTCGAATAATTTTGATCTTCATTTAAGCCACGACCAAGATCATCTTCATTTTCGTTTTCAAAATTATTCGGATCATTTTGATCTATATTGTCGTGTTCGATTGCATCAGTTTCTATGGAGGTTTCAGAATCGTAGGAATATTGTTTAATGTTGCCATCGCTATATATCTCCTTAGTAGGTTTTTCAACTGGATGATTAGTTGTTATAATATCAATTTTAAAGGGTGGAGTGACGTAAAACGCCTCCCTCCTTTTAAATTTAATGTTCTCAAGGAATTCTTTTCTCATTTCTTTACTGTCTATAATTGATGGATTTCCCAGTTTTACTGGAAGTGGGATTTATTATTACAAAAAAATTCAATGATAGAAATAGTTATTTGTGCAACAAGAGAGGAAAGTTGGTTTTGAGTCACGAGTAAGCGAAAGATTCTATAATTGAATCACGAGCGAAGCGAGTGATTCTAAGTTTGAATCTTGAGCGTAGCGAGGGATCTCAAGAACACGAGATGTAAAAAAACTTTCCTCTCGTGTGACACATACAACTTTTCACCTCAGTAGTGAGAACATATTAAAGTTAAAAAAACACATTTATTTACATTCCTGAATGAAAAGCATCATCATTATGACGAAAAGCTTCTAGAAACAAAATTTCACTCCCTGGAGTGAGGAAAGTGGCAACTTTCGTCACTCTCTGGAGTGATGAAAGTCGCGCTTTCGTCACTCCAGGGAGTGAGGAAAGTAGGCTTGTTCGAACTGCTGAGGTGAAAATAAAATAAAAAATGTTTTACGGTAAAGCGCTTTCACATTATCCGATCCGATATCGGATGTCGGATAGGACCACGAAGAAGACAAATATATATCTATGAATTCAGTTAGTTTTAGACAAATTTTAAAATAATGTTGTAAAAATTGTTTGTTGTAATTGATTGTTTGTTGTTGAATATATTATTAAAATTGAAATATCGTTTGCAGACGTTTCTGCTTATAACAACAATTAATTAATGTTGTAAAATTATTGTAAACTTGAAATATTGCGTGTAGAAATCAAATTCAGTGCGAAATTAATGAAAATTTTAGCGTTTTTTTTAAACAAACTTACGTGTTAACAATATAAGTATTATTTTAAGAAGCGGCATCTTAAAATTATAAACACTCTGCAAATGTAGACTGTATTTATTCATCACCTTTTTATATCTTATTGCGTTATTGAGTCAAATTCATAAAACTTGTGTTTTATTGATAAATAAAAATAAAATAATAAAAAAGCCTTTTATTTCCCAACGCATGCAAGAAATGATACAAAATGGATTTATATTTTTTTAATGAATTAGTACACAGAAAAAGGAATCTTATATAATTTAAAAAGATTGTTATAATTTTTGGAATAATTTTACATCTGATATTTTTTTTTAGAAATTAAACTATAAAGAAAACATTATAAATTATTTTTTAAACATGGACTGAATGTACATATAATATATGGAATATCTGAAAATAATACCGGTATTCGACCCCCAAGAAAAACAAAGTCCAAGTTGGGTCAGTTCGGGTTGGTTCGGGTTACAGTTTGCACAGGGTGATTCCACAACCCGTATATAGGGAGCTTTAGCGAAGATAAAAACAAAGTTTTAACGAAGTATTTGTTATATTACAGACATTCAAATCAATCCGTTAACAGGTTATGTATGAAACACAGACCCATTTAATATAAGTACATACTTTTATTTACCTTGACAATTCATCATTTTTAATTAATAATATGTAGTATTTTTGGTTTACACAAACACATAGAGTCAATAATACAAATAGGTCAATTAATAATGTCAGATCATCGTTCAATAATTTCATTACATACATTTATTAAGAACTCATTTACAGAGTAATATCTTTCTTGTAGTACTAGCTACTTGCGTAGAACTTTTTGAAATTTGTGATAAGGCATTTTGTTTTAAGAGTCGCCAGGACGCTCGCGTGAACTCGCGTCCCCATACAAACGTAGTTCAGCTCTCATTTTAAAACAACATGCTTTGGAACCACGAAATTTGGCATGGGCATTCTAATAGTACAGATATAGGTCTGAAATTCGTTTTCGTTGCTAAAAATTGTAATACAAAGAAAATATAGCAAAAATAAGTTTTGTATGTAAATCTGTAACTGGCTGTATTTCTTTGTGTTACAATTTTTAACAACGAAAACAAATTACGGACGTTGATCTGTACTACTAGAATGCCCATGCCAAATTTCGTGGTTCTAAAGCATGGTTGTTTTAAAATGAGAGCTGAACTACGTTTGTATGGGGACGCGATTTCACGCGAGCGTCCTGGCGACTCTTGAATTAATTTATTAAGAACTCATTTACAGAGTAATATCTTTCTTGTACTAGCCACTAGCGTAGAACTTTTTGAAATTTGTGATAAGGCATTTGTTTTAAATGTTTTCAAATGATTTATTTAACGTAAAATAGTGTTACAATTTTAATTAATCATTAGCCAACAACAAGAACGTGGCATTAGTGCAGGGTAGAGGTAGACGGGCTGGGTAGGGCAGCACCGTCGATGAAACTGAAGAAATGTTGGGTGGATTTGAATCTGTGCCGTGTCCCATTTGTTTTAAATTCTTCACCACCGCCACCAGAAATCTTGATCGTCCAAGTTATCATTCATTTCTGCATCGACAGCGTGCTTTACATTATCGTCATTACCTAATCCATTTATATTGTCCATAATGTTATCCTTGGTGAACAATATATCTTTAATAGCCTCTTCTTCGATATGTCTTCGATTGTCTAACAAATCTAACAATTCGTCACTAATTGCTCTTGTAGTAGTGAGTTCCTGCATCAGTTGCATCACATAATGTTTGTTAGTGAGATCTAGCACATTGCCTCTAGGTGCATTAGTTTGTATGTACATGTTGAAATTGTTGAACATTGGTAACTTAGCCTGTTGTATTTTGGGGGGTCTTGGCAATAAATGACTTTTCCAGGATGTGATTTCTGGTCCTTTTTTTATTATGTATGTGTTGGCGGAAACTGAAAGTCATATCAATTATTATATTTAGGGGAAGATGGGGAGGCTTCGTACACTTTTTTTCGGAGCCTTGTAAAACAAAATGTAACAGATATTTTACAATGAAACGAATGCTATGTTATTGTCCATTTATCTGCCTATAATAATAGCGCATTTCTGGCTTGATATAAAGCAACTTGGCCAAGCTATAACGATTTTTCCAAAAAATGGGAACTGTACGAATTCACCCCACCACGCGGGGTAGCTCCGTACACTATTCGTTTCTTCCCGGGATTCATGATTTTACCAGCTATTTCGCCAGTTTCAATCACCTTTTAAACATATCTTACTGAACTGTTTTTGCAATTATGTTATTCTTGATTTTAACTTACATGGGGTGCATTCGTACAGTATGAAATTAAGTACATACATTTTTAGTGTACGAAGGTACCCCAATCCAACGGACCAGAAAAAAATCAAAATGAAAAAAATATCGTTTATATAATCCCAAAAGTATTGTTATATAACAATATTTAGCATATATTTACAAACAATACTAAAGCATTTTTTCTAAGTCCATCCAAACTTTTTGGAAACAAATGCATTCAAAGGAGAACTCAAAATTACTTGCGACTGGCGAAAACACATATCAGCTCTTTCTGGCGAAATCTTGTACCGCACTGCCATTACTTTTGGAAGGTAGCCTATGCATGTAGGTAGCCGTGTTGCAAAATATGAACGCTTCAGCGTGTTGGATAGCCGAGATATGACCTCTGTACGAAGGCTCCCAGTGTACGAATATACCCTGTCTTCCCCTATATACCGGTTAGGGGGGTGATTTTTGAGATTCGAGTACTCGAAAGTGACATTTACAACTCAGAATAAAACGATGAAATTATGTTTTAAAAATAACAGCAATAGGAATTTAAAATCATGATTCATGAGTATTTAAACTATTAATTTCATGCGAAAAAATTGGCGGTAAGCTTTTGTGTGCGATTATTTTCGACCTTAAACTTTTTGAATTCGGGCGCTCGAAAGTCAAAAATTGGCCCCCAGTTATTTTATTACTTTTATTAGACAGTCTAGATCAAAAAAGGTTCTTCGGCAAGCCGGTGCTGAATTTGGCTTAAAATTTCTTCATGTACTGTGGGAAGATTGCTGACGTGCGTAAAAATTAGGCAAGCCAACGGGAATCGTGTTCTATGTACGCGCCGCCACTAATATGGCGTAAGGTTCTTACGTCGTATGTTGTATAAATTCATTACTGTAGGTATTCGAGGAATAAGAGCGCAAGCGCATCCGGCAAATGGTACCATTTGATTGTACACTACCACCTACGCTCTAGCAGTGGCGGCGCGTGCATATGACACGATTCCCTTCGGCTTGCCTAATTTTTAGGCACTGAACAGTTTTCCTACAGCTCAAGAAGAAGCCCAATTACGCTCCGGCTTGCCTAACAAAAATGTTGACGCACCGCCACTGCGCTCTAGTTGGATATTATAGTAGTTTATGTAACTGTTACGTAATAGGGGTCCTTAAAACATGAGTGCGATTTTATGAAACGAACGAAGTGAGTTTCATAATAAGATCACACGAGTGTTTTAAGGTCTAATTACGTACAGTTGCAATACACTGCTTTATCTACACACATATTATAAACCCGAAATGATGATTGAATGACTGCCATTGCACGGATTGCACCGCCATCGCCATGGTCAACTCGATCGTGCCGGCGGTCGGAGGGGCGCGTGCCGGCGGTCGAGGAGCAGGCCGGATTTTCATAATGAAATCGAACTTTTGATTATTATTTGATAATAATAACATCGTTACAGATAAGACATTTGTTCTAACTTCTAACAAAACAGTCTATTTTTATGGTGTTCATAACGTGCGGTTTTTGAACGCATCATGGAGGGTTTATGATATGGGTGTAGATAAAGTCAATAACTTGCCTGCCAACGATACTACAACAATTACTGGGAATATCATTGTAGAATAGACTTCAGTAAAATGTGCATAAAAGTTATGTTAGAAATGTTGCACCACTTTATTGAAATTTCCTCGTAAAACTTAGTTTTATCGAAAATATGATTGACGAATAATCCAATGTCAATTGTAAGTAAAATCGGTCAGTAAGTACAGTCCGTGAGCTGTAAAAAGAACCTTCGGGTTTTAGAAAAAGAAGTCGGGTATCAATCAACAGTGACACATGAAAAAACAGAACAGCAATATTACCTTCGTGTGTCATCGCCGATTCCCGAAGGTTCTTCTTAAAGCTCACGGACTGTAGGTAGCATACGAGTTAATCGTATAATACCGATGGCAGGCCTATAACCGCGAAGCACTTCGTTCATCGAATCGTCTATTTGCATCACTCTCTTTCGTATATGCAAGAGCGAGAGACGGGGCTAGGGTTTGCACGACGGATCTGAAATGTAGGGAAAGATCCGTGGATCTGGATCCAGATCCGGATAATTTCATACATTTCGGATCCGGATCGTTTTGTCGATTTTCGAACTTTGCGGTAGGCCCTCTGGGTTATATACAGGATGGAAAATCTACTTATGGGCCCTGCAGGGGAACGAACTATCATAAATCATATAAATTAGTAAAGAGTAGAGATTGTGTATGTTTAATTGCAAATAAATTATTTGTCTCAGACAAAATGCCCCCTACGACATTGAAAATTTCCAGTATCGTTATTATTT
Source organism: Pammene fasciana (assembly GCA_911728535.1). NCBI lineage: Eukaryota > Metazoa > Arthropoda > Insecta > Lepidoptera > Tortricidae > Pammene > Pammene fasciana. The sequence goes on from OU452299.1 coordinate 8,519,685, forward strand.
ACTTGCAACTCGCAAACTTATATCAAAATGGAAACCGGCCATCTTGTTGTAGAACGCAAATAATTTGCGAACTTTAGAAAACTAGTTACCAACTAACTTTGTATGTGTTTGTAGTTTATAATTTTATAACTATGAGAGAACTAACTCAATAAAATTTAGTTTAGTTTTAATATAAGTATATTTCTAAGTAGTTTTAGTTGTGGTTCAATAAAGCCATTATCGATATAAAAAAAAACTCAATAAAATAATATTGTAAGTACAGTCGCCATCACATATATCGAAGCCTAGGTGGTCACAAATATCTGAACAACGCCTCTATTGTCAAGGCGATAAAGTGCATGTTCAGATGTTTCCACCGGGCGTATCCGCCAGACAAATCCGGCGGGCAGATCTGGGGGCCGATTTTTGATTTTTGAATTCAAAAAATTCAAGCTCGAAAATAATCGCACACAAAAGTTAATTGCCAATTTTTTCGCATGGAATTAATAGTTTAAATAATCATGATTTTTAATTTCTATCACTGTTATTTTTAAAACATAATTTCATCGTTTTATTCAGAGTTTCAATTGTCACTTTCGAGTGCTCGATTCTCAAAAATCACCCCCCTGTGCGTGTATCCATAGCTAATAGAACCAGAAGTAGGTACATGTATAAATGACGGCGACTGCATTATAATTGTTTTGCCACTTGGAACTCTGGACTGCACTTATTATTATGCCATTGACCTTTTTCATTATTATTTGACCTTAATTGCCTTGGCTATTTGTCTTAAGTCTTAACTGAGCTAGACTATAACAATTTACACATTTTACACACATCTATACATATAAATTCTATACTTAGACTAAGTTCAGCCGCTCATGCCGTTAGAAAAATTAGACAACTGACTAATATTGAGACAGCTCGCTTAGTTTATTATAGTTATTTTCATAGTGTAATGTCATATGGAATTCTGGTTTGGGGCAAAGCAGCTGACATACAGACTATTTTTGTTTTACAGAAAAGAGCCATTCGCTTTATGTATAACTTAAAGGCAGGTACATCAATTAGAGAATTATTTAAAAAAATTAATATTTTAACTCTTGCGTCCCAATATATCTATGATAATATTATTTTTGTTGTAAAGAATATACACACATTCAAGAAGAATTCTGACATCCACAGCTATAACACTAGAAATAAAAACAAGCTTGCTACCAGACGATGTCGTGTCCGCAAAGCATATAAGTCATTTTTTGGCCAGGGTATTCATATTTATAACAAGTTACCCGTCGATGTTTTGAATCTATCATTTCCCGCTCTTAAGAAATACTTGAAAAAAACTTTAATGTCAAAGGGTTATTACAGGGTCGAGGACTATATGACAGACATATATGCATGGCCCAAACCAGAATCTATAAAATCATCTAACATTTAGAGGACACAGTTCAAGTAAGAAAGAATATCAAACGTATTGCGAAGCAGTCAGATTTGGATTTTATTTTTATTTTTCATTTTAATTACACAATAGGCAGGTACATGTCTGTCTCTCAAGCTGTTTTGATATGCCTTCTTGAAGAACTACGCATTATTGTATATAGTATCTTTAATGTATTTGTAGTACTGTTTTGAAAAAATAAGTCCCGCCGAGTTTCTTGCCGGTAATAAGTAATACTTCTCGGGTCAGAGGTGTAGGGTTAGAACCGGTGGTAGTTTCTTTTCTCTCTGACGTTCATAAGTGCATTGTAATGTGCCTAAATTGAAGAATAAATATCTTTTATCTTTTATCTTTTTATCTTTTAAATAATAAAGCTGAAGAGGGTCGAAAGTCTGTACATGGAAGATATTCGAATAAAAGTTGGCTGGGGATACTTAAAATCGATAACAGAACACGTTCCAACAGTTTTTAGAATTTTTGTCTGTTTGTCTGTTTATCTGTTTGTCTGTTTATTTGACCGCGCATCACGTGAAAACGGCTGATCGGGTTTTTATGAAATTTTGTATAGAGATAGTTTGCGTCCCGGGAAGGACATAGGATAGTTTTCATCCGGAAAATCAACCCTGGAGGGGGTGGAAAGGGGGTTGAAAGTTTGTATGAAGAATTTTTAACCGCTGAGCAGATTCAGATGAAAATTAGCATGGAGATAATTTGAGTCCCAGGAAACGACATAGGACAGTTTTTATCCCGAAAATCAACCCTAGAGGGGCCGAAAAGGGGGTTGGAAGTTTGTATGGGGAATCGATAACCGTTGAATGCTGGCTCTGGGGTAGGATATAGAATATTTGATATCCAGAATTCATACCTTAACGGGGGATTACTAATTCCACGCAGACGAAGTCGCGGGTAAAAGCTAGTTTTCTTAATAAAAACAAACCTATAGGCAATATAATACTAATACATAGAGAGTGCCCAAAAAATAACTAAATTCCCGTTGGCTGTAAGATTTTGGGACGCTACCAATCCTTCCTAGATGGTTTTGGACCCTCTCAGACCGATTTGATTTTTGGACTTTTGTATGGCCATTAGGCCACTGCCGCCGCTCAACGGCCATACAAAAATCCAAAAATGAAATCGATCTGAGAAGTTCCAAAACCATTTAGGGAGGATTAGTAGCGTCTCAAAACCTTAGAGCCAACGGGACTTTAGTTGACTAAGGAGCCGAGCGTAGCGAGGCGACGAACGTCTCCGTTTTCACTGGTACGACGATTTGGCATTTTGATGTGTGTGTATTGGTTGGTTGGTTGGTTGGTATGTTGGTTGGTCAGTGTCGGTCTAGAGGTCGCATTTTTCATCCGATTTCGATGAAACTTGGCATGTACGTTCCTTGATCTATTTGCCAAAAATTGTCGAGCCATTTTTTTGATTGGGGGGAAAATGAGGGGGAAAGGGGGAAAGTTTGCTGTCGCGTTATTTATGTTATCCGAAGTCTACGGTTCACAGAACCACTAGTTATTTTGTGGCTACTCTTTATATTATGATTAAATATAAAATTAAAAAGGTCTGGTTAGCCATGTACTTAGTTGATTGGTAGAGAATGCCTTTAGGCAATAAATCCGCCATTTTTACATCATTTACATTGTATTTTGTGCAATAAAGCTTAAATAAATAAATAAAAAACAAAATTACGAGGCAATCTAAAAGAAAACTACTTAATGAGGTTCTCTGCCTTTTCGCCAAATATTGTATTGCCGAATTTCACTTGCCAACCAACTTTTCGCAGAAGTTTCATTTGGCCGAATTTCATAATCCTTTACATAATCCAACCTGACCTAACCCAACCTAGTACAGTCAGCAGCAAAAGTAGCTAAGCGGGTATGGTATTCAAAATGAGCTGGACACGACCTTATTGTTAAGAGAATAAGAGCGCGTGGAAGTCATTTTGAACATCCTACCCGCTGAGCTACTTCTGCTGCTGACTGTACCTAGGTAATTTTCATTTCAGAAGTACGGGTCTGGATAGTAGAATGTACCTTCTACCATCCATAAGTACGGGTTTGGGAAATGAAATGGTTGCGAATTAATTATTTCGTAAAAGTTATTCGGCGAAAGAAACATCTGCGAAAAGTTGGTTGGCAAGTGAAATTCGGCAATACAATTTTCGGCGAAACTTAATGCACTTAATAATTTTTAACAGACTTTTATAGTAGTTTATGTAACTGCTACGTTTTAAGGCCTAATTACGTACAGTTGCATACACTGCTTTATCTACATACATATTATAAACCCGAAATGATGATTGAATGACTGCAATTGCACGGATTGCACTCCATCGCCATGACCAACTCGATTGTGTCGGCGGTCGGGCGGCGCATGCCCGCACCCGGATTTTCATAATGATATCGAATTTTTGCTTATTATTTCATAATAATAACATCGTTACAGATAACATATTTGTTCTAACTACTAAGAAGACGTTCGAAATTTGAACGTAATTAAGGTATCTTTACCGATACTAAAATGTAAACATTAAGATGCAGCCACAGATACTCATATCTAAATATAGGGCGTTTGCTCATCGATCCTGACCATAAAATAGACATATTAGGGTATGGATGTAGATAAAGTTTTTTTTTAAATGTATGTTCACCGATTATTCGAAGACGGGTGGAGCAATTTGGAAAATTCTTTTTTGTTTCAAAGGGTATACCTACTTACTTGACAGTTGGTCCCATTGTCATCAGGTCAGTATCTGATGATGGGATCCTGGAGAAATCGAGGGAACTCTTCAAATATTACGAACATACCCAATTACCAGTGATTTGAGTATTTTTTATAATAGCTCGGACATTTTGCTCTTGGAAAAGTGTAGACGAAGTGAAATCGGTACACGGGTTTTTTTTTTCAAAAAATTACAAATGTTTGTAAACGGCGTGACAAGTAACATTTTTTGTCATTAACACTGAAGTTTAGTTGTCATTACAGGTGCTAGCTATATTTACCAACAATTTGGTAGTTATATTTAATAAAATATTGTAATTTCCACAAACGAACTTCTTGCAATTACAAAAAGTTTCTTGTTCCGGATTTTTTTTCGTGTACTTATTTGTTTAGAATTATTATGTGCTAGTAAGTGTCACCAATCCCATTATTAATACTTTTTATTAATGTTCTATCTTATTATCATTATTTAATTAACACAATGTTGAACTTATAACTAGTACTTATACATAGTCCTATAAAACTGTAGTTATAAGACCGATGTGCATAATCATTTTAAAGTAAAGCCTGACCAGAAATATATGACTAAATTTTTCATACTAAACTGTACTGTCGCCATATACAAGGTCTATTCACGAGAGTTGGCGCGAGATTTGACAGAATTTCTATGAAAATGGTTGTCACTCAGTAGAAATCTCGCGCCAACTTTCGTGAATATACCTACATGAGAGAAAGCGCCCTCTTGACAATGGTCATATATTTCTGGTCGATCTTAATCAAATCGATCTTAAAAAAAGTAAAAGATGATAATAACCGTCCGTCTCTTTCTTTCACAGGTAATCAGAGGGGTGCACATAGAGCCAGCACATATAGTGAAGAAGCGAAGTATAGACCAGCCGCTCAGGATCAGCATATTTTATGACCATTCCGTCTATAGGTAAGATATAATCTAAAATTACTGTTTATTTTTTTTTCTTTACTGGTTAAATTAATTCCAAAATTTAACACGTACGAAAACTTCGGAAAATTCTCAAATATTTGTATGGGGATTGATTTCCGTTTCTTACATTTCCATTTCCTATAATTGTTGAGAAGTTTTCTAGCCTGAGAACTTATCCAGTCATTTGGAAAGTACAGTCAGCGTCAGAGATACGTGACCCCCCTAGGTGTAAAACTGGAACTCTCGTTCGACACGAGAATCGGCATTTACCACACTGTCATTTAATTCTTTCAAAAATGAAATATCTCAAATCTGCTTGTCAGCTAAGCTGGGATCGATCCTGGGGCCTCGGCTCACACTCATTCGCTTCACTGATACATTAGTCCGGCTTTTTTCCGCTGGGCTATCGTAACACATGGACTACACAACAAAAATATGAACCAGTTCCGACCGGCAATAGAGAACTATGACAAAATCTATAAAAATGGACTTTATTGTCAATGGCGCTTACGCCGCATCGGGTTGCGCATCGTTGCATTTTTATTGAAGCATCGCTGATAATGGCGTAAGCGCCATCGACATCGAGGTCCCTTAACATAGATATTCTGTTCCAACTATTACTTATATCTATACTCGTCCCTGTTTTGCAAGCTTGTCTTGGATCATATTAGTAATGTCTTTGGTTTATCAATATTTTCCTACCCTCATTTTTATTCATTTTATTTCCACAGACGACTAACAACGACTTTTACCAATTACATTTTAAGGTTTAATTTACTGGAGTAAATGCGTCTAGTTATTTCGTGGAGAAAATTTGTCTGAGGGTAAGTCATAATTTGCGTGTGCGAATCATACCTGTGTCGCAACGCAATTACGATCTCTCGACAATCCATTTGCATTTCAAGCAATTGAATAACTGCCCCCGTCCGTTTTTTTGTGTTTCAATGACAATATGGTTCGATAAAATTGTGGTTCTTTGGGAAGAGAACAAAAGTATTAAACAAATAGCACACGAGTACTGAATATAACGGTAAGTTTGTAACCTGTGACTCCATTGGGACATTTATTTTTTAGTAAAAAAAGTAAAATGTTATCAATAAGTTAAGCCACCAGATTTTGTTTGTGCGGATTTACTGTCGTGTGTTTACCTATATATGGGATAAGATAGAAAAATATATTTAACGGAAAAGTCTTTTAATCGGCAGCTTTTTTATGTGAAGTAATAGGTATAGTCTTAGAGCCATGTTTATTTTTAAAGCTATTTGAGTTTTTTAAGTTTTATCATCATAAACGAGCAAATTTAATACTATTTTTACTTGCAGAGAAATACGATTCGCAGATGGGTGAGATTCGTTATATCGTATTTACTGACGAGAAATATTTTAAGTCAGACAAAGATGGAAGAAAAATATTGTGGCGCAGAAGTAGAGAGCGATTTGACCCCAAAAATATGCTAGACCTTAGAACAAGCGGAAGGATATCATTAGGTGGGTATATTATATTAAGTATACAATTTTCATTACCTGCACTTTAAAAAAAACTGTGATTTCAGTTTTACGTTTTTCAAGTTATGGTATGCTCATGAGATTTTTTTTTAGCGTATTGGGGCTGGATGTCATCTATGGGGCCCGAGCAGCTCGTTGAAGTTGGAGGCCGAATGAACAGCGAGCGATACCTCGAAGTGTTACGTGACGTCATGTTGCCTTCCGTTCGCGTCGCCTATCCCGAAGGACAAATTTATTTAGTGCAAGACATAAATCATTGGTGCATGACAATAGTGCAGTGCATCGTTCCCGTATAGTGAAAGAGTGGTTAGCCTTACAAACAGACATCACTGTATTAGATTGGCCTTCTAAAAGCCCTGACCTTAATCCTATTGAGAATTTATGGTGCTTAACTGGGACCCTACACAAGTCAAATCAAGACAAAACTTAGACGAAGAAGTTTATATAGAAAGTGGGAATTGATGAGGAACACCAATGTATGTTCAAACATGGTTTCAAGCATGAAAAGCCGGCTAAAACAGGTAGAAGATAAAAAAGATTTTCCTCTATGTTATTAGTAAAAATTGTAAAAAAAAATGTGTTGTTGGCATTTCTCCATTATTGGGCAAATATTTACTCCATGCAAGTTTTAAAATAATGAGTAGGTATAATGCTATTGTATAAGTAGTGTCTAACAAATTATATTGTTTTTTTTGCAAATAACAAGATAGTGCTTAAACAAGTAGGCTTTTCCAAGAGGTAACTCGTTAATTTCTACCTTAAAAACCATACATATTGTTAGCCATTTAATGTAGTTTTTTTAACATGGATTCTTCTTCATTAGTATTATTTCCAGTCAATTTGATGTGACATGACTGAATAAAGTGTTTCTGTTAATAGGAAATTTCAATGTAACTTTAATGGGAGCTGTTTGAATTCGACCTAATTAGTGGAGAAATACCCTATGCTTACTAAGATTGTGGTAAGGTTGCATTGCATTGGTAACGGGCTAAGAGATGAATTATTGTTATCTTTGATAACATGTCGTTTCTCTTTGCAACGTTAAATAGCTGGTTTAGATTACGTACTATTGATAATGGCATACAGACTAATAGGGCGAGGGGCGGTCTAACCTATACTCATTTTTGAAATTGTTTTTTGAATAGCCCATTTTATACTTAAAAGCCTCTTCCCGCAATTTCCACAACTCCCACCGCTGTGTCCCGCCATCTCTGTCTAAAGTATAACTGAAAAATTGTGTTAAATGCAATAAGAATATTAATTTATAATCAAAGAAAAGGGAAACTATACATTTCACTTTTAACCGAGTAGTTTGGTATTACTTATAAAAAAAGTTATGACCCGACTTGTTTTTACGGTTCTACTCAATGAAGTAAAATGTAGGTATAATCTAAAGTAAACAACCAAAGTGTAATGCCTTATAAAGTTTAACAGCATGCAGACCACCAATACCACAATTTTAAACAGTAAGAGTTAAGCTAAAGGTATTTTACTTGTTAACTTTAAGTTTCACTGATGTATAATTGACTACACATTATCATTATAATTTAACTAGTAAATATTTAGCTGTAAAATATATAGTAATCAGTTTACAGAACACGCATAATATATCTACTGTCATATATATATAATAATATATATTACCCCCATTATTCAGTTAGTAAACAATATTTAATATAATAGTATTTAAATACCTACTTTTTAGTTAATAAAAAGTTACCAGTGACTATGGAATTTTCATTATTAGTCCTTAAAAAAAAGATTTTAACTTCTATTTTAATTAAACTTACTATATTAAATAGGATGTTAATAAATTATTAATAAAAAAGAACAAGTATAAAAATACAAAAAGTATCCTCTACGTAGATTCGAACCGCGAACCTAGTGTTTACTAGTCTGTTACACTATCCATCACGCTGCACGGACTCTTGTGAAGTTAACGAAATTATTGTTCTAGTTAAAAATTGATTGAAAGGGTAATTTTAATGTTCCGAGTTAATAACTGAGTAGGTAATAAGGAATAACAAAACGTATAAAATAAATATTTGTGGTAATGTAAAAAAATATTAAAACCAGGATTATAAAACAAAAGTAAAAAAAAAGAAAAAAGTGTGATTATTATGCTGGGGTTCGAACTAGCGACCACATTTGTCTATTGCTGGAGGGGGGTCACATATCTCTGACGCTTACTGTACATGACCAACAAAAATATAGTAAGTATGTACAAAGGTGAACTTCTCCCTTTAAGGGATCTCTTCCAGCTAACCTTTAAGCAACTGAGAAATATTGGTCAGACATGGTAGACAAAGATATTATTTAAAATTTGTATCAAAAATGAAGGTTGATTCAGTAGACGTGAGCAGGATTAACATTGCGGATTGAGTCAATAACAAGCTATTTTATTTGATACCGGTATTAGTGTAATTAGCGCTTTTTTTGTTTTTGTAGGGTGACCATGATTACAGAGAACAAAATTTCTAAGTGACGTGACAATAAATAAAAAATCGTTGTTATTTCACTTAAAGATGACGGCGGGCGGCCGATTCATTATCGCTAACTAAATATGTAGGGTTGTTCTTGTTGACGTCTCCTGAATCACCCTGTGTAATAATATGAAAAAAAAATACCAAAGTTTCCAGTGCCCAGGACTAGAATCGAATCAGCACCGTATCATTTTTGCGACTAACGCAACGCCATAACGCCTAGGCCACCTGAGTCAAGAGCCTTAGGCATATCACACACTTGACTAAGAATTCATAATAATCGTTTTTTTTTTACAGATTAGAACCGGATAAATTCGACATGATTAATGTAAGTATTTATTTGATAAAAGGGCAGTTTCAGAAAAAAGTGTACCATTTTTTTGGAAAACCTGACATATTTTGAGTTATTTCTACTCAGTATCACGAGGACTATCCATTTAAATAATAAAAGTGCCCCAGATTTTTTTGTCAGTTTTGTGACGCATTTTCCTATGCAGTATGGACCGTTACAAAACTGACTAATAGTTTTTGTATGGAAAATTAGCGATTTATATGAATTCTAATTGTATTTTTTTCAGAACACAATCCTCCCAAAGGCGGTCAAGTTTTGGGAGGAGGCACTGAAGGTCCGGAAAACCGGAGGGCCTATTAAACTGAACAGGTTAGTTCTCTATATGTGATAATCATAATTTAAGAGGGCCCATAATAAAGGCGTAATTATTGCTTGAAAATTGTATTGAATCTGTTCGACGATTGCCTACAACGTTAGCGCCTGTCGATTTCGCCATGAGGGCCTCTATAATTTGGATTATTACATAGTAATACCACCATATCGTCCCGTGGTTGCAGTAGGAGTCTGCTAAGGGAATATACCGGGAGATGGGCAGCAGCATCTTCCGAAAGCCTAAACAACAATAAACAAAAAACTGCGCGTGCCAACCCGCCTGCCAAGCGTGGCGCGTATGGCAAACCCTCCCCCCCCATAAAGGGAAGCCTATGTTCAGCAGTGGACGTCTTATGGCTGAGATGATGATGATGAATAAAACAATCTTATATAAATACCCAGTCTAAAATAGGCAAAACCTGTGCTACGGCTATAAGTATCAGCTACCTTCATTTGACATTTTTAAATAAAAAAGTAATAAGTATATTCTTTTCTTGGGGTTCCTTGCTTCTTTCCCTCAGCAGAAATGGGAGCTCTCACGCTCGAGAGCGGGCTTCGTCATTTTATTTACGATTTCAAACAATACATTTTGAAATTTATTTTAGCCCTTGACTATCGCGCGGACGTTCCAATCAGAACATTTTATTTTGTTCTTGCGAAGGCGCTTCGGATCGAATTATATACAAATAAAAACAACAAATTTTCTTTCATAATATTTATTGAATTCCATAACTTAAGTAATTATAATTATACAGGGTGTAATCTAAAACGTGATACAAGATAATCAAACCTGAATCTATTCATGATATTGAACAACTTTTACTATGGGCTCAACTTTGTAAATTTACAAAAAAAATTAAACTTCTCATACATTTTCGTCTACCTATCCTTGACTTTTTCTATGGAGCAGCTCAATTTTTTTATTTTTTTACAAAGGTGCTCCCATAGTAAAAGTTGTTCAATATCATGAATAGATTCAGGTTTGATTATCTTGTATCACGTTTTAGATTACACCCTGTATACAATTATGTTTATGAAATACTTTACAGTTAAGTCTATAAAATATAGCATGTCATCAGTTTGACGAATAAATTGATCCCAAATATAACAAGTTATAGCGTAGGGCATAAATAGTTACATAATTTATTTCTAAAATTATATATACAAATAATATATTAAAGGATCAGATTCGTCATTAATAATTTTAAACAAAAAAAGAACCGACTTCACTTAGGATCCGCTATTCCAAGAGGAAGTGGCCGAGTTGCTGTAAAAAATAGTGAAATCACTATAGGTGTGTCTATAATAGTTGAAGAGTTCCCTCGATCTCTCCAGGATCCCATCATCAGACCCCGACTTGGTGACAATGGGACGTTCGATTCAAACAATAATTTTGAAAATCGGTTCACGATTCACGGAGATATCGAGACACATACATACAAAAAAAATGATAAAAAAAATTCTGACGAATTTAGAACCTCCTTTTTTGAAGTCGGTTAAAAATACTTCGTAGCAAGCATTTAATTGACGGCGAAAAAAAAATCTTACGCATAAGTCTCCTGTTATTCAATGGTTTCTATCCCGAGGGCCTACCGCGAAGTTCCAAAATCGAAAATACGATGGTCCCGTCTCTATTGCGCTTGCATATACGAAAGAGAGTGATGGAAATATTCGATTCGATGAACGAAGTACTTCGCCGTTATAGGCCAGAGGGCCTACCGCGAAGTTCGAAAATCAACAAAACGATGGTTCCGTCTCTATCGCTCTTGCGTATACGAAAGAGAGTGATGGAAATAGACGATTCGATGAACGAAGTACTTCGCGGTTATAGGCCAGAGGGCCTACCGCGAAGTTCGAAAATCGACAAAACGATGGTCCCGTCTCTATCGCTTTTTCGAACTTCGCGGTAGGCCCACTGATCATATATCGCTTTATCTGATGACGTTGTCAGTTTCTGTATAAGTCATGCTCATACACAATGCGGGCATTTCGTGGCCAATCTTCTTGTTGCAGTTTGGGCAGTAGTGGTTCTTGTATTTGAAGGCGTTAGTGCAGTATATTACTAGCACCAAGGGCCAAAGCCTGGAAAATAGAAGTTTATATGACTACTACATAATGAACAGTATTAAAATACGAGTGTGTTTTTATTAAAAGAACAAATTATAATAATATCACACGCGTGTTTTAATGCCCATACATTATGTACATTTACATATATTAGTACTTTATCTAATTCTACACACATATTATAACTCCTCAATAACGTGTTAAGATTCGTTGGACTGACCGCCATTTCACCTCCATAACCAGCTAGATTTCAAATCAAGACTATTAACTAGATTTTCATTAGTAGCAATACTTTAGTTACATGAATTGAGCCTCAAGAGGCAGGCCTCTTGAGGCTCAATTCATGTAACTAACTTACTTCACATACAAAAACAACACACTCCTTTTTTTGGGCAGTCGTGTCAAAATAATGTATGCTCGATATAACGTGTGTAATGGTCCCAGTCTCACATATGACCAACATGTAGACTCTGTGACCACATTGTTGTATTAGGCTTCAGCAGGCCTAAGGAGGCCTCCTTGTAGAGTTACTTACAAGCATAAGAAAAGTATGGCCGATATAACGTGTGTTATGGTCTCAGTCTCCCGTATGAGCAACGTGTAGACTCTATGACTCCAGTGTTCTATTAGGCCTCAGGAGGCCAAAGGGAGCCTGTTGTAGAGTTACTTACAAGCATAAGAAAAGTATGGCCGATATAACGTGTGTGATGGTCCCAGTCTCCCGTATGACCAACGTGTAGACTCTATGACCCCAGTGTTCTATTAGGCCTCAGGAGGCCAAAGGGAGCCTGTTGTAGAGTTACTTACAAGCATAAGAAAAGTATGGTCGATATAACGTGTGTGATGGTCCCAGTCTCCCGTATGACCAACGTGTAGACTCTATGACCCCAGTGTTCTATTAGGCCTCAGGAGGCCAAAGGGAGCCTGTTGTAGAGTTACTTACAAGCATAAGAAAAGTATGGTCGATATAATTTGTGTGATGGTCCCAGTCTCCCGTATGACCAACGTGTAGACTCTGACCACATTGTTGTATTAGGCCTCAGGAGGCCTAAGGGAGCCTGTTGTAGAGTTACTTACAAGCATAAGAAAAGTATGGTCGATAAAACGTGTGTGATGGTCCCAGTCTCCCGTATGACCAACGTGTAGACTCTATGACCGCAGTGTTGGCAGTACACTTGCTTACGATTTGGACTCGGGAGGCCTATGGAGGCCGGTTGGTTTAGTTCTGATCCTGAAATGCAGAAAGTTTAATTCGCGAGGTTTGAGCTATTAGTAAGTTATAGAAAAAAGGGGCTAAGTTTCATAGGAGGACAATTTATACTGCGTGTTTTGTGGTACCGTCAACTGCCGCAACTTTGCCTACCATGCACAACTTTGCCTGGCTTGAAAAACATGGTTTTCTTCACTAAACAGCTATTTATATCTTATTTCTGAGATGGCCGCCGTTCTGCCATTTCAGTAATTGGTCAGGAATGGATTGTCAAACGTCAACTTTTGGCAACCAAAGTTACTGTATGGGGCAAATTCGCGGTTATACTCGAGGGCATGATTTATCTTGACTACAAACTTTAACCTACACCCACATGTAGTCTAAGGCGATTATTACATTGGCGCCGCAACCGCATGCGGCGACGGTTTGCAAAGGTGACAGCGCTACACACGCAGAGCGCTATCTCGCTCGCGCACCGGCGCCGCATGCGGATACCGCAGCAGTGTGAAAGACGCCTATATAACTAAACGACTATTGCAACTTTTGATACATGAATTGGGCGCGAATTAACAACGGCTTCTATTTCTAACATTATTCATCAGAATCAGAACTAAACCATTTTGAGTCCTCCATAGGCCTTTGGTCCAGGGCTGTGCTAGATTAGAAAAAAAGAGAAGGTAATTTCTCTGTCCCTTTTACCAGATATAATAACACACGGTGTACGCCTTCAATCAACCGACAACCGTTATTAAAGGCATATGCCTCCATATATACAAAACAAACTAACTGACGACAGCTCTCTGCGTCTTAAAGACCTGTTGGCCCTTCTGGCCATCCACCTTTCCCGTCACCTCCTCAGGCACCTAGAAAAGCCTCTCTAAATCCTCTTTCCCCCAAAAAAAACCGCATTTTTGGCTTAATGTATATCCTGTGGGTAAGTACCCTTTGTGCCACATTTCATGCTGATTCTAATTCCCCGTTGTATGACTTCAATTGTGGCCTGTAAGTATACTCACATAGTCACGAGTAGTATGAAGGCTACAAGGTGCGTTATGAAACCAGTTTGCCATATAACAAGTGTGTGGACCCTGAGACCACAGTGCTGGCAGTACGCCACTTTCCTATTTGGACTCGGGAGGCCTATGGACGGCACGTAATGGTTCAGTTCTGATCCTGAAATGTAGAAAATGGTTTACTCATCAACTAAGAATAGGCTGTTAGTCATATTTTTATTTTACCACTTTGTCGGCGCGATTAGTATACATAGTATACATACACATAACAAATTTCAGTTCTCTAGTACTAACTAACAGTCACTGAGCTAGACTGCGGACAGACGGACGGACATACAGACGAACAGACGGACGGACTAGCAGACGTACATGGCGAAACTATAAGGGTTCCTAGTTTACTACGGATTTCGGAGTCGATTTCTCCGGGATCTCATCATCAAAACCTGACCTGGTGACAATAACCTAGGCCTGCGAATAATCGGTCTACATGCATAAAATAATTTTAAACAAAAAAACAGAACCGACTTCTCTTAGGCTCCGCTTTTCCAAGAGGAAGTGTCCGAGTTGCTGGAAAAAATACTGAAATCACTATAGCCTATAATAGTTGAAGAGTTCCTTCGATTTTTCCAGGATCATATCATTAGATCCAAACCTGGTGACAAAGGAATTTTCCAAATCGGTGCAGCCGTTTTCGATTATTCGAAACGAATATATATTAATAACTGACGAATTGAGAATCTCCTCCTTCGAAATCTTGAAGTCGGTTGAAAAGAATTTATGATTTATGAAAAATACTCGTACCTTGAGTAATGACTATGGTTCTTGGCGGCTCTGAGCTTTGTGTCTCCCGCGTCTGTGGCGTCCTGTCCAGCGTTTGGGGCGTGTAACTCTGGGGCGTGTAACTCTGTGGCGTGTAGATTTGTGGCGTTTCGATCTCGCTATACGCCGGCGGCGGCTCAGGGTGCTGCGAGGATGAGAGGGAAAGCGGGGAGAGGATAAAGCCGTCGTCCCGGCCGTAGATTGATGTCTCTTTTGAAGAGTAGCCCTGGGTAGAGTAGGTGGGGACGGAGGAACTGGCATAGCCTGGAAAATAATTGGGGTAGTTAAAAACTCGACTGCTGTTAGGTTTGGCATAGAATAAATAGTACGTACAGTACGTAATGAAACCTCAGTTTAAATATAAAAAAATAATATTATGGGACAATCTTACACAAATCAACCTAGTCCCACAGTAAGCTCAATGAGGCTTATGTTGTGGGTACTAGGGGACGACATATATAATACCTAGATAGATGTAGATAAATACTTAAATACATAGAAAACATCCATAACTCACGAACAAATATCCGTGACAAACGCACAAATAAATGCCCTGACCAGGATTAGAACCCGGGACCTCCTGCTTCATAGGCAGGGTCACTACCGACTAGGCTAGGAGGCCGTTAAAGTTAGTTTAGGTTGCCATAATACGTGTATCTACATATGTATATGTTGCGGACTCCCTCTATACTTCTGCTGACCGATTGGAAAAAGCAACATTGAACTATTTATCTGACTCAAAGCAAGGATTTAACTAGAGACCGCATACGCGACACACCCTAAAAGACAGAACATATGCAACGCGACTGATTTTAAAACACGTTTCAAGATGGCTGATAGCATACCGTAACTAACCTACATAATTTAGTCGGTTTCATTATTACCCTTCAAAGAGCGGTGGAGGGTGATAAACGTTTCTATTGTACTTAGCGCCTTTTGGAAGTAAGCAATAATCACAAGGGTGAGTCTATGATAAGGACCAACGATAATAGCGCCTTCTCTGTCATATCTATGGAAAGTGTAATAAGACCATCCCGTTCAATCTTGGTATTGTTATTTCCGTGTCAGGTCTATGGGTGGTATGTTACCTGATGATCCCGAAGCTCCGTGGAGATCTAAGGCGTCGGGCCGTGTCGGACGCGACGGTCCGGCGCCATCTGTGTCCGGTGCGTCGGACGGCTTTTGCTGGTCGATCCGGCGGTTTTCGAATGGATCGTAGAATATCGTCTCCTGCGCAAAACTGTTTTTATTAATTCAAACTCAAACTCAAAACGTTTATTGCAAACGTATTACAATACAGTAATACGAACCCTGTAATGGCACAGCAATGTGTACATAGCAAAGCTAATAAGTACCTAAAGCTTACAACTAAGTAAGTCTATCTTATACAATATTAGGAACTTGTTTAATAACATAATATTTCTATTTGTTTTAATTCAAGTAGTATCATCGAAAAACTCCTGCAGTGTATAATAACTCTTTTCCAATAAATACTTATGTAAGGTAGCTTGATACATTTTGGATTTCTCTATACATTTAATGGTTTGAGGTATTTTGTTGTATATTTTTATGCACATCATATGGGGACCGGAATGATATAATGCTAAACTGGAGGTACATAAAGCAAGATTGTTATTGTGACGCAGATTGTTATTGTAATTTGGTGACATTATCAAAATTACTAAAAATTATATGTTTAAAGACACTGGCGAAATCGTCCCAATAATGGACAGAAGCCATTTATTTCAATAAAGACAGAAAGACTTCTGTTCGTAACGCAGGGTAGTTTGGACGTCTTGGGAAACATTTTCTTATTTATTAAGGTTTGTTAAATTCTTTTGTTTTTGAATTTAGTTGAGTGGACACAAATCAAAGAGCTTTTGGGGAGGTATCTGGGGCACTATAGAGGCTAACATAAGAATGGTTTTTACGCCTCCTAGTTGCCATTTACTAATTAATTCTTTTTCTCCGTGACCCGAAGGTCAATCATCATCAAATCGTCATCAAAAAATTATCAATTTGAATTGAGTATTTTTTCCAATGATGATATATTCGCAATCATCATCATCATCTATTTAAGAGCTTTGCTCTTGTCGGTGGAGTAACCGCCACTCATCTCGCCTCTCCGCAATTGTTTTAAGCTCCCGATAATTAAGACACTACATTAGCTTTTTCCTCAGCCTGAGTTATAAACGCCCGTCTAGGCCTCCCACGGCGCCTTCTTCCTTTAATTTTCCCTTCTATTATGGTTTTAATGTAATCGTCGTGTCGTATTAGGTGCCCTAACGTATTGCCTCTCCTGTTCTCAATCGTCTTCATAAGAAATCTCTTCTCTCCTACCAAATCTAGAACTTCTTTATTCGTCCGTCGTTCTTTCCAGCTGATGCCTTCCATTCTTCGCCAACACCACATCTCAAATGCACTCAGTCTCTTTCTGTCTCGCTTTGTTAGAGTCCACGTCTCGCTTCCATACAGCGCTATGCTCCAGCGCTATATTCGCAAAGAAACGCGAAAATGGCACTGCAATCGCAAAAAAATAAACATCTCACTCTCTAACACTAACAGTTCCAACTCAAGGCGGCCACCGACTATCAGTCCGCCTGCAGTCCGCCTGACGATCTCGGTCTGTCAGTTAGGACAAAAATTTGCCGGCTCCGAACATAACAACTGCTCCGACGCCTCCGACTGTGGAATGAACTCCCTGCCGAGGTTTTCCCAGAGGGCTACAGTATGAGGTTCTTCAAAAAAGGAGTGTACCTATAGGTTCTTATAGGGGATGGCAACGTGCATGTGGGGTTGCAGGCATCCATAGGCTACGGTAACTGCTTACCATCAGGCGGGCCGTATGCTTGTTTGCCACCGTCGTGGTTTAAAAAAAAACTGACAGGCTGATATCGTCAGGCGGTTTGATAGTCGGTGGCGGCCCTAACTTGTACGTATTCTGGCTCCGGTTCCGGCGTGGCCGGTCCGGCGACGTCGCTGCCGCCGCTCTCCGGCACGTCTATGTAGATCATCGGCTCCGGCTCCGGTTCCGGGTCGTTCTTCTTGCCGCCCGCGTTTTGTGGGTTCGGCATCTGTAATAAACATGTCACTCTCTAAGAGTTCCGACTAACTTGTACGTATTCTGGCTCCGGTTCCGGCGTGGCCGGTCCGGCGACGTCGCTGCCGCTGCTCTCTGGCACGTCTATGTAGATCATCGGCTCTGGCTCCGGTTCCGGATCATTCTTCTTGCCGGCCGCGTTTTGTGGGTTCGGCATCTGTTATAACAAAAAAACTATCAGAAATAAGAAGTGGGTGGGTTACTGTGACGAGCAATAAAAGCTACCTTTTCATCTATCTCCATGATCGACGGCCTCCATAGCCCAGTTGGTAGTGACCCTGCCTACGAAGCTGGAGGTCCCGGGTTCGAATCCTGGTAAGGGCATTTATTTGGGTGCTAATCTCAAATATTTGTTCCTGAGTTATGGATGTTATCTATGTATATAAGTATGTATTTATCTATCTAAGTATGTATATCGTCGCCTAGCACCCATAGTACAAGCTTTGCTTAGTTTGGGGTTAGGTTGATTTGTGTAAGATTGTCCCCAAAAATATTTATAAAAAAAATATATTTATTTTTTATCTAGACTGCAGTATTTAGCGTACCTATAACTATAAGCGAATTGGTTCTGATAAAATACTTCTGACTCTGTATTAAGTTTAATGCGTGAAATAAATTAATTACATCGACATTGAATTGAATAAAAATTTAAGGATAAACAAGCACCGAGTGATGTGCCTAACGCCAAATAAATTAAAATCAAATATAATGAATAACAAGGTTACGTCATTTTTAGCCCCAGTGAGCCAAAACAGACCGGTCACCACAAACAGCATCCGTTCACGAGTATGACGCATATCTCAGCCATCGCCTCCCTCAACCTTTCTTCGGGATTTCCGTCCGAGACGCACGGTAGCGCGGACGTTTTGGGAATAGTTTTGTCTTTTTTGCTCATTTTAGTAGTTCAGTGTTACATATTGATAGCTTATTGTGCGGTGATCTATAAACAAGTGCAACAATATCAAGAATACTCACAGAAACATGGCTGTCTCCCTCTGGGATGTCCACGTACACGACAGGTTGCACGGGCTGGATGGGACGGCGGGGCAGGTTGTTCCACCGGCTGGCCGTGGCCGCGTCGATAGATGGCGCGTCGGTGACGTGCGGGTTGGTGAACGGGTAGCCCTGGTATGGCCGGGTCGCCATGGTTCACTGAAACAGACATTGTTTGTGACTCACTGAAAAAATGAAACAGCTAGATTTTTTTTTTGCTATTTACAACCGAGTGACTCGCTTCGCATGGAGCCTGCAAAGTTCGTTGCTAAAATCAAAGAAGGCAATTTGGCTAACGTATGTATGTAAAACTATACCATTCAATTTGTTAAAAATAAATAAGGTAATTAGGGTAAGGGTTATATTTACTAGGACACTTATTTGGATTCAAATACTTGGTTAAAATAACCAAGAACGTTTAGCAATAATTGCTTGTTTGTCATTAACAAAGCTTTATTCCGTGTTTTAAATATGTTTTGGTTGTATGCAATTAAAAATATCTTAACCGAGCCAAATTGGTACTTTGATAACACTCATTTTTTTTCGTGAACTTTTTCGAAAAAGGTTTAAATTTTGGCGGAAGGCGCTTACGACGTACGCGGTACAGGTTAAATATTATATCCGACCAATAGGAGCGTTAACGTTGGGCGCCAAATGCTTTTCCAGTAAAGTGGTGTCACTTTACTGGAAAAGCATTTGGCGCCCATTTTGCACGGTAAATTGATATAACTTAACTATAAGTACTTACAAATAAATATACAGTATTAAATTAGGTTTATGTTGTCTCGTCGGCGATATTTTTAGCGTTATTGATAGTGTTGCGCATTGTTTGATTATTTTTGCATATTAACTACATTTAGCGACATTAAATTCTTGTCCACTTCACGGAAACGCACACGGAAAAAAAGGATATCTTCAGCCAAGAATACCAATACGAAAATATTATTGTTTAAACATAAGTAGGTAAATATTTTCTTGGACTAATTTCATATATTAAGCACAAAACATATTTTACTTCAATAAAGACATTTTACTTGAATAAAGATCACTTTCTAGGCAAATTGTTTTCGTTATATAAATACAAAACAATATTGTGTTGACGAAGAGGATTTGTGCTTCTATCAAGAAGTCATGAAGATACTTTTTTTTCCCTTGTAAGTTACTATCGTCTAGGGTAGAAGGCAGTTATTAATTTACACGATTAAAATAAAATAAATAATCATTTGTAAATCATTTCCATATCTCAATTACAAGATGTATTAAAAAGTGTATCTTATCACATCCCTTATCTGACATTGGAATTTGTGCCTAATAAAGCTGAAAGATAAGGTTTGTTTTGATACGAACGCATTTCTGGAATGATATCGATACATCGATACTGATCTAGTAAGTAAAAGTATGTAACTCCCAAAATATTTTTGGTATACATTTTTATTGCTGATTTAGTATGTCTTTCCCGAGGTATCCTGCCTTTTCGCCGAAAATTGTATTGCCGAATTTCATTTGCCAACAAACTTTTCGCAGAAGTTTCATTTGGCCGAATAACTTTTACCACATAATTATTTCGCAACCATTTCATTTCCCAACCCCATAGTTGGGAAATGAAAATTGCCTACTAGGTTGGGTTAGGTTAGGTTGGATTATGTAAAGTTGGGAAATGAAATTCGGCCAAATGAAACTTCTGCGAAAAGTTGGTTGGCAAGTGAAATTTGGCAATATGATTTTCGGCGAAAAGGCAGAGAACCCTTTCTCGACCACAAACAATGGTGTTCCGGACCTTTGGGTGGCGTATGTGGAGTCGAAGTCAACGCGCAGAGGCCCTTTCGACAATTAGCTAGGGAGACACGCCCAGATGTGCCCGCCAGATTTGTCTCTTCTCATAGTTCTTATTATTATGTCCTTAAAGTCTAATTTTGTAAAGTCTGCACGGCGCCCGGCCCATCCCCGCGGGCCGGGCCCCGCATCGCCGCGCCGAACTGAATTGAAAGACAGTCAAGTTCAACCATTATTTTCACCTTAGATTAGCTATAGGGATACACGCAAAGATGTGCCCGCCAGATTTGTCCGACGGATGTGCCCGGCGGACAAATCCGTGCATGTATGGCGCGAATTGGACACGGATTTGTCTGCGGACACATCTGAACAGCGCCATACACGAACGGATCTGTCTGCCGGGCATATCTGTCGGACAAATCCGGCGGGCACATCTGTGCGTGTATCCCTAGCTATTTAATGAAAAGTGAGGGGTACGTTAATGAGTATTATTTTTATACATTCGTAAATGAAACAGTTTAAATAACTGATAACGGCGGTGTCCAGCGACTTCCTGAATAATTTTTATTGTTCGTAAATATTTTGGTTCTGAGAACGTTCCGTATGGAAAATTTCGCAACTTTGGAAACTTCTCCTGGGTGCATTGCTAGATCAAACTGAGCTGATTAAGAGTCGCCAGGACGCTCGCGTTCCCATACAAACGTAGTTCAGCTCTCATTTTAAAACTACATGATTTAGAACCATGAAATTTTGCATAGGCATTCTAGTAGTACAGATCTCTGTGGGACATTTGATCTGTCTGACTGTAATACAAAGAAAATACAGGCAGTTACAGATATACATACAAAACTTATTTTTGCTATATTTTCTTTGGATTACAATTTGTAGCAACGAAAACAAATGTCCGACATAGATCTGTACTACTAGAATGCCCATGCCAAATTTCGTGGTTCCAAAGCATGTTGTTTTAAAATGAGAGCTGAACTACATTTGTATAGGAACGCGAGCGTCCTGGCGACTCTTAAGAGTGTTACTACTTCAACGTACCTATTACTTATTAATTAATTTAAGGTCCGACCGAGATCTCGGTCTCGGTCTCGGTCTCGGCCTTCTCGGCCATAAATCAAGGCCGAGATCTCGGTCTCGGTTCTCGGTCAAAAGGGGCCGAGATTCTCGGCCGCAGCCGAGACTATGAAACGAGTTCTGATTGGTCACTTGGGGAGTTGTTGTGACCCTTTATACGATTTCAATTGAGTCGACTAAGTCATCTCCCCACATTCAATCGTTTTTTTTTTATTTTAGTTGCAAATCGTGCTAAAAATTAATGACACGATAAAAAAGTAATAGATACATAGTAGTTGTTTTGAAAATTACGTGTTTTATTCTCAATTTTTTAAATTCTCGGTCTCGGTCTCGGTCTCGGCCGAGAATACCATTTAGTCTCGGTCTCGGTCTCGTTCTCGGCCGAGACAAAAAAAGTGTTCTCGGTCGGACCTTATTAATTATACTTGAAGTATTTGCCAGTGCATATACCTACTACAACAATGTTTTTGTCAAGGATATCTAACAAAAACACATTTTTTATATTTTTAGTAACAGAATAAGTAGGTACTAGAGTTTAGAATGTTCTGTCTGGCGTTGACATTTAGCTACATAACATATGCATAGTACATCAGTCATCATCACTGTATATCGGAGCGGCCAAGGTGGTCACAAATATCTGAACAACGCCTGTGTTGCCAAGGGGATAAAGTGCATGTTCAGATACTTTTGACTTTCTTATCTTATCTGATTGTATCCGGGGGTAACTACACAAAAGATCCCTCTGGGTCGAAGTGTATCCAACTTCGACCCAGAGGGATCTTTTGTGTAGTTACCCCCTAGTACACTCGAGACCTTTCTCAACCATCTCCATGTGTTGGATGATGGAGTGCATGTTGAGATATTTTGAGTACCCTGGCCGCTCCGATATATTTGATGGCAACAGTACGTTTAAAGCATTTTTGCTTAAGCTGAAACCGATTCACTTTAGCTCGTCCGTCAATAAATCTCCGCCAAAGGTAATGTATATGTCGGCGGCCGATCGTAAAATCAGGCAGATCGTAATGTTCCTGTGTAATGTTTTAACGATAGTCACATTAAACCAATGTATAGGTAGGTTAGGTTCGTTAGGTTGCTTCAGATGCCCGAAGGGCAAACTGCCCAGAAATAGGAGCCTCCGTCGACTCAGGGAACACGTCAAAGATTTTCACGTTTCACGATATGTCTATATAAGAATTTCACGATAGGCCTGATTTTACGTTCGTCTGCCGACATATATATATATATACACGTACCTCAAATTATAATTATCTTCACATCAGAATGTCCATCACAATACACATGAGAAAACTCACACCCACAACCTTTCGACGATAACTAAATTTTACGACTTATATTATCTGCATGGTATTTGATAAGGGGATAAGATATCATATCAGCAATTCCGCGGGGACATTATGACATTTATTTACGTGATAGTGTGATACCCGTTTCTCTTTCTAATTTCGTGTTGAAAGCCGATAGCGTGTCGTGTGGGTAATGGCGACCATCATAAGCCCTTAATGCCTATCTCTCACGTATCAAAGTTGTCAGAACAGATATTTTTTTAAGCGTAATTTTCAAATTCACATTTGGTTATTATTATTATTTATTTTATCTACACTCATATCATAAATACCTTAATTATAATATGTTGAAACTATAAGCTAATGGTCTATATTAAGAAAACCTGGAGTGTATCGTAAATAGTGTTTTTTATACTCGTCGACTAAAAATTACCTAATACTTGAATTGAGATTGTGTAGACGGAACTACTAGCGCATACTTTTCGATATAGCTTTTATGGTCGCATATTGTGGCATTGCCAGCGATGGTAAAAAGGAATTCCATACAATATTGTAGCACTGTTGCCGTAGCCCGCCCTGCGAGGAGATTGAAGTTACTAAGTTGTATAGAGCAGGTCTCATCAAACTCAATTCTTACCGGCTTGCTTATATTGAACACTCGTAGAAAAAGTATTGTATATAATAGTGATATAATCAAGCTTTTCAATCTCGTACCTTACTTAGGCCACTCAGCGAGCTTCGTGCTTCGCTTCTTCTTAATTATATCACGATTGTATAATAGTACATTGTGTATCAAGGGCGGTAAACAAGAATTTACGAACTAGTGTGAATTGAAGGAAGGAAAATAGAAACTAACCTAATTTCGCACTTTTATTGAGTGGCAAGAAGTGGTAGTTTAGTGTAGGTACGGTATCGTGACCGGGCCCCCCGCGCTCTGGGCTCCGGGCTCCGGCACCGCGAGTGCCCAGCCCCCCGCGATGAGCGAGAGAGATGAAACTTGCATTACAGCCCTAAGTCGAAATAAAGGATGTACGGCCCGCATCGCCTACGTGTAACAACAGCTCTTACAAGCAAGAGTGATGAAAAATACTTACGTTACTCTGGGCGGTAAGTGCGATTTTCCGCCCACTGGCGCAGCGGACTATCTCACTTCACACCCAGGAGAAGGCGTAAAATTGTATACGCACCACGGGCGGTAATAAAGAAGGCCTCAGATCGCTTATTTATTGCTCTTATCTTCGGTTCCACAAATGCCCGCGATCAGAGCCGTTCTTTATTTTATGCCACACCTGGCCATAAAGTGGCTTTTTCCGCACGCTGAGCGTACGGAAATAGACGCTTTCTGGTCAAATGTAGACATAAAACGATGAACACAACACGGGAGGTAATAAAAAAAGCCCTCGATCGCATATTTACGTCCCTCGCTTTCAGCTCGGGCCGCAAACTTCTGCGATCTCGGCCTTTCTTTGTTTTACCACCCTAGTTGTGTAATGTACTATTACCGCCCTAGGTACGTAATGTACTAATTACAATATCTATGACCAGGCGCGGTCCCAGGGGGTCACAGGGGACATGACCCCCCCCCCCCCTCCCAAAATCATACGTGATGAATTGAAAAAAGACCCACTCAAAAATTGAAAAATTTTTTTTTGCTTTAGTGACCCCCCCCCCCCAAATTTCTAAAAAATGATAGCTAGAGGGTAACAAAAATCAGATACTTATAACCTAAAAGCTTATTTTCTACTCCAGTACTTTTATCTCTCAATTATATGGTCCCGCCAACGAATATATAAAAGCATGTCTTATGCAATTTCAAAAAAGTCATTTCATTTCATTTCATTTATTGCCATAAATTGTATGTTTACATAAGAGGTGTTACAATTTTGGAATATATGTTGATTAGTCTCAATACAATTTTACCAGATCGGTGTAGCATAATTACAGTCGTAATACATATACATATTTACAATAACTATTAGACTAGCATGCAATTACATTTGACTGTTTTGGGTTTTACTATAATACTCATTAAGGCTATAAGGACACAATTCAATAAAGTCTATATAGTCTATTCTTCATAAAGACCCTAGGGTTATTATGTGATAAAAAGCAACTGCTAACAGTGGTGCCCTGTGAACCCAACAGATAAAAAAGAAAAACAACACTAAATTTACAACGATAATTTAAACTGCCAACTTAACAAACAACTGAATTCATATGGTTTGGAACATTAACAAAACTAAAATAATTGCTGCCAACATAAGGAAAAAAGCAAGTAAGTTGATGAAAGTTGAAAAAAAAAATACCGTGTCTATATTACGTTCTCTCAACTGTCATTTGTCACTTTTCAACTTCTCGCTATTTCTTAAAGCAAAATGCGTTTAATTTTGTGTTTTATTTAAATCCTTAGTCGTAGAAAAAGTAATGTATGCAACGTTGTATAAGTAGTTCAAAAAGGCTCATGGCGTCTTTAATAAGAATTTTCGGCTTCGCCTCAAATTGTTACACACGCCACTCACCTTTTTTGAACCCTCTTTATACAACTATTGCATAAAATACTATTATCAAAATGCGTTGGAGTCAATTTAGTTTTATTAAGTAATTTGTTGCGAAATCTGCTTAGAAGCACTGTTTGGGATTCTGAAACCCACATAGTACGAAGAAATTGACCTTTAAAATTTATTAAATGGGAGCAGAAAATTATTCATTTTTAAAAGTATTGTGAACTCTGACCTTTGACGTGACGTGACGTACATTCTAATTTTAACGATTCTTAAGTTAGCTTTATACCTAAGGCAAACATTATAGTATTTTTTATACTCGGCGACTGTAATACTTGCATTGAGATTGTGGTGGCGGAACTACTAGCGCATACTTTTTGATAGAGCTTGTATGGTCGCATATTGTAGCATCCATAACAATGACAGAAAGGATTTCCATACAATATTGTGAAACTGTTGTCGGGCGCCGCATTGCGCGCCCCGCGTGTCGGGCGGGCGCCGCCGCGCCGACACAATCCACCAAGAGATCGAAGTTACTCAATTATATGAAGCAGCTGGTTATGCACGGCATTCGTCGAACTCAATTCTTACCGGCTTGCTTAAGCACTCGTAGAAAAACTATTGTGTGCAACGGTACATAATTAGGTCTTAAAATTCTCGGGTCTGTTTTTACAAAATTCGGCTTCGCCTCATTTTGTAACTTCGACCCTCGAATCTTAAGAACCCTTATTATGTAACTGTTGCACAAAATACTATTGTGCAACAGTTACATAATAATCAACACCTGTGCTAATAAGGGTTCTTAAGATTCGAGGGTCGAAGTTACAAAATGAGGCGAAGCCGAATTTTGTAAAAACAGATCCGAGAATTTTAAGAACCCTTATTATGTACCGTTGCACACAATAGTTTTTCTACGAGTGCTTAAGCAAGCCGGTAAGAATTGAGTTAGACGAATGCCGTGCACAAGCAACTGCTTCTATGTAATTGAGTAACGTTCGATCTCCCGGTGGATTGTGCCGGCGGCGCCCGCCCGACACGCAGTGCGGGGCCCGACAACAGTTTCACAATATTGTATGGAAATCCTTTCTGTCATTGTTATGGATGCTACAAAATGCGACCATAGAAGCTCTATCAAAAAGTATGCGCTAGTAGTTCCGCCACCACAATCTCAATTCAAGTATTACAGTCGCCGAGTATAAAAAGGTTTAATAGAGAATAATTTTAAAGAAAAAAAGAATCGATTCTAAGTATCCCCAGCTAACTTTGTTTCGATAGTACTAGAATATTTAAACTTCGTATGAGTATGTGTTTTGAACACGCAAACAAAGTTTTAAAACAAAATCTGAAAAAAGATTATTTTTTAGGGTACCTCTCGAACACATGAAGTGGGGAGTAAATTCTGTTTATTAATCCACCCCTAATGTGTGGGGTGTCGTTGGATAGGTCTTTTAATATAAATAAGGGTTTTCTAAAACAATTTTTAGACAAAACTCATCGTTTCGTAAATAATAGCTCCGAAAGTTTCTAAAAGTGATTATCGTATTTCCTCGAAATCTCATTATACATTGATCTCAGCAAAAAAGTGTAAAGAACCTTTTCTGTAGAAAATCATTTGTGGATTAATTAAGTAGAAGAACATTTTTTCGTATGAGCCACCGCTACTGAGTTATTTACGAAAAGCCAAAAAAAGGGGACCTTTACACCCCCCTCTCCCCGTTAGCGGCACCCCTATCCATGAGTACTTTTAGTATGTTGTGTAAGACATCTTTATCTACAACTTCACCAAAATTCAGCTATACACGAATTATTTCCCCTATCGAGCAGTTAGTGGGCTTCCTTCGGTGAGCTATATCTAAAATAAGAATGTAAGGAAGTTATACAAAGACTACACGTACCTAAATACATATAAACGTCATGTCAAATAATATTTTTTCATTGGATTATTTAAATATGTCAGAAAGTTATAAAATTGCAAGTTATATTCCGACCAAAAAGAGTAAGAAACTAAAAAGTGGCAACATCGTAGTGTCGTCGTTCAAATCAAATACAAAGAAAACGGGACGACACTACGATGTTGCCACTTTCTACTCTAGCTTTTTGGTCGGAATATACAACGGGTCATTCAAATATTCATTTATGCTATAATATCATTTGCCACTAAGCCACCTTTTTACTAATTGCTAAGTATCTTAAAATAGGGTGAGTAGGGACGACATTGAAGTTCAAACCTGGATAAAAGTTTATTTTTATGTGTGACACATTGATTTTTACACAAAAAAAGTGTTCCGGATGTAAAATTTTAATTTGTCAATGATTTCGTGTAGTTCCATTTCATATTTTTAAGGATATACACAAAATCCCACCTCACCCCGTAGTTAGGTGACTTTGGGGTGAGATGGGATTTCATACTTATGCGAGTTTTGAAAATTTGTTTTGGATAATAAAATTTGCAGTAGTTTAATTTTCAACAAGAATATATTATTTTCGTAGCCGTAGCTTATAAAAGGTCGAAAAGTTCTCGAGTGGAGACCACGGACTAGCAAGCGCAGCGTAGGTCGTCCACTCACAAGATGGACAGACGACCTTATAAAGGTCGCCGGAAGACGCTGGATGCGTCGCTTCCGACCGATACTTATGGAGATCCAAAGGGGAGGCCTATGTTCAGCAGTGGATGTCTTATGGCTGAGATGATGATGATGATGAGCTTATAAAAACCACCTCACCCCTCAGTCATCCCTACTCTCCCTATTCATGACCCGACTGCCCCCGCTATCCCCACTCACTCCATTTTACGGTACTCGAATACGCTAACGATGTAAATCCTTGATATTATCTTTATACAGAATAGTATTTTTCACCTCACTAGCTCGGAAAGCCCTTTTTGTTTGTTTAATATCTATTGTGAAAATCGCTTTTTATCCACATGTGGTGAAAGAGTTTTGACATAAGTGACAAGTGGCTTAAGTGACATTTGACAGCTAACAAAACGTAAAACGTTAAAAGTGCAGAATTTTTAACATCGCAATTAATGAATCGCATCGAGTAAAAACACTAAATATAGTCTTAGAACTTTATTTTAATTCATAAATATCAGCATTCAACATTAATCTTTATTCTTTTTGTAAAAACGGATAAAATGTTCTGACAGCCCAATAAGTCTACGTACGAACGAAACGCATCTGACATTTAATAAAACCTTTTACGTCAAAACTTTTCATTTCAATTCATCCATCATATCAACATTAAATATTCGCATGTTTTTCTAGGTAGTTTTGTTAAAAATGAGTGATTCGAGTGATGAAGAAGTATTAACACCTGAGGAATTACGGGAAACCGAGCAAAATGCACCCTTTTTCTTATTTTCCTCGCTGTAGTGAGGTGAAAAGTTTTGTGTTATACACGGGTAAAAGTTATTTTACGTCTCGTGTATTAAAGCACTCGCTACGCTCAGGATTCTATTTTTGAACCACTCGCTTCGCTCGTGGTCAATAATAGAATCCTTTCGCTAGCTCGTGTTTCAAATAACACTCGCCCGTAAAATACAACTTTCACCCCTTGTATAACAAATAACTATTATACAATAGTGACATAATCAAGAGCTTTTCAGTCGAGTACCGCGTTTAGGCCACGAAGCTTGCTGAGTGGTCTAATTAAGGTACGAGATTGAAAAGCTTAATTATGTCACTATTGTATACAATACTTTTTCTACGAGCATTAAGTAAGAATTGATTTTCTGTAATTCTTTCTAAATTTGTCCCAATCAAACGTCAAACACTATTTTTCAAACCGGAAGTACCTTAGTGAGGATCCTAAGCCACATAAAAACGTCGAACCTAAAATTTTTATGCACAAGCATAAAATTTGGCACACTTGTTTATTGTCCCCAGAAAACCCGATTAAGATCGGTACCCAAAGGTACCCCCCCTTCTGGCGCCGGGGAGGGGGGTTTAAAATACCACTCCACCCGGCTTCATTCAAAAAATTCTAACAGTTCACGTTTAGCTAATAGGTCAATTTTGGTATCATTTTCGGATAAAATAACCACGTACAATTCGTTTCTGGTATTAAAAAATGCAATTTACGAAGTAATTTAAAAAAAAACATACGAATTTCGAAAATCTCAACAAAAATTTTCATATTCCAGTCATCATAAATATAAATTTGCTAGTTTTTTTCACAATTTAAAAATACAATATTAAAGCATATTTTACGTAGATTCAAAAAAATATAACATATGAAAACCTTTACTAACAGGAAATAGCATAAAAAATAATTTTACGTCGCGCGTCGCGATATTATTTTAGCCGCCGTCGGCATCCGCGGTCAAAATATCCAAATAACGCACTGTGGATAGGTACCATGTAATTTTGTTATTTATTGAAATCAATTGTAAAGTGTGCTAAAATCTTGGGTTTATAAGTGGTATTTATGAAGCTATCAAACGGGTCCTTGAACCAGTTGCTAGGAAAACAGCCCCTCTGGACACGAACAGAGCTATAATTATGGATAGCCAAATGCAACTCGACCGATGGGTTGTACAGTATACAAATCTCTATTCGAGTCCAGTTGATATACATCCGGAGGCTATCCAAAGCATGCCCACACTGGCTGTTATGACCGAGTTAGATAATCTACTGCCTGTAGAGGAGTTTGCCAAGGCTATTAAAAGGCTGACGTGCGGTAAGAGCTCCGGCGGTGATGGCACTCAACCCAAGCCGAAATAATAGAACTCGAATGCATGCGACCACTTGTGTTGTACAATCTGCTGTGAAAATGCTGAGAAGCGGGAAATGTGCCAGCTAGCAAGTTTTTCGGAACTTATGATTACTTATTATCTGATATTTACCAGTCGCTTTTCGGTGAAGGAAAACATCGTAAGGAAACCGGACCTAATTAATCCTAACAAAGCCTAGTTTTCCCTCTGGGTTGTAAGGTCAGATAGCAGTCGTTTTCGTAAAAACTAGTGCCTACGTAAATTCTTGGGATTAGGTTGCCGAGCGGACCCCAGGCTCAATTGAGCCGT
The DNA here is from genome assembly GCA_911728535.1 of Pammene fasciana. Lineage (NCBI taxonomy): Eukaryota > Metazoa > Arthropoda > Insecta > Lepidoptera > Tortricidae > Pammene > Pammene fasciana. Next base: position 8,550,301 of record OU452299.1, read on the forward strand.
GGCAAGACTGGGACAAACGCTAGGAGAATGATGATGATAGCAAACTATAGAGCGGGGTTTCGTTGCTCTCATTTTGTGTCATATCTGACGTGGCTAGCTCTCCGTCTATAAGGATAAACCTTTCAATCTCACTTTTATTAACAAAAGGTATTCTTATGAATGTCTATTTTTGAACGCTGTTTGTGTTTACATGGCTTAAAGTATATTTTCACCCCTACTATTCGAAAAAGGGTAATTTGTTGCCCATTTACAGGGAGCAAAAGTGACTTTTGATCCCTCTGCGGTTTTTTTTATTTTCCTTGTCTTTGCAACCGATTAAAATGAGACAACATTATATAACTTCTCTTTCTAGCAGATAGCTAGTTTAGTACCTTTGTTTTCGTTTTTTCATAGGAGTGAAAAGTAGAGTGTACCACGCGGTAACAAAATTATTTCGATCTCGGGTCACTTGACACACACATACACACACACATACACACATAGTGCTTGTTTGTCTATCTTATAGTTTTCTCTCATTTGCTCAAAGGTTAACTGGAAGAGATCCCTTACAGGGATAAGTTCGCCTTTGTACTTTGTTTTCTCTTTTATCATGTTTTATTGTAACTTTTTTATGTACAATAAAGTGTTTACATACATACATACATACTTGAATCCCTCACTACGCTCAGGATTCCACGTTAGAATCCCTCGCTACGTTCGGGATTCTATTCTGGAATCCTTCGCTAACGTTCGGGATTCAACACGCTACCCTCGACCGAAATAAGTCATTTTGCTCCCTTGTTATACAATTAATTACAATCTACTATTATTTCTTACTGAGACCTTTATTAAGACACGCTGACAGATATTATCCTGTTCAGTTGAATTATATATTTTTAGAACTTGAAAACAAAGATAAAAGTATTAAAAGCAGCAACAAGTCAATTTGTGAATTGCTTCCAAGAAAATATTCTGTTATTTATAGGTACTGCTGAATAACGGATTTAGAGCGCTTTATGCATTTATTTGACTTAACAGGAGGTCATTTGAATAACTTAATTATAAGCCTTAGCTTAAGTTCCGTATTTGAACTACCTTAGATTAGATTAGTAGTTATAAGTACGCACTTAACATGTATTTATCACTACATTTCCAAATAAATATTTGATTGATTGATTGATTATTTTTAAATAATTTTATAATTTAAGTTATAGTTGACCGCGACAAACGCTAGCAGAATGAATGAACGAATGGATTTAAATACTTATTTAGTACTTAGTATTTTATCTGAAACTATGTTAGTAGGTATATTAGGTATTCATACTTCGCAAGTACTTAGATGTCGCCATCATATACCTACAAAGTGCCCAAAAAAGAACTAAATTCCCGTTAGCTGTACGGTTTTGGAACGCTACCAATCCTCCCTAAATGGTTTTGGAACCTCTCAGATCGATTTGATTTTTGGATTTTTGTTTGGCCATTGAGCGGCGGCGGTGACTGATTCTTTTTGGCCGTCTTGTATATCGGAGCGGCCAAGGTGGTCACCAATATCTGAACGCCTCTATTGTCAAGGCGATAAAGTGCATGTTCAGATATTTTTAGTGCCGTGGTCGCTCCAGAATATTTGATGGCGAAATGTATGTCTGTTTCTACTATCTTCCCCATGTCACAGGGCGAACACGCCATACTACAAAATTCGTTTGAACGCTTATGTGTGCCCGGCACGTCTGTACAGTAAATACTTCAATGTGTGCGTGAGATTTTAGCTTCAACCTGACTGATAACCTACTAGTTTTCTACCAATCGGCCGCCGCGGCATAGAGTAACTTATATAGTAAATTTGAGCTTCAAAAAGTTCTTAGGCTGTGCTACTATATAAGTTACTCTATGGCCGCGGGGTGAGGTCATTTCAACCGGGGCGGAGCTTAGCGTGGCCATTCTGTATGAAATACTATTACTTATTCAGTGCCCAAATATATATTTTCTGTATGTATCTTTTCAGAAAGTGCCCAACACGTCAGGTGTTTGTGCGCGGCGGGAGATCCCATTGCATAGACTCGTGCAGCGCCGAGACCATGTGCGGGGAAGTCAGGGTTCCAGAGAACCATTTGAATGTGAGTATACCTTGCCTATCCCACCGATGAACAACTGCCAGATGCCCTGCTGTAGTTTACTACGGGAAATACACTCAAGCGAGACCGTTAGAGAGTTCTTGAGATCTCGAGAAAGGCACAAATTCACATGAAGCTAGAAATAAAGATATAAAACTAACTAGAGGGGTTTCGTTGCTCTCGTTATTGTATCATATTTTCCGTGTATATATACCGGGTGTACAATCCAAATGGGTCAGTATGGAGAAGTCGGAAACTATGAGAGATAGCAAGACCTGTTCTTAGGAACCATGACGTCGATTTTAGATTTAATAATAGTTACATTCAATTTTTTTTATTAACTCTCATACATAACCGGGAATCGAACCTGGTCAAAATCAATGTGTCTAAATTCTGCAAGTCAAATGACTACCATTTTGAACATTTTCTGAAATAAAATAATTATCTTATTGGTGGATTTTTCTTTCAATTATTTAAACAAGATTCCATTAGTGTTGTGCTTCTTGCGACTTGCAGAATTTATACACATTGATTTTGACCAGGTTCCATTCCCGGTTATGTATGAGAGTTAATAAAAAAGTTTGAATGTAATTATTATTAAATCTAAAATCGACGTCATGGTTCCTAAGAACAGATCTCGCTATCTCTCATAGTTTCCGACTTCTCCATACTGACCCATTTGGATTGTACACCCGGTATATGTAACTAGCGACCCGCACCGGCTTCGCACGGGTGCAATTATACATACAAACCTTCCTCTTGAATCACTCTATCTGGTATTAAAAACAACGGCATCAAAATCCGTTGCGTAGTTTTAAAGATCTAAGCATACATAGGGACAGACGGCAGGAAGCGACTTTGTTTTATACTATGTAGTGATATGTCTAATATATTAGCAAGCGCGGATCTAGGATTTCATTCAAGGGTGGGGGGGGGGGGGGGGGGGGCAAGTTTTCCTTCACATAAAATCTTGTGGTCCGCGCCTATGATCCCTGTACCACACGAGACTCACGTGTCTTGGGCGGATGGCCCCGACAGACAATACACGAAAAAAAAGTATCTTTATGTCTTTCTTCATCGAAGATAAATCCTCTTCGTCAAAACAATATTGTTTTGTATAAGTATAACGAAAACAATTTGCCTAGAAAGTGATCTTTATTCAAGTAAAACAAATATAAATTACTTTATTAACATAATAAGATTGGTAATACGTAGATTAAACTTAGATATAAAACAATACTAAATTTAAATACCTATGTAAAATAAACTACCTACTCAAAAAGCCCCCCTCGAGCTGTACCGGGCGCAAAGGTGCCCATCACACTGGCGGCGTTACCACGTTGGATGGCGATGGACAACCTTTGCGCCAGGTAAGAACCCGCGCGTACATCAGACCCCCTCTCGGCAATACGGCGCCCTAGTTCCTTAATAAAGGCTATTGCCTCAGACCCCCAACACCCTGTCGTCTCGAAAGCAAGGGGTACAAATAAATAATTGCCAACAAGGCATGAATACTTATCGTGTTTCCTGACTGCGGCAATTTCTGCAGCTGCACCAGCCGTCTGTACTGTTCGGGTGAGGTGGGACGCGGCAAAGGTGCTGACGCACGTGGCGTCCCACAAAAGGCATTTCCCCCTCTCCCAAGGCACTAAGGTTAACCCATCCGGTCTTTTCCCATCGGTGCGACTGAGGCCGGGGGGTTCTAATACACAGGGAACGTTTGCCGATATTAAGGCCCTCCGGACGATGTCGTTTAGGGCGTGGTGTCTAGGAAATCTTCCTGAGCAGCGACAGCAACTCAGTAAAATGTCTTGAAGGAAAGTATATCTTGGGCTAAAGATATAAAATTAGTCCAAGAAAATATTTACTTATGCTTAAACAATAATATTTACGTCTCTCTGTGCGGTAAGTAAGATTTGCCGCCCACGGGCGCTGCGGCAAATCTCACTTCACACCCAGGAGAAGACGTAAAATTGTGTACGCACCACGGGCGGTAATAAAGAAGGCCTCAGATCCCTTGTTTATGGCCCTTACCTTCGGTTCGGGCCACAAATACCCGCGATCTGAGCCGTTCTTTATTTTACCGCCCTAGGTGCGTAATGTACTATTTTCGCATTGGTATTCTTGTCTGAAGCTATCCTTTTTTCCGCGTACGCAAGCGTTCTTGCCCAAGCTTCGCTATCGCTTGATGGTCAACTAAATAGTATCAAGTCTATCTAGATCATTTTTATTGTAATCTTAAACACCGATATGTTGTAACAAATTTTAATCATTAATAAGTTTTCTCACTGCATTCGACTTCCTATTCTACCCAATCAATTTGATATCGTCACTAGTAGCTAATATCAAATCGTCCTAAATCCGTAGTCTTCATTCTTTCTCTTGTAGTTCTATGATTTTTTACTCTATCAATTTTATCATTTCCTCTATCATTTTTTGACTTTTTCATCGTTTTTATCGCCCGTAATTCATCAATTTCTTTGTCTTTCTTATGTATATTTTTTTCATTGTTTTCTTTATCATTTCCTCTGTCATTTTTTGACTTTTTCATCGTTTTTATCGTCCATAATTCATCAATTTCTTTGTCTTTCTTATGTATATTTTTTTCATTGTTTTCTTTATCATTTCCTCTGTCATTTTTTGACTTTTTCATCGTTTTTATCGTCCGTAATTCATCAATTTCTTTGTCTTTCTTATGTATATTTTTTTCATTGTTTTCTTTATCATTTCCTCTGTAATTTTTTGACTTTTTCATCGTTTTTATCGTCCGTAATTCATCAATTTCTTTGTCTGTCTTATGTATATTTTTTTCATTGTTTTCTTTAGATATATGGATATTTTTGTTGAATTTTCTGATTAACACTGATAGTTCTTGTACGGTTTTTTCGGGAAGGAATTTTCGGGCTAAACTCTTTACATCTTCGATGTTGGCTGATAGGAGTATGTAGGCTTTCACGACATTAGACAGACAGATGAACAGACCTGTGAATATTAGTATATTATTTATATTATTGTTAATTTAATTAATATCATAGGTCAAAACATATTATATGTATAATAGGTTAAATGTAGATATTGGTTTCAACTGACTTCTTAAAATAAAGTTGTGACAAGCTCTTTTTGACCACCTCGCGCTTCTCACACTTTTTTGGTGACGGAACCTTTTTGGAAAGTGAAATATTTGACGGAGCCCTTAAATTAAAACAAAAAATCATATTTGCTAGACAGAAAGAAAAGCTGGTGTTACATTTTTCTTCGTTAATATTAAAAGTATTCTCGTGGAGCCATAGGGCTCATAGATAATTAACCTGAATTTTCGATACGAATATACCATTCGGAAATATTAAAAAAATCTCCATGTTCCAAGTTGTTATATCTTAGCGTAACTTGTTTAAGTCAAGAATCACATCAAAACAAAACCCCCTTAATGACGAAACCGGACAAGATAATAACTCTAAAAGATCAAAGATATTCGTTAAACTTATTGATCTTTTGGAGCATTCCAGCCGGTTCGAAGGACTAATATTATTTGACGATTATATACAAAAGAAGACCCTTTGTAGTCATTAGCTAAGGATACACGCACAGATGTGTCCGCCGGATTTGTCCGACGGATATGCCCAGCGGACAAATCCGTGCGTGTATGGCGAGAATTCGACACGGATTTGTCTGCGGCCATATCTGAATAGCGCCATACATGACCAGATCTGTCCGCCGGGCATATCCGTCGGACAAATCCGGGGGGCACATCTGTGTGTATCCGTAGTCATTGCTTTTTAGATATAATATAAATAGCAATGCAACAAGAAGTTTCCAAAGTTGCGAAATTTTCCATACTAAATGTTGCCAGAACTTACATTTTACGAACAATAAAAATTATTCAGGAAGTCGTTGGACACCGCCGTTATCAACTATTTTAACTGATTGTCTCATTTTACGTCACGAGTTTATAAAAAGAATACTAATAACAGAGACTATAGAGATAGAGACGACCACAGTCTAAGAACTTTTTGAAGCTCAAGTCAATTGCGCCCTCTGTCCGAAAGCCGCCTATAGATACCGAAATAGTAAGAAGAAATGTCACCTGCACTGCTACTCCACCTAGTAACGAATAGCGTACTAGTAGTACACTAGTAGCTACTAGGTGGAGTAGCAGTGCAGGTGACATTTCTTCTTACAATTTCGGTATCTATAATAATCTATAGGCGGGTTTCGGACAGAGGGCGCAATTGACTTGAGCGCTGGTAGCCTTGCGGTAAGACGTCCGACTTTCAATCCGGAGGTCTCGGGTTCAAACCCCGGCTCGTACCACTGAGTTTTTCGGAACTTATGTACGGAATATCATTTGATATTTACCAGTCGCTTTTCGGTGAAGGAAAACATCGTAAGGAAACCGGACCTAATCCCAAAAAGGCCTAGTTTCCCCTCTGGGTTGGTAGGTCTGATGGCAGTCGCTTTCGTAAAAACTAGTGTCTATGCCAATTCATGGGATTAGGTTGTCAAGCGGACCCCAAGCCGGGATAAACGCTAGGAAGAAGGAAGAAGGAAGGCGCAATTGACTTGAGCTTCAAAAAGTTCTTAGGCTGTGGTCGTCTCTATATATAGTCCCTTTTATATCTCTATAGTCTCTGCTAATAATACATTTTTTGATAATTCCCATAGGGATGTCCTCATTGGAAATTTAATTTAAAATCTCGTGTAAGTTTCCGGAAATTTCCAAAATGTTATTGAATTTTTGAGAATGTTCTGCAACTTGTATGTACATTATATGTATAAATAAATAAAAACATACTTACACACATACATACATACATTGCTAGGTATAAATAAAGACTACCACAGGATGCGGTTAGCTATCCCAAAACCACAGATAATACACAGAATAACCGAGTCGAAAGAACAAAAACAATATTATTTGTATTGAAATGGATTAATCGAACTCGCGGAGCGTAAGCGAAGTGAGTTCTTACAAACAACTCCAGACCCAACTGTCACCTGGCTACTGGGATGTCTCGGCATTTGGATGGCTTTTTGATTTCGATAGTTTGTCCGACGATAACTTTAGTAACGTTTTTCTGATCTTTATGAAATTTCTTGGGGCTGTAGCAGAGATACATAAAATTTGTAAGTTCGTATATGAGCAGGATCGATCAAGTGGTTATGGAGCTAGAGGGAGAAAAAAATCCTCACATGTGTCTTGTTATATTAGTCATCTCGTTTGCAAGTAAATCGCGAGTTCTCAGTTCGAGGCGGACTACTAGTTCTAAAACAAAACAAATTATCATACAAAAAAATAATTAAACAAAAATCAAACTTGTTATGGTAACATAACAAGTTTGATTTTTGTTTAATTATTTTTAGTACGGTTCATTATGGCTATGAACTTGTATAGAACTTAGTGAGTTTTGCTTGTCACCTGACGATAAAATCTCTGTTATTTCAATTTTAACGAAGACAAAATATCGAATCTGAAATAGTCTTATTTCCGTCTTGTACAGTAATGAGCATATTTCCGGCGCTCCGGCAAGCGTATCGCCCATCCCTATCTTTTTCAGCGCGAGTGAAAGAGAACAAATTTTGCAAATAGATAAAAAACTGTTTAAGTCACTTTGAAGGTCATCAAGTGTTGTCAGTCTCTTAAGGGAGTCCGATATAAGCTTTTGATTCTGGATAGGATAGTTTGTCAAAAGTGACCTGTTTCTCGCACCCTGTATGTTTTTTCTAAAATCTGTGAATGCCAATCTTCATTAATTAAAAATCGAGAGAAAGTCTTCTAAGACCATTTTCGCGTAGCAGCACGAGATCTGGTAGCCCTCAATGACCCAAAAAGAAAATCCATCCTGTATGCTGAAAAACTCTCAATATGAAACCAAACCCGAAAAAGTGGGAAATCGGCTATGACGTAAATAATAATATCGTAATAATACACCGAAATAGAACAGCCAATAGAAAAATAGCAATTAATTAACTTCATATCAAATGACGGGAACATAATCCAGGCCCCTTGTATTGTGACATAAATAATTATCTATATTAATAATTATTTATAAACATGTGTTTGATAGTGAATACCGACGATGCGATCAGCTGTGGGTCAGCTAATACAATTGTTAGGATAAATAATAATAAAAAAAAAAGATAAAAGATATTTTTTTTATTCTTCAATTTAGGCACATTACAATGCACTTATGAACGTCAGAGAGAAAAAGAAACTACCACCGGTTCTAACCCTACACCTCTGACCCGAGAAGTATTACTTAATACCGGCAAGAAACTCGGCGGGACTTATTTTTTCAAAACAGTAATACTAATACATTAAAGATACAATAATGCGTAGTTCTTCAAGAAGGCATATCAAAACAGCTTGAGAGACATACATGTACCTGCCTATTGTGTAATTAAAATGAAAAATAAAAATAAAATCCAAATCTGACTGCTTCGCAATACGTTTGATATTCTTTCTTACCTGCACTGTGTCCTCTAAATGTTAGATGATTTTATAGATTCTGATTTGGGCCATGCATATATGTCTGTCATATAGTCCTCGACCCTGTAATAACCCTTTGACATTAAAGTTTTTTTCAAGTATTTCTTAAGAGCGGGAAATGATAGATTCAAAACATCGACGGGTAACTTGTTATAAATATGTATACCCTGGCCAAAAAATGACTTATATGCTTTGCGGACACGACATCGTCTGATAGCAAGCTTGTTTTTATTTCTAGTGTTATAGCTGTGGATGTCAGAATTCTTCTTGAATGTTTGTATATTCTTTACAACAAAAATAATATTATCATAGATATATTGGGACGCAAGAGTTAAAATATTAATTTCTTAAAATAATTCTCTTACTGATGTACCTGCCTTTAAGTTAATAAATGTGGCTTTCCTTATTAAAAGGAACTTTAACTGCTTCCGGATTATCGCGTTAGGCGATTATCACACTGGCGCCGCACCCGCATGCGGCGACGATGTGCAAGCGTGACAGCGCTATACACTCGCAGAGCGTTCTCGCTTGCGCACACGGAAAAAAAAGCTTCCAGGATATTCTCAATCCATTACAAATTTTAGCAACGAAAACGAATGTCCGACCTCGATCTGTATTACTAGAATGCCCATGCCAAATTTCATAGTTCTAAAGCATGTCGTTTTAAAATGAGAGCTAAACTACGTTTGTATGGGGACGCGAGTTCACGCGAGCGTCCTGTCGACTCTTAAGAATAACAAAGTAGTTCAAATCTCTCACCGATAACTAGCACTGGCCGTGATATCATGGTTTATGTTTTCATTTTATATAAAAACCGGAAACATTTTATTGCAATTTTATTGGTAATAAAACACTTTTATAATTGAGTTGCATCAGGTGCGTCCTTTTCTCTCTCTCTTCACATGAATACTTGAACAGCCTTTACATCCAATATATGAAACGGCCAAGGTACTCAAAAATAACTGAGCATGTACTTTATCGCCATGGCAATAGAGGCGTTGTTCAGATATTAGTTACCACCTTGGCTGCTCCGATATATCTGTTGGCGGCTGTGGATCGGAGCGGCCAAGCTACTCAAAAATAACTGCGCATGCACTTTATCGCCATGGCAATAGAGGCGTTGTTCAGATATAAGTTACCACCTTGGCTGCTCCGATATCTCTGTTGGCGACTGTGGATCGGAGCGGCCAAGCTACTCAAAAATAACTGCGCATGCACTTTATCGCCATGGCAATAGAGGCGTTGTTCAGATATAAGTTACCACCTTGGCTGCTCCGATATATCTGTTGGCGGCTGTGGATCGGAGCGGCCAAGCTACTCAAAAATAACTGCGCATGCACTTTATCGCCATGGCAATAGAGGCGTTGTTCAGATATTAATTACCACCTTGGCCGCTCCGATATATCTGTTGGCGGCTGTGGATCGGAGCGGCCAAGCTACTCAACAATAACTGCGCATGCACTTTATCGCCATGGCAATAGAGGCGTTGTTCAGATATAAGTTACCACCTTGGCTGCTCCGATATATCTGTTGGCGACTGTGGATCGGAGCGGCCAAGCTACTCAAAAATAACTGCGCATGTACTTTATCGCCATGGCAATAGAGGCGTTGTTCAGATATAAGTTACCACCTTGGCTGCTCCGATATCTCTGTTGGCGACTGTGGATCGGAGCGGCCAAGCTACTCAAAAATAACTGCGCATGCACTTTATCGCCATGGCAATAGAGGCGTTGTTCAGATATAAGTTACCACCTTGGCTGCTCCGATATATCTGTTGGCGGCTGTGGATCGGAGCGGCCAAGCTACTCAAAAATAACTGCGCATGCACTTTATCGCCATGGCAATAGAGGCGTTGTTCAGATATTAATTACCACCTTGGCCGCTCCGATATATCTGTTGGCGGCTGTGGATCGGAGCGGCCAAGCTACTCAACAATAACTGCGCATGCACTTTATCGCCATGGCAATAGAGGCGTTGTTCAGATATTAGTTATCACCTTGGCTGCTCCGATATATCTGTTGGCGGCTGCGGATCGGAGCGGCCAAGCTACTCAACAATATCTGAACATGCACTTTATCGCCATGGCAATAGAGGCGTTGTTCAGATATTTGTGACTGGCCGCTCCGATCTATGATGGCGACACCAGACCTAAATACAGGGTGTAACAAAAATACTGGTGATCCGTTTAAGGGCATAATTGGTATCGTATTGCGAGTAGGAAAAAGCAAGAGAAAAAATTTTTGGACGCGAAAAAAAAATTTTTTTTGTATGGGGCGAGTCGTCCCAGCTGGCCAACCCTCCATACAAAACCAAAAAATTTTTTCGCGAGAAATTTTTTTTTTCTTAGTTTTTCACAATAAGAATACGATTAAAAGGATCACCAGTATTTTTGTTACACCTTGTATGTGTTAGTCCAAGAAAAAAGGTCCCGTTTTGTCGATATGGAGTTATAAGTACTTCCTGTAACTATACATATACGCAAATCTACAGTGAAGGAAAGAAGTGTCCTCGCCAAAGTGGACGGCCCTTTCGTTAAAATCCACTCGTCCACATTATTACGCAACAATTGAGGGGTCAAGTATTCCTATTTATAAATAAACTAGTAGTCCGCCTCGAACTGAGAACTCGCGATTTACTTGCAAACGAGTTGACCAATATAACAAGACCCTAAGGAGGATTTTTTTTCTCCTTCTAACTCCATAACCACTTGATCGATCCTGCTCATATACGAACTTACAAATTTTATGTATCTCTGCTACAGCCCCAAGAAATTTCATAAAGATCAGAAAAACGTTACCAAAGTTATCGTCGGACAAACTATCGAAATCAAAAAGCCATCCAAATGCCGAGACGTCCCAGTAGCCAGGTGACAGTTCGGTCTGGATCTGGAGTTGTTTGTAAGAACTCACTTCGCTTACGCTCCGCGAGTTCGATAATAGATAGATATAGATAAATACTTAAACACATAGAAAACATCCATAACTCAGGAACAAATATCTGTGATTAGCACACAAATAAATGCCCTGACCAGGATTCGAACCCGGGACCTCTTGCTTCATAGGCACAGTCACTACCAACTAGGCTAGGAGGCAGTCCTATTACTTTATGTTGTGTCTCACTGCTGGGCAAAGGCCTCCCCTCTCTTCCCCCACTCGTCACTACTAGTCGAACGAGCGGAGCGTAATAGACGGAGAGCTGGCCACGTCAGATATGACACAATAATGAGAGCAACGAAACCTCTCTAGTTAGTTTGCTATACTATGCTTATTTCTAGATCCGGACATCTGGCAGCTGTAAAGTGGTGGAGGTCAAAGAATGCAAATAACTTGAAGAAAACAAATTCTAGAGTTCTGGCTTCGATCCAATATTATGAAAAAACCGGCCAAGAGCATGTCGGGCCATGCTCAGTGTAGGGTTCCGTAAACTGAGACCATTAATTCAAAAGGTCGTTTCTTACGGGAAATTTGGCTGCGCTTACGTCATTTTTACTTACGTCCTTTCACTATGGGTTTTTGAATGATAACTCAAAAACGGCTCAACCGATTTATTTTAATATAGTTTTCATTGAAGGTACTCATTAGGCCTCAGTTTCATGATTTTTTTCAAAATTTTAGGACCTACGATTCAAAAGTTAGATGGGGGGGGGGGGGGGACGCCCTAGCTACCCGAGCTATTATTTGCTAAAGTATTAGTTTTATCCAAAAACTGTCTTAGAAGACCCTAATTTTTTTTAAAAGACCTATCCAACGATACCCCACACAACTTGGTTGGAACGAAAAAAAAATTCGCCCCCCACTTCACGTGTACGGGAGGTACCCTAACAAAATATATTTTTCGCGTTTTTATTCTACCGTTTTGTCGGCTTGGTTAATGCACATATTCAAACCAAATTTCAGCTTTCTAGTGCTAACGGTCACTGAGCTAGACCGCGGGCGGACGGACGGACGGACGGACGGACGGACGGACGGACGGACGGACGGACATGGCGAAACTATAAGGGTTCCGTTTTTGCCATTTTGGCTACGGAACCCTAAAAACTATGTCATTAATTAGATTATATATAATATCCAAAAGTTTCGGTTGGGGGAAGTAGTGCCAAATAATGTATAATATAATTTTTGGTTACTCGCCTACTGTTTTTGTTTCCGCAATAATACACAATGTTTTTTATTCTAATGTAAAAATATAGGCCCTGTTCTCTATAAATGACACAACCTCAGCAGTTTTATCTATTTCGGTTTTACTTTTTTCCAACTTAAAAACTTTGTTAGTCTGTTACTCTGTGCTCCACCCATTAAAAGCTGCCAGATGCCCGGATCTAGCAATAGGGATGGTTATGCAATCTGATTGGACTGGTTACAAAACTCTCATTATTGTGTCACATCTGACGTGGCCAGCTCTTAGACCATAAGCGAAGCTCGTTCTTGCAAACAATTTCTGGCTATTGGGACGTCGCGGCATTTCGATGGCTTTTTGATTTTGAGAGTTTGTTCGACGATAACTTTAGAAACATTTTTCTGATCTTTATGAAATTTTATTAAATTTAAACTTTCGTGAGACATATTAACATAATAAAATAACACGGTTACACTCACGGCACTTTAGTCACGTCTTGCGACATGTTTCGGAGAGCCTAGGTCTCCATCTTCAAGCACTAAATAGGAGTGCTACTTGAAGCCTAGTGCTTGAAGATGGAGACCTAGGATCTCCGAAACATGTCGCAAGACGTGACTAAAGTGCCGTGAGTGTAACCGTGTTTTTTTATTAAATTTGTTGGGATTGTAGCAGAGATATATAAAATTTGCCAGTTCGTTTACGAGCCGGATCGATCAAGGGGTTGTGGACTTGTTATATTGGTCAACTGGTTTGCAAGTAAATCGCGAGTTCTCAGTTCGAGGCGGACTACTAGTTATATTAACTGAAATATTTTTGTCCATACAGCCGTGCTACGTTTGCAACAGCACCGGCCAGAACTGCCGAACGTTACCACGAAGAAGGATCATCATTGAGGATGACACTACGGAGTTGACTGGCAACGCGCTTACGGAAGGCTCAGATGTTTCTGAGATGCCAGGTAAAAATCCCTTCATTGGTAACCATACTCACCATCCAGCCTTTTTACGAAGAAGACGAATCACCATCGAAGAAGACACTACGGAGTTGACTGGCAACGGGGAAGGATCAGATGTTTCTGAGATGCCAGGTAAAAATCCCTCCATCGGTAACCATTGCTACTAACAAGAATCACCATCGAAGATGACACTACGGAGTTGACTGGCAACGCGTTTACAGAGGGATTTGATGTTTCTGAGATGCCAGGTAAAAATCCCTTCATTGGTAACCATAGTTACCAAGAAGAATAATTGAGACGACACTACGGAGTTGACTGGCAACGCGCTTACAGAAGGCGCTGATGTCTCTGATATGCCAGGTTAGTTTCATTGGTAACCATAGCAACCATCCAGCTATGTTACTAAGAAGAATTACCGTCGAAGACGATACCATAGAGTTGACTAGCAGAAGGCTCTGATGGCTCTCAGAATATGCCAGGTAAGATCCCTTCATTGGTAACCATTGCTACCATCCAACCTCGCGTAAGAACATCTTACCTAACCCTAAAAACAGTACCGGAAACGTGCGCTACTTTGTACAGTTGCCAGCAGATATATCGGAGCGGCCAAGGTGGTCACAAATATCTGAACAAAGCCTCTATTGTCAAGGCGATAAAGTGCATGTTGAGATATTTTTGATTTAATTGGCTGCTCCGATATCTTTGACGGCGACTGTAAATACAGTCACGTACTTTAATTGTTGAGCCATTTACGGCTCAAGCGATTTTCTTTTGTTTAATATTGACTCTGTGAAATGTCCAACGTAAAATGATCCCTAAATCGCTCAACCTATGACCCTATTCACCTCCTTGTATAAATATAAATACTGTTTACAAATGAAACAAATAATTATCCTTATTTTTTCCTGTCCAATGCCCTGTTGGTAACCATAGTAACCAAATGAGAAGGGACAGTCGCCGTCTGGTAAGGTAACTAAGGTCCCATCATTAATTCTGAGTATTCTGACCAAGGACAAATAGAATGCCTGGACCGATAATATTTTTTCATCACTCTTGTTCGTGAGAGCTGTTGTTACGCGTAGGCGTTGTGGGCCGTAGATCGTTCATTGAGACCTCGGGCTGTAATGTAAATTTCATCTCTCTCTTACACCGCGCGGGGCCGGGCACGCGCGGTGCTGGAGTGGAGCCCGGAGCGCGGGGGGCGCGGTCACGATACCGTACCTACACTAAACTACCACGCAACGCTACTCAATAAAACTGCCTAATTGGGCAGAGTTTTTATTTTTCTTCCTCACAAGTGTGATGAAAAACATTGTGTTTACCACGGGCGGTACAGGAATTAACACTCGTGTGAATTGAAGCCCGAAGCCGAAAAGCCCTCGCCTTCGGCTTCGGGCTTCAATTCACACTTGTTCGTAAGTTCTTGTTTACCGCCCTTAATACACAATGTACTAATACACAATTTTGTTATTCAGGCAAAGGTACTAGGCCATCTATCGCGTTACTGTCAGGCAGGAATCGAATACCGGTATTATTTTCATACAAATTAACCGGTATTAAACGGTATCTCGGTTGTTAATGAATATTTCGTACATTTTCTAACTCGCAATACGATACCAATAATACCCTTAAACGGATCACCAGTATTTTTGTTACAACCTGTATTAGTCTCTGGTCTTAAGTAAGACTGACGATAACAATTGGCAGACTCTCTGACAATAACACCAGACACCAGAGAACCACCAGACCAGGTATTACACCAGAGAAGGTGGCACAACAGAAAACCGTCGTGTCACCAAAATAATAGTTTTAATTTATAATGTAATATGTATGCTAGTCTTTAAGGTATTTATCTATGGGCCACTAGTTGCCTGAAAATAAACGTTTTTCATTCATTCATTCATTCAATAACTTACTTATATTTTGTTCAATATTAACATGTTTTTAACCCTTACAGAAGCGGAAGACGAGCCTATAGGCGTCGAAGACACGGACTTCGTGTTGTACGTGAGCGCGGTCGAAACGGAGAGGTGCCGCCGCGGGCTCACCGTGGCGTACGCGTCGCATTGCCAACAAGAGAGCGCTTTAGACAGGTAGCCAACGCCTTTTTAACCGACTTCAAAAAAGGAGGAGGTTCTCAATTTGAAAAAGGAAAGAAAGGAAAGGAAGGAAAGGAAGGAAGGATTTTGTTTAAAATTATTAAGTTATGAATTTTTTCCTTGGTGAAATAAGAAATTCCAAATTAAGTATCTTTTTTATTTTACATGTTTTTGCTTCGGAGCGGTGTCAAAATGAATTCGGCATCCCCGATTTATATGAAAACGATACCAAACTTGGCCTAGTATGGCCTAGTAGCTTAAATGATGTAGATATCAAGATAAAGTTGAGAGCCTCCCCCCCTAAAAAATTACATCACAAATCTTGGTGGCACCATCTCTCAAATCTCTCTTATATGCTAATTATTGTCTAGTGATTGTGCTACTCTCAAGTGAAATCATTTGTAAGGTATGTACCTATGTCCGATTGCCCACTTTCTATAAACTAGAATTAAGTGGCTACTTTGAAAAATTATAGGTTTCTTCAAACGCTCTATTGACTAAACGGGAAAAGGGACTGAATTTATTTTCGAATATATATTATTAGACCAGATACTCTTGTTTATGGCACAAGCCGAAACACGATTGCTGAAAGTTGCCTCGATTGAAAAAAAATCCGAAGTTGGGTCCTTTTTCTTCTTATTTTTCTTAGCTTACGTAAACTATAAGAGATTAAGCAATATAACTAAGAAAAAAATATGGTATTCTGGTTTATCTAAAAAGTCACAGAAACAAAATTAGACAAAACTTTATAGATTCGCTTATTTATCGTAGTTTAGTCAAAAAGTCTGATCCTTAAGAGCGCTGCATCTCTTTCTTTCGTGCACGGGTGCCATAAACGTGTCTCTAACGGATGGGCGTGGCTTGTCCGAATCGAGGAACGGCCTTAAGATTTAGCAATAAAAAATTCTCATGTAAGTGAAATGTAATTTCTTATGGGAAATAAATGTCTTTAAACCGAAATCCATCCTTGGATCCTAAGGAACAATCATGACAAGGGAAATCTCTTGTTCACGAAAAGCCGTATTTTTATGGCCGCAACTATAGGGGTTTATTTAAGTTTAGGTACATCTGAAAATATGGATACATTTAATGTGACAAAAATATGTAGGTATTAGCCACGCCTCAACCAGTGGCGTAGCTAGCATGGGTGCAAAAAGCGGTTACCAAAAGTGACCGGGTGCCACCCACGTGCAGGCCGCCCCCGCCGCCCCCCCCTAACTACGCCACTGGCCACAACTCACAAGACGATATGTCTTGAGTGGATACATATTTTTGTCACATTAAATGCATCAATATTTTCAGACTAGACCGTACTCCTTATAAAATATCTTTCTTTTTTAAGATTTTTATTGTCAGAAATAGTGAAAATGTTATCAGAGGTTACCCTATTAGATATATAGGTACCGTGAAACGGGGCGACTTTGAAAAATCGACTTAATCGCCAAAGAAATGTAAGAATGTACAATATTCTAGCCATTTGCCAATATAAATTAAGAAAATTGTGAATAATGCCGCTTTATGGTCGTACATTTGAAATCTATCAAAGTAGCCCCAAAATTTCCTAAAGCCACCCCGTTTTACGGTAAGAGAATAAATAATGTTTTCATATAAATTAGGGGACACATCTTGCGTTACCCAACGAAGCGCGTAATATCTGACACAATCTTAATTGCACGGCCATGAGAGCCTGTCAATATATTTTTGCGCGGTCCATTCCACTAATGACAATATTACAAGTGATACTTATCATAAGAACCAGTATTTTTGTTACATCCTGTGTACAGTCAACGCCTCACTAGGTATACACTTTTGAACGTTATTACAGCGGAATAAGGTTCCAAAGAGTATACCTAGTGAGGCGTTGACTGTACAAAGGCCGAAAAATCATCTACTGCATATGACAAACTATAATAATGTAATATAATTTAACGGTTGAGCTTTCCTTTTTGTTTTAAGTCATAATACTAGGAAAAATCTTAACAGCGCGATGTACATATAATGACACATGGTACAGTGACATCTAGCGGGAAATCTAACAACTAAAATTTACTATGTAAGCAAACTACACAATATCAACGGCAGTTGGACATCCTGTATAAGGTGAACGCCCTACTGCCCAGTGCTGTCCCTGTATACTTAGGCGATTATCACATTGGCGCCGCAACCGCATACGGCGACGGTGTGCAAGCGTGACAGCGCTATCTCGCTCGCGCACCGGCGCATGCGGAAACCGCAGCAGTGTGAATGATAAAAGAGGGCGTATTAAGAAATAACTGTGGATGTATTGAAAAAGGGGCGTAAGCCAATTACTCGGCGAAAAAAAGCACTAGTTTCTTACATTTTAACCCTTTAACGGGCAAGACTGAAAAAAATCCTCGATTCTAGCCTCATCGCCAATCTAGTCCTAAAAATTCTGTACAAGAAAAAAATACAACAAAAAGATGATGTTACAGGTGGTCTTTTTTGAGACCATTGCCTTATAAAGGGTTAAAAGACTTGTGCCCTTTTGCGCGAACGGATACAGTATACAATATCTTGCGCGCGAGATAGACTATCTGTCTCGTCCTAATTGAACAGAACGTGACGGATGGTCCATATCGCGTCCGAGATAGTCGCTGCATATTTGTGCTAACGTTAACCGTAGTTATATCGCTCGACTGTCACAACAAATGTTGTTTTCGTAGCCTATGGACGCCTTCTACGCCATTAACGTTGCTGACATGTCGCATATGACAGTATGACAGTGATACAGAGTCGTTTAGCTGTCAAACATCAAATTGCAGTGTATTTTGACTAGATTTTTTTATACCATGGCGGTGGCAAACAAGCATACGGCTCGCCTGACGGTAAGCAGCTACCGTAGCCCATGGACACCTGCAACTCCAGAGGGGTTACATGCGCGTTGCTGACCCTTTACAAAAAGGAGGATTCACTGTGTTGACGGCTAAAGGAACAAGAGGGTCCCTCGTCGCCAACACTCGGGGATATCTTTAAATAGATTTATTTAAACTTACTTTTTTTTCTTACAGACCAGTGGCCGGCCACGCCAACTTCTGTCCCGGCGAGCTGTCCACCAAGTACCGGGACTTGCCGAGCTTAATGTCCACGGTGCAACACGAGATGCTGCACGCACTTGGTTTTAGTGTGTCGCTGTTTGCGTTCTACAGGTAACCTCATTCTCATTTCCCTGGCCTACTATCATTCTCCTGGCCTACTCTCATTCTCCTGGCTTACCTACTATCATTATCCTTGCCAACTGTCAGTCTTCTATCACTTCAAGCTGTCTATCAAGTACAGTGGTCTCCCGAGCTTAATGTCCACGGTGCAGCATAAGATGGTGCAGGTGCACGCACTTGGTTTTAGTCTGTTTTTGTACACCTTCTGCAGGTAACCTCATTCCCCTGGTTAACTCTCATTTTCCTGGTCACTACACAAGACATCGTTGTTAAGTACTATTTTTGACGATACACATGATCTTGCGACAAAGTTTTCTATGAAATTCATTAGCTTTTAAAACTTTAGCCCAAGAAAAAATTATCTACGCCATTTATTGAGAAAAAAGGATTATATGCCTTTAGCTTTGATTTTGAATTTATAAACATGTTTGCATTTGTACACAGCTCAAAGCTTGGACATTTTATCACAAAAACTTCGCAAAATTAAATAAATATAACACCGAAATAAAACAAGATATATTAACACTTTCACAACCAGGAACCCGCTAGGCGGGCTCTCTGTTCGTAGGCGCTTTCCGCTACAAAGCGGGAAAACGCTAGGATCGGCTACGAGCGTAGCGCGTAGCGAACTACGGTACGCAAAGTGTTAAAACCGTATTATGTACAGCAGGTATTTTAAGTATATAATACTCGTAATATATTACATTCATTTATTTGGTAGGTAAGTAATATTTTTCTTGTTTTTATTTTATTTTAGTTTTATATTATAGTTTTAATTTTGATAATTTATTAAGTAATTTAAATATATTGTTAATTTGCTTCTTTGTCAAATATCCATAATAAAATTTATTTACACATTCATTCATAAACCCAACCAAAAAGTATGCCTCTTGTTCTATGCGATATTTATTTTTGCGATGAAATGTCCGAGCTATGTTCAGAGCCGTAGCTAGGGGGGGGGGGGGCATTGGGGGGCAATGCCTTACCTTAAAACACTAATGCCCTACCTACCTTAAAACCTACAATTGGGTCAAAAATGTATGAAAATAAAGTTAATGCCCTATCTTAAAATTCGCTATGCCCTAACCTTAAATTAGCACTGCCCTATCTTAAGAGTCGCCAGGACGCTCGCGTGAACTCGCGTCCCCATACAAACGTAGTTCAGCTCTCATTTTAAAACGACATGCTTTAGAACCACGAAATTTGGCATGGGCATTCTAGCAGTACAGATCTATGTCGGTAATTAGTTTTCGTTGCTAAAAATTGTAATACAAAGAAAATATAGCAAAAATAAGTTTTGTATGTAAATCTGTATCTGGCTGTATTTTCTTTGTATTACAATTTTTTGCAACGGAAACGAATTACCGACATAGATCTGTACTACTAGAATGCCCATGCCAAATTTCGTGGTTCTAAAGTATGTCGTTTTAAAATGAGAGCTAAACTACGTTTGTATGGGAACGCGAGCGTTCTGGCGACTCTTAACTGCAATTCTGGCTACGGCCCTGGCTATGTTTATTTACATAGCACTGATAAATGTTAGAAGAGTGTTTTTCGCGAAAGAGTTTAGAGGAGGATGGATTATTTTATTCGTTACTTATTTTACAGAGACGACAATGGCGAGCCGCTTATGGAGAGGCGACCGGACACAGGAAATCCGCCGCTCGACGAAGAGTAAGGATACTGTTTCTTTTTATACTCGGCGACTGTAATACTTGAATTGAGAATGTGTTGGCGGAACTACTAGCGCATACTTTTCGATGGAGTTTTTTTGTCGCATATTGTAGCATCCATAACAATGACAGAAAGGATTTCCATACAATATTGTGAAACTGTTGTCGGGCCCCGCATTGCGTGTCGCCGCCGGCACAATCCACCGGGAGATCGAACGTTACGAGATTACATAGAAGCAGTACCTTGTGCACGGCTTTCGTCGAACTCAATTCTTACCGGCTTGCTTAAGCACTCGTAGAAAAACTATTGTGTGCAACGGTAGATAATTAGGTCTTAAAATTCTCGGGTCTGTTTTTACAAAATTCGGCTTCGCCTCATTTTGTAACTTCGACCCTCGAATCTTAAGAACCCTTATTATGTAACTGTTGCACAAAATACTATTATCTCTTCTTTATCCGGCTAAAAAAAATTGTTAGCGTTACTCTTGCTATAGTTGCTAATAGCAATGCACCAAGGAGAAATTTCCAAAATTGCGAAATTTTCCATACGGAAAGTTCTCAGAACTTGAAGTTACATAAAGTCGCTAGTCACCGCCGTTATCAATTATTTTTAGTGACTGTCTCTTTGACGTGTTTATAATAATACTTATAAATCTAATAATACATTTTAGGGTGTATTATAGATATAGGGAGGGGGTATTCTTTTTGTAACTGGGATTTTAGGTAGAACTGAAAGAACAAATCACTTTTTTTTTTTGACGGTTATGACGGTTTTTGATGATGGTTATGACTCATAATGTTGTACCTTAGATGATTGGCCAAATGCGCCTTAGCATTTACAAAGATTGCATATACACGGGAAAATTCGACCGGTGCTTTCGTGGCCAGGTGGCGAAGTTGGTTAACGCGTCTGCCGCGAATGCAGAAGACGCTGGTTCGAATCCAGCCTTGGGCACCGGAGGCGTTGGTCACTTTTTCCTTTGTATATGACATCTATACAAGTTTATAAGTTTTTAGGTAGTTTTATATATTTAGTTTTAATTTAGTTTATTTTAATATTAGTTTAGTTATTTTAATAAAAATTTTGTTACGTGTTTATTAAAGCATTTTTACCCATAATAAATTTTATGATAATTGCCATGGATTGTTCTTATTTATTGGAAATTTAATATAAATTCTCGTGTAAGTTCCGGAAATTTCCGTAAATGTTAGGTACTGAATTTTTGAGAATGTCCTGCAACTTGTACATCTACTCTTGTCTGTATTAACCTTTAATTCTCATTTCATGTACTTGAATTTTTAGATTAAAGTAAATCTTTAGAAGAGTAGGCCCTATTTTTACACAGTTTTATTTAGTTTGACCCCGTATATTTGTTTGTTTATTTATTTATTTGTTTATGTCATTATGTGCGTATCAAATCTTGTAAGTTAAATTTCAACCACTTCCCGGTGTCTGATTGAGCTGAAATTTGCTATACTTCCGTAGTTTACATGACAATGCTACTAGGTACAGTCAGCAATAAAACTCTGTCCCAAAAAAATTTTTTTGGGAGCAACTTGTTTTTGTGTTGTGTGTGCATGAGTTCCTGATGCATTGATTCTTTCAGGTTGCAAATCCACAAGTGGTCGGACCGCGTGGTCCGAAACGTCACCAGAAAAAAGTGGATGATTCGGGGAGGCTACATTGAACGGACTTTCCACATGGTCGTCACGCCACGAGTCGTCAAAGAGGTCAGTTTTTTTATAAATTATATCCATAAAAAAATATTTCTCGAAGGAGTCTCGAACTCGAAGCTATTTCCGAAACCAAGTCGGTGATTTTTTTAGTTGTAAATAAGAATTGTGATTTTCTTCTGTGTGCTCTGTGGAATTCGCCATATGGAATTTAAGTCAACAGTGAGCAACAATTCCATACAAACTTCCATCATATGTCCTTCCCAGGGACTTAAACTATCTTCATACCAAATTCCATCTAAATCAGTTGAGCGGTTTAGGCGTGAAGAGGTAACAGAGAGACAGACATCTTTTCGCATTTATAATATTAGTATGAATCTGTCCAGGTCCGGGAGCACTTCAACTGCTCAACCCTGGAGGGTGCGGAGCTGGAGGACCAGGGCGGGGATGGTACAGCACTCACGCACTGGGAGAAGCGACTCTTCGAGGTCAGTATCAATAATAAGGGGCTACTTTGAAAAATTATAGGTTTTTTCAAACGCTCTAGTGACTAAACGGGAAAAGGGGCTGAATTTATTTTCGTATATATATTATTAGACTATATACTTTTGTTTTTGGCACAAGCCGAAACACAATTGCTGAAAGTTGCCTCGATAGAAAAAAAATCCGAAGTTGGGTCCTTTTTCCTCTTATTTTTCTTAGCTTACGTAAACTATAAGAGATTAAGCAATATAACTAAGTTAAAAATATGGTATTCTGGTTTATCTAAAAAGTCACACAAGCAGAATTTGACAAAACTTTATAGATTCGCTTATTTTTCGTAGTTTAGTCAAAAAGTTTGATCCTTAAGAGCGCTGCATCTCTTTCTTTCGTGCACGGGAGCCATAAACGTGTCTCTAACCAATGGGCGTGGCTTGTCCGAATCGAGGAACGGCCTTAAATAAATACCTACTAGGTTATAAAATAATTATGGAACGAGCGGAGCGCTTACGCTCCACGCAAAGAAAAGTTCGTCGAAAGAAAGTCGTCCGCGAAAAGAGTTCTTTTCTTACAAACAACTTCTGGATACTGGGACGTGTCGGCATTTCGATGATTTTTTGATTTTGGAGTTTGCTCGACGATAACTTTAGTAACGTTTTTCTGATCTTCATGAAATTTGATGGGGTTGTAGCAGAGATACATAAAATTTGATAGTTCGTTTAAGAGCTGGATCGATGAAGGGGTTATGGACGTAGAAGCCGAAAAAATCTTCATATGGGTCTTGTTATATTGGTCAACTCGTTTGCAAGTAAATCGCGAGATCTCAGTTTGAGGCAGACTACTAGTAAGTAATATACAGTACATACATAAGTATAAATACAGATTAGCACGTAAGGTATAACTGTCAGTGTTAATTTTCATGCAATAAATAAACAATAAACAATAGTATTTCCTAGTGTTAACTTGACCTCTCCACCGTCTATCTTTTGTGACTAGCAACGTCCTCAGAACGATTGGCTCTTTTTAGCAAAAAAGGTAGTATATGACCCCTTTAAGAGCGTAATCACAGTTGCGATTTGCGAGCGGGTTTTGTATGGGAGCGAACACGCCGCGAGTTCGCCGCGTACGAGTTTTGTATAGAAATCGCTTTCAAATCGCTCAAATGTGATAGGGCCTTACTCTTGTGTGTTGAATCTCTGTATTATGAGATTTATGAGTTCAATAGTGGTTAAATTTAATACACTATTTGCTTGTTATTCCAGAACGAAGCCATGACCGGAACTCACACGCAGAACTCGGTCTTCAGCCGTCTAACCCTCGCCCTGATGGAGGACACGGGCTGGTACCGTGCGGACTACAGTGTGGCCGCGCCTTTGGACTGGGGCCGCGGGCTCGGGTGCGCCTTTGCCACCACGTCCTGCAAGCAGTGGCTGAACACGCAAAGGTTGAGGTACATTCTTTGTTAAATTGACAAGTCACATAAAATGGACATAACAACAAGTTACAATTTACAAGCTACAGTCTCTTTCTAACACATGGTATTGAAATAGGACTTATAGTCTGGCTGGCCAAAAAGTGCAGTAACAGCAACGCTTTTTTAGTAGCGAGGGAACTAGCGTAAGAAAGAGATAGTGTGATTCGTTCTGTCTATACTTGAAGTAAAACAGTCCCTGCCCAAACTACAATTTTATATATAGTTTGGCCAGAGTTTGTTCCACTTCAAGCATAGACAGGGAGAATCATACTGTCTTTTTCTAATGCTAGTACTCTCACTACTAAAAAAGGGATGGGTATAGCATGTTACTCTGACTGTTACTGCGCTTTTGGTTTGCCAGACTATATTTTATCATCTCCGACACGGCCATTCTGCGAGACACATGCCTCCGGTTGTTATTCTGCAATAAAATATATATACACAAGAGTATTTACCAGTGGCTGGTCCTCAATAGAACACCCACTGACTTGCTTAATTTTTAAAAAGTTTAGCACTGGGGTCGCGGGCTTGGGTGCGCATTTGCCACCACGTCGTGCAAGCAGTGGCTAAACACGCAAAGGTTGAGGTACATTCTTTGTTAAACTGACGACATGCCGGGTCTACGGGTTGCCACGCCGAATAATGCCCCATACGTGTCGCGCCTGCATTTTTCCGCCACGGCAGCAGTGGTGAAATACGTTTTGAAGAAGACTGGCTACGAGTAGAGGGTGCTCCAGCTACGTCGCGCCATTACGTGCACTTCAGCTCGTTTGTGGTGCGCGTGCCGCGGCCGCTGCTGGAGACCATCGAGAGCGCGGGCTTCTGGCCGAAGGGTGTAGTGTTTCGGCGGTCCCGGGGGACGCTGCCAAATATTACACCAGAGCAGGTGGCACAACAGAAAACCTTCGTGTCACCAAAATAATAGTTTTAGTTTATAATATATTGTGTGTGCTAGTCTTTAAGGTGTTTGCACAGACTACACAGACACCTCATCATTAAGCTTGTACAGGGAGCACGAGGTCACCACACATAAGCGCAATTTTATTCGTAAATTTCTACGATTCGAACAGCACATCTCAATAGCATTCTACACCAATTTGTAGTATAACAATCCAGGTTCACCCCTGTAACTAGATTTTTGTGGATATTTTTAATTCACATGAGTTATGATCAAAAACTTTTAACTCAACTAAAATAAGCGGTCGCGCTCTCATACAAAATTAGTACGGGAGCACCTATGTGTGGTGACCTCGAGTTGTACTTATGATCTATCTAGTGGTTGAGGTTATCTGTGGGTGTTTGTCTATGGGTCACTAGTTGCCTGAAATTCAAAGTATTTCATTTCATTTTAATACCGGTGTTACCCTGTCTCAAATCTATTTTTTTTCCGACACGGCCATCCTGCGAGATTCATGTCCCCGTGTATTATTTTGCCATGAAATACACACAAATATTCGTTGAAATAACCAATTTCATATAATTTACCAGTAACGATGGCACTCCACCCTTAGAACTCCGATCCCAACGGCTTGCCTAATGTTGAAAAAGTTTAGCACTGAAGTCGCGAGGTCGGGTACGTATTTGCCAACACGTCATGCAAGCAATGGCTCAACAGGCAAAGGTTGAGTTACATTCATTTTGACTAGGCCTAGCATAGCAATACCCAATCTTAATTTTAAATTTAATTGACCAAGCGAGAACAAAGTGCAGCGTCTCCGTTTCAGCTTGGGTGTAAATACATGTATGTCCGGAACTAGAAATTTTGTGAGCAGGTTTAAGAAATAATCTTTTATTAATAATTCATTTGATCTTCTCTCACTCTATCTCTCTCTCTCTCTCTCTCTCTCTCTATTTCATTGTCTCATATCACCTATTTGGATTCAAAGGTTTATCTCTTTTCCAAGCGATACCCTGGATAATACAACAGAGTAAGTTACTTAGTTAAGCTTATAATTACTTTTACAATGGAACCCTTATACCTTATAGGGTCCATTTGTTCCATTTGTTCCATCTGTTTTCTATTTTCTATATTTTAAATAATTCTATATTTATTTCTACAAGCATCCCCGAAACGGAACTCGAGGAGTAAGTTAATTTTCATAATAACTGTCATTAAAAGCATGATCATTACTAATATTACTACCCTACACTTACTTTATTTTTCGTAGCAATGTATCCACAGTCATATGCAATAATATCTCACACAACGAATCGTCAAAAGTATCTACACAATCTTATTTTAAGTAAGAGCGTGTCATATATTTTTGTGCACTTCGCCGTTCATTACATTATCGCAGATCACTACAGTCTGTAAACCTCTTTATTTATAGATCCTATATTCTTTTTAGGCGCAAAAATATTTGACACAATCTTATTCATTGACCAGTAAGACCAGTGACCATAAGTAAGAGCGTGTCAATACTGTTGAGCGCTTCGTCGTTTCGTTCATGATATTATCACAGGTGACTTTCGATAAACTTGCGATGTTATTTTCAGTATATATTTATTTATTCTTTTGTTTTCAGACGCAAGAACCCGGCGCCATTTTGTGAACGAATAAAAGGAGACCCGCTTAGGACAGAATGCTCGCCGCGGCGGTCGGCGGTTGTGCTCTGTAACCTCGTCCGGCATGACAACATACTGCCCAGAGCTTACCAGGTAAGTGTTCTAACCCTTAACACATTCAGCACCGAGGACCCGACAGTCGGGTTCTCTGTTCGTAGCTACTACGCGCTACATAAGAGGAATACCTGGCTACGCGCTACGTGGTACGGAAGGTGTTAACCGCCAAAGACGCCAAAGACGCCAAAGACAAAAGTCGTACCCTCAGCGCGAGCGCGTGGTATCATGTCCAAAATATAAACGCGCTCAGCGTCAGTGGCACGATTCTTTCTGTCTGATTCTTGGCGGTCAAAGAACCTTTAATATAAGATCTTTCTTATACAACTCGGCTCCAACTGAGAACTCGCGATTTACTTGCAAACGAGTTGAGCAATAAAACATGACCCATTTGAATATTTTTTTCGCCTTCTAAGTCCATAACCCTAACTCAATCCAGCTCATAAACGAACACTAAAATTTTATGTATCTGTAAATTTATCGTAGATCAAACTCTTAAAATCTAAAAGCCATCGAAATGCCGAGACGTCCCAGTAGCCAGAATTTGTTTGTAAGAACTTGCTTCATTTTCGCTTCGCTCGTTCGATTATATCACCTAGTGCCGCTCGTTACTTTAGATTTGAACCTATGACAACTTTGCGATGAACTTCACGGTTAGTGTGCAGCGACAGTATTTTATAGACGAGATAGACATCTGTCACTTTCTAACTGTATTTATGAGACTGATTGGAGATGCGCGCGCCTCACTAGGAAGGATTTTGCTTTGCTTCCTCTTGTGGGGTCCTGAATAAAGGCGGCAGCGGATATCCTCTTGTGGCCATGAACGCTGGAAGTAAATATTGATTTTACTGTGGAATATTTTTTAATATGTTAGAGTCTCACGAGAGTTTTATAGTTACAACGCTGGAAGTGTTCGAAACGTCGGGATGTAATTAAAATTCAGTACTTACACGCTATATAATCTGTTCTGTTTTAAGTTGATTTATTTCACATATTCTGACAGTTTATTTACTTGTTTTAGCACTTCGACACGCTGCCAAACGTGGCCCCAGGCGAAGAAGCGCACTACGGCGGTTCCGTGTCGCTGGCCGACTACTGTCCGTACCTCCAGGAGTTTACTTGGCGGCACAAGAGCGTCCTTATTCGCGGCAGCCGATGCGAGTATGAGGAGAACACACCTAGTGAGTAATCCCCTTATTCATAAACGGCCACTAAAGTTAAGAGATCGCTGATAATCATTTGTCCCTTTCCCTCATATATGTTGGAAGGAAAGGGACAAACGATTATCACTGGCCTCTTAACTTTAGTAGACGTTTATGAATAAGGGGGTGATTTTATAGTCTGACTAACCAAAAAGTGCAGTAACAGTAGAAGTAATAAGTTTTATTCGACCTTTTTTAGTGGTGAGGGTAGTAGCGTAAGAAGAAGACAGTATGATTCTCTCTGTATATATGCTTGGAGTGAGATAGACCCTATCATATCACACAACATATCACATTATTTCGGGGTTTTTTGAAAATACCGGTAAAGATCCCTGGGAATGATGATTTGATGATTGTTAATAATGATATGTTAACTAATTTTTTATTTTATTTGTTGATTTTTTAGTAGATTACTACGTCAATTATTAACTGAAATATATGTCATGAACGAAAGGCGGGCCTGGCTAAATTTGTTCCTGTCAAACCTCTACAAATGCGCCTTAACAAAGATTGCATTTACACGAGAAATTTCGACGGTTTCCACTGTCGCCCAGGTAGCCTGGAGGTTTGGCGCAAACAATATGTAATCTGCTAACCTCTATGTGTTAGACGCGGAGAATCTGTAGGTAAATTGTATTTTTTTTAAAGTGTCGATCAGTGACAAAAATGTGATTATTACAGAGACTGACGTAAACTTCGCGCTGGAGAACTACGGCGCGCACTCCAAATGCTTCGACCACAGCGATCGCGTGTGGGAGCAGAAATCTTGCCGACAGGTCAGTTTACTTACCAGAACGGATAGCGTGGTTGCCATTTTATCGTGTATCGCGTCATCCGTCATTTTCGCACTTAACTTGTTAGAACGGGACAGCTGTGGTGACAGGCGATAAAAACCCGACCATATTCGGCTAGCTGTTTATATACATAATAGGATTGATTATTATAGGCACAGAACACAGAACGATATAACAATAAACTAGAGGAAGCAAGTAATCTCGGTAATATGACACAGCGAGTGCCAATTACTTCATACTAACTTAATACGTATATTTGTAGTAAGATAAATACAGCATGATTCTCCCTGTCTATGCTTGAATTGAGAGTCTCTGGCCACATATGTTTTAATTTTTTTTTCATCCGACACGGCCATCCTGCTAGATACATGCCCCCGTGTGTTATTCTGCAATAAAACACACACAAGATGCCCACATTGCCCACCAGCTTATTATAAGAAAACATCACCATTGCCTTGGCCAACATTTTTTGATGAATAATCACATTTTCATCGGCGTAATAGACAACATTCTATTTTAGAGATGAATGCCTTATTTTCGGAACATCAGAAGATCATGATTTGGATAGTTGATTCTTGGACAACTGAATAACATGTAACATTACTGAGTAAATGTTTGAGTTTGAGTTCATGTTTTTTTTTTCAAATCAAGACCATTAATTTAAAAAAAAAAATACATTAAAGGTATCTAAATAGATTAACATATGTTTTCAATGAACGCGAATATTTAAATCGATACAAAGTTTTTATTTTATTTTAACCCTTTGAACGCCAAGAGCCAGTAAAGTGGTCGAGTACTGTCGTGCCTACCACGCCAACAACCACTAAAGTGGTCATGGCAGACGCTGTCAAAGCAATTTTACTGTTGACGGGTAAGGTTTAAATTCGTTTCTCACTAGTTGAGATGTTGGCGTGTATGCTACATTTTGATGCGAGAGGGAGAGAGAGAGCGTTCAAAAGGTTAAGGAATACTTACATCTAGAGTAACAATATTGTTAGTAAAGTTTGTTCTTTTAAAATTTTGGATTAAGGAGTAAATATTTCTTTTGCACTTTTGATTTAACTATCGACTGTGACTAGCCAAAATATTTCGAAGTACGTGTTAAAAAAAAGGAATGACTTTTAACGCAATCCACAGGGCTTTTGGGCTTGGATCATTGGTGATACGTTTGAGGTACGCAGGAACTGACCAGATTTGAGGGAAAACGTGAAATAATGGTTGAACTTTTGAGAGGTTGTATGGAATTATGTCATTGGCCAAACGGCTGAAAGCGTTGTCACACTGCCCGATCCGATATTAAGAAGTCGGACGGCAAAAGCAGAAAGGCAATAGGGGATATTACTGCAATGTTCTGCCGCCAGAGTGCAGCACTAGCATATCGGTAAACCATAGAGTTCTTAATACATACTAGGCCTTAAACAGTTTTTTGTAAGTTTTCATAGTATAACGAATAAATATGTCATTTACGCACCAAGGCGGTTTGTTTACAGAAGGCCTATCGTGAAACCAAAAGATCGAAATTTTGACATCGGCCTCTCTATCGCTCAAATATGTAAGTGTGACAGAGAACCAGGTAACGAAATTTTTATTTTCGTGTTTCGTGGTAGGCCCTCTTTGTGTGCTAGTGCCGCCCTCTACGCAGAGTTTTGCGTAATATTCCCTATTACTAGAGAGTGCCCTATGACATTAAGTATGTAATTTCACGTTTCCCCTGAATCGCTTGACAGGACGCACGCGTTCGCGTCGCGCGTCTAACGATCCGCTTGTGCGCTGATACGCTGTTGCTGTATTTTACAGTCGCCACCAAATATATCGGAGCGCGCAAGGTACTCAAAAATATCTGAACAATGCATATTATCGTCTTGACAATGGAGGCGTTGTTCAGATATTTGTGACCACCTCGGCCGTTCCGATATATCTGATATGTACAAGCTTTTATTTAACTCACAGTGTTTGTCAGTATTCTATGTGCATTTGTTATGATTTGGTTATGTTTTGATTAAATACCATTTTAAACGAAAACTGAAAAGTTTTAAATATCAAATGTGGCAGAGAAATGGTCCCACTTTATCGATATGGAGTTATTAGTTCGGCCTAAAACTACGCAAATAGAGAATGCAAACCCGTTTACCGGTTAAAAACGTTATTTCTATACTAAACTAGTAGTTCGCCCCGAACCGTGAACTCGCGAATCTTGTGTTTCGCCATAAAATAATGTGCAATAGTAGAATTACTACAAATACCAAAAATAGGTATCGGGTATTTTTTTCTCAACTAACCATCACGGTGAAACTAAACGTCCATATTAAATTGTGCGGTTGATGCGTAAAATTTTACCACGACGAAATCGCTTCAGATTTGACAGTTTTTGTCTCATCTAAATTTAAATCCACCTCTCACATGCCTCTCACTCTGTTGCTTTGACATGTCGTTCTCATCTGTGGACCACCTGTATAGGTTTCGGTCACCATCATTATGCGTCTATGGTAACTCTCTCTAACTAATGTGTTAATGTCAATATGCTGATGGCCCTAGCAGCCAAAGCTCTAATAAATTAAAAAAAAGTCAGTTGTCAAAATATTTACACCAAAATCAAAATAAAATGGAAAATATTTTTGAAATCAATTTTATGTTGCTAATTGTTATGAAACAGTAAGCAGTTAATAAGGATTTGACGAGAGTGTTAATCAATACCTTTCGTTTGATACCAAACTCAACCATACTTGCTCGTAAAAGTAGCAAATAAGATGACCAATGTAACAGGACCCCTTTACAAAACCTTTTTAGGCCTTCTAATTTCAGAACCCCCGTCTCAATCCAGCTCATATACGAACTCGCAAATTTTGTTGGTCTCTGCTACAACCCCAACAAATTTCATAAAGATCGGAAAATCGTTACTAAAGTTATCGTCGGACAAACTATCTAAATCAAAAAGCCATCCAAATGCCGAGACGTCCCAGTAGCCAGGTGACAGTTGTTGTTTGTAAGAACGATCTTCGCTTACGCTCCGCTCGTTCGATTAACTGGTTTACATTCTCTATACACAATATACGCTATAAAAAATGTTTTTTCTAAAAATTACAAATTTTTGTAAACAGCGTGACAACTAATTTTTTTTGTTATGAACACTAATAAAGTTTATTAGTTCTCATTACAGGTGCTAGCTATATTTAACAACACTTTGGTAGTTATAATGAACTTCTTGCGATTACAAAAAGTTTGTTGTTCCGGGATTTACAAATGTTTTTGTAATTATTACAATTTTTTTGTTGAAATAACGTTGTTGTGTAGACGAGTTCAGACTAGTCGTTTAGAAGATAGTTCTCAATAATTACGTTTCTTCCAGATTCGAGAATGGCAGCACTGGGGCTCTGGGTGCTACAAATATAAGTGCGAGAGCGGCCGCCTGCACATTGTGGTAACTACCATTTATTCATCAATTTGTTATTCAAACCATCATCATCATCTCAGCCATAAGACGTCCACTGCTGAACATAGGCCTCCCCTTTAAGGGTGGGTTTGCCATACGCGCCACGCTTGGCAGGCGGGTTGGCGCGCGCAGTTTTTTTGTTTATTGTTGTTTAGGCTTTCGGAAGATGCTGCTGCCCATCTCCCGGTATATTCCCTTAGCAGACTCCTACTGCGACCACGGGACGATATGGTGGGGGACAACTCTAAGGCCGGGCACCCGACGGCTTCAATTCAAACCATAGAGTAACTTATATAGTAGAGCAGCACAGCCTAAGAACTTTTTGAAGCTCAAGTCAGTCGCGCCATCTGCGTGAAAGCGAGCTAAAGATACCACCTCACTGACCTGCACTGCTACTCCACCTAGTAACGAATAGCCTATTAGTAGTAGGTACTAGGTGGAATAGCAGTGCAGCAGGTGACATTTTCTCTTCCGTTTTGGGTATCTTTAGGCTTTCACGCAGATGGCGCGATTGACTTGAGCTTCAAAAAGTTCTTAGGCTGCTGTTCTACTATATTATAAGTTACTCTATCCTTTTATACACCGTGGGCAGATTAAACCCGACGGATTCTAACCATGTATTCCCGAGGCCAAAAGAAGGCAAAAACATTGTATGACTCTAGGTCGATTTCGCCTTAGTTCCAGAGTAAATGCCAATTTAAAAAAAAATCAAACACTATTGTATCTGAGCGAAAAATGCCTGTTTGATGACGATGTCTATGAAGACTATGAAGACTAGTCTGATGAGATCTTTATTGACAGATGTCAATGTAACAAAAAACTTTTTTCATTGCTAGTTATTAGGAAAAAAATAATTGTAAGTGATATTTTTAGTAATAAAATTTACTTTTTATGTTTAAAACATTATAAAAAATCCAAAAAAAAGAAAAAAAAGAAAAATTTTTTTGCCAAAATTGGCCGAAAGTCGTATGACTTTTTTTGCTTCTTTTGGCCTCGGGAATACGTGGTTAAAACCTGTCGGGTTTAATCTGCCCACGGTGTATTGTGGAATAAATGACCATTGGAATGCCTATTTGTTCCAGGTGGGGAACTACTCGTACAGCTGCTTCCACGCTGGCCAGGTGTTGCAGATCCGTATAATAAAGAGAGGCTGGCTTCATAAAGGCGGCGTCGTCTGCCCGCCCTGTAGGGAAGTGTGCGGTCAAGAATTCAAAGTAAGAGTTCATTTGAGGCACAGATAACCTCAACCACTAGATAGACCACAAGTACAACTCGACGTCACCACACATCCCGTGCTAATTCTGAGGAGCCGAGCGTAGTGAGGCGACGAACGTCTCCGTTTTATTTTAACTCACAAGGAGAGGCCGCACGGGCGCGCGCGTGCGTGTTGGGTCTGGGGTCTCTCACTGGTACGACGATTTGGCAGATTGTTGTGTGTGTTTTGGTTGGTCAGTGTCGGCCTAGAGGTCGCATTTTTCATCCGATTTCGATGAAAATTGGCATGTACGTTCCCCTTGATTTATTTGCCAAAAATTATAAATAAATAAATAAATATTTTGGGGACAATCTTACACAAATCAACCTAACCCCAAACTAAGCAAAGCTTGTACTATGGGTGCTAGGCGACGATATACATACTTAGATAAATAAATAAATACTTATATACATAGAAAACATCCATAACTCAGGAACAAATATTTGAGATTGGACACAAATAAATGCTCTTACCAGGATTCGAACCCGGGACCTCCAGCTTCGTAGGGAGGGTTACTACCAAGTGGGCTATGGAAGCCGTTGAATTGTCGATTCATTTGTTTGATTGGGGGTAAATGAGGGGGAAAAGGGGGGAAGTTTGCTGTCGCGTTATTTATGGACGGATTTCAATCATTTTCGGGTAAAAGGTCAAGCTCACACTTCCTTAGAGGTTGTTGTAAAAAAAAGTTTTGAGGGAGGGTAAAGGGGGGAAATGCTCCGAAGTATACGGTTCACAGAACAACTAGTTTTGTATGAGAGCGCGACCGCTTATTTCAGTTGAGTTAATGTTTATGATCATTACTCATGTGAATTAAAAATATCCACAAAAACCAAGTTACAGGGGTGAACCTGGATTGTTATACTACAAATTGGTGTAGAATACTATTGAGATGTGCTGGTCGAATCGTAGAAATTTACGAATAAAATTGCGCTGATGTGTGGTGACCTCGTGCTCCCTGTAAAAGTTTAATGGTGAGATGTCTGTGTAGTCTGTGGCTTAAAATAAACAAATCAAAATTATTTGATTTGTTCTCTAGTTCAAGTTTACCTAATTATTAACATTTTTTAGGAGCGCGGTGAATACTGCAAAGGTGGCGAAGAGGCGATGCCGCCCAACCTATACCCCAGTGACGTGTTACGGTGCTCCGCGCCATCTTTGCTACCGGCAGCCATTTTAATTGCAGCGGCCATTTTGTGTCGCGTCTTTTAATCGTTTTAAGCAACAAATTATGGCCAGAAATTCCTTTTCGTATCTGTGTTAGTTAAAAATGGATACAGTAAAAAGACCACTGTGTAGTTATAAAAATTATACTTATGTGAGAATCTATGAAGAATTTCTTTTAGGTACAATAGTTTGGTTCACTATTAAACTTGCACCTGCAAAGTGATGTATAATCCATTGAGTAACAGGAGATGACATCCCTAACAAAAATTTTCAGCCATGAGTTTAAGTGATCGGCACTTAAAGTCCATACATTCGCTCTCGAAACACTGACATGATGCTAAGCAACTGACAGCTGTCAACGGCCAAACATGCAGCACAAAATTTGTTCTAGATGTCACATCTAGTAGGTTCTACCTACATAATAAATCAATGGTATAATCTAATAAATCTAATAGAACAAAGTACCCTATAGGTACTGAAAACAGAGGGGTTCTTAAATGTACAGTCGCCGTCAAATATATCGGAGCGTTCAAGGCGGCTACAAATATCTGAACAACGACTCCATTGTCAAGGCGATAAAGTGAAAGTTCGGATATTTTTGAGTACCTTGGCCACTCCGGTATTTGGTGGCGACTAATATATCTATAAACTACGTTCGTTTGTCCGGGTTTTTGAATTTATCTTTACTTAGAGATACATTATTAGTATTATGTCCGTATATTTATTTTCTTTCTTAAGTTAGGTTTTTTACAATATGAATATAAAATTAAAATAAAATATACCATACAAAACAAAAACAATATAAAACATAAACACATTATAAAAAAACCTAACCTAGAGTGCCGCCGCCGGCAGCAGGGCAAGGCCCAGGCTGCCGGTGGTCAGGGCCGCAGAGAGAGGAACCTTCGGACTATACGCGCCGTGTCCAGGATTACCGCCTTCTGTATCATTATTAGTATTATTACTATTATTTGTTTGCAATAATTCTGTCACCCGGTCATTGTCTCTCTCAAGTCTTTAAGATGGTTGCTTAATTTCGTCACCTACCAGTAAATGAACAATTAAACCGAATCGTTCAAGAAATGGCAATCACGGTTAGTTTTTAAGTAGGTGTGTACAGACCAAATGAATTATTATATAAGTCACGCGGGCTTGCAATACCGTTATTTTAGATGATACCGTTAACATTACCGTTACTGGGATCGCGATAGGTATTGCAAGCTAGTCACGCCACAGAAAAGTGAACAAATAGATGTGTAAATTCAAAAGAAATCATGGTCTTATACAATATTTACAATACAGTACAGTCAGCAGCAAAAGTAGCTAAGCGGGTAGGGTGTTCAAAATGAGCTGGACACGACTTTATTGTTAAGAGAATAAGAGCGTGTGTAGGTCATTTTGAACACCCTACCCGCTTAGCTATCTGCTGCTGACTGTACATTGAGGATGTTAAGACAAATTGAGAACGGGAGCCTAGTAGATGCCCGAGAGCTAAGCCGAGGGCTTTTATGACTCGAGTTTATAATGACCTTGCACATCTATTAGTTTAGCTAGTCTGTGGTTAAACTAGATAGCATTAAATGTAAAATACCTAAAATTAAATGTCATACTAACATTCATTATATTGCAAAAGTTACATATTTTATTTTGCAATTACGTATTACATATATTATATCTTGTATTTTCTATTTTATTAGTAAATTAGTAAGCACTAAAAATCTGTCATACTCGCTCGTATTTAAACTATAAGTAGGGAATGAAATCCTGTTATTTTTTACCAGTTTCAACCGAAAAACCGGTTATTTTGATACTAAAAAAAATAACCGGTTTGGATTCCCTGAATATAACCAGAGACTATAGAGATATAGACGACCACAGCCTAAGAACTTTTTGAAGCTCAAGTCGATTGCGCCCTCTGTGCGAAAGCCGCCTAAAGGTACCGAAATTGTAAGAAGAAATGTCACCTGCACTGCTACTCCAGCTAGTAACAAATAGCGTACTAGTAGTACGCTAGTAGCTACTAGGTGGAGTAGCAGTGCAAGTGACATTTTCTCTTACAATTTCGGTATCTCTTGGCGGCTTTCGGACAGAGGGCGCAATCGACTTGAGCTTCAAAAAGTTCTTAGACTGTGGTCGTCGGTCCTCTATATCTCTATAGTCTCTGATATAATTATAACGGTAAGAAAGTTAAGTGTAGGAAATTCAAAATTCAAAATTCAAAATTCAAAATTATTTTATTTGTTAAGACAAAGATATGGGATGAATTTTCTTAAAATGTATCGAACATGGTTGTGACTAAAAAGCCAATTTTGGCAATTGTCAAAATTCTACAAAAATAATTTCGGGTAGTTAACACTTAAAAAAAATTGGGTATATGGAATTGTTTTGAATTATTTTTCAATTGTGAATGTATCTCAGTATTTGTAGAATTAGTCACAAGTTGGTAACAGTAAGATATTTCGGTACAGTCGCCATCAGATATATCGGACCGGCCAGGGTACTCAAAAATATCTGAATATGCTCTTTATCGCCTTTATAATAGAGGCGTTGTTCAGATATTTGTGACCACCTTGGCCGCTCCGATATATCTGATGGCGACTGTAGGTACGTACCTGCCTATTTCAGATTGTTTATCTGATGTCTGTTGACAAGAAACGTTTCTAAAGCAGAAATAACATAATTATTTACTTTGAAATTTATTTAATCATTATACTTATACCACCATGATTTTTATTACAATAAAATTATAATAAGATTTTTTCTGAAGCGCTGGTAGCCTTGCGGTAAGACGTCCGACTTTCAATCTGGAGCTCTCGGGTTCAAACCCCGGCTCGTTTTTCGGAACTTATGTACGGAATATCATTTGATTTACCAGTCGCTTTTCGGTGAAGGAAAACATCGTAAGGAAACCGGACCTAATCAAAAAAGCCTAGTTTCCCCTCTGGGTTGTAAGGTCAGATGGCAGTCGCTTTCGAAAAACTAGTGTCTACGCCAATTTATGGGATTAGGTTGTCTAGCGGATCCCAAGCCGGGATAAACGCTAGGAGGAAGAATAAGATTTTTTCTATTAATTCATTTTTAATTGCTCAAGGTTTCTTCATAAATCTCTATTTGTTTTATTTACTAATTTGTATTAATTTGTTAGATATTGTGATTTAATTTATACATATTTTGTTCTAAATATTGCGTCCAGTCACTTATTGTGTAAATTATTCCTATTTTAGTTTTAACTTACTTTAGCACTAAGAAAATCGTAAAAGGGATATGCCCTTGTTCGGAAAAGTGGACTTTATTTGCCGTTGTTAATACACGTTATTAAAAAGTGCAAATTGAGTCAATTTTCTCGGAAAGTGATACATTTTCGAAATAAATGTCTCACCTATAGAATTTAAGCACACTGAACATTTGTATAAGTCATACATCGGGGTTTTCAGTGCGGGAATGTTATACGGGACGTTCTTCCTTTTTAGCGACAATAACTTGTCCTTCTTTCAAACAAGCGTCTAGTTCATATTTTATTTTTTCATTGCTTATAGGCGGTACATGTACAAGATTTAGTTTACATAATCAACACAATATACTTATCAGTTCCCCGGTTGGTGAATATAAACACGCCTGGATTATATTTAACAAAACACCGTGACAGAGTGGTAAAGCGAAAAGCAGTCTCCGCTGAAAAGGGCCACTCTGTCACAATATTTTCTGGTAAACTAATGCAAAAAACAATGCATTACTAACATACCACCAAACATTATATAGTCCTCTACGGGCTTATGTATAGTTTTACATCTCAATGTTCACAGTAATCATTTTATAGATGTTCTAAAATCCGAAAAAAAATAGAAAATGCCGTTGTATTGTCGGTAAGAAAGAAGAACGTCCCATACACTAGCCAAATAACAGGTAAAAACTGTAGAAAACGATACTAATGTAACATTTCTAAGCACATTTGGACCTTACTAGCTACGTTTAATGCATAGTTTGGTAATTATGTCACAATAAACAAATAAACAAAGTTATAAATACACGAAATCATTTCCACACCGAAAACTCCGATGTATGGTATAAGTAGTGGTATTTTTTTAAGATGTAGGAATCTTACTAAATAATTCTACCTACAATTCGAACATCTTAAAAAAGTCCTACTATAGTGAGATATCTTGCGAAAACGTCTCAATATACCCCAAGTACCGTCAGTAATTTAAAAAAAAGTTTGCACATATCATTTACGGTTAAATACTGTGTTTTACTACCTACAGCTATTTAAAATAAGTTCGATTGCACAATTTCTACCCATTTTATCAGTGGCGGCGCGTCAAAAATATTTGTAAACAAGCTGAAGCTAATTTGGGGACTTGTAATCTTCTCCGTCTGTAGGGAAGTTACCCAAGGGCCTAATAATTAGGGAAACCGGTGGGAAATGGGTTCTGAACATTCGCCGCCACTGCGTTTTATCTAGTTTTGTAAAAATAAAATAAAAAGTTGGATACAAGAGATTAGGTCACAAATTAGGTAAAGATATGGATTCAAATAGGTCAAAATGGGAATGAGACAAACTTTTTTTTAATACTGACAACACTTACATCTTGAATGCCATAAATTTATTTATTTTCAAACTATTTGTAAATAAGAAATTACTTTTATTTTTTATGGTGCTTAATTTGCTTTAATCATGTATATTATATTCCTATTATAAGTTTATTCTATACTTAAATTTGAGCAACGCATATTTAGCGGAATTCAGACTAGAAGTCAAGATTCAGTCGGCCATGCT
Organism: Pammene fasciana; assembly: GCA_911728535.1. Classification (NCBI taxonomy): domain Eukaryota; kingdom Metazoa; phylum Arthropoda; class Insecta; order Lepidoptera; family Tortricidae; genus Pammene; species Pammene fasciana. The sequence goes on from OU452299.1 coordinate 8,589,763, forward strand.
ATACAAAATACCGTAACCACGGGGTACCTACTGGGTAACTTTGGCCTTTTCTTTGTTCAGGATTTATAAATGAATTGAATAGGGGATATTATTGCAATGTTCTGCCGCCAGAGTGCAGCACTAGCACATCGGTAAACCATAGAGTTCTTAATACATACTAGGCCTTAAACAGTTTTTTGTAAGTTTTCATAGATCATTTATAACGAAGAAATATGTAATTTGTGCACCAAGCCAAGGCGGTTTATTTACAGAGGGCCTATCGTGAAAGAAGAAAATCGAAACTTTGACATCGGCCTCTCTATCGCTCGAATATGTAAGAGTGACAGAGAACCAGGTAACGAAATTTTTATTTTCCTGTTTCGCGGTCGGCCCTCTTTTTGTGCTAGTGCCGCCCCCCTACGCAGAGTTTTGCGTGATATTCCCTATTGATGGCACATTGCTATGAGGTTGATTAAAACTAACCGATAGGTTATTTATTTATCCTGTTTATTAGACTCTTCTATATGTGATTTTTATATGGGCCAAAGTATCCTGAATTGGGCCAAAATACCCTGAGGTGACGGTACAGCGGAAGGAGGAAACTGATCTATAGGCCCATAGACAATTTTCCGCCTTCCAGCTAATTGTTTTAGGCTCAAAATACCTGAGCTGAATTAAGCCAATTCATAGACAAAATGCTTAAATTTGTCTATGATAGCTGATTTTTTTCTATGGAGGCCATAGACAAATTTAAGCATCCATATACAAATTTAAGCAATCATAGACAAATTTGAGCATTTTGTCTATGAATTGGCTTAATTCAGCTCAGGTGTGTTTTGAGTCTTATACGGTCGACTGCTACCCGACGTATGCGTTGCATTAATACTTAGTCCAACTTATTAGAATGTATTTTTAGTCAAAAAGCGTTTCTTTTTTATGTATAATCAACTTTCGTTCAAATATTTTTCTCTTACTCAGTATCATGTAGACGGCCATAGTCTAAGAACTTTTTGAGGCTCCAAGTATTTAGCGCCATCTAGTTCAGAGCGATCTAAACAGAGCCAATATGCATGAGATAAAATCAGAGCCACCTTGTAACGACTAGTGTACTACTAGTACTTTAATCGTTACTGGGTGGCGCTGATTTTATCTCATCCATATCGGCTTTGTTTAAGTCGCTCTGAACTAGATGGCGCTAAATCCTTGGAGCCTCAAAAAGTCCTTAGACTATGGCCGTCTACTATATATTTAAGTCTATGGTCATTACAGGCATGAGGCTTTTACAAATAAAAACGTAAGTTTAGGTAGGCCAAGACAACCCAGGCGTAAAAGCGGTATTAGACATTGCAACCTGCAGGGCCCAATCTGTCAGGTTGGAAGGTGTAATTAAAGGTAGGGCCCGTAGGGAGCTGAAGGAGGGAAGGGAGAGGCAGGGTACACAACAGATTGGGCCCTGCAGGTTGCAATGTCTAATAGCCGTTTAAAACCTGACTCCCGACCAGGAATATATATGACCATTGTCAAGAGGGCGCTATTATTCTCATTTATATGGCAACAGTTCAGTCAAAAAGCATATTAATCTCTACGGTATAATGTCATCTTGATTTGTTTATTTGTCAGCTTATTGACGCTGAGCTATGTTGAACGACTTATTGACAGCTGGGCCGCTCAGCCGGAAACTGACCGTCTTTTGCCAAGCATTAAGAGCTTGTAATAGGTCTAAAAGCAATGCAGCTCAGTTTCCGCCCAAAGTTGCATGGAGTTTAAGAGCTACCGATAGGCCGCCTGATGTTTTTTTTTTTTTTTTTTTCTTCTTATGGACTTTAGGCGGTATTGCCTGTAGCCAATGTCAAGTATAAAAAGGCGGGAAATAAGAGCTTGTAAGATTCAATCTTTAGGTACAATGCATGGTACAATGTCTTCAATCGATAAGTATTTTGTTTAATCAAATAAGTTTTAGGCAACGTTGTTCGGTAGAAGTGGCATAAGCCTTGTAAGTTGCTATTTGTAGAGTGATAGCTCCCTACAAATGGCTCGAGGAGGCTACAGGTTGTTCTGAACCAATCAATGGTTACACGCCTTTTAAGACTAATTCTTCATTATCCGCACACTTGTTCGTTAGATCACCGCACAATAAGCTATCTATATTACACACTGAACCACGAAAATGAACAAAAGACAAATAATTAATCATAACGAGCTGCGACCATGATGAGCTCAACCCATAGACCTCGCCTGATGTTCATTTGTAATTGTTTCGTAGCGAAACAGTTTAATTTCCCGAGCGTTTTATTTCAAGCATTTTATTACTTACATTATGGAACGGTTTGGACTTGACAACGAATAGTTTTGGGCATTTCTTTGAACAACAGTGACAACATTACAATTACTGCCAGTGTAAGAAATTTGTTCCAATGAAATTCCACAACATGGCGCATGGTCATATATTCCTGGTCAGGCTTTATATCCTTACGGAACACCTATACCATGTGCAATCTAAGAAGCGGTTTATGAAAATCGATTTTAGGTTATAAAATGTACTGAGATGACAGGTGTCAAAAACCGCTTCTTAGATTGCACAAGGTATACTGTTAATCTGTCCCTGGCAAAACAAACTACGTTTGTTTTCTATAAATACCTTACCTTACGTTTCAGGTTTTTTTTCATAATTTATTTATGTAATCGAATAAAAATGTAGCAGCTTTTGGAGCAGAAAAATAATCTAAAAAATTAATTTAAAAAGTTGACTGTACATTTTTAAGCTAACGCTTACATTACTTCTTCATAGGCATAAGTCAGAATTAGAATTTATTGCGATTTATTGATTGAAAAAAATAAAATAAATAAATCGTTACTGTGTAAGAAATCATGAAATTTGTAATTTGTGTAAAGATATGTGAAACAGAAGACGTACTGATATTTAATAAAACATATTTTGAATAAAGACAATGATGTGATTTAATTTACCCATAAAATACACATTTTTTTTATATCAAAATTCAGGTAGGTATCAAAAGTCTGGTGGAAGATACCTACTTATAACTTTTAATTAATTAATGTTTTAATATCGCCCTAATTTAACCTTTTGAACGCCAAGAGCCACTAAAGTGGTGGTGTGCTGTCGTGCTTACTACGCCAACGACCACTAAAGTGGTCATGGCAGACACTGTCAAAGCAATTTTGCTGTTGACGGATAAGGTTTAAATTCGTTTCTCACTAGTTTAGATGTTGGCGTTTATGCCACATTTTGATGCGAGCGAGAAAGCGTCCAAAAGGTTAAAGTCTGTATGGGAAAGAAAAAAATATGGGACACGTGGTTTCAGATGGCCAACCCTCCATACAATTCTACGAAACATATTTTTCTTACTTTTTCATGATTAGAATACTCTAAGAAGAAAAAGACTAATTTATGCCCTTAAGAGAATCACCGGCATTCTAGTTACACCTTGTATAAAAAAAGTCAGAATTGGAAGGATATTTTATTCCACACAATTATTATCACCGTCTCTGCGCACGCACTCCTCGACCAAACGTAGCGGTGTGGAGCTCTTTACGGTGCTGCCACGGACTAACTTCGAGGAGCCTGCGAAATATCACACTTAAGTAATATCAAGAAAAACAACTATCGAACACATTTTAGTACATTACGTACCTAGGGCGGTAAAATAAAGAATGGCTCAGATTGCGGGCATTTGTGGCCCCAACCCGAAGTAAGGGTCATAAACAAGTTATCTGAGGCCTTCTTTATTACCGCCCGTGGTGCGTCCGCAATTTTACGTCTTCTCCTGGGTGTGAGTGTCCGCCCAGAGTGACGTAATAGTAGTTTATGTAACTGTTACGTAATAGGGGTCCTTGAAACAAGAGTGTGGTTTTATAAAACGAACGAAGAGAGAACCTTATTAGTCTTATTACAAAGGAGTAAGGTGCAAAAGTGTAAACATATTTTTGACGTCAAATGTACCTTTAACGGGTTCTTCTAGAGGGCTGTCACTTTGCCTACACAAATGTTGTTAAAAGCACGAAAATCGGAGCGATTAAAATTTAATAGTTCATCATTTCAAAATATTTTTAACAACAATATGAAAGGCAATATAGTAAAATACACACTATACAAATTTATTAAAACGAACTAATACGCGAAATAGGTATAATTATGAAGCTATCAAAATTTATTACAAAAATTTCATATTTTTTTATTTATAAATAATAAAGTAATTAATATAAAAGCGACTCCATTGCTCTTATGTGCCATGTGATTTTTGAACGCCAGATGAATGACAGGTGAAATTTGATCATATGTTTCTTATAATTTGTAATACAACCTTAACGATGTTAAAAAATTCGCACTGGCCGGTTACACATTTTTTATGTTATATTTTCAAAAAAACTTGTTTGTGTCTGCGCTTCTATTATATTCTATTCTAACTCGATGACTCGCGTAAATAAATAAAGGAAAATGCGGTGCAAACTGATACCAATATGTAATGTAGTGTAGGTAAATAGTGTAAGAAGATAACAAAAATGAGAAAAAAAAACATAAATTTCCCGATATTCAGGCTAGATTCGGTCATCTGAAACCAAGTATCCGTGTGGAATACCTGTTTTTTGCTTATTTATTAAAACTTTTTTTAAACGGTATTTAAACGTTGCCTTTGTTTTAAGGCACCTGACAGGTGGGGGGATATTGTTCCAGCACTTGGTTGTGAGATACCGGAAACTGCCTGTAAAAGCAACAGTTCTGAATGGATGTACTTCCAAAAGGCAGCGTCGAGTGGATCTAGTGCCATATCGTTTGTGAAAACATGAAATTTGTATTTTTGAGAAATAGTAAGTAACCTGGTTTTTCGTCATTTAGAATGCCAAACTATGGCTTGCAAGATGCAAATGTCTCCTAGAAGACATATTCAAAATGGAAGCTTTATTTAAATATGGCGTGATGTAATGTAACTACTAGGTGGGATTGTATAACAAAAGCGGTAGAAAATGGGTAGAAAACATTTTGGACATACAGAGTGTTTCCTGTAATACGAGCAATAAATTAAAACATAGATTCTACTCCTCAAACAACAACACTTTTGTTCAACAACTTTTTAAAAAGATGTATTTTGTAGATTGCCTCTTTTTCATACAAACTAAATAGTATTTTCAATGTACGTTAAAATCCGTCTATTTGACATTGCTTGTCACCCTACAGACATAATCAATGTCGGAATACATTGCGTATTTTACGTTATTTTTAAAAGTCGCTGAAGAAACGTTGTCTGGTTTGAGGAGTGGAATCTACGTTTTAATTTATTGCTCCTATTACAGGAAACACCCGTATAATATTCTTGGGCCGTACCTTTTTCGCCGCGTGGAATGCAAGGCGGCCGGAACACGCTAGCGTATTTGAGCAATACTGTTTGATTGGACACATCCGCTTGCCATGACGCCAGTAACTTAATCAGCCCCTTTTGGAGAGTCGAAAAATCTATTCTCATAGCTAAAAACATACATAAAACGAAAATCTATACGGAGAGCAATTTCTGTAACTTAGGGTCACAACACACCTAGCGGAATTCCTCGCGGAATTAGGGGAAGTAGCGGAAATTTGTCTATGGCTTCCATACAAAAAATCTCTACCATAGACAAATTTCCGCTACCATAGACAAATTTCCGCTACTTTCGCTAATTCCGCGAGGAATTCCGCTAGGTGTGTTGTGACCCTTAATGAGGGTTCTTGAAATCCAGAGGCCAGTTTTATAAAGCTACAAGTTACAATTTACAAGCGGGATTCTCTTTCTAACCCTGTGTGTTCCGCTTGTAAATTGTAACTTTTTTTAAATGGCTTTCTCCACGCTTTCTCCCTTTTCCACATGAGCAATGGGAATTCTGCCAATGTCAAGTTGACGACGTTAATCAAATTTTATTTGTTAAATAAATATACGCAACGTTGTTCGGTTTCGGCCTTGCTCTTTGTAAAAGCGGTATTAGACATTGCAACCTGCAGGGCCCAATCTGTTGTGTACCCTGCCTCTCCCTGCCCATGCTTGAGCTCCCTACGGGCCGTACCTTTAATTACACCTTCCAACCTGACAGATTGGGCCCTGCAGGTTGCAATGTCTAATACCGCTTTAAGCCTTCAACCGACTTCAAGATTTCGAAGGAGGTTCCGTAAAACTACACAACTATAGTCCAGTACTGCAACTATGGTCCACAGCTTCAATACGTAATCTAAATATCAATCCCAGTCTTCTTTTTAGTTTTATTTTTTGAAATTATTCATTTATGAACCTTTTTTTTTTTAATTAAACGCTTCATTCTAATAACTTTAGGAGTTTACTTCGGCTGTGAAGCTTCGAGATGGTCCTCGTCAAGTTGGACAAAGCATCGACGCTCCAGGAGTACAGCCGGATCTTCAGTTTACTGATCTGGTACATGGTGGTCTTCTTCTCAGCGCGCGTCATCCTGGTGGTGTTAGCTGAGAGAAGGACGGACAGGCTGTGAAAAAAAGAATTACTCAAATCGGACCACGGGTCTCGGAGTAATCGGTGAACATACATTTAAAAAAAACACGAAACCAAATGCAGAACCTCCTTCTTCTATGGAATAGGGGATATTACTGCAATGTTCTGCCACCAGAGTGCAGCACTAGCACATCGGTAAACCCACGGTAAACCATAGACTTCTTAATACATACTAGGCCTTAAACAGTCTTTTACAAGTTTTCATAGATAATTTATAACGAATAAATATGTCATTTTTGCACCAAGGCGGTTTGTTTACAGAGGGCCTATCGTGAAACGAAAGAATCGAAATTTTGACTTCCGCCTCTCTATCGCTCTAATATGTAAGAGTGACAGAGAACCAGGTAGCGAAACTTTTATTTTCGTGTTTCGCGGTAGGCCCTCTGGTTATGCTATACTTTGTGCAAGCTAAGAAGCGGTTTTTGACACCTGTCATCTCAGTACATTTTATAACCTAAAATCGATTTTAGGTCATAAAATGTACTGAGATGACAAGTGTCAAAAACCGCTTCTTAGCTTGCACAAGGTATAGTACCGCCCCCTACGCAGACTTTTGCGAAATATTCCCTATTGAAGTCGCTTAAAAAAATGGGCCCTGGAGCATTGAGTAACAGGAGACATCCCTAAAAATTGTTTGTCCCAAAAGTTGTAGTGAAAATCTCTAAAGGCCTCTACAAACGTAAGCGACTAGTCACCTGTGATTTTTAATACATTGCGGTTTTTGATCCATCGATTGATTTCGTAGCACCTACCTCAGGCGCGGTCCCAGGGGGGGGGGGTCACATGGGACATGACCCCCCCCAAAATCCTACATTTGTAATAGAAAAAAAATTTTACAGACACCCTCAAAAATGTGAAAAAAAAATTCTACATTAGTGTCCCCCCCCAAATTCTTGGCAATTACTACGGATGGTCACCGAGGGGGGGAGGGGGATCAAAAACTGAAAAAAATGGGTCACGTAGTTTAGGTACGTTCCCTTACTAAATCAATGCCCTGGAGGCTCAATTCACTGAAAGGAAAGATTATTTTATTTTTAAAAAGGGACATAACTGCATTTACAAGTTTTCTGGAAAATGTACAGTTAACAAAAAAAAGTTTGCCTAAGGGTCACCACATACCTAGCGGTTTTCCTCGCGGAATTAGCGGAAGTAGCGGAAATTCATAGACAAAATGCTTAATTTGTCTATGGTAGCGGAAATTTGTCTATGGCTTCCATACAAAAAATCTGCTACTATAGACAAATTTCCGCTACCATAGACAAATTTCCGCTACTTCCGCTAATTCCGCGAGGAAAACCGCTAGGTATGTGGTGACCCTAAACAATTCATGACAATTGATGCCAATCGATTCAACAAGGATAAAAACTTCTTAGGGTCACAACAGACCTAGCGGAATTCCTCGCGGTATTAGCGGAAGTAGCGGAAATTTGTCTATGGTAGCGGAAATTTGTCTATGGCTTCCATACAAAAAATCTGCTACCATAGACAAATTTCCGCTACCATAGACAAATTTCCGCTACCTCCGCTAATTCCGCGAGGAATTCCGCTAGGTGTGTTGTCACCCTTAATACCGACCAAGTTTATGGCACAAGAGAAGCCATACATAATGTAAAAAAATGATACAATCAGTATGGAAGAAAGGGAAGGATGTAGGTAAATGAAGCGATTCTAAGTATTGGTCCTTAAAAACATTCCTCGCTCATCTCTGAACCCTTACCCGCTTATTCATAAACGTGTTACAAACCTCATTTAGTTAAAATGTATTTTGTCTGTTTCTAATAAACACAACTGTCAATGCGACAGATAAGGACAAAAGATGATTTAGTTAAATGAGGTTTGCAATACGTTTATGAATAAGCGGGTTAGTGTATTCGTTTCACTTTTTAACCGACTTCAAAAAAGGAGGAGGTTCTCAATTCGACTGATTTTTTTTTTGTATGTATGTTACTCGATAATCTCGAATCTCCGTGAATCGAGAACCGATTTTCAAAATTTTTTTTTAATCGAACGGGTATAACCCCTAGATGGTCCCATTGCCACCAAGTCGAGGTCTGATGATGGGATCCTGGAGAAATCGAGGGAACTCTTCAACTATTATAGGCAGACCTATAGAGATTTCACTATTTTTTACAGCAACTCGGCCACTTCCTCTTGGAATAGCGGATCCTAAATGAAGTCGGTTCTTTTTTTGTTTAAAATTATAACGTAACTACATGCCTATTGCGTTTGCGTTAACCACAGAGTAGAGATAAGTACTTCTATAGATACTCGGTGAATTAGTTTTCGATACATTTCGCTTACTAAGAGGAAATGTCACCTGCACTGCTACTCCACCTCTAGCAACGAATAGTGTACTATTAGTAGTACACTAGAAGCTGGGACATTACCTCTTACATTTTGGGTATCTTTAGGTCGCTTACACGCAGATGGCGCGATTGACTTGAGTTTCAAAAAGTTCTTAGGCTGTGCTGCTCTACTACACATATGAAGGGTACACGGAAAGAACATGTCTAGTCCCTTTTTTTGTAAAATGAGGTTTTTGTATGAAAATGTAGAGCTTGCAATGAACTATTAGCAACAACTTCTGTAACAGCTGGAATTTTTAACATAAATCCACTTTTTGATTCATAAAAACCATCTAGTTAAGAAAATAATATGGTTAATTGAATCGTTCCAAACTTTAAAACCGCTATAACTCAAAATGTTGTCAAAGTGACCAGACATGTTTTTTCCGTGTACCCTTCATATAAGGCTTAGCACTGCGGTTTTTAAAAAGCGGTTCCGCAACCGCTAAAAATCTAACGTACCTACGGCATTATTTATAAGCGCACGCACTTGCGATTTATTTCAGTGAGTGATTTTAAGAGTCGCCAGGACGCTCGCGTTCCCATACAAACGTAGTTCAGCCCTCATTTTAAAACGACATGCTTTAGAACCACGAAATTTGGCATGGACATTCTAGTAGTATAGATCTAGGAGTTCGATTTTTGAATCTCACCGGTGACTTTTTTGTATGCAGCCGATGACTATTTAGTATGAAATAAGTCACCCGGTGAGATTCAAAAATCGAACTCCTGGAGTTCGATTTTTGAATCTCATCGGGTGACTTATTTCATACTAAATAGTCATCGGCTGCATACAAAAAAGTCACCGGTGAGATTCAAAAATCGAACTCCTGGTCGGACATTCGTTTTCGTTGCTAAAAGTTGTAATACAAAAAAAATACAGCCAGTTACAGATTTACATACAAAACATATTTTTGATATATTTTCTTTTTATTACAATTTTTAGCAACGAAAATGAATGTCCGACCTAGATCTGTACTACTAGAATGCCCATGCCAAATTTCGTGGTTCTAAAGCATGTGGTTTTAAAATGAGTGCTGAACTACGTTTGTATGGGGACGCGATTTCACGCGAGCGTCCTGGCGACTCTTAAAAACGCAACTAGGGGTTCAATAAGTTATTTAAACTTACCGATACACAATGTCGTCGGTCTCCTGAACCTTGTTAGGTCTTGTTAATCCTTGCTTAACCCCTTTCAAATACGGAGTGACATGTTCAGAGCAATGCATCCACTCTTGAGCAGTATCGAAAAGATTTTTATCATACGTCCTTCTATAAAATATACTAGCGTCGAAGCTTGGTAACGGGATATCAAGAGCTGTAGTAGATTGTGTAGTGTGATTGTGTGTATGAGTCAAAATATTTGTTACGTTTACAGCTGTTGTTGCAGTCAATTTATTTATTTTGAAAATATCTCGTAATCTCATTTTGAGAGCAGGTTTTGTCCTATTGCGTCTAAGTTTCGGGGCTAAACTGCGGCTTGAAGTAGATCTGATTTTCGGAGTTGTTTTAGATTGAAACATGTATTTGTGTGTGGCTAGTGGCTGGAAGGGAGTGGTACCAGTTTTTAGTTTTTTCATTTTGAATTTGTCATTTTTTTTGAGCTCGTCGTCATCTGGGATCGGTTTTATGGGGGCATTTTCGTCGGATTCGTAGTAGACAGGAGGCTCCTCGCGCGGTGACGGGTGCCGGAGGCTGTTACGGATCTGACTTTTTAAAATACGGATGCGATCGCGGATTTTTAGAGTGGTTGATGATCGTTTTGCTGAGTTTTCGGTGAATTGCAATATTACTGAAAAAATACTTAGAGTTGAATAAATTATTTAATTTAAACTGCGCCATTCTCCAAGGCAAGCGTAGGGTCACCACATACCTTGCGGTTTTCCTCGCGGAATAAGCGGAAGTAGCGGAAATTTGTCTATGGTAGCGGAAATTTGTCTATGGTAGCAGATTTTTTGTATGGAAGCCATAGACAAATTAAGCATTTTGTCTATGAATTTCCGCTACTTCCGCTAATTCCGCGAGGAAACCCGCTAGGTTTGTGGTGACCCGTAAGCGGTTGTAAAGCTTAAACACATGAAAGTCTCATACGCTTAGCGATTTCTGTTGCTGTCTGTACGCAGTATGTGTAAAGGCCTCTACAAACGTAAGCGACTGGTCACCTACGGTTTTTAATGCATTGCGGTATTTGATACATCGATTGATTTCAATGCCCTACTTAGACGGCAACGTCTCGAAATCGCGCGCGAGTTTTGTGTCCAAATTTCGCCGACTGTAGAGGCCATTACACACTTGAGCGAAATTCAGCTATCATATCATGTCATAGACAATAATCGGCCGGTAGGCTCAAAACACACTTGAGCGGAATTAACCAAATTAGTAGGCAAATTTGTCGATGGTAGCTTAAATTTGCCTATGGCCTCCATACATTACTGCCTCCATTCCGCTAGGTGTTTTGAGCCGTAGTCGGAAATTTGTCTACGGTGGCTGAATTTTTGTACGAAGCTCAAAGACAATTCAGCCGGAAGTTTTAGTTTATGGACGAAATAATTTGACTAAAAAGAAAAGATTAACGAAATCCGTTAATTGAATATCTCCTAAGCCGGTTGCACCAAACTGTCTGTGAACGTAAATGTAACCGTAAAAAAAATCTTGTATGAAAAGTTTGACAGTTTTCTATGGGATGACAGCTCCGTCGCCATATTTATCGTTGATGAGTCTGTTAATTGTGCGTGGTGCAACCCACCCTAAGGGCCGTTGCACCAAACTGTCTGTGAACGTAAACGTAATCGTAAAAAAAATCTTGTATGAAAAGTTTGACAGTTTTCTATGGGATGACAGCGCCGTCGCCATATTTAACGTTGATGAGTCTGTTAATTATGCGTGGTGCAACCCACCCTTAGTGTGATATATGTATATATCACCGTTAAATTGTCAAAATCTAACTAGCGAAATTGTAAACTATTGAAAGGTTGTGAACCGAAACGTTCTGCTTACAATTTAACGGATTCTTTTTAGTTAGATTATAAACTATCGACGAGGAACCATCATATTGTGAAACGTAAAGCTATTTGTTTTAATTTTTAATACAAATGTGGTAACTCACCTAATAATAAGAAAATAATAATCTTCATGTTAATTCTAAGAAACCAAACGAACGCACGTTCACTCTACGAAGAAAATTCCAAATCTTGTAAACATAATAATTAAAATAATTGAAGCGATATTAAACAAACGTATAACAGTCAAGTGCGAATGCCTTTTTTTAACCGACTTCAAAAAAGGAGGAGGTTCTCAATTCGACAGATTTTTTATTTTTTATCATTTTTTTTTGTATGTATGTTACTCGATATCTCCGTGATTTTCAAAATTCTTTTTTTAATCGAACGTGTGAACCCCTAGATGGTCCCATTGTCACTAAATCGGGGTCTTATGACGGGATCCTGGAGAAACCGAGGGAACTCTTCAACTATTATAGGCACACCTATAGTGATGTCACTATTTTTTAAAGCAACTCGGCCACTTCCTCCTGAAATAGCGGATCCTAAGTGAAGTCGGTTATTTTTTTGTTTAAAATTATTATACCACGGGTGGCAAACAAGCATATGGCCATCCTGATAGTAAGTAGTCCTAAGGGGTGTCAATAGGTACGTCATCATCATTAGCTAGCGTTTGTCCCGATTTTTACCACGGCTGTTTGAATCGAACCTAGGGACCGATTGGCAATCTAATCCCATGTATTAGCGTAGACACTAGATTTGCGAAAGCGACTGCCATCTAACCTTCAAACCCAGAAGAGAAACTAGTCGTTATTGGGATTAGACCTGGCTTGCTCACGATGTTTTCCTTCACCGAAAAGCGACTGATATTTCGTATACCTACTTCTCGTATAGCGTATTCTTTCGTATACTCGTTTCTAATTCGAAGATGAATATTTTACACAAGCGAAAAAGAAAAACATCGTGAGGAAACCGGATCCAATTTCAATATCTAAAGCCTAGAATTAGGTTTCCAAGCGGACCCCTTTAGTGAATCGTGGAAAAATTCAAGACACATAATGGCCGTACAAAGGTGATATGATTTGATCGTTAGTATTATATTGACACGTATTGACTATGCCGTGAGGTGCCCGGCCTTAGAATTGTCCCCCACCATATCGTCCCGTGGTTCCAGTAGGAGTTTGCTAAGGGAATATACCAGGAGATGGGCAGCAGCATCTTCCGAAAGCCTAAACAACAATAAACAAAAAAAAACTGCGCGCGCCAACCCGCCTGCCAAGCGTGGCGCGTATGGCAAACCCCCCCTTAAAGGGGAGGCCTATGTTCAGCAGTGGACGTCTTATGGCTGAGATGATGATAATCAAGGGTGATATGAATTGAACGTTAGTATTGTATATAAACTTATTATTTATATGTAAATGAAAAAATCCATTATTTAGGCACCGGCCATGTTTATTTTCAAAGATTTTTCTTTCAAATAATACACGCAGAGTCCCATGTCCACTTCTTCGTATTCTGTAAAAAAAAACGGCTCAATATTATCAAAGAGTATTATATTTAATAGAGAGACACAGTCGAGAGAACTTTCTGAGGCTCCAGGTCTGATGCGCCATCTGAACGACAGCAATCCAATGTTACTTTAGTAATACCGTTGTTATGGCTTCGACAGCTAAAAGGGTTCGATTTAATGGAGCAAAGATAAAAAAAAAACAGTTGTCAGTGAGTAAAAGTAATATACTAAAATAACAATGTATACACACATACAGCATACAGCCTTCAATTACAAAAATAGAACATTATAAAACACATAGACAATAAAACATATCAAAACTATATACAAGCTCAACATCCGTAATAATAGTAACGGTTTCAATTAATAGATGGCACTGAGGGGCCGAAAGTAGATACTCTGCCCTACTTTAGATGCCACTGGCTAGCGTCCAACACTGGGTTAGTGTCCAACACTGGGCCAGTGTCCAACACTGTACTCATCGTCGTACGTGTCGGCAGCGCAGTTGGCAACTTGCAGCGCGCAGCGGTCCTTGAACAGCGTCACGTGGTTGTCGGCCATGCTGACGGCGCAGACCAGCACTCCATCCGACTCGCAGTCCTGACACCCTCGTCGGACGTGGATTATGAAGCTGAGCTTCATGACTAGTGTCCAACACTGGGCTAGTGTCCAACACTGGGCCAGTGTCCAACACTGTACTCACCGTCGTACGTGTCGGCAGCGCAGTTGGCAACCTGCAGCGAGCAGCGGTCCTTGAACAGCGTCACGTGGTTGTCGGCCATGCTGACGGCACAGACCAGCACTCCATCCGACTCGCAGTCCTGACACCCTCGTCGGACGTGGATTATGAAGCTGAGCTTCATGACTAGTGTCCAACACTGGGCTAGTGTCCAACACTGGGCCAGTGTCCAACACTGTACTCACCGTCGTACGTGTCGGCAGCGCAGTTGGCAACCTGCAGCGAGCAGCGGTCCTTGAACAGCGTCACGTGGTTGTCGGCCATGCTGACGGCACAGACCAGCACTCCATCCGACTCGCAGTCCTGACACCCTCGTCGGACGTGCATTATGAAGCTGAGCTTCATGACTAGTGTCCAACACTGGGCTAGTGTCCAACACTGTACTCACCGTCGTACGTGTCGGCAGCGCAGTTGGCAACCTGCAGCGCGCAGCGGTCCTTGAACAGCGTCACGTGGTTGTCCAACACTGGGTTAGTGTCCAACACTGGGCCAGTGTCCAACACTGTACTCACCGTCGTACGTGTCGGCAGCGCAGTTGGCAACTTGCAGCGCGCAGCGGTCCTTGAACAGCGTCACGTGGTTGTCGGCCATGCTGACGGCACAGACCAGCACTCCATCCGACTCGCAGTCCTGACACCCTCATCGGACGTGCATTATGAAGCTGAGCTTCATGACTAGTGTCCAACACTGGGTTAGTGTCCAACACTGGGCCAGTGTCTAACACTGTACTCACCGTCGTACGTGTCGGCAGCGCAGTTGGCAACTTGCAGCGCGCAGCGGTCCTTGAACAGCGTCACGTGGTTGTCGGCCATGCTGACGGCGCAGACCAGTACTCCATCTGACTCGCAGTCCTGACACCCTCATCGGACGTGCATTATGAAGCTGAGCTTCATGACTAGTGTCCAACACTGGGTTAGTGTCCAACACTGTACTCACCGTCGTACGTGTCGGCAGCGCAGTTGGCAACCTGCAGCGCGCAGCGGTCCTTGAACAGCGTCACGTGGTTGTCGGCCATGCTGACGGCGCAGACCAGCACTCCATCTGACTCGCAGTCCTGACACCCTCGTCGGACGTGCATTATGAAGCTGAGCTTCATGACTAGTGTCCAACACTGGGTTAGTGTCCAACACTGGGTTAGTGTCCAACACTGGGTTAGTGTCCAACACTGGGTTAGTGTCCAACACTGTCCTCACCGTCGTACGTGTCGGCAGCGCAGTTAGCATCCTGCAGCGCGCAGCGGTCCTTGAACAGCGTCACGTGGTTGTCGGCCATGCTGACAGCACAGACCAGTACTCCATCTGACTCGCAGTCCTGACACCCTCGTCGGACGTGCATTATGAAGCTGAGCTTCATGACTAGTGTCCAACACTGGGTTAGTGTCCAACACTGTACTCACCGTCGTACGTGTCGGCAGCGCAGTTGGCAACCTGCAGCGCGCAGCGGTCCTTGAACAGCGTCACGTGGTTGTCGGCCATGCTGACGGCGCAGACCAGCACTCCATCCGACTCGCAGTCCTGACACCCTCATCGGACGTGGATTATGAAGCTGAGCTTCATGACTAGTGTCCAACACTGGGTTAGTGTCCAACACTGGGTTAGTGTCCAACACTGTACTCACCGTCGTACGTGTCGGCAGCGCAGTTGGCAACTTGCAGCGCACAGCGGTCCTTGAACAGCGTCACGTGGTTGTCGGCCATGCTGACAGCGCAGACCAGCACTCCATCCGACTCGCAGTCCTGACACCCTCATCGGACGTGGATTATGAAGCTGAGCTTCATGACTAGTGTCCAACACTGGGTTAGTGTCCAACACTGGGTTAGTGTCCAACACTGTACTCACCGTCGTACGTGTCGGCAGCGCAGTTGGCAACTTGCAGCGCACAGCGGTCCTTGAACAGCGTCACGTGGTTGTCGGCCATGCTGACAGCGCAGACCAGCACTCCATCCGACTCGCAGTCCTGACACCCTCGTCGGACGTGCATTATGAAGCTGAGCTGCATGACTAGTGTCCAACACTGGGTTAGTGTCCAACACTGTACTCACCGTCGTACGTGTCGGCAGCGCAGTTGGCAACCTGCAGCGCGCAGCGGTCCTTGAACAGCGTCACGTGGTTGTCGGCCATGCTGACGGCGCAGACCAGCACTCCATCCGACTCGCAGTCCTGACACCCTCATCGGACGTGCATTATGAAGCTGAGCTTCATGACTAGTGTCCAACACTGGGTTAGTGTCCAACACTGGGCCAGTGTCCAACACTGTACTCACCGTCGTACGTGTCGGCAGCGCAGTTGGCAACTTGCAGCGCGCAGCGGTCCTTGAACAGCGTCACGTGGTTGTCGGCCATGCTGACGGCACAGACCAGCACTCCATCCGACTCGCAGTCCTGACACCCTCGTCGGACGTGCATTATGAAGGCGGTGCAGAACTTCGGATCAGTCATGTCGTATTCTGAAAAGTTGATTTTTGCATGGTGAAATTTAATCATCAGCCATATTGAGCTATAGTCTGTATCTTTAGGTATTTAAATAAAAGTAAACAAACAATTTGTACATTCTCGGGTAGTTATAACATTTATTGGTTAACCAACCAAAAAGAGTATTACATAACCAAATACAAAAGCGCCTAGATCTGTCACTGAACGAACGACCTGACTTTAACCTACATTATTTGATCATGTAATGTTTTCATCTACCCTCAAGTGGCTTAAGGAGCCATTGGAGGGTAGATTTTGTTTACTTTTATTTAAATACCTAAAAATACAGACTATAGTAGTCCTTAAGCCTGGGCCCATATTACCTACGAAAAATTACGTCATATATGTCACAGCCAATATCCATAAATGGCATTATGTAGGCCTTCCACCGTAGAACTAGAAAACATAAGTCTGCCAGTTCTGATATGGCCGGAAGTGCCTGGCAGACGGCGACAAAGGTGGCAATCTTTGTCGCCATCTGCCAGGTACTTCCGGCCATATCAGAACTGGCAGACTTATATTTTCTAGTTCTATTATTTAAGGTCTACATAATGTCATTTATGGATTTTAGTTATGACATATGACGTAAGTTTTCCCCATACATTTTGAAACCAGAAGTGAGGTTTTTTCGGAGTTCCGACTAATTTTGTATGCAATTATCTATTGATTCTGACTCAGGACAACTTTTCCATTATGTTGCCATGCATTTTAAAGTGATGTTATGTTACGTAGGTAATATGGACCCAGGCTTAAGGACTGGTGATAGAACTGAAAGAACAAATCAAATTATTTTTTATGATTTTTTTATAGGTGATAAGTAGATCATACTGAAAAACTTTTTCTATAGGACCAACACAGAAATCCAAAAAAAAATTTGGGCTCCCATATACAGTAACTACATATGAAGGGTACACGGAAAAAACATGTCTAGTCCCTTTTTTCGTAAAATGAGATTTTTGTATCAAAATGTAGAGCTTGCAATGAACACCAATGAGTAACAACTTCTGTAACAGCTGGAATTTTTAACATAAATCCACTTTTTAATTCATAAAAACCATCTAGTTACGAAAATAGTATGGTTAATTGAATCGTTCCAAACTTTAAAACTGCTCTAACTCAAAATGTTGTCAAAGTGACTAGACATATGTTCTTTTCGTGTACCCTTCATATGATTCGATTGGGCGAAATGTATGAAACAGCCTGAAAAACTGATTTTGGAAGTTGCTTTCAAGTAGAAGTTGTTCAATCCCCTCTTGTCCTTCTTGTTCCTTTAGCCGTCAATGCAGTGAATCCTCTTTTTGTAAAGGGTAGGCAACGCGCATGTAACGCCTCTGGGGTTGCAGGCGTCCATAGATTACGGTAGCCGCTTACCATCAGGCTGGCCGTACGCTTTGCCACCATCTTGGTAAAAAAAATAGATAAGGATGTCTTACTCAGGTTGCCTCTAAATTCGGCACATTGGTTGTTGAGTATGATGTGGCAACCGCTCTGAAACCATTTGAAAATCCGCTGCCGCCGGTTGATCCCACACGCGACCTTAAACAGTCAGTTTATTTTGGTAAGAAGATAAAATCATTTTAAATAAAAAAAGAACTGTCTTCACTTAGGCTTCGCTTCTCCAAGAGCAAATGCTCGACTTGCTGTAAAAAATACATAAGTCACTATAGGTAGGCCTATAATAGTTGAAGAGTTCCCTTGATTTCTCCAGGATCCCATCATCAGATCCCGACTTGGTGACAATGGGACCAACTGTGAAGTACTCTTTCAAACAAAAAAAGAATTTTCCAAATCGGTCCAGCTGTTTTCGAATAATCGGTGAACATATATTTAAAAAAATAGCAAAGAAAAACAAATATTCCGGCGAATTGAATATATTTTGAATTGAGAACCTCCTCAGGGGTGAAGGGCTTCGTGAAGCCCTCTCGGAACTTCGTCGGCATGGCCAAAACCGGCACAGTGGCCACAACCGGGGCATGTGCCCTACCTTGTGATAGTCGTTGCAGTGGTAGGGATCGCAGTAGTCCATCCAGGTGGGGGTGAAGGGCTTCGTGAAGCGCTCGCGGAACTTCGTCGGCATGGCTGGCTTGTAGATATCTAAAGATAAAATTTCATTAAGGATAGTGCTCGTTTCACGAAAACACGATGCAAATTGGAGCAAATGATAGCTAAAAGAGAAAAAAAAGATATTGTGCGGGAGGAGAGAGATTTCGCGGTTAAATAATAAGAACTCATACATTCAGAAGTATTACTTATTACCGGCAAGAAACTCGGGGAAACTTATTTTTTCAAAACAGTAATATATTGAATCTTAAAGATAATATATACAATAATGTTATATAAACATTATTGCATATATATATTATTATCATTTCAATACAAATAACGTTTGTTTCACACGACGCTTGCCGCCGAGAGCATTAAAATGTCAGCGAAGCGTTTTTTTTGGAAAACAGGCATAATATAAGGGCCGGACGCATCAGGCCGTTAGTTAATCGTCGTCGTTATGGTTAAAAGCTTGTATGAAAAGTTTGACAGCTTTATGGGATGACAAGAAAATGGTTTCGTAATGATTGACAGGCAGAGACGACGTGACCCATAAAAAATTTTTTTACGCCAATTTTTTTTTTGTCGCAACACGATATCAATTATGCTTTTTAACGGATCACCAGTATTCTTGTTACACCCTGTATGTGCAGTGTGCACTATTTACTTTTAAAACGATCCCTTATGAAGTTCGGGTTCTCTAATTTCGCCGACATTCTGAAAAAGAAAATATAACCTTTAATTAATTACTAAAGTTAATTAAATTAACAAGTAAATCCCAAAAAAATTTTTGGTACAGTTTTATTGCTTACTGTACCTAGTAGCATTGTCATGTAAGTAAGTATTCGCTGTGTGCATGATTGTGGCGCCATCTCTTGGGCAGGTGGTCAATCTCTTTTTTCCTTTTTTTTATAAATAGGTTGTATTCCTTGCTTATATGAAATGTAACTGGCTGATTCACTATTTTGACAGCAGACAGGGGATTTGCAGTTTCATTTCTTGTCACATTGAGCATTGCGATCGTTCTCGTTACCCACCCATGAATTTATATAAAGTGGATCTAATTCTTAAACTTATTCCCTAACCACAGTTGAACCTTATTACCGAGCATAACAGTTGATTACAGGAGACTATTAAAAAGTAGTAAAAACGTTCCCATAGAGAGCTTAAAGTAGGGGGCAGTGTCCCACTCGCACTCGTTACAAAATTGTCACACTTGATGGACATTTGACACATATTGACATTTTGATTGTCTGATGACGTCATTACCCCCTTAGTCAAAACGAGACACAATCCCCTAGATAACCTTCTCGTTCAGCCTCACTTTTTGACCGAAGTATTTCATCCACTTCATATTATATCCATGCCCCCACCATGCACTTCGCACATAGCGAATACGGGTGACAGTAGGTACTTTACTACTTAGCCATAGAATATTTGAATTTTTTTATGTATTATAGAAATGTGGGTAGAAAATTTAACGTTAAGCCGCATCCTTATTTCTAGTGCGGTATTACTGCACGTGCCGGTACATCAAAGTGCCGGATGAGGGTCTATGGGTTGAGCTCATCATGGTCGCGGCTCGTTGGGATTAATTATTTGTCTTTTGTTCATTCTCGTGGTTCAGTGTGTAATATAGATAGCTTATTGTGCGGTGATCTAACGAACAAGTGTGCGGATAATGAAGAATTAGTCTTAAAAGGCGTGTAACCATTGATTGGTTCAGAACAACCTGTAGCCTCCTCGAGCCTTTTGTAGGGAGTAGCTATCACTCTACAAATAGCAACTAACAAGGCTTATGCCACTTCTACCGAACAACGTTGCCTAAAACTTATTTGATTAAACAAAATACTTATCGATTGAAGACATTGTACCATGCATTGTACCTAAAGATTGAATCTTACAAGTTCTTATTTCCCGCCTTGTTATACTTGACATTGGCTACAGGCAGTACCGCCTAAAGTCCATAAGAAGAAAAAAAAAAGTGCCGGATTATTGAGATTGTACTGCAATATTAGATAACCGCCATGTGAGACGTTGACTCGGCGATCATCGTCACGTCCCTATAGTAGTTTTAACGAATGGTCTCATAGCGAAGAGTCTTGATCAACACCTGGAGACTCTCGCTAGGTGGCTGGATCAAGGGTCAGATGCAGAAGGCGGTGGTCATGGACACGGCGCGCATAGTCCGAAGGTTCCTCTCTCTGCGGCCCTAGCCACCGGCAGCCTGGGCCTTGCCCTATTGCCGGCGGCACCCAGGGTTAGGTTTTTTATAATGATTTAAATTGTACTAGCGACCCGCCCCGGCTTCGCACGGGTGCAATTATACATACTAGTAGTCCGCCTCGAACGGAGAACTCGCGATTTACTTGCAAACGAGTTGACCAATATAACAAGACCCCAAGGAGGATTATTTTTCTCTTTCTAGCTCCATAGCCACTTGATCGATCCTGCTCATATACGAACTTACAAATTTTATGTATCTCTGCTACAGCCCCAAGTTTCATAAAGATCAGAAAAGCGTAACTAAAGTTATCGTCAGACAAACTATCGAAATCAAAAAGCCATCCAAATGCCTACGACGTAAGGTCGAACTGAACGAACGACGTAGGCCCTACGTCCCAGTTAGTAGCCAGGTGACAGTTCGGTCTGGAGTTGTTTGTAAGAACTCACTTCGCTTACGCTCCGTGAGTTCGACGAGTTCAACTATGTAGTGATGTTGTATTTTATTTTACTTTTATATTTATATTGTAAAAAATCGTAACCTAAGATGTACCTAAAATGAATAAAGAGAATGTTAATAATACATTTAAACTTTCTGCTGTCGGTTTAGAAATTACTCACTTCGTGTAATTGTGCGGTATCGGCTTCTTTCCCCACGACGCATCCGCATCTGGTGATGATAAAACATACAGTTATTCTTAAAGCTCACGGACTGTACAAAGGGACAGGTGCGGAGGGGGGCTAATATATTGTGACGTCACAATACTATATGATGAAATTGATGAATACATCTCCTGTATAAAAGTTTTAACCATTATAAAATCATTTAAAGCGCAAACACACGTTACACCTGGATTTTCCCGTGTATTTTTCTAAATTTTGATTTTATGAATGCAACGAATCAATTAAGTTGTAGGTACTGGAAAGTACCGTATTATACATCGGTTTTTTAGATTAGAAAAATAAGGATCTATTTCGATAATTATCTTTTTTTTTCGCCAAATCTGGGCAAAATATAAATGATAGACTATTTTTTTCCACTACTTATTCGTGATCCGCTCAAGCCAATAAGATGTAAAATATGACGTTATCTATGAAAAGCGACCTTATTGATGACGATGGCGCTTACGCCATTGTTAACGACTAGGTACGTAATACGATTACAACGCCGCGCGACGTAAGCGCCATCAACAAAAAGGTAACTTTCCACTTTTTTGCTAATCTGAAGAAAAAAGACTAAAATGAAAACATGTAATCTCATGTTTTCTTAGCATAAGTTAGTTAAGTTTTCTAAGTCAATTTTATTTCATCATCATCAGCATCATCTCAGCCATAAGACGTCCACTGCTGAACATAGGCCTCCCCTTTAAGGGGGTTTTGCCATACCATACGCGCCACGCTTGGCAGGCGGGTTGGCGCGCGCAGTTTTTGTTTATTGTTGTTTAGGCTTTCGGAAGATGCTGCTGCCCATCTCCCGGTATATTCCCTTAGCAGACTCCTACTGCAACCACGGGACGATTTGGTGGGGGACAATTCTAAGGCCGGGCATCCCACGGCTATTTATTTACAGGTAGATAATATTACAATATAAATGATATTATTTGATATTATATATATGTACTCACGATTTAAAACCACATATAGAACCAATACCAGTGCCAACGCCTTCATTTTGACAATAAACGGATATTTGCAATTAATCTAGTTTTAATTAAAGCTGATTGGGTTTTTTACGAGCATATTAAATGCATCAAGGCTGAACGGCGAATTTGGCGATGCAATCTATCATTTGCTTCGGCAGTTCCCTTCTTCGGGGTCATCCACAAATTACGTAATACCTGTTTTGTGACTTTTTGACCCGTCGTCATTTTCACATTCACACATGTCATAATTAATATTTGTGGCTTTATCTATGAAAAGGGTCCTTATTATCGATGGCGCTTACGTCGCGCGGCGTCGTAATCGTATTACGTAGTCGTTAACAATGGCATAAGCACCATCGACATTAAGGCCCCTTTTTAGGAGGTGCTGTGTGGCCCCGGCTTTAGAATAGTGCCACCCCGTCTCTTCCCGCGGGTGTCGTAAGATGCGACTAAGGGATAAGGGATTGTATTACAAGAGAGCAAAATGAGTTATTTCAGTCGAGGGTAGCGTGTTGAATCCCGAACGAAGCGAAGTATTCCAGAATCCTGAGCGTAGTGAGGGATTCAAGTGACCCGAGATCGAAATAATCTTGCTACCGCGTAGTACACTCTACTTTTCACTCCTATGAGAAAAACGAAAACAAAGGTACTAAACAAGCTATCTGCTAGAAAGAGAAGTTATATAATGTTGTCTCATTTTAATCGGTTGCAAAGACAAGGAAAATTATAAAAAAACGCAGAGGGATCAAAAGTCACTTTTGCTCCCTGTAAATAGGCAACAAATTACCCTTTTTCGAATAGTAGGGGTAAAAAATAAATAACTAATTGTAAGTTGAGAACATACAAAGTTTATTAATTTCTCTAATACTACTTAAAAGTAAATTACTTATCCAATTTTAATTCGTCAGTTAAACATCAACCAGTCTTTCCAATATAATTTTTAAAATTAAGAAAAATTCATTGAAGAAATAAAAAATAATTCTAACTACAACAAAAAATATATGTTCAAACTGTCATGATATTTAATTGAAGTGAATTACTTTGCTGCTGTAACCTATTTCACATATTATATTTATTGCGCCGGGTTTTATATTGTACAACATACAACGCAATGTCATAAAATTTATCGGAACAGCCAAGGTGGTCACAAATATCTGAATAAGGCCACTATCGTCGAGGTGATAAAGTGCGTGTTCAGATATTTTTGCGTACCTTGGCTGCTCCGATGTATTTGGCGGCGACTTAAGGATAAAACGAGTCACTTCAAAAAGATTCATTGTGCTTACATGTATTATTAGTTATTACACACATAATACACTTATATATTTTTCACTGCTTTGATTCATTACTTAAGTATGTTAAAAAAAACATTACTTCAACACAAGAACCCAACTCAAAGCTATACAAATTCCATTATTTTACGAAAAAATACAATACATTCAATGTAAATATTTAAACCGAATTCAATTATAAGGGATCATCCAATAATTACGTCACGCCAATTTCATGATATTTTGACCCCTCCCTCCCCCCTTGTCACACTTCGTCACAATTTACTGCACCCTCCCCCTTAGTGTGACGTATTTCGAAAACAATAAATCGTTAAACTCGGTCAGAAAAATAGTATCAAATTTATACTGCAGTATTCAAACAAATCCGAGTACCTATGTAGAAAATTAGTTTAGTACAATGTTTGTTAACAATTGAAATTATTATTTTTTTAAACTTAGATTGTAAAAAAATTGTATGTGAGGATTGTGAGGTTACAAACATGGAACTCCTCCCTCCCCCCTGTCACGATATGTCACATTTTGTGGACCCCCTACCCCCCCCCCCCCCCTTTGAGGTGTGATGTAATTAATGGATGATCCCTAATACGCACATTATAATGCATTAAAAAATGTCAAAATCAACAGAATATCCATTCATTAGATGAAAAGACTAAATCATAACATAATATTAAGTCCTTATAACATTTACAAGTACAGTCGCCATCAAATACAGAGTGTTTCCTGTAATAGGAGCAATAAATTAAAACGTAGATTCTACTCCTCAAACAATAAAACTTTTGTTGAACAACTTTTAAAAAAATATGTATTTTTTAGACTGTCTCTTTTTCATACAAACTAAATATAGTATTTTCAATGTACGTTAAAATCCGTCCAATTGACATTGCTTGTCAGCCTTGTCACCCTACAGACATAATAAATTTCGGAATACATTGCGTGTTCGAATAATCTTTAAAGTCTAATAAAAATCAAACCATAAGTTATTTTTAAAAGTTGCTGAACAAACGTTGTCTGGTTTGAGGAGTAGAATCTACGTTTTAATTTATTGCTCCTATTACAGGAAACACCCGGTATATCGGAGCGGTCAGGGTACTCAAAAATATCTGAACATAATAATCACCTTTACAAATAGAGGCGTTCTTATATTTGTGACCACCTTTGCCGCTACGATATATCTGATGGCGATTGTACAGTTCGGAATATTTGTGACAATCTACACGAAAAGATACCATTGCCCGGGCGGCGTTTATGCTTTTATTACTAGAATGCAATATTGAATCTGTACAACGCCTTCCGTCAAATGGTACCTTTTCGTGTAGAGAGCCACAAATTATCAATTTGATACATTCCTTACATTTAAAAAAATTCAACGCAAGACGCGAATTTCAAACTGAACTTAAAATACAATACATTTAATGTAAAATAAACCGAATTTTATTATAATATCCGCATAAAGACAAAAAAGGTCGGATCAAAAAAAACTCAGGTCACTGGATGAAAAAAAATCATAATTAGTACATCGCCAGTAACTGGCCACCCTAATTAACTGGGCATTTCATAGTAACTCTGTTAACCTATGAACAGAATTCATTTTTATATTATCTAGTTTAAACTGTATTATTTATTACTTATTGACATTAAATTTTAATTGAATCATATACCGTGTACCTGCATTAGGCTAAGAAAATATTATGACATAGCATGCTATGATTATATTTTAATTTAATTTGTATAAACTTAATTTTATTAAAATGACGCACACTTAGAACTATTATCTTATAACTGACTGCAACTAGCATTTTTTGTATAATATTAGAATCAATTATTAATTTTTGCATGCCACTAGGTGGCTGAATGTATACCGAACATACTGACATTATAATTGTAATATTTTATTACCTGCATTCTAGCAAATAAACATATTTCTATTTCTATGAACAGAATTCATTTTAGTATGAGGTTTTAATTACTCGTTACCCTTTGGAGAGGTCGATTTCTCCAGGACCCCATCATCAGATCCGGACATGCTGACAATGTTAATTGTGAAGTATACTCTTTCAAACAAAAAATGTCTATTTTTATAATTTTTCCTTTGTCTATGCTATATGACGTTGCTTTGTGCCAAATTTCAAGTTTCTGAGTTCACGGGAAGTACCCCGTAGGTTTTGCGAGTGCCGAAAACTCTAAAATTTGGAGCATAAACGACTGTATCTTTTGATTGCGTTGGCTTTTAAGTTTGATTTTTTCACAGCTTCAAGGGACAATAGACCTGAGTATTTGATATAAATTTCAGCTTGATACCTCCACGCGTTCCTGAGAAAAATGGTCTTGACAGACAGACAGAGGGACAACAAAGTGATCCTATAAGGGTTCCGTTTTTTCCTTTTGAGGTACGGAACCCTAAAAAGACTTTTTTTCCAAATCGGTCCAGCAGTCTTCGAATTACATAAAAAAAAGAAAAAACAAAGATCCCGACGAATTGAGAACCTTCTTTGAAATCTTGAAGTCGGTTGAAAATGAATTCTTTTCGTAGATAAATAGAGTGCATTTTTAGTATGAGGTTCTATAAAGGTGGCCAGTAACTACCGATTTACCTTAAGTCCCAAAAATATTAGCAGATTGTACATTTCTAAACTTTAATTGTGAACAAACTAAACTTACTTGTAATATCACAATTCAAATATAGCTTAAGAGTCGCCAGGACGCTCGCGTGAACTCGCGTTCCCATACAAACGTAGTTCAGCTTTCATTTTAAAACGACATGCTTTAGAACCATGAAATTTGGCATGAGCATTCTAGTAGTACAGATCTAGATCGGACATTCGTTGTCGTTGCAAAAAATTGTAATACAAAGAAAATATAGCAAAAATAAGTTTTGTATGTAAATCTGTAACTGGCTGTATTTTCTTTATATTACAATTTTTAGCAACGAAAACGAATGTCCGACCTAGATCTGTACTACTAGAATGCTCATACCAAATTTCATGGTTCTAAAGCATGTCGTTTTAAAATGGGAGCCGAACTACGTTTGTATGGGAACTCGAGCGTCCTGGCGACTCTTAAGTCGCAAGTTATATCCTAAATTTTAAACACAATACTTCCGTGAGACTGATATAAATTAAATAAATAAACACGGGTAACTCACGTCTTTTAAGTCAACACACATAACATGTCGACCATTATTCGACTTAAAAGACATGAGTTACCCGTGTTTTTTTAAATTTAATATACAATCATCATCCTAGCGTTTATCCCGGTTTGGGGTCCGCTTGACAACCTACTCCCATGAATTGGCGTAGACACCAGTTTTTACGAAAGCGACTGCCATCTGACCTTCCAACCCAGAGGGGAGACTAGGCCTTTTTGGGATTAGATCCGGTTTCCTTACGATGTTTTCCTTCACCGAAAAGCGACTGGTAAATATCAAATGATATTCCGTACATAAGTTCCGAAAAACTCAGTGGTACGAGCCGGGGTTTGAACCCGAGACCTCCGGATTGAAAGTCGGACGTCTTACCGCAAGGCTACCAGCGCTCATTATTTAATATACAATGTGTAAATTTAATTCGGGCGAGCCTTTTAACGGTAGTTTATATAGGCCATACTGAACTTTCACTATGGAGTCTACCCCGAAATCGCGGTTTTTTGCCACACTCATACATTTTGTCGTATGGGTGCCGACGTTTTGTATGAGGAAGCCAACATTCTTTTTTGAGATTTTGGGGTTACCTCCATAGTGAAACTTGTTCAGTATGACCATAGACTTAAATATATAGTAGACGGCCATAGCCTAAGAACTGTTTGAGGCTCAGAGTATAGCGCCATCTAGTTCAGAGCCACCTAAACAGAGCCAATATGCATGAGATAAAATCAGCGCCACCTAGTAACGAATAACGTACTAGTAGTACACTAGTCGTTACTAGGTGGCGCTGATTTTATCTCATGCATATTGGCTCTGTTTAGGTGGCTCTGAACTAGATGGCGCTATACTCGGAGCCTCAAAAAGTTCTTAGGCTATGGCCGTCTACTATATATTTAAGTCTATGGTATGACCTATGTAAACCACCGTTAAAAGGTTCGCCCGTATTAAATTTACACACTGTATATCCTAAATATAAGAGAGCGTTGGTAGCCTTGCGGTAAGACGTCCGACTTTCAATCCGGAGGTCTCGGGTTCAAACCCCGGCTCGTACCACTGAGTTTTTCGGAACTTATGTACGGAATATCATTTGATATTTACCAGTCCCTTTTCGGTGAAGGAAAACATGGTAAGGAAACCGGACCTAATCCCAAAAAGGCCTAGTTTCCCCTCTGGGTTGGAAGGTCTGATGGCAGTCGCTTTCGTAAAAACTAGTGTCTACCCCAATTCATGGGATTAGGTTGTCAAGCCCCCAAACCGGAATGAACGCTAGGAGGCAGAAGAAAAAGCATATCCTAAATATCAAAAATCTCCCTCAAAATCTTTTTATCCATCTTCCCATCCTCAAACTTAGCTCTCTTCGGCAATACTTCATCCTTCTCAAAACTATTAGGAAACCCTACTATTTTTTTCGGCTTAAAATAATTCACAAAATACGTCAACTCACTTTTACTACAATGTGTACTGAAACACACATCGATTTCATCCTCAGATTTTTTACATATCGGGTCGTCTTCGGTATTAAAATTCGTCCATTTCTGGGCAGAGAGGTGTATGTTCAGATATTTATGGCTGGTCGGGTCGGGGGTGCACTTTGTGTGGTCCTTTCTGTTTTTCGGCCAACAGAGGTGGACGGGGGACGCTTTGTTTGTGATCCCGGGGACTAAGTGGGGGAGGTGGCTGAAATAAATGGAGAATATAAATTGTAAATTTATTTAAACTTAGTACAGTGGCTCTGAAATATATCGGAGCGGCCAGGGTACTCAAAAATATCTGAACATGCACTTTATCGCCTTGACAATAGAGGCATTGTTCCGATATTTGTGACCACCTTCATCATCATTATCTGGGATCGAGTTCTGGGCACCGGAGGCCTAGGTCACTTTTTCCTTTGTATATGCCATCTATATAAGTTTATAATTTATATTAAAGTAGTGTGACTATTTAATAATCAAATCAAAATATTTATTAAATTTATTTGGTTTGTTCTTTTTTTTTTCTATTTATGGACTTTAGGCGGTATTGCCTGTAGCCAATGTCAAGTATAAAAAGGCGGGAAATAAGAGCTTGTAAGATTCAATCTTTAGGTACATTGCATGGTACAATGTCTTCAATCGATAAGTATTTAGTTTAATCAAATAAGTTTTAGGCAACGTTGTTCGGTAGAAGTGGCATAAGCCTTGTTAGTTGCTATTTGTAGAGTGATAGCTCCCTACAAAAGGCTCGAGGAGGCTACAGGTTGTTCTGAACCAATCAATGGTTACACGCCTTTTAAGACTAATTCTTCATTATCCGCACATTTGTTCGTTAGATCACCGCACAATAAGCTATCTATATTACACACTGAACCACGAAAATGAACAAAAGACAAATAATTAATCCCAACGAGCTGCGACCATGATGAGCTCAACCCATAGACTCATTTGGTTTGTTCTTCAGTTGGTGTAGAATCTAAAAATCTTATACTATTCAGCCAACCGGAACGGCCATATCCGTCATTTTCTATACAAAAAAAGTGTGCCGATTTTTGTGGGGAAGGAGAACGTCAAATGTATGCGAAACTTCAAAATAGCCACGTCAGATAAACGTCAGTACATACAATTAGTATGACCATTGGTCATATATTTTTGGCAGAGGGGAACGCCTGTCAATGACCGCTCCGGTTGGTTAAAAGCTCTAAGAGAAAAATAGCAACTCACCTATAAAGCTCCTTCCATCTAACCTCCTCCACATAAACCTTCACGCCCAACTTTTTAAACAGCTCATTAAAAACAAACTCGTATCCGAACTTCGCGGACGTCTTTATAGCGACTCTTCCCTCCCCTTTCAACCATCGTGCTATCTCAGCTAAAGCCGCGTCTACACTGACGCTGCGTTTCGGGAACGTGGTGTATCTGTGGTCTATAAAAGTTGTGTCCACGTATAATGTGTCTATGGGTATGGGGTTGCCATTGTCGTGAAGTTGGTTGAATTTTGGAACGTCGTTCACGCTTATTCTGAAGTCACCTGAAAGGGAATTTGAAATTTATATCTTGTTGCATTAATCGTAAGTTTTATATTAGTACGATTGGGTGGCGTGTTTTAAACATACTAGTAGTCCGCCTCGAACTGAGAACTAGCGATTTACTTGCAAACGATTTGACCAATATAATAAGTCCTGTTATATATATACCAACCTCTGTGTCTAGTGCTGTTAACACATTCAGCACCGAGAACCCGACAGTCGGGTTCTCTGTTCGTAGCTACTACGCGCTACATACGAGGAATACCTGGCTACACGCGACGAGCGTAGGGCGTAGCGCTACGCGGTTGCGAAAGTGTTAAAGAAATAATCACTCAAATGTAAGAGTCAATGTCATATATGTCACTTCAATAAAATAACATAAATAATATGCTCTTATTTATTACGAATAATTAGTAAATATACAACACTGGCGACGAGGGTGTCAGAATTAGAACGTCTTACACGTCTTCGGGCCTCGATACGTGGTCAACTCACAAATTAGACCAGCAATTACAACTACATATTACATCAGACTTCGAACCTTCGAAGTAAGTCAACTGCTTACAAGCCTTAACAAGCCTTAACAACTATGAGTTAAGACCCATATGAAGATTTTATTTCGCCTTCTAAGTCCACAACCGCTTGATCGATCCAGCTCATAAACAAACTGTCAAACTTTATGTATCTCTGCTACAACCTCAACAAATTTCATAAAAAATCAGAAAAACGTTACTAAAGTTATCGTCGAACAAACTCTCAAAATCAGAAAACCATGGAATTGCCGAGACGTGCCAGTAGCCAGAAGTTGTTTGTAAGAACTCGCTTCGCTTATGCTCGGCTCGTTCGAAAATTACTCTATCAAAAAGCCGAACTAAGGCACTCCACACACCTGATCTGAATTCAGCGATTCATAGACGAAATCAGCCGGAAATGCTTAACCCTTTCACCGCCACAGTCGGCTGTGGTCGACATCAAAAAGTCGTGCCATGGACGCCAACGACGGCAACAGCCGACAGGCTTTGTAGTGCAATAGGGACCTACGCGGGCTTCCGCAACGTTCAATTTCGCTTGACAAAACGCGATTACGTGGCGTCGGTGGCGCGTCATTTTTGTTCAACGCTTGGCGGCGAAAAGGTTAAATTTGTCTATGGTAGCGGAAATTTGTCTATGAATTAGATACAAAAATTCAGCTACAAATTTAAGCATTTTGTCTATGAACTTCTGAATTCTGAACTACATTTAGATCAGGTGTGTAGATGCCTTATAGTACTTTATTGGTAGCATTTTTGGCCAAGCTGAAACGGCGACGTTTCGCGCGCTCCTCCCGCTCGGTTTATAAACAGACCTGTATACAGCACAGTAGTGAGGTCTGTCTTGAACAGAAACATGACTGAACCAATGCTGTGAGCCGCCGGTATCGCCGATACATACAATTTGGTTTCCTTTCTACGCCGCTTGGGGTCCGCCTTTAAGATCACTTCTATTGTTTCTGCAAATATAATTTCAAAAGAATGTGACAATGTACAAGTACAAATAGTTCCTAAATTGTGGGGCGCGCCCGTCTTGGGGGGGCGTAGTCATGCAAGGGGGACGGAGCGAGCGGCTCCAGATTTAATCTGTACGAGGCCTGTACCGCGGCGCGGACGGTGCCCAATTTCAACCCCTAGGGGGTGTGATGTTTTAGCATAACGT
This sequence comes from Pammene fasciana, assembly GCA_911728535.1. Classification (NCBI taxonomy): domain Eukaryota; kingdom Metazoa; phylum Arthropoda; class Insecta; order Lepidoptera; family Tortricidae; genus Pammene; species Pammene fasciana. The sequence goes on from OU452299.1 coordinate 8,621,344, forward strand.
TGTGAGGCGCATAGGGTCAAAGTATTAGTAGGTAGTAGTAGTAGTAGTAAAACACTTTATTGGACAACAAATGAAAGCGTACATAAAAAAAAATACATAACATATTTTAGTGCTCGAATTCGTTATTGAATCTGGGGGGTGATTTTTGAGAATCGAGCACTCGAAAGTGACATTTGAAACTCTGAATAAAACGATGAAATTATGTTTTAAAAATAACAGTGAAAGAAATTTAAAATCATGATTATTTAAACTATTAATTCCATGCGAAAAAATTGGCAACAAACTTTTGTGTGCGATTATTTTCGAGCTTGAATTTTTTGAATTCGAGCGTCCGGCTGTCAAAAATCGCCCCCCTGTACGACGAATGAATTATCCGATAAAACAAATCATCATGAACAGTGTTCAAAAATTACAATAAGAAAACTACACTCACACAGTAACGAAAATTCATATTTAGTGTAACATTTCAAAAACTGTTTCTTAAATCAGAGGCAGACAATGCATACATCACACCGATGCGGTTTCCGCATGCGGCGACGGTGTAGAAGCGAGACAGTGCAATGCATGTCTGTAGTGCTACTTGTTCGCCAATTCTTAAATGGTTGGCAATGCGCGTGTGAATCCTCTGGAGTTATAAGCGTTCATAGGCTATGGTAACTGCTTATCATAAAAAAGAACTGGCATAGACACTAGTGTCACTTGTTTTTACGAAAGCGACTGCCATCTGACCTTCCAACCCAGAGGGAAAACTAGGCATTTTTAGGGTTCCGTAGCCAAATGGCAAAAAACGGAACCCTTATAGATTCGTCATGTCTGTCTGTCTGTCTGTCTGTCTCAGGATTCGAAATTATCCAGATAATTATGATCATTGCTAGTTATCGCGATAATTATCCCCGGTATGGTTACTTTCTCTTATATATAGTTCAACAAGTGGTGTCAAAATTCGAGCCTGATATTTTTTTGTACGTTCTGCCTTTACAAATTTTGGGTTATTATCAAATCGATAATTATCAGACATATAAATCAATATAATTATCGCGATAATTATCAAGATAACTATCATTGATAATTATCATTCCAAACGCTGGTCTGTCTGTCTGTCCTTCCGTGTCACAGCCATTTTACTCGGAAACTATAAGACGTATCATTATCAAATTTTTACATAAAGTGTATTGTGTGTGCTACTTAGTTTTGTAGAGAAAATGCTAAAATAAAATTTTAACAGTTAGTTACATGTATGGAGTGCCCATACATGTAACTAACTGTTAAAATTTTTTTTTTGCCAAATATAAACATGATGCACATCTAAAAAAATTGGTCTCTAAAAAAAATATTGAGGTTTCTTTGAAAATTTTTTGATTAAGTGGATATTTTCAGAAATAATCGCTCCGAAAGTCATAAAAATTGTGTCCCCCCTGTAACTTTTGAACCGTAAGTCCAAAAATTATGAAAAAAATCAAGAAGATATACTTTTAAATATTCTTTCAACGAAAATTATTTTGAACATTATCAGTTTACGTGTTTTTGAGTTATCTCCAAAAAACTACGCACCTAGGCAGATACGACCTTGCGATAATAATTTATTCGATAGTAGCTACTGCGGCTGGTTTTTATAAATAATGGTACGGAACCCTTCATGCGCGAGTCCGACTCGCACTTGGCCGGTTTTGGGATTAGGTCCAGTTTCCATATAAACAATAACTTAACTAATCTAACTATTGAATCCACTTACCAATGCCCATAACCCTTATCCTTTTAACAATCTCATCAGTATTATAATTTGCCAATCTACACTTCAATTCATACTTCACGATCGCTGCCGACATTTCAGTCATATATATCACCGCCCCATCCTTCAAAGTTTGTATGAAGCGGGGTACATACAATCCTTGCGTGTGGTCGGTGTGTGTGTGGCTCAGGAAGTACGCTTGTACATCCGTGTTGTTGAAGTTGTCGACGGATATGTTCGGTATTTCTGATATGTGCCCGTGGAATGCACAGCAAGACATGGCTGAAATATTGAAAAAATTGACTGTTTATATGTAGTCTTGAGATTCTGAGTTGAAATCACCTAAAATTTTCTAAATTAAAAAAAAGTGGAATATACAACTTTAAATAAAATGGCCCAGGTGCTACTAGGTATAGTCACCATCAGATATATTGGAGCGGCCAAGGTGGTCACAAATATCTAAACAACATCTCTATTGTCAAGGCGATAAAGTGCATAATTTTGAGTACAGTGGCTGCTCCGATATATTTGGTAGCGACTGTACTGCTATAATAATTTTAGTTTCAATAATCAAGGTTGGGTGGGGACACACAGGCCGAGCAACCTCTCAGTAAAATTGCCACGCAAAGTTTTTGAGATTTAATATGAACATATGGGTTTTAGAAATTCTGTAACTCCAGCAGCATGTAAGACTGAAATATTAACACAAATTTAAAATTGGGAACTTATCGGACTATAGGGCAACCGGTTATGTAATCTTTTACATAAGAACAGTAGAATTGCTTGTAATTAATCTTGTACACTATTCAGATTCAGTTTTATAGACTGATAAAGGAAACATTCACACTGCTGCGGTTTCCGCATCCGGCGCCGGTGCGCAAGCGAGATAGCGCTCTGCATGAGTATAGCGCTGTCACGATTGCACACCGTTGCCGCTTGCGGTTGCGGCGTCAGTGTGATAATCGCAGATTGAGTAACTGCGCTGCCCCTTGATGCGAGAGAAAGACCTATTTGTCTCACTTCGATGAAGCGAAAAGGAAGAGAGGAAGGCACTATGACCATCGACTTTGCAATAAAATCCTTCAGAGTGTAGAAAGAACAAGATATGAGTGAACGCAGCAGAAGACTCAACAAACATGGTTTTATACTGATAAATAGCGCATAAACGTGATTTATTAAAAGTGCTTACTTACCAGAGACTTTTAATTAAGTAGAAACAAGAAATGACAATACACATCGTCTTATTGGACGAATTATATAAAAATAAGTTCACTCAAACTCAACTACAAGTTTTGTTTTGGGATAACTGTCATTTTTGACATTGAATTGATATTAGATACTAAAGGCCAGCAGAAAAAAAAAGACTGTTCCAAAACTGATTACACATGGAATACCCAGGAAAACTTATGCTAATCTGCCGGTGTAGAAATAGAGTCTATTCGCACATTTTTCGCAAATTAATTTCGTGCCTTGGCTGCTAAAACACATTTTCACAGAATATCGTAAAAGCGGTATTACACATTGCAACCTGCAGGGCCCCATCTGTCAGGTTGGAAGGTGTAATTGAAGGTAGGGCCCGTAGGGAGCTGAAGGAGGGTAGGAAGAGGCAGGGTACACAACAGATAGGGCCTGCAGGTTGCAATGTGTAATACCGCTTTAAGTGTGAAAGTTGCTTCGTGTTCGTCTACGGCTTTCGTGCATGTTCACGCCCTAGGTATGGACGCGTATGGAGCCACTATTATATGGAGAGGGCATGATTGAACAAACCAAATTGATAAGACATATTTCATTTATGGATAATCTAAATAAAATTATGACAAGAATTTATAAAAAAGTCCCTAAATTCTCCGTAGTCATGTTGCCAACATAAAAATACAGGTCAACGGTTTTTGGTCGCATAGCATTCTGTGCCTTCTTGATATAGTCATACGACACAACTTTTTGGTAAGGCCAAACATTACGAACCTAATTTGGTCTGTCTATATTGTCTATTGTTTTGTTTCATTGTTCCCGGCATTGAATTTTAATCTTACAACAGTTTTTTTAACTGGAGCATCGGAGTCCATGCAATACTCGTAAACTGTTATCTATTTCCTGTGATTATTCATAATTTTGAACAATTTGAACATTAAAATGATAGTCGTACGCTTTAATTAACGGTGTTAGTAAAATGCCCGACATTGCATTTCTGTTTGATGTTCTGCTTTTTACAATTTTATCAATAGCGTGGTTTTTTCTTTCAGCCTTGTGTCGACATCCGGAAACTAATCGGTAAGCAATAACAACAATAAACAATGAAACTTTTGTATTTAGCAATTTGGTAATTATAATTAGTCATACCATACGTAAGCATCTTTGTGGTACATGTATCTGTGGACTGACATTCAAATCAGACAAAAGATTATTCAACTAATTTTGTTTATATTTGTGTTTTGATAACGAAACTAACATCCGTAATGCCCGTGACCCGTATTCTTTGAAGTGTTTTGGATCGTTAGAACTTTCAAGTCGAACTACAGGTCGAACTTCGGTTTTAAAATGGCGTCAAGGTAGGTTTGCAGAGTTCGCAGTTTTAAAGTTTAATGAAATTGAAAGCAGTTTGAGATCTACCTACAAGTGTATCAAACCTCTTTACATTTCTTTGTCCTCCACAAGAAAAAAAGTATTGTTTGTATGGCTGGGCTGTGTTTCTGTTTATTTCGTTGTAATGGTAAGATTACTTTAAAATTAGTTTGTAAGTATGTAAATACTGTGAAAGCGCGCTCGTTCTTGTAAGTTTTACTCTTGTTTATAATCTATTGTAGAAATGAATAACCTCCAATTCATTTTGTAATCTGATTTGGTTGAATAACAAAATATTTGCGTATGAACTTAATTACCTTAGTATTTATTGTGTTATGGCTTATCTATTCGAATGCCAACCTTATAGGTATTAGAATAGAAAGCAGGGCTTCCTACATGTACATTTTCATTTAAATGGTTTAGTAGAAAATAGACCAACAGTACCTACTAATTACTTTTGCAATTGTATTTACAGTTAGATTGTAATTATGAAACATTATACACCATTTTTGTTCTTAGAACCTTAACCGCTATATGAACGTATTTTATTATTAAGGTGTACCTTTGCCACATTACAATCATTTTTGTGGTCTCAAAACTCTTACCTACAGATCCTGTATATATTTATATATTTCTTCTTCTTCATGTGCCATCTCCGTCCAGGAGGTCAGCGACCATATGTCTATATGTCTCTCTATCTTTAGTCATGCGAATTAGTCTATCTATGCTCTTCACTTTTAACCAGTCTCTTATATTTTTAGTCCATGATGTACGCCTTCTACCGCGGCCTCGCTTCCCTTCAATTATTAATTTTAGTAGATTGTATTTATTGTTTCTGTATATATGGCCAACATATGCCGTTTTTCTTTTCTTAATTGTTGATACTACTAGGTTCTAGGTAGGTATTTATATATTTATTTAAGCCTTTATTTTTCCTTTAATGGTTTTACATAGTAATAGTTTTCTATTTGTATTGTTATTTGTTTTATTTTAAGGACCCCTGTCGGGTATAGGCCTCCTCCATTTCTTTCCACCTTTCTCCGTCTTTAGCCTTGATTAGCCAATTTTCTCCAGCTGTGGCTATGATATCCTTGGACCACCTTGTTATGCGTTTTCCTACTTCCTAGATCCTGTTTACTGTGTTATATTTATAATCTGATTTAGATGATATTATGTGAAGGGTACACGGAAAGAACATGTCTAGTCACTTTGACAACATTTTGAGTTATAGCGGTTTTAAAGTTTGGAATGATTCAATTAACTATACTATTTCCGTAACTAGATGGTTTTTATGAGTTAAAAAGTGGATTTGTGTTAAAAATTCCAGCTGTTACAGAAGTTGTTGCTAATAGTTTATTGCAAGCGCTATATTTTGATACAAAAATCTCATTTTACGAAAAAAGGGACTAGACATGTTCTTTCCGTGTACCCTTCATGTATGGAAATAGCTTGAGTGCTTGAGAAGCACATAGGATAGCTAGTTGTCACAGAAATCGCACCTTTGTGTCTGTTTGGCTCAGTGTTAGATTGATACACGATAGAGAATGCCATGTCGCATTAAGTCTGCCAAGTAAATCGTGTACGTATGTATGCCCTCGAAACGTCATGGTGCGAGGAGTCAAAGTTGTTTCTCAGGGAGGTGGGCCGCTGGCTAGATAGGTTTCAACGCGGCAACGCAGCGAGCATGATGGGTACATTTGCGCCGTAGGACATAGGGTGGACATTTTATTTGAGTTTTTAATTTTTATACTTTAATTTTATTTCCGTACCTATTTTATGTTAGATTTAGGTTTAAAATCTTTGTGCTTGTTAGGGTTCCGCGACAAAGGGTAAAAACGGGGCCCTATTACTAAGACTCCGCTGTCCGTCCGTTTGTCTGTCTGTCCGTCTGTCACCAGGCTGTATCTCATGAACCGCGATAGTTAGACAGTTGAAATTTTCAAAAATGATGTATTTCTGTTGCCGCTATAACAACAAATACTAAAAAACAGAATTTTCAGAAAACTGGTAGTTTTGGAGTTCCTTTTTCTGCGACAATAGAGTCAAGTTATGGTCAGAATTACAATATTCTAGAGATGGGCCGACTAGGGTTTTTGCCGACTACACAATCGGCCGACTAATCGGTTTTCAAATTGCCGATTAATCGGCCGACTAATCGGCAATGCGGATCGTAGGTTTTAGCTAAGTTCGGGTGCAATCGAAAACGCTCGTTTCACTTCGTCCGCCGTGCCATTGTCTATCACGCGTTCATCACCAGCGCTGGCGTGTTTGAAGGCAAAAGGAAAACAAACACTATAATAAGATTTAGATATTCATAACTAAGAAAAGGGTTAAACCTCCGCCAAGTTCTTATTTTCCTGTAGGTATTAAAGTGCCGAATATTCGGCATTTTTTGCCGACTAGTCGCCGACTAATCGCCGACTACAAATGATGCCGAATAGTCGGCTTTCCCGACTAGTCGGCCCATCTCTACAATATTCCAATTAAAATTGCAAAGATAACTCTAATGACAGAGATACAGACGCGTTTGTACGGGACAGCTCGTGGAATGCCCCTTTTGCAATTTTTATAGATAATGGTACGAAACCCTTCGTGTGCTTCGCTTCGTGTCCGACTCGCACTTGGCCAGTTTTGTTTATTTTTTACCACAAGAATAAAAAAATATTTGAATTTTGAAGACACTCAATAGAGTTTAAAGTTATAATTGTATTTTTTTAAATTCTTCTTCCTAGCGTTTATCCCGGCTTGGGGTCCGCTTGACAACCTAATTCCATGAATTGGCATAGACAGTAGTTTTTACGAAAGCGACTGCCATCAGACCTTCCAACCCAGAGGGGAAACTAGGCCTTTTTTGGGATTAGGTCCGGTTTCCTTACGATGTTTTCCTTCACCGAAAAGCGACTGGTAAATATCAAATGATATTCCGTACATAAGTTCCGAAAAACTCAGTGGTACGAGCCGGGGTTTGATCCCGAGACCTCCGGATTGAAAGTCGGACGTCTTACCGCAAGGCTACCAGCGCTTCTAATTAATTTGTAATAATTGTATTTTTTTTAATGCTCATTCTAAATTGTATATTTCAGGGTAATGCCATTGCAGACTTCTAAACACAACCACAAAGAAAGTAAATCAGATTTCATAGACAACCAACTACTGAAAGCACGGAGTTATTCCATAAACAATGACATAAGATGTCATAACCAATATATGATTACTGGTATAGAGTTTAAGGAAAACATTAAAATCGATAAATATAAGGAGTTCGAGTTGTATAAATTGAAAATGGATGATGCTGACACTTCTGGTGTGTCTATAGATGATGGTAAGTAATTTTTAACCCTGACCGCCGAAGACGTCAAATCACGCGCACGGAAAGTCGCCCTCAGCGCCAGCACATGATATCACGTCCAGAATATAACCGGTTGCCCTTGCGCGCTGGCGCTGAAGGCACGTTTTTCCGTCCGAAGCTTAGCGATCAAAGGGTTAATAATACAAATAAATTTAACCCTTTGACCGCCAAAGACGTCAAGTCACGCGCACGGAAAGTCGTGCCCACAGCCCCAGCACGTGATATCACGTCCAAAATATAACCGGTTTGATTTGCGCTGAGGGCAGGATTTTCCCGCCCGACGCTTCGCGGTCAGTGTTAATAATAAAAGTAAATTTAAATGTAATCAATGATTAGGCGTGACTACACCTGGCGCACCGCCTTGCGAGGAAATTGCCGCGGCAGCTCGGCTAGTGTGGACGTGCCTCGACCGAGACAAATGCACGCGCGGCCGCAATGCCTCGGGCGAGGCACGTCGCGAGGCGGTGCGCCAGGTGTAGTCAGCCTATTGAAAAGTTCCTGGCACTTCTTTTCGTTGAAAACTAAGCAAATCTGTCTTAAAATAAGGTTAACAAGATGCCAATAATTTGTGGGGGTATTAACAGGTGGTTGTGCTTTCTGTAATGTACCAAGAGAAGAGACAGATATGTGACAGTCCAAAACAAAAGGTACCACTTAGAGGCAAGCACTTAGGTTATGGGTTTAAAAGATACACTTTATGAAAGAGGAATAAAAAAATCACCATCCAGTGTTGAATGTCAGACATAAAAGGATCCTTTCCTTTAAAAAAGTAAATTTTAATACATACACGATATTTGTATGTGATGTCACAAAAATTGAGCTTCCCACCTACCCCTTGTCACAACTTTTCGCTAACCCTCCCTCCCCTTAACCCTTTGACCATCAAGTATCAGACTGAAAAAATCGTGCCACTGACGCCAGAGCCTGCACTCTGTTATGTTTTAGACGTGATATCACGCGCTTGCGGGCACAATTTTCTCTGACGTGATTTTACGTCTTTGGCGGTTAAAGTGCGACTTAATTAATTGATAAAATACTGATGAACCTTTATTAATTCCAGACACCCACCTCCAGCTTACACTAGAACTCGCACCCAACGGCTTCATAATAAACTCCAATGTGTACCTCACCCACCAGCAGTGGCACACCATCTACCTGGTGTCGGAGGATTTCCGCCGCTGCGCCGTGTGCGAGGTCTACTGTGCTGACACAGATCACGTTGGCAACAGTGAACATGTTGCCAACATGCAGAGGTACAAGCCGCTGCATAAGTACGACTTGACTATTACTAGGAAGGTGAGAGTCTAAAGAAAATCTAGTTTAGGCAGCCACTAACGCCATCTCTCGCGATACTGACGCAGCAACACAGAGTACGCCGGGTATTCATTAGGCAACTTTTCTTAATAAACACTGTTTAATGACTGTTTATAAACAGTGTTGCGCAATGTTTCATCATCTCTGTAAACATGTTTATAAACAAGGATGATGAATTATTGTTGCATAAACATGTTGCTGTGTTCTCCACTCTAGGTGGAGAGCAAGAAACAGTGTTTACGGTAAACTTGTTGCAAAACATGATGATCAAATTCATAAACAGTTTATTAACAAATGTTGCCTAATGAATACCCGGCTTAAATTTTTGGGAAGATTAATTTGCTTCACTAAGATGGTAAGTATTTTTTTACCACGTTAGTGGTTTCACAAAAACTAGTGCCTACGCCTATTTATGGGATTAGGTTACCGAGCGGAACCCAGGCCCAATAAAGCCGGGAGAAACGCTAGGACTATGGTGGTAGACAAGCATACAGCACGCTGAAGGTAAGCGGTCACTCTAGCCTGCAACTCCAGGAGTGTCACATGCGCGTTGTTTTATAGCACTCCGATGGCAAACGGGCAAGCAATCCGGCTAATGGTAAGCGATCACCGTAGCCTATGGACGCCTGCAACTCTATGGGTGACTAGTCTTGTATAGGCCCTAAAAGCTGCCATAAAAAAACTCCAGGGGTCCCACATGCGCATTGTCGGCTTTAAAAACCAGCACCTACCATCTAGTCGGTGTCGGAGGAGTTCCGCCACTGCGTTTATTCGACTTTACAAGCCTGGTTCCTTTTTTGGCTTGCCTTTTCAACCGACCTCAAGATTTCGAAAGAGGAGGTTCTCAATTCGTCAGGATATTTCTTTTCCTATTTTTTATGTATGTTCACCGATTATTCGAAGACGGCTGGACTGATTTGGAAAATTCTTTTTTTGTTTGAAAGAGTATCCTTCTTCACTTGGTCCCATTGTCACCAGGTCCGGATCTGATGATGGCATCCAGGTAAAACCGAGGGAACTCTTCAACTATTATACGCACACCTATAGTGATTTCAGTATTTTTTACTAGGAAAACCGGAGCCTAAGTGAAGTCGGTTCTTTGTTTAAAATTATATTCAAAAATTAAAAAAAAAATCAAAATATGTTTATTTCATATTATATTGGTTTTACAATGGCAATACAGTGATCCCCACACTAGGCTGAGCCTGTGACGTGGGGATCTAATTCTAAAATGCTAAAATTAAAACTAACAATTTTGATTAAATGACCGAGAAACTATCTACTTAAGTACAAAAAGTCGGTTAAAATGGTCTTAATAAGTTATAAGTAAGCGGTGTTTAAGTAAAGTTAAGTATATGTGTGTTTTTAATGTGTGTATGTATGTATGAATTAGTTATCTTTTTAAATTAAATTTCAGATAAAAAACAACTACCACTGCGGCGTATGCAACACCCTCTTCGACGAATCGCTCAAAAACCAGCATTACTCCAGCAAAACCCACGAAGACAAACTTCTCTTCGCCATCAACAGAGTATCCGATATCATGTGCGATTTCAACATACATTACAATAACGAGAAAAAAGATTCCTACTATTTCAATACCAAGCACAATAATAAAGAGGATGCTTACATGCTAGAAGTGCCTGATGATGATGATATTGATGATGAAGAGTTTAATTATAATGATGATGATTGGTATCCGTTGAATTATAATGATAATGAGGAGTATAGCGATGAGGATTATGATGAGCCGGTGCAGAATTTGGAGTTTTCTTATGCGACTATGGCTAAAAAGCCGAAGAGTGATGACTTGCCGGACGTTTTGGAGGTTGATTTAGGTGAGTTTTATACAGGGTGTTTTTTCAATAACTAGCGATATTGTGCGAGGTGATTTGGCTGTACCATAGAGTAACATATATGTATATATAATAGAGCAAAACAGTCTTGAAACTCGTGTCTGAAAATGCCATCTTCTCGAGTGCCATCTAAAGCTCGTAAGTAGGAAAAAAGCTAGCTTTACTTCGGTACGCTACTCGTTCCTAGATGTTGCTGCGACGCAATATAAAAATAGGAAGAAAAAAATGACATTGCGTCTCAGCGACATCTAGCATTTTACGAAACAATATTTCGTAAAATGAACAAGTTGCCAAAATCCATAAATAAGTTAACTAAAAGTTTTCACTTCTATCGGCAGTCTCTATGACTGCCATTTTTTCTACTTTTCTCTCATGTCTGAATCTACGCATAAATTATATTAATTCCAGGCAATAAGAAAGTAACAGTAAAGTTCAATTCCTGGAACATGCTGATCCGTCCGATGCCGAACCGCTTCTACTGCATGGCTTGTAAAGAGCTGGGCCACATCAGGAACAGGGCCGAGCACTGTAAGAGCGAGGGCCACTTGGCCCGGCTCGACGCTTGCACCGTCGTCGACGAGTACGAGAAATACTTTGTTAGACAGGTGAGAAAGCACTTCGTAATAGCTTTAATAGTCTCCTTTTATAAGCTCACCGCACTTTAGTATTATAACATACAGAGGAGCCGTATGAAACGCGCTCTGTACGTCGGGTTTCACCCGACTTTAAAGCACGAAGAAGGCGCGTGTCTACTGCATGGCTTGCAAAGAGCTTGACAATATTAAGAGGGTGGTGCATTGTAAGAGCGAGGAGTACTTAGCTTAAGAGTCGCCAGGACGCTCGCGTCCCCATACAAACGTAGTTTAGCTCTCATTTTTACTACTAGAATGCCCATGCCAAATTTCGTGGTTCTAAAGCATGTCGTTTTAAAATGAGAGCTGAACTACGTTTGTATGGGGACGCGAGTTCACGCGAGCGTCCTGGCGACTCTTAAGAAAGAAATTGGCAGTTATAATAAAAGTTATATCTTGTGATGCGGTTTTGTTTTGGCGTGACGGTGTCGGTGACGCGAACTCATAAGATTTCCCTCTACCAAAAAATGGCCAACGCGGCTAAAGAAGTTTTTACTTCAAAAATCTCGGGTTTTGGATTTTTTTTTCTTTTTCCATTTACAGTCGTCATTAAATATATCTGAGCAGCAAGTGGCGATGGGTAAAAATTCTTCTTAAAACTGCAAAGATGTCTGAAAATTGGGCAAGCCGACGGGAATCGTGTTCTTTGGACGCGCCACTGCTAAGCAGCCAAGGTACTCAAAAATATCTGAACATCAACTTTATCACCTTGACAATAGAGGCTTTGTTTAGATATTTGTGATCACCTTAGCAGCTCTGATGCCGATATATCTGATGGCGACAGGATACAACCAACATAATTCAACCATATCTCTTACAGGTCGACGACAAATGCTACCACTGCGGGCACTGCAACAACCTCCAACTCATCAACGTGATGGAAGACCACATCCGCTCCGTCCACACTCACCCCACCACCGTCCACCACACCATCCTCGACTCCCCGGCCAAAAAAATATCTAACATCAAACCGGCAGGGAAAACTAATGGTGTCGAAGAAAAACCTGCTAATAATGAAACAGCTAGAAATGCTATCGAAACTAATAATCCAGCTAAAAATATTATAATCGATCCAGCAAGCGTGCTTGAAGGTCTCAAAGCGGCTAATAGCAATTTTGATGATATAGTTATTAGCACATATGGGAGTCATCTGCGTATATCGAAGCTGGCTTTTAATATAATCTGTCAGGGGCAGAACATTTACTATTGCGGGTTGTGTGAGGTGAATGTTGAGAGGGGGGTGTTGGGGCGCCATGTGTTGGATGCGAGGCATTTGCAGCTGTTGCAGAGGGCGCCGTTTATACAGGCTTTCAATGTGCATTTGTTTAGACAGGTGAGATTTTTTTAATTATAATTTTTTTTTTTTTTTTATATTCAGGACAACAACAGCCTTAAATAAGAATATTACATACAAATGGTTACATAACTGATGGCCAATAACAGTTATCCCTTAATTACATGCTAAATGATTGTAAGTATTATTGGTAGGAAACAGTACAAGAATGACAGTGTGCATGTGCAAGTCAAACAAATTGCTCGTCGCAAGTAAGAAAATTGACCAATAAAAGACGTTATAACAATAAAATCAAGATATGTTTCCACTGGTACCCTGAATAAACAGTTGTAGGCCTGTAAGTGTTATTTTAAACTTATAATTAATGTCAATATCAACTATACAGGATATATTTAATTACATAAAAAGAAATCTTAAAGGGAAGTATATCACTCCAATACAAAGCCATAACATAGACCAACTTTAACTGCTGAATTGATTGTGTTGATTTATTACATTATTATTAACTTTAACCTTTATAACCTTTTTAAATAATAATTTTAACCTTTTGACCGCCATCGTCTGATATATGAGACAAAGTGACAATGTGAATGACACCTTCAGAGATTATGACAGAGTTCAAAATTGAAAGTTCAATTTTTGACGTACGGCGGTCAAAAGGTTAAATAAAAAAAGAACCGATTTCACTTAGGATCTGCAATTTCAAGAAGAAATGGCAGAGTTGCTGTAAAAAATAGTGAAATGACTATAGGTGTGCCTATAATAGTTGAAGAGTTCCCTCGATTTCTGCAGGATCCCATCATCAGATATGGACCTGGTGACAATGGGATCAACTGTGAAGTATACTCTATCAAACAAACAAAAAATCCAAATTGGTCCAGCCGTCTTCGAATAATCGGTGAACATACATAACAAAAAAAAAACAACGAATTGAAAACCAACTCCTTCGAAATCTCGAAGTTTTTTGAAAAGTAATTATCATGTGATTTTTTCAGATTCGCGACGCCCTCCACTGTGCATTATGCAACGAACTGATACAAATAATGCCAGAGTTTATTATAAAACATAAATACCTCGAAAAACATATCGTAAGCCTTCACAGGGCTTTAGGCTACTTCCAGAACGAAAATACAGCTCAGACTAATGGTACCAAAGATAATACTGTAGCGAAACCTAAGCCTTTAGTTACTGAAATACCTAAAGCAGCTGTTTCAAATGGTGTAAATAAAACTAATACAAATATAACTCCAGATACAATTAAAAAAGAAACACCGATTACGAATAAAAATGTGGCGTTAAATAATATACCAGCACCTAATGTTAATACGAAGATTGTAGCAGTGAATAAGAATATAAGTATTGCAACAGTCAATTGTAATAAAAATGAACCTGTAACTAATAAGACAAATAGTGTAGCTACAGCCAAAAATTTACCGGTTAACGTTAAAACTGGGCCAGTTAACGCTAAAAATGTACCGGAGAACGTTAAAAATGGACCAGTTATACCTAAAAATGGAACTGAAAACGTTAAAAATGGACCAGTTACCGCTAAAGGAACTGAAATTATTAAAAGTGGACCAGTTACTCCTAAAAAAGTACCTGAAAACATTAAATATGGACATGCAAAAGAAAAACAAGATATCAAATTTGATGAGTTAAAAAACGAAGAGTTCATAACAGTAAAAAACGGTGTTAAAGAGGAAATAGAAGATGATTTAGACGATTCATACATCGAAGATTTTGATCTAGAAGAATATGTATATATTAAACTGGGTAACAGTTATATAAAGATTACTAATACGTCCTATAACACGTTAGTTGATGTCGGGGATGGGAGCAAATATTGTTTTGTGTGTTCGTGTGTAGTTTGGGAGTTGTCTAAACATGTGGAGAGCCGGGGGCATGCGGAGAACATGGAGAAGGTTAAGTTCGTTGATAAGTATAATGAAGACTTGTTGAGACAGGTGAGCATATATAAATAATACGATATTTTATCTTATATTTAGTCTTCGTACAGTCGGCCAAAAATGTGGTCTACCACCCTACGGTTGAGTTCGTTTGAACGTCATGAGACAACAAGGTCGTACATGTTTTAAACTCCGTTAGAAAAGTCAACCTTAGCGATCGTTAGATCTCGCCGGAACTTGTCAAAACTGGTAGACTACTTTCTTGGTCGACTGCACATACAGACCAAAGGCCTAACACACCACAGACAGACAGGCCTAAGTCAATTTAATATGAAGTTAGATTACCGAGCGGACCCCAGGTTTTTATTGAGCCGGGCCGTCATACTGAATGTATGAGGGCGTTTGAACTTAATATTTCGTTTTAAAAAGTTATTGATGTGGTGTTAGTCCTTTAATAACGCACTTTCAACCGTAACCATATCATAGACTTAAAAGATTTATTAGACGGCCATAGTTAAGAAGTTTTTGAAGCTCAAGTCATTTGCGCCCTCTGTCCGAAAGCCGCCTAAAGATACCGAAAATGTAAGAGGAAATGTCACCTGCACTGTTACTCCACCAAGTAGACTACGCTATTTGTTACTAGGTGGAGTAGCAGTGCAGGTGACATTTCCTCTTACATTTTCGGTATCTTTAGGCGGCTTTCGGACAGAGCGCAATTGACTTAAGCTTCAAAAAGTTCTTAGGCTGTGCTGTTCTTAGGATACAGTCACTATCAAACATATCGGAGCGGCCATGGTGGTCACAAATATCTGAACACCGCCTCTATTGTCAAGGCGATAAAGGACTTATTATTTTGACAAACACGGGACTTAACCGCGTACACTTACTTTTAATTTTCCTGACGTTTCGAGCGTGTCATAACGCTCGTGGTCGCAGGCAGACTGTCTGTATGTCTGTATAATAAAATATATTTTATTATTATACATTTATTTACATAACTAAATATACAGAGGTACTACAGTACAAATACTAAACTAAATTAATAACTAGCTCAAATCTAAACTAGGCCCTAATGCTTTTATTATTGCCCGCAATTTATTCCGCGTAGAATTAGTAATTTACCGGCCTTTTTACTCCCTTAACCTTTTAAGCGCATCGGATGGATAAATCGTGCCGTCAGCTCCAAACCGTTATATTTTGTCCTGGCGCTGACGGCACGACTTTCCGTGCGCGTGTCATATCATGGCTTTGGCGGTCAAAGGGTTAATTAATGATTTCGGGGATAAAAACTATTCTGTATCTTTCCATAAAACTTGATGTATCTCCATACCAAATTTCATCAAAATTTCAACCTCCTTTTTACTCCCTTAAGAGTCGCCAGGACGCTCGCGTTCCCATACAAACGTAGTTCAGCTCTCATTTTAATACGACATGCTTTAGAACCACGAAATTTGGCATCGGCATTCTAGTAGGACAGATCTATGTCGGTAATTCGTCTTTGTTGCTAAAAATTGTAATACAAAGAAAATACAGCCAGATACAGATTTACATACAAAACTTATTTTTGCTGTATTTTATTTGTATTACAATGTTTAGCAACGAAAACAAATTACCGACATAGATCTGTACTACTGAAATGCCTATGCCAAATTTCGTGGATCTAAAGCATGTCGTTTTAAAATGAGAGCTGAACTACGTTTGTATGGGAACGCAAGTTCACGCGAGCGTCCTGGCGACTCTTAAGGGATGATTTCTGGAATAAAGAAGAAATAGAATAGTATCCTATATCCTTCCCGGGACTCGAAACTATCTCAAACACATTTTCTCATGTATAACATTAGTATAAATTGTTCCAGTTCTACCTGATGTACCACTGCAGCATCTGCAACGTAGTTATAACCAGAAAACAACTAAGCCACCACCTCTCCTGGCCCACCCACGCCCTCCAAACGGAAAACACAAAAATCACCTCCAAAAAACGGAAAAACGAAATTAAAACCGGCACCAAACAGATCACGGCGACCACTCAGAAAGAAAATATATATTTGAACGAAAAAGAGACTGATATTAAGATATTTTTACATATAACTATAGAGAAAGAGAAATTTGTAGAAAGACTGAATAAAATAGTGATTTTAAATGATAATGTATTGAAAGTTCCTTTCGATTATTGGCATAGTGTGAGTGAGATAAGTAATGGGTACAGATGTAAGGTGTGTCAGAGTGATTTTGAAGAAGATGAGTTCGGGGTGCATGTGGCTAGCGAGTGGCATAAGGGGAATTTGGAGAAGTTTGAGAAGCAGTATTCTCCGGCGCTGATAAGAAAGGTATTTTTTTTTCTTTTTTAATGACCTCTTAAGAGTCGCCAGGACGCTCGCGTGAACTCGCGTCCCCATACAAACGTAGTTCAGCTCTCATTTTAAAACGACATGCTTTAGAATCACGAAATTGGCATGGGCGTTCTAGCAGTACAGAGCTATGTCGGTAATTCGTTTTCGTTGCTAAATATTGTAATACAAAGAATATATAGCAAAAATAAGTTTTGTATTTAAATCTGTATCTGGCTTTATTTTCTTTGTATTACAATTTTTAGCAACGAAAACGAATTACCGACATAGATCTGTACTACTAGAATGCCCATGCCAAATTTCGTGGTTCTAAAGCATGTAGTTTTAAAATGAGAGCTAAACTACGTTTTTATGGAAACGCGAGTGTCCTGGCGACTCTTAACCCAGTCGGTAGTGACCCTGCATATGAAGCAGGAGGTCCCGGGTTCGAATCCTGGTCAGGGCATTTATTTGTGTTTATCACGGACATTTGTACCTGAGTTATGGATGTTTTCAATGTATTTAAGTATTTATCTATATCTATCTTATATATCGTCGCCTAGTACCCACAACACAAGCCTTATTGAGGGTATCCTGCCTTTTCGGCGAAAATTGCATTGCCGAATTTCATTTGCCAACCAACTTTTCGCAGAAGTTTCATTTGGCCGAATAACTTTTACTAAATAATTATTTCGCAACCATTTCATTTCCCAACCCCATAGTTGGGAAATGAAAATTGCCTACTAGGTTGGGTTAGGTTAGGTTGGATTATGTAAAGTTGGGAAATGAAATTCGGCCAAATGAAACTTCTGCGAGAAGTTGGTTAGTAAGTGTGGCAATACGATTTTCGGCGAAAAGGCAGAGAACCCTTATTGAGCTTACTGTGGGACTAGGTTTATTTGTGTAAGATTGTCCTAATATTTATTTATAATAAACAAAAATCTAAATTCATCCTTACTTGCCTTATCGTGTGAAGCTTTTAGTAAACTCACAGCTCACACTAATTGTTAGTTCGTTTTTTCCTTAGGTAGAGTTTTTCAAGCCAAATTTGAACCAGTTCCTGATGTCTGATTGAACTGACCTCATACCTGCGTAACTTGAGTAAAGGCCTGGTTACACCTAACGAGTACAGTGGCGAGACAGCAAAATGCTCGGCCGAGAGAGTAAAATGGCCCGGCCCAGTACTCGGCGATGTGTTTACACCCTGCGAGTACTCGAGAGTACTGACTCGCCACTGTACTCGGTAGGTGTAACAAGGGTATAACAATACAATATTTTTTACTGTCATCCAAGAATATTTTTTGCGCTGTTTTTGAGCCAAACTCAATAGAAAAAACTAGTGGCAGGTACAGCCTATGCTGGCGCCATCTCGGAAAACCGTTGACTGTGTCTCCGACATACGCTAAAATTTAATTTTTTTTAGATAAACGACGCAACCCTAAACTGCGTGATGTGTAACACCGAGGTGGCCAATAAAAAGCACATCGTCACAGAACACATCCAGGGCAAGAAGCATATCAAGAACTATGAGACCATGCTCAAAGAGAGCTCCGCCAATAGCTATGCCGACTGCGACCAGGATGTAGTCATGTTGTAAAAAAGTAAAAAAAAACATGTGCCAAATATGGGACATTCGTTGGAAGTTGTGCCATATTTGGCACATATTTTTAACGAAGCACATCGTCACAACACGTTAAGGCTAGAAACATATCAAGAACTACGAGACCATGATGAAAGAGCTCCGCCAATAGCTATGCCGACTGCAATCAGGATGTTGTCATGTTGTAAAAAAATTAAAAAAAAACGTGCCAAATATGGGACATTGGTTGGAAAGTTGTGCCATATTTGGCACGTATTTTTAACAAAGCACACCGTCACAACACATTAAGGGCAAGAAGAATATAAAACCATGCTGATAGAAAGCTCCGCCAATAGTTATTCCGATTGCGACCAAGATGTGGTTATGTTTTTAAACGTAAATTAAACTCATATTTTTGACAAAATAAAGCATGGGACGTTTCTTGGAAAATAATGCAATTTTTTTATTTGATTCATATTTGTTTGTTTGTTCCATATTAGGGAAACTCATGCTCTGTTATAAATATGATTAAAAAACTCGTCCGGTAATAGCGCTGACTATTGCCGTAAAATATATGTTTTAACTTTTGTAAAATGCATGTATGTACCATATTTGGGACATATCATTTCATGACACGGTTGCACAATTGTACAGTCGTTTCCAGAACGTACTGTAATCCTCTTCTTTTTGTGTCATATTTGGAACATTCACGTGTGCCTAAGATCCTACTGGAATGTGTTTTTAAAACTGTCAAGATGTTTTTTAATATATAGTATACTATGGAATGTCTTGATAATGATAAACATTTTAACATGGGCCATATTTGGAACATTATACATTGACAAGTAATACAGTAGTTTCACTAGAGGCCTCTCTGCAAGCGGAAATCAAAATATATTATACATATACTGTGTATATTTATAAATATTTTGCATAATAGTAAGTAGAGTTGCAAATAGTTAAAACTGCTGTTTATTTAATGTATGTATCATAATTTTTGACTAGGCATGAATGTCCCAAATATGGTACAATGCTGCAAAAAAAAAAATCTATTTCTTTGCTTATAAGTTTGATTCTATTATGTTATTTTATTTTAATCATTGATAATTAGATTTAAGTTACCTCTTTTCTGATTCTTTTAAATATCTGTTGAAAATTTGTCTAAGGGTTATTTTTTTTATAAGAATTTGAATCTGGCAATAAGTTGGAATATCCATTGTTTAATTTATTTAAGTCAATTGATACATTCTTTAATTTGCCTAATGATTTAATTTCTTTTAATTTGTGACGAATCAAAACAAAAGGGACCTCATGGCGGTTACGTTGTACGTTATACATATTCAATATTATATCGTGCAACAAAGGCATAAGCGCCAGCTGCCATTGGGTCCCTTTTGATTCGGATTATCACAATATAACTAGAGATTGTGATATTACGTAAAGTCGCCATCAAATATATCGGAGCGGCCATACTCAAAAATATCTGAACATTATCGCCTTGACATCGGCTTCAGATATTTTTGGCCACCTTGGCCGCTCCGATATATCTGATGGCGATTGTACAAGTTGAAATAAGTGGAGAAGTATTTTTGTATTGCGTTTAAGGCTGGCTCTAGATGATGGGTCATCATAGGGACGCACCTATACAACAGAACGAGATCGCGATATCGTTAGCTCCCTCTAACGCATAGCTGTGTCCCTATGGCCCGTCGTGTAGAGGAAACATGTTGATAGGTTTTAAGTGACTTTTTAAATAGATATAAGTCTTATACAGGGTGTTCCCTAGTAGATTTAACAGGGTAACCAAATAGCACATTCCTATACTGAGACCGATATTAGCTATACAGGATGTTTTTTCAATTACTAGCCATATTGTGAGAGATGATTTGGGTAGGCAATACTAAACAAGTTTTATTAATATATATAATATGTTAGCCTCTATACGTCCCACTGCTGGGCACAGACCTCCTATACCCGAGAGGGATCAGGCTATAGTCCCCACGCTGGCCCAATGCGGGTTGGGAACTTCACATACACCTTTGAATTTCTCCGCGGATGTATGCAGGTTTCCTCACGATGTTTTCCTTCACCGTATAGCGATTGGTAAATATCAAATTATATTTATATCCGAAAAACTCATTGGTACGAGCCGGGGTTTGAACCCGGGACCTTCGGATTGAAAGTCAGACGTCGTTACCGTCAGGCTACCAACGCTTTTATTAAAATAAAAATAAATATATTTGAAATAAATGATAATTTAATTTACTATGAGACCAACTCCGAAATCATGAAAATATTTTTGGCTGTTTCATACATTTCGGTCGATCAGACGTTTTCTATGGGGAAGCCAATTGTTTTTTATGATTTCGGGGTTTTTCCCATACAAAAATTTCAGTATGACTCTGGCTAGTTATTGAAAAAACATGTATAATTAGAACTCATCTATGGAAAATTACTAATATCATTAGAATAGTATTTTTATAAAACAGCTGTTTCAATATCCCAAAGAATTTTCAAATAAGGTCAGGGGCAAGTGCGCCTACGGGGCAAGCGCACCTGCCATGCGAAATATCCAAAAGTACAAATGTTATACTACTAAAGCTATTTTATTTTTGTCAAGTAACCAATGTATAGTAAGTAACAGTGGCGGCACGTCCATAGAACACGATTCCTGTCGGCTTGCCTAATTTTCAGGCACTTGAGCAGTTTTTCTACAGCTCGTGAAGAAATTTTAAGCCAAATTAAGCTCCGGCTTGCCTAAGAAAAGTTTTGACCTGCCGCCACTGGTAAGTAAGTAAAGTTATGGTAAGTAGTAGTTGTAATAGGTCTATTGTTACATAATTACTTGGATTCTGTTTCTTTTTTTATATTGTATTTGTTTTTCTTTCTTTTTGTGTGCAATAAATCATTATTATTATTATCATAGACTTAAAGATATAATATAATAGACGGCCATAGTCTAAGAACTTTTTGAAGCTCAAGTCAATTGCGCCCTCTGTCCGAAGTCCCCTAAAGATACCGAGAATGTAAGAGGAAATGTCACCTGCACTGCTACTCCACCTAGTAACAAATAGCGTACTAGTAGTACACTAGTAGCTACTAGGTGGAGTAGCTGTGCAGATGAGGTTTTGGGTATCTTTACGTCGCTTTCACGCAGATGGCGCGATTGACTTGAGCTTCAAAAAGTTCTTAGGCCGTCCTGCTCTACT
This sequence comes from Pammene fasciana, assembly GCA_911728535.1. Lineage (NCBI taxonomy): Eukaryota > Metazoa > Arthropoda > Insecta > Lepidoptera > Tortricidae > Pammene > Pammene fasciana. The sequence goes on from OU452299.1 coordinate 8,643,102, forward strand.
ATATAAGTTACTCTATGGTGGTAGTAAGATTGCGTTAGTACTGTTAGTAGTATAACATGTTTTGGATATTTCGCTGGCAGTTGCGCTTGCCCCGTAGGCGCACTTGCCCTGATTAACCTTATATGAAAAATATATGTATGGAGTTGGCAATGGGACATACTTCATATGTTGAATTTCTGTTATGATAACTGTCATAATTTATATTGTGATAGTTATATAGGCTGTGGTTTTTTTTATTTTTCTATGCGTAAGAGTTAGTCAGTATTAAAGTAAGACTATTTTTTATTTTATTTGTGCCATTATTATTATGATTAGAAAGATAAGTACATTGTTTGTTTTAAAATTTTAAGCTTTAATAAAAATAAAAAATAAAATTGCTTTTTTTCTGGGTCTACAAAGTCTGGGATCGCGTGCGATTTTCAATCTTAGAGCATTTAACCAACCGGAGCGGCCATTGACAGGCGTTCCCCTTTGCCGAAAATACCATACTAAACAACTTTTACTATGGGCTAACTCCGAACATTTTGTATGGGGAAGCCAAACATTTTTTTTTGGGATATCGGGGTTGGTCTGATAGAAAACATTGTTTAGTATGACTTACCTACTCACCTCCTACAATTGGCTAGTTATTGAAAAAACACAAGGTGGCCGAAAAAGAAAGGTATGGTAAAGGTAGGCCAACGGTATTTCAGTTCTTTTTTGGCCAACTTTTATAACCAGTGGTGATACTCATTGTATGGACTGACGTTTATCTGACGTGGCTATTTTGACGTTTTGCATACATTTGACGTTCCCCTCCCCCGCAAAAAACGGCAGACGTTTTTTGTACAGTCAGCAGCAAAAGTAGCTAAGCGGGTAGGGTGTTCAAAATGAGCTGGACACGACTTTATTGTTAAGAGAATAAGAGCATGTGTAGGTCATTTTGAACACCCTGCCCGCTTAGCTACTTCTGCTGCTGACTGTATAGAAAATGACAAACATGGTCGTCAATGCGGTTGGTTGAATTAAGTTATCAATTTCGATTAACTTCGTTTCACTTGATGTCGGCAATGTATCAAAAACCAATGCATTTTTTCCCTGTCCATCCTCAAAAACCTCGGCGTTCCCTTTGGCGACCTAATCCCAAGAATAAGTGCAGCACGTCTCTGCCATCTGAACATCCAATTCAGAGGAAATAAGATAGGCCTTATTGGGATTAGGTCCGGTTTCCTCATTATGTTTTACTTTTGGCAAGTACAGTCGGCAGCAGAAGTAGCTAAGCGGGTAGGGTGTTCAAAATGAGCTGGACACGACGTTATTGTTAAGAGAATAAGAGCGTGTGTCTGTGTAGATCATTTTGAACAACCTGCCCGCTGCCTACTGTACCTACAGTCGCCAGCAGATATATAGGAGCGGCCAAGGTGGTCACAAATATCTGAACAACGCCTCTATTGTCAAGGGAATAAAGTGCATGTTCAGATATTTTTGAGTACCCTGGCCGCTCCGATATATTTGATGGCGACTGTACATATTCCTTATCGTGTCGCCCACCATAAATAATTTTGGCCCGTAAAAAGAACAAATTACTTTGGAAATAGAGGCGATTCGAGTTTCGTTTGTATTTCAATAATCAAAGGAAAATACACTTTATAGGATTTACATATGGTGGAAATTTCATTGCAATATAAGTACAGTCGCCGTCAGATATATCGGAGCGGCCATGGTACACAAAAATATCTGAACATGCACTCTATCGCCTTGACAATAGAGGCGTTGTTCAGATATTTGTGAACACCTTGGCCGCTCCGATATATCTGATAGTTACTAAATTATCCGGCCCGAGGCAATAACTAATAAATAATTAGCAATAAATATAGAAATATCATAATGTAAATTGAATTTTAATGGATTTCAATTTTAATTATATGAAACGATAAAATTTGTTAATAGATTTTACATTATTTTGGTCACAAATATCTGACCAACAACTCTATTTTAAAGGCGATAAAGTGCATGTTCAGATATTTTTAAGTACCCTGGCCGCTTCGATATATATGATGGCCACTACATTGGCCGGCCCGAGGCTATAACTAATAAAATAAATAATTAGCAATAAACACCAATATCATAATGTAAATTGCATTTTGATAAATTTCAATTTTAATTATATGAAACGATAAACTTGTTCATAGTTTTTACATTATTTTACAAGCTGTTTAAGAACTGAGAACATGAAGTACTGCGTTATAATCCTTTTCTTTGGTAAGAATATTTAAATTTATAATATTGTATTGTTAGCCGACTTCCAAGATTTCAAATGGAGGTTCTCAATTCGGTTGTATGTTTTTTTGAGAGCCGCCAGGACGCTCGCGTTCCCATACAAACTTAGTTTAGCTCTCATTTTAAAACGACATGCTTTAGAACTACGAAATTAGGCATGGGCAATCTAGTAGTACAGATCTATGTCGGTAATTCGTTTTCGTTGCTAAAAATTGTAATACAAAGAAAATACAGCCAGATACAGATTTACATACAAAACTTATTTTTGCTAACTGCTAGAATGCCCATGCCAAATTTCGTGGTTCTAAAGCATGTCGTTTTAAAATGAGAGCTGAAGTAGGTACGTTTGTATGGGGACGCGAGTTCACGCGAGCGTCCTGGCGACTCTTAAGCTCCCATATAAACCACGACATTTCTTTCCGGACAAAACTATCAATCCAGCGAACTCTTCGCTATGGACCGGTAGTCTGATACCGGTAGATCTCAAAGTTTTGGCGGTCTAAAAAGTAAAAAAAATTGCCCCTGTTGAATTATTCGTAATTTAGCCGTAAGTATAATCAGAGACTATGGAGATATAGACGACCACAGCCTAAGAACTTTTTGAAGCTCATGTCGATTACGCCATCTATGTCAAAGCCCCCTAAAGATACCGAATATGTAAGAGAAATGTCGCCTGGGGGCCGATTTTTGACAGCCGGACGCTCGAATTCAAAAAATTCAAGCTCGAAAATAATCGCACACAAAAGTTTGTCCTCAATTTTCCCGCATGGAATTAATAGTTTAAATAATCATTATTTTAAATTTCTATCGCTTTTATTTTTAAAACATAATTTCATCATTTTATTCAGAGTTTTAAATGTCACTTTCGAGTGCTCGAATCTCAAAAATCACCCCCCTGCACTGCTACTCCACCTAGTAGCTACTAGTGTACTACACCTACAACATGCACTTTATCGCCTTGAGTATAGAGGCGTTGTTCAGATATTTGTGACCACCTTGGCCGCTCCGATATATCTGATGGCAACTGTAGGTGTAGTACGCTATTTGTTACTAGGTGGAGCAGCAGTGCAGGTGACATTTCTCTTACATATTGGGTATCTTTAGGGGGCTTTGACATCGGTAGTTTAGTGGCTCCGAGAGCCACTTAAAGATACTCAAAATGTAAGAGGAAATGTCACCTCCATCTAGTAACGAATAGCGTACTAGTAACACACTAGTCGTTACTAGATGGAGCTGATATTTCCTCTTACATTTCCCTTAACTAGATGGCGCTAAATACTTGGAGCCTCAAAAAGTTCTTACACTATGGCCGTCTATTATATCTTTAAGTCTTAAAGCGGTATTACACATTGCAACCTGCAGGGTCCAATCTGTCAGGTTGGAAGGTGTAATTGAAGGTAGGGCCCGTAGGGAGCTGAAGGAGGGGTAGGAAGAGGCAGGGTACACAACAGATTGGGCCCTGCAGGTTGCAATGTGTAATACCGCTTTTATCATGACACGCATAGAAGCCGTAATGAACAGCCACACACAGCTAGTATATTTGCAGGTCTAGCTGTCCAGTTGGAAGCCTCTCCCTTACATGTGGATGTTGACAAGGATGCTGACGTAGAAAAACTGGATGCTACGGGGTAAGAACTCGAGCTTCGAGGGTTGTCACTCAATTTATTATATTTTATTTTATTAGGTAGGTACACTAAACAGATATCATACAACCTCCATCCTCCAGTAACAATATAGTAGGCTGTGTGCATGAGTGTGGCGCCATCTCTTGAGCAGGGGGTGAAAGGGTTTTTTTTCTTTTTTATTAATGGCATATACTCCATGCTTAGGCTCAAAACACACCTAGCGGAATGGAGGCAGTAAAGTATGGAGGCCATAGACAAAGGGTCTGGCCGGATCGCCATACCAAAATCGCCCCTGGCTGAATTTGAGATATTGTTATGCACGATTATTTGTTTTATAATTACATATACTTTTGGAGAATATTATGCCTTAAATGATTCCCGTTTGCGAAAAAATTAAAAAAAAAGAAATTTCGTTTTTATTTTTTTTCTTTAAAACCACGTATTCGATTGACTTGTTCTTTGGATATTTTATAGATATAATAGGGATACATTAAAGAAAAAAAAATTAACTTCCTGACTTTATTTTAAGTACATAATTTTTTGAGTTTATTTTTAAAATATTTTTTTAATACTACATATGAGTTAGCGACACCTACCATATTTTCATATAATATGCGCATTTTTATACTCTATTACATATATTTTTATCAAAAATATTGGTTTGGATCAACAACTTGAAAAAAAAAATTTCATAAACAGAGTGGACAAAATTAACCTTTATTAGTATTTAATTGTCTAACACCGGGAGTGGCCCTTTTTTCCTCAATTGAAACGGGTTATTATTAAAAAAAAAAAACATAAATTACGAATGTTTTTTTTTTCTTGCGCTGCTGGCGAATCGAAGCAGTCATATACAGGATGGATTTTCTTTTTGGGTCAGTGAAGGCAGCTGCCAGATTCCGGGCTGCTACGTGAAAATGGTCTTAGAAGACCTTCCCTCGATTTCAGAATAATTTCAGATTAATGAAGGATCGCATTTAAAGATTTTGGAATAAACATACAGGGTGCAAGAAAAAGGTAATTTTTGTGAAACTTTCCATGTCCATTCCTATCCAGGATAAAAAGCTTGTACGGGACCAAAAAATTCCGGCTAGAACAGCCACAAATCGAGGAAAACTTTTCCCATATATTTTGTATGAAAATGAAAACTTTTATTTTTCACATGCAATTTTTTTATGCCAATCGATTCCATTCCCGTTCAGTATCAATAGTTTCCATAGGGTCAACTTACGGTAATGTACCAACGGCCACAAATTGAAGATTCTTTTTCCATACAATTTTTTCGCAAACGGGAATCATTTAAGGCATAATATTCACCAAAAGTATATGTAATAATAAAACGAATAATTGTGCATAACAATATCTCAAATTCAGCCAGGGGCGATTTTGGTATGGCGCTCCGGCCAGACCCTTTAAGCTACTATCGACAAAGCTCCATACATTACTGCCAAAATTCCGCTAGGTGTGTTCTGAGCCTTATATGAAATGTCACTGGCTGATTCACTATTTTGACAGTTGACCCTATGGGTGATGTCAAATATTTTGAAATGTGATATTGACAAGAGCCCAATTTCTTGTTACATTTTTTTTTTTTTCTTATGGACTTTAGGCGGTATTGCCTGTAGCCAATGTCAAGTATAAAAAGGCGGGAAATAAGAGCTTGTAAGATTCAATCTTTAGGTACAATGCATGGTACAATGTCTTCAATCGATAAGTATTTTGTTTAATCAAATAAGTTTTAGGCAACGTTGTTCGGTAGAAGTGGCATAAGCCTTGTTAGTTGCTATTTGTAGAGTGATAGCTCCCTACAAAAGGCTCGAGGAGGCTACAGGTTGTTCTGAACCAATCAATGGTTACACGCCTTTTAAGACTAATTCTTCATTATCCGCACACTTGTTCGTTAGATCACCGCACAATAAGCTATCTATATTACACACTGAACCACGAAAATGAACAAAAGACAAATAATTAACCACAACGAGCTGCGACCATGATGAGCTCAACCCATAGACTCTCTTGTTACATTGTGCGCTGCGATCGTTCACGTTACCCCCACCATGCACTTCGCACATAGCCAATAACTAGCACAATATCCAAAGCAAGTATACACAGCATGTTCTACAAGTAAGCGCAGAATTTTACAGTTACAATATCTAAGAGCGATCGTTGAGTAATAAAACATGTTTTTGAAGGAAAAACTAACTAAGTAACATTTACATTCACAAAATAAACTCTCACGAACTCATTTAACCTTTTCCACGCCAAAGACGTATATTTCGGCACCACAGGTCCAACGCCAAAGACCGATATATCGGTCACCGACCACAGAGCAAAATAGACCTACATGCACATGCACAAAGTTTAAATAAATTTTTGACATTTAGATGGCGTGGCGTCTGAGTGGTAGGTTTTGCGTTGACATGGCGTCGAAAAGGTTAAAGGTCAAACTACCTAAACAATAAGTAGTCTAATATTGGTGCAGCTGGATCTGAGATCCAGCTGCACCAATATCAGACATTCGAATACTAATAAATCCAAGATCAATCAATCAATTCGAGAAGTTGTTCAGACTTTAAAGATTCTGCGCCTTGTTTATGTTTCCGTAACGTTCACGATTATGTTCTCGTGTGATTTGTTGCCTCAGTATTCTAGTAGGCGTTTAAAGCAGCGGTCATTAATTCAAGTAGTCATGTATTCGATTTATTTATTAATGGTTTACACCAGCACTCCATCCATTCTAATGATGAGGAAAGAAGTCACGTATTCGACAGATATAGTAGAATGTTGCTAGGTAATAAAATGCTCATCTATTCAAATACTAGTTTTGTATATTTAATATTCGAATATAATATTTAAGTACATTTTATAAATAAACTTTATGTTTGGTCTTTAATTGTATCGTAATGGTAATGAAACGAAGGCAGTTCAAAAATATCGAATGCAGCGTGGAGCGCTAGCACCATGAGTATATATACTTACTATGCCTACCAGGCAAAGTAAGTATACAGGGTGATCAATCCAAAAACGGTCAGTATGGACAAAGTCAGAAACTATGAGAGATAACCACATCTGTTCTTAGCAAACATTGCTTCGATTTTAAATTTAATAATAATGACATTCAATCTTTTTTTAATCTCTCATAGATAGCCGAGAATCAAACATGCTCGAAGTAAACAAAGTTAGGTATAAATTTTGTTATTGTTGATAATAAGAATCTTAAGTCACAGGATCTTAAATCACTATCTTTCAGGATCAATTATACAACAAATACTATTTACACGCGACTACATAAAGATTGACCAGGTTCGATTCCCGGTTATGTATGAGATTTAAAAAAATTGGACATTATTATTAAGTTTAAAATCGAAGCCATGTTTCCTAAGAACAGATGTGGCTATCTCTTATAGTTTCTGACTTCTCCATACTGACTGTTTTGGATTGATCACCCTGTATATACTTACCAATCTTACCACGCCTACTAGACAAAGTGCATTTTATGAGTTGTTATTCTAGTACATCGAGCCAAAAGTAGGATTATAATAAAATTACGTATATTTGCGAATTGTATTTATTTGAGAACTTAAGTTTAAATTTAACAATCACGTTATCTTTTTTACAAATAAAAATTAGGCTTCTCAGACATTGTACCCTTACTCAATGGTGTACCCATGTGGCGTGTCGGAGGACAAACCCTCGTCTATCTTGTCTATTACTCTACGCGTTAATTCGTATACTTGGTCTAATAATGTATTTTTTACTACATATTGGGCGCACAGCTCAGCATTACATGTACAGATATGTTCATGATTCTCATTTATTTTGGTACTGTCGTAAATTTCTATTTTGATAACTTTAGTAGACCCATTCCGATGTGGTTTCTTGATGAACGAGTAAACGACTGGTGTTGCTTTCCTCTTGACTCCCCAGGACAGGCGCCTTAGCCCCGATCCAAGTTCACTCTGACTTTGGTTTTGAGATGATGTCATAGGAACGAAGTTGAACAGGTTTTCTGATGTATCCTGTAATGAATAATTAACTTATTAGTTTAATGGTGCAGTTTAATTAACTTATTAGTTAAATGGCGGCTTAAATATCTGAAAAGTTCTATAGATTAATAAAAAGTACCTATTTAATCGAACGTGGGGGTTCAAAGTGAATGCCTGGGTGGCTTATTTGCATGTTCTAGGTACTTATGTTCATATAAAGGTATCTCATTTATTTTATAAGCCATACATCTTAATGATTAAGTCGGCATATAAAGGTATTTATTAAAAAAAATCGCTAGATTTCAATCAAATTATGTTATACAAAATATTACAGTTACCATTTGTATGATACTACATTCTTAAAAGTGTTATATTATAGCATATTTTTAAATAATAATAATAATGATCTATTTTGTGGTTTAAAAAAAAATGACTTACCGACATATTTTCCGTAGAACCAGTCACTTGCAATATATTTTTTTGAATAATATTTGCTCACTTATTTTCGAGACTTATATTCAAAAATGTCGCGTTATTAGAGTTCAAATTCTCGTATTTATTTTATGGTGCGCTCCGCGGCGGAGAAAAACGATACCGTCTGTGTTTACATCCATATACCGCTCTGCGAATCATAATCATAACAAATGAAATAACATCGACGCGCGAAATCGACTCTAAATACATGCGTTTAGTTATCAAATTGCATTGTGATACGTATGGATTTAAAGAGTTTGTAATAATCCGCTGAAGCAGATAAAATATACTAGCGCTTATCGTGACTTTGTCTACCTTTCTATAAGATTAAGCTCTAAGACTAAATGAAACGAGAAAAAATGTAGATAAACAAAATGTAAAAATCGTGTCTTTTACTTAACAAAGTTAAACTTAAAATCGGTAAGTACCAGTGGCGGTGAGGTCAAATTTTTTCTTAGGCAAGCCGGTGGTGATTTTGGGTTAAAATTTCTTCATGAGCTGCAGGAAAACTGCTCAGGCGCCTGAAACTTAGGCAACCCGACGGGAATCGTGTTCTATGGACGCGCCACCACTGTAAGTACCTACATATAAATATTTGTTTTATATTATACGACTTTAATACTGTTATTTTGTTTGTTTGTTCGTTGATTATATGTAACGGAAACTTACTAAATATTAAATGTTAATTTAAAATAGAAGTAAACCCATAGTATGAACGTAAGCGAATTATATAGCTTCTACTTTAGGCTAAGTGCTGATGTAGCTTTTTTAATCACGTTGACAATTTTCACATATGGGAGAGCTCCACGTGAATTTTCACTACTTAAGACCCTAGATCGGGTCCGTTGCTTCATTCCGCTCAACAAGAAGCAAGGAAAAACCACTCTTCTCTTCGCTACTGCAGCTACAAGCACATCATCATCATCATCATACAATGTAAGTGTGAATCAATGTATATTGTAATGTTACTTATACTCGAATAATTACTACATAATAAAAGTTAATTATTCAAATTAAGGCAACGTTAGAGTAACGGACAATTATATGTGAACGATACGAGTAATTAACTATTGCGTGTGAATGTCTGAACGACGAACGTCTGTATGAATGGTCACTTTAAAATGTGACGTTTTCAAGTCAAAGGTGCATTAATGGAAGTTTTTTTTTTCATAGAGTTTATTCCTAAATGATTTGTATGACTGTAACACCTTATTGACCGAACCGAGAATGATGTACTTATGATTTGAAAACGTTGCAAATGATATATCGAGATTAATGTATGAACGTTGTTTTCATAATAATTTTTAAAATTTTATTTATAGGAATGGTTAAATATTACAAAGCTGTGTAACCCCTAAATATGTGAATAAAATCTCTGTACTCCATTTAAAAGCGAATCATAAAGTTAACTTATTTATTTTATTTTCAGGTCAAAACGCTCGTCAGTTGCTGAAGATTTGTTTCTCTCATCCTCTTCGGAGGAAGACTCCTCGCCACCGCCACCACCACCGAAGGCTGATGTCACCGAAAAAAAGAAAAAATCCAAGCCGAAGACATCGACATCGGCGAGCTCGAGCAAGAGGGTTAAAATTGCTCCGGTGAAACTGCGGCACGCCACTGCTGCTGAACTGTTCGGTACCGACAGCGATGACGAAGGATTGGAGGCGAATCCACCAGGCGAGGGTAAATTAATATCCTACATTTCACGAAGACTCGCGAATGGTTTTGCTCGTCAGACAAATCCTGATAAAAAGGGCACGCACTTTGTTGAGGTCAAAGTATACAAATGCGATGATATTGAAAAAGTGACGCCAGTAAATCGATGGCGTCATGCAGTAGTGAATATCAAAAACCGAACTGATGATAATACTGAAGCATGGAGACACTTGACTAATTTTATTCACGCCACGCGAAAGGAATACCGAACATGTACCCCGTCATTTGTTAGCAACTATTATTGATCAATTTAAGCCCTCCTATTATCTTATTATTTTAATTCTAAAGTACATAATTATGTCAATTATTCTAAGTCTTTATATCACCATTAATAAATGTATATTAATACTATTAACTTTGAATAAAATGTTATCTATAAATTGTGCATTTTTTTTTACAGTGGGATCACGTAACCCCTCATCATCCAGAGCTATTTTAATGAAATGTGACAAATGTGACATTGAATTACCTAAAAATGAATACAGATATCATTTGAGAACTAATTTACATAAATCGAATTGCTTATTGAAAACTGATTTTAATAATATTGAAATTATAGCAACTGCTTTTAAAAAGAGAATAGTCACCTACCGTTTGAATCCAACACAAAAGGAATACCTAACTCCTGAGGCATTTCTATGCGAGATTCAAAGTAATGTTATGAAAGTTGTTTTAATGTCATTATTGAAACATAAAAGTATCAAAATAAGCTATGAGCTATTCGTTTACTTTACATTACCCCATTCAGGCGAACAAAAATTGAAGTCGTTCAATACTAAATATGATGTTATTTATGGGAACACGAATATAAAGGAGCTGTATGTAAATACAATGGAAAATTTGAAAAATAAAGTTATAGAGTTTGAAGACTGTGAATCAGGCTGGTCTTTTGTTGCAGTAAGCCACTTGGAAATTAATGTAAACAAGTATTGTCCGATGCGAGGAGGTACTTACATACCTTTACCCCCTAGAATCAAAAATACCAAAAGCTGCATTAATGTTCAGAACACCGATAATTGTTGATTAACTCTGAGTAATAATCTGTTTTAATTTTATTTTATTTGATATGACCTATCCTATATAAAGCTTTGAAATGTCATATTTTCCTCATATTCACGATGAAGTTCGTTAAGCATACTCAAACTCTGGAAGTAAATAATATAATAGTAGAAAATGATACGCATAAAAATACAAGACACGGCACATTATTCCCCAACACAATTCGTTGTATAATATGTGGTCCTTCAAACTGTGGTAAAACAAATATAATGTTGAATTTACTGTTACATGAAAATGGTTTAAAGTTTAAAAATATCTATTTGTATTCAAAGACAGCTTTTCAGCCGAAATATTGTTATCTACAGCTAGTTATGGAGAAAATTCCTGACGCTAACTTTTTTATATTTAATAATAATAATGAAGTTATCCATCCAAATGATGCCATGACCGATTCAATCATGATTTTTGATGATGTCGCATGTGAAAATCAAGTAAACATTCGGAACTACTTTGCTATGGGAAGACATCGACAAATTGACTGTTTTTATCTATCTCAAACTTATTCCAAAATTCCGAAACAATTGCTAAGAGATAACGTCAATCTCTTAATTGTTTTCAGACAGGATGATACTAACTTAAAACATATATACAGGGAACACGTAAACACTGATATGGATTGGTTAAAATTCAAAGAACTTTGTTCGGCTATATGGAACAATCGCTTTAGCTTTTTATTGATCAATAAAGATTGTGCAATAAACAAAGGTCGATATAGACAAGGGTTTGATACATTTATTTACTTTTAAATTTTTAATTACCTATATAATCAATAAAATATTGGCGTATACCTCACTTGAAATAGAGTGCCTGTATTAAACAGTTGGCGTTCACGTTGGTGAAATGGATATACATTTAAAAGACCAACTTATTAAAGCAGTAGATAATATAAAAAACAAAATTAAGAAGATTGATAATGAAGAACATGAAAGTAATTTACATTTCAAAAAAGTTTTTAAACCTATTACTGAACCATTAGAAAACCTCATTGCGCAAAGTGCTAATATTAACCCTCCTATTAACATAGCCGCAACTACTACAAGCACAGATCCGAATAATACATTTCAGAATTTAAATGATTCTATAGGATACAATAATTTCAAAGAGATAATTGCTCCTGATCAGCATTCAGAATATTATGAATACTCTAGTGAAAGCGATACTTATCGAAAACAAAATAATGATACACTTTTATCTCTAAAAAAAGAGGATTTGATTGATTTATATGAGGATATCAATATACCATTCGGGGTTCGAAGCGCAAATAAAAAGTTGATGATGGGTAATTCTGATGTTTACTTATCTTTTGTGAACAATGCTTCCAACACTGAAAAAAAATACGTTATTACTGTTGATAAAAAAACGTTTGAATTAACCGCGGGGCTGAAAGAACTACTAATGCGAAACAAACCTGATCTCAGGCTTGTTACTGAAAAAGACAAAACTGAATACAAAGAAATGCTTATTCGTACAAATGCACATAAACGGGATTTTGATCCAAAGGGAAAAATTAAAGGTGACAAAAGTTCAAAATATTGCACCATTATCAAACCTCTATTTTCACAATTAATTGACTCCGACAAAGATTTTTCTGAGCAGTTACCTAAAGTTAAAATAGGTGGAAACTTACCTGAATTAAAACAGTATAAAAGTAACACAGATTACATTTATTGGGATGATCCCAATGAATTAATTGAAAGGCTAAAACTATTAATTGCATCCAAAAACGCTGGTAACACCAACCACGATAATGAAATTATATCAATTATTGAAGAATTAAAGGAAGCGGGTATTGTAAATCAATAAAAACTATTGAAGTATTATTCTAATGCTCAGTAGGTAAAAACACATGTAATAGACATGACAAATGATGATATTAATGTTAATTGTGAAGCAGAACTAAACAATGTCTTAAAAGAAAATGTATTATCTAATACAATAAATGCCGAAACAATGTACAAAATCGATGACTGTCTGAAAAGGTTGATAAATATTGATAAAAAAATATTGGCTTTAATGAATCGGATAAAGAAAATTGAAAAGGATATTTTAAACAAAGAACTTGAAGACAATCTTAATAAACATTATGAGCAAAGCAGACGTCGTAAATGAAATTCACAAAAATGCAAGGGTGAATTTCCCCCGAAGGAGTGTAATTTTAAGAGATATCGATGACCTTTGGCAAGCAGATTTAATGGATATGCAGACTTTCTCAAAGCTTAATGCTGGTTATAAATACATATTTGTGATTATTGACTGTTTCTCAAAGTACGCTTGGGCAATTCCACTCAAACGTAAGACTAAAGGAATCGTATCTAAAAAGTTTCAAACATTATTATCAGCAGGGCGTAAACCACACAATTTACAAACAGACAGGGGAACTGAATTTTATAATAGTGATTTTAAAAAAGTCGTTGACAAATATAATATTAATCATTACTCTACATATTCCACCAAAAAGGCATCAATAGTTGAGAGACTTATAAGAACTCTTAAAGCTAAGCTGTATAAGGAGTTCAGTCTAAAGGGAAATTATAAATGGATTGATGGAACTCTTGATCAGAAAGTTTCAGAATATAATCATACTTTTCATAGGACGGTGGGAAAAGCACCGGCCGCAATTAACCATACTAATAAACAAGACGTATTACAAAGATACAATAATAATTTACTATCAAAGAAAAAACTGATTTGCAAAAGGTTTCATGTGGGAAATTTTGTAAGAGTCAGTAAGTATAAAGGATGTTTTGAGAAAGGGTTTACCCCTAATTGGTCAACAGAAATATTTAAGATAACTAAAGTTCAAAATACTAACCCAACGACATATTATCTAGAAGACGCAAAGCGTAGACCTATTTTAGGAGCATTTTATGCGCAAGAAATTCAGAAAACTTTGCACCCCGAAGTTTACCTTGTTGAAAGAGTTTTAAAACGTAAAGGAAATAAAGTATATGTTAAGTGGCTCGGTCTTCCATCAAGTGAAAATAGCTGGATTGATAAGACAAATCGTTTGTAATCGTTAAAATAGTAGAAAAAAAAACTTGTTTAAATTAGCTATCACTCTTTCATGCAGTCATTTGTATTTCGATCTTTATACTATAAAGACTAGTACTAAATATTTAAATATTTTAATCTTTTTTATAAAAATGACTCGAACGAGAAATATTCCTGAAAATGAAAATAAGAAAAACAAAAAATCAGTGATCATTCAGAAAACTGGGTGTGGTTTAAAGAAAACTTTTAATAATCTTGTTTCACACACTAAAAAGCATATTAGTAATCTAAAGCCAAAATGTAAGAAAATGTTAATGGAATTAGCATACGCTGCTGCTCAAGAATTAGCATCGGACTTACCTATACAATTACCCCGAGTGATACCTGTACCTAAAACTGGTGGATTTCTACCATTAATTCCAATTTTGGCTGGATTATCAGCTACAGGAAGTTTAGCAGGAGGTGTTTCGGGAATAAGAAAAGCTATTAATCATTATAAATCAGCAAAACGGCAACTAGCTGAATTGAAAAGGCATAATATGAAAATGGAAGCTAAATGTATTGGGAAAGGACTACATCTTAAGCCGTACAAGGGTGGACTAGGAATTTTTATTTCAAATAAAAAAAACTAGATGGTAGGCTACCCAATAGACCATTGACTAATATCGACATAATAAAACATTCGAAAAATATTCCTTATTTTCGCGGTGTGTTTATGAGAGACGAATTACCAGCGAAGCCATTATCGATAGAATGTGGTGTTATTAATTTAGATTCGTCTGAAAATTATGGTACTCACTGGGTAGCCTATGGAAAAATTGAAGATTATATTGAATATTTTGATAGTTACGGGAATTTAAAACCACCAAAGGAATTCATAAAATATATGGGAGCTAACATACATTATAATTATGATAATATACAAAAGAATCACTCATTTAACTCTGGGCATTTATGCTTAAAATTTCTGAACTCGTTCTGGGAAAAATATTTGCGCGATAAATATGTACCAGGGAAATGAGAGCCAGCATATAACAATTTCAATAAAATGATAACTACCTTCATTCACATGACATTATATCTTCAGCAGTGTCTAGAATCGGGTGTTAAGCATACTTTTACATATACCTAACATAATCATGTATGTTTTCAATAAAAGCATGATTACAAGGACTACATCCAATATTCGACTCCCAGTCTTCAAAGGAGCAAGTCGATTAAATTCCACTAAGAGAATTACCAAGAGAAATAAATTATTTCTTCGTTCTCTTGGACTTAAAATAAAATAATATATTTACGATGCTGCATATCACAGACCTCCCGCAACAAGATAATTCTATTGAAGGCTATGCGATCCATTCATACAATCCGTACAATCATAGCTTTAAAGAAAACGATGAAATCAGGATACCCATTAATCAACAGGATGTATATGTATTACCATCTGCGAGCTCCATTTACGTTGAAGGGTATGCAAGTGTACACGGAGTAGACGCAGCGGGAAAAACAATAACAAAGGATGTAAATTTTACAAATAATCCCATATTGTTTTTGTTTAAAGATATAAGTTATGAACTAAATGGCATTGAAATAGATCGTAATAAAAATACTGGGATCACAACAACGATGAAATCTCTTATTTCAATGAATGAAGGAGAAAGTAAGAACGCTGCACTGTGGGGTTGGAATCTAAGCGGTTCTATTCTAAAGCATGGTCATTTTTCCGTTATAATACCATTGAATAAAGTCCTCGGCTTCGCAGAAGACTATAATAAAATTTTGGTTAACTGTAGACATGAACTTGTACTACATAGAAGTAATTCCGTTTTAAATAGTGTTCTAATTGATAAAAGTGATAAAGTTGAAATAGATATTCATAAAATCCAATGGCGTGTACCACACGTTAGGGTTTCTGATCGTAATAGATTGTCATTACTAAAGTGCTTGGAAAAAGATCGAGCTATACAAATAGCGTTCCGCAATTGGGACTTATATGAATATCCACTTTTACCTAAAACAACAAAACATGCATGGTCAGTAAAAACTGCTTCCCAGTTAGAAAAGCCCAGGTATGTTATTTTAGGATTACAAACTGATAGAAAACTGAACAAGTCAAAAAATTCCTCTGTATTTGATCATTGCAATATAACTAACGTAAAGTTATTTTTAAATTCACAGTACTTTCCTTATGATTCACTTAATTTAAAATTCAGTGAAGATAAAATTAGTATATTATACGAAATGTATGCTAATTTTCGTCAGTCGTATTATGGCCTCAGTATCGATCCACTGCTTAATCTGAACACGTTCGGCAAAAAAACTCCGCTATTTGTTATTGACTGCTCAAGGCAAAACGATTCATTGAAAACTGGACCAGTTGACGTTCGACTAGAAATCGAGTCTTCGGAAGATATACCTGACAATACGACAGCCTACTGTTTGATTATAAACGATCGTCTTATCGAGTATAAACCTTTGAGTAGTATTGTTCGGAAATTATCATGAATGTGATTTTAGACGTTCAAGGATTTAAAGACGAAAACAACCAATTTATACCAAAAGAAATAGCTATTATTTGCAACAAAAGTTTTCTTGTGTTGTTGATCAGACCTCCTCATCCGTTTTATACCTTAACAAAGAAAGAACGTTCACTAGTATCTTGGGTGGAAAAATACAGAGGAATATTATGGAATGAAGGCTATGTATCATATTTTAATTATAAGAATATTATTTTAGATTATTGTAAAAATAAGCGCATTTATACAAAAGGTCATGAAAAAGTGCAGTGGGTGAAAGAAATAACAGAAAGTAACAATGTTTATAATTTAGAATATTTTGATTGTCCTAATTTAAACACTCTATGTGAAAAATATTCAACAAAATCTGATATTAAAAATTGTATATACCATACTAATGTTTGTGCTTTTAAAAATGTATCCTGTATGAATAAGTGGTGTATAGAAAATAATGTTTTTTTACAAAATAAAACACATTTATGAATAGTTGTGTTGTTTTTTCTTCTAAAGATATGATGACCTATAAAACGAAGCAATACTAGTAATATTAGTAATATCTAACAATGCCTGGTAAATATCTAACAAACCTAAAGGTTACTTGAATTTACTTGAATAATAAAAATGGATATCAATATAGGGGATAGAGTTGAAGTTATTATTAACCAATGTCATCTGCATGGACGACATGATGTTAAAATAATAAACTCTATACCCTCTTACGGTGTGCTAATAACTGAAAGCTATTATAAAACAAAAATAAAACGAATATATTATACTGGTTTGCAAGTATCAGCGCGAGTAATCAGAAAAAATAAATGCTTCGTAGACTTGGTACCAAATGGATAGGTGTTACTTCTAGAATGAAGTTTATGGCACCCTGTCACCGGTAACCATTCTACTACCTCGCTACTTGAATACGGGACTTCTTGAATGGATAGAAATTGTGTATTTGAATGATGACTTCTTGAATTGGTTCAAAATTAGTATTCAAATGTCTAATATTGGTGACAGCTGGATCTTCTTTGATCCAGCTGCACCAATATTAGACTACTACAATAGTTATTTGTGCAACAATTAAGAGAGGAAAGTTGGTTTTTCTTGCGAGTGTTGATTTTGAGTCCCGAGTAAGCGAAAGATTCTATAATTGAATCACGAGCGAAGGGAGTGATTCTAGGTTTGAATCTTGAGCGTAGCGAGGGATCTTAAGAACACGAGATGTAAAAAAACTTTCCTCTCGTGTGACACATACAACTTTTCACCTCAGTAGTGAGAACATATTAAAGTAAAAAAAACACATTTATTTACATTCCCGAATGAAAGGCGTCATCATTATGACGAAAACCTTCTAGAAACAAAATTTCACTCCCTGGAGTGATGAAAGTCGCACTTTCGTCATTCCAGGGAGTGAGGAAAGTAGGCTTGTTCGAACTGCTGAGGTGAAAAATATATTTCAGCAATTCTCCACCAATTGGTACAGTCGACGTCAAAAATATGTTTACAATTTTGAACCTTATTACAACGCAGTAACGTGAAAAATTGCAAACGGGTGAATATCCCAAGCAATACAATTTGATGGCAAGACTGAAAACGCTGGTGCAGAAAGTCAAAATAGTCATATACTATTTTTTTTTGGAAACATCTCTTAGCTATCGACCTCGGGCATTAACTAATATTGAAATATTAAATAATTTAATCATTTAGAAAAAAAAATAAAGGCCCAATTTTTCATTCATGTGGGTTGTCCGGAACCCAGTTATTCTTGTTTAATGCCGCATAATTCTAAAACTATACAAGATATCAAATTATTTATTAGTTCATTATAATACCATATCAATAAAGAATCCTTTAAAATATTACTTGCTTACTAACTCTTTAATAAACCCCCTTATTATGCGTAATGAAATTTGTCCGGCAAAATAATCCTTATTACCGCGGACAAATTTCATCTACGTTTATTGGCTAAGTTTGACTTCATACGCCCCCCCGCCCGCCTCCTGCGCACTTTGAGAGTAAGTTGCGAGGCTCTCACCGCAAGAAGATGTCGACGTGATGCTTAATAGATCTGCTACACACATGGTCATGTCATTTCGATGTTACGGGGACAAAAAAAATATCATTCCGGAGTTTGCTATATGTTTTTTGTTTCATATTTGTTATTTTTCAAATATTTACAGATCGTGTATTTTGTACTTGTGAGTTTAAATATCGCGATAGTTAAAGAATGTGGGATTTAGTTATTTTTTTATAATTTTATTTCACCTCGGTTTATCATTCCACCAATTTCATTCCGGTGATTTCGGTGTAGTAAAATGACTTTAATACCCACCAGAATGAAAATAACACCGGAATGATATGTCATTCAGGTGGAGTATTATATCATTCCTTTGCATACTTATCATTCACGTGCGAGTATTTTTTTTCATTCCGGTGGAAAAATGTCATTCAGATGGAGTGTTATATCATTCCTGTGTATACTTATCATTCACGTGCGAGTCAATTTTTTAAATCTCCGATAATTCTCAAAAGGCTTAAGATATCAAGTGCTCTGTAAGAGGCTTATCAAAGAACAGTCTGAGGTGTCGATTGGCATTAAAAGAAAAATCAAAGAAACGTAAATAAAGAATTACACCGGAATGACACAAAAAACTAGTACTGTTGAAATAGACCCAAACATATCTTACTAATAAAATTAAAACACATTTCAAGATGGCTGGTAGCATACCGTAACTAACCTACATAATTTAGTCGGTTTCATTGTTACCCTTCAAAGAGCGGTGGAGGGTAATAAACGTTTCTATTGTACTTAGGGCCTTTTGGAAGTAAGCAATAATCACAAGGTTGAGTCTATGATAAGGACCAACGATAATAGCGCCTTTTCTGTCATAGGTATCTATGGAAAGTGTAATAAGACCATCCCGTTCAATCTTGATATTGCTATTACCATCGTCTCGGGATAGTAATGTCTATGTATCACGCAGATGATAATAACAAGTTGGGACCAAAAAAATGTTAACGCTTTGACCGCCACAGTCGGCTGTGGCCGACATCAAAAAGTCGTGCCATGGACGCCACCGACGGCAACAGCCGACAGGCTTTGTAGTGCAATAGGGACCTACGCGGGCTTCCGCAAAGTTCAATTTCGCTTGACAAAACGCGATTACGTGGCGTCGGTCGCGCGTCCTTTTTGTTCAACGCTTCGCGGTCAAAAGGTTAAAAGGTTAAAGTGTATCCACACTCGTATATTTGCAGTTCTATTTCTACGGGCGGTGCTGCAGACCAGGAAGCAAAAGACGTCAATAAAAGAGTGCAGAGCTCTGAGGAGTAAGTCTACCCACACATTGCAGGTCTAGCAACATCTACTTAACACATTTACCGCTATGCTACGCGCGTAGCGCTACGTCGTAGCCGATAACATGGGTTTCGCGCTATGTAGCGAAAATGCTTCGTAGAGCCGTGACGACAACGTGTCGTCATTGGGGATGGCACAGTGACATTCCCAACATTGGTCCTTAGGGTCAAACACACCTAGCGGAATCACAGCGGAATTAAGCCAATTCATAGACAAAATGCTTAAATTTGTCTATGGTAGCGGAAATTTGTCTATGGTAGCTGATTTTTTGTATGGAAGCCATAGACAAATTTCCGCTACCATAGACAAAATTAAGCATTTGTCTATGAATTGGCTTAATTCCGCGAGGAATTCCGCTAGGTCTGTTTTGACCCTAAAAGCTTAATTTGTATAACGCGAAGTAGTTTTTATTTATATTCGCGAAAATGACTCAAAGTTTTGTCTCGAATTGCTCCGAAATTGAAATCCGCCGGTTTTTGAAATACAATATAATTAAAATGCTGTAGGTTAACGCCATAGGGAAGGTTTTTGAATAAGAAAAGCATTTCGACTCCATAGTAATTAAGGAACATTCATCTTCTCTCTCTTTCTCTCATTGTATATGTCTTTTTCTGTTATTGTATGGAATCTGGAACAGCGCCCTCTGCAAAAAGTTTTCACCCGCCGGCCTTATTCGCTGTGTGCATGATTGTGGCGCCATCTCTTGGGCAGGTGGTCAATCTCTTTTTTCCTTTTTTTATAAATAGGTTGTATTCCTTGCTTATATGAAATGTAACTGGCTGATTCACTATTTTGACAGCAGACAGGGGATTTGCAGTTTCATTTCTTGTCACATTGAGCACTGCGATCGTTCTCGTTACCCCCACCATGCACTTCGCACATAGCGATATCGCAATTTGGACGGAAAAATCGCCGGCAATAGGGAAGGCTGGTGAAATTTTTTGTAGAGTGCGCTGTTCCAGATTCTATACAATAAAGAGAAACAGACATACAATGAAAGAAAGAGACAAACTATGAATGGTCCTTTAGTATGCAGTCAAAAAACTTTTTTTCGGCAAAAACTTTCCTTATGGCGTTAATCTACAGCATTTAAATTTTAGTGTATTTCAGAAACCGGTGGAATTCGCGAAAATTAATAGCTTGAGTTAATTAGGACACTGGTGTCTTTGAGAAATATACTTAATTTAAGCCCGGGCGCACACAGAAGGCGGCAACCGGAGTTCTGCGTCCGCGTTCCATTGGACTTATATGGAACGCGAACGCAGAACTCCGGTGACCGCCTTCTGTGTGCGCCCGGCTAAGCTCATGAATGTACCCTTATGTAAGAAAATAAAAATAAAACACAATGTATGTAAGTTAAACCAAAAAATACATTTTTTCGTTAATAAAATTAATTTTATGAAATAAAACAACTTTAAACGGATTATATCGCGTATACTGAATCAACTACAATCAATTACAATTTTTAGCAACGAAAACGAATGTCCGACCTAGATCTGTACTACTAGAATGCCCATGCCAAATTTCATGGCTCTAAAGCATGTCGTTTTAAAATGAGAGCTAAACTACGTTTGTATGGGAACGCGAAAGTACACGCGAGCGTCCTGGCGACTCTTAAGCTTTATTTTAAATATAGTTTCTCCTTGAGAGTCTTTAACATCTTTTGGTAGATTAAAACATTTGTGCACCTTCGGATATAATTTTTTTTTCCATGTCCAGTTCTATGTCTAAACAATTTAATTTTGTTAGTATTTCTTAAGAGTCGCCAGGACGCTCGCGTGAACTCCCGTCCCCATACAAACGTAGTTCAGCTCTCATTTTAAAACGACATGCTTTAGAACCACGAAATTTGGCATGGGCATTCTAGCAGTACAGATCTATGTCGGTAATTCGTTTTCGTTACTAAAAATTGTAATACAAAGAAAATACAGCCAGATACAGATTTACATACAAAACTTATTTTTGCTATATTTTCTTTGTATTACAATTTTTAGCAACGACTATGAATTACCAACATAGATCTGTACTGCTAGAATGCCCATGCCAAATTTCGTGGTTCTAAAGCATGTCGTTTTAAAATGAGAGCTGAACTACGTTCGTATGGGAACGCGAGTACACGCGAGCGTCCTGGCGACTCTTAAGTTATTTTACTTTTTAGTTTTTAAACTAATTTTACTTTTTTATATAGACGAAAACGGAATGTCATGATCGCTTCGGAACATGCGCGTAGAACTATGATGAGGTTAGTTTATGTAGCCTGTAACTATATGGTCTGGCAAACCAAAAAGCGCAGCAACAGTCAGAGTAACATGCTATAGGGTAATTTGCAGAAAAAATGTACCTTTACTTTTTTATTTTATTTGATATATATTTTGAGTCTATCGCATGCAGAATCACGAGCTCTATCGAGTCTGATAGAATTTAAAAAATGTCCCAACTGTCCCAAAATTTACATACAAAAAAATTCGTTACGTTCATAAAAAAAGTGTAACGAAACTGAGAAATTATCATTTTCTCAAGTAAAGGTAATTTTTTTCTGCAAATTACCCTATACCCATCCCGTTTTTAGTAGTGAGAGTACTAGCATTAGAAAAAGACAGTATGATTCTCCGTCTATGCTTGAAGTGAAACAAACTCTGGCCAAATTATATGTAACACATACGTACCAACATACACGGTGCTCGTGAGGATTGCAAAAGATTTTAACAATGTATTCCTGAACAAATTCTGAAACTCAAAATGCCATCGAAATCTCGGCATTTACGTACCAGTAGCCAGAAGTTATTTGTAAGAAGTCGCTTCGCTCGTTCGATTACAACATGAATTTTTGAGAATGTTCTGCAACTTGTACATTGCTCTACAGTATGTTTACCATTAAGTATTTTCAGACATGGCCGCAGCAAACATGAAAAGATCGGAAGCGGCGGAAAGAGGAGTCATAAGAAGCAGAGACGCAGTAGCGAGTAAGTTCACCGTCAACTGATACAATAATTTTAAACAAAAAAGAACCGACTTCGCTTAGGAGCCGCTATTCCAAGAAGAAGTGGCCGAGTTGCTGTAAAAAATAGTGAAATCACTATAGGTGTCTATAACAGTTGAAGAGTTCCCTCGATTTCTCCAGGATCCCATCATCAGATCTGGGCTTGATGACTTTTCATGACGCTCCGAATAGTAGAACAACTATTAAAATATTGGAAAAATTAGTCGTTGGAAGAAGGTTAATTGGAAGCCAATAGGAGTGGGAGAAGAGCTGAAGAGTCAGTGGTAATGGGGTAGAGTGTATGGGGGTAAGAGTCGGTGAGAGGGTGGGAAACATTAGGACACGGGTGGAGAGTGGGAGAGGGGTGGAAGACTGTTTCGTGAAGAACACTGTTTTCAACAGACTGCAAGATTTCGAAGAAGGAGGTTCTCAATTCGACGGGATCTTTGTTTTTTTTTGCTATTTTTTTATTTTATTTATGTTCACCGTTAATTCGAAGACGTCTGGACCGATTTGGAAAATTCTTTTTTGTTTGAAAGAGTTGGTCCCATTGTCACCAGGTCTGGCATCTGATGATGGAATCCTGGAGAAATCGAGGGAACTCTTCAACTACCTATTATAGCACACGTATAGCGATTTCACTATTTTTTACAGCAATTCGGCCAGTTCATCTTGGAATAGCGGATCTTAAGTGAAGTCCTTTTTTTTCAAATTATTTTATAAGTACCTTGAATTAAAAATACTACCACATAAACCCCATCAATTTTGGTTACCAAATAGAAATAAAGCTGTCAACTAATTTCCTGTAGCTCGGACACCGACAACCAAGTGCTCGCGTTTGGCCTGGACACCGGCGCTCCGGAGAAGAAGAACGAACTCATACAAGCCCTCAGCGAAACCTTCGGGCGCCTGGAATTGTCACCAAACCCGCGTGCAAATGACAACGGTGAGTCACTGCTGTTGTTGTTCATCCCAGGGCACCCCGGAGCAAAGGGCCTGCACAAGATCCTTCCACGCCTTTCGGTCCTGAGCAACCGTCTTGGCCTCTCTCCAGTTCATTCTCACGGCTTGTAGCTTGCTCTCAACGTTCCTCCGCCAGGTGTGTACGGGGCGTCCGCTCGCTTACTATCCTGAGGCCACCGCTAGAAAATACTGGCATTGTGCGATGCTCCTCTTCGAAGGGTATGTCCGATTCATCTTCCGCAGCGCTACTTCCTGGGCGATCGGAGACTGACAGCATATACTCCACAAACCCTCATTCCTTATAGTCTTCGGCCAGAAAATGCGGAGGATCGACCGAAGGGACTTATTGACGAACACTTGTAGCTTGTGTGTCAGGTCAGCCCCTTTGTCACTCTGAGTCACTGCTGTAGCCTACTTTATTTCCCACGGAGACATTGGACACAGGGGCCCCGGACAGTGAGAACTGATATGTAGAGGCCATGCGAAGCGTTGGGGGCCTGCACTTGTTGGCAACACGCGCGCTCAAACGTCAAAATCAAAGGTGCGCCATTTTTTTGGACCTAAGGCGGCTTTCACGCTGCTGCGGCGCCGGTGCGCGAGCGAGATAGCGCTCTGAGTGTGTATAGCGCTGTCACGCTTGCACACCGTCGCCACATGCGGTTGCGACGCCAGTGTGATTATCGCCTAAGCATCTAAGAGACCAGCCAGGATACTAGAAAAGTCACAAAGGATTATATTTCGCATAGGAAAATGTAAATAAAAACCTTTTCGATTATTTTATTACTAACTCTTTTGGTGACGGAACGCTTTTGGAGCGAAATATTTGACGGACCCCAAAATTAAAAATGATAAAACATTTATTTACATAACTAAATATACAGAGGTACTACAGTACAAATACTAAACTAAATTAATAACTAGCTCAAATCTAAACTAGGCCCTTGCGGCATTGTACCAATTAAAAATTAAATTGTATGTGCTAGACAGATAGAGAAGAGCTGGTTTATGTTTTTTTTCTCAATATTAAAAGTATTTTAACGGCCTCCATAGCCCAGTTGGTAGTGACCCTGCCTACGAAGCTGGAGGTCCCGGGTTCGAATCCTGGTAAGGGCATTTATTTGTGTGCTAATCTCAAATATTTGTTCCTGAGTTATGGATATTATCTATGTATATAAGTATTTATTTATATATCTAAGTATGTATATCGTCGCCTAGCACCCATAGTACAAGCTTTGCTTAGTTTGGGGTTAGGTTGATTTGTGTAAGTAAGATTGTCCCCAAATATTTATAATTTATATTTATATTCTCGCGAAGCCCATAAACTCTGATTCGTAATTAAATTCCAAAAATATAACCTCACTTCTTCACCGGTTTCGTGTATTTATACGTTCTTTTTTTAAAGAAATACCGCTGATATAATGTAATAATGGTAATTTTAATCCTCTGATGTAAAAAAGTAATTTCAGTTGCCCTTATTCAGATAAATAAAAGCGAAAAGTAAGCGAGTGGGGTTATGTTTTTGAAATCTAATTATGAATCATAGACTCATAGTAAGTATACTCGTAGTAGGTTGTGCGGAGCCGTAGGGCTCCGCGGAGCACACTTTGAGAACAGCTACGGCGATCAATCCTATTATTCGGGGATCATTATTTAACATTACAGAATTTAGGAGTCGCCCTCACCCGTTAAAAAATTACCCTACCTAATATTTTCAGGCGAAAAAAACCCGGCCGTATCACTAGAGCTGAAGTCGGATGCCTTATTGCGAAGTGTGGAGAACTTGCTCTCTTCTCCCGATGTGAAGCAGTTGACTCGCGACCTCGCGAGGAAGGCGGCCATTATTTACAGGTCTTTCGAGAAAGAGCTCTAAACACAAGTATCGTGTAGTGTAGTACTACACGATAATAAATGTGTCATTGTCAATTAACTTATGTGTTTTATTATTTGTCACTTGTCACCATTCCTAGCGTTTGTCCCAGCTTTTTGCTATTTCGCTCAGAGATTAAGTATGGCAATACAAAGAGGAAATGCGGCAAGTTCACATATGCTTTGTATGAATTAAAGAAAACAACAGACTCAAAAACTGCCATGTCAGCCTACTATGCTTATGCCCACTCCTTGTTCAGATACGGCATATTGCTTTGGGGTAACAGCACAAACGTAAATAATTTATTGTTCAAAAAAAATGTACCCGAACTCTTGCAAATATTAAACCAATGCAAAGTTGTCGTACTCACTTTAAAGATCTCGGAATCTTAACACTTGCGTGTTCATACATCTTTGAAATTTGCAAGTTTACAAGAACATACAGCCACTTTTTCTTGCAAGCTAAAGACCGACACACAAAGCCACTAAACCTGCGTCACAATAACAATCTTGCTTTATGTACCTCCAGTTTAACATTATATCATTCCGGTCCCCAAATGATGTGCATAAAAATATACAACAAAATACCTCAAACCATTAAATGTATAGAGAAATCCAAAATGTATGAAACTACCTTACATAAGTATTTATTGGAAAAGAGTTATTATACACTGCAGGAGTTTTTCGATGATACTACTTGAATTTAAACAAATAGAAAAGTACAATATTGATATTATTTACCTACATACAATAAATACCATTAGCCTGTAACTTAATTTAAAAAAACATTGTGTGGTTTTATGAAACCACGATGCAAGTGAAACTTTACTATGTTAGCATGGCGCTTAGAAATTGGTGCCCAATTGGTACAGTGCTGGAATGACTTGCCAAATGTAATTCATTAAACATAATCGAAATATGTTTCTAAAATTTAGAAACAATTAATTCGTCCCACGGGGTTTGAACCCTCGCCCATTCGATCGTAAGTCTCATGCCATACCACAGTGCCACCGCTGCAGTTACGCTAAAACGCGAAATATAGATTTGTATACCGCGGTTATCAGCGTTACAGCTTGTAACGCATGTCGCGCGGAAGACAGGCCTAAATTTTTGAGGCGATGGAATAAAAGTTTCACTTTAAAAGAAAAGGTTCTAATATTATGTTATTTAACAAGTTCCTAATATTGTATAAGTTATACTTACTTAGTTGTAAGCTTTACTTATTAGCTTTGCTATGTACACATTGCTGTGCCCTTACAGGGTTCGTATTACTGTATTGTAATATGTTTGCAATAAACGTTTTTTGAGTTTTTGAGTTAAAAGTGTCCTGGGGACGATGCCTCGGGTAATAAACGCTAGGTTTCACAGATATAATTGTAGACGTAATTGTGAATGTATGTATACCTTTTGGTGATTAAATGTTAAAAATCCTAAAAAAATATTGGAAACATTTCCAAACTTATATAGATGTCAAGAAAAAAGACTGACCCCAGTAGCTTAGATGTTCGGGAGTCTGCCGCGAATGCAGAAGACGCTGATTCGATCCCAGCCCTGGGCACCGGAGGCGTAGGTCACTTTCTCCTTTGTATATGACATTTATTTCTATTCTTTTATACCACGACGATGGCAAACTAGCTTACGGCCTGTCTAATGATAAGCTACAGAGGTGTCACATGCGCGTTGCTGACTATTTAATGCAATGGAGACTTCACTCTGTTTTGACGGCTATATGGACAAGAGTGTCCGTCGTCAACATACGGCATGTTTCAAGCTGAATAGATCTAAGAATAAAAGAATAAATATTGTTTAATCATTCATTTATTCCATGACTAGTATCATCCTTATAAAGTATATTTGTTAAATATAAGTACTTCGTCCAAAACACTATATATAAAATAACGCTAACTGGTATTCATATTCACAATATTAATAATATATTTAGTAGTATTACGTTTCACTTGCTGGGTATCTACGATTTCGTCACGTTGAGGCTTCTGGCTATGCGGACTTTGTTCGGATAAAGTTCTGCAAAAAAAGAAAGTTTATCTTATATATATATAAGTGGTCCAATGAAACGTTTATTACCTTGAGGCATGCTGTATCCCGGTGTCACCGTCTGGTGTGTTCATGACAAATATAAGTGGTCCTATGTGACCACCCTGTGGTACGCTCGAGAAGCATTCATTCTAGTTTCTCGTTAATAGGGTAAATTGCAGAAAAAATGTGCCTTTACTTTTTTTTTTATTTGATAAATATTTTGAGTCTATCATATGCAACTGATAATTTCTCAGTTTCGTTACACTTTTTTTATGAACGTAACGAAATTTTTTTGTATGAAAATTTTGGAACAGTTGGGACATTTTTTTAAATCTATCAGACTCGATAGAGCTCATGATTCTGCATAGGATAGACTCAAAATATTTATCAAATTAAAAAAAAAGTAAAGGTACATTTTTTCTGCAATTTACCCGTTAATCGATTGGTATAGTAACCTAACAGATTTTTCTCGTCATTCTGAAGTCTGGGTGCTGAATGGCGAGTGGTGAATTTGAACAGCATTATCTCTCTTTATCGCACTTGCTAAAGTAGCTAATTCGAGTGAAAGAGACGCCAGTAACGATATTTCAATTTTCTCGCAATTGCCCCTCAGTTTACATTTATGACTGCGTCGACCTTGGCGTCCTCTTTAGGCGGATTGTGTTTCCTAATAAACGAATCAATCTCTGTATAATCCCTCATGTTAAGAGTCGCCAGGACGCTCGCGAGAACTCGCGTCCCCATACAAACGTAGTTCAGCTCTCATTTTAAAACGAAATGCTTTAGAACCGCGAAATTTGGCATGGGCATTCTAGCAGTACAGATCTATGTCGGTAATTCGTTTTTGTTGCTATAAATTGTAATACAAAGAAAATATAGCAAAAATAAGTTTTGTATGTAAATCTGTATCTGGCTGTATTTTCTTTGTATTACAATTTTTAGCAACGGAAACAAATTACCGACATAGATCTGTACTACTAGAATGCCCATGCCAAATTTCGTGGTTCTAAAGCATGTCGTTTTAAAATGAGAGCTAAACTACGTTTGTATGGGAACGCGAGCGTCCTGGCGACTCTTAAGTTGTAGTCCTACTAATTCCGCAACCTATGATCTATGTGATACAGTTTTATAATACTTACTTTTGGCTTCATCACCTAAACATGACCTAAACGGAAAAAAGTGGCCACCATTTGCCGTTCAGGTAATGAAGCACAAAATACGCAAAATGAAACTATGTGATAAAGACAAAAGTTGCGGAATCAGTAAGACTACAACGTAACATGAGGAATTATACAGAAATTGATTCGTTTATAAACTACAGATAAAACATTTATTTACATAACTAAATATACAGAGGTACTACAGTACAAATACTAAACTAAATTAATAACTAGCTCAAATCTAAACTAGGCCCTTGCGGCATTGTACCAAGGATGCTGGCGGTATTTCCTCGTTGTATCGCAATGCTGATACGCTGTGCGAGGAAACCGCCAGCTCTTCGGTCACCAGTTACATCAACCAGACGCTTTGCGATTTCTGCAAAAAACTTGTGATTCGTTTATTAGGTAGGTCGAAATACAATCCGCCCAATGAGGGCGTTACTGGACGGTCGACACAGTTTTAAGAGAGAGGGAAAATCGTAGATAGAAGCTGGTTTGAAATAAAATAATCTTACCATAGTTGTACGATCTTCCAAGGCGCGGTGTTAGATCCACGGTGCGGCCCAATCTTGGCGAGAAATACTTCGATCTACCATCGATCGGTGCGTCTTGTCGGTACCTAAATCATAGTTCGACATTAGTAGTGTAAGTCTAGATCCTCGTAGGTCACGTGATGTTCTCTATACAAATTGATGTGTCGGAAGTGTCTTGTAGGACGTGGCACGCCACAGCGTGAGCCATCCTTGAACACAGTGAATCAGTACGTTACATACCACTTAAAGCACTTTGTTTTTTTTAATAGGGCTAGGTTTAAGTTCACCACAATTGCAGAATATGTAGAATCCACTAAGCCACATCCACTAATTAAAAAAAAAGATAAAAGATATTTATTCTTCAATTTAGGCACATTACAATGCACTTATGAACGTCAGAGAGAAAAAGAAACTACCACCGGTTCTAACCCTACACCTCTGACCCAAGAAGTATTACTTATTACCGGCAAGAAACTCGGCTGGACTTATTTTTTCAAAACAGTAATACTAATACATTAAAGATACTATATACAATAATGCGTAGTTCTTCAAGAAGGCATATCAAAACAGCTTGAGAGACAGACATGTACCTGCCTATTGTGTAATTAAAATGAAAAATAAAAATAAAATCCAAATCTGACTGCTTCGCAACACGTTTGATATACTTTCTTACCTGAACTGTGTCCTCTAAATGTTAGATGATTTTATAGATTCTGGTTTAATTTAGTTAAAATTACCCCAAAATTTGAGAATCTAAGTGGTATCTGCCCAAGTAGCAAACAAGAATAGTGGCTAAACCTTATATATCTTAACTGTTTCTAAAATTAGAATTAGCTAAATTTAAAAAGACTTTCTTAAGTAATTTTAGTCTTAAAAACTAAATAGTTTTAAGGTACCCCTACTTTAGCAAATTAAGAATACCTAAAACCTACTTAAGTATTTTTAAAACTATTTAGTGTTAAGTCTGTCTACGATTAAGTCTAAAAATGTGTTTTTTACTCAACTCAGATTATTTCAAGGCTCACTTAAGACTCAATGGTATAATTCAAGTATCGGTTTAGAATCGCAAAGTAAAAACTGATTTTGTAAATAAACTTAAGATGATTGTAACACCAAGTTGCATAAATTGGTTTACTAAAGACTAATTGTATTCTTTTTTCACTAAATTTACTCAAGTTTAAGTAAAAATAAGTTTAACGGGACGTTTTTCAACAAACTAGAACCAGTTATAGATGGATGAAATAAAAAAGTTTATTTAATGTTTTTGTGGTTTTGCTCTCCGCAGGTATAAAATTCGTTTAGAAAATATCACGTCTGAATCATTAAATATTAAAGGAATGCCTGGGTCATTGGCCCGATATTCGTATTAGCGAATATTAGCGACAAATATTCGCATTCGCATTAATTTTCAAAACACAATATGGCTGGTAATTATTACTTTGTGCCTTTTGCGTGTGAGACGACTATTGAAGTTCAAGTTAAGTTCATCAAGTTAGTCTAACAAAATTGTGTATAGTGTTTGGCTAACCAAATTTTGTTGACAGACATTTCGCTGTTGTATCACCAATTGTCTATGAATTTAAAAAAAGCTATTCAGTCAAATCTTGTTCAAATCAAATGTGTGTTTACAAGAGATATTTTAAATAATATTAAATAATGACTATATACCGAGTGAGGTCTGCATACTATTTAAGCTCGTAAGTAATTACGACAATGTGCGAAGTCGAGGTGAAGCTTTTTATAACGAAAAACTGCAATGTTTACATGTAGTAATCAATTTAGTAGGTTGGTGCTCTATTCATATTTTGATACTTTAGTACGAGTTGTAACATTTGCCTACAACTTTGAATACGTGAATTTATTAATACCTGAATCTCATAAACAGAGCAAGCGTGTAAAGAAACTAGAAGCTCTGGAAAATATCAATAAAATTAAAACATTCGCAGTTTGGAACGTAAGGAGTTGCTAACTGAAAATCTTATTTAGAAGAAATCTGTGGAGTGACTAGTCAGCAGTAATTTTGTAAAAAAATATAAAATAAGTTTATAAAAATGAGCGGCCAACGTGTCGAAGAAATATCTATACATACTTAACCCAACCATCAGACCTAAATCTAACCTAAAGTAACGTAATTCAATGATCACATAGACCACAGTATGGCACGGAAGGTATCGATCAGTATTGGAGCAGCGAAGGTACTCAAATATCTGAACATGCACTTTATCGCCTTGGTAATAGAGGGGCTGTTCCGACATTCGTGACCACCTTAGCCACTCCGACATATCTGATGGCGACTGTACTAATGTAACTTTTTTGGTGATGGTTTAATATTATGGCATTATCGAGCTAGGTCCTATTTACACTATACATTTCATTGTTGGCCTTGTTACTATGGTATATGGTGAGAAAGTGTAAACATATATTTATTTGTTGTTGAGTGTACTTTACGTGTTGGTAGAATTAATGTAAGCAGGTTTTAATGAGTGCACATCAACGTATATTTTTTAAACTTGTTTCCTTAGGTACCGTACCTTACATATGCAGAGAAAATCAAAAATATTTTCTAGTATCAAAACTATAAATCCTTCTATACTAAGTGATATCAGCCGAAGATTATTTGAAATTCCCGCCAAAAGATTGTGTAAAATTTCAGTGGTCAAACTCTACCAGTCTTCTTGTCGGTCAGACCCATGTTAATTATATATTCCAAGGAAAGATTTTAGTCTCTTAGAATTGAATAAAAATAATTAGGGTCTAAAATAACTCAAATAAGGCGCGTGTTTTTAACGTAATTCTTTATTGCGCTTTTTAAAATGTTACAAGGAATTGTGTAAAACTGCCACAAGTATTTGCATTACATAATATCTTAAATTGATCACTGTTAAATAGGCTTTCTAACCATATATGAAAATAGTAAGGATTTGCTAACAGTTCCTATTTTACCAACCAAAACCCGAGTGACAGAACTTATGAACCGACTAAGTATATTATTTTATCTTTGGTTCTTCAGTTTAAGTTAAGGATATTTATAGGGCCTATTACATATATCCCTTTGGTCGGATCCGATTTCAGGACTCTGGGTAGGGTCACCAGGAGTTGAGAAATTACATTTATCCGATGACCGAACAATGTTGCCAAGGTGATGAACTAGTTATAAAAACATTTGGTTATTTCGGCCTCATTCGCAAGAGCGATTTGTTAAAACGAAGAGCCTATTTCCTATATTTTATTAATATTTTAATAAATAATATTGTTTTGTGTTTCTTTTAGATGGCTGTAACAGTTTTAAAAATATTTCTCATTTATAATAAAAATATGAAAGGGACGTATTTTATGTCATCCTAAAATCTTATTCATAATTATTTTTCTTTGTTATTTGTTATGACTTAAAATTTAATAAATAAGTAAATTGGTTGGTAATACAGGTGTCAAAGTCGGCTAGATCGTCTGATGCCTTTTCTACCATCCTTTCCTATATCGGATTCCACAAAACGGATATAAATTTTCATGGTTGGGGTGAGGAAATTTTAACTAAGTAGCTAGAGGGCCATGCAATTCCGGTTATGTTTGTATGGCTGATTCCGATTTAATTGTAACCGTACCAGAGGCCCTTATGGCTCAATAGTAGCGCCGTTGATTAATTACAAATTGAGCCTCATAATAAGGTTTATTTTGATTTCGATTGATTGACGATTTTTATGAAATGGACATAAGACATTTTATTAAGAGTCGCCAGGACGCTCTCGTGAACTCGCGTCCCCATATAAACGTAGTTCAGCTCTCATTTTAAAACAACATGCTTTGGAACCACGAAATTTGGCATGGGTATTCTAGTAGTACAGATCTAGGTCTGAAATTCGTTTTCGTTGCAAAAAATTGTAATACAAAGAAAATATATATTATATTTTCTGTTTGTAATTTGTGTATACTCTGTTTCTTTAATTTGAGGTGTACAATAAAGAATATTTATGTTATGTTATAGCAAAAATAAGTTTTGTATGTAAATCTGTAACTGGTTGTTTTTTCTTTGTATTACAATTTTTAGCAACGAAAACGAATTACCGACCTAGATCTGTACTACTAGAATGCCCATGTCAAATTTCGTGGTTCTAAAGCATGTCGTTTTAAAATGAGAGCTGAACTACGCTTGTATGGAAACGCGAGCGTCCTGGCGACTCTTAAGGAATTTAAATAACTAAGACGCGTAAAATGAGAAAATCCGTCAATAACATTTTAGAGAATTGCTTTTCACGAAGAGAAATGTATCGTTTTTCGCAGAGAAAATCTTCTACACAGTGTATTGGTGAGAAAACATAAGCAAGTAGTCTTGTAGTCTACGACATTTTCTTGCTAATATTTATACCATTAGGTTATCTGCCTTTTCGCCGAAAATCATATTGCCAAATTTCACTTGCCAACCAACTTTTCGCAGAAGTTTCATTTGGCCGAATTTCATTTCCCAACTTTACATAATCCAACCTATTTTTTTTTGTTTAGGGGGGGGAATGCGTTTCGCATACCACTCGAGTGCGGGGGGTGGCCCGAGTGGCTATGTGGGATTCCCGTCCAGGCTAATGAGGCCCACGGTGTACCCACTAAAAATCCCCCACTTGCCGCCTCGCCGCCTTGTTGGTGGGGTTACAGGAACGCTTACGCATACATCCGCGACCCCACCGGCGGCAGCCACTCGCTGCGGCTCCTCCGCAGTTGCCCGAAGGCCCACCACGATAGGCGTGTCAGATGGATGGGCACGCCTTCCTCCACGGCCTCCATCCTGTAATGTGACGGACCCCCCCGAGCCCGCCACGTGGAAGCCATGGGTGCCAGTAGAAGATTTACCGGTACCCAGCGGCGGATCAGGTCTATGGTTCCGCCACCAACCACAAATCGGCTGCAGAAGATAGGAAGAACGGCGCACCTTATCACCGGCACTTCTCTTCTTCTGCAGCCCCACCGATGCCGTTTCAGCGGAACGGCCCCGCCAAGTTCGCAGGGGGTAGGGAGAGTGGTGCACCGTAATACCATCACGCCTCTCCCCCTGCGATCCCACCTCGGCCGCAGAGGATAGGGAGAACGGCTCACCGCAATACCGGCACTCCTCTTCCTCTGCGGACCACCTCCAATGCCAATTAACTTTTCGCAGAAGTTTCATTTGGCCGAATTTAATTTCCCAACTTAACATAAATCCAACCTAACCTAACCCAACCTAGTAGGCAATTTTCATTTCCCGACTATGGGGTTGGGAAATGAAATGGTTGCGAAATAATTATTTGGTAAAAGTTATTCGGCCAAATGAAACTTCTGCGAAAAGTTGGTTGGCAAATGAAATTCGGCAATACAATTTCCGGCGAAAAGGCTGGATACCATGTTTCTCTGCCTTTTTGCCGAAAATCATATTGCCAAATTTCACTTGCCAACCAACTTTTCGCAGAAGTTTCATTTGGCCGAATTTCATTTCCCAACTCTACATAATCCAACCTAACCTTTTTTTTTTTGTTTTGGGGGGGAAAATGCGTTACGCATACCACTTGAGTGCGGGGGGTGACCCGAGCGGTTATGTGGGACTCCCGTCCAGGCTAATGAGGCCCACGGTGTACCCACTAAAAACCCCCCCAGTTGCCGCCTCGCCGCCTTGTTGGTAGGGTTACAGGAACGCTCACGCATACATCCGCGACCCCACCGGCGGCAGCCACTCGCAAGCGGCTCCTCCGCGGTTGCCCGAAGGCCCACCACAATAGGCGTGTCAGATGGATGGGCATGCCAACCAACTTTTCGCAGAAGTTTCATTTGGCTGAATTTCATTTCCCAACTTTACATAATCCAACCTAACCTAACCCAACCTAGTAGGCAATTTTCATTTCCCAACTATGGGGTTGGGAAATGAAATGGTTGCGAAATAATTATTTGGTAAAAGTTATTCGGCCAAATGAAACTTCTGCCAAAAGTTGGTTGGCAAATGAAATTCGGCAATACAATTTTCGGCGAAAAGGCAGAGAACCATTATTTCATTATATGGGAAGAAAAAAAATGGATTTGGAAAATGTATTAATAGATATTTGTACAACGAGAGAAGAAAGTTAATATTTGCTTCGAGTGCTAATTTTGAGTCCTGAGCAAGCGAAATATTCTAAATTAGAATCTTGAGCGTAGAGAAGGACTCAAAAGCACAAGATGTAAATAACTTTATTCTCATGTTGAACACACTATTTTTCATCTCAGCAGAGAGAACATGGAAAAATACAACCTGAGAGATGCTTAATCCTTCTTCGTCAATTTATTCGCTCGTTTTTTCTTATAATTTCCTTACACTTGAGCTTAAAAACCTCAATAATTCGTTAATAACACAATCATCGAAACATGTTAATAAAATTATTTTATTAATATCTACGCCACGAAACGGTCACGACTCAGTATGATGCTGACCTGGTTGGGCTAAAGCAGGTCTTCCGGACTTTACGTGAGTAAGTGAGTGAAGGCACGGAGTGCGACACAACATTGAAATAACTAAAATAAAAAACATAGCGCAATAAAATATTACATAGGGATTCAAACTTAATTTTATCTAATTTGACTTTCTATGTAATAGTAGTAAATCAATAATTAGATTAATTAGGTATTTTATAACTAGCTTTATCGGCCCTTCTGGCATATACACTACACTCACCTTTTTTGTTTGTATTTAATATTTAACATGTGGGTAGTTTTTCTGTACATTGTATTTTAGATAGGGGTAAATATATTTTTCCTCAGTCAACCCGTGACCACGATCGCTGTAAAGTGTTCGAAACGTCGGGATGTAATTTAAATTTAGTATACGCGATATAATCCGTTTAAAGTCTCGCGAGCGTAGCGAGTGATTCTAATTTAGAATCTTTCGCTTGCTCAGGACTCAAAATTAGCACTCGAAGCAAATATTAACTTTCTTCTCTCGTTGTACAAATATCTATTAATACATTTTCCAAATCCATTTTTTTTCTTCCCATACAATGAAATAATGGTTCTCTGCCTTTTCGCCGAAAATTGTATTGCCGAATTTCATTTGCCAACCAACTTTTGGCAGAAGTTTCATTTGGCCGAATAACTTTTACCAAATAATTATTTCGCAACCATTTTATTGCCCAACCCCATAGTTGGGAAATGAAAATTACCTACTAGGTTGGGTTAGGTTAGATTGGATTATGTAAAGTTGGGAAATAAAATTTGGCTTTAATGAAACTTCTGCGAAAAGTTGGTTGGCAAGTGAAATTCGGCAATACAATTTTCAGCGAAAAAGCAGAGAATCATTCGTCGTTAGATTGTTTTTTTTCTTTCTCATATTCCTTCCCTGTTTTCTTTATGTGTGAATACCATGTAACCGTTCGCCACGAATAAATTATTTATATTTCTATTTAATGGTTTATGTTGCATAAAGAATACCGTCAATGGACGGCAACTTGCATTCACTAAATCAAACTAAAGATTCTGTAAAGTCCCATTAAGTATTAAGTAGAACTACACTAATTCAGTTTTTAGTATTAGTTAAGTATAATATCTCTAAACCAGTACTACTCTAAATCAAATTTTTCTATACTTTATCTAAAGTAACCTTACAAAATCAGTATTGTCTTAAGTCATAGTTCGTTAAGAATAATAAGACTTAACGCCATTTTATACTTTTGGTAAAAAAGAAATTGAAAAATTCCGACGCTAAATCATACAAAATTTAAGCAAATTGAAATTAGATTTTTGTTATAGTGATAATAATTGCATTTATATCTCGAACATTTACAGAAAAGTAGTATTCTGCTCTGTATGTAAGCAAATTTTTCATTTAGCATCATATTATTCCTAATATTTATTGCTATTTTTCCAGTATTTT
This sequence comes from Pammene fasciana, assembly GCA_911728535.1. Taxonomy (NCBI): domain Eukaryota; kingdom Metazoa; phylum Arthropoda; class Insecta; order Lepidoptera; family Tortricidae; genus Pammene; species Pammene fasciana. Next base: position 8,680,474 of record OU452299.1, read on the forward strand.
GTAGGCCCGTCTATTTTATAGCCCTTTCGATCAATTTTACACGATAAACAATCATGCGTTATAGTTTTTAAATGCCTATAGTGACATAAAACGGTATTTCGTAAACGTAAAGAAAATAGTTAATCGCCATTTTGATAATCCTTCAATGAATTCTTGTTATAGTTTATAAAAGTTCGCCATGTTTTCTAAAATACAACTCCATGAGTAAAAAAAGTTTTAAAATTTTCTTTGTTAAGAGGGGATCGAATTTGTGCTACTCAGTGTTAATAGTTTAAAGTAAGTCTTGTAGATATCTTTAAGTTTATTTCTTGGTATTAAGTCAACCTTCGAGATATCTTGAAACCAAAGTTTAGAGATCTGTTAAACCCCCATTCTTAAGTAGGGTTTAAGTTTGTCTAAGCAATAGTATTAACTCTTTCTTGTTATTGACTATAAGTTTGTGCCCACTTTTTCTAAACTGTATCTTAAGTATATCTTCAAGGGATATTCAGGGACATAATGGTCTTAACCAAGACAACAGCAAAAATTTGTCTAATTGTCTTCAAGATATCCACAAACCCTTTTTAAGACATTCCATTGCTACTTGGGTGTGACGTAGCGATACCTTATTCTCTTCTACTATGAATATAACATAAGATAATTAAGGAGCAGTGGCGTAACTATAAGGTGGCAGAGCTGGCAGAATGCCACGGGCCCCCGGCTCGAGGGGCCCCCAGTCTGAGAAGCTACGACTAAACTCCTTTAGTCGATGATGGTAAAATAATAAGATGAAAGATAATGAAAGAAAATGATAAGAAGATGAAAGAAAATGATAAGATCGGAGGATCTTATCATTTTCTGTAAAAGGGGCCCCATGTGATGAATTTGCCACAGGCCTCACATAGCGTAGTTACGCGACTGTTAAGGAGATACTCACCCATCATCAGATGCCGTGACGGCGTCAGCCTGCCGCCCCAGGCGTGGTGTGAAGTCATTATCATAACCTCGCTTTTCGAACAAATCGTCAGTACTCCTCCCCAGTTTGGGGGTGAATATTACCTTCTTGGTCACTGTTAAAAAAAAAAAAATTTATACTCGGCGACTGTAATACTCGAATTGAGATTGTGGTGGCGGAACTACTAGCGCATACTTTTTGATAGAGCTTGTATGGTCGCATATTGTAGCATCCATAACAATCACAGAAAGGATTTCCATACAATATTGTGAAACTGTTGTCGGGCCCCGCATTGCGTGTCGCCGCCGGCACAATCCACCGGGAGATCGAACGTTACGAGATTACATAGAAGCAGTAGGTTGTGCACGGCTTTCGTGGAACTCAATTCTTACCGGCTTGCTTAAGCACTCGTATAAAAACTATTGTGTGCAACGGTACATAATAAGGGTTCTTAAGATTCGAGGGTCGAAGTTACAAAATGAGGCGAAGCCGAATTTTGTAAAAACAGACCCGAGACTGTTGCACAAAATACTATAATGTAATTAGGTATAGGTACAGTTTTCTCTCAGTATAAAAGTGAAAAAAAATGTGCGCGTAGAGAAATAGTTGTGAATTTTTGACCATGGATATAGTGTCCCACGATGAATATTTTTTTAGTATTGGAGCTCCGTAAATGAAATGGAAAACGTTTATTTTCAGGTAAAATGTTTGTACCATCAGGTAAAAATCAGGGGTCCCTTGCAATATGTTACTCTGGTTAAGACTGCTAGGGTTTGTGTTGTGTGGTATCGTCTCCTTATAAAACAGACATGCAGAATTTTTGATATTAAAAAAGTAAAAAAAGGAAAAACCCATATAAAAAAAAAGTTCTACGGAGAGGAAAAACACTCAAAAAAAATCTTTTTTGAACGAACATGTCAGCTACGCTCTATTTACTATTACACAATATACTATATTATGTAAATTGAAAAATGAAAAAAAATGAAAATGAAAAATTATTTATTTCCTTATTAAGCTTAATCTACAAATTGCCATCAGTGGTTGGAACTTCCTTTTAGGTGAATAAACCTGTATCAGGATGCCCCGAAATTAAATTATTTACTAATATTCAAAAGTGAAACTACAGACAAAATAAAAGTAACCTAAAACTAAAAACTTAAAAATAAAAAATCTGACCTAATTAAGTCTCAGTCGTGGGGTAGGGTGCCCAGAAGGCTGGCCGCATTTCCGCGCTGGATATTAGCTATGCTATATACTAGGATGTCCCTTATATTGCGATTTTGAGAAATTAATAACGCATACCCCCTAAATATATTTAATTTACTCCAAAATACTCTACAAAAAAGTTTCAGGCCATTCCTGTAACTGTAACCCGTGCCGACTTTTATCCGATTTTCCCATACAATGTATGAAAATGACCAAATTTTTTTATTTTATTTCAGTAATTTTTTCATGTCATCAGTGCATCCTACTCCTACATGAATTTTTTTAATGAAAAATATCTCGTTGCGAATCGAAAACCGATATAAAAGTAGCAACTTATGTTCTCCCTAAATTTCTTCATAGTAATTTGTATGGGGAAGTTATGACGCAAGTCGGCACGGTTAGAGTTACAGGATTGGCCTGTTTTTTTTTTGTAGACTATTTTGGGGTAAAACAAATACATTTGGGGGTATGCGTTATTAATTTCTCAAAATCGCAATATTAGGGACACCCTACAATATAATATATACTATATCCTATTTCAAATAAAAGCAAATTGTACCTAAGCTGGTTCAAAAATTAAGCATTTATGTAGGTACCTTTGGTATCCTGGTCGTCGGCCTGCGAATCGTAATATGGCAGCTGGTCGTAATAGTATTTCAGAGCGTCGGCTGCCTCCAGCATCTTCATCAATGTATCTCTGCCAAGATTTATTTAGTTTTAGGGCTTAAAATCCGTATTTTTCGAATAGTAATCACTACATAGTATAAAACAAAGTCGCTTCCTGCTGCCTGTCCCTATGTATGCTTAGATCTTTAAAACTACGCAACGGATTTTGATGCGGTTTTTTTTAATAGATAGAGTGATTCAAGAGGAAGGTTTATATGTATAATTGCATCCGTGCGAAGCCGGGGCGGGTCGTGTATAGAATTATCCGGATAGTAGCCATATTATCCGCAATAATAGCAAGCCCACTTAGTGTAAGGTAATTATCCAAGCGTTTGTTTCGAATGACATTTTTTGTAGTCACATTGTCGTAAGTGTCAATGGGAATATGCTCGGCGGACACGGATTTGTCTGCGGACACATCTGAATAGCGCGATACATGGACGGATCTGTCCGGGTATTGCCCATAGGTACGGTTTTAGCCCTGATTGTTTTTTACTTAGAACTGAAAGAACAAATCAAATTATTTTTAATGAATAAAGCCGCTGGTTCGAATCCAGCCTTGGGCACCGGAGGCGTTGGTCACGTTTTCCTTTGTATATGACATCTATACAAGTTTATATATTTTTTTACTTTTTAAAAAAAGAATCTATTTGTAGATAACTACCTGTTATCAGGAAACATTCGTTTTCCACGTATGGGAGTGAAGACCACTCTCGCTCTTCCGTTCCTCGCCGCCCGCTCCATACTTTCATCCTGTATTAACATAATTATTAGTAATAATTAGCATAGACGGCCATAGCCTAAGAACTTTTTGAGGGTCCGAGTATTTAGCGCCATCTATTTCAGAGCCACCTAAACAGAGTCAATATGTATGAGATAAAATCAGCGCCACCTAGTAACGAATAACGTACTAATAGTACACTAGTCGCTAAATACTCGGAGCCGCAAAAAGTTCTTAGGCTATGGCCGTCTACTATATATTTAAGTCTAGGTATGTAATTAGTAATAATATTATTAAAATGTACCTACGCGCTTACTAACGCTAATATTTGTTATAAATTAATGTTACTTACTACTTTTATTTATATGATTTTACATCTTCTAATTTACATTTTTACTAAGTGTAGTACTTACCTACATATAGAAATGAATGTTAGTAATTAGTTAAGTGATTAATTAATCACTTGTTTTTTTTTAATTAAGGGTCACTTAGAACCCAAAAGTAATAATTTATTATATAACTTTTTATATTAGCGTTAGGAAGCGCGTAGGTACATAGTAATAATACCATATGTAACTGAACGAAAAACATTTACTCAAACTCGTTAATGTTTGGGTCATACTGAGCATCTTTTATTATAGGACCAATCCCAAAATCGCAAAATAAAAATTGGGCTCTCCCATAGGAAATTTCAAAATATGACCAGTGAAATGTATGAAACAGCCAATTTTTTTTGTGATTTCGGTGTTGGTCCCATAATAAAAGATGCTCAGTATGACCTAAACATTAGGTAACGGGTTTAAGTAAATGTTTTTCGTTCAGTTACATAGTGTATTTTAATATCATTTTGATACCTACGTGAATTCACACTTTGCATATTAGCACATTACAAATTGGTATCGTATTTTTTATTTCTGAATATGTCTCACTATAGTCGGCGCGCGCTACAAAATTGAAAATTGTCGCTACGTTTCAAAATATGCTACGCCGCGTAGATGCGTGCTACGTGCGCTACAAAATTCGTAGCACAGTAGCTTAGTAGTTTTTCAACCGAATTCAAGATTTCCTAAGTGATCCTAAGTGAAGTCTGTTCTTTTTTTGTTTAAAATGATTTATATATGAATGTTTGATTTGTCGATATTCTGAGAATTTTTAATAACTTTATTGGCAGAAAACAAGATACATATATGAACATGATAGAATAAAAATTAAAGTAAACCTATAAATAAAAACTAATTTTTCTGAGAATTAAAAAAAAATATTTTTTATATTCTCGTTTTCAGTTACCTCATACATGTATGGCATTACATTAAGAGTCGCCAGGACGCTCGCGTTCCCATACAAACGTAGTTTAGCTCTCATTTTAAAACTACATGCTTTAGAACCATGAAATTTAGCATGGGCATTTTAGTAGTACAGATCTAGGTCGGACATTCGTTTTCGTTGCTAAAAATTGTAATACGAAGAAAATACAGCCAGTTACAAAACATATTTTTGCTATAGTTTCTTTTTCACGCGAGCCTCCTGGGCGGTGATTTTTGAGATTCGAGCACTCGAAAGTGACATTTAAATAATTTTAAGTATTAATTAATACTCTGAATAAAACGATGATTTTAAGTTTTAAAAATAACAGCGATGTAAATTTTAAATCATGATTATTTAAACTATTAATTCCATGCAAAAAAATTGGCGACAAACTTTTGTGTGCGATTATTTTCGAGCTTAATTCTCTTAAAATTAAATTATTTGATATAAATACTGTCTCCCTACTTACCTTGAAACTATCGCCAGTGACCATCAGCACCACGTTAAATACCATCAGAAGCCCAATCTTATTCACTTGAAAAACCATTTTGTCGGACAACCCAGTAGTTTCTGTTCGCAATACCATTTGGACCCTTTTTATATACGAATCTGGGTAAACTGTATGTTAATGAATAGGGGAGATGGGGGAATATAGGCCGCTTCTATTTGTGTGGATATCTTCATGAATAAATCAGTAGTTTTATTATAAACGGTGTTTGTTCATTAGTAATAAGAGCTGAATTAGGATTTACGATAGTGTAAGTGTGTGGTTTGTATATAAACGTGTGGTTCTTAATAACGATATGTATATGTATAGCCATTTCGATTTATACTTTGTAGCCACCTGACTAGCAATGCCACAAGGAGAAGTTTCCAAAGTTGCGAATTTTTCCATACGGAATGTTCTCACTGTTCTCAGAACTTAAATTTTACGAATAATAAAAAATATTCTGGAAGTCGCTGGACACCGCCGTTATTTTAACTGATTGTCTAATTTACGAGTTTATAAAAATAATATTAATAATATTAATAAGAGTCTCGACCAACATCTTGAGAGACTTTCGCTACGGGGTTGTGGTTGGATCAAGGGTCAGATACAGAAGGCGGTAATTCTGGACACGGCGCGCATAGTCCGAAGGTTCCTCACTCTGCGGCCCTAACCACCGGCAGCCTGGGCCTTGCTCCGTTGCCGGCGGCACCCTAGGATAGGTTTTTTATAATGTTTTTATTGTTTTTGTATGTTTTTGATGTATTTTTGTATTTTACTTTTGTAAAAATACTATAAAACAACCTAACTTAAGAATGAAAATAAATAAAGAAGAAATATTAATAATACATTTTTTGATAATTCCCATTAATAGGGAATGTTCTCATCGGAAATTTAATTTAAAGTCTCGTGTAGGTAAGTTTCCGGAAATTTCCGAGTATATTACTGGATTTTTGAGAATGTTCTGTTGCATTGTGAATTTTTATTATTTTTCAAATAAATTTTAAACCTGTCCCCACCATCCCCAGCCTCCCCTAAGTCAGCTGTCACCTACAAATCGAGACAAATGCTCTCCCAGTAAACAATTAGTGCGTGCCTTGTCAGTAGTTTATATATAGACTAGCCCCCTCGCCACTAAAAGGTGATAAGCGACTTGGAATTGCTTGGATTTCATTTGGGAAAAGAAAGTTTATTTTATTGGAGTTTAAGCCCTTTTAAAACTCTAGAATGCATTGCTTATTCAGGGTTTTGCACCTAAAATATCAACTCAATGCATTCTATAGTTTTTTTTCTTATTTTTCTAGTCAGAGGTATAGATTTTAAACTAAGTAAAGTATAATAAGCATGGTCACTCTAATGACTTTTTATATACACTGTACGGCAAACGATAAGACGTCCTATTGAGTAGGGTAACCAACTGCATGTAAGAATGTATTTTACTACTTTCCATTTGGCAATTAATTATAAATAAATAATAAATATTTGGGGACATCTTTAAACATATCAAACTAAGCAAACTAGGCGACGTTATACCTACTTATATATAGATAGATATATAGAAAACACCCATAACTCAGGAACAAATATTCGTGATAAACACACAAATAAATGCCCTTACCAGAATTTGAACCCTCCTGCTTCGTAGGCAGGGTTACTATACTATCATAGATTCATCTTTAAATTGGTATACCTATATTTGTTCTCTAAATTTTAAATATATTGTTCTCTTCCAACATGACCCCGAAATTACCCTGTATAAGTGACACAATGTTCATTATGATTTTGAAATGTTATCTGTTTTTGTGTTCTGTCTGTTGTCAATAGCTAAAGATACACGCACAGATGTGTCCGCCGGATTTGTCCGACAGATGTGCCCGGCGGACAAATCCGTGCGTGTATGCCGCGAATTGGACACGTATTTGTCTGCGGACACATCTGGCCGTGGGGTGCCCGGCCTTAGAATTGTACCCCAGTCCCCCACCATATCGTCCCGTGGTTGCAGTAGGAGTCTGCTAAGGGAATATACCGGGAGATGGGCAGCAGCATCTTCCGAAAGCCTAAACAACAATAAACAAAAAAAACTGCGCGCGCCAACCCGCCTGCCAAGCGTGGCGCGTATGGCAAACCCCCCCTTAAAGGTAAGGCCAATGTTCAGCAGTGGACGTCTTATGGCTGAGATGATGATGATGATGACATCTGAATTAACATTGCTTGTGACGTAAGCGCCAATCGCCATAAGGTTCCTTTACCCACGGAAGCACACAAGTATAGTTACGACGTTTGTGAAGGCACCAACGCGTAGGTAGCCTGTTTACTTAATGGACAGATTGAGTTCTTTATAGACAAAGGAATTGTTTAACACGTTTTAATCGAATAGATGGAAGAGTTTGGAAGATTTGCGCGTGATTTTCAACAGAGTTCAAGATTTCGGAGGTTTTCAATTCGTCGGGATCTTTGTTTTTGCATTTTTTTATTCGAAGACAGCTGGACCGATTTGAAAAATTATATTTTTAGGGTTCCGTAGCCAAAATGGCAAAAACGGAACCCTTATAGTTTCGCCATGTCCGTCCGTCCGCGGTCTAGCTCAGTGACCGTTAGCACTAGAAAGCTGAAATTTGGTTTGAATCTGTGTATTAACCAAGCCGACAAAACGGTAGAATAAAAACGCGAAAAATATATTTTGTTAGGGTACCTCCCGTACACGTGAAGTGGGGGGCGAAATTTTTTTTCGTTCCAACCAAGTTGTTTGGGGTATCGTTGGATAGGTCTTTTAAAAAGAATTAGGGTCTTCTAAAACAGTTTTTGGATAAAACTAATACTTTCGGAAATAATAGCTCCGAAAGTTTAAAACAGGGCGTCCCCCCCCCCCCATCTAACTTTTGAATCGTGGGTCCTAAAATTTTGAAAAAATTCATGAAACTGAGGCCTAATGAGTACCTTCAATGAAAACTATATTGAATTAAATCGGTTGAGCCGTTTTTGAGTTATCATTCAAAACCCATAGTGAAAGGACGTAAGTAAAAATGACGTAAGCGCCGCCAAATTTCCCGTAAGAAACGACCTTTTGAATAAATGGTCTCAGTTTACGGAACCCTACACTGAGCATGGCCCGACATGCTCTTGGCCGGTTTTGTTTGTAAGAGTATACACAGTTGGTCCCATTAGCTAGGGACACGCACAGATGTGTCCGCCGGATTTGTCCGACGGATGTGCCCGGCGGACAAATCCGTGCGTGTATGGCGCGAATTGGACACGGATTTGTCTGCGGACAGATCTGAATAATGCCACACACGAACGGATAGTTTAAAAAAGTTCAACAACACATAACATTGTCATTCATATAGCTTCATTCACCTTCAGAACATTTCATTAATATTCACCTATATTATAATTATAATATCAGATCAATCATTTCATCACAGTAAAAAAAAACACAGGCACTACGGATCCAGCCGCCCGTACACTTCGCGGGGACTGGACCGAACAAAAAAGTACTAAAAAAAAAACACGAACGGATCTGTCCGCCGGGCATATCCGTCGGACAAATCCGGCGGGCACATCTGTGCGTGTATCCCTAGCTATTGTCACCAGATCCAGATCTGATGATAGGATCCTGGAGACATCGAGGGAACTCTTCAAATATTATAGCCACACCTATAGTGATTTGATTTACAATATATGGATTAAACGGCTATTACACATTGCAACCTGCAGGGCCCAATCTGTTGTGTACCCTGCCTCTCCCTTCCCCTCCTTCAGCTCACTACAGGCCCTACCTTTAATTACACCTTCCAACCTGACAGATTGGGCCCTGCGGGTTGCAATGTCTAATACCGCTTTTATAAAGGAGGATTCATTGTGTTGACGGCAAAAGGGACCAGAGGCTCTCCCGTCGTCAACATCCTGCAATTTCTTTGTGCTTTTTGGCGACCTTACTGACCAGCAGTAATGTCTAGTGCTATTTAGCTGTGGTTTTCCGTAATGAGTAGTAGTATTTGGTTCCAGGGCAAGGCCCTATCCAGGGGAGGGGGGATCCATGGGACTAGTCCTCCCCGTAATCTGGCGTATACCTACGGCAGAAATCACACCTGGCCTATAACCGCGAACCACTTCGTTCATCGAATCGTCTATTTGCATCACTCTCTTTCGTATATGCAAGAGCGATAGACGGGGGCGTTTTGTCGATTTTCGAACTTCGCGGTAGGCCCTCTGAGCTGAATCAAGCAAATTAATTGACAAAATGCTTAAAGGGTATAGCCGGGTTAGTATGGCACAACTGCCCTTAGCGAAAAAAAGAATTTCCTTTTAGTGGATTATTAACCTTTACATATGTAGTGCTTTCACCAAAAATTAAGCCTCAAATCCTTCAGGTTACAAAAAAAAACGCATAAGTTGAAATATATATTTTATTTTATTTTAGCTAAAGTACTGATCCGATTTCTTTGTAATTTGGATATGTTGTAAGCAAAATTAAGGTCGCTTTTTAGAAAAAATAAAATAATAATTTTTAGAAAAAAAAAAGAAAAAAAATTGAGATAACAATATTCAAAAAATAAATAAATATAGGTACGAGATTGCGACAATTACCTAATTTATATATTTTATGTACAATTTAATAATCTTTAACATATATTTTTTTTAATAACTAAATTCGGGATTAACGATGTAAAAAAATCGAATTTGTAACGTCCCATACATTATTTTCAAACAAGATAACTTCTACGTATTACACTGTGAAGTTGTATTCCCAACAATCCCAATGCACTTTGAATTTGGAACGCGACTTATTGTGCTGAGTGCGGGCCTTAATAAAATCCGTGGCTGTATGCGGCTAGGGCTGAAAAAAGAACAAAAAGGCGGGAAGGGGAGAATTGTAAGAACTTTATTTTATAATGAATGTTAACGAATATCGATTTCAAGATAGACTAAGATTAGATGGTAGTGCACCCTACCTAATCGGGTAGCAAGATTCGGCATATATAGGGGGTAGCACCTTAAAAAGTTATGACTTTTAGTATGGGTCACTATGTGCCAAACCTGGAGCGTTCGGAATGCAGCCAACTTTTCGGGTACCAAAAAAAGTCAGAAAATACCTCATCGGGTAGCAAGATTCGACATATACAGGGGGTAGCACCTTAAAAAGTTATGACTTTTTGTATGGAACACTATGAGCCAAACCTGGAGCATTCGGAATGCAGCCTGATTTTAGGGTGCCAGAAAATATCGAAAAATACCTCATCGGGTAGCAAGATGAAACTAATGCCAAATCAAAGTACTAATCATCCTGTCAATAAAAAAAATTGGTAGTCGGTCCTAAACCTGGAGCATTTCAAATGCAGCCAACTTTTGTGATCGAACAAAAAACTCATCTGATACCATTACAACGTAGAAATAGCCCCAGAAGATGGTTCAAAAGACATAAACAAGCTTAATTTGACAGAATTTATCAAAAAGTGCCAAAATATTTCAGGTTTACTCACCCAAACTTATCACTTTCGTGATTTGGCTTAATTTTAGGGTACCTGAAGATTTAAAAAAATACCTTATTGAGTAGCACGATAATATATATGCCAAATGAAAGGACTTACCATGCTGTTAATAAAAAAAAATAGCAACAGGTCCTAAACCTGGAACATTCCAAATGCAGCCAACTTTTGTGATCGAACAAAAAACTCATCTGATACCATTACAACGTAGAAATGGCCCCAGAAGATGGTTCAAAAGACATAAACAAGCTTAATTTGATGGAATTTATCAAAAAGTGCCAAAATATATTAGGTTTACTCACCCATACTTATCACTTTCATGATTTGGCTTAATTTTAGGGTACCTGAAGATTTAAAAAAATACCTTATTGAGTGGCACGACAAGATGTAAGCCAAATGAAAGGACTTATCATCCTCTTAATAGAAAAAAATAGCAGCGGGTCCTAAACCTGGAACATTCCAAATGCAGCCAACTTTTGTGATCGAACAAAAAACTCATCTGATGCCCTTACAACGTAGAAATGGCCCCAGAAGATGGTTCAAAAGACATAAACAAGCTTAATTTGATGGAATTTATCAAAAAGTGCCAAAATATATTAGGTTTACTCACCCAAACTTATCACTTTCGTGATTTGGCTTAAGTTTAGGGTACCTGAAGATTTAAAAAAATATTATTGAGTAGCACGATAATATGTATGCCAAATGAAAGGAACTATCATCCTGTTAATAAAAAAAAATAGCAGTGGGTCCTAAACCTGGAACATTCCAAATGCAGCCAACTTTTGTGATTGAACGAAAAACTCATCTGATACCATTATAACGTAGAAATGGCCCCAGAAGATGGTTCAAAAGACATAAACAAGCTTAATTTGATGGAATTTATCAAAAAGTGCCAAAATATATTAGGTTTACTCACCCAAACTTATGACTTTCGTGATTTGGCTTCATTTTAGGGTACCTGAAGATTAAAAAAAATACCTTATTGAGTGGCACGATAAGATGTAAGCCAAATGAAAGAACTTAACATCCTGTTAATAGAAAAAAATAGCAGCGGGTCCTAAACCTGGAACATTCCAAATGCAGCCAACTTTTGTGATCAAACAAAAAACTCATCTGATACCATTACAACGTAGAAATTGCCCCCAGTAGATGGTTTAAAATTTATAAACAAGCTTAATTTGAAAGAATTTATCAAAAAGTGTCAAATATATTAGGTTTACTCACCCAAACTTATCACTTTCGTGATTTGGCTTATCAGATGAGTTTTTTGTTCGATCACAAAAGTTGGCTGCATTTGGAATGTTCCAGGTTTAGAAGCCAGTGCTATTTTTTTTTATTAACAGGATGATAAGTCCTTTCATTTGGCATACATTTTATCGTGCCACTCAATAAGGTATTTTTTCAATCTTCAGGTACCCTAAAATTAATCCAAATCACGAAAGTGATAAGTTAGGGTGAGTAAACCTAATATATTTTGGCACTTTTTGATAAATTCCATCAAATTAAGCTTGTTTATGTCTTTTGAACCATCTTCTGGGGCCATTTCTACGTTGTAATGGTATCAGATGAGTTTTTTGTTCGATCACAAAAGTTGGCTGCATTTGGAATGCTCCAGGTTTAGGACCCGTTGCTATATTTTTTTATTAACAGGATGATAATTCCTTTCATTTGGCATACATTTTATCGTGCTACTCAATAAAGTATTTTTTTAAATCTTCAGGTACCCTAAAATTAAGCCAAATCACGAAAGTCATAAGTTTGGGTGAGTAAACCTAATATATTTTGGCACTTTTTGATAAATTCCATCAAATTAAGCTTGTTTATGTCTTTTGAACCATCTTCTGGGGCCATTTCTACGTTGTAATGGTATCAGATGAGTTTTTTGTTCGATCACAAAAGTTGGCTGCATTTGGAATGTTCCAGGTTTAGGACCCGCTGCTATTTTTTTCTATTAACAGGATGATAAGTCCTTTCATTTGGCTTACATGTTATTGTGCCACTCAATAAGGTATTTTTTTTAATCTTCAGGTACCCTAAAATTAAGCCAAATCACGAAAGTGATAAGTTTGGGTGAGTAAACCTAATATATTTTGGCACTTTTTGATAAATTCCATCAAATTAAGTTTGTTTATGTCTTTTGAACCATCTTCTGGGGCCATTTCTACGTTGTAATGGTATCAGATGAGTTTTTTGTTCGATCACAAAAGTTGGCTGCATTTGGAATGTTCCAGGTTTAGGACCCGCTGCTATTTTTTTTTATTAACAGGATGATAAGTCCTTCCATTTGGATTTCATATTATCGTGCTACTCAATAAGGTATTTTTTTAAATCTTCAGGTACCCTAAAATTAAGCCAAATCACGAAAGTGATAAGTTTGGGTGAGTAAACCTGAATTATTTTGGCACTTTTTGATAAATTCTGTCAAATTAAGCTTGTTTATGTCTTTTGAACCATCTTCTGGGGCCATTTCTACGTTGTAATGGTATCAGATGAGTTTTTTGTTCGATCACAAAAGTTGGCTGCATTTGAAATGCTCCAGGTTTAGGACCGACTACCAATTTTTTTTATTGACAGGATGATTAGTACTTTCATTTGGCATTAGTTTCATCTTGCTACCCGATGAGGTATTTTTCGATATTTTCTGGCACCCTAAAATCAGGCTGCATTCCGAATGCTCCAGGTTTGGCTCATAGTGTTCCATACAAAAAGTCATAACTTTTTAAGGTGCTAACCCCTGTATATGTCGAATCTTGCTACCCGATGAGGTATTTTCTGACTTTTTTTGGTACCCGAAAAGTTGGCTGCATTCCGAACGCTCCAGGTTTGGCACATAGTGTCCCATACTAAAAGTCATAACTTTTTAAGGTGCTACCCCCTATATATGCCGAATCTTGCTACCCGATTAGGTAGGGTGCACTACCACCTAATCTTAGTCTATTCCTTCTTTGAATAAATATGAAGCTTTAAAAATACTTTTTTCGAAAAAATACCACGTAAAATCGTTGTATAGTCTCGCTTATGATAATATTTGTCTAAAACTACGAAGATACGTGACAGAGTATTTCGAAGAAGAAAGTCGTTACTCCTTGGCGGAAAATGTAAGTTTTATCATTAGGTACTTAAATTCGTTAATGTTTTACTTTAAACTAAGCAATCTTTTGTGATTTAGCAGCATTCGTAGGATTTATGTCTATTACTGCCGGTTAACCGGTAAAAGTGCCCTTGTGGCCTATTTGCTGAATAAATCTTTGATTTTGATTTTGTCACATTCTAAATTCAAATTCAAAATGCATTGGGATTGTTGGGAATACAAGTATGGGAATAAAAGTATGGGATGTTACAAATTCGAATTTTTCACATCGTTAATCCCAATTTCAGTTATTAAAAAAAATATATGTTAAAGATTATTAAATTGTACATAAAATATATAAATTAGGTAATTGTCGCAATCTCGTACCTATATTTATTTATTTTTTGAATATTGTTATCTCAATTTTTTTTCTTTTTTTTTTCTAAAAATTATTATTTTATTTTTTCTAAAAAGCGACCTTAATTTTGCTTACAACATATCCAAATTACAAAGAAATCGGATCAGTACTTTAGCTAAAATAAAATAAAATATATATTTCAATTTATGCGTTTTTTTTTTGTAACCTGAAGGATTTGAGGCTTAATTTTTGGTGAAAGCACTACATATGTAAAGGTTAATAATCCACTAAAAGGAAATTCTTTTTTTCGCTAAGGGCAGTTGTGCCATACTAACCCGGCTATACCCTTTGTCTATGAATGCTTAAATTTGTCTATGGATGCTTAAATTCGTCTATGGCCTCCATACAAAAAAATCAGCTACCATAGACAAATTTAAGCATTTTATCTATGAAAAAATATGAAATAATTTTGTCTCGAAATAAATAGCAAAACTCCCAGACTCGGGTATCCCATAAAGATAATGAATTTTGGTTCAAAAATTTCTTGACAAATCAAACTAAAAAGTTTACTTAATTAACATATGTTAATTTTTGATGAAATTTTTCATGTAAAACGGTTTATTAATAAAAAACTTGTTATATTTTTAATACTTAGAAGTTTTACGACATCTATGTAATCAAAACGAAATGTGATTAAACCGACAATAGGCACATTTTGTTGATAATATAAAATATATTATATGTTCCTGTTTTCGCTATTTTATTGCACATTAATTACGCCATTAGCTAGGGATACACGCAGAGATGTGCCCGCCGGATTTGACCGACGGATATGCCCGGCGGACAGATCCGTTCGTGTATGGCGCTATTCAGATGTGTCCGCAGACAAATCCGTGTTCAATTCACGCCATACACGCACGGATTTGTCCGCCGGGCACATCCGTCGGACAAATCCGGCGGGCACATCTGGGCGTGTATCCCTAGCTATTCCCGGGATCGGTAGAAAAACATTCCCAAATATCCGCGGACGTGGCGTGGAATGGCGGTTACTCCACGGACAAGAGCAAAGCTCTTAAATAGATGATGATGATGATTCGCGGACGTAAAATCACCGGGAATTGGTAATCCCTAATTCTCCGTTTAGAATTTATTACCTTGTAGCTATGAACCAGGGCCCTGGATCTGAATATCCTCGTTTGCTTGATTAGAGCCACATTGCTCAATCAGACGCCATTATCCATTTAACAGGAGGATGTCTTGCATTATTGCTGATTATTTCCGAATTAGGTATTCCTTAACCTTAAGTTAACCTTACTTCATACAAAGATGTAAAAATTTAGTGCAAACATTGTATAAGGTATACCATTATCCTCTTAGCGTTTGATCGGGGTCTATTTGTCAACCAAATCTCTATTTATTTGGTAGACAATAATTTTTACGAAATGCGACGCGACTGCCATATGCTCTTCCAGGCCTTATTGGGTAATACTTAGATTTGGTTTTCTTACGATGTTTTCCTTTACCAAAAAGCGACTAGTAAAAATGCTGATGATAATACTTCAAACTATTTCTGCTGTCAAGCATTCCAGCTACAATATCTTTTCGGATATTATCACTTACCAGTTCGATATACCGGGTGTTTCCTGTAATAGGAGCAATAAATTAAAACGTAGATTCTACTCCTCAAACCAGACAACGTTTGTTCAGCGACTTTTAAAAATAACTTATGGTTTGATTTTTAGGACACTTTAAAGTTTTTCCGAACACGCAATGTATTCCGACATTGATTATGTTTGTAGGGTGACAAGCAATGTCAAATAGACGGATTTTAACGTACATTGAAAATACTATTTAGTTTGTATGAAAAAGAGGCAATCTACAAAATACACCTTTTTTAAAAGTTGTCGAACAAAAGTGTTGTTGTTTGAGGAGTAGAATCTACTTTTTTATTTATTGCTCGTGTTACAGGAAACACTCTGTATTAGCGTTTCATACTAGTATTAGTGAAATTAATGCTATATGTTGGGTCAAACAGATTTAGGAAAACGGGCGACTTTTCTGCGGACAATAGAAAAGTTAATAATTTGGGTAGGTACATTATAATTTATAACTACTAATGTGCTACTAATGCCAACTATACAGATTTAAAGAAGATTTGCACCTGGAGTTCGATTTTTGAATCTCACCGGTGCCTTTTTTTGTATGCAGCCGATGACTATTTAGTACGAAATAAGTCACCCGGTGAGATTCAAAAATCGAACTCCTGATGCTTAATAAGATTTGGTATACGTAAATTAAACTTAAATATAAAACAATACTAAATTTAAATACCTATATAATAAAATAAACTACCTACTCAAAGAGCCCCCCTCGATGGTTTAACAAGAAAATTAGGCTTAAAAGTCCATTAATTTTATAACGTCCACAGAAAAGACGCAATAACCTTAACTCATACAAAAAAATCTGTATGATCCATTTGCACTAGTAATTTTCTAACACTTAACCTCACTTGTATTATTCGCGTTGGCAGAGTTTGACTTTGAAGATAATTTCGCTTAGTTAAGTGGATGGCATTATGCAACACAGAACTATCAACAATTAAACCCTAAACACAAGTAGATGCATTTACCTCTGTAAGTTTGACCTAGGAGCCAGGAGGCCGAACCAGCCCTTAATTTAGCTCACAGAAAGGAAGCGAAAAAAGCACCATGCCATCCGGCCCGTGAATTTATTGTTTAATTTAGTTTATTTATTACAATAGATAATTATAGTTGTTGGTAAGACTTCATAAAACTAAATTTTCTTAGTTTACGACGCGCCGCAGAGTGCTTGACAGTAGCAACAGTATCCTGAGGGTGATAGCGGGTAGGCTCGATACCTCGATAGTCGCTATATGCAGCACTGCAGGCTTATGATGGCAGTAGTTGTCCGCCGATAACTTGATAAAAAGCTGACAACTTGACACATTGTCATGTTTTGCTGTGTGAATGTGTCAAGTTGTCAGCTTTTTATCAAGTTATCGGCGGACAACTACTGCCATCATAAGCCTGCTGGTCAAACCTACACCGTTCCCTAGTGCCTTATGAATTATAGTTAATTAATTGATGTATAGCTAACATAGTTTTAGGTATCTACTTCCTTGTTGACTAACCTATTTTATAGATCTTGGTCCGAAATAAACGTTTTTTATTTTTTATTTTATTTTTAGTTTGACAGTGTGGGAGGGCCAAATTCGTCATAATCTTGACCGGTAGTTAGAGGCAAAGGCGCAACTCGTACTTGACACGGAATCCAACGTGGAATTCGGTTAAGTATCGTAGAAAAAAAATTGCAGGAAGATAAATACTTAATTACATAGAAAACAATAATAACTCAGGTTTTTTTTGACCTAATGTACCTAGCTATTTTTCAATTATAATATTATTGACATAAGTAGATTCATTATAAGTATACTGTATAAATTTCTGCATATTAGTGATTAGTAGTACCTTAATGTACAAATTTGTAATTATTTTGAATATTGAAATTATTTGATAAAACCTATTGTACGTATTCATGCAAATAAATATTTCTATTCTATTCTATTACAAATCATTTATTTTATTTATGATGACTTTGAAGACGCTCGTCTCATTGACCTTGACAAGAAACGCCAGGGGGGCGATTTTTGACAGCCGGACGCTCGAATTCAAAAAATTCAAGCTCGAAAATAATCGCACTCAAAAGTTTGTCGCCAATTTTTTCGCATGGAATTAATAGTTTAAATAATCATTATTTTAAATTTCTATCGCTTTTATTTTTAAAACATAATTTCATCGTTTTACTCAGAGTTGTAAATGTCACTTTCGAGTGCTCGAATCTCAAAAATCACCCCCCAGTTGCACCAACCACTGATGGACTCATGGCGTCACCCCACAGCGTACCTACATATGAAAACCATGCGCAGTTCACGGCAGAAGAGGTTACTCTAGCCATAAAAAATATGTCGAGAGGCAAATCACCGGTTCGTGCGAAAGAGACAAGCGACAGGACAGGAGCCAGATTGTCTCTGTGTCACTCGCGAACTGTCGCTTATATGTTGCTTACCGTCAAGTGACGGTCGCGGTTTTAACTAGAGACCGCATACGCAACACACCCTAAAGGACATAACATACGCAACGCGACAGATTTTAAAACACGTTTCAAGATGACCGATAGCATACCGTAACTAACCTACATAATTTAGTCGGTTTCATTGTTACCCTTCAAAGAGCGGTGGAGGGTGATAAACGTTTCTATTGTACTTAGGTCCTTTTGGAAGTAAGCAATAATCACAAGGGTGAGTCTATGATAAGGACCAACGACAATAGCGCCTTCTCTGTCATATCTATGGAGAGTGTAATAAGACCATCCCGTTCAATCTTGGTATTGTTATTTCCGTGTCAGGTCATGGGAGGTATGTCTATGGGTCGCGGTCCCCTGTCTCGGTGGCTTGTCTCTGTCGCGGCGCGAACCGCCATCTTTATATTTAGATAACCTGTATTTTTGTCGTACTTGTACTATTTTAACACTTAAGATATAATGTAATGTAATCATCATCATTATCATCTCAGCCATAAGACGTCCACTGCTCAACATAGGCCTCCCCTTTAAGGGGGGGGGGAGGGTTTGCCATAATGTTTGTAATGTAAACAGCTAATGTAGAGCTTTTAAAAAAAACCAAAAAAATATACGTGTGGTTACGTGGGGGAGGGGGGGAGTCGCCTAAAACCTCACCAAAGATCACCAAGGGGGAGGGGGGTCTAAATGTGGCGCAAAAAACCTCACGTGATTTCTGGATAAGCCCTTGGTATAAACATCAAGAAAACAATGTAAAGTAGACAAACAGTTTATCGAACGCATACAGGTTGGAGTGCGGGGTGAGGTGACACGGTTGATCTCACCTTTGCTTTATCTCGTATGTGAACGAGCTAATCGTTGTGCTCAGTAAACAGCACGTTGGATGCCATATCGATGACATTAGCTCGGGATACACGCACAGAGGGCCTACCGCGAAGTTCGAAAATCGACAAAACGATGGTCCCGTCTCTATCGCTCTTGCATATACGAAAGAAAGTGATGCAAATAGACGATTCGATGAACGAAGTGTGTTCGATTCCGATGGAGTGGACTGTACTCTATTCTAAACTAACGACGTATGCGAAAGGCAGTGGAAGGTGGCAGGTGAAGTGAGGAGGTTGCTTTTAACTTATTTATCGACATACGTTAAATGTGTTTGGTGTAAATAAGGAGCTTACCTTCGAAAGCCGTGGCTGCTGCGGCAGAACCTTTGGCCGCTGTCGGAGACCGTTGGTGCTAGTTGAAAAGTGTCCCGTCGCTCGCTAGAGTAAACTTTAAAACCGTTACCTCGAGCCGTCCAACTTAGACCTCGGTTCATGCACGGTTGTCGTCAGCTGGCTCCAAATTACACTACACGGATTGCGAGAGAACAGATAGTGGTGCCTTTACGAAATAGCGCGAAAACGAAAATTGTGCCAGCGATAGCGTACAGTACAGTTCGACGTACGTGTTGTCGTTAACTGACGGTAAGAACCGGTCGAATTTAAGTTCTTACTGTAACGCGGTGTTGCCATACTGGACACTAGAAAATATACGAAAAATACTAAAGCTAAACTAAACAAAGTGCTTCGCGGTTATAGGCCTGATGTGCCCGCCGTTTATGCCATGACGGTAAACAGGCATACGATCCTCCTGATGGTAAGCTCCTATCGTAGTCAAGATATTGCATCTTCTTTGAGCACTGGCAAAATGGCATTAGCTAGGGATCAGATATGCACGCCGGATTTGTCCCGGCGGACAAATCCGTGCGTGTATGGCGCGAATTGGACACGGATTTGTCTGCGAACACATCTGAATAGCGCCAACACGAACGGATCTGTCCGCCGGGCATATCCGTCGGACAAATCCGGCGGGCACATCTGTGCGTGTATCCCTAGCTGTTTGCGTAAACAACTTATCTTACGCTGACGATATGGTGTTGAGTGCATCGGTTTGCGGTCTCAGAACACTGTCAAGGACATGTGAAGAATATGCGTCTCAATTGTGTCATATCTGACGTGGCGGTGACGGAACCCTTTTGATAGCGAAATATTACACTATGACAGTTCAACGTAGGACGTAGGATGACCATGACTGAGTAAATTCAAAACAATTAATCGAACTCTCGGAGCGTAAGCGAAGTGAGTTCTTACAAACAACTCGACCGAACTGTCACCAGGCTTCCAGGCTACTGGGACGTCTCGGTATTTGGATGGCTTTTTGATTTCGATAGTTTGTCTGACGATAACTTTAGTTACGTTTTTCTGATCTTTATGGAATTTCATGGGGCTGTAGCAGAGATACATAAAATTTGTAAGTTCGTATATGAGCAGGATCGATCAAGTGGTTATGAGGAGAAAAAAAACCTCCTTAGGGTCTTGTTATATTGATCAACTCGTTTGCAAGTAAATCGCGAGTTCTCAGTTCGAGGCGGACTACTAGTATATTTTTGCATTTTGTTACGTCTATGTGTTTGTTTACACAAAACGTACCGAGTAAGAAACACATACAGAGTATTTTCGGAGACGAGCAGGAAAAAGCCTACATGTATAGTTAATCAAAATGAATCGTTTACGGCCGGATTTAAGTGAATTAATACCACATTTTTCCATTTAAGTTTACTGCTCTGTAATCATGGTCACCCTTCATCAACTAGTAAATGAAATATTTCACTAATACTAATACGGAACGGTAACTTTTCCGGCTCACGTCTCCGAAAACACCCTGTATATTTCTGTTCACGACTTAGGATTCACCCTGTGTACGTACAGTCGCCTCCAAATATATCGGAGCGGCCAAGGTGGTCACAAATATATGAACAACGCCTCTATTGTCAAGGCGATAAAGTGCATGTTCATATATTTTTCAGTACCTTGACCGCTCCGAGATATTTGATGGCGACTGTACCTACGTGACAGATGATTTGGTGCAACCGAACCGACCCTAAGTATACCTCTCTGCGTAAACAATAACGCGTAGAATTGACGTTATCACATCGCGCATACATTGGCCATCAGCGTCGAACGCAGTCAGACTATTGTGCTGGTGTCGAGAACACGGAGATTCAGTTCATTTCATCTTTTGGAAAATGTGTGAGTATCAAACTAAGATTTAAGTGCTTATGAAGGATTTAAGCTTAATATGAAGATACAGCCTTGGCCAGAAATGTTGAGCACCAATGCGATTTTCATACAAAACTGGAAAGTTTAGTCCATCGTTTCCATCTTTGTTTAAGTTATTTTGTCAATTAATTTAAACTAATAGGCATGTTTTGTTGAAGTTAGTAGTAACTGAAGAATATTTGCAATATGTCACACCGACTTAAATTTACAGTTATGTTTTCATATTTTTTAAGTACCTTGAAAGTGTTATTAAGTGAAGTTTTCTATATTTATAAATAAAATATAACATCTACCGTTACCGTACATTGTTAGGATAGGGAAATAATGCTTAACATCAAAATTGTAAACAAAAAACACCTATGCTCAACACTTCTGGCCAAGGCTGTATAATTGCGTTACTTTTTAGGTAGATTTTCTGGCAGGGATCTTAGACATGTTTTATGAAATTCAATTCAGCCGTTTCGGGGATTTTCGTTTCTTTTTTTAAGAAGAGACAGCCCTAGGAGTTAAAGGGTAGGTACGGTCGTAGTCCAAATTATTTTTGCACTTTTGCACCTTAAATTTGTAATAAGGTCCATAAAATGTAAACATATTTTTGACGTCGACTGTACCTACGAGTACATCACGCCAAAAAAACACGTAGGCAAGTAGTCAAGTCTGCAAATAAGGAAGCCGGTGGGAACCGAGTTATATGGACGCTCCGCCACTGCTAAAAATAGTAACAATGAAGGAAATTCTAATTTAATTGAATGATAATATGTACCTTTACCTATGAATCAGAGTCATAATGTTTTGATAAATGTAGGTTAATGTATTATTAATCTTTTCGCTTATAAGTTATAACACGGACCTAGAACATATAGGGACGTAATCCCGTGAACAATGACTCCATCATCACTCTCACTCAACAGCATAATTCTCAGTAGTCTGTCTGTACGTAAGTAAGCCAAAGTGATAATACTTTAGTACATTACGTACCTAGGGCGGTAAAATAAAGAACGGCTCAGATCGCGGGCATTTGTGGCCCGAACCGAAGGTAAACATATACATAAACAAGCGATCTGAGGCTTTTTTTTATTACCGCCCGTGGTGCGTACATAATTGACTGAGGAGCCGAGCGTAGCGAGGCGACGAACGTCTCCGTTTTCACTGGCACGACGATTTGGCAGATTGATGTGTGTGTATTGGTTGGTTGGTTGGTCAGTGTCGGTCTAGAGGTCGCATTTTTCATCCGATTTCGATGAAACTTGGCATGTGCGTTCCTTGATTTATTTGCCAAAAATTGTCGAGCCATTTTTTTGATTGAGAGAAAAAAGAGGGGTAAAGGGGGGGAAGTTTGTTGTCGCGTTATTAATGTTCTCCGAAATCTACGGTTCACAGATAGTTTTACGTCTTCTCCTGCAGGCCTATTATGGTTGGAGTTGTTGTATATATTGAAAAACACATATTATTTGCTTACACAGTGATTTACATTCTCATTATTATGTAAGAAATTCCAGGTGGTAAGCCTTTTAATCTCATCCGAGATCTTGAAATTATTAGTCGAGATCTCGATCGAGATTAGCAAAACCGAGATTTCGTGCCATCGAGATTGAATCTCGGGAATTTGCACGAGATCTCGCAGTTTCGAGATCCGAATTGCATTCCCATTAGGGAGGGTATTCAGAGGATGATAAGAGCTAAATTCCCTCCCTATCTTTTTCAGGGCGTGTGAAAGAGAAACACTGCGTTACGATTAGTATGGGAGCTCATTGCAAATTTTGCAAAATGATGAATTAAAAAAAACTATGCATTCATTGAGAAATATAAGGCAACCAAGTTTTTAGTATTAGTGTGGTGGAATTTTGTCCTTAATTACAGACATATAAACCAAGAAACTAAAGACGTGCAATTGTTTAAAGCTAATTTTACGAGTAAGATGTAACTTTGGAAGTATTTTCTATCGTGTATTGGAATGGAATTAACGAAGTTCTTTTAAATATAATGAATATTAACATATTTTTTTTTACTTTTCCAAAACAAGTAGTTATAGCTATATGACTGTTTAACCTCTAGCGACCCACCATAAAAGAAAGATTGGAAGTGAAATTTGAACCAAAAGCGTTAGAAAATAGAATTGAATTTCTTATGTTTCGAAATCGAACGAAACAAAACAAAAGCAACTCTGTACCAATTAAAATATATAATCGAATTTTCATTGAAGATATTTTGTACTAATATTAGCACTTTGAACCTCAGGTCAGGAGGTTAAGTAAAGTCAATTTGAAGGTCATGGGGGTGTTGTCAGCCTCTTAACCGATACCCCTATCACTACCTATCAGTGGCGGCGCGTCCATAGAACACGATTCTCGTCGGCTTGCCTAATTTTTGCGCACCTGAGCAGTTTTCGTGCTCATGAACAAATTTTAAACCAAATTAAGCACCGGCTTGCATAAGAATTTTTTTACCCGCCACCACTGCCACCTATGGAGATCGACAGTCTATTATTTACCTGTCTTTCCCCACATAGTGACGCAAGACTTATCGATGGCATTTTGTCTGACCACGAGAATAGGCAATAGTGATAACAAAGAAACCGCACATACATTGTTAAACATACGGAACATAAACGTGCTGTGGTTGAACTTATAGATCGATCACAATTCCATACGAATAGCTATTAGGGATACACGCACAGATGTGTCCGCCGGATTTGTCCGACAGATGTGCCCGGCGGACAAATCCGTGCATGTATGGCGCGAATGGGCCACGGATTTGTCTGCTGTCTGTCTGTGTCCACATCTGAATAGCGCCATACACGAACGGATCTGTCCGCCGGGCATATCCGTCGGACAAATCCGACGGACACATCTGTGTGTGTATCCCTAGCTATTTCCATACGAATCTTGCATAAAGGATGGTTCACGGTGTAGCGGTCCGGGTCACTCCCGACACTTCATTTTGTATAGAAAGCATCACATGATCCTCGGAGATCACGACCTCGGACCCAGACCGCTACACCGTGAACCACCCTTTCACACACTTGCAATTCAGAGCTATCATAGAGAAAAATCTGCTGAAAAGTGGATAAAATCCAACTTAATGTTGGCTATGGGTTTCATACAAAAATTCAACCGACATAAACACATTTCCGCTTTTCTGCTGAATTCCGACTTGTGTGTTTTGTGCCTATAATGTTAGTACATACATTAGCCGCAAAAATATGTGAAACGCTCTTATGGCCATACAAATAAGAGCGTGACACATATTTTTGCGGCCTTCATGTAGGAATATACTATTGCCGGTGACTGTACAAGACGGTACGGAATTAAAAACTAGGCCAAAGTCATTGAAGCATATATTAATCATTTTCTTAGGTACATACAGGATGTTTTTTCAATAACTAGAAGTATTGTGGGCATTAAAAAAAGTGTACCTACCATTCACCTACCCTTTTTTAAACCTAATTAAGGGATTCTTTTTATTTTACTCTGTATCACGAGGACTGTGTCCCGTATTTTTTGTCAGTTTTGTGACGTATTTTCCCATACATTCTGTATGGGAAAATACTGACAAGGCGGGAAGAACGTGATAACTCGAGATGAACTTGATAACTCGAGATGTAAAATTGAAGAAATTTGAACCTTATGAGTTTTTTTTAAAGTTCAAATTTCTTTAACTTTTCGCCGCAACTTGTCAACTTCTTCACGCCTTGTACGGAAATTTTCTATGGAAAGATGTCGATTTTTTTTCGAAGATGGTATTTCTTTTTTCTGAAAACCCGCGAGGTGATTAGGTAATGCCATTCTAAACAACTTTTACTACGGGACTAACTCCGAAATCACGAAAATTGTTTCATACATTTCGGCCGATCTAAGGTTGGGGACGCCAACATTTTTTTGGGGGGTCTCGGGGTTGACCTAAAAAAAAGTTGTTCAGTATGAGTATGATTATAGAGATATAGACCCCCACAGCCTAAGCACTTTTTGAAGCTCAAGTCAATTGCGCCATCTATGTCAAAGACCCCTAAAGATACCGAAAATGTAAGAGAAATGTCACCTGCACTGCTACTCCACCTAGTAACAAATAGCGTACTAGTAGTACACTAGTAGCTACTAGGTGGAGTAGCAGTGCAGGTGACATTTCTCTTACACTTTCGGTATCTTTAGGGGTCTTTGACATAGATGGCCCAATTGACTTGAGCTTCAAAAAGTTCCTAGGCTGGCCACAGCCAGAGACTATAGAGATATAGACGGCCACGTCTATATCTCTATAGTCTCTGGTATGACTTACCTATTCACCTTTCAAAATATAGCTAGTTATTGAGAAACACCCCGTATTTCACTATAATAAATAAAACATAAATTTGCGTGCAATTTGTACTAAGTAGGTTAATAAAATGAGGTTAGTAGGGCAACTACGATGTCTACGGTCGATCGCAGAGTTGGAGGAAACTATAGAAAGAAAGAAAGAAAGAAAGAAAACATTTATTCATGACAACACATACAATGGAAACAAACAGAAAGAGACATACACTTGTCACGAAATGGTTGCACCTCAGCGTTAAGGCCATTCCTCGATTCGGACAAGCCACGCCCACCCGATAGAGACATGTTTATGGCTCCCGTGCACGAAAGAAAGAGATGCAGCGCTCTTAAGGATCGGACCTTTTTGACCAAACTACGATAAATAAGCGAATCTATAAAGTTTTGTCTAATTTTGCTTCTGTGACTTTTTAGATAAACCAGAATACCATCTTTTTTACTTAGTTATATTGCTTAATCTCTTATAGTTTACGTAAGATAAGAAAAATAAGGGAGAAAAGGACCCAACTTCGGATTTTTTTTCTAGCGAGGCAACTTTCAGCAATCGTGTTTCGGCTTGTGTCAAAAACAAGAGTATATAGTCTAATAATATATATTCGAAAATAAATTCAGTCCCTTTTCCCGTTAAGTCACTAGAGCGTTTGAAAAAATCTATAATTATCCAAAGTAGCCCCTTAATGCTGGCAAGGCCAGCGCTGGTCTTCCGTTGCAACCATTTTGACGACACGGCATAATGACGCCGCGATCACACACGCTTATATACGGAAAAGAAAATACGGGTAAACTAATAATTCAAAAATAGAAATACGACATAGTGTTGCTTCCCAGGCCTATAATCGCGAAGCACTTTCATCGAATCGTTTATTTGCATCACTCTCTTTCGTATATGCAAGAGCGATAGAGACGCCATCGTTTTGTCGATTTTCGAACTTCGCGGTAGGCCCTCAGTACTGTACGGACGGCGATAGTGAAACAACAGCTTCGATGAGTATAGGATTTATTCTGGCTCAAGTTAGGCAAGATACACGTTTATATAGGCAATGCTTACGTACTAATTATATACTACACCACACGCCCCACCAAAAAAGGGAAAAAAAGGAAAATAACTAGATTTTTCTTTTTTTTTATCAAATTCACACTTAAAATATAACTACATATTAAATGCTAGGGTGAATACAACTTTGTACGGTTTTTATGAACCGACACTTCCTTATTTCTAATCATTATTATAACGTTAGGGTCTGATTCCCTTATAACTAGGTAAGGCCCTTTATACAATGGGTCTAACTTATTACTAAGCGCTTCATTTTTAATTAAAATGGAATCGCCTGCTTTATAGCTTACCGGGTTAACATAGTGGTCATATTGTGTTTTTCTCAATGTTTTCCCTTGAATTAAATTGCATTTTGCATCATACTGAGATTTTTGTAACCTGTATTTCAATTCAAAGGAGTAATCATTAAAGTTATAAATAGGATCTAATGAGTCACAAAGATTACTCGGAATATTGCATCGTCTGCCAAACACAAGCTCATATGGAGTGTATTTTGTTTCTGAGTGAACAGTCGTATTGTAAGCGAAGCACCAGTAGGGTAACCATGAACTCCAATTGTTAGTTTGATTATTAGTTTGTATGCGCAAATACGATATTAAATGTTTGTGATTATTTTCCAAAGAACCTATGGTTTGATGGTGGTAGGATGTTGATTTTAAATGGGTTATGTTTAAAAGTTTGCATACTTCCTGCATTGTGGATGACAAAAATTCTGTCCCTCGATCTGTTATAATTTCTCGGGGAATACCATATCTTAAAATGAAATTGTTGACGAATGCGGTGGCTACAGAGACCGTGTCCTTACATGTAAGCGGATACGCCTCGACGTACTTGGTCAAGTCGCATTGCAGCGTTAAGATATATGTATAATTACTACTATCCTTAATTAGGGGGCCCACTATGTCTAAAAATAACCTATCAAATGCAAAGTTACCCGTGGTCGTAACAACCATTGGCTCTTTTGTATTTCTAAAGTATTTCTGCCGTTGGCATTTGTCACATTTTTTGACGAACTCTGCTACGTCTTTTTCTAACCCGGGCCAAAAATATCGTTGTCGAATATTATTCAACATACGTCGAACTCCAGCATGTCCGCTAGTCGGAAGCATGTGGAAGTCATTCAATATTACGCGCTGCGTATCGCGGTTATCAATCCGTGTAGTGCCTTTTAATATGCGCAATAAGGGTCCGGACCACTGCGTCATATTATTTATTATTTGAGCTAGCTCTTTAATTAAGGTCATATTTTCATTATTTCTAAAAATGTATAAATAGTCAATTGATTTTTTACAACAAAATTCGCTCAGTTCCCTCGTAAAGGCAACTCGTGCGCGATGCGATCGGGTTACTGGCCTAACATAAACAATATTCTTCGCTTTATCAAATGCGTAATTAGTATATAGCTCGTCACAGCTGCAACTTTTATTTCCCCACTCATTTTCATTTAAAAATCGTAACTCGGTATAGTTTATTGGTGGTTTAAGTACTTCTACGACTCTAGGGTGATCAATCTTATCATCCGAAGTCCTTTTATCCTGAGAATTACTTTCTTGCTCCATTTGTTTTCGTCGCGCTCGCGTTAAAACTAAAATATATTTTTCACTCATCCTTTTTAAGTCGTCACTGTTTAAAGTTATTCGCGACAATGCGTCTGCCGAAACATTGTCGGTTCCTTTTACGTATCGCACTATAAAATTATATTCTTCAAGGAGCAATCTGAATTTCATTAACCTGCTTGTGGGGTTGGTCATATTAAATAAATAAATGAGCGGTTTATGGTCGGTTTCTACTATGAACTGTCGTCCGTAGAGATAAGGTCGAAAATATCTGATAGACCATGTGATTGAAAGGAGTTCCAAATCAACAGTTGGGTAATTGCGCTCTGCTTTATTTAAACTACGGCTCGCGTATGCTACAGGGTGTCCGTTTCCGTTACAAAGAAGAGAACCGATGGCTATTCCAGACGCGTCAGTTTTTAAAATAAATTTGTTCTCTTCACTAAAATCTGGGTATTGAAGTATGGGGGGTGTTGCTAATGATTTCTTAAGAGAAAGGAATGACTCTTTACATTCCTCATCCCATTTGAAGGTTACGTTTTTACGCGTTAAATTGTTTAAAGGTACACATGTTGCAGCGAAATTTGGAATAAATTTTCGATAGTAATTTGCAAAAGCTACGAATCTTTTCACATCGTCAGTGTTTTGTGGCTCCGGGTAGCCCTGTAAAACTTTAACTTTATCCGGATCCGGTTTGATGCCGTCCGCCGAAACTAAATGACCTAAATACAAAATTTCCTTCTTTAAAAACTGGCACTTAATTGGATTTAGCTTTAAATTAAACTAACGTAGTCGACTAAAAATTGCCATCAGATTTTTATTGTGCATCTCTAAATTCCTTCCGAAACAAACAAGGTCATCCATATAAATTAAGCATTTTTCATAATTAAGGCCAGACATGGCTATAGTCATTGCTCTTGAGAAACAGCTGGGCGATACTTTCATTCCCATTGGAAGCCTAGTCATGCAATATTGCCCTGAAGCAGAAACAAAGGCCGTATATGGTCTACTTTTTTCATCTAAACTAAGTTGAAAAAATCCTTGATGCAAATCCAAATGACTGAAATACATAGAACCCGACAAAGAGTCTAGTATGTCGTGAATATTGGGTAACGGGAATTTGTCGTCTATTATTCGATCATTTAATTTTCTAAAGTCAATAACTAACCTCCATTTTTTGTTGCCTTCTGCATCGGGGTGTTTAGGTACCAAAAGTACCGGGCTAGACCATTCGCTCCGCGTTGGTTCGATTATTTTTTCTCGCAACATTTTCTGCACTTGGTTTTCGAGTTCTGCTTTTTGAGAATGGGGTAATCTATATTGTTTAACAAAAACAGGTGTCGCATTAGGTTTTAAATGAATATGTTGTGGATCTAATTTTGAGGGTGTTAACATATCACCGGGTATATAGAAGATGTCTGAAAACTTTGCGCAAATATTTTGAATTGAAGTTCTTTCTTCTTTATTTAAATGTGATAATTCCAACAGTGAAAACATTTTACGCACCCTAGCGCCGTTAACTTGCGTATCTTCGAATGTACAAACAGTATACTCTCTAATACTTCTTATTTCGGGCCTGAAATAACTAAGCTGTACTTCTGTATCTCGTGTGTTCATTAATTGAATTGGTATCTTCCCTGCTTTAGGTGTACATAGTCCTCCTGCCACAAAAACGCCATTACAAAGTTCATTTGATATTACCATACAATCTTCGATAAATTCTGTGTCTACTAAATATATTTTTTCACACCTTGGCGGTAAAGTTAAGTAGTTATTTGCTTCCAAAAATCCTAACTGTAAGGGGACCGTTAGTTTCCCAATATTACTTATATCTAAAGTTAACGTATTCCGCTCATAGTCAATTATTGAATTATATTTACGTAAAAAATCTCGTCCTAATATTCCACTAGGACCGCAAGATAAGTTTCGGAGTACGTGGAATTTATGACACATACGATGTCCATGTAAACTAAACTGAATGTAAACAAAACCTTCTGTATATGTGTCGCCGCCAATGCCGTTTATAGTGACGACTTCGTTTTGGATTGGAATATTTAGCTGTAAGACGGTTTCATATTTCACGGCCGATATGGCAGCGCCGGTATCTGCTAACAGCTGAAACGTGTCGTCTCCAATTATAATTTCTAGCGAACTATCGTATTTGAACGCGTATGTCGAGTTAGGGACGAAAAAATTCGTAAGTCGGGTTTTGTGGTGGGTTTGAACTTTCCCGATTTTCGTTCGACGTCGTAGGCTGTGGTTCTTGTTCTTCAGCTACATATACATTTGGCTGATTTCTGGACCCACGGTTGAGAGAGTTTTCGGACCTATGTCTATAGAATCCTCGATTCGGATTATCAAAACTCTGCCCGGTTCCACTCTGATTATAGTTACCTCGTTCGGTCCTGTTCCTATCGAAAGAATACCGCATCCCTGTATTGTTAGGCGTTCCTCTGCGCCAGCTACTGAAGCTGCCGCGGCCTGCGCGTGAACGGTACTGACCTGGAAAGCCCCTTCGGTTGACGAAGATTGAAGTTTCGCTGCTCCCACTTGTGGAAGAGATCTCCTCGTCTTTTGCGGCTTGAATCGCGTCCTTTAATGTTGGCGGATTCCTAGCTGAAAGTATAATTCCTAAAGTAGGGTTCCGCAATCCGTCGGTGAACCTTTTTATTGCTAATTTCTCGTTAATAGGTTTTAGTACCTTGTATGTACTTTCATCACCGTCGGCTTGAGAAACTGTTAAGTCAACAAATAATTGCTCAATTTTAGTACCGAATTCGTCTAAAGAAAGGGAATGCTGTTTGGCTTGCATCAAACTATAGTGTATAGCTGTACTTGATTTTTTGGTCAAGAAATTATTTTTAAGATCAGAAATAAGAGCTCCACAATCTGAATATGACTGTGCCATTCGCAATTTAGCACTTTCGGACAAACGTGTCTTAAGCACTAAATTAATTAATTTCGGAATACTGTCTTGTTCTAACATCGGCCTATAGAGCTCAATGGCATCGATTAGCTTTTTAGTAATATCTTCTTCCCCAGTCATAATAGGTAAGAGATGAACCGCCGTTTTAAGGTCGAATTTCTCCATAGTGCTTGTTTTTACAATATGGCTGCTCGTACAAAATTGTCGTATTTTACTGTAGACAATCTCAAATTTACTACGTATTTCGTTAATAGATTCTATTGTTTCCTGGTTTATATCACCCTTTAAAATATTAATATCTACTACTGCCGTACACCCGTAAAACGCCGTACTGCCGTAAAACGTATCATATAACTTATTTGCTACTGTCAGCTTTTCTTTTAACTTTTCTTCTGTCCGTTTTTCAATTTTTAATTTTAATAGATTTTGTTTAAATTGGTATAGTTCATTATATAAATCTATAAGCTCTTGGAGCATTGCACTGCACTCTAGGAATATGAAAGTCTTTATATCTATTCTAAAATAATCTATTCTATATATTATTAAATCTACTAACTCACATTTCAAACATTACGCACTTCACTTTTATCGCAATTACTTTAATTGCGCCGTCTGCTTCTCCTGGTCCCGTACACGTGAAAACGCCGTAAAAATGCCTTTAAGCTTCCTCCGCCTCCGGCACGGTCTTCCTTCCTAGTCCAAATGATCGCCTGAAGGCCACCTGGCCGTTAACTTCCCTCCGGATCATCTTCTTATGGCATCTCAAATACATCTTGTACAGCCCGAACACGAGAACCAAGCAAATAATGGCGAGTATGGTCAGCAGGATAATATTTGTATTGCTGACATGGAAGGCCAAATCCTTTACTGTGGCATTTGCTTCATTGCTTCCTCCAGACGCCGTCTGAGCGATGATTACTTCCTGTGGTCTGGACGTGCCTGACCCCATCTTAACAGGAATAACGAGTGAAACCGTGTAAATAACCGTTGGGCTATAGTCTCACTGGCATTGTTCGATTATTAACACAACACTGATTCGGCTGCAGACATAACTTACTAACATTAGTCCTCTATTTTATTTAGTCCTCACATTGCACTCGCGAACCCGAGGTCGCTGCCTTAAAAGGCAGGGTCGCCATGTACGGACGGCGATAGTGAAACAACAGCTTCGATGAGTATAGGATTTATTCTGGCTCAAGTTAGGCAAGATACACGTTTATATAGGCAATGCTTACGTACTAATTATATACTACACCACAGTACCCTTAGTGTATTCGTTTTATTAACATAACGTAACGATTGCGTTCGAGTTAGGTCTTCATTTGTATGGGATTTTTAAGAGTCGCCAGGACGCTCGCGTTCCCATACAAACGTAGTTCAGCTCTCATTTTAAATCGACATGCTTTAGAACCACGAACTCTGGCATGGGCATTCTAGTAGTACAGATCTATGTCGGTGATTCGTTTTCGTTGCTAAAAATTGTAATACAAAGAAAATACAGCCATATATAGATTTACATACAAAACTTATTTTTGCTATGTTTTCTTTGTGTTACAATTTTAGGCAACGAAAACGAATTACCGACATAGATCTGTACTGCTAGAATGCCCATGCCAAATTTCGTGGTTCTAAAGCATGTCGTTTTAAAATGAGAGCTGAACTACGTTTGTATGGGGACGCGAGTTCACGCGAGCGTCCTGGCGACTCTTAACACAGCACACCAAGCGGAACGTATCGAAAACTACATCACCGAGTATCTATAGAAGTATCTTCTCGGTGGTGTAGTTTTCGATATGTTCCGCTTGCGGTGCTGTGCCAAATATCCCATAGACGACCACAGCCTAAGAACTTTTTGAAGCTCAAGTCAATTACGCCGTCTGTCCGAAAGCCGCCTAAAGATACCGAAATTGTAAGAGGAAATGTCACCTGCACTGCTACTCCACCTAGTAGCTACTAGTGTACTACTAGTACGCTCTTTGTTACTAGGTGGAGTAGCATGCAATGTCACCTGCACTGCTACTCCACCTAGTAGCTACTAGTGTCCTATTAGTACGCTATTTGTTACTAGGTGGAGTGACATTTTCTCTTACAATTTCGGTATCTTTAGGCGACTTTCGGACAGAGGGCGCAATTGACTTGAGCTTCAAAAAGTTCTTAGGCTGTGGTCGTCTATCATACAAATTAAGACCTATCGCAAACGCAATCGTTACGTTACATTAGTGAAACGAATACTTACACTAAGCGTTCAGTTGATATCAAAAGAGCGTTTCTCAATATTTTTGCCACTTTTGTTGACTCAATTTTTTTTGGTAAGTTTTATGTTTTTCCTGATCAGAATCACGAGCTGATCCGCTTTATGCAATAATAAATAAAAATAATAAATATTTGGGGACAATCTTACACAAATCAACCTAACCCCAAACTAAGCAAAGCTTGTACTATGGGTGCTAGGCGACGATATACATACTTAGATATGTAAATACATACTTATATACATAGAAAACATCCATAACTCAGGAACAAATATTTGAGATTAGCACACAAATAAATGCCCTTACCAGGATTCGAACCCGGGACCTCCAGCTTCGTAGGCAGGGTCACTACCAACTAGGCTATGGAGGCAGTAATAAATAAAAATGTCCCATAAAACTCCATACATTTTTTGTTTTTTTTTTCTTTTCCTATTTATTTCAGGCAACTAGTGGCCCATAGATAAATACCTTATAGACTAGCATACATATTACATTATAAATTAAAACTATTATTTGATTAAAACTATTGTGTTACCTCCATAGAAAACATATGGCAAAGGGTAACACAAGAGGAAAAATTTTTGGGACACATTTTTTTTTGCATAAATCGAATCAGCTCGCGATTCTGACTAGAACAAACATAAAACTTACCATAAAATAAAAAGTCGAGAAAAGTGGCAAAAATAAAAAGAAATGCTCAAAATATAAATTAGCATATTCTATAGTAAACTATCAGCCTATCAGACAGACTTATGGTGATTAAATCTTAAGTAGGTAAACAGGGTTAAAGATAAGTTAGTTTTAACGTTAAGGCTATGAAACGGCCAGTGTAAAATGAACCCCGAAACATCGGAAAACAGTATAGAATACCAATGCCAAGTCAACTAATGGAGTCTGGGGACCGCTCGGTAACCGAATTGGAAGAATTGACTTAGGTACACTATTAGGTACCATCGGGTTCAAAAATGCATGGGCAATTTATGAATGAATTCATTGATAAATTGGCCATGCAATTATGAACCCGATGGTACCTACATACTTACTTGTTTTTACGAAAGCGACTCATCGTCTGACCTTCCAATCCAGAAGGGAAACTATGGGGAAACTAGGTTTTACTGGAGTTAGATGATTTATGTGACTAAGTATATACTAGTAGTCCGCCTCGAACTGAGAACTCGCGATTTACTTGCAAACGAGTTGACCAATATAACAACACCCCAAGGAGAGTTTTTTTCTCCTTCTAGCTCCGTAACCACTTGTTCGATCCTGCTCATATACGAACTTACAAATTTTATGTGTCTCTGCTACATCCCCAAGAAATTTCATAAAGATCAGAAAAACGTTACTAAAGTTATCGTCAGACAAACTATCGAAATCAAAAAGCCATCCAAATGCCGAGACGTCCCAGTAGTCAGGTGACAGTTCGGTCTGGAGTTGTTTGTAAGATAAGAACTCACTTCGCTTACGCTCCGCGAGTTCGACTAATATAATAATTAAAACAATGTTACAGGGCCGCTAATACTTCTTGGGCTGCTGGCATCCACAACATGCCTTCCGCTAGAAGAAAAAGAAACCGAACCGACCACAGACAACATAGAGCACCTCCAGAAAACCGTAAACGTCGTCTCGTACATACAAAACTTCAAAAACGTCATGGCTGAATACGTAAAAAACCAGTACCACAATCTAACCGAACATAACATGGAACAAATCAAAGATATTCTAGAGGAATTTCTAGTTACATTCGCAAACGATCTTCGAGAGACCGTGGAAGCTCAGAATAATAATGTGACGTTTGAAAAAGAGCGCGAAAAAATTCAAGATGGCGTCCCGGACGCGACGTTTGCCGAAATCAGGGAGAGGATTATGACGGAATTCCCGGATATAAAGGACGAAACTGCGGATGTCATTGTGTTTAAGTTGAGGAGGAATTTATATGTTACGAGGCAGAAGATAGATTATATTATTAAGTCGTCGGAGAGGGAGTTTGAATATGCGATAGCCTAGTTACTTTTCTATATATATTCCGACTAAAAAGTGGCAACATCGTAGTGTCGTCCCGTTTTCTTAGATTGATTTGAAAGAGACGACACTACGATGTTGCCACTTTTTAATTTCTACACTTTTTGGTCGGAATATATTTTATGATGTTGGCTGTACTGTCGCCATCTAATATTTCGGAGCGGCCAGGGTACCCAAAAATATCTGGACATGCACTAACGCCCTGACAATAGAGGCGTTGTTCAGATATTTGTGAACGCTTTAGTCGCTCCGATATATCTGATGGCGACTGTACCTACAGTCCTTGAGATCTCAAAAGAACCTTCGGGTTTTAGAAAGAGACGTCGGGTATCAATCAACAGTGAGTGACACATGATAAATATAGTTTCATCGCCGATTCCCGAAGGTTCTTCTTAAAGCTCACGGACTGTATGAAAAACCAAGAAATACAAACCCAAAACAGTTTTTTTAGTTGTACTATGTCGAATGATAGAAATAAAACCAAATGTATAGTAAAATCGTTTTATTTGTAAATATATCATTGTAATATACAATCCAATATATATACTCATAATTTAATCAACTTCATTTAATTACAGTCCATAATATCTATAACTAATATCTAAAATGTGAGCGTAGTCATAACAAGTATTAAAATGTAGAACAGTATCATTGTGATAAAAATTTCAGAAGCAGTATTACACTTTGAATGCTTATGTATTATCAGAGGGTTCTCTGCCTTTTCGCCGAAAATCATATTGCCAAATTTCACTTGCCAACCAACTTTTCGC
The DNA here is from genome assembly GCA_911728535.1 of Pammene fasciana. Taxonomy (NCBI): domain Eukaryota; kingdom Metazoa; phylum Arthropoda; class Insecta; order Lepidoptera; family Tortricidae; genus Pammene; species Pammene fasciana. The sequence continues at coordinate 8,716,790 of OU452299.1, forward strand.
AGAAGTTTCATTTGGCCGAATTTCATTTCCCAACTTTACATAATCCAACCTAACCTAACCCAACCTAGTAGGCAATTTTCATTTCCCAACTATGGGGTTGGGAAATGAAATGGTTGCGAAATTATTATTTGGTAAAAGTTATTCGGCCAAATGAAACTTCAGCGAAAAGTTGGTTGGCAAATGAAATTCGGCAAGACAATTTTCGGCGAAAAGGCAGGATACCTATCAGAGACTATAGAGATATAGACGACCACAGCCTAAGAACTTTTTGAAGCTAAAGTCGTTTGCGCCCTCTGTCCGAAAGCCGCCTAAAGATACCGAAATTGTAAGAGGAAATGTCACCTGCACTGCTACTCCACCTAGTAGCTACTTGTGTACTACTAGTACGCTATTTGTTACTAGGTGGATCAGTGCAGGTGACATTTCCTCTTACAATTTCGGTATCTTTAGGCGGCTTTCGGACAGACGGCGCAATAGACTTGAACTTCAAAAAGTTCTTAGGCTTTGGTCGTCTATATCTCTATAGTCTCTGGTATTATCAATATTATAATAAACTTGTAAAGTAATGGGATTGTCTTTAAGTCTTTACAGATGGCGCCAGCATAGCTTGTACCTGTCAGTCCTACCAATTGTGTCAAATTCTTGTTTTTTTTGGAATTTTCTGACCTGGATGGGCTAGCCTTTAAGTCAAATCCCATACAACAATACTAGCGACAAGTACAAGCTACGCTGGCGCCATCTGGCCAAACCATTGACAGTTGCCAACCCCATTCTTTTTTTTTCTGACCTGGTTGCCATACAAATGCCTTTAAACCAAATCGCATACAACAATACTAGTGACAAGTACAAGCTATGCTGGCGCCATCTGGCCAACGTTGACAGTTGCCAACCCCATTAAGAGTCAAAAATTAGAGTTCGGCGATCGAGAATTTGACTAGATGGCAGCACCGTGGCGAGAGGTCTACAGATAATCCACCCATGATTAATCATATTTTTTATGATTGGTGGAATTTGACAGCTGCTGTCAAAAAGATTTCGCCACGGTAATGCCATCTAGTGAATAAATATATCGCGGGAACACTCTATTAAGTAGAATAGGCACTAGTTGTAAACGCGATATTTAGATAATACCTATAAGGTTATTTTTCAGATGAATTGTCAAATAGAGTTATAAAAACTCGACGGCGAAGCCGAGGACTTACGTTTGTAATACTCATAGCCTGAGAGCTGGCTCCAGAAAATAGCACACGATTTTGAGAGCAACGAAAACTCGAACTTGCCTCACTATCTTTCAGTGGCGGTGGATCAAAAATTTTCTTAGGCAAGCTGGAGCTTAATTTAGCTTAAAATTTCTTCATAAGTCGCAGGCAAACTGCTCAGGTACCTAAGAATTAGATAAGCCGACGGATCGTGTTATATGGCCGCGCCACCACTGGTATCTTTATTACTAGCTCCCGGCGCCTGGCAACTGTTTATCGGTGGCCGCATGATTTATAAGACTTAGTTTAGACCCCTACTGGTCTTTAGCCATGAACTCGACCTGTTTCTTGGCGGGGAACACCTTGTGGACCCTTTTCCTGTGCGTGTACAAGGACGCTTTCTGCTTGAAACTCTGGTGGCACAGGTCACAGGTCAGTAGTCGTGCGCCCGAGTAGATTACGGCCCTTAGTATAACCATAGACTTAAATATATAGTAGACGGCCATAGCCTAAGAACTTTTTGAGGCTCCGAGTATCTAGCGCCATCTAGTGCAGAGCCAATATGTATGAGATAAAATCAGCGCCACCTAGTAACGACTAGTGTACTACTAGTACGTTATTCGTTACTAGGTGGCGCTGATTTTATCTCATACATATTGGCTCTGTTTAGGTGGCTCTGAACTAGATGGCGCTAAATACTCGGAGCCTCAAAACGTTCTTAGGCTATGGCTGTCTACTATATATTTAAGTCTATGGTATAACTAGTAGTCCGCCTCGAACTGAGAACTCGCGATTTACTTGCAAACGAGTTGACCAATATTTTTTTTCTTCAAGGAGGATTTTTTTTCTCCTTCTAGCTCCATAACCACTTGATCGATCCTGCTCATATACGAACTTACAAATTTTATGTATCTCTGCTACAGCCCCAACAAATTTCATAAAGATCAGAAAAACGTTACTAAAGTTATCATCGGACAAACTATGTAAATCAAAAAGCCATCCAAATGCCGAGACGTCCCAGTAGTCAGGTGACAGTTCGGTCTGGAGTTGTTTGTAAGAACTCACTTCGCTTACGATCCGCGAGTTCGATTATTCACCAATGTCCTACTGGTCCTTGGCCATGAACTCGACCTGTTTCTTGGCGGGGAACACCTTGTGGACCCTTTTCCTGTGCGTGTACAAGGACGCTTTCTGCTTGAAACTCTGGTGGCAGAGGTCACAGGTGAGTGGTCGTGCGCCGGAGTGGATCACTTCGTGTTGGTTTAAGGCCTTTTTATCCTGAAAAAGAAAATTTTACGACTATCACTGGATCATAGACAATGATTTAAGACGTGTATTATGTATCCGCGATGAGAATAGACGTATCCGCTTATTCATAAACGTGTTTCAAGCCTCATGTAGTTAAAATGTATTTTGTCTGTTTCTAGCAAACACAACTGTCAATGTGACAGATAAGGACAAAAGATAATTTAGTTAAATGAGGTTTGCAATACGTTTATGAATAAGCGGGATAGACTTTAAAAATGGTATGGAGACGTCACGTGTCACCTCTGTCAAACACTAATATTGTAGGGAAGATAATCTTCTGTATGAAATACTATTATATAATCAGAGACTATAGAGATATAGACGACCACACAAAACAAACTACAAACAACACAAATAAATACCGTACAAATAGCGTACTAGTAGTACACTAGTAGTACGGGCGGCGGCCGTAGGATCTGCTACACGTAGCAGATCCGTTACGTGTAACGTGATACAAAGATAAGCCCTATGGCACATGTTCTTAAGTGATGCTTATTTCCGAAAAAATAGTAAAAAAAATTAGAATTGGCCGAATGCACAAAAAAGTACCACTTCCGGTGTAAAAAATGGATGATATTTAGCTATGTCATTGGATATAAAAATAACACTTGTGGCAAAAAAAAAAAAATTATTTTCAGGTACCAAAAAACCCAGTCTGCCAGTTCTTGCATCACCGGAAGCGCCCGGCAGACTAGTTTAAAAGTAGCGAATTTGACTCCAAATTTACGTCACATTTGAACCAGTCTGCCAGGCACTTCCGGCCATGCAGAAACTGACAGACTGGGTTTTTCTGTACCTAAATACAAATTACTATTTGTTGCCACAAAAATCATCTTAGTATCAAATGCCGTAGGTAAATACCATCCATTTTTAAAACCGGAAGTGGCACTTTTTTGTACTTTCGGCCAACTCTATTTTTTTTTACTATTTTTTCGGAACTCAGCATCACTTTTAAGAACATGTGCCACAGGGCTTATCTTTGTATCACGTTACGTAGCAGATCCTACGGCCGCCGCCCGTACTATAGTAGCTACTAGGTGGAGTAGCAGTGCAGGTGACATTTCTCTTACATATTCGGTATCTTTAGGTGGCTTTGACATAGATGGCGCAATCGACATGAGCTTCAAAAAGTTCTTAGGCTGTGGTCGTCTATATCTCTATAGTCTCTGATATAATTCTGTGGTATTGCTAGGTACTTACAGTGAAGGCCTTCCTGCATATCTGACAGACGTGGTTCCTAGGTTTCTCCTTCTTCTCACCGTGAACTCGCATCATGTGCTTCTCCACGTTGGCTCGGGACGCTATTGGCTGCAATCAATAATAATAATATTAAATATTATGTACCATCGGGTTCATAATTGCATGGCCAATTTATCAATGAATTCATTCATAAATTGCCCATGCATTTTTGATCCCGATGGTACATACTTACTTTTCAAAGTTTAATTAACCCTTTGAACGACAGACGTCATAATAATTTTAAACAAATAAAAATATAAATTATAAAATAAATAAATATTATGGGACAATCTTACACGAATCAACCTAGTCCCACAGTAAGCTCAATAAGGCTTGTGTTGTGGGTACTAGGCGACGATATATATAATAGATAGATATAGATAAATACTTAAATACATAGAAAACATCCATAACTCAGGAACAAATATCTGTGATGAACACACAAATAAATGCCCTGACCAGGATTCGAACCCGGGACCTCCAGCTTCATAGGCAGGGTCACTACCGACTAGGCTAGGAGGCCGTTAAATGATAAAGTTATAAAAATACCTACCTTATCGCAGACAGGACACTTGTGAGCGGTTTTTCCGAGATGCTGGTAGTTGAAGTGGTCTTGCATCGCTTCTTTGGTCGGGTAGCCCTTATTGCACATGGGGCACGGGAATCTGAACAAGAGGAAAGTTGGTGTCACGTAATTTGTGGATGGACCCTAGGGAGGACGGTTGTAAGGAAAGGTCTCAAATGCCTGCTCGGTATGCTATGTGAGTGAAAAGTTTGAACATTATCTCGGTTATAATAGTACATTACGTTCCTAGGGCGGTAAAATAAAGAAGGACTCAGATCGCGGGTATTTGTGGCCCGAACCGAAGGTAAGGTCCATAAACAAGCGATCTTCCTTATTACCGCCCGTGGTGCGTACACAATTTTACGTCTTCTCGTGGGTGTGAAGTGAGATTTGCCGCTGCGCTCTAGGGCGGTAAATCTCACTTAGCGCCCAGAGTGACGTAAATTTATATAGATGTCATATACAAAGGAAAAAGTAACCTAGGTCTCCAGTGCCCAGGGCTGGGGTCGAACCAGCGTCTCAGTACATTCACGCCAGATTCGGTACAAGACGCTGGTTCGATCCCAGATTTGGGTCACTTTTTCCTTTGTATATGACATCTATACCAGTTTAACAATGTAAATGTTTTGTTAATTATTTGCTGGCAACCAAACATCATTGGAAAATTATTATATTCCAAACAGGGGCCACATTTTTTTCTTATATCCTGAAAGCTATTTCACCAAATTAAATTTCAAAGCAATAATGGGGCCCACCCATTATCAGTCGGACTGACGATATCGGCCTGTCAGTTGTTCGGAGCTGTCAATTTTTTGTTCTAACTGATAGGCCGATATGGGATCATCTATTAATTACGTCACACCAATTTCATGATTTTTTGACCCCCCACATAACTGCACCCTCCCCCCTTAGTGTGACGTCACATTCAGAGTTTTAGTTTAGGAAGGCGTTGTAAAATTAGCCTTATCGCCTTAGTAATATATTCGCTATTTCGAAGACAATAAATCGTTAAACTCGGTCAGAAAAATAGTAACAAATTTATAGGGAACTAAAGTATTCAAACAAATCCGAGTATGTAGAAAATTAGTTTAGTACAATGTTTGTTAACAATTGAAATTATTTTTTTAAAACTTAGATTTTGTCAAAAAATTGTATGTGAGTATTGTTAGGTCACAAACATGGAACTCCTCCCTCCCCCCTGTCACGATATGTCACATTTTGTGGACCCCCTCCCCCCCTTTGAGGTGTGATGTAATTAATGGTTGATCCCTATCGTCAGGCAGACTGATAGTCGGTGGGAGTCCTAGGGTGACCAGATTTGTTTTCTGGTTTTACGGGACATCTGCCTGAAAATACGGGATTCGAGGTTAAAATACAGGACAGGGGCAATGTACTTTCCGGGCTGTCCCGTATTGGTTTCGCCAAATTACGGGACAGTGAAAATTTTGTGCCTAAAATACGGGACATCTGGTTACCCTAGGTGGGACTGAACTTACTTGAAAACTTGATCCGATGCGTGTGCTCTTGAGTACTTCAGATGAGCTTGGTAGGTCGCTAGGTGGGAAAATACCTGCGATATAGAAATTAACATTTAAAAAATCAAACAAAAACGAACCGACTCCATATTTCCAAAAGAATGCTCGAGCTACTGTAAAAAATTCATGAATCACTATAGGTGTGCGTATAATAGTTGAAGAGTTCCCTCGATGTCTCCAGGATCCCATCATCAGATCCGGACCCTGTGACAATGTGACTATTCGCTGTGTGCATGAGTGTGGCGCCATCTCTTGAGCAGGGGATTAAAGTGGTTTCTTCTTTTTTATTAATGGCATATACTCCTTGCCTATTTGAAATGTCACTGGCTGATTCACTATTTTGACAGTTGACCCTATAGGTTATGTCAAATGTTTTGAAATGTGATATTGACAAGAGCCCAATTTATTGTTATTTTATGCACCGCGATCGTTCACGTTACCCCCACCATGCACTTCGCACATAGCGATATAGTTGAAGAGTTCCCTCGATTTCTCCAGGATCCCATCATCGGATCTGGACCTGGTGACAATGGATTCAACTGTGAAGTATACTCTTTCTAACAAAAAAAGAATTTTCCAAATCGGTCCGGCCGTCTTTGAATAATCGTACATACATAAAAAAGCAATCCTGGAGAAATAGAGCGAACTCAACTATTACAGGCACACCTATAGTGATTTCACTATTTTTTACAGCAACTCGGCCACTTTCTCTTGGAATAGCGGATCCTAAGTGAAGTCGGTTCTTTTTTTGTTTAAAATTATCTTAATTCATTAATTTAATTTAACTACACATACAGAGTGTCCCAGAAATCGACGTCAAGCCGTGAATGGATGATAGACCAAGTTATAACAGTTATCAGAAAAATACAAAAAAAAATCTATCACATGTTCTTCAAAAATTATGGTCACTTTAAAAATGTACTAGAATATTCTCGCCCTGGTCTCTTAACTTCTAGTAAATTTTTAAAGTGACCATAATTGTTGAAGAACATGTGATAGATTTTTTTTTGTATTTTTCTGATAACCGTTATAACTTGGTCTATCATCCATTCACGGCTTGACGTCGATTTCTGGGACACCTGAGGCCAGTTTTATAAAGCTACAAGTTACAATTTACAAGCGGAAGTCTCTTTCCAACACATCGGGTTAGAGAGAGACTTCCGCTTGTAAATTGTAACTTGTAGCTTTATAAAACTGGCCTCTGTATGTTATTCAAACTTGTGAAAAACATCAAGAATGTACCTTCTTGCAGTCGACACACTCGTATCGGCTCTTGTTCTCGTGCCTCTGTATGTGGTACTTCAGTTGTATGACTCGCACCATCTTGTGGCAGATCGGACACTCCTCCTTGGGCAGAGGTCCTTCGTGCAGTCTGTAAACGAAAAGTTGTCATTAACATACATAAAGCTCTATACCTGGAGGACGCATCGCCTCATCTTTCCAAACAAAAAAGTCTGCCAAAATCTGAGGGGGGCGAGGTAGCATACGTATGGCGTTTTCAATTTAAAGGTACATCATTGTCGGTTGTTAATAAAGTTTATTTCTAAATGAATTTTTATAGCAGCATCGCCTTATTGATAACGGACAATGATGTACCTTTGACTTGAAAATATCACGCATATTTGACAGTAAGTCAGCAACAGAAAGTTGACTTTAAATATGTTGAAATATGGTTCATTATCGGATGCAGTCCTTGCAAATGTCAAACAAAAAAGCGAAGGATCATTTTTGCTTGTATTTTCAAACAAAATATAGAAGGCAGCAATCCTTAGGGGCGTTAAATATGGATAAGTGTCAAACGTCAAAATACAATTAACATACAGTGCGTGAGCTTTAAGAACAACCTTCGGGAATCTGCGATGACACACGAAGGTAATATTGCTGTTCTGCTTTTTCATGTGTCACTGTTGATTGATACCCGACGTCTCTTTTCTAAAACCGAAGGTTCTTTTGAGAGCTCACGGACTATACTAATGTAAATTTGGGGAAGACCGTTATATAGGCAAGATCGTCTACAAATGACATTTAATATACAGGATGTCCAACGTATTTAATAAACATTACAACCCGACAAATATGTCAAAAAACTACAAATTTGTGCAATTGTGCTCATATTGCGTTCAATAAACTTCACAGATTTGTCACAGGGTGACAGGTGAACTCGTGTCAATGTAGCTGGTGAATTTTGTTTAATAAAATTCTGACGGCTACAAAATTGTCATTGTCAACTACAATTCAAACATTGTCATGAATTTCTATAGAAAATGAGCCAATTTACAATTACATATAACAATTTCAACGCTTTATTAAACACGATTATGTCCAACTGTAGTTACAATTAAACAAAATTGGCAAGTGTGACAATGACATATTTGTGGGTAGATTGTAATTTTTAGTAAACAGATTTTTGAATTGCATTTGTGATTTGTAATTGTGGATTGTAATGTTTATTATTTAGGGCCCTGACTTTAACCTACATTATTTGATCATGTACTGTTTTCATCTACCCTCAACTGGCTTGAGCCATTGGAGGGTAGATTTTGTTTACTTTTATTTAAATACCTAAAAATACAGACTATAGACAAAACCTCCTATTGTATAAAGGTTTATTAAAAAGTAGCAAATATGAAATACCTTAGATGTGTTGCCAGTGTGGTCCGGTTCACGAAGCGCTTCTTACAGTGGTCACACTGCAGGCCTTCTCTGTGGAAGCGGGCCACGTGGTTTTTCCGAGAACGGGAGTTCCTGTAAATAGTTTAAAAAGATTTAACCCAAGTTAAAACTGTATAAAAAAATCTAAATTGACTTATTAAGTAATAAAAAAAAAGTTTGTTTTATTAACTCTTTGACAGCCTAGTATGGGATAGAAAAATCGTGCCACTGACGCCAGAGCTCGCTAGCGCATTCGGTTATATTATAGACGTGATATCACGCGCTGGTGCTGATGGTGCGAATTCTCCATGCGATTTGACGTTTTTGGAAGGCGGGTCCTTTTTTCGCGTTTATATACAAGGTGTAACAAAAATGCTGGTGATCCTTTTAAGGGCATAATTGGTATCGTATTCTTATTGTGAAAAAATAAGAAAAAATAATTTTCTCGCGAAAAAATCTTTTGGTTTTGTATGGATGGATGGCGGGCTGGGACGACTCGCCCCGTACAAAAAAAAAATTTTTTTCGCGGTCAATAATTTATTCTCCTACTTTTTCCTACTCGCAATACGATACCAATTATGCCCTTAAACGGATCACCAGTATTTTTGTTACACCCTGTATATTTTTTATTTTTGTGTTTTATAAACTTAGGGCAGGCAAAAATTGTGATAATTCACATCAAAGGTACTATTTGGCGGTCGGCGATTACGCTTTTATTGTTTGCATCCAATATCGGAGCGGCCAGGGTACTCAAAAATATCTGTACATGCACTTTATCGCCTTGACAATAGAGGCGTTGTTCAGATATTTGTGACCACCTTGGCCGCTCCGATATATCTGATGGCGACTGTATAACATAAGCTGCTCCGCCAAATGGTACCTCTTCCAAATAAGTGTCACGTTTTATAAACTTATGGCAGGCAAAGATATAATAATATATGATATGAACTCACTTGAAGAACATATCACACTCGAGGCACTGGTACCCTTCTATAGTGGTCTTGGAGAGTAGTTTCCGCAAATCTCCCGGCTTGGGGGGGTTGGATGGGGGTTCCTTTTTCTTACCTAGCACCTTTTGATGTAGACTGTCACATATGAACTTACTTGAAGAACATATCACACTCGAGGCACTGGTACCCTTCTATAGTTGTCTTGGAGAGTAGTTTCCGCAAATCTCCCGGCTTGGGGGGGTTGGACGGGGGGTCCTTTTTCTTACCTAGCACCTTTTGATGTAGACTGTCACATATGAACTTACTTGAAGAACATATCACACTCGAGGCACTGGTACCCTTCTATAGTTGTCTTGGAGAGTAGTTTCCGCAAATCTCCCGGCTTGGGGGGGTTGGATGGGGGTCCTTTTTCTTACCTAGCACCTTTTGATGTAGACTGTCACATATGAACTTACTTGAAGAACATATCACACTCGAGGCACTGGTACCCTTCTATAGTTGTCTTGGAGAGTAGTTTCCGCAAATCTCCCGGCTTGGGGGGGTTGGATGGGGGGTCCTTTTTCTTACGGCTCTGGAACAAGCAAGTTGAATCGTAAATAATTATAACACTCCGGGCGGTAATAGAGATTAACCGCCCGCGCGCGAAACGGCATAAATTTCCTGAAACCCAGGTGGCGGCACTGTGACGAGAGGTCTTTTTAACAGCTGTCAAAATCCATCCACTAATCAAAAAAATGTGATTAAACATTTGTGGTTGATTGGTGGATTATGACAACTGGACCTCTCGCCACGGTGCTGCTACCTGGTAAAAAAAATGATTCGGGAAACCCTCATTCTCTTCACACCCAAGAAAACACACGCATAATTTTACCGCCCTAGGTGCGTAATTCGTGGTCACATGCGCGTTGATGGCGGCCAGCAGCCGCTCCGAGTGCCCGCACAGCTTGCAGATGTAGCGCACGTAGTGGTGCTCTATGTGTAGTTTACTGTATAAGGGTGTGTAGTTTACTGTATAAGAGTGTAGTGTACTGTATAGGGCCTACCTTCCTCTGCTGGTTGTCCCCGATCTTAATGAGCGCTTGCGGCGGCGCCTTGCTCATGTGCGTGGTCACATGCGCGTTGATCGCCGCCAGCAGCCGCTCCGAGTGCCCGCACAGCTTGCAGATGTAGCGCAAGTAGTGCTGCTCTATGTGTAGTTTACTGTATAAGAGTGTAGTGTACTGTATAGGGCCTACCTTCCTCTGCTTGTTGTCCCCGATCTTGATGAGCGCTTGCGGCGGCGCCTTGCTCATGTGCGTGGTCACATGCGCGTTGATGGCGGCCAGCAGCCGCTCCGAGTGCCCGCACAGCTTGCAGATGTAGCGCACGTAGTGGTGCTCTATGTGTAGTTTACTGTATAAGGGAGTGTAGTTTACTGTATAAGAGTGTAGTGTACTGTATAAGGGCCTACCTTCCTCTGCTTGTTGTCCCCGATCTTAATGAGCGCTTGCGGCGGCGCCTTGCTCATGTGCGTGGTCACATGCGCGTTGATGGCGGCCAGCAGCCGCTCCGAGTGCCCGCACAGCTTGCAGATGTAGCGCACGTAGTGCTGCTCTATGTGGGTCTGCAGTTTGGACTCTTCCACGTATATGTAGCATACTTTGCAGGGGGAGTAGCCAGGTTTCTAAAAAAGATGATGAAAATTTTATAAAATTATAGAAATTTGTATCACTACATAGTATAAAACAAAGTTGCTTCCTGCTGTCTGTCCCTATGTATGCTTAGATTTTTAAAACTACGCAACGGATTTTGATGCGGTTCTTTTTAGTAGATAGAGTGATTCAAGAGGAAGGTTTATATGTAACTGCACCCGAGCGAAGCCGGGGCGGGTCGCTAGTATTCAGATAAAGCAACATCTATACTAATATTATAAATGCGAAAGTATATATGTCTGTCTGGTACATCTTCACGTTTAACCTCTGAGCCAATTCAGATGAAATTTCGTATGAAAATGATATTTATTTCATCATCATCTCAGCCATAAGACGTCCACTGCTGAACATAGGCCTCCCCTTTGAGGGGGGGTTTGCCATACGCGCCACGCTTGGCAGGCGGGTTGGCGCGCGCAGTTTTTTTGTTTATCGTTCGTAGGCTTTCGGAAGATGCTGCTGCCCATCTCCCGGTATATTCCCTTAGCAGACATTTAGCGGTTATTTATTTATTCAAACCTTATTGAACAAACGAAAACCTTAACGTACATAAGGTGGACTTAATGCCATAAGACATTCTCTATCAGTCAACCTTAAGGCAAAGCAGAACGATCGTGGGCGGTGCTACAAAAGATATGGCACTAGTTTTAAGTATTTTTGTAATGTCAATTGTTTGTAGTTCACAGTGCTTTGGTTTCATTACTGTAATGCTGTGTAACTAATTTAAATAAAAATAAAAAATTAAAAAAAAAAGAATGATAAAATATACTAACAGCTCTATGGTCGGATATGAAGTGGTCCTCGACTTGTTGCTGCGTGTAAAACCCGATGATACACAGTTCACACTTGTACACTGAGCTGGCATATTGTACTTTCTCCTTTGCTTCTTCCCTAAAAATAAAAAATATATATACAAGGTGTAACCAAAATACTGGTGATCTTTTTAAGGGCATAATTAGTACCGTATTCTAATTATGAAAAAGTAAAAAAAAAATTGTCGCGAAAAAATTTTTTGGTTATGTTATTACGACGCGTAAGGTCTTCTAAGACCATTTTCGCGTAGCACCACGATATCTGGCAGCTGCCCTCACTGACACAAAAAGAAAATCATTTATTTTCTCTAGCATTTACAAAAATAAAGAAATACATTAAGATGGAATATAATATAGGTATCAGTGGCGGCTCGTCCATAGAACACGATTCCCGTCGGCTAGCCTAATTTTAAGGCCCTGAGCAGTTTTCCTACAGATCATGATGCAAGCAAGAAATTTTAAGACAAATTAAGCTCCAGCTTGCCTAAGAAAATGTTTGACCCACCGATACATATAAAAAAAATTCGTTTATTTCAGATCGTTAGGATCCATAATTTTGTTAACCGACTTCAAAAAAGGAGGAGGTTCTCAATTCGACTGAATTTTTTTTTTTTTTTTGTCATAATTTTTTTTTTTTTGTATGTATGTTACTCCATATCTCCGTGAATCGTGAACCGATTTTCAAAATTTTTTTTTAAATCGAACAGGTATAACCCCTAGATGGTCCCATTGTCACCAAGTCGGGATCTGATGATGGGATCCTGGAGAAATCGAGGGAACTCTTCAACTATTATAGGCACACCTATAGTGATTTCACTATTTTTTACAGCAACTCGGCCACTTCCTCTTGGAATAGCGGATCCTAAGTGAAGTCGGTTCTTTTTTTGTTTAAAATTATTATTAGTTACAATATTCTTATGTTATATCTACTTGCGCTTGCAAAATATGTTTTTACATACCTGGAAGCAAGCATTTCAGTCTCACTCATAAACTCTGTGAAATATCTCTGTTTCTGCGCTTCAGTTCTCTCCTCTTTCGGCTTGACCGGTTGTGATATGATCACCGTCTCGATTTTGGACGGCGAGGGCATTGACCTGAGGGAAAGCACATGCAAGTAGATATATAAGTTTAGTTTTCGTCTTTCTAGAAGAAGCTTATGGAACTATGATTTATATAACTTGAACGGCCTCCTAGCCTAGTTGGTAGTGACCCTGCCTATGAAGCAGGAGGTCCCGGGTTCGAATCCTGGTCAGGGCATTTATTTGTGTGTTTATCACGGATATTTGTTCCTGACTTATGGATGTTTTCTATGTATTTAAGTATTTATCTACATCTATCTATTATATATATCGTCCCCTAGTACCCACAACACAAGCCTTATTGAGCTTACTGTGGGCCTAGGTTGATTTGTGTAAGATTGTCCTAATATTTATTTATTGAAGACGCGGTCACACAAAGCGCAGTGTAGTTATAACAAGAAATAATTGACGGAGTCGCTGTCGCCGGATACGGCGTGGAGAAAAAAAAATGATGATATTTATTTATTATTTATCATATATGTAGATATCAAGAAACTGAGGATGCTCAGTATTTTTAGGGTTCTGTAGCCAAAATGGCTATACTGGGAGATGGGCAGCAGCATCTTCCGAAAGCCTACAAACAATAAACAAAAAAACTGCGCGCGCCAACCCGCCTGCCAAGCGTGGCGCGTATGGCCTCAAAGGGGAGGCCTATGTTCAGCAGTGGACGTCTTATGGCTGAGATGATGAGCCAAAATGGTGTAATATGGCTAGACAGCCATTACACCTCCCCCGAAAGTCCCTTCACCGCCGGGGTGGCAGAAGAAAAATTTAATGCATATTACTTGCTTACAATTTTTCTGTAAACAAATTCAATAAATCATTAATAAAAACATTTGTATATCAAAATAATTTTCATTTTAAGTCCTTTAAAAAAACGTAGGATAAGAATCACATTTGTTTTGTTTGAAGAAGTCTTAATCTTAAGTCTTTTTTATTATAAGAGTAATATTGGTAAGGTGCAGGTGGAGCAGGGTGACGACGTAGGTAGGTATAGGCCAGGTTCAGGTATAAGAATGCGTATTTATTATCGAAACATCCTATTTTATACATGTTTAGTTACCGCTGATACAAGCAATATGCATTATGTCGCAGTAAACCATGAAGTTACCGCTAAACACTGAAAGTGGCTAAATGCCATATTACAATGGCAAAATCACACTTGAGCGATTTGAAAGCGATTTCTATACAACTCCTACGCAGCCAACTCGCGGCGTCTTCGCTCCCATAGCTCGCTCGCAAATCGCAAGTCTGATAACATTCTTATAGTTTCGTCATGTCCATCCGTCCTTCCATTTTACTCGAAAACTTAAGAGTCGCCAGGACGCTCGCGTGAACTCGCGTCCCCATACAAACGTAGTTCAGCTCTCATTTTAAAACAACATGCTTTGGAACCACGACATTTAGCATGGGCATTCTAGTAGTACAGATCTAGGTCGGCAATTCGTTTTCGTTGCGAAAAATTTTAATACAAAGAAAATATAGCAAAAATAAGTTTTGTATGTAAATCTGTATCTGGCTGTATTTTCTTTGTATTACAATTTTTAGCAACGAAAACGAATTACCGACCTAGATCTGTACTACTAGAATTCCCATGCCAAATTGCGTGGTTCTAAAACATGTCGTTTTAAAATGAGAGCTGAACTACGTTTGTATGGGAACGCGAGCGTCCTGGCGACTCTTAAATATTTCACATCAATCGATAGGTCTTCAAAAAAACGTTTCTTGAAACATTTATTGATTTTGTGGATAAGGTAAAGTGTAACAGGGATTTTAAGGGGGTGAAATGAGGGTCTGTTACTTACTCTATAGTGATGTCTGAAAGCTCCCCTTTCATACGGTATGTCTCAATGCGGGTCACATCATCAGCGCCGGCCACCACGATATGGGACATCACTCCCGTCACTGGATTCTCGAGTACTATCTCTGGCACTGAAATAATGCGGTTATTTACTAAAGGGTTATTCTGTGTTTATGAAGTTGCTTATCGGATCGGACAACAACGTTTAGAAATAACTTAAAACAAAAAAAGAACCAACTTCACTTAGGATCCGCTATTCCAACAGGAAATGACCAAGTTGCTGAAAAAATAGTGATATCAGAATAACACTAGTGGTTCTGTGAACCGTAGACTTCGGAAAAGATAAATAACGCGACAGCAAACTTCCCCCCTTTTCCCCCTCTTTTTCCCCCCAATCAAAAAAATGGCTCGACAATTTTTGGCAAATAAATCAAGGAACGTACAAGTTTCATCGAAATCGGATGAAAAATGCGACCTCTAGACCGACACTGACCAACCAACCAACGAATACACACACATCAATCTGCCAAATCGTCGTACCAGTGAAAACGGAGACGTTCGTCGCCTCGCTACGCTCGGCTCCTCAGTCAATAACAACTTTATTTGAAGACAGCTGAACCGATTTGGAAATTCTTTTTTTGTTTGAAATACTGTACTTCACCATTGGTCCTGTCACCAGGTCCTGATCTGATGATGGGGTCCTGGAGAAATCGAGGGAACTCTTCAAAGATAAAAGATATTTATTCTTCAATTTAGGCACATTACAATGCACTTATGAACGTCAGAGAGAAAAAGAAACTACCACCGGTTCTAACCCTACACCTCTGACCCGAGAAGTATTACTTATTACCGGCAAGAAACTCGGCGGGACTTATTTTTTCAAAACAGTAATACTAATACATTAAAGATACTATATACAATAATGCGTAGTTCTTCAAGAAGGCATATAGAAACAGCTTGAGAGACAGACATGTATCTGCCTATTCTGTAATTAACCTTTTCAACGCTTTCTCTCTCGCATCAAAATGTGGCATACACGCCAACATTTCAACTAGTGAGATACTAATTTAAACCTTATCTGTCAACAGTAAAATTGCTTTGACAGCGTCTGCCATAGCCTTTTTAGTGGTTGTTGGCGTGGTAGGCACGACAGTACTCGACCACTTTAATGGCTCTTGGCATTGAAAAGGTTAAAATGAAAAATAAAAATAAAATCCAAATCTGACTACTTCGCAATACGTTTGATATTCTTTCTTACTTAACTGTGTCCTCTAAATGCTACATGATTTTATAGATTCTGGTTTGGGCCATGCATATATATGTCTGTCATATACTCCTCGACCCTGTAATAACCCTTTGACATTAAAGTTTTTTTCAACTATTATAGGCACACCTATAGTGATTTCACTATTTTTTACAGCAACTCGGCCACTTCCTCTTGGAATAGCAGATCCTAAGTGAAGTCAGTTCTTTTATTGTTTAAAATAACATTACCTTCCAACATATGCCCGTCCATATCCAGATTAATATTCTCCCTGACTGCCTGCGCCACATCAAACTGCTCGTTCTTCACACTCTGCGCTGAACTAATTGCAATGTACTGCGGCCACTCGTCCCGGGTTGTGTAGTCGAAGAATATGCTGTCATACTCAGTTTTGGTGGTAGTGTCCAGGCTTGAGAGGGACTGAGACATGTACGTGTGGTCGATGGTCTGAAAGAGATTTATGGAATAAGTCAGGGTCTATAGCAAAAATTAGTTTTGTATGTAAATCTGTAACTGGCTGTATTTTCTTTGTAGTAAAATTTTTTGCAACGAAAACGCATGTCCGACCTAGATCTATACTACTAGAATGCCCATGCCAAATTTCGTGGTTCTAAAGCATGTCGTTTTAAAATGAGAGCTGAACCACGTTTATATGGGAACGTGAGCGTCCTGGCGACTCTTAATATAGATACTATGTTATGGCGGTGGGTGAAAAATTTTCTTAGGCAAGCCAGAGCAGCTTAATATGCCTTGAATATTCTTGATGAGCTATAAAAAAACGGCTTAGGTGTCTGAAAATTAGGTAAGCCAGCGGAAATCGAGTTCTATAAAGTTAAAATTAAGTTATGACCAGATTAGCGAGATTGTCTCTACACATACCTCCTGTGACCCACTTATCGCAAGCACCCGTATATGCTCCTGGGCGCTGTGGACTTGCCGCTTGAACTTGATGAACTTCTTCATCATGGCCAGGCACTCCCAGCAGATGATCTGCTCCATCTCCGACAAGGTGTTCTCAAACTGAAACAATCAACAGGGCATGATGATGTGCAGATACGCTGCTAGAAACAGACAGGATAGAGTCTGTAGGGAAAGAATAGCGTTGTAGAATTATTATTATTTATTAATGCACAGGCAGCTTATAGCTGATACGTGCATATCAATGTCCACTTGTGTTTTGTCCATTTTGAAAATGTTTATCAAGTCTATTTTTAAAAGAGTTCACTGAGGGTGCACTGATCACTGATTCGGGCAAACTGTTCCACACTTTCACTACGCGGTTAGACAAGAAGTGTCTTCTGGGGTTGCTACTACTATGCGTCCGGTGCAGTTTCAGAGAGTGCCCTCTCAATCTCACATTCATGTTCCGGGTGAAAATATCACTTATTGCAGGTACATTGTAATGTCCTGTAAGAATTTTATATGTTTCTATCAAGTCACCGCGTTGCCTCCGCTGCTCAAGGTTGTCAGGCCCAAGAATGTATGAGATATAAAAAATAAAACACGACACTTTTCTTTCCAGACAAACTGTATTAATAACTATCGTGAAAACTAAACAATAATAAATATAGGGACATTGGTGTCGAATTTAAGATATAATTTCATTCCTTTCAGCATCGAGATCCTTGGCCCATGGGATTGCAGTGCCCACACCCTTTTTTGGAGGTGGTAGAATAATACTGTAGGCCAGTAATATTATTACTGTGTTACAGAATTTATTTCAAATATTTCTGTGTATATCACAGAAATAAATAAACAAATCATCAAAAGTTAATGAATCCCTTGTACTTTTAAAAGCTTTTTCTCTCTATACATATGGGTCATAATGAAAGAGCTTGAATTATACAGATATATGCTACTTTACGTAAGTTTTATGAGTTTACTTATTTTAAAACTTTTGGTAACTTACCCTGTCGCCCGCGAAATCGTACATAAGCAACCTAAATATTTGGTACACCGGAGCTAGCCCATTTATGGAAATTAAATTCCGATCTGAACTCAAGCAGGTGCAACAAACGACTCTGTAGCTGCTTTCCACCTCTTGTTCCATCACGGACATTGTTATAGTTTGTAAACAAACTTTTCAAATTAAATATACAAGATTAGATTTCAAATCATAACAAAAAGTAATGCTTCCATGTAAAATAGACGAAAATTAAGAAGACCACGCAACTATACTGGGACACCACAAAATGGCTGCTTTACACAATGTTGCCATATCACTTATTGATACTTTTTATCGGCTACAAAGAAATTTACTAACAATTTTAATTTTACAGCGGGATACTATTAAAGTTACATGAAATAAATTTATTCTCTTATTAAAATGGGCGAGGCCCGAAATTAAACATCATTTAATTAAATGTTACTTCATAACCTGGTAACATTTGAGGTAAAGCTACCACACATGGTCCACACCTCGGCGAAATTGCAAATCGATAAACCGATTTTTATGGAAATGTATGACATTTCGATGTCGCACAGCACTATTTTCATAATGGCGGCGATTTGTTTTGTTGTATGTTTTTGATTTGAAAATGTTTTCCTAAATTATCACTTAAACGCAGTTAAAATCATGATAATATTCAGAAGAATTGTACTATGGTTAGAAAATGTGTATGTCCGTCAATTTTGCAGTCTTCAAATTCCCGTTATATGTGCCAAATTGATATAACATTCGTCAACTTTCTATTCTGTAAATACTTCGCATTTTTATGTAATTCTACTTATTATCATGGAAAACAAGCACACCGTTGTTGATAAACTGCTGTGCATGGCCTGTCTGTGTGTGGACAGGACCCTGCATCAAGTTACGGACGAGAGAATGAAGCAGTTCTACTTGAACACCTTAAATGAAATTCCTGTAAGTTTTTGAATAAGATATGCTGATTTTAAGGCGTTTACGCTCCTCTCTTTTCGTATATAGAATTCTAAATTCAATATTCCGCTAATTCTAACTCTTGTATGCTTATAATGATATGTGTTACATTCTACATTAAACACCTCAAAATATTGAGTCATTACTTCATTTTTAGTATTCAATATGTGGAATACTGATACTTACCCTTATATATTTTTTTAGCTATGTGACGTGCCCCAAGTATGTCCAAACATTTGTTGGGAGTGTGAGGCAATGTTGCGGAAAGTGGTTTCATTTAAGGAACAAGTTATGGACTCATATAGGATACTCCAAACTTATACCAATGAGGTAAGCATATATTTTATCAGTTAATTCTAAGCAAGAAATAATTATTGTATAACAGTTTTTCAAATTCTGACCGCAGTTTTGTAGTACAGTGTACTAATTACTGATAGACTTGTCTAATTGCCTTTGGTCTATGTGTCTGAGATCATCTTCCCGTCTTATTCTCTGACCTCCATTTTTTCCTTTATCAATATCTTAAGACCATTTCTCTTGTTGTCCCGAAGCATGTGAGTCCACTCCCAGTCCACTTACAGTGCAGTCAACTACAATATAGTATTTTATACAATCGTGAGGGAGCGTTCAATTATTACCTAACACAATTGGGGGGGTAAAAAACTTCAAAAATTGTGTTACAGACAATACTAATTTCGCGTTACAGGGGGGAGGGGGGGTCCAAAATCTTCAAAAACTGTATTGTACGTTACGTAATACTTGAACGCACCCTGACATAATTAAGAGCTTTTCAGTTGAGTACCGCGTTTAGGCCACGAAGCTTGCTGAGTGGCCTAAGTAAGGTACGAGATTGAAAAGCTTGATTATGTGACTATTGTATACAATACTTTTTCTATGAGTATTAAGTATAGGTAATCCAGTAAGAATTGTGTTCAATAAAAGACCTGCTGCCAGTGCTGTTTCTATACAATTTAGTAATCTCAGCGGATTGTGCTAGTCCTCCCTGGCGACGGCGGCAGCACAGGGCGGGCTACGGCATCAGTGCCACAATATTGTATGAAAATCCTTTGTACCATTGGCGATGCTACACAATGCGACCATGAAAGCTTTATCGAAAAGTATGCCTAGTAGTTTGTTCCGTCTACACAATCAAAATTCAAGTATTACAGACGAGTATAAAAAGATACATTATCCACATTTTCACCTTATTATAATAAGGTCCATAAGTGGATAGATATCTTTGTAGTCCACTATACATTGTATGCCGTGGGGTGCCCGGCCTTAGAATTGTCCCCCACCATATCGTCCCGTGGTTGCAGAGGAGTCTGCTAAGGGAATATACCGGGAGATGGGCAGCAGCATCTTCCGAAAGCACAGAGTAAATAGTAGTATAATACAGAGAGACCTCTGTAATGTCACGTAACGTCACGAATCATGTTGTCCCTTCTTAACGCATGACAAGTTCTCTTTTGCACTAATGCAAACGTATCGGATACGTCGTGTCAAACTCAATTTTTTTGACAGATTTACTTTGAGTTGTACCCCCCTGCCGAAAGCCTAAACAACAATAAACAAAAAAAAACTGTGCGCGCCAACCCGCCTGCCAAGCGTGGCGCGTATGGCAAACCCCCCATACAGGTGAGGCCTATGTTCAGCAGTGGACGTCTTATGGCGGAGATGATGATGATAATGATACATTGTACAGTGCTTACCGAAATTTATGGTACATGCACAAATATTGCTTATTATCTTAAACCACATCAGGTAATCCAACCAATGTTTCCAGAACCTCTACGAATGCCTGCTAACGGACATAAGCCGGCCTCCGCGGCTGGCAGTCAGAGTTAACAGTCCCGTCAACGTGACTCCGGAGTTTGAAGATAAGCCGGTGCAGAAGGATGTGCAGTTAACCGTGTATGTTAAGGACGAGGTGAAGATCGACTGGGATGATGACAGAGGTGAGCTTATTAAGTTAACTTTTCGTGCCTTTAATTTTTTTTTTCTTGTAGCACCACATGTAAAAAGATTCTGATAAATCAATTTTATCAGTAAATGTAGATTTTTTTTATTATACAGCCCACCTGACAGCATCCTGTTGGATACTGTCAGGTGGGTTCGAAAGGATAACCAACAATGATAGTTATCTTGATGATCTTGATTTTTATGTGTAATAATTATCGATTTGTTAAAATTGTTAATTACCCTGAATTTGTTAAGTGCACAAAAAATAATGTTGCATTAGTAGCTGAACTATAGAAAAACCGACCAAGTGCGAGTCGGACTCGCGCATGAAGGGTTCCGTACGTTCCGTACCATTATTTATAAAAACCAGCCGTAGCTACTATCGAATAAATTATTATCGCAAGGTCAAATTATTATCGCAAGGTCGTATCTGCCTAAGTACGTAGTTTTTTGGAGATAACTCAAGAACGCGTAAACCGATAATGTTCAAAATAATTTACGTTGAAAGAATATTTAAAGATATATCTTCTTGATTTTTTTCATAATTTTTAGACTTACGGTTCAAAAGTTACAGGGGGGGGGGGCACAATTTTTTAGACTTTCGGAGCGATTATTTCTGAAAGTATCCACTTCATCAAAAAATGCTCAAAGAAACCTCAATGTGATTTTTAAAGACCTATCGATTGATGTGCATCATGTTGGTATTGGGTAAAAAAATATTTTTTGACGATTACTTGCATGTATGGAGTGCCCCCCCTAAAAATATTTATTTCAGAAATTTCACTACATAACTAAGTAGCGGCACACACAATACACTTTATGTAAAAAATTGATAATGATACGTCTTATAGTTTCCGAGTAAAATGGCTGTGACATACGGACGGACAGACAGATAGACAGACATGACGAATCTATAAGGGTTCCGTTTTTTGCCATTTGGCTACGGAACCCTAAAAAATGCATACTGGGGATAAATATCGCGATAAATATCAGAGTTCATAATTATCTTGATGATTTCCAACCCCGGTAATAACTGTAGCCTATGGATGCCTGAAATTCAAGGGGTTCACATGAGCGTTGTTGTGTGTTTGTATAAAAGGTCTCTTCTTTTCAGATGAAAACCTAGACATAACGGCTGCAGAACTAGAGGATCCAGTGGTAGACGAACCGGAGCTGGACCTCAAGGTCATGAAGGTGGAGACTGCTGAGAGGAAACGGAAGAAAGGGAAGGTCAAGAAGACCAGTTTGAAGAATAAAACCAAGGTACAGTCAGCAGCTCCAAGAGGACCCAGCGTGTTGTCGACGAGGGACCTCTCTTGTTCCTTTAGCCGTCAACACAGTGAATCCTCCTGTTTGTAAAGGGTCGGCAACGCGCATGTGACACCTCTGGAGTTGCGGGCGTCGATGGGCTACGGTAGCTGCTTACCATCAGGTGGGACGTATGCTTGTTTGCCACCGTCGTTGCATTAAAAAAAAGTAGCTAAGCGGGTAGGGTGTTCAAAATGAGCTGGACACGACTTTATTTTTAAGGGAATAAGAGCATGTGTAGATAATTTTGGTCACCCTACCCGCTTAGCTACTTCTGCTGCTGACTACCAATGGGGGGACGCCAATGCTTGGACGGTCGAAGTTTTTTTACAGATGGCATCAAGATAATTATGTTCTTTGATAATTATCTTATCTGAGAATTATCTGACCACAGACTGTATTTCTAGAGCCAGAAGCAAAAATCATCGGACGGCAAGATATTAACCATAGAGCTGTCATATGAAGAAATGCTTTCGGAGCGAGAGAAAGAGGCGTCCAAAGAGAACTATTTGAAAGCTCAGTACAAATGTACAAGTTGCATTATTGGTTACAACTATGTAAAGTCTTATGAGGCGCATATGACGAACAAACATTCTTCTGTAAGTATTTATTTATTTAAAAAATTTTTTTTTACTTTATTGCATAAATAATTTTAAACAAAAAAAGAACCGAATTCACTTAGGATCCGCTATTCCAAGAGGAAGTGGCCGAGTTGCTGTAAAAAATAGTGAAATCACTATAGGTGTGCCTATAATAGTTGAAGAGTTCCCTCGATTTCTCCAGGATCCCATCATCAGACCCCGACTTGGTGCCAACGGGACTATCTAGGGGTTATACCCTTTCGATTAAAAAAAATATTTTAAAATCGGTTCACGATTCACGGAGATATCGAGTAACATACATACAAAAAAATAAAAATGATGATAAAAAAAAACAGTTGAATTGAGAACCTCCTCCTTTTTTGAAGTCGGTTAAAAAGAGTATAAAAGGTATGCCTTAATGCCAAAAGACATTCTCTACTAGTTAACAGGATATTTTAATAAAAAAGTATATCTTTAAGACCACAAAAATGTTATTAGATACGCCATGTCAAACGCAAAACCTACCACTCAGACGCCACGACATCTAAATGTCAAAAATGAAGTTAACCTTTTCAACGCCAAGAGCCTTTAAAGTGGTCGAGTACTGTCGTGCCTACCACGCCAACAACCACTAAAGTGGCTATGGCAGACGCTGTCAAAGCAATTTTACTGTTGACGGATAAGGTTTAAATTAGAAAGAAAGAAATAAAGAAACATTTATTCATGACAAACATATACAAAGGAAACAAACAGAAAAATACACACACTTTGTCACGAAATGGTTGCAACTCAGCGTTAATGCTGGCAAGGCCAGCGCTGGTCTTCCGTTGCAACCATTTAATTAGTTTTTCACTAGTTGAGATGTTGGCGTGAATGCCACATTTTGATGCGAGAGAGAAAGCGTTCAAAAGGTTAATCTTTATGCGTGTGCATGTAGGTCTATTTTGCTCAGTGGTCGGTGACCGATATATCGGTCTTTGGCGTTGGACCTGCAGTGCCGATATATACGTCTTTGGCGTGGAAAAGGTTAATTAACAATAAAAATCGTGAGCTGAAGTGGCAATGGGCAGGCCACATTGCACGCACAGCAGATGGCCGATGGGGTCGAAAAGTGCTCGAGTGGAGACCACGGACTAGCAAGCGCAGCGTAGGACGTCCACACACAAGATGGACAGACGACCTTATAAAGGTCGCCGGAAGACGCTGGATGCAACTCGCTTCCGACCGATACTTATGGAGGTCCAAAGGGGAGGCCTATGTTCAGCAGTGGACGTCTTATGGCTGAGATGATGATGACGATGATAAAATCGTTATGTTTTCAGTATTTGGGCGAATACAGCTGCCCCATATGTAAAACCGTCATCGCATCAGTGGACTCATTCACGGCGCACTACAAAAGGCACTTGCGGAGGTAATTTTTATTATAATTAAAGTTAGATTGGAACGGTAAAATACGAGTGTAATTTATATGAAAATGAAATAGTACATTTCGATACTAGGTCGGAAAGGATGTCATTATTCAACGAGTTCCGAGACATTTGGTCACGAGCCGCAGGGGAGTGGCAAAACTCGGGACGAGTGAAGAATGACATTCCGTCCGTGTATCGAACGACGTTTTTTAATAAAGTTGCGAAAAAATTATAAAAATGGACAATATGTCACTTTGAGGTTACTTCATCCGAACACTCGCGCCGTGCGATGCGGGGCGGTGATCATGAATCCTGAGCTGTGATTGGCTGGAAAAGTAAAACGCGCTAGTGCGAGA
This sequence comes from Pammene fasciana, assembly GCA_911728535.1. NCBI lineage: Eukaryota > Metazoa > Arthropoda > Insecta > Lepidoptera > Tortricidae > Pammene > Pammene fasciana. Next base: position 8,741,376 of record OU452299.1, read on the forward strand.
AATCCAACTTCTCGCATTATAAATTACTACTAGATTTGAGCAACTGTGTTAAAAAATGATTTATTGGTTACGCTTTAACACATTACTAGAAACAAAACAGAAGTCTTCTTTTAAGTAAGATATTTACTTGTGCCAGAAGGCTCCGCTCTTCAATAAGCTTCGAGGGTTACAAACCAATTTATAATAGATAAGATCACACGAGTACGTGTTTAGACCTGTTTATGTACCGTTGCAATTGTTGCTAATATGGTGCCAAATGGTGGCAGAAAACTGACGTTCTCGTATACCTCCTTTACAAATAATCAAATAATTTTAAACAAAATAAGAACTGACTTCACTTAGGATCCGCTATTCCAAGAAGAAGTGTTCGAGTTGCTGTAAAAAAACAGTGAAATCACTATAGGTGTGTTGAAGAGTTCCCTCGATTTCTCTAGGATCCCATCATCAGGTCCGGACCTGTTGACAATGGGACCAACTGTGAAGCATAATCTTTCAAACAAAAGAATAATTTTTCAAATTGGTCCAGCCGTCTTCGAATAATCGGTGAACATACATTAAAAAAAAGTAGCAAAAAACAAAGATCCCGACGAATTGATAACCTCCTCCTTCGAAATCTTGAAGTCGGTTCAAAAAGAAAATCCCTGATAATGATATTGTTATAAAAATTTATTGTAAAGTGTACACTTTCAATAGTGTCAGCCATTTTAAGTGATGGATTATAATTATACTGCTGGAGTAAAATTTTCGCTTTTATTCGCTCATCTTTTACAACATCGAAAGCTGTTTGTAATTGCTTACTTTCCACACTTGTGTCACAAACAACTATATTTTTGCAGGTACGAATGCAGTATATGCCGTAAGCGTACTCTTGACATGAAAGTTATGCAGCAGCATTATTACTCCACTCACGAGATCTCACTCAAGCAATACAAGTGTAATCTGTGCGGAAAGATATCCAAGTAAGTACACTGAACAAGCAACTCACAAAAAAAAATGTTGGTACACAGTTTTATTGCTGACTGTACCTAGTAGCATTGTCATGTAAACTACGGAAGTATACCAAATTTCAGATCCATCAGACACCGGGAAGTGGTTGAAATTTAACTTACAAGATTTGATGCGCATAATGACATAAACAAATAAATAAATAAACAAACAAATATACGGGGTCAAGCTTAATAAAAGAGCGCTGGTAGCCTTGCGGTAAGACGTCTGACTTTCAATCCGGAGGTCTCGGGTTCAAACCCCGGCTCGTACTACTGAGTTTTTCGGAACTTATGTACGGAATATCATTTGATATTTACCAGTCGCTTTTCGGTGAAGGAAAACATCGTAAGGAAACCGGACCTAATCCCAAAAAGGTCTAGTTTCCCCTCTGGGTTGGAAGGTCTGATGGCAGTCGCTTTCGTAAAAACTAGTGTCTATGCCAATTCATGGGATTAGATTGTCAAGCGGACCCCAAGCCGGGATAAACGCTAGGAAGAAGAAGAAGAAGCTTAATAAAACTGTGTAAAAATAGAGGACAATAGTCTAACGAGCGGAGAGGAAGCGAAGCGAGCTCTTACAAACAACTCGCTACTGGGACGTCTCATATCGATGGCTTTCTGATTTTGAGAGAAAACAAATTTCACAATCAGAAAAACGTTACTAAAGTTATCGTCGAACAAACTCTCAAAATTAATTGTTGTTATAAGCAGAAACGTCTGCAAACGATATTTCAATTTTATAATTGAAAGGAAAAATGGAAAAATTCACCGCGTCGAGCAAGACTCGAACTTGCGACCTCTCGGAACACCGGTCCGATCGCACTGCCAACTGTGCTATCGACGCTTACTCAACCCCGGTGAATCTTTCCATCTGTTACTCCTTTTTGCTTACGTCAGAGGGAGACGTGTAGCGACATCTACCGTAAGTGCATATACACATTAACGGCACCGAAGTTCCAAGTCATATTGGAATAACATCGATAACAATGCGCTAACCCGTACTAATTAATTGTTGTTATAAGCAGAAACGTCTGCAAACGATATTTCAATTTTATAATTGAAAGGAAAAATGGAAAAATTCACCGCGTCGAGCAAGACTCGAACTTGCGACCTCTCGGAACACCGGTCCGATCGCACTGCCAACTGTGCTATCGACGCTTACTCAACCCCGGTGAATCTTTCCATCTGTTACTCCTTTTTGCTTACGTCAGAGGGAGACGTGTAGCGACATCTACCGTAAGTGCATATACACATTAACGCATTATTACGGGTTAGCGCATTGTTATCGATGTTATTCCAATATGACTTGGAACTTCGGTGCCGTTAATGTGTATATGCACTTACGGTAGATGTCGCTACACGTCTCCCTCTGACGTAAGCAAAAAGGAGTAACAGATGGAAAGATTCACCGGGGTTGAGTAAGCGTCGATAGCACAGTTGGCAGTGCGATCGGACCGGTGTTCCGAGAGGTCGCAAGTTCGAGTCTTGCTCGACGCGGTGAATTTTTCCATTTTTCCTTTCAATTATAAAATTCAAACTCTCAAAGTCAAAAAGCCATCGAAATGCAAAGACGTCCCAGTAGCGAGAAGTTGTTTTGTGAGAACTCGCTTCGCTTACGCTCTGCTCGCGAATATATATTGGCTACCCGAAAACGTAACAGACACTAAACAATATTATATATGTTTAGAAATAAAGGCAAAGTAGAAAAATCCACCGCCTTGGGCGAGACTCGAACTCGCGACTCTGGGATGCCCATCGCTCTGACCAACTGAGCTACTGAGACTTACCCTGCGAATTTATCCACCATATCCTTTATTGTGTGCCGTGGGGTGCCCAGCCTTAGAATTGTCCCCCAGCATATCGTCCCGTGGTTGCAGTAGGAGTCTGCTAAGGGAATATACCGGGAGATGGGCAGCAGCATCTTCCGAAAGCCTAAACACTGCGCGCGCCAACCCGCCTGCCAAGCGTGGCGTGTATGGCAACCCCCCCCCCCCCACTTAATGATAAAGGGGACGCCTATGTTCAGCAGTGGACGTCTTATGGCTGAGATGATCCTTTATTGTATATATGCGTCTTAGGGTGACGCCTACTTTTTCTATTTTTCCTTTATTTCTAAACAATGTATTACTCGGGACGCTTACAGACCGATATGTATGGAACAGCCTGCACTTTTGTCTCAGGCGACGCCGCTTGTCACGATTGCCAGTTAGGTCAAACAAAGCTGATTAAGCCCCCTAGCCGCGAGATCGAGCGGTGGCTACCCCCCAAAAAAGAGGGGGGTGGTGGTCAGCTTCCGAGTTCCAGGTTGTGCTATATTTCTGGCGACCATTAGCTACTAGGTCGAGTTTGATATCATTTTCGTATAATTTGGGTGCAAGGAATTCATTTCTGAAATTATTTTTATACTTTTTCATACAAAAAAAAACTTATGCATGAAATATTTAAACTGACCTTCGAATTTTGTCACTATTTTGCGCTTGAGAATCGTAATTTCGTTATATTTACTAAATAAAAAATATAAATATTTAGCCTATTTCTTCCTTAATCTGTAAAGTATCACATCTATGTTCACATTGATGAGTATGTTTTGTAAAAAAAAATATTTCGGGCGGTGGATGCGATTCTCAAACAAATGTCGTCTTGAAGAACTACGCATAGTTAGAACATAGTAGGGTTAGAACCGGTAGTAGTTTCTTTTTTCTCTTTGAAGTTATAAGTGCATTGTAATGTGTCTAAATTAAAGAATTTTATATTTTTTAACCGACTTCAAGAAAAGAGGAGGTTCTCAATTCGACCGATTTTTTATTATTATTTTATCTTTTAAATGGAATCATGATCGGAGATGAATGGTATTTTTTTAACAAAATATGGAATAAATTGCAGTCTACATACATGGGTGTAATGTTATAGTACTAATTTCATGTGACTTTTCCTGTACCTGGTTCAAATTTGCTGTTTTTAATTTTAATTTCATACAATTTTTCACCCCACTTTACAACCCATTAATAAAATACTCTTTATTGCACACCTCAGTAAAAGAAATCGATACAGAAAAAATACAAAAACTTAAGGTAAACAACAGGCGGTCTTATCGCTAAGAAGCGATCTCTTCCAGATAACCTTAATGTAGTGGAGATTGATTAATTTATTAATTTCAGTGGGTAGGTGTTGAAGATCACGACGCGATCCTAATTTATCACACATATAGTAATTGTAGCAAAATATTTATATCATACAAATAATATCCATTAAAATAAACATATTTACCGATACTTATGGAGGTCCAAAGGGGAGGCCTATGTTGAGCAGTGGACGTCTTATGGCTGAGATGATGATGATGATGATGATGACATATGGGAGACTTTGCTCATTTTACGCCCACGGGCAGTCAGAGTTCCAAAGCCGAATTTTTGAGTGAGCCGGGCTTTTGGGCCTACTATTTTGAAGAGGATGACGGTACGTAGAGAAGCAAATTTCGGTAACACCTGACAGAACGGAGACTATTCTACTTTGTAAACATAATATATATTTGGTCAAAATAAAATTACCGGACCGGGAATAAGCGCACCTTGAAATAGCGGGGAGTTGCGGGGTTAATAATTTAAAACAAAAAAAGAACCGACTTCACTTAGGATCCGCTATTCCAAGAGGAAGTGGCCGAGTTCCTGTAAAAAATAGTGAAATCACTATAGGTGTGCCTATAATAGTTGAAGAGTTCCCTCGATTTCTCCAGGATCCTATCATCAGACCCTGACTTGGTGACAATGGGATCATCTAGGGGTTATACCTGTTCGATTAAAAAAAAAATTGAAAATCGGTTCACGATTCACGGAGATATGGAGTAACATACATACAAATAAAAAACATAATAATGATAAAAAAAAAATTCAGTCGAATTGAGAACCTCCTCCTTTTTTGAAGTCGGTTAAAAATAATAGAACAAAAAGTAACAAAATGCGGGAGATGCGACGAAGGCGAATAGGGAGCCAGTTGAGTTGTAAACAGAATAGTTAGGGAGGCGAATAGGGGAATTTTCTGCAATACTCGAGCGTGGCAGTTTAAGATATGAGAGATACCTTAGACCTAATAGAACAACCTTGTAAAGTATTTAGCTCTATATGTAGTGACGCGCGCCTAGGATAGACGATCAGATTAGTAAAAAAAAATGGATAGTCTGAAATACTCCAGCGCGCCAGTTTAAGATATTGGGGGTTGATTTTAGTGTTTAAAGACTAAATTTAACTAATCTGACGATAAGTCCTTGACGCCGCCGAGTTATAGGGTCGCGAACTTGTAAAAAAAAAACGTTAATCCGGCATTCTCGAGCGCGATTTTTTTTTATTTTGTTTTGAAGAATATAATCTAAAACTTACTAAAAATACAAAATCTGCCGGTTTCCGCATGACCGGAAGTGTGGAGGAGCCATTTCGTCTTCCTAAGAACGCGTTACGGCATATAAGTCGCGAACGATACATTTTACAAAAAAAAGTTTAAATAAACAAAAAAGGTAATTTTATTTTACACAAAAAAGGTGTCTTTACATTTTTGTCCAAAGTTAAAACTTTTTGACTTGAAAGTTAAACCTTTTTCGGTCAGATTAAGAGAACCCACCAACATTTTTGTCAGATTAAAAAAATATGCTTTCAGGATACCGAGATAAACTTCCCCTATGAAAATCTGACGCGCTCGAGTATTTCAAAAAAAGTTTTTTTTTTTGCATTTTCAAAAATTCATCATAACTTATCGTCACGCCGAAATCGTCAGTTTTTTTAAAGGGAGCTTCCTTGGGGCCTACTTAACACCCCTTCCGAAAATCTGACGCGCTCGAGTACATTTTTTTTTTTGCATTTTTGACTACTTTATATGCCTACCCCCACCACGCAAACCGGCAGATTAGTATACCGTTGTTATCAGAGGCACTCGGGGCATACGTAGTATGAATATCTGACGCGCTCGAGAATGCCCAAGTAACTGTTTTTTTTAACATTTTTGAAAAACCGTACACGCCAAACCCACCGCTAAAATGGTTTTTGCCATACGAGCTTTTCTTTTCGAAATTATTTTATCTTTCGATTTTGATAGGTCTCGACGGCGCCGTTGAATTACGCCATTTAGCTACCTCGCCTCCCTAACTAGAAGTGGGAAACACGATCATACTTGCGCAATCCAAATATGAATCGAATGCAGATATTCTGAATGTGCTTAAGTTTATTGAGTAGATCTTCAGTAATTTCAAAATAGCAAACATGAGCTAATCTAAGATGGGGAGTAGAAGAGTCTGACAGCATAATTTTGGTAGGAATGGGTAAGAAGTTCCGCAATCTCCTAATCGAAGCTATGGCAGTTAACATCTTTCTGCTAGCTTCGCAATCTTGAGACCCCCAAGATAGAGTACTGTCCATGATGATACCAAGGTTTTTAACATGCTGCAAATATGGAATCAGTACGTCCTTAAAGTAAATAGGATCAATGTGGTCAAAATATTGATTTTGCTGGAATTGTTCAGCAAGCAGGTTAGATCTTCCAATCAGCTTGAGTCTATGCTGGGTTAACCTTGCTACTAAAACTTTGACTCCAGTTCGGGATACTTACTAGGTCGCTATTTACAGTCCTAATAACAGATAGGAGGTCATCATCATTGGCCCTTACGTCTCTAGCAGACGATTCATGGTGTAAAATTAGGGAGACACCGTTTTTGGTGGCTGAACAGCCCGATGCGAGAGCGGCATTTCTTGCCGCAGGCCCGACAAGAGAAATTTGCAGCAGTTGGTGCTGACTCGGTTTCATGTCGTTTTTTCCTTTTGTCAAAAGAAAGTAAATGAGGTCTCCCGCAATGAGCCTTCGTCAGGTAACCTAGTCTCTTGCAGCGCGCAGACAGAGATATTTAGCCTGCTCAACTCTGCATCGATCTGAAGATCGTCAACATAAAGGTGGTAGTGCGAAGAGAGATTAAGAGTAATTAATTTAATGAAAATGGAAAAAAGTCAGACCCTTGTGGGACACCAGCCAAAGTGCTGCACCAAGAAGAACAGAAATCATCCACCGTTATGCGCTGATGCCGCCCGACAAGATAACTAAATACGAAACCACTCTATTACCGCATGAGATACATTAACCGAACATTTTATCCAAAGCAGGATGTCGAAATCTGTTGATTTCATTCAAAACCCATTTCTGTTTTTTTTTTTTAACTTATTAACTTGTTAAAATCAATGTTAACATTTTTTACTCATATCTTTAACCGTTTAAGAATTGTGTATGTGTGTGTGTAGTGTAGTAAGTCATAGTAATAAGACATATAAAAGTGAGAACCTGACTTGACTTTTGGACATGATACAACCTAAACTACTCAAGATATGGAGTTGATATTTTAAATATATAATCCGTATAACGCATTTCAGCTTACAATGAAATAAAATTTGACAAAATCAACCTATGAGGGGGTGAAAAGAGGGGTGAAAATTCCTATGAAAGCAAAAATAAAAACAACAAATTTGAACCAGGAACAGGCAAAGTCACATGAAATTAGTAGTATAACATTACACTCATGTATTTAGTCTACAATTTATTCCATATATTGTAAAAAAAAATACCTTTCACCGCTCCGATCATCCTGTATGGGAATGTACTCCATTTGTATGGGAATCACATCTTCCGGACGAAAATACTCCATTTGTATGGGTATCGCATCTTCCGGACGCTACAAATTATTTTTTTTTACAAAAAAAATGTATGAAGTTGGACATTGTAGTGATACTTTACAGACTAAAAAAGATATGAGTTATATATTTATATTTTTGATTAAGTAAATATCATGAAATTACGATTATCAGGGGCAAAATAGTGACAAAATTTTAAGGTCAGTTTTAATATTTCATGCATAAGTAAATTTTTTTGTATGAAAAAGTACAAAAATAATTTCAGAAATGAATTTCTTGCACCCAAATTATACGAAAATGATATCAAACTCGACCTAGTAGCTAATGGTCGCCAGAAATATAGCACAACCTGGACCTCGGAAGCCGACCATTACCCCCCTCTTTTTTGGGGGGTAGCCACCGCTCGATCCCGCGGCTAGGGGGATTAATCAGCTTTGTTTGACCTAACAAGCAATCGTTCCAAGCGGCGTCGCCTGAGACAAAAGTGCAGACTCAAACCTCTTACCTTCCCGAGTATATTGTTAGCAGATGTTCTTACAAAATAAACAATATTATGTATAGTTCCATAGATTCTCATCGATACCATAAAGACACGCACAAGGCTAGAGTGCAGTGCCCGGAGTGTGACAAGAACTTCAGTCATAGAGCCGGCCTTATGAACCATAGACTGTGAGTATATAATAAATAATAATAATAATAAAAAAAAAAAAAAAAAAAAAAAAAAAAAAAAAAAAAAAAAAAAAAACCAACCGCTGACAATGACAGACGTCTTGTAATCAAATTTTACTAAAAATATATTTTTATACGTGTTTTTTTTGCCTAATCTTGCTCAACTTTACTTTTAAGTGAACCCTGAAACAATGACAACATGTGGAACACCAATATATTCGGGTGTAAACTCAATTACGGGTCACGAACGTACAACACGTTGCACGTTGACAGCTAGTGCATAGGCGACACACGTATATAGTAGGATGATAACGAGAAGTCGGACAAAAGCGGCATCTACGAACGCACGCCCACCATCCTCGCCCGCCTCGTCAGTCTCCTCGCCATCGTCGTCGGGCGATGAGTTCGCCACTGCGCCCGACAACAGCGAGTCGAGCGACGAGTGCGGGCCGCCGCCGCCGCCGCCACGACCACCTGCGCGACGAGGGCGGCCACCGCTGCCGGCACGCTTGGGGCTTGCGGGACACCCTGTCCCGCCCAGGGCCCCCGCTGCCGGTGGTATAGTGCGTCGCATGAGATGGACTCCAGCAATGAATGAGAACGTCATGCGCGCCTACTATGGGGCTACAGAGGGGGGAACTAATCTGTCCGCGTATCGTGACCGGATACTTCCTCTGTTTCAGGCCCTTGAACCAACCATTGACACGACTGCGCAGCGATTATCGGATCAGGTGCGCGCCATTCAACGGCTAAAGCGGTTGGATGACGCGACACTTGATCGGCTTCGCCTGGAGGCTCTCTCTGCTCGCGCGGACTCCACCTCGGTGCGGGATCCGCCCGCCACGTCGCCGGATCCGATGCCCGTACCCGACCTGGCATCGGGGGCGCCGCGGATTGATCCCAGTACCGATGAGGAGTATATCGCGAGTCAGAGTATGAGTAGTACAGCCAATGAGCAACTGAGGAGGACTTTGGAAGAGGCAATTACGCAGTATCGCTCCACAAATATCCCTAGGCCACGATTACCACGCTTGCCTATGAATAGACGCAATCTAGCGTTAATGGGAGCCCTAAATGATTTGCTAGATCCGATCCTGCGGACTAGTAAAGACTTAGATGATACGCACTCGATCATGTACTGCGGAGCCATCGCGGCGTGCCGTGTTGCACGAGTCAAGTTTCCGGACGCTGAACGTGCACCTAGGACCGCCGGGGGTGTCCCTGTATGGCAGGTGCGGATCGAGCGTCGTATCAACTCATTTAGGACTCTCATTGCAAAGCTGATCTGCTTCAGGGGGGGCAACAACCGCCCCCGAGTAATGCGCTTTGTGCACCAGGCGTTCGCGGGGACGGGTATCGAGCCCCGCGACTACATGGCCAACGTCACAGAGCGCATCGACTTTCTGAAGCAGAAAGTTTATGCATGGGCAAGCCGTATTCGCCGCTACAGAGAACGTGTGGACCGATTCAGGCAGAATTGTCTTTTTCAAAGTGACCAAAGGAAGGTATACCGAAGGTGGGAGGAAGCCGACCCCCGTGTGTCCGACGTGCGACTGCCGGATGCTACTGCCATGACTGATTTCTGGCGTAGCATCTGGTCGGCGCCTGTTGGACACACGGAGGGCGAGTGGATGAGCGTTGTCGAACGTGAGTGCGAGTCCATCGAACCTATGGGGGCTATTACCATCAGCCCCGATGACGTAAGTTGTGCAATCCGTACGGCTCAGAACTGGAAAAGTCCTGGCCCGGATGGATTGCACAACTTCTGGCTAAAATGGTTTCGATGCTCGCACTCGCGGCTGGCAACGCAATTCCAACAAGCTCTTGAACTTGGCTCCCTCCCGCCTTCCCTAACAACTGGTGTAACCTTTCTGCTCTACAAGTCCGGTAGTACCACGGAAGCGAAGAACTACAGACCCATCACGTGCTTGCCTACACTCTACAAGCTCCTTACATCCATTTTGAGAGCAAAAATAAACGCGCACATAGTTGCAAACAACATTTTGGCCTCTTCTCAAAATGGATGTAGGGTTGGGTCCCGTGGTACTAAAGAGCTCCTCCTCATAGACATGACCATTTGCCAACGAGTCCGGCGGAACAGGGGGGCCCTCTCGGCCGCTTGGATTGACTATAAGAAGGCCTATGATTCGGTGCCTCATTCATGGCTGGAAAGGATCTTAGAGCTGTATAAAGTTGATGCAGCTTTAAGATCCTTCCTTGGCGCATGTATGAGGCAGTGGACCACAGTCCTTCGTCAACCAGGAGGCGGGGATGACCCCCCTGACCCGCATGACTTTATAAGGATCGAGCGAGGAATATTTCAGGGCGACAGTCTGAGTCCCCTGTGGTTCTGCCTAGCTCTAAATCCGCTCAGCACCCTGCTGAAGGATTCGGGGCTAGGTTGCCGGCTTCGGAGAGAGGGTGAAGTCATATCTCACCTTCTGTACATGGACGATCTCAAATTATTTACACCAAATAACCGGGACCTGATGGAGCTACTGAAAACCACTGAAGTCTTCAGTAGTTCTATCAAGATGGAGTTTGGTGTTGATAAATGTGCGGTTATGCATGTACAGCGGGGGAAAGTAGTAAATTCAACAAATTTACAGATTTCTGAGACAATGACGTTCAGATCTATCTCTGAATCAGAAACCTACAAATACCTTGGTATGTCACAGTCGTTGGGTATTGAGGATGCGGGTATTAAACAGGCGTTGAAGGAGCGCTTCTTTGGTCGGCTGACAAAAGTACTCAATAGTCTTTTGTCAGGTGGCAACAAGGTGCGCGCCTTCAACGCCTGGGTAATGCCCCTACTCACATACTCCTTTGGCATACTAAGGTGGACACAGACCGAGCTGGATGCCCTGGATCGGAGGGTCCGTCTATTGCTCACCACACACCGTATGCTTCACCCACGCTCGTCCGTTATGAGATTGTACATCCCACGGAAGTGTGGAGGTCGCGGCTTTTTAAACGCCAAAAATCTCCACAACCGTGAGGTGTACAATCTCAGGAATTATTTCCTTAACAACGAGTGTGGGATGCATCGTGATGTGGTGGCAGTAGATAAGAGCCTCACGCCGCTCTCCTTGGCGAACGAGAACTGGCGCAAACCTGTGGTGCTAAGCACCGAGGATCGCAAGGCGGTATGGAAGAGCAAGGAGCTACACGGGCGGTTCTACGGGGCCCTCACGGGACCTGACGTAGACCTGCTCGCGTCGGTGAACTGGTTACGATTCGGGGACCTCTTCGGAGAAACCGAAGGTTTTGCCTGTGCAATTGCGGACGAAGTTATCATGACGAATAACTACCGGAGATATATCCTGAAGGACGGTACGGTCGACATTTGTCGGGCATGCCGCCGTCCCGGAGAGTCACTCAGGCATATTATCTCCGCTTGTTCTCATCTTGCTAACGGCGAGTACTTGCACAGACATAACCTCGTAGCTAGGATTATACACCAGCAGCTTGCTCTCCTATACGGTCTTGTGGACCACGAAGTGCCGTACTACAAGTACACACCTGCGCCAGTTCTCGAAAATGATCGTGCCACGCTCTATTGGGATCGATCTATAATCACGGACAGGACTATTGTAGCCAATAAGCCTGATATCGTGGTAATAGATCGACCGCAACGCCGGGCCATGCTCGTCGACATCACTGTCCCATGTGACGTGAACCTCGTGAAGGCTGAGAAGGACAAGTCCAGCAAGTACCTAGACTTAGCTCACGAGGTAACCGCCATGTGGGAGGTTGATTCGGCGATCATTGTGCCGATAGTTGTTTCTGCGAACGGTCTCATAGCGAAGAGTCTCGACCAACATCTTGAGAGACTTTCGCTACGGGGTTGTGGTTGGATCAAGGGTCAGATTCAGAAGGCGGTAATCTTGGACACGGCGCGCATAGTCCGAAGGGTCCTCTCTCTGCGGCCCTAACCACCGGCAGCCTGGGCCCTGCCCTGTTGCTGGCGGCACCCTAGGTTAGGTTTTTTATAATGTTTTTATTGTTTTTGTATGTTTTAGATGTATTTTGTATTTTACTTTTATAAAAATGTTATAAATTACCTAGCCTAAGATGAAAGAAAAATAAAGAGAAATAATAATAAATAAATATTATGGGACAATCTTACACAAATCAACCTAGTCCCACAGTAAGCTCAATGAGGCTTGTGTGGTGGGTACTAGGCGACGATATATATAATAGATAGATATAGATCAATACTTAAATACATAGAAAACATCCATAACTCAGGAACAAATATCTGTGATGAACACACAAATAAATGCCCGGACCAGGATTCGAACCCGGGACCTCCTGCTTCATAGGCAGAGTCACTACCAACTAGGCTAGGAGGCCATTAAGAGTATACTTTTATAGTTCATTTGTGGACGAGTTTAATGAAAGAGCCCGGTTGATTTACAAGGACACTTCATTCTTTCTATTTATTGTCACTATACAGGGTGGATTTCCTTTTTGGGTCAGTGAAGGCAGCTACCAGATTCCGTACTGATAAGCGGAGATGGTCTTAGAAGACCTTCCCTCCATTTCAAATTAATGAAGGATGCCATTTACAGATTTTGGAAAAAACGTACAGGGTGCGAGAAAAAGGTCATGTTTGACAAACTTTTTTTCTGATGCCATCGGATCCCATTCCTACCCAGGATCAAGTGCTTGTAAGGGAACAAAAAAAATTCCGGCTAGAAAAGCCACAAATCAAGGAATACTTTTCCCATACATTTTGTATGAAAATGATTTATTTTTATTTTTTATGCAATTTTTTAATGCCAATTGATTTCATTCCTGACATTCCTGTTCAGTATCAATAGTTTCTATCGGTCAACTTACGGTAATGTACCAAACAGACACAAATCGAAGATCGCGGCAGCTCGGCTAGTGTGGACGTGCCTCGGCCGAGACAAACGCACGCGCGACCGCAATGCCTCGGGCGAGGCACGTCCACACTAGCCTCGCGAGGCGGTGCGTCAGGTGTAGTCATAGCTATCAGTGGCGGCGGGTCAAAAAAATTATTAGGCAAGCCGGTGCTGAATTTGGCTTAAAATTTCTTCATGAGCTGTAGGAACACTGCTCAGGCACCTGAAACTAAGGCAAGCCGACAGGAATCGTGTTCTATGAACGCGCCGCCACTGATGGCTATTAACATAACGTTCATATTTCAGTGCAGTCCACGAGCTACAGAACGCGTTTCCTTGCACGGTGTGTGAAAAAGTATTCAGATGGAAGGCTAGCTTGAAGCGGCATATGGAAAAACACCATGTCAAGGTATTTTATATCTTATTATATACAAGGTGTTTCAGGGTTCCGTACCCACTCAGGGCACAGACTACACAGACACCTCATCATTAAGCTTTTACAGGGAGCGCGAGGTCACCACACATCAGCGCAATTTCATTCGTAAATTTCTACGATTCGAACAGCACATCTCAATAGTATTCTACACCAATTTGTAGTATAACAATCCAGGTTCACCCCTGTAACCTGATTTTTTACCGACTTCAAAAAAGGAGGAGGTTCTCAATTTGACTGATTTTTTTTTGTATGTATGTTACTCGATATCTCCGTGAATCGTGAACCGATTTTCAAATGTATTTTTTTTAATCGAACTGGTATAACCCCTAGATGTTCCAATTGTCACCAAGTCGGGGTCTGATGATGGGATCCTGGAGAAATCGAGGGAACTCTTCAACTATTATAGGCACACCCATAGTGATTTCACTATTTTTTACCGCAACTCGGCCACTTCCTCTTGGAATAGCGGATCCTAAGTGAAGTCGGTTCTTTTGTTGTTTAAAACTATTATTGTGGATATGTTTAATACGCGACTTATGGCGACTACTATATGGATCTTGTCGAGTATAGTAAAATAATACTGTAAATATGTTTTAGGACAAAATGGCGGCGGCGGCGTATTGCGCGTCGTGCGGCATCAACTTTTCCTCCATGTGCTCCTACCAGCGACATATGAAGAACAGCCTCAAACATGTCACGCAGGAACAACTCAGGTCAACTCAATACTTATCGTTAAGCCGAATCATATAGTAACTTATATACTAGAGCAGCACAGCCTAAGAACTATTTGAAGCTCAAGTCAATCGCGCCATCTGCGTGAAAGTGACCTCATCGTCATCATCATCTCAGCCATAAACCGTCCACTGCTGAACATAGGCCTCCCCTTTGGATCTCCATAAGTATCGGTCGGAAGCGACTTGCATCCAGCGTCTTCCGGCGACCTTTATAAGGTCGACTGTCCATCTTGTGAGTGGACGTCCTACGCTGCGCTTGCTAGTCCGTGGTCTCCACTCGAGCACTTTTCAACCCATCGGCCATCTGCTCTGCGTGCAATGTGGCCTGCCCATTGCCACTTCTGCTTGCTAATCCTGTGGGCTATGTCGGTAACTTTAGTTCGTCTACGGATCTCCTCATTTCTGATTCGATCACGTAGAGAAACTCCGAGCATAGCCCTCTCCATAGCTCGTTGAGCGACTTTGAGCTTTGAGATGAGGCCAATAGTGAAAGACCACGTTTCGCAGCCGTAAGTCGTCACTGGTAACACACATTGGTTGAAGACTTTCGTCTTTAGGCACTGAGGTATGTCGGACGAAAAGACATTATACGTAGTTTCCCGAACGCTGCCCAACCGAGTTAGATTCGGCGGTTGCCTAAACTACTGAGGTAAAAAGTTGTATGTGTCACACGAGAGGAAAGATTTTTACATCTCGTGTTCTTGAGATCCCTCGCTACGCTCAAGATTCAAACTTTCCTCTCTTGTTGCACAAATAACTATTTTATAAATTGGAAAGTGACCTAAAGGTACCCAAAATGTAAGAGAAAATGTCACCTGCACTGCTACTCTATCTACAACTACTACACTACTACTACTACTACTAGGTGGAGAAGCAGTGCTTACTATTTGGGTATCTTTAGGGGGCTTTCACGCAAATGGCGCGATTAACTTGAGCTTCAAAAAGTTCTTAGGCTGCTCTACTATATAAGTTACTCTATGGCCGAATATTTTCACCGTTGTCATTGAAAGCGCTAGTAGCCTAGCGGTAAGACATCCGAGTTTCAATCCGAAGGTCTCGGGTTCATATTTTACATGCTTTTATTTAACTCACAATGTTTGTCAATACAATTCAATTTTAATAAATAAATGGCATTCTGTCCGCAATATTGGGACAATTTTGCCAATGTCGAAGTAGAGACGACAAGTGTACGGTTAATTAGTTAAAATTTCGCTCCAAGAGCTGGACGTTGTACGGTGAGGTTAGGCTTTTTATAAGGAGATAGCTACTCCCTACAAACAGCACGTGGACTAACGGATATCTAACTCAAACAGGGGTTACACATGTTTTGAGATTAATTCTTCATTAGTTGCACACTAGTTCGTTAAATCACTGCAGAATAAGCTATATATTACACACTGAATCACGAAAATGAACAAAAAATAAGAAGTTAATCACAAAACCAAACCACCTTGCTCGACAAGATGGCCGCAAGTCCACAATGTTTGTCAGTTAGTTTGTTGTTTGATGTCCGATTGAGCTGAAATTTAGCATACACCTGGATGGCAATACATTATTTTAGTACCACGGAGCTGATCCGATGAAGGAGACTGATGGTCATACGAACTCTGACAAAATAATGAAAGCTCATTATGTTTGAGCTTGTTAGAATCATCTCGTTGACCAGTAGATGACTTTTGCAAAGTACAGTCAGCATTAAGAGCTTGTCGAACGAGCGGAGCGTAAGCGAAGCGAGTTCTTACAAACAAGTTCTAGCTACTGGGACGTCTCGGCATTTCGATAGCCTTTTGATTTTGAGAATTTGTTCGACGATAACTTGGGTACTTAAAGTTTTTCTGATCTTCATGAAATTTAATGAGGTTGCAGCAGAGATACATATAATTTGAGAGTTCGTATATGAGCAGAATCGATCAAGGGGTCATGGAGCTAGAGGGCGCGAAAAAATCATAACAAGTTATATTGATCATCTCGTTTGCAAGTAAATCGCGAGTTCTCAGTTCGAGGCGGACTACTAGTATTAAGAGTCGCCAGGACGCTCGCGTTCCCATACAATGGTAGTTAAGCTCTCATTTTAAAACGACATGCTTTAGAACCACGAAATTTGGCATGGGCATTCTAGTAGTACAGATCTATGTCGGTAATTCGTTTTCGTTGCTAAAAATTGTAATACAAAGAAAATACAGCTAGATATAGATTTACATACAAAACTTATTTTTGCTATATTTTCTTTGTATTACATTTTTTAGCAACGAAAACGAATTACCGACATAGATCTGTACTACTACAATGCCCATGCCAAATTTCATGGTTCTAAAGCATGTCGTTTTAAAATGAGAGCTGAACTACGTTTGTATGGGGACGCGAGTTCACGCGAGCGTCCTGGCGACTCTTAAAACAAAAATATAGTTTTTTTTTTGTATTTGGTATACAGGTTTATTTGTGACCACTGTAACAAGCGCTTCGCGGACAAGACGAAACTCCGAGACCATATAGAAGAGAAACACTTACATAGAACCTACCAGTGCCACATATGTCTTAAGGTAAACCTAACTCCAATTTGTCCGGAAAGAAAAGTGTCGTGGTTTATAAGGGAGCTCATACAATCTACGACACTATTCTTTCCGGACAGACTCTATACGAATATTTTTACTAATATTTCATTTGTCTAAAATATTGTAACCCACATAATGAGAGTTAGTTGCGCGTAAGTTGTAAGAGCGCTGGTAGCCTTGCGGTAAGACGTCCGACTTTCAATCCGGAGGTCTCGGGTTCAAACCCCGGCTCGTACCACTGAGTTTTTCGGAACTTATGTACGGAATATCATTTGATATTTACCAGTCGCTCTTCGGTGAAGGAAAACATCGTAAGGAAACCGGATCTAATCCCAAAAAGGCCTAGTTTCCCCTCTGGGTTGGAAGGTCAGATGGCAGTCGTTGTTCCCTCAGCGCTAGGACGTGATATCACGTCCAAAATATAACCGGTCTACTTTGCGCGCTCGCGCGCGCTGGCGCTGACGGCACGATTTTTTCGTACGATTCTTGGCGTTCAAAAGGTTAATAATGATAAATTTCAGCCTTCCAAAAACCGCGTGGGTCTCGACCAGCATATCCGCAACGTGCACCGCGGGCGACCCAACAACAAGATGTGTCACCACTGCGGGAAAGGGTTCCCTGTAAGTATGCTATGCTACAAAACCTATTTAAGGCCGTTCCTCGATTCGGACAAGCCACGCCCATCCGTTAGAGACACGTTTATGGCTCCCGTGCACGAAAGAAAGAGATGCAGCGCTCTTGAAGACCAGACTTTTTGACTAAACTGCGATAAATAAGCGAATCTATAAAGTTTTGTCTAATTTTGTTTCTGTGACTTTTTAGATAAACCAGAATACCATATTTTTACTTAGTTATATTAAGCTCTTATAGTTTTCGTAAGCTAAGAAAAATAAGGGGGAAAAGAACCCAACTTCGGTTTTTTTTTCTATCCAGGCAACTTTCAGCAATCGTGTTTCGGTTTGTGCCATAAACAAGAGTACATAGTCTAGTAATATATATTCGAAAATTAATTCGGTCCCTTTTCCCGTTTAGTCAATAGAGCGCTTGAAAAAAACCTAAAATATTTCAATATTTACCATGTGAGTTTGTTTTGGTGGGCTTCCGATATTTCGGCACAGTTGCATGCGCCATTATCACGGAGTAACTGAAGTTGCTGCGAGTGTCAGTTTTAAATCTTTTTTATTTTTATTTGGCAGACCAAAGTCCAATTGGAGTCCCACATAAGAACGCACACGGGCGAGCGACCGTTCATCTGCGAGTTCTGCCCGACGACATTTTCACAACAATCCAACCTTTACAAACACAATAGACAGGTATGTACTGTACATTTTTAAATCTAATTACTTCGGATTAGCTGACCCGGCAAACTTCGTACCGCCAAGATTTTTGTCATCTCAGTAGTTCGAACAAGCCTACTTTCCTCACTCCCTGGAGTGACGAAAGTAGCGACTTTCATCACTCCAGGGAGTGAAATTTTGTTTCTAGAAGCTTTTCGTCATAATGATGATGCCTTTCATTCAGGAATGTAAATAAATGTGGTTTTTTTTTTAACTTTAATATGTTATCACTACTGAGGTGAAAAGTTGTATGTGTCACACCGTCACACGAGAGGAAAGTTTTTTTACATCTCGTGTTCTTGAGATCCCTCGCTACGCTCAAGATTCGAACTTAGAATCACTCGCTTCGCTCGTGATTCAATTATAGAATCTTTCGCTTACTCGGGACTCAAAATCAACACTCGCAAGAAAAACCAACTTTCCTCTCTTGTTGCACAATAGTACATTTCGATATTCGTGCGGAAAGTATGTCATTACTTCACGAGTACCGAGATATCTTGCAAGATTCGGGACGAGTGAAGAATGACATTTACGCACGAGTATCGAACGACGTTTTTTAATACAATTGCGAAAAAATTATAAAATTGTCAATTATTCACTTAGAGGTTACTTTAGTACATGTATCCGAACGCTCCGCGCGGTGCGTAGCGGCGCGGTGATTGGCTGTCTGTCACTGTCATTAGCTGTGATTGGCTGGAAAAGTAAAAAGCACTAGTGCGCGATATCAAACTTTCCGCACGCTAAACCACTACAAGAAAAGCACTTTTTTGAGCAATTGTATTAAAAATAACTATTTATTTATTTATCCAATGTTTTAATAGTTATTCTGCTATTTATTTATCGTATGGCTATACGTCACTGGATATAGAGAGGCATTTCTTCTTTCATGTGGTAATAGTAGTGGGAAAGTAGATGGCGAAGAAAATCCAGTGAGTGCTGCGAGGTCCAGATGGGACAGTGCAGCTGCCAAGTTTGTTACTCTTTTAGCACCCAGGGATCACGTGTAGGGTTGTCTAAGGTGTTTCCTATACGGACGCAGAGTAACATTGATCCCCATTGTTATTCTAATATTCAAAGATTTAAAGAATTTATTTGCATGGAACACAGTTAATATACAGTTTTTATAATTAAAATACAGTTCAGTGCATTCGGCCTGCATGCAAGCGTGCAAATATTTTCAAACAGGCAATGTATAAGTATACAGATTACATAAAAAAAAACGTCATATTTACATAACTATGTCAGGACTAACCTAAATAATATTAATATTAAATATGTCAATGATTAAGATTATAATTTTGATTCGGGGCGAAGATTAACCCAAATTAATCAAACATCATTCAAATCGATTCAGCCGTTCTTGAGTTATAAATAATGTACCGACACAAATTTATTTTTATACAGGTTGTAACAAAAATACTAGGGATTCTTTTGAGGGCATAATTAGTATCGTATTCTAATTATGAAAAAGTATGATTTTTTGTCTCGCGAATAAAAAATTTGGTTTTGTATGGGGGGTTAGGACGACGTGTCCCAAACAAAAAAAAAATCTCGCGTCCAAAAAAAATTTTCTCCTACTTTTTTCTTACTCGAAATACGATACCAATTATGCCCTTAAGGGGCTACTTTGAAAAATTCAAAAATTTTAATTCACTAAACGGGAAAAGGGACTGAATTTATTTTCGAATATATATTATTAGACTATATACTCTTGTTTTTGGCACAAGCCGAAACACGATTGCTGAAAGTTGCCTCGATAGAAAAAAAATCCGAAGTTGGGTCCTTTTTCCCCTTATTTTTCTTAGCTTACGTAAACTATAAGAGATTGAGCAATATAACTAAGTAAAAATATGGTAAGGTTTATCTAAAAAGTCACAGAAACGGCCTCCATAGCCCAGTTGGTAGTGACCCTGCCTACGAAGCAGGAGGTCCCGGGTTCGAATCCTGGTAAGGGCATTTATTTGTGTGCTAATCTCAAATATTTGTTCCTGAGTTATGGATGTTTTCTATGTATATAAGTATGTATTTATCTATCTAAGTATGTATATCGTCGCTTAGCACCCATAGTACAAGCTTTGCTTAGTTTGGGGTTAGGTTGATTTGTGTAAGATTGTCCCCAAATATTTATTTAATATTTATTTATTTTATTTAAACAAAATTACACAAAACTTGATAGATTCGCTTATTCATCGTAGTTTAGTCAAAAAAGTCTGATCCTTAAGAGCGCTGCATCTCTTTCTTTCGTGCACGGGAGCCATAAAAGTGTCTCTAACGGATGGGCGTGGCTTGTCCGAATCGAGGAACGGCCTTAAACGGATCACTAGTATTTTTGTTACACCCTGTATACATATCTTTACAGGTACATCTAAACATCAAGTCGAAACGCTACCCGCTCTGCAAAAAGCCAAAACAGGAAGCGGAAATGCACAAACCACAGACCATAGAGGACTTCCGGCCCGTCGCGGTATTGCACTTCGAACCCGAGCGAGGCTTCCTATGAAGCTTTATATTTGTGTCAGTCAGACTACATAGACACCTCATCATTAAGCTTTTACAGGGAGCGCGAGGTCACCACACATCAGCGCCATTTTATTCGTAAATTTCTACGATTCGAACAGCACATCTCAATAGTATTCTACACCAATTTGTAGTATAACAATCCAGGTTCACCTCTGTGACTTGATTTTTGTGGATATTTTTAATTAACATGAGTAATGATCAAAAACGTTAACTCAATAGGGAATATTACGCAAAACTCTGCGGAGGGGGCGGCACTAGCACATCCAGAGGGCCTACCACGAAACACGAAAATAAAAATTTCGTTACCTGGTTCTCTGTCACTCTTTCATATTCGAGCGATAGAGAGGCACATGCCAAAATTTCGATTCTCTCATTTCACGATAGGCCCTTTGTAAACAAACCGCCTTGGTGCGCAAATGACATATTTATTCGTTATAAATTATCTATGAAAACTTGTAAAAAAACTGTTTAAGGCCTAGTATGTATTAAAAACTCTATGGTTTACCGGTGTGCTAGTGCTGCACTCTGGTGGCAGAATATTGCAGTAATATCCCCTATTGAAATAAGCGGTCGCGCTCTCATACAAAATTAGTACGGGAGCACTGATGCGTGGTGACCCCGAGTTGTACTTATGATCTATCTAGTGGTTGAGGTTATCTGTGGTGTTAGTGTACGGATAAAGGGACCACTTTGTCAATATGGAGTTACTAGTACTAAAACTACGCAATATTTATTAGTGAAAGAAAAAAGTGCCCTTGTAGACCGACATAGTGGTCCCTTGCACTAAACTCGTCCACATTTATTTATTTAATGGAGGTATTCATAATATTAAGTGTGCAATGTATTTTTACAATATTATTTACTATACCGGGTGTTTCCTGTAATAGGAGCAATAAATTAAAACCAGGGATGTCACGAATGTCGCTTTTCTGACATTCGCGAATGCGAATGCGAATACGAATTTTAGGGAGTAGATTCAAAAAAGTTAATCTTGCTTATCATTTTTATGCTTACGTAGTTCATAAATACAGAAGATGGAGTCCTATATTATTGACCAAAAAGAGACAAGTGATACCGTCGTTTTCACTTCCTGTGTATGAGCAAGCATATGACTATCGGCCGGGTCGGCGCGGTCAAAACAGGATGCGTTCCGCCCACATTCGCATTCGGAAAATATTCGCATCATTTCATGCGAATGCGAATGTTAATACGAATGTCAAAAATGATGCGAATATTCGCATTATACGAATGCGAATGCGAATATTCGTGACATCCCTAATTAAAACGTAGATTCTACTCCTCAAACCAGACAACGTTTGTTCAGCTACTTTTAAAAATTAAACTTATTTTTTTTAATTTTTTATTTAAACTTTATTGCATAAAAGAAAAACTTGATGTACAAAAGGCGGACTTATGGTTTGATACACTTTAAAGTTTTCCGAACACGTAATGTATTCCGAAATTGATTATGTCTGTAGGCACAAGCAATGTCAAATAGACGGATTCTAACGTACATTGAAAATACTATTTAGTTTGTATGAAAAAGAGGCAATCTACAAAAAACATATTTTTACAATGCATGTGCTCGGAAAGTGCTCTTTTTAAGGGTAATGCTATGCATAGAAAGCGAATGTTTTCCGCACACGTGCGGCAAAGGCCGACTCGATGCGGTGTACTTCTCAGCAAGTCTGCACAGTGCTAGTTATATACTACACTAAATCCAATTAAAACAAATAAATTCTACACTTGTAGCATAAATAAATATTTTAGTATTAGTGTGGTGGAATTTTGTCCTTAATTACAAACGTATAAATCAAGAAACTAAAGATATAGAAAAAGCTAATTTTAAGAAGTAACTTTGGAATTATTTTCTATCGAGCCAATCGTTTTTTTTGTGTGTTCACTGATTAATTATTCGAAGACGGCTGGACCGATTTGGAAAATTCTTTTTTTCTTTGAAAGAGTATACCTCACAGTTGGTTCCATTCTCACCAGGTCCGGATCTGATGATAGGATCCTGGAGAAATCGAGGGAACTCTTCAACTATTATAGGCACACCTATAGTGATTTCACTATTTTTGACAGCAACTCGGCCATTTCCTCTCGGAATAGTGGATCCTAAGTGAAGTCGGTTCTTTTTTGTTTAAAATTATTGACTTTGACTTAAAGTAAAGTCAATTTGAAGGTCACAGTGCCGTCAGCCTCTTAACTCTTTATACCGTCACAATGCTTATTGAAACAGTTTTTTACGGCTAGTTTATCAGGCAATAAAGATCGTTATTTCCTCAATATTGCCAAATGTATACCGTTATAAGCGTGGGTGTATTCGTCTCGTTTTTAGGTAAATATACTTTTTGTTCTACTGAGAAATCAAATTATTTTTCAAACCCCGGCTCGTACTTAGATTTTCGGAACTTACTCGTATGTACGGAATATCATTTGATATTTACCAGTCGCTTTTCGGTGAAGGAAAACATCGTAAGGAAATCGGACCTAATCCCAAAAAGGCCTAGTCTCCCCTCTGGATTGGAAGGTCAGATGGCAGTCGCTTTCGTGAAACCTAGTGTCTACGCCAATTCATGGGATTAGGTTGTCAAGCGGACCCCAAGCCGGGATAAACGCTAGGAAGAATTTTGATTTGTTTATTTTAAGTAATCACAATACTTCATAGGGAATATTACGCAAAACTCTGCGTAGGGGGCGGCACTAGCACAAATAGAGGGCCTACCGCGAAACACGAAAATTACAATTTCGTTACCTGGTTCTCTTTCACTCTTCAATTCAATTTTTAAAATAAATGTCATTCTGTCCACAATATTGGGACAATTTTGCCAATGTTGAAGTAGAGACGACAAGTGTACGGTTAATTAGTTAAAATTTCGCTCCAAGAGCTGGACGTTGTACGGTGAGGTTAGGCTTTTTATAAGGAGATAGCTACTCCCTACAAACAGCACGTGGACTAGCGGATATCTAACTCAAACAGGGGTTACACTTGTTTTGAGATTAATTCTTCATTATATGCACACTAGTTCGTTAAATCACTGCAGAATAAGCTATATTTTACACACTGAATCACGAAAATTAACAAAAAATAAGAAGTTAATCACAAAACCAAACCACCTTGCTCGACAAGATGGCCGCAAGTCCCTCTTTCACTCTTAAATATTCTAGCGATAGAGAGGCAGATGTCAAAATTTCGATTCTCTCGTTTCACGATAAGCCCTCTGTAAACAAACCGCCTTGGTGCACAAATGACATATTTATTCGTTATAAATTATCTATGAAAACTTATAAATAACTGTTTAATGCCTAGTATGTATTAAGAACTGTATGGTTTACCGATGTGCTAGTGCTGCACTCTGGTGGCAGAACATTGCAGTAATATCCCCTATTGAAATAGGGTTATTATTTTGTATGTTTTCTCGCTATCTTTAATTCTTAACTACTTGCTGCTGATCGTACAGTCGCCACCAAATACAGCCTTGGCCAGAAGTGTTGAGCACCAATGCGATTTTCATACAAAACTGGAAAGTTTAGTCCATCGTTTCCATCTTTGTTTAAGTTATTTTGTCAATTAATTTAAACTAATAGGCATGTTTTGTTGAAGTTAGTAGTAACTGCATAGAATATTTGCAATATGTCGCACCGACTTAAAATTTACATTTTTGGTACCTTCTGTTTTCATATTTTTTAAGTACCTTGAAAGTGTTATTAAGTGAAGTTTTCTATATTTATAAATAAAATATAACATTTACCGTTATCGTACATTGTCAGGATAGGGAAATAATGCTTAACATCAAAATTGTAATCAAAAAACACCTATGCTCAACACTTCTGGCCAAGGCTGTATATCGGAGTGGCCAAGGTGGTCACTAATATCTGAACAACGCCTCTATTGTCAAGGTGATAAAGTGCATGTTCAGATATTTTTGAGTACCCTGGCCGCTCCGATATATTTGATGGCGACTGTACGTCGCGGTACCTTTTGTGGTGGATTATCAAAATTTTGCACTACTTTACGCATGTTATATTGTATATAATAATAATTAAAGACTGCTTAGGTGACCCTTTTAATGTAATCTTAACTTATTTGAATTAAAGTGTAAAAAAAATATCATAAATAAAAATGTATTAGTAAAAACAAGATCGAAGTTTCCTTTAACAAAAAAAATCCCCCCTGTATATCCGAACACTCTCGCGGTGCGGCGCGGTAATGATACTAATGATGAATCCTGAGCTGCGATTGGCTGGAAAAATTAAAAGCGCTATTGCGAGAAATCCAACTTCCCGCACTATAAACTACTACTAGAAAAGCACATTTTAACCCTTTGACCGCCAAAACCGTCAAATCACGCGCTAGCGCCAGGACGTGATATCACATCCCAAAATATAACCGGTTTGCCTTACGCGCTTGGCGCTGAGGGAACCATCTTTCCGTCCGATGCATGGCGTAAAAGCAACTGTGTTAAAAAATATACATACATGCTGTAACAAAAATGCTGGTGATCCTTTTAAGGGCATAATTGGTATCGTGTTCTTATTGTGAAAAACTAAGATAAAAAAATTTTCTCGCGAAAGAAATTTTTGAGTTTGAATGGATCGAGGGTTGGCCAGCTGGGACGACTCGCCCCATACAAAAAATTTTTTTTTCGCGTCCAAAAAATTTTTTTCCTCCTCGCAATACGATACCTATTATGCCCTTAACCTTTTCCACGCCAAAGACGTATATATCGGCACCACAGGTCCAACGCCAAAGACCGATATATCGGTCACCAACCACAGAGCAAAATAAACCTACATGCACACGCATAAAGTTTAACTTCATTTTTGACATTTAGATGTCGTGGCGTCTGAGTGGTAGTTTTTGCGTTTGACATGGCGTCGAAAAGGTTAAACGGATCACCAGTATTTTTGTTACACCCTGTATGAATAAATCATGATTTACCTTTGTTATTTCAGTGGTGAGCTCGGCCGTTGCACCGAAAAGTATTAATTTAGTCCTTGAAACCAGCATACGGATAAAGCCTCGAGAAAACCTAAGCAACGTACTCGACCACGTCAGCAAGTTTATGGACAAAGTAAAATATGCCATAATACCAGTCAATAAACACCAAAACCGAAGAGCTCAAAATACGAAACACAAGAAATATTTCACGAATATCTTAAAAGAAACCGTTTACGCTCTTTTAAAGCTCAGTCCCATGGCAATAAATTCTTTTTTCGTAAAACTTTACGAGGAAATAAAATATTACTTCACGTACAAAGGATCCGCATTTGCGGACATCATAAAGAATCCTTCACAAAGAACCTATTTAGTAGACACTTTAAAAGAATGGTCAAAGAAAAACCCCTTAACGATACGATCGAAAATAAAGGAATACGTGAAAACCTTCAAAAATAAATATACTCATAACCTGGAGGAACTGCTTAATAACTTCTATGAGCAAAAGGATGAAGAGAAAATAAAGAAATATGTAAATAAACTAAAGAATTGTCAGCAAGATAAAGAGTTTGCTGAAGTTATAAAAGGTTTTTTGCATAATATAGTAACGAAACAATACGATAAAATGAATTACACTGTTAGAACCGAAATATCTAATGAAGTTAACAGACTAACTATTCAAAGACGATCCCAAGGTGATAATAAATTAAATACTATTAAAATCATCGACAGGGCTACAAATATAAGCCTTGGAAATACTTCAAATGCAAATACAACTTCTCAGAGCTTAAAAAGATTAGAATTGATACATCCTATAGAAAATAATACAACTGAAATGAACATAACTACTATATCTCAAGATATTACCGATAACATAACACATATTTCATCTAATATAACTAATGGAACTGAAAATATCATTCCAAAAGCTGTTGATGATGGATCTTACACAGCGATAGTTCCACTAAATATAACTGGAATTTCAAATCTAACCTCTATTCCACCAGATAATAATGGAACTCATCCAAGTAATGTTTCACAAACTGTTATAAATGGACATTATACAAATAATGTTCTAAAAACGATTAAAAATGGGACTAATAAAAGTAATGTTCCAAAAACGACTAAAAAGAGAAGTAAGACAAGTAATGTTCCAAAAACGACTAAAAAGAGAAGTAAGACGAGTAATGTTCCGAAAACGAGTAAAAAGAGAAGTAAGACGAGTAATGTTCCAAAAACGACTAAAAAGAGAAGTAAGACGAGTAATATTCCAAAAACGAGTAAAAAGAGAACTAAGACGAGTAATGTTCCAAAAACTAGTAAAAAAGGAACTAAGACGAGTAATCTTCCAAAAACTAGTAAAAATGGTACTGAAGTAACTAGTTACAACTATGAAAAAAAAGTTCAACAAGCTATTAAGGACTGGGCAAATACAAATAAATTTCCAAAAACATCTAAACATGTAAATGTCCCAGAAATAAGTCAATCTAATAAAACAACAGTTTCAATTCTACATAATAGTATTAAATACGACCGACAACTAAGTACTTACGATGTCTTAGATAAACCCGAATTTTTGGGTAAAATTACACCAAGATTACGAAAAATACGCAAACGTAGAAAGAAAGGGCTTCGCCAAGGCGAAGTAGGAAATAAAACAAGAGTGAGAAAAAATACGCCAAAAATCCCGCTGTGGCGGAAAAGGCAGCTCGCCCGAATAGCGTTCGAAAGA
Source organism: Pammene fasciana (assembly GCA_911728535.1). Taxonomy (NCBI): domain Eukaryota; kingdom Metazoa; phylum Arthropoda; class Insecta; order Lepidoptera; family Tortricidae; genus Pammene; species Pammene fasciana. The sequence continues at coordinate 8,768,814 of OU452299.1, forward strand.
GCTCACCCAATGGATATCGAGGATATGATAGATAACATGCACATTGATGGGAAGTAAAGGATGGTGGTATTAACTTAGTGTTGTCGTAACGTAATGAAAAATCGTTAATTAATTTCCATCTTTAGTATATAATACGTACATTATTATTTTACGTGTTTTTAAAGTGGTGCATTCCACTCAAACAATAGTTTGTTATTAAATCCAATACAAACTTTGAAAACATTGGAAAAATAATCAACCCAATCGTTTTTTTTTTGTTTTCAACGTTTTCAGATTTTTTATTTGATTTAATAAAAATCTTTAGTGTATAATTCTTCGTTAAGTAGAGGTATACCGGTGATACCACAAAGCAGAAAAAACAGTAGAAGCGGCTTACGTCGTGATTAGGGATGTCACGAATATTCGCATTCGCATTCGTATAATGCGAATATTCGCATCATTTTTGACATTCGTATCAACATTCGCATTCGCATCATATGATGCGAATATTTTTCGAATGCGAATGTTGGTAGAACACATCCTGTTTTGACCGCACTGACCCGGCCCATGGTCATATGCTTGCTCATACACAGGAAGTGAAAACGACGGTATCACTTGACTCCTTTTGATCATTAATATAGGACTCCATCACATGTCATATTCTGTACTATTTAACTATGGAAGCATAAAAATGATAAGCAAGATTAAGTTTTTTGAATCTACTCCGTAACATTCGCATCCTGAATATTCGCATTCGCATTCGCGAATGTGAGAAAAACGACATTCGTGACATCCCTGAGGCCAGTTTTATAAAGCTACAAGGCCTATATAAAACTGGCCTCTGGTCGTGATTAGTACCAGAACCAGTGTCGCCAAAACGCACACTACCTCAAAAACAAACACAACAGTATTCTGAAAGATAATTAGCTATTATGAGCCACAACCCGTTACGATAATTTAAGCTTTACCATTAGGCTCAAAACACACCTAGCGGAATTTTGGCAGTAATGTATGGACTATGGAGCTTTGTCGATGGTAGCTTAAATTTGTCTATTGCCTTCATGCATTACTGCCTCCATTCCGCTAGGTGTGTTTTGAACCTTAATCTTAATGGAATATAGTCGAAATTAAATTCGCAATAATATATTCAAAGTAGCGTCACCTTGCGTCGAGTAGTATTATTCTGTGGTCCAACTCGACATCAGATGGCATGTCCATTTTCCCTTACATTGCTTGAGTAGCGAACGATAGTTGAGATATTCGAGAAAGTTCCGATTTTCATGCTTGATTAGTATCGACCTTAATGCTTTTACATAAAGTTGAAATTAGTACTCCGCGTTAAAAATATTTTTCGGAGGACGGAACATAAATAAATAAATATAATGGGACAATCTTACACAAATCAACCTAGTCCCACAGTAAGCTCAATAAGGCTTGTGTTGTGGATACTAGGTGACGATATATATATAATAGATAGATATAGATAAATACTTAAATACATAGAAAACATCCATAACTCAGGAACAAATATCCGTGATAAACACACAAATAAATGCCCTGACCAGGATTCGAACCCGGGACCTCCTGCTTCATAGGCAGGGTCACTACCCACTAGGCTAGGAGGCCGTTAAACCTATAACAAAATATTAATGAAATAAAATTCATTGATGGTATGAAATGCCTCCATGGGTGACATTAGATCTCCAGCTGTCGTTCATGCACTCTAAAATAGCGCAATAAGGTACTATTGTATTTTTTCCACACTATTTAATACACATCAGCCTCGCTTAACCGCTCGTGCCGTCCGTAGCGGACTGACTACTATCTGTGGTCAGGGTTTGAGTACCTACTCTTACCTTTGCCACACGCGCCGCGCATACGTTACGCTTCTACAAGGTGTAACAAAAATACTGGTGATCCTTTAAAGGGCATAATTTTGGTATCGTATTATAATTACGAAAAAGTAAGAAAAAAAAATTTACGCGCGTAAAAAAAATTTGGTTTAGTATGGAGGGTCGGCCATCTGAGACCACCTGTCCCATAGAAAAAAAAATTTTTTTTCGCGTCTAAAAATGTTTTCTCCTACTTTTTCTTAGTCGTTATACGATACCAATTATGCCCTTAAACGGATCACCAGTATTTTTGTTACACCCTGTAGTTTTTGTTTTTCTGTGGGTGATACAATAAAACTATCTAGTTAATTTATAAAAGTGTATTTAATTCAACCACACTGTCGTTTCTTACAGTAAATTGTAGCAAAGGCAGAACAATATGCTATAGACGGACAAGTTAGATTCAGAGCCCCGTCAGGCCCTCGAAGGAGTGCTCATCTCATTATACACGGTGCCCGTGAGGATACGGAGTGAGGAGGATAGGAGTCATAATTGGAGATTGGAGATATTTCTGAATTTCGCCTAGTTCCAGAGTTAATGCCAATTAAACAAAAAGATATTATTGTACCTCACAGTGGCGGTGGTAGTTTTCATAGGCAAGCCGGTGCTGAATTTAGCTTAAAATTTCTTCATGAGCTGCAGGAAAACTGCTCAGGCGCCGAACTTAGGCAAGCCGACGGGAATCGTATTCTATGAACGCGCTGCTACTGGTAACTCAGTGCAAACCGCTTCTTTGACGGCGATTTCACTCTTTATGGGGTCTAGTCTACACATCCTTATTAACAGATATCAAAATGCCAAGGAATACTTTAATTTAAATAAATAAATAAATAAATATTATGGGACAATCTTACACAAATCAACCTAGTCCCACAGTAAGCTCAATAAGGCTTGTGTTGTGGGTACTAGGGGACGATATACCGGGTGTTTCCTGTAATAGGAGCAATAAATTCAAACGTAGACTCTACTCCTCACACCAGACAACGTTTGTTCAGCAACTTTTAAAAATAACTTAAGGTTTGATTTTTATTTCACTTTTAAGTTTATTCGAACACGCAATGTATTCGGAAATTGATTATGTCTGTAAGGTGACAAGGCTGACAAGCAATGTCAATTGGACGGATTTTAACGTACATTGAAAATACTATTTAGTTTGTATGAAAAAGAGACAATCTAAAAAATACATATTTTTTAAAAGTTGTTGAACTAATGTTTTATTGTTTGAGGAGTAGAATCTACGTTTTAATTTATTGCTCATGTTACAGGAAACACTTAAATACATAGAAAACATCCATACAAATATCCGTGATAAACACACAAATGCCGTGACCAGTATTCGAACCCGGGACCTCCTGCTTCATAGGCAGGGTCACTACCAACTAGGCTAGGAGGCCGTAAACCATTTTTTACGATTAAAAATGGACCATTTATTTTAGTCGATAGTTTTAACAAGATTTTTTATAATCAAAAGCATTCAATAAATTGAAAAAAAAAGCAAACAAAAAAATGATTTTTTTTTTGTATAATTCGACCTTACTTCATATAACATTTATCACTCCTTATGACCTCAGGAATTCGTGCTTAAAATATCTCGCGATGCTCACGGGCACCGTGTATATATCCCTTTTCTCGGATATTTCCCTCTAGCGACCTTGTATAGTCGCCATCAGATATATCGGAGCGGCCAAGGTGGTCACAAATATCTGAACATCGCCTCTATTGTCGCGGCGATAGTGCATGTTCAGATATTTTCGAGTATCCTGGCCGCTCCGATATATTTGGTGACTGTACGTCGTGGTACATTGTGTGGTACAATATTATGCACTACTTTACTTTTCTTAAAATAATTATAAAGACTACTTAAGAGTCGCCAGGACGCTCGCGGCCCCATACAAACGTAGTTCAGCTCTCATTTTAAAACGACATGCTTTAGAACCACGAAATTTGGCATGGGCATTCTAGTAGTACAGATCTATGTCGGACATTCGTTTTCGTTGCTAAAAATTGTAATACAAAGTAAATACAGGCAGTTACAGATTTACATACAAAACTTATTTTTGCTATATTTTCTTTATTACAATTTTTGAGCAACGAACACGAATGTCCGACCTAGATCTGTACTAGAATGCCCATGCCAAATTTCGTGGTTCTAAAGCATGTCGTTTTAAAATGAGAGCTGAACTACGTTTGTATGGGGAGGGTCATCCCTTTTCATGCCGTCACTCGTGGTGTCGTGCGCGCTTGTGCTGGCCGAGCGCGGCGCGCTGCGCGAAGGCGGCCGCGCAGTGCGCGCACGAGAACGGCCGCTCGCCCGTGTGCGTGCGCATGTGGTTGTTCAGGATCTTGTTCGTCTGGAAAGTAACGTGTAAACTGCGACAGAACAATATGAAATAGGTTGATTCATAAATACGGTATACAAGGTGTAAAAAGAAAAAAAAATCACGCAAAAAAAATGGTTTTGTATGGAAGGTTAGCTGTGACGACGTGTCCCAACAAAAATCTCGTCTAAAAAATTCTTCTACTTTATCTTACTCGCAATACAATAACAACTAAGCCATTAAACGAATCACTAGTATTTTTTTACACCCTGTAGTCCCTGTATACCTTAATTTTGGACCGACTGCCGGAAGAAGGTTATGGTATTTGGGAATAAGTACCTACCTACGTATTACCATACCACTACCATAAGTGCATTGTAATGTGCCTAAATTGAAGAATAAATATCTTTTATCTTTTTTTTTATCTTTTTACGTATTGGACTAAAAGATAGCTACGTCAGATATGATACAATAATGAGAGCAACAAAACTCGCCCGGTTAGATTACTATATTAGGTATCCATTATTCCTAGATCTGAGCATCTGGCAACTTTAAATGGTAGGAGGTAAGAGTTTCAAACTGTAAAAAAAATTGAATTAAAAAATGGTCACGGATATAGGTACTAATCGTAACGCAGGGTTTCTCTTTCACTCGAGCTGAAAAATATAGGGACGGATTTATCTGCTGCCGTCCCCTTAATGAAATGAAATGAAATGAAATGAAATGAAATATTTTTATTTCGAACATGAAAGTCCATATTGGGTTAGAGGTACCTACTACAATAACTTATATATGTACAGTTAGTATTATAATTAATTAGACAAAACAAACAAAACAAAACAGTTATAACTTTCGTGGCGGTACAGCCGGCGGTGAGTGTAGCTGCACATACCGCTTGACCAGGGGCGAGTCCCAACGCTGCGCCAGCGTTCTTAGGATGCTGTTCGTGCTGCTTCGGCTTCGATTTAGGAGTGACGCGCATCGCTTTCTCATGATGGCAAAGAAACAGTCTGTTCGCGCCTCAGCAAACATTGCCGAGGCGCTACAATACCGCGGCAACCTAAACAGCATCCTAAAAGCATCATTATACTGGACACGCAGAGCGCGTAATTAGAAACGTGCATATATTTGTGCGTACCGTGAACCCGCGTCCGCACATGTAGCAGATCTTGTTCTTGGGCGGCAAGATACCCTCGTGGACCCGTCTCCTGTGCTGCACCAGGTCTGCGTTGCGCAGGAAATTCTAGAACAAGGGGGCCAAGGGGGTCCAACTTAACCCTTTGACCGCGAAAGCCGTCAAATCACGTGCACGGAGTAATGCCCTCAGCGCCAGGACGTGATATCACGTCCAAAATATAACCGGTTTGCCTTGTGCGCTCGCGCGCGCTGACGCTGGAGGCACGATTTTTCCGTCCGATGCTTGGAGTTCAAAAGGTTAAAGTAGGTAATGAACATACCCCGGGGTTCTCGGTGCGGGAATGATTTCGTGTATTTATAACTTTGTTTATTGTAAAGTAATTACCAAACTATGAATTAAACGTAGGTACTAAGGTCCAAATGTGCTTAGAAATGTTAAATTAGTATCGTTTTTTACAGTTTTTACCTGTTATTTGGCTAGTGTATAACATTCCCGCACCGAAAACCCCGGGGTATGGTAATGAATCACAGATACAGCCTTATTGGCGTATCCGATAGTTTATTATGGTTGTCAAAATCCCACTAGATTATTTGCTCCATGGTCACAGATAAGACTTAAGAAGTAGTTTTTTGTATTAACATTACAGTTGGATTCGGCAATGGTAATAAATTAGACGTTTATCTAGTCGAACGAGCGGAGCGTAAGCGAAGCGAGTTCTTACAAACAACTTCTGGTTACTGGGACGTCTCGGCATTTCGATGGTTTGATTTTGAGAGTTTGTTCGACAATAACTTTAGTAACGTTTGTCTGATCTTTATGAAATTTGTAGAGGTTGTAGCAGAGATACATATAATTTGAGAGTTCGTTTATGAGGATCAGCAGGTAATAGAGCCAGAAAGTGCGAAAAAATTATCACATGGGTCTTGTTACATTGGCAATTCAAGCTATTTTCTTTTGTTTAATACTTACTCCATGAAATGTCCAATGTAAAGGGAACCCTAAACTAGGTACTCATCCATTAAAGTCCGTGACCGTAAATACAATAATTTGCTATACCTTATCGCACTGCTCGCACCGATACTTGTACTTCTTGAGATGAACTAGATCGTAATGATCTTTCATGTAGATCTTCTTCGTGAACACTTTATCGCAGCCGGGGCACGGGATCCTGAAAATGGCAAACACACATTCCATAGTAGCTCACCGAAGGAAGCCCACTAACTGCTCGATAAGAGAAATAATTCGTGTATAGCTGAATTTTGGTGAAGTTGTAGATAAAGGTGTCCTACACAATATACTAAAAGTACTCATGGATAGGGGTGCCGCTAACGGGGAGAGGGGGGTATAAAGGTCCCCTTTTTTGGCTTTTCGTAAATAACTCAGTAGCGGTGGCTCATACGAAAAAATGTTTTTCTACTTAATTAATCCACAAATGATTTTGCACAAAAAAGGTTCTTTACACTTTTTTGCTGAGATCAATGTATAATGAGATTTCGAGGAAATACGATAATCACTTTTAAAAACTTTCGGAGCTTTTATTTACGAAACTATTAGTTTTGTCTAAAAATTGTTTTAGAAAACCCATATTTATATTAAAAGACCTATCCAACGACACCCCACACATTAGGGGTGAATTAAAAAACATAATTTACCCCCCACTTCATGTGTTCGGGAGTTACCCTAAAAAATAATATTTTTTCAGATTTTGTTTTAAAACTTTGTTTGCGTGTTCAAAACACATACTCATACGAAGTTTAACTATTCTAGTACTAACCATCACTGCGCAAAGCCGTGAACGGACAGACTGGCACAAACGGACAGCGAAACTATAAGGTTAGGAAGTTGATTGCAGGCATCCATAGGCTATGGGAACTGCTTACCATCAGACGGGTTGTATGCTTGTTTGCCACCGTCGTGGCATAAAAAATAAAAAGTAAAAAAATACCCTCTTCAACCTGCTCAGTGATGGTTAGTACTTGAATAGTTAAACTTCGTATGAGTATGTGTTTTGAACACGCAGACAAAGTTTTAAAACAAAATCTGAAAAATATTATTTTTTGGGGTACCTCCCGAACACATGAAGTGGGAGGTAAATTCTTTTTTTTACTCCACCCCTAGTGTTTGGGGTGTCGTTGGATAGGTCTTTTAATATAAATATGGGTTTTCTAAAACAACTTTTAGACAAAACTAATAGTTTCGTAAAGAATAGCTCCGAAAGTTTCAAAAAGTGATTATCGTATTTCCTCGAAATCTCATTATACATTGATCTCAGCAAAAAAGTGTAAAGAACCTTTTTTGTGCAAAATCATTTGTGGATTAATTAAGTAGAAGAACATTTTTTCGTATGAGCCACCGCTACTGAGTTATTTACGAAAAGCCAAAAAAGGGGACCTTTACACCCCCCTCTCCCCGTTAGCGGCACCCCTATCCATGAGTACTTTTGATATGTTGTGTAAGACACCTTTGTCTACAACTATACCAAAATTCAGCTATACACGAATTATTTCCCCTAAGTTTTCCTTCGTTTGGAGGGCTATAGTGTTTGGTTCGGTTTTGACGTCACATATTTATCCCCCAAGTTAGGAGAAATAAAACATGGTCAACTCCCCTCCCTACTTACGTACGTATCATTGCGATTTATCTTTTGTCGAGATGAGCAAGAAATTACGTATATACCCTAGGGCCAAGAGGTCATGGCTCGGGGCTGCAGGACGCCGGCGGAGGCGTGAACCGCCCCACGCGCTGGGCGCCGGTTAATCAGGCCCGGGGCGCTAAATCTCAAAATACGCCTCTTTTTTTTCTACTTCTCATGAACTTTAGGCGCTATTGCCTGTAGCCAATGTCAAGTTCAATCTTTAGGTATAATGCATGGGACATCCGCGTACCGACGATCGCACTCCACACAGTAGGCTTGAGAAGGCTCCGTGTGACATATCTAACTATAACTGACCGCAGTGTGTCGCGGGGCCGGTGCCGCGCGCTGTTGCTGAGATGCCGGTACCGGTATATGTCCGCGTACCGACGATCGCACTCCACACAGTAGGCTTGAGAAGGCTCCGTGACATATCTAACTATAACAGACCGCAGTGTGTCGCGGGGCCGGTGCCGCGCGCTGTTGCTGAGATGCCGGTACCGGTATATGTCCGCGTACCGACGATCGCACTCCACACAGTAGGCTTGAGAAGGCTCCGTGTGACATATCTAACTATAACTGACCGCAGTGTGGCGCGGGGCCGGTGCCGCGCGCTGTTGCTGAGATGCCAGTACCGGTATATGTCCGCGTACCGACGATCGCACTCCACACAGTAGGCTTGAGAAGGCTCCGTGACATATCTAACTATAACTGACCGCAGTGTGGCGCGGGGCCGGTGCCGCGCGCTGTTGCTGAGATGCCAGTACCGGTATACGTCCGCGTACCGACGATCGCACTCCACACAGTAGGCTTGAGAAGGCTCCGTGACATATCTAACTATAACTGACCGCAGTGTGGCGCGGGGCCGGTGCCGCGCGCTGTTGCTGAGATGCCGGTACCGCTATATGTCCGCGTACCGACGATCGCACTCCACACAGTAGGCTTGAGAAGGCTCCGTGTGACATATCTAACTATAACTGACCGCAGTGTGTCGCGGGGCCGGTGCCGCGCGCTGTTGCTGAGATGCCGGTACCGCTATATGTCCGCGTACCGACGATCGCACTCCACACAGTAGGCTTGAGAAGGCTCCGTGTGACATATCTAACTATAACTGACCGCAGTGTGTCGCGGGGCCGGTGCCGCGCGCTGTTGCTGAGATGCCGGTACCGCTATATGTCCGCGTACCGACGATCGCACTCCACACAGTAGGCTTGAGAAGGCTCCGTGTGACATATCTAACTATAACTGACCGCAGTGTGTCGCGGGGCCGGTGCCGCGCGCTGTTGCTGAGATGCCGGTACCGGTATATGTCCGCGTACCGACGATCGCACTCCACACAGTAGGCTTGAGAAGGCTCCGTGTGACATATCTAACTATAACTGACCGCAGTGTGGCGCGGGGCCGGTGCCGCGCGCTGTTGCTGAGATGCCAGCGGTACCGGTATATGTCCGCGTACCGACGATCGCACTCCACACAGTAGGCTTGAGAAGGCTCCGTGTGACATATCTAACTATAACTGACCGCAGTGTGTCGCGGGGCCGGTGCCGCGCGCTGTTGCTGAGATGCCAGCGGTACCGGTATATGTCCGCGTACTGACGATCGCACTCCACACAGTAGGCTTGAGAAGGCTCCGTGACATATCTAACTATAACTGACCGCAGTGTGTCTCGGGGCCGGTGCCGCGCGCTGTTGCTGAGATGCCGGTACCGGTATATGTCCGCGTACCGACGATCGCACTCCACACAGTAGGCTTGAGAAGGCTCCGTGTGACATATCTAACTATAACTGACCGCAGTGTGTCGCGGGGCCGGTGCCGCGCGCTGTTGCTGAGATGCCAGCGGTACCGGTATATGTCCGCGTACCGACGATCGCACTCCACACAGTAGGCCCCTTGGGAGGACTCCGTGTGACATACCTATGAAATAGGTACATGTCATGAAAGTTTCTCGCTGTGGCATCTTCAAGAAACTCTTATGTCGCATTTAAACTTGCGTGCGAGTGGCGAGCCGAATAGCTGACGAACTGTTTAGTAATCTGTTTACACATTTAACACATTTGTCTCGGCATTCGCCTCGTCGCTCGCGACTTCACGTTTGAATCCGGCATATTGACGTCGGACAAAGGAATCATAAACAGGAGCCGTTTAAAAAAAATCATACACTTCGGCCCGATATGTAAAACATTCGTGTTGGCATTCGTACGCGAATGATTCGACGAGCGCCGACGCGAGTGCGAACACGCAATTATAAATCTAGTATTAGAGATCTAAGCTCTCTAAATATTAATTCTATTTACTCTAGTAAATAGAATGCATTTGTCATAGACACCTGTAAACTGTTAAATAATAATGAGATTTTAGAATTTTTGGTTTGGAAATGAAAATACTGTGTAACGTACCTTATTGTGTAACCACAATCCATTATATCTTGAAAACCGCTTGTTACATAGTTTACATTCAAAAGGGGAATGCTGTTTCCTGTTGAAAAATAATACATATTATCCGTAAATTTGTGTCCAGATTACGTGCCGTTTGAGTTAACTTATATAGATGTCATATACAAAGGAAAAGTGACCTAGGCATCCGGTGTTCGGGGCTGGGATCGAACCGGCGTCTACTGCATTCGCGGCAGAATCTTTCTGCCCTGGGCACTAGGCTTGAGAGACATTTACGAATAAGGAGGTATGTATCTAGTTTTTTGTCATTTTATTTCAATCGGCAACCTTCGTTTTTCGCTACTAACTGTACGTGTTAGCATAGAGTAACTTATATAGTAAACCAGCACAGCCTAAGAACTTTTTGAAGCTCAAGTCAATCGCGCCATCTGCGTGAAAGCGACCTAAAGATACCCAAAATGTAAGAGGAAATGTCACCTGCACAGCTACTCCATCTAGTAACGAATAACGTACTAGTAGTTACTAGGTGGAGTAGCAGTGCAGGTGATATTTCCTCTTACATTTTGGGTATCTTTATCTTTGGGACGATTGACTTGAGCTTCAAAAAGTTCTTAGGCTGTGGTGCTCTACTATATAAGTTACTCTATGGTGTTAGAAAGGGATTTTATTATTTACCGAATGTGATCCTTGATGCAGTACCGCATCTTGAAGCTGACGCCACAATGGTCGCAGACAAACCTCTCGTGCCATTTTTTGTAGTGCTTGAAGAATTCTTTGCGAGACCTACGGTAAGTGAAAGAGAGAGGGGGGGATGTGGTTTAGTACAGTCTACCAAAAATGTGGTCTACCACCCTACGGTTGAGGTTCGTTTGAACGTCATGAGACAACAAGGTCGTGCATGTTTTAAACTCCGTTAGAAATGTCAACCTTAGCGATCGTTAGATCTCGCAGAAACTTTTGCCAAACTGGTAGACCACTTTCATGGTCGACTGTACGTTACGCACCTAGGGCGGTAAAATAAAGCTCAGATCGCGGGCATTTGTGGCCTGAACCGACGGTGAGGAACATAAACAAGCGATTTGAGGCCTGCTTTATTACCGGTGGTGCGTACACACTTCTGCGTCTCCTCCTGGGTGTGAAACGAGATATGCCGCTGAGTGCGGGCGGTTAATGTCACTTACCGCCCAGACTGACGTAATTAGTAGTTTATGTGACTGCTACATAATGAAGGGCATTAAAATACGAGTGTAGTTTTATAAAACGATCGAAGTGAGTTTCACAAAAATATCACACGAGTATTTTAAATATATTTCATTTCATTACAACAATGTCTATTCAAAATCTCGTCTATTTAACTAATGCTGCAGCGTCACTTAACTAACACTTTCACAACCAGGAACCCGCTAGGCGGGCTCTCTGTTCGTAGGCGCTTTCCGCTACAAAGCGGGAAAACGCTAGGATCGGCTACGAGCGTAGCGCGTAGCGAACTACGGTACGGAGAGTGTTAAGCAGATCTCAGTTTCATACATTTTGTTCGATGATTTAACTCTTTCTGTTTAATAGATGGCGCTGCGGCACTTAATACCGAAAACAGATGTAACACCTGTTCTTTTAAGGAAAGACATTTACAAACAACTCCAGACCGAACTGTCACCTGGCTACAGGGACGTTTCGGCATTTGGATGGCTTTTTGATTTAGATAGTTTGTCCGACGATAACTTTAGTATCGCTTTTCTGATTTTTATGAAATTTCTTAGGGCTGTAGCAGAGATACATAAAATTTGTAAGTTCGCATATGAGCAGGATCGATCAATTGGTTATGGAGCTAGAAGGAGAAAAAAATACTCCTTAGGGTCTTGTTATATTGGTCAACTCGTCTGCAAGTAAATCGCGAGTTCTCAGTTCGAGGCGGACTACAAGTCAAAGTCAATATTGTCTTTATTCAAGTGTATAGCAGTTAGTTGAATAGACTGTAAAAACTTACCCAAACTTCAGCTCGCACTTGACGCATTGCAGCACGACCTTGTGCGTGCGCGCATGAACGCGCCGGTGCGTCCTGTGGCGGCTGGCGAACGCGCACAGAGTGCACTCGTACGTATAGTAGTGTTTCGATATGTGCGACTCTATGGAAGTCTTGTTCGGCGCGCGGGTGTTGCAGATGTCGCAGGTGTATGGGCCTGTAGACTGGGAGTATGAAAGTTCTTTACACAGATAAAAGGATATCTTAATCCAAGATATTTCATTCTTGTATATAAGGAAAATCGATAATTTCTTGAACCAAGTATGATTTTGTTGAACCAAGTATGATTTTGTTGATCCAAGATAGAACTTACTTGGTTCAAGATATTTTTTACTTGATTTAAGAAATTATCGATCTTCCTTATATACAAAAATGAAATATCTTGGATTAAGATATCCTTTTATTTGTGTATAATGTCAAAAATAAGTTTTTGAAGTATACATAGAGATGTTTTAAATAACTCCTTCAAATTATAAGGAGAATACATATAAAATCGTATTATGGTGAATTTCTAAATTATAAACACTCTGTATTTTTCGTAAACTAAAACGTAAAATATGACAAACACAAAATCATCCGAGTTTTCACGATCGAAAAGGATTATGTACTGGAGCATTCCACAATAATAAAAAAAGAAAAAAAAGGAATTAAGTCCACTGTTGTCCCGTACGAACACGAATTTTCAGAAAATTGGTAGGCTTTTGAGTTCATTTTTCTGCGACAATAGAGTCCAATTATGGTCAGAATTATGTTCCAATTAAAATTGCAAATATACCTCTAATGCCAGAGATACACACGCGTTTGTATGCGACAGTTCGCGGCCTCACTACATCTGTACTTACCTCACTGTGATGTTTTTTCATATGTTTTGCCAAGTTTTTTTCATACTTGAATCCAAGCACACAGCTCTCACATTTAAATTTACAAGACACATAAAACTCACTATTTCTCTCCTTTTCCATAAAGTTTTTCAATTCTTTTAAACTTATATGGTTTTTTCTAAATATTTCAACGTTGTTAATAATTTTAAATTTAGGTTTCTTATTCAACAAAGCTCTTTTTAAAGCCCATTTATTATTTTTCACTTTTACTTTCTTTGCTATGGCTTCAGTTTTCACTAATTCTACATTATCCATGTTGTCTATGTCTGAAACTTGGCCATCATTGTCTATGTCATCAGTTTCAAATTTTGTATCTGTGTGTGTTTCTTCATTATTTTCTGTGATATAGATGGTGTTAGGAGCTGTGTCACTGAATATAACTGTGGTTAGATTCGACAAGGTTCCAAATGCCTAAAAAAAAAGTATATTTTAATTACAGCTTGTAATTATCGAACTCGCGGAGCGTAAGCGAAGTGAGTTCTTACAAACAACTCCTGACCGAACTGTCACCTGGCTACTGGGACGTCTCGGCATTTGGATGGCTTTTTGATTTCAATAGTTTGTCTGACAATAACTTTAGTAATGTTTTTCTGATCTTTATGAAATTTCTTGGGGCTGTAGCAGAGATACATAAAATTTGTAAGTTCGTATATGAGCAGGATCGATCAAGTGGTTATGGAGCTAGAAGGAGAAAAAAAATCCTCCTTGGGTCCTTGGGGTTTTTGTAATATTGGTCAACTCGTTTGCAAGTAAATCGCGAGTTCTCAGTTCGAGGCGGACTACTAGTTTTATTTTTAAATATAAAAACATGCAAACTGCAGGGTCAACAAGAGAAATTGACAAATTATAACTGTAATTTTATTTAATAAAAAATTACAATTGTAACTCAGTTTCTTATTATAAGGAAAAGAAAAAAACAAATATTCAGTAGGGTAATTGTGCTAGTTTTCATCCACAAATGTCAATTCATTCATACTTATTTATATTCAAGTCTTCCCATATATTTGTAGCAAAGGTCTTAAAGTGACGGGGCCCTATGGCAAGTAAGAATATGGGGCCCCGTAGGTACTTGAAAATCAGGGGCCCTCAGGCACTCAATTAAATAATAAATAATTAGAGACAATGTTGACTGTAAAAAAAACGTCATCTAAGATCTTTTGGGGCCCCTCTGAGGATGAGGGCCCCATGTGCCCTTATGGAAAGGACCAGATTATTTGTCCTAATCTACATATCTACATAATTTTAGTGAAATGCAATTAGTAAGTACCTGTCCCATTTCCAGCACTTCTGTGACTTTGAGAACTTGATTCTGAAAGGCGGCCATCTTTGATAGTGCTTTGTTGCACTCCCAGCAAACAAGCACCAATTCCATGTTGCAGTGAACCTACAGTGATGATAAAATTTGTTTAAACCCAAGAATCATTAGAAACAATTATTTTTACAAGCTTTTATTTAAATAGCCGTGTTTATACCTGACGCACCGCCTCGCGAGGAAGTTGCCGCACGCGCGGCCACAATGCCTCAGGCGAGGCACGTCTACACTAGCCGAGTTGCCGCGCGCGGCAAGTTCCTCGTAAGGTGGTGGGTCAGTTGTATACATGGCTGATCACTGAGTTTATCAGTTAGTTGTTTAGGTAGAAACTTGCAAGCCATATTTGAACATGTTCTTGATAACCGATTGAGTTGAAATCTGGATAACTTGGATGACAATACAATATTTCCACTATGCTGCATCAAGCTGGTCTGATGATGGAGACAGGAGGTGGTCATAAGGACTCGGAATAAAACAATGAAAGCTGGGTTTGTTAGAATCATCTTGTTGAGCAGTAAATAACATATGTGCAGTCCACGGAAAAAGAGACCACTTTGTTGATATGGAGTTACTAGTACTTTCTAATACTACACAATATACACTATCTATTGGTGAGAGAATGAAGTGTCCTTGTGAACCGACAAAGTGATCACTTGCACTAAACTCGCCCACATATAATGCTTTAAGAATCCTATAGGTAAAAGTACAGGGGACCTTTAAACAATCTCTCTAAGAAACAGGACTTACCCAGTACCCAGCCTGCGGTACTATTCTTCTAAATATATCTACATTTTTAGTATTTTTACCCAGTGGTGTAAGTTTTCGACCAAAAGTTAAACATGTGTGACACTGAAATTTATCTAATTTGTATTCGGATTTAATATCTTCTAACTGCATCGTATTTCGCTCTGAATAACTTTTTACTTGTGTAATATGTATGTATATTAAGTAAACTTCAAGTTAGCTGCATATTATTTACAGTTATACGTTATAAATACTTTAATAAATTAAATAAATCAAAAAAGTGTTTGGACTTTTGATGTTTTGTTGCCATTTCAAGCTAGTACGTTCAGATACTTCAGATATTGCCTCTAGTTATGAACACACTTTACTATTATCTTGCAGCTGATTTTAAGTTATAAAAGTAAATATATAGAAAGTCGATAGTGAAATTACTATTAATACTGGCTAAATTACTAAAACAAATTTAATTAAGAGAAATTTTCGTAGATTGAAAGAAACATTGATTCTAAAATAAACACACTTGTCTAATCTCTGAACGTTTGCCTTTCCCATCAATATTGACAAATACGTTCGGAAATAACAAAGGATACTTGACTATATTTAAGAGGTCTGTACATGGCGCAATTTCCAGGCAAAAATCGCCTGCAATTTAAGTACGTTGCCGTCTGGGTAGGTGCAACGAAATCAATCGATGAATCAAAAAACGCAATGTATTCAAAATCGCAGGTTGCGACTTTTGCGAGGTCAGTAGAGACCCTTAACGGGTAGTTGAAAAATTGGTTTCAAACTTTCTTTTGTAAAAGAACATGGAGCATGCATGAAGAGAGTAACTTTAACCAATGAATTAATAGTACAGATTAATCAGAGTGTTCACAGGTAAGAAATGAATGTTATTTTTATTCCCCACCTTTATCACCCAGATCACCTAACACATGTTGATGTGGTCTCTAAAAACCTTTTTCATTCCAACGTCTGAAAGCTGAAAGCTCTTTGGCTGGTCACTAGATCTTCCTAAGCTAAGGTATGCTCTAATTCAGAGATCAGTTAATTTTGTTTCTGTGTAGTTCAACTAGTAGGTAACTATAACTTATTCTGTGGAGTAATGGGTCCTGAAATGGCCCTAAACTATACCTGTCTTACCAAACCAAACACGTGGTTTCGCAGTTTATTTAATTACAACCGAAGCACGTTCCTTTAACTATTTATTCATGTTTATTAACTGCATACATGCCTAAACAAACACACTTCTATCTGAACAACGCCTCTATTGTTAATGTGATAAAGTGCATGTTCAGAGATTTTTGAATACCTTGGCCACTCCGATATATTTAACGGTGACTGTACCTACATACCGTACAGTCCATGAGTTTTAAGAAGAACCTTCGGGAGTCAGCGATGACACACGAAGGTAATATTGCTGTTCTGCTTTTTCATGTGTCACTGTTGATTGATACCTGACGTCTCTTTCTAAAACCCGAAGGTTCTTTTGAGAGCTCACGGACTGTAACAATTGCTGTATGTTTTAGGATGATGGCACATTACAGTGAAAAGAATCAAGTCCATAATAAAACTCTAGTTGATGATGTAATGAGTGAGGCTACATACTTTATCATCCATTCTATGTCCACTCAATATGTCAATCTTGATGATGACGATAAAAAATGTGCACATCAAGAAAGCACCAAAACTAATGATGGCGCTCTAGCAGTAAAGAATATGGAGATTAAAGAATTATCTGATCGTAAAAAGAAAGATGAAAAAAACATCCAAGAAAAGAGTACTAAACAAATTAATAATGTAATACAACAGAAAACACTGCCTACACACAGCCGTTGGCAAAAAACTTTAAAAATAGCCCAAGAGATATTTAAACCGGGAACAACCGAACTAACACACACAAATATTGCAATACAGTTCCCGGAAACACATACTAATGTGACATATGTAGAATTACTATGCAAAATAGCCGAGTCTAACATAGATTTGCAATTAAAACAAATAGATGGCGCTATACATATCAACACAAGAAATGAGATACTACTGGTCCCAATTGATAATTTTCATAGTTACTTGCGCCGGGAAAATGATATTTATTGTATAGTGTGCCATATGACGTTTCCTGAAAGAGACGCAGATATTCATAAGTATGAAATTGGACATATGAATCATGTTGTGAAGATAGATTATCGCGGTTTCAGAAAGGTGGTACATTTTAACAACTTTTATATTCAAAGAAATACATACATCAAAATACCAGCCTGATGGTACAGTCAGCAAAAGTATCTTCCTACACGAAGGCCGCAAAAATATGTGACACGCTCTTATAACCCTACAAATAAGAGCGTGTCACATATTTTTGCGGCCTTCGTGTAGGAAGATACTATTGCCGGTGACTGTACGCAGCTACCGTAGCCTGAAGGTGTCACATGCACGTTGCCGACCTTTTAATATAAATGCAGTACTTTATACTTTACGCATAAGCATTGCAGTTCAGCGAGGAAATGCTGCCAGCGTCCTCGGCACGATGCCACAGGGGCCCATTTTAGAGATAGATTTTTAGTTTCTAGTATTTTTAAGTAAGTTAATTTTAGGTAGTATTTACGTAGTTTATTTAAGTTTTTTTTTTCATGTACCTATTTTGTACTTTATAATATAAATGTAAATTTTAGTCACAGATTATTTGAAAAATAAAGAAACATTAGTAGCATTGTTCACCATTACATGACTAAATTCGTTGTGGTGAATAGAGGATCTGGTGTAATTGGAAGCACGTCGGACCGACAATCCGAAGGACGCGGGTTCGAATCCCGTGATGTTCCAGAGTTCTTCACAGTTCATTTTTTCATTGTAATGGACATGTTTCCAAATGGTGGAATTTGTAGCATTGTACAATTTATTTACAGGTCAACTATTCCTACAACCACTGCGTGATATGTAACCTCAGGGTCAACAAGAAGAATGAGGTAATAGCACATCTCAAGACAAGCCGCCATATTGAAACAAGAAAACTTTTGGTCAAAAGCAACGCAAAACGCACAACGCAAACGGTTGCTGAAAAATAAAGTGATTAAACTATTATCCAGGGACCGGAAAACCCCTTCATTTGATTCATCTTTTCAATAAGGTAACCGAACGATAGGGTTAGGCTTTCGATAGGGTAACCCTATAATTGGGTTACCTTATCGTTACGGTAACCGTTTTAATAGGGTTAACCATATTCAATGTGGTTTCCCTATCGAAACTTCTTATCGATAGAGTTTACAGTAGCTTGATCGCATTCTAAAAACACTTGATAGGGGTAACTATGGATGGTAGAAGGTAAGGATGACAATCTCTCTGTTACAAAAGTGTCCACCAAAAGGCGTGGAATTGGTGGCGCCACTTTAGCTTTAGCTAGTCCGGGCACACACGGAAGCAATACTAGCGCTGCGATGGCGCTACGTGGAGAGATTTAGAACATTTAGTTGCTGTTTCCCGCCGCTGGACACTTTTTAGACGGTTCTCATATAAGAGATTGTCATCCTTACATTCTACTATCCATAGGGGGGTATAGATGAATTATCGAGAGCGTGGAATTGCATATGTAGTAGTATTGTTTGTGTACAGGCATTCTATATTTGAATCCGCACACAAAGAGGCACAACACGGTACAACCACTACATATGCAATTCCACGCTCTCGATAATTCAACTATAACTATGAGGTAACCTCATTGGGGTTCTTCGACTCGGTAAGCGCTTACCTTTGGGTAAGACAATGATGTGCTTACTGAGTTGATAGGGTTTTGTTAAAACAACCGTATCAAATACCCGATCTAATACCCCTTCATTGGTAACCGGTTCCGGTCATTGCTATGGCCACTTTCGCAAAAACCCTACAGCTTTTTTTACTAAAAAACTAGACTAACAAATAGTTTCTCCGTAATTAGTAGTTTATTTAGGGAAATCGTCGGGTGACAACGTCACTGATTATAATGATTATAGTACCGTCGCCTTCAAATATATCGGAGCGGCGAAGGTACTCAAAAATATCTCAACATGCACTTTATTGCCTTTGTTCAGATATTTGTGACCACCTTGGCCGCTCCGATATATCTGATGGCGGCTGTACATAGTTACATACCACATGTTCATAGCCATAATTAGGTTAGGTTGATTTTCTTTTAATTATATTTTTGTAAACAATGAGTTTTGGTTGTCACCTGACGAAATATAGTACTTAAGTTTTTTTTTTCTCAATAAAACCATTTCAAAATATTCCTTTTTTAATAATTTATTGATCATGTTTCTGCATGCCGAATTCCCTAGGTTAATTTAATGAATACCTTACAGTATTGTAACAACATTATTGACTTACAACACGGACGGGTACCTACACGGGTACCCGTATTTATTCGTGCTATTTAGGCTCGCGCTTGCTCTACAGATTAGTACTTAATGGGTGATAATGATAACATTATGGCTAGTTTCTGGGTAAATATGCAACAGATGTGTACCGGGTACCCACATTTACTTATGCTAACTAGGCTTGCACTTAGGGTACCTGGATTCACTCGTGCCAACTCGACTTGCGATGGCTCTTCCGATATATATATTTTTGCGTGTGACAGCATTGCGCGTTTCTGAGTGAACGGGTACACGTACCCAAGTGGACTTACAAGGGCGGGTACCCGGGCACCCGCATTCATACATGCCATTTAGCTTGCGCTTGTCCTTCAGATGTTAATGCTTGATGTGCGACACCATTGCATGTTTCTGAGTTGACGGGTACAAGTGTACACGGGTATACACGGGACCGGATTCACTCGTGCCAACTCGGCTTGCGCTTGCTCTTCAAGTGTATATACTTGACACTTGACGTGCGACAGCATAGCGTGTTTCTGCGTGAACACGGCGCCGCAGTACTCGCACGCGAACGGACGCTCGCCGGAGTGCGTCCTGGTTCACTAGCGTTTGGTTTGTCTGCACAAAATAGGGCGTGTTTCTTACAATACAACACGGACGGGTACTCCTGTACACGGGTACCCGGATTCATTCATGCCATTTAGCTTGCGTAGCATGCGTAGTATTTACTCGTGCCAACTCGGCTTGTGCTTTTCCTTCAGATCTTTATACTGGACGTGCGACACCATTGCATGTTTCTGAGTTGACGGGTACACGTGTACCCGGGTATACACGGGACCGGATTCACTCGTGCCAACTCGGCTTGCGCTTGCTCTTCAGATGTATATACTTGACGTGCGACAGCATGGCGTGTTTCTGCGTGAACTTGGCGCCGCAGTACTCGCACGCGAACGGACGCTCGCCGGAGTGCGTCCTGATGTGGTTCACTAGCGTTCGGTTTGCCTGCAATGACATACAAAACTTAACATAACAACAACGGCAAAAATATGTATACAATTCTGACCCTTATTACAACGAGGTGAGGTGCAACAGCGTTTACATACTTTTGGCGTTGATTGTACAGTCACCGGCAATAGTATCTTCCTACACGAAGGCCGCAATACACGCTCTTATGGCCCTAATGATAAGAGCGTGTCACATTTTATTACGGCTTTGGTGTTGTAGGATTTACATAAATGTGATTGTTCTAGGATTTTTACAATATAATATTATATTGAAACTGTACAACGTACAAACGCAAGCCCCTCCGGCAGATGGTAAATTTTCCCCAAAAGTGTACCTAACACATTTTATTTAAAACTAAGTTTAATGATTATTACAATTTCTTTCGTACTTTAAGAAATACGTAATAAAGTGTAAAAATAAATAACTAAGAAACAGTAGATAAAAAACAAACCATTTTTGTTGAAAAGTATATATTTCCTGCTATTATAAATGGTGAGTTGAGTGAGTGAGAACCCCGGCTCGTACCACTGAGTTTTTCGGAACTTATGTACGGAATATCATTTGATATTTACCAGTCGGTTTTCGGTGAAGGAAAACATCGTAAGGAAACCGGATCTAATCCCAAAAAGGCCTAGTTTCCCCACTGGGTTGGAAGGTCAGATGGCAGTCGCTTTCGTAAAAACTAGTGTCTACGCCAATTCATGGGATTAGGTTGTCAAGCGGACCCCAAACCGGGATAAACGCTAGGATGATGAGATAGAAAACAATTGGATCACCGCAAAACCCCGGCCGCATATATTGCACAGCTTGTCCTTGTCTCTCTTCAAGCCTTCGTGCTGAAACCTTCGGTGGTCAAGGTACCGCGTTCGATTCAGGAAATGCTGAAATCAGTATCATAATCAATATCTTTACTACAACACATGTCGCTACATTCAGGGCACGGGTACTACCCGGGTACCCGTTGCACTGCAGGCTCTAGTACTCACCCGGTCGCAGTCCCCGCAATAGTACTTGCTCTGTTTAGCGTGTACGTGACGATAGTGGTTGTTCATGTACGTCCGCCTTGAATACACGTTGCTACATTCAGGGCAGGGGTATTTGCGCTTCGCCCTGTAACCAAATATATTGTTAGCAACAAGTAGCAAGCTGTTCTTACAGGCATATAATCGCGAACCACTTCGTTCAACGACTCGTCTATTTGCATCACTCTGTTTCAAATATGCAATAGCGATAGAGACGGCGATAACGAAATTTAGATTTTCGAAGTCCGCGGCAAGACGGATTACGAAATGAGACCTATCATCAATTTTTTCTCGATTGTGGGAGTGGCATAGGGCTTATTATATTATTATATTTAGCCTATGTTGTGTCCTACTGCTGGGCAAAGGCCTCCCCCCTCTTCCGCCACTCGTCACGGCCTGGTGCATGTTCCCGCCAGTCGCTACAAAAGGCATCCAGCAGGCTTATGATGGCAGTAGTTGTCCGCCGATAACTTGATAAAAAGCTGACAACTTGACACATTCACACAGCAAAACATGACAATGTGTCAAGTTGTCAGCTTTTTATCAAGTTATCGGCGGACAACTACTGCTATCATAAGCCTGCAGGTCGTCCTGCCATCTCTTTTTCTGCCTCTGCCCCGGCCCTCCTGCGGGGCCCATTCAGTAGCCTTTTTGGCCCACCGTTCCGGGTGCATTCGGCAGACGTGTCCAGCCCAGTCCCACTTGAGCTTGAGATTGGAGGGCTTACTAAAATGAAAAGAAATCGATTGCGAATATTAAATCGCTTACGAAATTTGTGTATAAAGGCAAAGCGTAGTCAGATTTTGATATTTTTTTAATTCCACTTGTTAGCTTATATTGTACAGGTACCCGTATGCCCGGGTACACCTAGTATACGGGTACACGGACGCAGGATGATTCATATTACCTAGTGTTGTCTCGCTCTGCCGCGTGCGCCGCGCTGGCCTGTAAATGCCGCTTGTACATGCGGTCGCTAGTGAATCTTCTGTCGCACTGCACGCAGTACGAACTGTCTGAGACGGGAGATGTGTGTTGAGTCTCCACGTGGTTCTTGTATGAAATTGAGTTTTTTAGTTTCTTCTTGCAGTAAGGGCATTCGTAGCCGAAGTGTTTTCTAGAAGTAAAAAAAAAAGTTTTGACCTGGATACTAGCACATTAACCTTTTCACCTCAGCAGTTCGAACAAGCCTACTTTCCTCACTCCAGGGAGTGACGAAAGTTGCGACTTTACTCACTCCAGGGAGTGAAATTTTGTTTCTAGAAGAAGCTTTTCGTCATAATGATGATGCCTTTCATTCAGGAATGTAAATAAATGTGTTTTTTTAACTTTAATATGTTCTCACTACTGAGGTTAAAAGTTGTATGTGTCACACGAGAGGATTTTTTTTTTACATCTCGTGTTCTTGAGATCCCTCGCTACGCTCAAGATTCGCTTACTCGGGACTCAAAATCAACACTCGCAAGAAAAACCAACTTTCCTCTCTTGTTGCACAAATAACTATTTAAACGCCAAGCATCGGACGGAAAAATCGTGCCTTCAGCGCCAGCGCGTGCGATCGCGCAAGGCAAACCGGTTATATTTAGGACGTGATATCACGTCCTGGCGGTGACGGCACGACTTTCCGTGCGCGTGATATTACGGCTTTGGCGGTCAAATGGTTAAGCCTTCCTCCTGCCGCCTACAAAGAAAAAAGACAAGTGAAATTCTGATCTGTCAAAAAGATTAAAAATACAATGGAATGGAAGGCCTTTTTATAGGACTCTGGGCGGCTAGAGGCAGAGGGAATATACAGGATGCTTTTTTAATAACTAGCCATATTGTGCGAGGTGATTTAGTAGGCCAAAATAAACAACTTTTACTATGGGACCAACTCCGAAATCCCAAATTTTTTTTTGCCTGTTTCGACGTTTTCTATGGGGAGGCTAATTTTTTTTGCGATTTCGGCGTTGGTCCCATAGAAAAAGTTGTTCAGTATGACATACATACCTAATCAGCTATATACTGTTATGTATGTATAGCTAGTTATTGAAAAAACATTCTGTATTTTTCACTATAATTTTGAACTTTCTTTCACAGTGATATGGTTCAATTTCACATAATCTCTAACACCTTTATGCCTGTTAATGAAAGCCAAATCCCATAGAACAATACTAGAAAGAGGTAAAACCTACACTGGCGCCATCTGGCAAAACCTTTAACAGTTGCCTCCCTATTAACTCTTTGAACTCCATAAATCATGCAAAAATGTCACTCACACGCCAAGATCACGGACGCAAGCGAACTACAAACCTTGCTTGAAAATATGGATGTTACTTTGCCAGCGTACGCCATAACACTTATCAATGAATGAATGAATGAATGCATGGAATAAATTTATTTTCAGGCAACTAGAGGCCCATAGATAAATACCTTAAAGACTAGCATACATAACACTTTTTATAGGTACTAAAACTATTATTTTGGTGACACGACGGCTTTCTGTTGTGCCACCTGCTCTGGTGTAATATTTGGCAGCGTCCCCCGGAACCGCCGAAACACTACACCCTTCGGCCAGAGGCCCGCGCTCTCGATGGTCTCCAGCAGCGGCCGCGGCACGCGCACCACAAACGAGCTGAAGTGCACGTAATGACGCGATCGCAGCTGGAACACACTCAACTCGTAACCGGTCTGCTTGAGAATCCACCATATCGTTATAGGCGTTGTTGGCGCTGTAGTCACGACTACTCATAACTTAGGTGTTATTGGCATTCAAAAGTTACTTACCTAAGATGTTTCTCAATAATAGAGCGCGATTTACAACGCTTGCCGCAAACATCACAGACGAACTTTGCGTGCAGCGCCTTGTAATGGTTATAGAACAATCGCACATTCCTGTAACCAAAATGTTGTTATATTAAGTAATTCGATAGTAAAAGTTATCAAAGATCCCAGACTCCATTGAACAGGCCCATAACCGCGAAGCACTTCGTTCATCGAATCGAATATTTCCATCACTCTCTTTCGTATATGCAAGAGCGATAGAGACGGGACCATCGTTTTGTCGATTTTCGAACTTCGCGGTAGGCCCTCAGGTCTGAAATCCAGGAAAAATACTAAATGAATATTGGGCGCTATTCATTTAATTCCATTGAAGAGGGCACACAATTTTTCAGACTTTCGAAACGATTATTTCTGGATAAAGGAACCTGTGATCCCTACTGCTCGTGAAAATGCTGTGGTGATTTATTTAATTAATAGTCATCCGCATGGCGGCGATGCGGTTCGCCACACATCACGTCTCGTTCTTCACGGGGGCGAGAAGTGGCTCACGGAGAGCCGTTTTGCTGCATTTATCGTAGCAAATGGAAATCCGTGATCTCTGCCTACCCCTTTTGGGATATAGGCGTGATTGTATGTATGTGTATTTCTGAAAATATTCACTTGACCTGTCTCTCATGACTCGGAAAAATTATTATCCCGCTGTTTTACGGGCCCGGATATATCCGGCCACATTTTTGCCGCTAATATCTACCCCGCCACCCGCATGCGCGCCACGATCTCCACGGTAACTTCAGTCGACGCGAGCAAACCACTTGACTCAACGTTATCCCTCGCATTACCAAAGTGTTTATATTTAGTAAGATGAATGTATATTGTATATATTTGTTTAAAGAGCATGAAACAGACTTTGTTTATATCCCCACATATTTGAAAACTGGACAAACAGATACAGAGTTTAGAAGCCGCCTAAAATGTAAGCTGGTCGATAAGTGTTACTACACGGTTACTGGATTTTATGGAAGATGAGCCTTTGTAACTTGGAATGTTAGCAAGTTCTCTAATTATAAGTAGATACACCTATCTAGTTGTAATATAAATTTAATGTGATGTTAATATTTAAAAGTTTATTAACTATGTCTTATTAAATTTAAGAGTGTTATTGGATTGTTATGTATAATTAGGTATAGATATTATAAAACTACTGTTGCTATACCCTATCAGGGTCCATGATGTACCTAGCATAAGTACCTGGAAATGCAATAAAGATCTCTTATCTCTTATAAATAATATAGGTAGTCAGCATATTTTTACGACGGTTTCACAGGACGGAAACAAACCGGTACAGTCGGAAAGTCGCAAAAATATTTAAATAAGATTTTAAAGTATAACTACATGTTATTTTATTTCTTCTGAGTCTCTTATCATATAGGCCATCAATAATTATACATAACACGAAGGACTACCTGTAAAAATATATTTTATTTTGTATTTGAATACCAAACGACATGGACGTTGAAGACGGGATTTCAACTGGCGATAACTTGACGCGTCTATGGTGGGTGAAGTTTGAGTTGGCACCCATGTGTTGCTCACTTCATTAAGATCGTATTAGCACACGCCCAATAGAATATAAACTGTATTTATTTTATAATAAAGTATTTTTTCGCTTGTGGGTGCGAGCACGGAGATCTCCGGGTCCGGCATTTCTAGGGGTGCAAAATGGAGGCCGGAGATCTCCGGGCTCGTCAAACAACGGTGCATGATGGCGCGAGTTTTATGGCAATTAGCAAGGAGCGATATGTTGGCCGGAGATATCCTTGATCGGGTTACGACCGCTAAGCAACTCAAATATTAATTAGGGGAGGGGTTTTTTTTTATAGTAGGGGAAGTGTAAAAAATTGTCTTACATAATAAATGACTGATGCCTGATAATTAGTAATACATATGCCTTTCCAAACCATTGGATGTTGTGAGTGTTGTGTGTAGGCAAAGTGACAACCCTAGCATAAATGTGAATAATCAAGACCAAGTCCGGGTAGTTCGAAAAACCCGCGCGGCTAGGACATACTGATACGATTCCTCGCCAGTCTGCCTGCGACCACGAGCGTTACGACGCGCTCGAAACGTCAGGAAAATCACAAAAGTAAGTGTACGCGATTAAGTCCCGTGTTTTGTCAAAATAATGAATAGTAATACATACTTGAAACACAGCTCGCAAGCTAAACACTGCACCATCCGGTCATGCTGCTCCAGGTGCCTGTCCATGCTGTACTGGGAGGAACATTGGAGCCGACACACCTTACATTCTTTCTGGTAACAGTGCTTTGTCTGATGTGACTTCAGCTTTTCTTGGGACGGGCTGCGGGTGCTGCATATTTTGCATTGGTACGGTCCCATGGTCTGGAAGATTTTTACAAATAATAATATAGTTTATCGAAAACAAAAGGAGCGTATAGTTACGATTCTTAGGCATGAAAGAACACAACTAATGTCAATTACCAAAATTTTGGAAAACAAGTGTGTTTTTTTTTAATGTGTAGTCCCATGTATGTGTAGTTTTTGTTATCAAAAAAAAAATCAAAAAATTTTATTCGAAGTAAACTTAGTGCATACAAAAGTAAAAAATTACATATACAGAAAAAAGAATTTAAACATAAAAATAGAGTTTACAACGAAATGGACCCGCCTCAGCATAATGCTGACCCGAAAGCCAGCGCTGATCTTCCGGCGAGACCATTTGTGGGCCACGATGACAATTGTGTTGTGTGTTAGTCATGTACAGTCGAAGTCAAAGATATACATAAGGTGCAAAAGTGTAAACACATCTTTGACGTCGACTTTACAATCAACTCTAAAAATAAGTATACATTTTTGTATCATACCATACTCCATTGTAATAAAGTTCAAAATTGTTTAGCATGGGAGCGTTCAAGTATTACGTAACGCAATTCTTGAAGATTTTTGAACCCCCTCCCCCCATGTAACGCGTAATTTCCTTTGTCTGTATGCGTTACGTAATACTTGAACGCTCCCTATACCTCAAGTTTTACAAGACAATTACACTAATTTATAACCCAGAAACCTCACCTCATCATGATACCTCTTAAGATGTTTAGCTAACCCATCCCCATCATTCCATACCGCTACACAACCCACACACTTATATTCCTCCTTCAAAAATGAGTTACAACTTCTTTCTTCATCTAAACCGTTCAAAACTTCGCCAAGTTCCATCGGTATCCTCCTTACTAACAACTTTCTATGTTTCCTGAATTTGGTATTTAAAAATCTGTACTTCGCATTTCGGTTCATGATTCTTTTCATATTAAATTCCTTCCGATCGGATTTAGATGTTTCCGGAACACTTTCCACCGTAACAACATTAGAAGTGTCGGTGGCATGGGTTTCTTCAAATGCCGGTTCTTCTTTGATTTCAGAGTCAAAATGGTCAACGTCATCGTAAATGTCTATTTCTTCTTTGATTGTTTTTATATCATTTTCTTCGTGCGTTAAATATATTTGGTTGTTAATGATGTGGAAAGTGAGGTTTGAGAGAGATTTTGGGAAGGAGTCCTAAAAGAAGAATTACAATTAGAATCTTATTAGACATTTTGAATTAAGTTGGTATTTGATTCTCTCATTTATCTAAATAAAAAAATAGTTTCCAGGTATTTTATCAACTACCTATAATAATCACTAAAATGTAGACAACATATGTTTTGTCTACAAATTCTGCCTGCTAAGCAGAAAGGCGCTATATCAAAATCTTGCATTCGAAAAAGCAATTCTGTGCTATAAAATTTAAGGTACTGTCTGCCCAGAAGGAATAGTATCTTAAAATGTATGAGTTCCGATCAAATTACAACACTTTTCTTTTCGAACCAACTATAAATTTGCATTCAACTTTTTTAATAGCGCTATTCAGCTTAGTAGGGCAGAATTTTACTATGATAGTATTCAATAAAGTTTATAAATACATTATAAATTAGATTTTACATAGAAACTTATCGCAATACCTGTTGGTTAGTGTAATAGGACTGTAGTACACTCTGGGCATCTGCAACTTTCTTTTTAAATATCCTAATTTTCTTTAGGATTGCTACACATTCCCAACATAAATACAGATCATTTGGAACTATCTAAAATCAAAAGAAAACATATTCTTTACAGTCTGCATGAACATTTCTTTTAATATTACAACTATTTCATATAAAACACAGTTTGAAAAAATTCAGAAGCTTAGTTTAAGGATTACCAAGTCCTGAATATCTAAGATTTTGTAATATATATCGACATATTTAGTCACTGTTGAGAGAGCTCTATCCGAACTAAGACACGCGTGACAATAAGATATCTTGTCGTAGTTTTTAAAGAATTCATTTTTAATCCTAATACTATCCATTTCATTAATTTTAATACATTATAATTTATAATAAATAAAAATAAACAAACAGTCTTATTGACTGAAACAGTCTAATAAGACAGAGATAAAAACATAAAGTGACGTTGACAGTTGTCAAACTTTATGCATGTTTGAGCTAATGTTTTAAACTTCCTAGTGGTTTACAAAATGCTAAAAATCGTTCAGAAATAAAGCGAAGTGTTTGACAGTTGACAGGAGCGTTCGCTGATGATGTGATGTGATGTGCTATGTATTGTCAATGTATTGTTTTACATAGTGTAAAATTTACTTATTAATTTTGTGTTATATTCCAAGTTAACTAACTATTTTTAAGCAAACTATTAACTAAGAACGCAGGTCGTACCTTTAGTGATAATACTTCAGTCATTCTTCAATGTGATTTCACATAATTCTTATTGGTAAAGTGTAAGAAAAATGAACAGTATAAAGACTGAATCTGACGATACGATATGCCGTGGCTGCCTCAGCGCGGAGCGGCGGCTCCTTCCCTTGGCGTACTACGAGCTGTACTTTAGTTTGTTGGACGAAAAACAAAGAATAGAGGTAAGATGTCTCTGGTAATTCTTCTCAGTTGTACTCTTTGCAGAGCATCATGGTGAATGAATAGTATCAGGTATAGATGTTGCTCGTTACACAATTTCTTGCCGTTCTGTCCGGTTGGAGGTCAATCTAACAAACTTGTTCAAGGGTATGTGCATAGTAAATTTTATATGGTTAGTCTATAAGCATTCGCCTTTTATGTGGTCTGGCTCCGTTTGCTCTGCCATGTGCCACTACTCTATATAATTTTGGAAACAGGAAGTAAAAAAAAACTATAATTTTGCCTTTATTAACACAACACTTACTATGACGCCATGAGTGCTTTTAAACCTATAATTTAAGTGTGTCACCAAGTATCGTATGACTTGAGTTTGACACACCACATTAGCATATAGCTCGAATAAGCAAGATTTGAGCATAATTATTGTCTATGTGACGAAACCTAAGCCC
The DNA here is from genome assembly GCA_911728535.1 of Pammene fasciana. Lineage (NCBI taxonomy): Eukaryota > Metazoa > Arthropoda > Insecta > Lepidoptera > Tortricidae > Pammene > Pammene fasciana. Next base: position 8,798,667 of record OU452299.1, read on the forward strand.
CCCACACTTGTGACCAAGCATAGTATTTTGATGACCCAACCCCCCCCCCCCCCCTAAATGAGTTTGATTCCTCTAGTTTGTAGTTTAGGTAGAATATTGCAAGCAAAATTTAACCAGTTCCTGATGTCCGATCTGATTGAGCTGAAATTTAGAATACCTACGTAAGTTGGATGGCAATGCTATATATTAGTATCACAGAGCTGTTTTGATGATTCAGCATTAAAATATATAAAAAAAAACACAAATATTTTTTTATTTTGTTTTTCAAACAATGAGTGTGTAGTTATAGTCATTATATAGGGCGACGACGACGCTCGGAAAACGCTAGTGTGGGGTTAGCCTAGACCATAAAGAAAATTATGGGGCTTCGAAAATCAGATTTTGAATCAGATGATGATTTATGAAAAAAAATAAAAAATCGTATCTCCAGATCCGTGGCTCCTAGGACCAAGGTTCCAAGGAAGAAAGGGAAGGAAATGACACCACAAACCCGCCAAAAATTTTTGTCGGTACATGTGCCAAACATCCTGTATATTAATGGATTCTATTAACAGGTATTAAGAAAGCCATACATACTAATGTGCTGGGAATGCGACGCCATATTGAGAAGGTTCCAGACTTTCCGGAGCCAGGTGCAGAGAGCCCACACCGTTCTCGAAGAATGTGTTACAACTGTAAGTACTTTTTATAAATACTGATCATCCTATTTTTTTCATTCCACGACGGTGGCAAACAGGCATACGGCCCGCCTGATGGTAAGCAGCTACCATAGCCTATGGACGCCTGCAACTCCACAAAAAACTTTACAAAAAGGAGGATTCACTGTGTTGACGGCTAAAGGAACAAGAGGGTCCCTCGTCAACACAGTGGGTACTCTTTGACCTCTAACCCTATTTCTATTAACCCTTTGACCCCCAAGCATCGTAATCGTGACTTGCGCTTAGCAAACGCGCCCGAGGCAACTCGCTTATATTTTGGACGTGATATCACGCGCTGAGGGCACGACTTTCCGTGCGCGTGATTTTACGTCTTTGGCGGTCAAAGGATTAACAAAAAACTTGATAAAATATTTATACAATTTTCTCTGTTTATTTCAGCCTGCAAAAAATACACTATCTTGTCTCAATATTAGGATTAAAGACAAATATGATGCTTGTTTTGAAGACAGTACACAGTTCGAAGAAAACCCTTATTTTAGGGCTCCCTCTTTTGATAGCATTAAATATGAAACACCTAGAACGGATTTAGAAGAAACAGAAAATGATAACAACATAGTTAAAGTCGAAAAAGCAATTAACGTTAGTACTAAGCCAAGTGTACCTCCTAAAAAAAGAAAATTAAAAAATAAAACTATAGAAAAAAAGAAAAGAAAATCTCTTGAAGATCCTGAAGTTACTCATTTAAAAGTAGAAAAAAGTAAAAAGAAAAGAAAAGTTAAAACGAAACAAGTTGAGATTGAGGTGTGTAATGTCAATGAAAATCAAAATGAAAAAGTAGAAATTAAAGTTGAAAGAATAACCGACATTGAAGAAAACCATTGGACACAAGAATTAGCTTTTGAAGATCAAACTAATGATGAATCTGACTACAGTTCTAAAGATGGCAAAGAAAGGAAAGATGATAAAAAAAGAATTTTCACATTTAAGAAAACTATTACACATTACGGTGAAGATGTGTTAAGTTATTTTACAGAGGTTGAAATGAGTGAGGAAGAAATTAAGAATGTTCTAGAGAATCAGGTTGAACTTGTGAATAAATCGAAGCCACACAAATGTGAGTATTGTGGGCTTCATTTTAAACAAAAGAAGACATTGGATGGTCATGTCAGTCATAGTCATAGAAAGGTAAGGATATTTTAAAATCTTATACAGCTGATCATTACACAATTAGCCGTTTCGTGGCTCGGCCGAGACAAACGCACGCGCGGCCGCAATGCCCCGGGCGAGGCACGGCCACACTAGCCGCGCGCGGCAATTTCCTCGCGAGGCGTTGCGCCAGGCCAGGTGTAGTACGGCTATTTTCGTATCAACCCTTTTTTATTTAAATAGCTTTCTCCCCTTGTATTTAGGCAAAGCGAATCATGACGACGATCTTTTGAGCGCCAATGACGGCCAGTCACGTCAACGGCAAGTCGGGCCACTGACGCCACCGACGTCAATCGCCGTCCGTTCAAAAACTATGAAATACCACTTCTAGAACCCTTTAGTATTATTAACTCATCTTTATTTTATCTTATCTTATCTCCACTACCTAAGGTTGTCTGGAAGAGATCGCTTATTAGCGATAACACCGCCTGTTGTTTGCCTCTCTTCATGTGTTGATAGTAGGGATGTCACGAATATTCGCATTCGCATTCGTATAATGCGAATATTCGCATCATTTTTGACATTCGTATCAACATTCGCATTCGCATCAAATGATGCGAATATTTTTCGAATGCGAATGTTGGTAGAACACATCTTGTTTTGACCGCATTGACCCGGCCCATGGTCATATGCTTGCTCATACACAGGAAGTGAAAACGACGGTATCACTTGACTCCTTTTGACCATTAATATAGGACTCCATCACATGTCATGTTCTGTATTTTTGAACTATGGAAGCATAAAAATGATAAGCAAGATTAAGTTTTTTGATTCAACTCGGTAACATCCGTATTCGCATTCGCATTCGGACATTCGTATCCTGAATATTCGCATTCGCGAATGTGAGAAAAACGACATTCGTGACATCCCTGGTTGATAGGTTTAGTGTACTGTAACTATTATGAGGTGTTTAATAAAGAGGATTCTACTTAAAGTTCTGGCGTCATTGCACGGCGTAAACGCCACTGGCGTGTAAAAGTTACGGAGTAATCGATGCTTTGATTTCTAATGATATCATCATCTGTCTCACCTTCCCAGCGTTCTTGTATATGTTGTCTACAACTTGGAGGGGCGAAATATTCTAAATAAGCCTGATCGAGGGAATAGGGATGGCAATTTTTTTTTTTTCATATATGTATTGTATTCATCAAGTGTCTATACAGGGCAAATAATTACGTTAGAACATCACAAGAGCCAGAAATGAGATTCTAAGTCTGACATTCACACTTGTTGTTTTTTGATGAATTTTGTATTACGTGTGAACACATTTTCTTATTTTTTACGTTAAAAATTTTCAGGCCTTGCACAAAGATCAAATTAAAAAAGAACCAGATGGGGCACGAGACCGATACTTCCTGTACCGCTGCTGCTACTGTGATAGAATGCTACGAAAGGAACACACACAATCACACATGCACGAGTATCACAGGCATAAGTACCGGTGTCTGATGTGCACCTGGACGGAGGCCTTTTTTTGGTGAGTTTCTCATACTATTTACTAGAGGCTCTATGAGTTGTAGACCTCGCGAGACCTCGCTAGTATTCGCTGTGTGCTAGATTATGGCGCCAATTCTTGGGTAGGTTTTCAATCTATGTTTTTCTTTTTAATAAATAGGTTGCATCCCTTGCTTATATGAAATGTCACTGGCTGATTCACTATTTTGACAACTGACAGGGGCTTTTACAGTTTCATTTCTTGTCACATGTGCACTGCGATCGTTCTCGTTACCCCCACCATGCACTTCGCACATAGCGAATCGCTAAAACTGAATAGATGTAAGGCTTCGCCATTTTGATAAATATACAATATTTTAGCGAACTCACGATGCTTTGCAGTCAGTTTTATCAAAACCGAAAACGGATAAGCCTAGGCATAGATAAATAGGAAAGTAAGTTCTTACTTCATTCTCTTAGGTTAGACCTAGGTTTCCAATAGTTGTAATTTATAACAGTTATATTACCTTATCCA